>CP123723.1:1270671-2541343 GCA_029906385.1 Neofusicoccum laricinum | reverse complement strand
CAACCCTAACCCTAACCCTAACCCTAACCCTAACCCTAACCCTAACCCTAACCCTAACCCTAACCCTAACCCTAACCCTAACCCTAACCCTAACCCTAACCCTAACCTTAAGTCGTAATACTAAGCTAAGTTATTACTCTTAAGCTTATTCTTCCTTTATATCTATCTAAGATATTCTAGTAATCTATCTTTATCTTTATCTCTATCCTCTACCGCTACTACTACTACTACCGCTACTACTCCTCCTACTACTTCCTCTAGCCGTAATAACTACCTCTTTTATACCGTTTAATACCTATACTTAATCCTATATAACGTACTAATTATTATTCTAAAGAACTAGTACTCGCTACTACTACTACTACCGCTACTTCTACTACTCTCGCTATTTCTACTACTCTCGCTACTACTACTACTACTACTACTATTACTACTACTACTACTTCTATTACTTCTACTACTACTACTCCTACTACTGCTGCTGCTTCTACTACGAATCCGACTTTCGACCGCTTCTTAGCGAAATTTAACTTTCGACCGCTCCCTAGTAAAATTCCGCTTTAGACCGCTCCCTAGCGAAATTCTACTTTCGACCGCTTCCCGGCGAAATCCGACTTTTAGCGGCTATAGCTACTACTAGTACTCTCGCTACTACTACTACTCTCGCTACTTCTACTACTCTCGCTACTACTACTACTCTCGCTACTACTACTGCTGCTTCTACTGCGAATCCGACTTTTAACCGGGCCCTAGCGAAATTCTACTTTCGACCGCTTCCTAGCGAAATTCTACTTTCGACCGCTCCCTAGCGAAATTCTACTTTTAAAATCTAACTTTTAGTAGCTACTTCTACTACTTCTACTACTCCTACTACTACTACTACTACTACTACTACTACTACTCTCGCTACTACTACTACTACTACTACTACTCTTACTACTACTACTACCGCTACTTCTACTACTACTCTTACTACTACTACTCTTACTACTACTACTACCGCCGTTTCTACTACTACTCTCGCTACTTCTACTACTACTACTCTCGCTACTACTCTCGCTACTACTACTACTACTATTACTCTCGCTACTACTACTACTCTCGCTATTACTACTCTCGCTACTACTACTACCGCCGCTTTTACTACTACTCTCGCTACTTCTACTACTCTCGCTATTTCTACTACTACTCTCGCTACTTCTACTACTCTCGCTACTACTATTACTACTACTACTCTCGCTACTACTACTACCGCCGCTTCTACTACTACTCTCGCTACTATTACTACTCTCGCTACTACTACTACTCTCGCTATTACTACTACTACTACTACTACTACTACTACTCTCGCTACTACTACTACTACTACTACTACTACTACTCTCGCTACTACTACTATCGCCGCTTCTACTACTACTCTCGCTACTTCTACTACTACTCTTACTACTACTACTACTCTCGCTACTATTACTACTCTCGCTATTACTACTACTACTACTACTACTACTACTACTACTCTCTTCTACTACTACTCTTACTATTTTTACTACTCTCGCTACTTCTACTACTACTCTCGCTACTTCTACTACTACTCTCGCTATTACTACTACTACTACTACTACTATTACTACTCTCGCTACTATTACTACCGCCGCTTCTACTATTACTCTCGCTACTTCTACTACTCTCGCTACTTCTACTACTACTCTCGCTACTTCTACTACTCTTACTACTTCTACTACTCTCGCTACTACTACTACTACTACTTTCGCTATTACTGCTGCTACTGCTACTACTTCTACTGCGAATCCGACTTTCGACCGTGCCCTAGCGAAATCTAACTTTTAACCAGGCCCTAGCGAAACCTAACTAACCGCCGGGCCTCTTAGCTAGTATATATATCTATCCTCCCTCCTCCTCCTCCTTCTTCTTACTAACCTTCCCCCTCTCTACTCTTTTACGTCGCTATCTAATAACCTCCCTCCCTATCTTACTATCTAACATGTTATCCTAGCCCTAGCTCGAGCCCGCTAACGTAGCCTCCTCCTAGATCTCCACCCTGGTCTACTTAATTATAGAAGCTAGTGCACGCCTATAAGTCTAAAAACTCTAGCCTAGCCCCCGTACGAAGCCGGTTTGAAGTCTATATAATAATACTAACTAAGTAGTAAAACCTATCTCGACCTTAACGCCGACGAAGCTAGTAAGCGGGAGTTTTTCTATTAAGCTCTATAAACGGCTAAAGTATAATTAATTATATCTATTTTCTTATTTTCTTTTTAGTTTTATATTTTTACTTCTACTTTTATTCTTTTTAAATTTATTATTCTCTATTTTTTTTATTAGTACTTTTTCTACTAGTACTTCTTCTACTAACTCTTATTCTAGTTAAAATTACTAACTTTTATTTTAGTTAAAATTACTAACTCTTATTCTAGTTAAAATTACTAACTTTTATTCTAGTTAAAATTACTAATTCTTACTTTAATCTAAAATTATTGTTAAATAAACAGCCTAAGGGCTACTATACCTAGGTGGATTTTAGCTAACTAAGCGAGTTAGCTTTTAAGCCCCATATCTAAAGGGAAGCTAATACCGAGAAGGATCCGATTAACGAGGACCAATTAGGGTTTAGCGTAGTACGTGACGCACACGTATATCTTCCGTGTGCCGCTAATAGGTAGAAGAATTAAACGACTTATCGTAGACTATCTCTATACCGCTACTATGAACCCTTATTATTTAATAGGTTATAAGCCCGGGTTCGTGTACCTACTAGAGTAGTCTAAGCGTTCCCGCTAGGTATTAGATCCCGTAAACGTTTGCGAAAAGACGTGTTGCCTCTACAGTCGGTCTATAAGTAACCTAGTACCGGTAGCTAGATACGGTCTCCGTTAAGAGGAGAAATAAGTATATTTTAGGAAGCTATCGCCTAAGGCCTAGGCTTATACTAGGAGAAATAGCCACCTCGTTGTCTATCTATACCTTAAGAGGAGCAGACGATTCAATCGAAAATCCGATAAACGCTTAACTTACCGGACTATAGTATCTTGCTATTTCGCTTTAATAACTCTTTACCCTAACTTTTAAGTCTAACAGCCTAGACCCGATTAACCGTAGTATACTTATTTTACTGCGTTTATAACTCTTTCGATTACTTTATTTCGAAATATACCTTCCCCTTCGCTATGTCTTCGTAAGACTTTACTAAGCGTCGTCCTATCCCGGTCCTCTCCTACAATAATAAAGACGACTGGTTCTCTTTAATAAAGGAGTGGCTTTAAGGAGAGGGACTGTTCTATATAGTTACTACAACAATAAGCCCCGGGCTTAGGTTTAATTTAGAAAGAGACGACGCGAAGGCTAGATACTAGCTACGCATTTACATTAATAAAGATGATCGCGAGCGAGTCCGAGAGCTAGAAGAGTTAAGGCTAATCTAGGAATCTCTTAAGGAAAAGTATAAAATCAAACTATAAGTTACTTAAAGGTAGTTTCTTTAATCTTTTATCAACTTCCAGTTCCAAGAGGGAACCACAATCAGCGAAGCCTAGACCTAACTCGCGACACTTAGGAGGAAAATCGCCGTTGCCCTACTAGAGCATAAGTCTTTTTTAAGTAAGAAAGCTCGGCTCGACCAGCTCCTTTAGGCATTGCCATAAGAGTATATAATAATCCGAGACTCGGTTAACACCCAACTAAATCTTACTACTCTTTAGGTATTACAAATACTAAAGGAAAAGGAGGCACAGCTAAAAGCTAATAATATAGCTATACTTATAAAGAAGGCGTTTAAACCCTCTCGCCGCCCCTACCTGTCTAAACCCGAGTTAGACTCTAATAGGCGGCCACTTCAGTATTATCTCTACGATAGACGCTACCGTATCCTCGACTGCCCTCAACTTCCGGCAGCTAAGGAGACCGCAAAGAAGCGCCGATCGCAGAAAGCCCGCTCTAGAGCCGAGAAACAAATCCAAGAACTCTAGAGGTAAATTAACTAGTTAAAGGCCTTCTCGGCCAACGAGAAGGATGACACCCAGGACCTAGCTACTATAGGCGAAGAATCTAGCAGCTATAACGAAGAAGTATTAGACGAAATTACCGCCCTCTCTAGAACCGCCACCAGTAAGATCCCTAGAGAACACTAGATAGCGGATTCTACCGCCTTAGCATACATAACTAATAAACCCTAACTTTTTAGTAGACCTCTAACACGCATTATAAGGCGAACGATTAAAGTTAGTGGGGGAGTGCTATACGCCGACTACGTCGGCTCAGCCATATTACTAGATAGGCGCGGTAATTCTATTCGTTTAACTTCTATACTCTATATTCTAAAGCTTGGTGTAAACCTCCTTTCAGGCCGATAGCTATGCAAGAGCGGCCTTAAGGGAAGCTTTAACGACAAGTACCTCTACCTTAAGGATTAAGACAATAATACCATTCTTAGTACACCTAAGAATAGGGGAGTCTATATAGTAGACCGCGTGAACCTAAAAGCGCTGTCTACCTACTATGCCGAGCAGCAACCTATCTTAAGATCACTAGAGCCTGCCCAGTCAGATAAGGACAACGATATAACTAACGCCGGGTTAAAGCAATTACCCGATACGCTAGAACCGAAGGCAGATTCGTTAAGGAATCGATTCGAACTCTAGCACCGAAGGTTTACCCATATGGGAACTAAGAAGCTAGGAGAACTACACAAGGTTATAACTCTCGCCGACCCGATCCTTACGCTAAAAGAGGAAGACCACGTGTGTAGTATATGTGCCCTTACCAAGATTAAGAATAAGAAGGGACACCACGTAAGTAATAGGAAAGCCGCGAGCTTATTACTTATTTTAATCGATGTTTACGGCCCGCTACTAACTTCCTGGGCGGGATATTCCTACTTTCTTGAAATCGTAGACAATTACTTAAGGAAGGTTTAGACAATCGCGCTTAAGAGAAGGGAAGACGCGCTAAACGCCCTACGACAGTGGCGTCTAAAGGCAGAACTCTAAGGGGGAGCTAAACTACTCGCTGTCCGCAGCGATAACGCCACCGAGTTAAAGTTACTTCTTAACTAGTAGTGCGTAACCCTTAGAATTGTTCCTCAGTACACTATTCCCCACCAGTTAAGTCAGAATGGTGTAGCTGAACGAGCCATCCAGACCACCGAGACCAACGTTAGGGCAATACTAAAAGACGCAAAGCTCCTAGTTAAGTTCTAGGTGGAGGCAGCCGAGACTAACGCATACCTACGGAATCGGACTACTGCTAGACCTCTTATTAACGGAAAACCCACAAGCCCTGAAGAAGCGTTCACTGGTCAAAAGCCAAGTATCGACCATATACGTGTTTAGGGCTGCAAGGTATACTCCTACGTTGATCCAAAGTCTCTTCCAGTCGGATCTAGACATAACAAGTTAATAGACCGAGGAAGAGTAGGAGTATTTATGGGATACATAGACGAAATAGAAAAACATTATCGTCTATAGGCCCTAGACCTTCGAAGGGTGATCCGCAGCCATAGCGTAAGGTTTATAGAGCAAGAAAAAGGAGGGGATATTAACCTAAACCTTAAGGTCAAACCAACGTCAAATACTGTCCCCGAGAGACGTCTAGTTGGACGTCCGCGAAAAGTCCTTTTTACTTCAGAGCCTCCCGTAGAGGAAGAGGAAGAAGCCTAGCAGCTAGAAGCTAGTAAAGCGGTTACTACTAACGAAAGTCAGCAAGAACCGCAGCCCCCGGCTGCTGAAAGAGAGGAATAAGACCGTTAACTAGACAATTAGGACGCTGTACCAAGCAGTACCCCTAGAACATAAAGGTTTAGGGGAGTCTTTATCCCTAAACGAAAGAGATCGCCGGAGGACTCATCCACAGACGAGCCAGAACTAAAGGTGCTACGGAGCCTGTTTACACTTATTAGCTAAACACCACTTGAGTGCTATAAGGAGCCGGAAGCGCAAGTGTTTTACGCACTATCTACATAACTCCGGACGATTATTAGACCAGAGATCCCAACCCCCAAGACCTACAAGGAAGTAGTGGGAGACCCACAATTTGGCACCCTATGGCAACGCGCTATAGAGGATGAACTTACTGCTCTTGCAGGCAATAGAACTTGGGAAGAAGCCGTCCCGCCAAAGGGAGTGAATATTGTAACAAGCAAGTGGGTATTTAAGCCAAAACTTAATACCGACGGCTCGCTTGAAAAGGCTAAAGCTCGCCTTGTTGCACGAGGATTCACCCAACGATTTGGACACGACTTCTGGGATACCTTTGCTCCAACCGTTCGTCACGAGACGCTTCGAACGTTCCTAGCAATCGTAGGGCTCCTTGACTTGGAGCTCCACCAGGTTGACGTCAACAATGCCTTCACTGAGTCACGTCTCCAAGAAGACATCTACATGGCCCCTCCAGAGGGAGTAACAGTTAAACCAGGAAGGGTCTTTAAACTCCTACGCAGCCTATACGGCCTTAAACAAGCCGCACGAGATTGGAATAACAACTGCATTGGAGCGCTTAAAGATCTTGGTTTCCGTCAGAGCGCAGCCGACCCCTACCTGCTCATCCATCACGAAAGAAAAATCATCTTGCTAGTCTACGTTAATGACATCCCAATCGCTGCTCCAAAGATTAAGGATATTATCTGGTTTAAAACCGCTATCAGCAAGGTCTTTAAGATCAAGGACCTAGGGGAGATGAAGAAGATCCTTAGTGTTAAAGTTACTCGTGATAGAAAGAGCAGAACGCTACGTCTTAATCAGTCCTACTATTTACAAGAAACACTTCAAACTCTTTGCATGGAAAAGGATAAGTCAAGACCAGCAACGCTGCCGCTAAACGGATACGACGCTCTCCGCCCCTCTGGGCCAAACGATAAGCGAATCGACCCAAAAGAGTATCAGCATGCTGTTGGAAAGCTGATGTACCTTGCGGTTCTCACGCGTCCAGACATCGCGTTCCCAATTGGCCGGCTAAGCCAATATCTAAGTGATCCAGCAGAACATCACGGCCATGCACTTAAGGGCCTACTGCGGTACCTTAGATCAACAGCCGATCTCGGGATAGTCTACAGGGACAGTGGGAGTGCAGGGCTCATAGGGTATTCGGACTCGGACTACGCCATGGACAAAACAGACAGGAAGTCCATCCTCGGATATATCTTCCTACTCGGTAACGGTCCTATCAGCTGGAGGAGCCAAAAGCAAAGATCAGTGGCTACCTCTACTATGGAAGCCGAGTATATGGCAATGTCCGCCTGCGCCAAGGAATCTCAGTGGCTTACACAACTACTTCGAGAGATGGGCGCAGGCGAATACCTCGGGTTATCCCCTTATCGTGCAGTACTGTTCGAGAACGAGAAGTTTAACAGCACTACAAGTCTAAAGGGAGACAATCAGGCCGCGTTAGCCCTAGCGAAGGACCCTCACGTGCATAAACGGTCAAAGCATATCGACGTACACTATCACAATGTTCGAGACCTTGTTCAAAGGAATCGAGTGCAGATCGAGTATGTTTGTAGTAAGGACATGGTGGCGGACGGGCTAACTAAACCCCTAGTAAGAGACCGCTTTACCAGCTTTATCCAACAGCTAGGTTTGCAGCCGACGCTCCACGGCTAAGTGGGAGTGTTAAACAAACAGCCTAAGGGCTACTATACCTGGGTGGATTTTAGCTGACTAAGCGAGTTGGCTTTTAAGCCCCATATCTGAAGGGAAGCCAATGCCGAGAAGGATCCGATTAACGAGGACCAATTAGGGTTTAGCGTAGCACGTGACGCACACGTATATCTTCCGTGTGCCGCTAATAGGTAGAAGAATTGAACGACTTATCGTAGACTATCTCTATACCGCTGCTGTGAACCCTTATTATTTAATAATTATTAACTCTTATTTTATTCTTACTAACTATAAAAACTTCTATATTAAATTATTATTTTTTATTTCTATTACTTCTTAATTTCTATTTAATTTCTTCTCTTTTATACTTTTAAATTATTTTTTATTAACTAGAATACTTTATTTATTTAAACTACTACTTTTAAATCTTTTATTCTTCTTTTATTTTTATTTATAATAGTCTATCTATTACTTCTTTCTAGTTTTTATATTTCTAGTTCTAATTCTAGTTTTAACTCTAGTTCTAGTTCTAGTTTTAATTTCTAGTTCTACTTCTAGTTTTATTTCTAGTTTTATTTCTAGTTTTAGTTCTTTTATTTCTAGTTCTTCTAGTTCTTTTAGTTCTTTTAGTAAAAAAGCTACCGCTACTAGCGAACTACTTTCGCCTAAAGAACTCGCCTTAGCTTATAGTAACTACGAGCTTACCCGGAATATTATATAGCTCGTCTAGACGACGGCTAATAATATACGTTTCGTTCTTTCTTTTCTTCTTTTCTTCTTTTCTTCTTTTCTTCTTTTCTTCTTTTCTTCTTTATAGCTATTACTAACCTATTCTCTTAAAACTAAAATAGCTTAGCGAAGCTACCGTCTCCTTCGCCTTCTAATACGCCCAGAATAAACGCGGCTACGGGCCAACGAATCTACTCGAAGATCTCGAAATGTATCGAGATACCGTTTAAGCCTTCTACGACGGTCTAACCGCGGACGGCGAATAAAGACTAGAAGAACCGCGCTAGAATCTTCTCTATACTCTATATCTAGATCTAGATATAAACTAGCTCGCTAAATCTATTCTACTTGTCGTCTCTATTCTACCCTCTTACTCTACTACTTACTACTTACTATATACTAGCTTGGAGCTTTATTATTTATTTTATTTTTATATATACATATATATATTATTTCCCCCTCCCCTTCCCTCCCTCCCCTCCCCTCCCCTTTTCTACTCCTCCGTTAAGCTCTCTACTCTCCCTATCAGCTATAAAAACTCCCGGGCTAAGTTATTACTCTCGAGCTTATCCTTCCTCCATCTCTGTCCGAGATGTCCTAGTAGCAACTTATCTCTATCTCTATCTCCATCTCCGCCCTCTACCACCGTCACTCCCACCACCTCTTCCAGCCGTAACCACCACCTCTTCCACACCGTCTGATACCCGTGCTTGATCCCGCATAGTGTACCCATTATCACCCCGAAGAACTGGCACTCGCTACCGTGAACCTGCCGCCACCCCTGCCCGCCATTACCCTCCCATCTGTTGCAAATTGCCTGTGGCACCCCGCAGCGAAAGCAGCCCGAGTACCTCTCAAACTTGATCCTTCCCTGCATCTCGCGCCTCTCCCTGTCTGCCTGCCTACCCTGCTCAGTTGGACAGTGGCTAACGCTATGCTGGTCTTCCCTGCCTGCTACCTTGCATACTAAACACACCCCCTTCCACCTCTGCAGCTTTCTCTGAAGCAGCTCTGCATCTGCATACGCCTGTTATGTCTGCCTGGCCTGCCTTGCCCTTATTCCTACCTGCTGCTGCTGCTGCCTTTGAAACTCCTGCCTGTCTAATTCTCTTTGTTGCGCACTTTGCTCTTCCTCCTGCTGTCTTTCCTGCCGGCTTTCCTGCTGATTTTCCTGTTGCTTCTCTCTTTGCTGCTGATTTTCCTGCTGCCGCCTTCTCTGCTGCTCTCTTTGATGCTGCTCCCTTTGCTGCTGCTCCCTTTGCTGCTGCTGCTGCAACTGTCGCTGCTGGTGCTCCCTCCGCTGCCGCTGCTGCTGCTGCTGCTGCTGGTGCTCCCTCTGCTGCCACTGCTGCTCTTGCTGCTTTTGCTGCTGCTGCTGCCACTGCTGCTGCTGCTTCCTTTGCTGCTGCTGCTCCCTCTGCTGCTCCCTCCACTGCTGCTGCTGCTGCTCCCCCCTCCACTGCTGCTGCCCCTGCTGCCGCCGCTGCTGGTACTGGTTGTGAGGGCTTGCACCCGGTGCACTCGCGGAAATGCATTGGCATACTTCTACAAGAAGACTAAGCTAAGGAGAAAGGAAATAATAAGCGTAGGAAGGTATTATATACCGAAGTAGTTGATCCGTGCGCCCTTTGAGTCATTAGGTGTTGACTCATAATTGTTAACTCATCGCCGCAGGGATCTTCCAAGGCACTTAACGGTCTAGACCGTCACATTACCCCCCTCTTCTCGGGCTTGAAGGTAGGACTTGAGCGCGTCCGTTTCTTGAAGTGCCGACGCTGGCTCCCAAGTTAGTCTTGCATATCCTTTCCACTTAACGTGGTATTGCTTCTGGGGCCTTCGTTGGCCGCGCTTTCGTTTCATCCTTTCTCCATGAATTGCCTCAACTATCCACCATTCGTGTCCATCATCTAATATTGGCGGCGGCTGGTAGTCGTCCTGTTCTTGACTCGGCAGAGGGTCTATTCCAGCAGGACGTAGGAGGTCAACATTAAAGACGTTGTGTATGCTACTTGGCACATCCAGTCGATAGCTGTGGGGACCAACTACTTCAGTAACTGTGAACTTTGCTGAGCGGTCATCTAACTTCCGGCTTGGGCGGTCTGTCTTAATGTTCTTTATGCTCAGCCAGACCTTATCTCCCACTTTGTACGCAGGTGATGGGTTCCGGTGTCGATTCGCTTGGGCCTCCTGATCCTGTTGCGCGTTTGCCATCGATGCTTCTACCCATTCGGTGATTTCCTTGATCTTCGCAACAATCGCTTCTCCCTTCTGGATGGGCGACGTCGGATTCTGCATGGGCTGTGGATCTTCGAATAGCTGTAGCGGCTCGAGATGGTATCCATGAGAGAGGAAGAAGGGACTAACGCCCGTTGATGAGGATTCGTGACCATTAATCGCGAGCTCGACTGCTGGTAACCAATCGACCCAGTTGTTCTGCGCTTGATTGGTCATTCGACGAAGTTTTTTCTCGACTTCAGTATTAGCGCGCTCTGTCGATCCATCTGTCTCCGGGTGGTACGCTGTCGATATGCGCCTCTCGATCTTGAGTAGTTGGCAGACTCTTTTCCATAGTTGGCCAACGAATTGACTACCTCGATCAGAGACGATTGCTGCTGGGACTCCATGATAGCGGTAGAAGCGCTTAATGAATAGATTGGCGATTGTCTCAGCTTCGGTATCCTTGCAGCCCTCAAGAATAACTCCCTTCCCCAGACGATCGGTGATTACTATAAGCATTTGACATTCTTGGCTCTTAGGTAGCGGGCCAATAAAATCAATCGAGATCTCTCTCCACTGACGATTTGGTACAGGTAACGGCCGCAATAGTCCTTGCTTACGATCTCTCCAGACTCTTGTCCTTCCACAAACGTCGCAGTTCCGCACGAATCTTCGTACGTCTGATACGAAGTTTGGCCAGAAGAATTGCCTAGCGACGAGGGCTATCGTCCCGTTACGTCCAGGATGAGCCGTCATAGTCGAATCATGAAGTGTTTGAATTAACTTAGTCCTTAGTGGCTCGTAATTCGGCACCCAGCGCCTGCTGCGGAATAGTAGCTCTCCTTGGCCATTTAGAGAGCAATCAGCGACTGAGAGCTTGACTGGCTCTTCTAAGTCGTTTGGTAATGTCCTTTTATCTTCTCTTACTGCCGTTACTAGGCGTTCTTGATCCGGGTCCGCCAATTTAGCCTCTTGCCAGAGTTGTCGCAAATGATCCTCAATTAGCTCTGTTTGCTGCGTGTCTGTCGGTTCGTATGCTTCTCTCTCAGTTCTTTCTTGTCGTCTTGTCTGTACTGGTACTGCGAGCACTCTCCAACAGTTGGCTTGGATCTTGTCAGGGCTGAGGAGCTGTGCAATGCGATGTTGCAACCTCTTATCATCTTAGGACACTGGTAGGTCTTGATCTCTTCTTGTGAGTGCATCCGGTTGTGCTCCTAGCTTGCCAGGTCGGTAGGCAATGGTAAAGTTGAACCTGCTCAGAATGAGCTGCCATCGCATTTGTCTCTCAGACAGTCGTCGAGCTGTGGTGAAGTACTCGAGGTTCTTATGATCTGTAATGATCTTGAATTCCTTAACGCTGCGTAGTTCCGCATCCTATTGCTGAAGGCATTTGATAATTGCGAGAAGTTCCTTATCGTAGATCTCATAGTTGCATTCTGCTGGTACATTCTTCTTTGAGAAGTAGGTAACTGGTCGGAGTACTCTATCGTCATCGTATTGAGATAGGATACCTCTAGTACAGTACCCAGAGGAGTCAGTTTCGAGGATTGTCTTCCGATCCGGGTCAAATTGGGCGAGAACTGGTGCTGTAATAAAGGCCCTCTTTAATTTCTTAAAGGCTGCCTCTGCTTCTTGAGTCTAGTTGAATTGATTGCCCTTCCTTGTGAGTACGCGTAGGGGAGCCGTGATCTGTAAGTACCTATCGATAAAGCGACGGTAGAAGTTTGCGAAACCAAGGAATCCAAGTACTCCTTTAACCGTTATTGGCGCTTCCCATTCTTGAATAGCCTTAATCTTTATAGGATCCATGCGGATGCCCTTGCCTGCTTCAATGATAAATCCAAGGTACTTGGTTGACTGAACCTCGAATTCGCATTTATCGATATCGAGCTGAAGCCCTGCTGCTTGAAGCTTCTCAAGTACTTGAGTAACATGTTTCCGGTGCTGCGAGCGAGATCCTTCGGTGAAAATTAGAATATCGTCAACGTAGGCTGATACGAAGTCGTCAAGAAACTCCTAGAGTGTCCAGTTGATGTACCGTTGGAAGGTGCTTGGGGCATTGGCGAGTCCAAATGGGGTAACAAGCCATTCAAATAGTCTAAAACGTGTTCGAAATGCTGTAAGCCATTCGTCTCCTGGCTTGATTCGGATCTTATTAAACGCTGCAATAACATCAAGTTTGGTAAACCAGCGTGCCTTGCTAATTCTGTTGAGAGTCTCCTGGATAAGGGGTAATGGGTAACGGTCCTTTCGGGTAAGCTGATTGAGTGCACGATAGTTATAGCAGAATCGTAGGCCTCCTCCTGGTTTTCGTACAAATAGGACAGGAGCGGCTGCAGGCGAATTACTTACACGGATAAATCCCTTATTAAGATATTCCGTAAGGGTCTTCCGGAGGACTAATAGCTTATCTCTTGACATGTTGTATAGGGGTCCCCATGGTGCCTGTGGTGTCTTGCCGTTCTCATCCTTTTCAAGCTCGATTGCGTGATCAATTCCAGGCCGGTGGGGTGGTAGCCTGTTAGCCTCTGTTCGGTCAAATGCGGGTAGAAATCTCTCTAGCCAAGGTGGTAACTTAGTGCTTGGGTTGGTATGTTTCTTCTCTGCAAGAGCCTTATTAATATCCGCTAAGCTTGCAGAGAATACTTGAACTCCTGGTCGTTTTCTCTGGGTGAGGTAATAAAATGCAACTGCTCCAATTCTCCGGTAGTTAGGCGTTTGTGTCTCCTTCTGATTACAGATTGTAAGGCCAGAATCCTTAAAGCGGAGTGTCTGTTGTTCAGCGTCTAGTACCGCTTTCTCCTTCTCTAGCCAGGGCAGACCTAGGATAATGCTATACCCTTCAATCTTTGGGGCAACATGAAAGTACGCCTGTTTTGTTTGGTGTCCACCAACATCGAGCTCGGCGACAGCTACTTCGGTAATCCAGGAGTCGGTTATTGCGTCCACTGACTGGATTTGTCTTGGTTCGATTGAGATACGCTGGAGCTTATGCTTGCGTGCAAATTGAGCATCAATAAAGCCGTAGGAGAGGCAACCTGAGTCAATAAGAGTTTGTGCAGAGACAACTCTATTGATAAGTATAGAAACTAGAAAAGGTGCCTTCTCCATATGCTTCTTCTCGAACTGCTTCCAATCTGCTTGAAGCTTACTATTAGCTGGTTGATAGCCAGCTTCTAGCTTGCTTTGCTCCTTCTGCTCCTGACGGCGATTTTGGTCAGGAGCTACTCTTTTCCCGAGTCCTGATTATCGTTCTCCTCATCCTCAAGCTGGGGGGCTAAGATAGGCTTCGCCTGTCTCGTAGGGTTGGCTTGAGTAGGGCGGCGGGCAGGGGCATAAGGGCATGCCTGCCACCAATGTCCGGAGCCACCGCAGCGTGTACAGAGCCTATTTTGACGGCGTCGGTTGATTTCCTCTTGGGTCACCCACCTCGCTCTTCTCGGCTGAGTTGTAGCAGCTTGGGCGGGTGGCGATGGCTGCCAGTCCATTTCATTTGGATCCGCTTTTGGCTGAGCATCTTGAGGAGTTGTTGTCCTCCAGGTCTGTGAGGCCTGCCACTTAAGGCGTTCCTGGCTTATCTGTTTCTGGAGCTTCTGGCCTGTTCGAGTCTGGTAGGCGTGGAGACGATCGTCTACTTCCTTTAACGTGTTGCAGTAGCTTTCGAAGCTGCCGCTTGCTGGGACCGTAATCATTGCGCGTGCAAGCTCGTCTCCGAGGATTCGGTCCAGCGACATCTTCTTGGTACTGTTAGGCCAGTCTGCTCCGCCTGCTTCGATTAGGAGGCTTTGCCATTCCATATAGGCTTCGATAAATGGCCTTCTCCCTTGACGTAGCGAATCCAATCTTCGTTGAGCTCGTTCTTTGGCTTGAGGGTCCTGGAAGACGAGTTGCATTTGCTGGAAGAAGGTGTCTGCGTATGCTTGGTCTGGAGTCCCGAATTGGCGTGTCCACGCGTCTATTCTCTTAAGTGCCTTACCTCGAAGGCAAGCGGCTAATGCCCAGAATTTAACAAATTCAGTGCACTGGTGGTAGTCAACTCGGATTTTTACTTGAGCTTGCTGTAGCCAGGCCTCAAGCTTTTCGGGTTCGCCGTAGTACTCTTGGAGCTGGGGTAGGGCTTTGCCGGGCTTTGCTCCATTAGTGATACGCTTCTGTTCTTCTTCGCGAACTTGTCGCAGCTCTTCTTCATGCTTCAGCTGTAAGAGGCGGAGTTCCTCTTGCTGTTGCTTCTCCTTCTGTTCCATGTATTGGAAGAACCACTGTGGGGGTGCTTCTGGTGGTGCTTTGTCGTTTTCCATTGTTGCTTCGTTAGGTTTTCTCCTGGTTGTCTTCTTGGTTGTCTTCTTAGTTGTCTTCTTGGTTGTCTTCTTAGTTGTCTTCTTGGTTGTCTTCTTGGTTGTCTTCTTGGTTATCTTCTTGGTTGTCTTCTTGGTTATCTTCTTGGTTGTCTTCTTGGTTGTCTTCTTGGTTGTCTTCTTGGTTATCTTCTTGATTGTCTTGGGTGTCTTGGGTGTCTTAGGTGTCTTAGGTGTCTTCTTGGTTGCTTATTGTGGGGAGGAATGCCGGTGCTCGCGTGGGAGCCTTGGCGCGAAGAGGAGGTGTTGAGCTTAGTCTAATGTGAGGGCTTGCACCCGGTGCACTCGCGGAAATGCATTGGCATACTTCTACAAGAAGACTAAGCTAAGGAGAAAGGAAATAATAAGCGTAGGAAGGTATTATATACCGAAGTAGTTGATCCGTGCGCCCTTTGAGTCATTAGGTGTTGACTCATAATTGTTAACTCATCGCCGCAGGGATCTTCCAAGGCACTTAACGGTCTAGACCGTCACACTGGTCCACCCTCTGTTCTTCCTCTACCTCCCTGTCTACCTCTTCCACCTCCTCCTCCTCCTCCTCCTCCTCCTCCTCCTCCTCCTCCTCCTCCTCCTCCTCCTCCTCCTCCTCCTCCTCCTCCTCCTCCTCCTCCTCCTCCTCCTCCTCCTCCTCCTCCTCCTCCTCCTCCTCCTCCTCCTCCTCCTCCTCCTCCTCCTCCTCCTCCCCCTCATCCAGAATCTCTTGCCTAGACTCCTCCCCCCTTCCCCTTCCCCTTCTACTTCTACAAAAATCGCATCTTTCTTCCTCCTCCTCCTCCTCCTCCTCCTCCTCCTCCTCCTGCCCGTGCCGGCATTCTATCCGTCCAAAACTACCATCCAAAAACTCGTCCATTACCGTTCTCCTGCACAGCCCCCCATCCAGATACCGCCTTACCAGCCGGTCGTCACTCTTCTCCCCCCCCTGAACCATCACTGCTCTGCTGGCCAGCCCGTCCCTTCCCGCCCTGCCGCTCTCCTGCGCGTAGTCGAGCAGATCCCGCGGCTCATCCGTATGGATGATGAGCCTGATGTCCGGGATGTCAATCCCCATGCCCAGCGCGCTGGTGGCCACTACCACGCGTACTACTCCCGCCTTGAAGTCCTCTAGCACCTCCTTCTTCCTAGCTTCCGGCATCTTGCTATAAAACGCCTCGCACTGGAATAGCCCTGCGTCCACTAAGCTCTTCACCCTGCTCACTGTGTTGCAGTAGATGACCACCTTCCCTTCCACCGTTGCCTGCAGTTCCTCTTCCACCATCTCTTCTATTTTCCTATTCTGCGCCTCTTTCCCCCTTGCCTTCCTTGCCATCCTCCTCCCCCTCTTCCTCCCCTCCCTCCTCCCCCTCTTCCTCCCCTCCCTCCTCTCCCTCTCCCTCTCCCTCCCCCTCTCCCTCTCCCTCCCCCTCCCCCTCCCCCTCTCCCTCCTCCATTCTCCACCAGCTCCACCAGCTCTACCCCTACCCCCACCACCTGGTAGCTGACGTTTCTGCGGGTGGTGGCCGCCCTAAACACCACTACCTCAGCCGCAGTCCAGCCCATCCTACGCCACAGCTCCGCCTCTTTGCTGGGTGGTAGCGTCGCTGTAAGTAGAACCATCTGCGTTTCTGCTGCTATAAGCTTCCCTAGCTGCTGTAGCTGCTTACGGAAGTCTACCTGGTCGTTCAGCACTACGTGGCACTCGTCAATAACGATCCTGTCTAGCTGCCTCATCGCCCTTAGCCGGTTTAAAAACGTTATGAACTCGTCGCTCAGTGCTGACTCTGGCGTAACCAGCATAATTGACTCCGCGTCTGGTGGCCGCCTTGCCTCCCATTCCGCGCAGCTGATGCCCAGCTTGCCACAGCGCTCTTTTATGTCCGCTCGTAGCGCGATTAGCGGTACTACCACCACCGTCGTCCCTCCCGGCTCCGTCCAAGCCGGCAGCATGAACAAGATACTTTTCCCGGCTCCGGTTGGCATTACTGCCACCACCGGGCTCACTCCAGCCTGGATGGCGGTTACCGCCTCTTCCTGGACGCTGCGGAACTCGGCTTTCTTCCCCATCAGTCTTTGCAGCTGCTCCTTTGCGTTCGCCCTCTTCAGCCTTGCCCAGCGGTCCAGCCGCTCCTCGTCCGCGTCGTCCTCAAATGGGCAGCGCTTCCTCTTCCTAGAAGCCGCCACCTCCTGGCTTTTAAAAGCCGACTGGAAGCCCAAGAAGCGGTGCCAGTCGGTGCTAGAAGCGCGGAACAGCAGCCTCTTCTCCGCCACCACACCCGCCTGCTCCATCATCCCGCGCGCGTAGATCAAGCCCGCGGTGTGGGACGTATGTCCTGCCTGGGCGTCTGCAATGGCTGCTGCTACCCGGTCTTCTTCCTCCATCTGCTGCTGCTCATTCTCTTCTCCCTCGTCCACCCTAAACGCGCTGGAGCCGCGCATAAACCGCCTACTGATGCCGATGGCAACATCCCTGTACGCCCTGACCGTCAGCTCCTGGCCCAAGCCGATCCTGCTCTCCTTCTTCATCGCCTCCCTTATGCGCTCCGTCGTCCACCTCTTCTCCCCCGCCTCTGCCGGCCACATATGGGCCGAGATCTGCTGGCTCCCACCTCGCACCGCTACCAGCATGCGCTGGTGGAATGGCAAGACCAGCCACAGATACCACACCACCAGCTCTCCCACCTCCCTGGGCAGATACCTGTGGATCACCTTAACATCCCCGGACATGGCGTAGCCCTTGTGGTAGCGCGTGACGAACACGACCAGCCCGTCCTCTACGAAGATGTTGCGGTGCCCTCCCTTAGCCGTATTGCTGTGCCTGATGCTGAGAATCTCCGGCCCTCTTGCCGGCTGTCCACCGGTAATGTGCATCAGCAGCAGCAGCTTCTCCCTAAACTCGGCCACCTGCGCTGCGTATGCATCCACCGCCTGCCTACTGATGCCCGAGCTCGTGTTTTTCCTGGTGAACCTCTTCCTCACAGCAGTGATTCCCATAATCCTGTTGAACAGCCAAGTGTTCCCATCTGCCGGCAGCCTAGTGCGCTGGTCCTGCAGAAAGCTCCACCCCCTGCGCTCCTCGGCTGGGTTGTCCCTGATGGAATCCCACGGCACTGCTGGCACGTCTATTTCCCCATGCTCTTTCTTGTGGCTGTGGCTGTGGCCGTGGCCGTCGCCAAATAGCAGCTCCTGGAGTAGCAGCTGGCGAGTGTCGTTCAGCAAGCCGTGCACCATGCCCCTAAACTTGGCCATGGTGAACTGGATGCCCTGGTACAGCAGCTGCTCCCGCCCGTTCCACCCTACGTGGCCCTTGGTGGTGGTATTATAGTGGATCTTCATCCCGTAAGTGCGCAGATCTAGTATCCACTGCATCGGGCTGTGGCTGCCCCGGATCATGAAGCTGTCCGTCATCTTGGTTACCAGCTCCAAGCAGCTTATCTTCATCTGGCTATGCCTGCTGCGCCTGCTGCGCCCGCTGCGCCCGCTACGCCCGCTGCTATCCCTGCCGCTGCCCTGGCCGCTGCTGCTGGCGCTGTCCTGGCTACTACTAGTCCTGCTGCTGTCCTGGCTGCTGCTGCTGCTGCCAGCATCGCCTCCACCACAACCGCCGTCCTCCTCCTCCTCCTCCTCCTCCTCCTCCTCCTCCTCCTCAAAGTCCCATGCGCTGCCCCCACTGCTAAACTCTTCACCATCCTCCCCCTCCTCCTCTTCTGCTGCTGCTGCTGCTGCTGCTGGACCCGCCATCTCCAGCGCCTTCTGCACCACCATGAAGCGCCCCACCTTGATGATGGCTGACAGAATCGCCGTGTACAGACCCGGCTCCCTCCAACCGGTGGGCGTGACCCCCTGCACCGCCAGAGCGCAGACTAGAGCGCTGTCGTACTCGCGCTGCGTGATCCTCTGGTTCAGCAGTTCGATGCAAAAGTCCAAGCACGCCTTCTGGATCCCGGACAGCTTTGGTGGTGGCTGCTGCCGCCGCCGCTCTGAATCAGCCCTCCTCTGACTGCTGCTGCTGCTGCTGCTGCTTCCTTCTCCTTCCCCTTCATCATCATCACTTCTTCCTCCCTCTTCTTCCTCTCTTTCTCCCTCGACTCTTTCCTCCTCTTCTTCTTCTCCTCCTCCTCCTCCTTCTTCTTCTTGCTTTGCAGCTTGCTCTGCCTCCTCCATCAGCCTGGTGAATGCCCTGAACTGCCTGCGGGTAAACCTGTACTCTGGGCTTCTCCAGCTATACTGCTGCTGCTGCTGCTGCTTCTGCCGCCGCTGCTGCTGCTGCTGCTGCTGCTGCTGCTGCTGCTGCTGCGTTCTGACGAAGAACATCAGCACCTGCTTCCACGCTCTCGACCTGTCCGCGATGGCTTCTCCCTCCTGGTATGGCTGCAGCGGGCGGTACTGGTTCTGGTGCTTCTCGGTCTTCATCAGCTCCATGCGGACGAAGATGCCGACGCGCTCGGTGGTAGATGCCTGGCCGATGCGCGCAACCTCCTCCATGGCCTTCCAGATAGCCGCCGCCACCGGCTCCTCTGGCCGCCTGTCCGGGTCGTTGGTGGTGTTGGTGTTGGGCTCCTCGATCGACGCCAGCAGTTCATCGCGGTTCAGCCGGGCCAGGTACGGCAGCCACTGCGTCCTGTCCAGCCACGGGCTGACCTCGTCCTTCTCCCCGTCCTCGATCGTCGCCCGCGCCCGCTTCTCCAGCTCCTCCCAGTTCTGGTTCGCCTTGTTCCAGGCCTGCTGCCACAGCTGCTCTCCTCCCTGGGCGGGCTGTTGCGCCTGGTCCTCCTGAGCCCGCTCTGGCCGGTAGACTTCAAAGTACTGCGAGCCGTGGAAACCGGGGAAGAAGTGCTGGCAGTGGACCTGTCTTACTGCACCTTGGAATTGCCTTTCCATCCGTTCGTTCTTGGCCTTGCCTGATCCCCCTCCTTTCTTGCCACCACCTGCGGACCACCCATGCTCGATACGCCAGTGCTTCTTCATCGCCTTCTTATCCCTACAGATATACCGGCAGCTACTGGAGTCTCTTTGGCAAAGTAGCCCATCCTTGAACAACGGTAGTTCGGCGATGGGCCGCTCCACCTGTGCCGGCACCTCAAGCTCGCTGGGGAATATGATCAAGCCGTGCCAGCCTCTAACCTCGCTACCAATCGATTCCGCCTGCTTCCGGCTCATCCGGTGGTGTCTTCCCTGCAGATGGCCTTCCACCTGGTCTGGCCAGACTGCGTACCTACACTCCTTGCAGATCACGAGCTGATGCTGTATCTGGTGATGGAAGTAAGCGGTTGCTATTGGTTCAGCCATTGGAGAATGATAATAATGATGATGATGGTAGTGTGAGAAGAAGTTTCGTTATAGATACCACTACCGCTGGCTGGCTGGCTAGCTAGCTGGCTAGCTGCTCCACCCCCTCCCCTTCTCCTCCTCCTCCTCCTCCTCCTCCTCTACCGCCCGCACGGATCACCCGCTTGCCTGCCCGCCCGCCCGCCCGCCCGCCCGCCCGCCCGCACGCGCGCATGCACGGATCACTTCTACCCTATCAAACCTACCCTAAGCTTACCCTAAGCGCCAGATATCTTGCGACGCAGCGACTGGTTTTTGACAAGCTATATATAAAAAGTGATCGCATCGTCAAGCTCTACAACTTGGCCGAGTTTGACATCGATCCGAGCAGTTCTCTCTGAGTCCACCGCGGTGAGTCCACCGCGGTCGAGCCCTAACCTACCCGGCGAAAAGTTTTGGTGGGGGATGAGTCCACCGCGGTCGCGGTGGACTCGCACCTTTCGGTTAGGATCCAGCGACTAGGAGCCCAGGTGATCACCAGAGCGTTTAAAACAGTGGCGCTACCAGTACTGGAAGCGGAAGCTGGTTTGTGCTCGGTGGAATCCAGACTGAAGAGGAAGGTGGGCAAGCACCTCGTTGGACTCCTTAGTCTCCCAGAGGCGAATCCAGCAGCCAGGTGTGTAAAGGCACTCAGGTCACAAGGTGGAAGGTGGCAGAGTCCCTTGCAGCACACATGGAACGAATTTGCAGAACTGGCCAGACCAGAGAAGGCCCCCCAGATGGAGACAATCCTGCCTTGGAGCCGTCCCCCATGGGCAGCGCTGGCTGGAACGCGGATCCAGATTGAAGAGAAGGAACAGGCAAAGAGAAAAGTGCAGCAGCTACCGCAGTCAAGTACAGTCTATGTTGACGGCGCAGTAAGAGAAGGGGTGTGCAGCATTGGGGTGGTCCGTATGGTAAATACACACCAGCCAGTGACAATCCTCCAAGAGACAGTGGCAAGAGCCAAGTCCTTTTCAGTCCTTGCTACCGAGCTTCTTGCAATACTAGCAGGGCTGGAAAACCTGGGCACAGAGAGAAAAGGGAGAAGAAACGTTTTTCTGGTCACAGACAGCCAGAAGGCACTGAAGGCAATCCAGACTGACACTCAAACAGAGGGGCAGTACATCTTACAAGACATCTACAAGGTGATGGATAAGATTATAGCCCGAGGTGTTACCCCCTGGCTCATCTGGGTGCCAGCCCACTCAGGGGTGAAGGGGAATGAGGCAGCAGACAGAGCAGCAAAGAGGGCAGTCAAACCAGGCCAGAGACCGGAGCGAGACTCCCAGGACCGCCGGAGGCTGGTCAAAACGGTCACGCAGGCGGTGCTGGTAAAGGTACAAGAGGAAGAGAAGGAAAAGACAAAGCAGAGAAAGAGGTACGGAAGATACACGTGGGAGCTGGATGGTGCTGCTCCAGGTAAACACACTATCAACCTCTATAACAGACTGGACTCGGAGCAGGCAGCAGTCCTGATTCAGTGCCGCTCAAACCACTGCCGACTCAAGCCTTACCTCTACAGAATAGGGCGAGAGGAGTCAGATAAGTGCCAGTGTGGCATGAGCCAGGAGACAATCAAACATGTACTACTAGAGTGCCCGCAGTGGCGTAACCTTAGACGAGAACTCATGGTCGCAGCAGGGAAGAGATGGGGGGATGTTTCCTTTTTATTAGGTGGATGGAGCGGATGGGAGGACCGGCACACTGGGAAACCAGTAGATGGTCCAAAGGAGAAGTGGAAGCCTAATTATACAGTAGTCAAGGCAGCCATTCAGTTCCTACAAAGAACCGGGCGGTTCCAAGATGAACATGGGGAGGCTTACACATCGAACCCACCACAAGAGATGTAAGGGTAGTAAAGGGAGTAAACAGATTGGACTAAGAAGTAAGAAGAGGCTAAAGAACAGGACAATGTAAGGCTAAAGAGAGGGACGGCTCTTATACTACCTAGAATGTGTCAACCACATTGGCCCATAATCACGTGTCTCGTATTATCTCTTCTGATCACCACACCACCATCACTCCACCCCCGCTCTCATGCGCGGCAATTCTTTGTCCCTAGCACAGCCCCATTTGCTTACGCGTCCTCTTTGCCATTAGATATTTATATAGCACTTGACAGCAGTAATCTAAGAAGACAGCGGTGTCCTACTTTCTCGCGCCGTTCGACAAGATGCCTTGCTCTTGTTCGCCGTGGTGGAAGGGAATCTTGGCGATGATGCCGTGTTCCTCTACTTTCTCAAGGAGCCTGTTGATAGCGCCTGCTAACGGGCTCTCCTCCACTTCTGCGAGGTTTCTTTCATCGGAGCTATCCTCTTCGGCTTCGGTACTGTCGTAGAACTCGCCGCTTTCACTGTTGACGATCTCGTCGTCGAGCGGGAATGATTCGACAATATCGTCGAGGTCGAACACTTCTTCGTTCCTTGTGAGCATAGCGATGCCCCTTGGCTTCTTCGGGTACCATCCCGTAGCGTCCTTATCGCTTTGATGCGTTCGACAATTATCGTTGAAGCATGCCGTCCAGCTTAGCGTGGCGTGGTCCTCCTGGCGGGATACGGTTGATGCTTCGCGTTGAGCGCTTGAGGTCTGCTTCCCTTCTTTCTTGTTGCGAGGGTTCTGCGGACATGTGGGCGAAAAGTGCTTGTCGCTGCCACAGGTGATACAGAGTCGATCTTTGTACCATTGCTTCTGCTCATCTGTCCAGTTCGGATTGGGGCCTTTAGGTTTCTTGTTGTAGTTGTTCCTACCCCTGGTATCCTTCTGGTTGTTTTGTCGATTGGCGGCGTCGAGAGCCATAGCATCGCCTCCTTCCAACGTGGTGCGTTCGCGGCGTGGCCTGGTCGTGTTTGCCTGAGGGTCACCCTTTCTTTCGAACCATCTGTTGGTCCGCCTTCGGTCCATGTCGGTTGCTAGGCGGATGAGTTCTGAGAGCGTTTCTGGCTCGTCGTGGTAGGACATGGCTTCCTTAATTTCGTCTTTCAGGCCTCGGTAGAACAGCTGTCTGAGCGTGTAGTCCGAGTGTTCTCCTGCGACGTAGGCTGCTTCCTGGAATTCAGCCGTATAGTCGAGGACTGACTTCTTTTGCTGGATCCTGAAGAGGATCTGGTTGGCACGCTTGGCCTCGTCAATCGCGTTGAACGCTTCCTGGAGTTGCTTGGCGAAGGTCCTGTAGTCGGAGAAGATAGCCTGAGTCTGAAGCGACCATTGCCAGTGCGGCTTCTCTTGAGTCTCCCTCTTGTATGGTCTGAACCACTTCTCTGCTGCTCCTCGGAGGAAGGTGCTAGCGTAGCGAACCTTGTCTGCGTCGTTGCCGAACTGTCCTTTGGCGAAATGTAGGTAGTCTTCCAGCTGCATAAGGAAGCTTTGCGTCTTGGTACGCTCACCGTGGTAAAGGTCCGGTTTCGGCACCTTGACTCTGGTGGATGGTTTCTTTGCGGCATCTGGCTCGGTAGCCTGATCCTGTCTGTTCCTCAGGATGCGATTCTCGGTTTGCAGTTCCTGGATCATCTGCATGAGATCTCTCATGGTGGGCTCCGTTTGCTCCTGATGAGCAGGCTGAGCGGCCTCTTGAGCCGGTGTCTGAGGAATCGCTGGACGACCTTGTCCTGCGCTGACGTCCTCCATGTTGACCGTGCTCATTGCTGTTTCCTAAACTCGTTAGGGGGTGATACCTTACCCGATGTTCTCTTACCCTTCCCTGCAAGGATGGTGGTCAAAGTGTAACGGCGGGCCTCTGCCTCTAAGGATCAAACACCAAAGAGGGTGGTAAGCCGTATGGGGGTTTACCTTGAGTGGGTACAAGGGAGGGTGTGAGAGAACGAAGTGACGAACACACGTGACAGAACACTATGTGTGAAGGCCGTGTTACTAATCAATGGTGTAGATTGATTATTGAAGTTGACCACGAAGGTCAAGTAACTAGCTAAGTGAGTGTGCTTATATACTATAGGAAAGTTCTATCAATCTGGTTCAGGGAGTTCGTGCTGCGGGGTCTTCTGAACCGTCTGAACTGGAGTTCAGAGGTTCACTCTGCCAAGCCCGTATGAACTGGTGAACTGGTGGGGCGTCACGTGATCTTCGCCTGGGTCTTCCGCGGCGTTTGTTCACGCCCCGCTTATCCTTCTTCTTTTACTTTTTCTACCCTGTGGAGGCTGCGCCGTAACACATACGACCATGTATCACACAAGAGACTTCTCCATAACATAAGAGCCGCACGACTCCCAATCTGGGTGGAGAAATTTACTCATTCATTCCTTCAAGACCGTACCACACAGCTCCGCTTTGGGGACTACACTAGTCCACCAATTCAGACCCTAACAGGCATCCCTCAGGGATCCTCGCTATCCCCAATCCTATACCTCTTCTTTGCCTCCAACCTCCTTACAAAGCTCCGCACGGGTAGCACCTTTCCCCTAGGCTTCGTAGACGATACCAACATCCTTACCTTTAGTAGATCAACAGAACAAAACTGTAGAACACTAGAGGAGGCAAATAGGACCTGTACACAGTGGGCAGCAACCCATGGATCAACCTTCGCACCTGACAAGTACCACCTCATACACTTTACAAGAAGGCCAAGGAGATTCAACATGGCAGCAAAAATCAACATTGCCGGATTCGAAGGAAACCCGGAGCAGACAATCAAGATCCTAGGCATCCATGTGGACAGCAAACTAAGATGGGGACCCCACATCAAGGAAACCTCCCTAAAGGCTACAAAGCAATACACCTCTCTCTCCAGACTTACAGCCTCTACCTGGGGAGCGTCACTCACTAAGGCACGCCACATCTATATAGCAGTGGTTAGACCAGTTCTCTCCTACGGCTGCGGGGTGTGGCACACCCCAGAAGGAACCCCAGGCTGGAGGAAGACAGCAATAAAACCACTAGAAAGGACCCAGAACCAATGCCTACGCACTATCTCAGGGGCATACAAGTCTACCAACACACAGGTCTTAGAACATGAGACAGGGATTCCCCCCCTCTCACTCCACCTTGATGAGCTAACTCTGACCCATACACTCCGGTCTAGAGAAGGACCCACAACCACAGTGACTAGAAACACCTGTCAGGACATCAAAGACATCACAAGAGCGGTACTAGATGCAAGGGGAAAGCCCAGCTTAGCTAGAGGAACACTACTACAAAGCAGGGCCAATACTCTTCTAGAGAGAGGACCTCCCACCACACAAAAGCTCCCTGAAAGAACCAGGTGTGACGGTTTAGACCGTAAGGTGCCTTTGGATAATCCTGCGGCGAAGCGCATGCGAGAAGCAAGCGAAGCGGTTGCTCCTCGCAACTGTTGGTCCATGCGTAGCGACGAGTGTTTATTAGCGACCTTTCGCTCGTTTTGACTGTTCTCTCTTTTCTCCTTAGCTTAGTCTTCTTGTAGAAAGCAATGCCACTGCATTTCCGCGAGCGCACCGGATGCAAGCCCTCACACCAGGCTCCGCAGAACAATCAGAAACATCTGGAAAGAAAGGTGGATGGCCAAGACAAGCCAGGCGAGGAGAAACAAGCCAGTTGCCCAAGATACACAATGGAACCCAAAGCTTAGACACCTCCACCATGGGCTATCCAAACCACAAAGCACAATCACCACCCTACTACGCACTGAAAACATTGGCCTGGAAGACTTCCTCTTCAGGCGCAAGGTGCCTGGCCATCCCAGCCCAGCCTGCTCATGTGGCTGGCACAGACAGACCCCAAAGCATATCCTCCTCTTCTGCCATCACTTCCAACAGAACAGAGCTCAAATGCTCCAAGAAGCAGGGACCACCGATTTCCACACACTTCTGTCCACAAAGAAGGGCGTTGGAGCCGCATCAAGCTGGTTCCTCCAGCTGGGCCTACTAAATCAGTTTAGTATGGCGAGGGAGATGCTCCAGGAGGACCACCGGGAGGACCATCAGGAGGACCACCAGGAGGACCACTAGGAAAACGGAGAGGAGAACTGAACTGAGAACTGAGAAGGTGATACCAGTAATCGAATGAAGGGCTGCCACAGCAGCTACTACCGGTAAGCAGGAAAAACGGAACAAGTAGAGGAAGACAAACCTAAAAAGAGAGGAGGGGTTTTTGCCTGGCGAATAAGGTTTTCCCCCTCGTGTAAAATAAGCGCAGATAGCCAGCCCCGCATGGACCCGCAAGGGAGCTATATCGGGAGGAAATAAATTTATTATTATTGTTAAACAAACAGCCTAAGGGCTACTACACCTGGGTGGATTTTAGCAGCAGAGCGAGTTGGTTTCCTAGAGAGTTAATCTAGTTGGGAAACCAAAGGTCCGAAAAGGACCCGATTAGCGAGAGCCAATTGGGGTTTAGTGTAGCACGTGACGCACACGTATATCCTCCTTGTGCGGCTAATAGGTAGAAGAATTAAACGACTTATCGTAGACTGTCTCTATACCGCTGCTGTGAACCCTTATTGTTCAACAATTATTATTATTATTAATATAAACCCCCACACAGTCTACCGACCCTCTTTGGTGTTTGATCCTTAGAGGAAGAGGCACACCCGTTACACCAACCAAATATCCACTTGTTCGGTAGTCGGCGATCCTTGGGGGTTGACGGCGGCAAATTCAGCGCGTTTACTAGACAACTTGCGACGGGACGAATGACGCGCAATTAAAAGCAGAAGTCTCCTTAGGTTTAACGCCATATCGCGAGGTTGAGAGTTCCTGTAAGGCATATAAGAAGAAGATGTGGTTGAGGGCGCCCTAGACGACACACTTGACACAACCGAAGAAGAGAGTTGTAGACCGGCGGAGAAGACCGCGCAGTCACAATGACAAGATGTGTGATTTCCGCTAGCCCTAATTGTGCTAGAATTGATCAGCGCTCGCGGGGACGACGAGGCTATCTAGCGAATGCACTTTCTATTAACCTGCAACACTCCGCCTATGCCAGGATATTGTTCAACGGGGGGTGCGTTCCAAGCGCAATATTCAGGATGCTCTCGTGGAAAGAGATTGGGCAGAAATATATAGGAAGGTATAGGACAGGCGGAACGGGTTGGAGTCAATAGTAGTAGGGCTTGTCAATGTACGACTAGAGTTTTCCGCACTTATTAATTGATACACAAATGAAGATCTCATAAAATCACTATTGATTGGCTACTTCGTTGACATAAGTGAAAACCATTATCCCTAAGATGCCCGGTCTCGAGCGCCCGAGGGTGTCGCTTTCTGCCACTCCTGCTGACCGACCAACGGCCACCTTCGGTTGTCCAAGATAAGTGCGAGAAAAATACATGCCGCCATTTGCAGGTAAAATGCCTGCTCATGTCGAGCGTACTCCCTCTCCTCGCCAGGGCTTTGGGGGCCCTCATCGCCTCCGACTTTCATCCAACGACTCGAGGAGTGACGTAGTGCGCACAGATCGTCCATGATGAGGGTATCGTGGCCTGGGCCTAGCCTGCGGTAGATAAACTCGGCCATCCACTTCGGTCGGCCTTGAAGTGCGCACGTAGAGGGGCCTTTATCCCCACTCTTCCGCAGCTCATAAGTGAACATGTACATACACTTAAGTCTGATTTCGCGAAACTCGAATCGGTCTCGCAATCGAATCGCCTCCGAGAGCAAGCTGCATTCTAGCCAGTAATCTTCATGAGCAGAGGGGTTCCTGGTCCATGCAGCACTAAGCCAAAGAGCAGCATCTTGGAACAAAGGCCACTGAACCTCATCAAGTAACTTCCTGTTAGGACCTCCTTTGAAGACAGATTGAGGGGGAAGGGGGAGATCTAGGTACTCCATAACGTGGACAATTTCGTTTTCGAATTTCCAATCCAATGTTTCAGTGGCACGGCGCAGGACTCGCTTGTGACGAGCCTCATGCTGCCACTTGCGAAAAACCCAGGATTCCATGATAATGGTTTCGGCGTCGGAAAGGGCTTCTCCAGCCTTACGCTTCCCGCTTTCCTCCGGGTGACTCACATTCGATTCATGGTCGGCTCTGGTTCCACATCGCTCTTTCTCCTCTTGCGTGGGATGCTGTTTCGTTGTCATTTGCTGAGATGTATGGTGCCCGTCGCGACCATTTTGATGGAAAATTTTCTCGTCAGTATGTTCATGCGGTCCATCGACATCAGCAGATTCGGTATCAGTCTCCGAGTCGATTGTTGAAGAAGCGGATTCGGTGTCGGGGCAATAATCCGAACCGGAATGTTGCGCCGGACCTTTTGAGAGCCCTGGACGCTCTGCGAATATTATCGGGGAGGCTTGGGAGGCAGAGGTCTGTACGACCCTGTCGTAGGATGGAGGCAAGTCCTCAACCAACGGATTCCAAGATCTTGGCATGGGTTCGTCGTCGCCGATTCCATACGATTCCCAGCTATTCGTCCCCCAGCAGCGTCCGTTGAATGTGCTCTTCCAGTCGATCTCGGGATTTCGCATCGTGCCTGTGCACAACAGGTTGAGGAATGAGTTCATTGTTTCGTTGATGGGGTCCTGGTTCTGAAGGTACAGGTCAAAGCTCGCGGCTCGAGCTAGAGATTTGAGGCTCAATAGCAATCCTCGAGACCGTTCGTTGACGTCCTTCACTACCTCTGGGACGGGCATAAAAACGTGGCTTGGTTTCTCCAGCACAAAACGGGCCCGAAGAAGATCCGCACCGGTTTGCACCCCGGCCTTAGCTAATTCCACGGTTTTCCCAGTGTCGTAGACGAAACGGGATACAGCCCGAGACGTGGAGCCAACGTCTGTCTGGAAGGACTCTGCAGGCATAACCACGTAGATGTTCCTTAACCCCTTAGATGTAGCATTGACTTTGACTGGAATATGGAGATAGACCAATAAAGTGGGTGGTTTGCCGCTCAGGCTGAGAGTCAAAAAAATTGGCTTGCTGTAGCAGTCGGCCGATAGGTTACCCAAGAACTGCTGGTGACCTGTCGTGGCGTCGCGCCAGGTCAGGAAGAACCGGCTAAACATGACGAATAGCATTTCCGAACGCGTTGTCAAGGCACGATATTGCTTGGGTAATGGATCGGATGATTTACTACTGTAAAAGCGGCTCTCCATCTAATATAAACAAAGAATTAATTTAATTCAATACAGCAGACATTATGTATCCCATCAAGGGGAGAAAAAGACAGGGAGGAAATAAAAGCCCCTACTCGCATTTGCGGTAGGAAATCCCACCCACCCAGGCTTTAGCAAGCATTCTACTCGCGAGCAGCCTTGACTCGGATTACTACATAACGTCTGGCGCCAGATCATCCGGTCGACAACGCCACCCACCATAGGTGAGGGCACTGCAGGACACACACCGAATCCACGTCGTGCCACGAGTCAGGGACTTAGCGTGGCCCGCGGACCGTTGTAGGTCGACAGGCCATTGGCCGATCTCCAGAACTGAGTCGCACGAAGTGGAAAATCGATGTGGATGAAAAGGCCGACTTGTCTGGAACCCGATGATTTTGAGCGCTAACTCCTGTAGGCCGAAGACTGTGAAGATCGGAAATCGAAGAGAAACAAATAAAATACGTACAGTTCTTGTAAGTAAGATTGAAAGATATGTGAATTGGCGAAGCAGACGGAGAATGACACGGCGGAAGGGTTGAGGAAGGAATAGATTTGGTGAGCAAGCGAGCGGTGCCACGCGTATTTGAGCGCGCCTGAAAGTCGAAATTGGGGTGGCGGGAAGCGTTACGCTAGACGCTTTGACGGGCTCTATAGACTGTATCATTGGCTCGGTTAGTATGCCCTCGTAACCAGGGGATCTTAAGGACCGTGCCCTGTCTGTTTTGGCGAAAACCAATAATGCACAGGTAACAGTGCATGATGAGCTACGTGTACTGTGTTATGCATTATTCCGCCGAATTGTTAGAGCCGATCGGGCCATTATTGTCACGCCGCTGTATGTATGCGACGCACCACCAGCATTTCACCAATAGTATCCTGTCAACTGTGCACGACCCGCGTTCGGAACAGTCTTCCCGGACATCTCCACTAAATCATCGTTTCACACCATTCCAGTATTTCCAGCCATTCCGGTACAGCTGACCCGCGATAAGATGCTTTACTTCGCAACAGACGACCTGTTGGTTGTTCATCCTAAAGAATCATGCGCGCATGCATCGACCGTACTCGTATTCTCAAGTGCCTCCACTTAATCGTTTCTTTCTTGTATTCGGCCTGCCCAGACCGTCTCACCGATCAAGAATAATAATGGAGAACCTGCTTGATCACCAGTTGCTCGAATTATACTGCTGCCGCCGCTGCTGCTACTATTCTTGCTGCTGCTACTGCTGCTACTGCTGCTACTGCCGCTACTACTGCTGTTCTTGCGACTACTACTGCTGTTCTTGCTACTGCTACTGCTGTCTCTGCTACTGCTACTGCTGCTGCTGCTGCTGCTGCTACCGCTGCTCCTACTACTACTACTTCTACTGCTGCTGTTGCTGGTGCTCTTGCTGCTGCTGCCCCTACTACTACTATTCTTGCTGTTGCTACTGCTGCCGCTGCTGCTGCTGCTACTGCTGCCGCTGCTGCTGCTATCCTTGCTCCTACTGCTGCGGCTGCTGCTGCTGCTACTACTAATACTGCTGCTGCCGCGCTGCCGCTCCTTCTCCCCCACCGCGCGCACAGATCGCCCGTACGGATCGCTTCCACCCCATCAAACTTACCCCAAGCTACACCCTAAGTGCCAGATATCTCGCCATGCAGCGACTCGTTTCTGATGAGCCGTGCAAAAAAAAAGTGATCGCACGATCGAGCTCTACGACTCGGTCGAGTTTGGCGCGGATCCGAGCCTTTTTCGATGAGTCCACGGCAGAATTCTGGGAAACACCCATGTAGAGTCGACTCGAGCATATATCTTAGGTCCCGGCTGGCTGATCATTTCTCATCGATCGATGAGCGCTGTGTTACGGCGCAGCCTCCACAGGGTAGAAAAAGTAAAAGAAGAAGGATAAGCGGGGCGTGAACAAACGCCGCGGAAGACCCAGGCGAAGATCACGTGACGCCCCACCAGTTCACCAGTTCATACGGGCTTGGCAGAGTGAACCTCTGAACTCCAGTTCAGACGGTTCAGAAGACCCCGCAGCACGAACTCCCTGAACCAGATTGATAGAACTTTCCTATAGTACATAAGCACACTCACTTAGCTAGTTACTTGACCTTCGTGGTCAACTTCAATAATCAATCTACACCATTGATTAGTAACACGGCCTTCACACATAGTGTTCTGTCACGTGTGTTCGTCACTCCGTTCTCTCACACCCTCCCTTGTACCCACTCAAGGTAAACCCCCATACGGCTTACCACCCTCTTTGGTGTTTGATCCTTAGAGGCAGAGGCCCGCCGTTACAGTATGCTCCTGAGATATCCAGGCTGAGGACTGAGGCTACCAGTCCTGGGTCCTGTGCCCAGACTGTGTGGATCTGTTGGGTAAGAAGGTCAATTGCGGTAGTTACTGATCTACTTTTTCTTGCTCCCATCTGAAAGTCAGGGAGTAGATTGTGGATCTCCGTAGCCTGTGAGATTCTTTCTGCTATAATTCTCTCGAGCAGCTTGCCTAGAGTGTTAAGCAGGGTAATTAGTCTAAATGACTTAGCCTTAGTATAGTCCTCTCTTTGCGGTTTCCTGAGGACTATAGTGGTTGAGCACTTAAATTGTCTTGGGTGGTATAAGAGTGCTAGGCACCTCTGAAAGATCCTAGTAAGCGGTTCTGCTAGTGTCTGTACACACTGCTTTAGGAACCTGTTGATGATCTTGTCTGGGCCTGGTGCTTTGTCTGGGGGAAGCTGTTTAATAGTATGGAGGACTTGTTCTTCAGTAATGTCCTGGGAGATGTTGACTGGTTTTGGATATATATAGCCCTCAAGGTCAGAGAGGTTCGTGTCCCTAGGAGGGGGGAAGAACTGGTTGGAGAGAATCCTTGTCTTGGAGGGATTGTCATGGCGTAGTATCTGGTCTGTTCCCTGGAGGGGTGGAAACTGAGGTAGAGCTGGGGGCTCAAGTGCCTTTGTTCTTGCCCATCTTGAGAGCTTCCAGACTGTAGATGGGTTTGAGGTAATCTCAGCCACTTTTCTACGCCATGCTTTTGTTCTGTCCCTTCTGATTTGCCTCTTCTTACTGTTAACAGTAGTCTGATATGCCACCTAGTCTTCCTCTCTTCCTGTAGTGGTCCACTTTCTCCTAGCCCTTCTCGCTTGTTGAACCAGTTCTGAGCACTCCTCCGTCCACTCCATAGCGGCCCAAGGTGATGGTTTCGCTGCTGGGATGGTTTCCTGGATAGTATTCTGGATGGCTCTCTGGATCTGTTCGGTAAGGTGGTCCAGGTTTGCTTCAGTGTGGAGAGGGGTTATTTCTATGTTTTGGAGTTTTAACTGTAGTGTTTTGTTGACTTTCTGCCAGTCTGCCTTTTTCCATTGGGGTCTTAGGGGCCGAGTGGGTGCGGGTATAAGAGAGATGTCAAATATTATATGGATAGGTAGGTGGTCAGAAGATGATTCGAGTTCTTGACTAACTCCACATCTAAGGATTCTCTCCTCGAGCCACTGGGAGGTAAAGATAAGGTCTAGGGTACTTTTACTATTGCCTCTCCTCCAGCTGGTGGTGCCCCTTGGGAGGGCAAGGTTAAGGTTGGCTGTAGTTGCGGTTTGGATTAGGTGGTCCGCGAGGGAGTGGTACGTAGGGGAGGTAATTGTGACGGTTTAGACCGTAAGGTGCCTTTGGATAATCCTGCGGCGAAGCGCATGCGAGAAGCAAGCGAAGCGGTTGCTCCTCGCAACTGTTGGTCCATGCGTAGCGACGAGTGTTTATTAGCGACCTTTCGCTCGTTTTGACTGTTCTCTCTTTTCTCCTTAGCTTAGTCTTCTTGTAGAAAGCAATGCCACTGCATTTCCGCGAGCGCACCGGATGCAAGCCCTCACATTAGACTAAGCTCACATCTCCTCTTCGCGCCAAGGCTCCCACGCGAGCACCGGCATCCCTCCCCACAAGAAGACACCCAAGAAGACACCCAAGAAGACACCCAAGAAGACACCCAAGAAGACACCCAAGAAGACACCCAAGAAGACACCCAAGAAGACACCTAAGAAGACACCCAAGAAGACACCTAAGGAGACACCCAAGAAGACACCTAAGGAGACACCCAAGAATTTGCAATGGGAGACGATAACGCGCCCCCACAATGGTTCTTCCAATACATGGAGCAAAAGGAGAAGCAACAACAAGAAGAACTCCGTCTTCTACAACTTAAGCATGAAGAAGAGCTGCGACAAGTTCGCGAAGAAGAACAAAAACGCATCACTAATGGAGCAAAGCCCGGCAAAGCTCTACCCCAGCTCCAAGAGTACTACGGCGAACCGGAGAAACTTGAGGCCTGGCTCCAGCAGGCTCAGGTAAAAATTCGAGTCGACTACTACCAATGTACCGAATTCGTCAAGTTCTGGGCGTTAGCCGCATGCCTCCGAGGCAAGGCTCTTAAGCGAATGGACGCCTGGACTCGTCAATTTGGAACGCCAGATCAAGCCCGCACAGATACCCTTTTCCATCAAATGCAGCTTGTCTTCCAAGACCCACAAGCCAAGGAACGAGCCCAACGGAAGCTAAACTCGCTACGCCAAGGGAAGAGACCGTTTATTGAGGCATATATGGAATGGCAAAGCCTCTTGATTGAAGCGGGTGGAGCGGACTGGCCTGATAGCGCCAAGAAGATGTCGCTAGACCGAATCCTTGGAGACGAGCTCGCGCGTGCAATGATTACAGTCCCGGCAAGCAGTAGCTTCGAAAGCTATTGTAACACGCTTAAGGAAGTAGACGACCGTCTACACGCCTACCAGACTCGAACAGGTCAGAGACTTCAGAAACAGGCAAGCCAAGAACGCCTTAAGTGGCAGTCCTCACAGGATTGGAGGAAGACCCTAGATGCTCAGCCAAGTGCGAATCCAAATGACATGGACTGGCAACCGTCGCAACCAGCCCAAGCTGCAACAACTCGGCCAAGAAGAGCAAAGTGGGTACCTCAGGAAGAAATCGATCGACGTCGTCAAAACAAGCTCTGCACGCGCTGCGGTGCCTCCGGACATTGGTGGCAGGCATGCCCTTATGCCTCTGCCCGCCGCCCTGCTCAAGCCAATCCTACGAGACAGGCGAAGCCTATCTTCGCTCCCCAGCTCGAGGATGAAGATAACGACAATGAGGACTTGGGAAAAGAATAGCTCCTGATCAAAATCGCGGTCAGGAGCAGCAGGAGGAAAGCAAGCTAAACGCATGCTATAAACATACTAAAAGCAAGCTTCGCGCAGATTGGAAGCAGTTCGAACGCAAGCATATGGAGAAGCCCCCTTTTTAGTCTCGACACTTATCAATAGAGAAGTTTCCGCACCAACTCTTATTGATACGGGATGCTTGTCATATGGCTTTATCGATGCTCGATTTGCTCAAAAGCAGAACCTCCAGCGTATCCCAGTTCAACCAAGACAGATCCAGTCAGTCAACGCCATTACTGACTCCTGGATTACTGAGGTGGCAATTGCCGAGATTGATGTTGGCGGACATCAAACAAGACGAGCTTACTTCCACGTAGCTCCAAAGATTGAAGGATATAAAGTTATCCTTGGCCTACCATGGCTAGTAAAGGAAAGAGCAGAACTTGATGCAGAACAAGAAATTCTCAAGTTCAAGGACTCGGGCTTAGTATTACGAAGCCAAAGGGAGATAAGAGAATTCGATTGTAGGAGGATAGGGGCCGCTGGGTTCCATCTTCTTACTAAGAAAAAACGACCAGGTTTTCAAGTCTTTTCTGCGAGCTTAGCAGATATCAATAAAGCCCTCGCCGAGAAGAAACAAACGGATCCAAGGACTAAACTACCACTATGGATAGTACCCCAGCTCCACAACGCCTTTGATCGAAAGAAAGCGGATGAATTACCCCCACACCGGCCTGGAGTTGATCATCAAATCACGCTTGAAAAGGATGAAAACGGCAAAATACCACAGGCACCATGGGGACCCCTATATAACATGTCGAGAGACGAGTTATTAGTCCTTCGAAAAACGCTTACGGAGTTACTTGATAAAGGCTTTATCCGTGTAAGCAATTCTCCAGCTGCAGCGCCGGTACTCTTCGTAAAAAAACCAGGTGGAGGCCTACGATTTTGTTGCGACTACCGAGCTCTTAATCAACTTACCCGGAAGGATCGTTATCCGTTACCCCTTATCCAGGAAACTCTCAATAGGATTAGTAAGGCACGGTGGTTTACCAAACTCGATGTTATTGCAGCATTCAATAAGATCCGAATCAAGCCAGGAGATGAATGGCTTACAGCATTCCGAACACGCTTTGGACTGTTTGAGTGGCTTGTTACCCCTTTTGGACTGGCGAATGCACCGAGCACCTTTCAAAGATACATTAACTGGACGCTCCAAGAGTTCCTTGACGACTTCGTATCGGCCTATGTTGATGATATCCTGATTTTCACCGAAGGATCTCGCTCACAGCACCGAAAGCACGTCACTCAGGTACTCGAGAAACTCCAAATGGCAGGACTCCAGCTTGACATTGATAAGTGCGAATTCGAGGTCCAATCAACTAAGTACCTCGGGTTTATCATCGAAGCTGGTAAAGGCATCCGAATGGATCCTGCAAAAGTCGAAGCAATTCAAGAATGGGAAGCACCAACGACAGTTAAAGGAGTACTTGGATTCCTTGGATTCGCAAATTTCTACCGCCGCTTTATTTATAAATACGCACAAATCACAGCTCCTCTACGCGTACTTACGAAGAAAGATAGCCAATTCAACTGGACTCAAGATGCGGAAACGGCTTTTAGGAAGTTAAAGAGGGCCTTTATTACTGCACCAATTCTTGCTCAATTCGACCCCGATCGCAAGACAATTCTTGAAACCGATTCCTCTGGATACTGCACAGGAGGCATTCTCTCCCAATACGATGACGAAGGAATTCTCCGACCAGTTGCTTACTTCTCAAAGAAAAATCTGCCAGCCGAGTGCAACTACGAGATCTACGATAAGGAACTCCTTGCAATCGTTAAGTGCCTTCAGCAGTGGGATGCGGAACTACGCAGCGTTAAGGAATTCAAGATTATTACGGACCATAAGAACCTCGAGTACTTTACGACAGCTCGACGGCTCTCTGAGAGGCAGATGCGATGGCAGCTTATCCTAAGCAGGTTTAATTTTACCATTACCTACCGACCTGGCAAGCTTGGAGCTCAACCTGATGCGCTCACACGGAGGGACCAGGACCTACCGGTATCTCAAGATGACGAGAGGCTTCAACATCGCGTCGCACGACTACTAAGTCCCGATAAGATTCAAGTTAACTGCTGGAGAGTTCGTGCAGCACCAGTTCAGACAAGACAGCAAGCAGACGAGCCAGCAGACGAGCCAGCAGACGGGTTAAAAGTAAAGCTACTCGAAGATCACCTACGACAGCTCTGGCAGGAAGCAAAAACAATAGATCCCGATTGGAATCGGCTTGTTGCAGCGGTACGCGATAGAAAGAGAACTCTACCAAACGATTTAGAAGAGCCTGTTCGGCTATCAATCGCCGACTGCTCACTGAATCACCAAGGAGAACTGCTGTTTCGCGGCAGGCGCTGGGTACCAAATCACGAGCCACTAAGAACCAAGTTGATTCAAGCACTTCATGATTCAACAATTACGGCTCATCCCGGACGGACTGGAACAATAGCTGTGGTCGCAAGACAATTCTTCTGGCCAAATTTCGTATCAGACGTTCGAAGATTCGTACGGAACTGTGATGTCTGCGGAAGAACAAGAGTCTGGAGGGACCGTAAACAGGGACTTCTACGCCCATTACCAGTACCAAATCGCCAATGGCGGGAGATCTCAATGGACTTTATTGGACCACTACCCGAGAGCCAGGGATGCCAGATGCTCATGGTAATTACGGACCGTCTAGGTAAAGGAGTGACTCTTGAGGGCTGCAAGGATATCGAAGCTGAGACAATTGCCGATTTGTTCATTAAGCGCTTCTACCGTTACCATGGAATCCCGTCAGCAATCGTCTCAGACAGAGGAAGTCAATTTGTTAGCCAGCTATGGAAGAGAGTCTGTCAACTACTTAAGATCGAGAGGCGCATATCAACGGCATACCACCCAGAGACGGATGGATCAACAGAGCGCGCTAATACTGAAGTTGAGAAGAAACTTCGTCGAATGGTTAATCAAGCGCAGAACAATTGGGTCGATTGGTTACCAGCAGCTGAGCTCGCGATTAACGGTCAGGAATCCTCATCAACGGGCGTCAGCCCCTTTTTCCTCTCTCATGGATACCACCTGGAGCCGTTACAGCTGTTTGAAGATCCACAGCCCGTACAGAATCCAACGTCACCAATCCAGAAGGGCGAAGCGATTGTTGCGAAGATTAAGGAAATCACTGAATGGGCAGAAGCATCAATGGCAAACGCACAACAGAATCAAGAAGCCCAAGCGAATCAACACCGAAACCCATCACCTATGTACAAAGTAGGAGATAGGGTCTGGCTAAGCTTAAAAAACATCAGAACAGACCGCCCAAGTCGGAAACTAGATGACCGATCAGCAAAATTCACAGTTACTGAGGTAGTAGGTCCTCATAGCTATCGACTAGATGTGCCAAGTAACATACACAACGTCTTTAATGTTGACCTTCTACGTCCTGCTGGAACAGACCCTCTGCCGAGTCAAGAACAGGACGACTACCAGCCGCCGCCGATATTAGATGATGGATACGAATGGTGGATAGTTGAGGCAATTCTTGGAGAAAGATTGAAGCAAAAGCGCGGCCAGCGAAGGCCCCAGAAGCAATACCACGTTAAGTGGAAAGGATACGCAAGACCAACTTGGGAGCCGGCGTCGGCACTTCAAGAAACGGACGCGCTTAAGACATATCTTCAAACACGACAGGAAGGGGGGGGTGATGTGACGGTTTAGACCGTAAGGTGCCTTTGGATAATCCTGCGGCGAAGCGCATGCGAGAAGCAAGCGAAGCGGTTGCTCCTCGCAACTGTTGGTCCATGCGTAGCGACGAGTGTTTATTAGCGACCTTTCGCTCGTTTTGACTGTTCTCTCTTTTCTCCTTAGCTTAGTCTTCTTGTAGAAAGCAATGCCACTGCATTTCCGCGAGCGCACCGGATGCAAGCCCTCACAGTAATGCCTCCCCAGAGGGGGTGATGGAGGTTAAAGTCTCCAAGAAGGATATGTTGCCCTTGCATAGCAAGGGCTCTTGGGAGGATGGATAGAGTTCCTAGCTCCGTACTAGTATGGGCGGATGGAGGGCTGTAGTAGTTATGGATATGGATGGTATGGGTTGTCGTGGTAAGGGAGAGGGTAATAAGGTCTGGGGAGTGGATTGTTGTCTGCCAGGAGTCCACGGCAATAGCCTTACTTATAAAGAAGCAGGTTCTCGCTGTTCCCTCCTGAGGGAAGACTGTATGGTAGGCTGGGTGTTTTATTGTTGTCTTTATCCTAGGGTTCCTCCATGGCTCCTGAATGGCGAGGATGTGGTGGGCTGTTGGGATAATCTCCTGGAAGAATGGGATCATTACCCTCTCAGCGCTTTTGTTGACGTTATACTGTATGATTGAAAGGTGGCTTGTATCTATCATTAGTTTCCTTCCATCTCTGTGTCGGCCTGCGGTGTGGTTGGTATTTCTGCCTGTGTGTAGGGGTTCTCCTGACCCTCGGTCTCAGGTGCGTGCTGGGAGCTGTTAAGCCCTGTAGAGGCCAGTTGGCCTGGCAGTAGAGTTTGGCTGAGGGAGTGAGGTTGATGGAGGGAGCGGGGTCTGCCTGGCTTTCTTTTCGTGGGTTCTTCTTCCCTTATCCTCTTTCGAGACCCTATCAGGGTCCATCCATCCTGTGTTGAGTTTTGGGTTACTTGGGGTGGTTGCCTATACTTTCCTGGCGCTGCTGCCCTGGCTTGAGTTGCTCTGGTTTGCTGAGACTTACGCGCTGGGCATACGTTGCTCCAGGCTGTGTGTTTTTGAGAGCAGTTTATGCATTGCGTTTCATTTTTACTGCACTCCCTCGTATTGTGATTGCCTGCACATTGGCCGCACTTCTGTTCCTTCCTACAGTTGGTAGCGATGTGGCCATAAGCCTGGTAGTTGAAGCACTGGGTTACTGTAAAGTTCGCATTATAGTATTCTGCTGTGTGTAGAGCAAAGTTGCAGATGAGTCCTTTAGTAATAACCTGGTTGGCTATTTCAGGGTCTGTAGTGCTAAGGATGATTGCTGAGTGCGTTTTTCCTTCTGGGAGCTTCTTCTTTAGCCAGGCAAGCTTGCTAATATGCAGGCCTGGGTGTAGAGATTGGTTTTGCTCTTGTAGAGTCTTGGTAGCCTGAAGGTCCGTGGTGTTGATTCCCTTGATAGGGATATTGTGGACCAGTACTGAGTATAGTTGCTGATTTGGGCGGATTTCTTTCCCGAGTCCGGTAGTCCACTCTTGGTCCTGGAGAAGGGCTGTTCTTGTTTGTGTGTCTGGGATAAAGATTCGGATATCGCCGCTTGGGAGCTTTCTAGCTGCGAGTACTTTTTTGCACGCTAGGCTTTTTCCTGCCTGGATCTTTCGAATGATGCTTTCATTTGAGAGGTTTGCTACTTCCTGTCTGTTTGCTTCATTTGGGAGGTGGAGGGTGATTTCTGTGGTGGTGGGGGGGGTAGGAGGCTTTGGGGCTGCTTGGGCCGCGATGCGTGCCCAGTTTGAGGTGGTAGATGGAGGTGCCGCCTCGATACGGCTAACTGTTTTCTGGACCTGTTTGACTTCTCTTAGGATATCCTTTAGGTTAGGTTCCTTGGCGGAGACTTCCTGGTGGATGGCGATGTGGTCCTGGAATATTTCCTTGGCGGCGCCGAGAAAATTTTTTATCTGACTGTTGAGGGCTGAAGGTTTACCAGTAATTGTCTGGAGGGCTTGAAGGATGGCTTCTGCTGTTGTGGTAGCTCTCTGGACGTGTTCTACGCTGATTCGGCCACGCTGCTGGCTTTGGGGGGTTTGCTGTAGGTGGGTAGGAGCGGGTACTGGGGGGGGCTGTTCAGCTCTTTCCCCAATCTTAATCTCAGCCACCACGTTGCTGCAGCTATTGGGGAGGTTGCTATTAGGATTTTGAGGCCTTGAAGGACCCCTAGGGGTCTCTTCTATAGCCGTAGCTTGAAGTCGGATTTCTGGTGCGTTCATGTTTTGGCGACTGTATATAGAAGAGAAGAAAAGGAAAAGGAAAAAAGAGATATAATATAAGAAAGGGTGTTAATCTAAGTGTAACGGCGGGCCTCTACCTCTAAGGATCCAAACACTAAAGAGGGTAGTAAGCCGTGTAGGGTTTACCTTGATTGATTGATTGATTGATTGATTGCTATTTAACGTCCGGCGGGTCCACGCGTGGGTCGGCAGTATGCCTATCACCGTGTGCCCTTAGGCCTCCCATGGGGCATAGGACGTGCCACTCTACCTACAGTCTACGCTAAGGGGTGACATATCTGGGACGTCGCGTCTCTGTAGGCTGGATATCGCAGTAAGGCGTTCTCTACCTCCTGCTCGGCTTTAGGGTGTGAAGGAGTGTTTGGGCCTCTATGGGCGGCTATACATAGGAAAGAAAGAGAGATAAAATATGAAAGGGGGAGTCAATTTAGATATGGTGGTGATGGTCTGAAGAGACTAGGGTTGACAGTGTGTCTGCCTGCTGGTTCCGGGCGCTAATATCCGTAAAGAAGCGAGATTCTTCTACGAACTTTGCGAAGAGGATAGCCCCTTTTGGCGTGGCTAGAGTCATAGGGATAATATCCCTCGGCTTGCCTCGAAGGCAGTTTGTTCGTTTACGGGCGTGTCTACAGAATGCAAAGTGTATCGTTGTTTTTGGCCGCCCACAGCGGCAGAGGTTATTTTGTTCAGTGTGGCGGAAACGTTCGTGGTACGCCTGGAAGTCTCCATGGCCTGATCGTGCAGCCAGTAGGTGACCTAGTGTCTTCCTAGGGAGGAGAAGTTCTGGTGGAGCACCCTTTGCCAAAGGGATTTCTAGGTCCTGGTAGGATTTTGGGGCGTTTTCTGTCCACCACTGTTCGAAGCTTTCGTGCGCTCGTTCCTTTACAATCCTCTTGATCTTTGCTACTGTCAGTGGAATGTCTGGAGGAGCAGAGGATGCGGCGCCCTGTTTGGCCAGGCGGTCAGCTTCTTCGTTGCCTGGAATTCCTTGGTGTCCCGGAATCCAGTAGATCATGATTTCTCCTGGTTGGATGCTGGGTGCTCGTTTGCGTCGTTTCCACAGTGTCGCTAGTTGTCGGATCCTAAGGATGCTCCCTTGGCTGGTATCGGTAGGGGTTCCTTCTAGTGCCCTACAGGCCGCTTCCTGGTTATCAAGGAGGACGTAGATGTTCGTTGCCCTTTGCGTATCTGCCCGCTGCGCGGCTGCCCTTATTCCTGCCTCGATAGCGATGATCTCTGCATTATAGACCTCGGCCGCTGTGCCTAGGCTTTGGTAGCCCTCACAGACTTTATATCCGCGTTGGAAGCCCACGTATCCTAGCCCAGTGTTGCCAGCTGCATCCTGGGACCCATCAGTGTAGAGGGTAATATCAGTGGGTGGGATTGATGAGATCCATCGCATGGTGTCTGCGGTTGTCTTAGAGCTTCTTGTCTGCTGTGTCCGGGTAGTGTGCTTAGGTTTAAGGAGTAGAGGTCTTTCGCTCTCTGGAAGAAGTCGTGCTGTTCTAAGTAGTCTGGTTTGTCCTTTCCCCTTTATACGAGTAACTAGAGGGTGGTTCTCGTCAAGGGTGCGAAGCCTGGCTGCGTATCTTAGCCGAATTGTCTCCAGCATGACTTCTGCAGGAGGAATGCCGGCCTCCCTATTTAGGGCTGGCGTAGGCGTTGTACGGAATACTGGTAGTATAGCTCTTAGTGCTGTGTTAACTGTTATGTTGATACGTCTCACGAGCGACTTGCTTAGAGTTGAGACCTCTCCTCGTTTCTTAGCCGAGTATCGTGTGGGGCCTGGCCACCATGCCTCTGCTCCGAAGAAAGCTACTGTGATAATGCATGCGCGGACTGCGTGCCGGAGGAGTCCCGCCTGCGCTCCATGCTGTGTGTTCCCGAGGGTACGGAGGTGTTCTGCAACCTTTATTGCCTTTCCTGTCCAGTGCTCTACGTGTGTCCGGAAAGAGAGTCGCTTGTCTAAGAAGATTCCGAGCCATCTGGTTGCTTTGTTGGGCGAAATGTTAAGGGATTCGAGTTTCAACCTCGGGTTAGAAGGTCCGTTCTTTCGCGTGAAGTGTTGGAGCTCGCACTTCTCTGGGTTAAAGGAGATGCCGTTTTGAATTCCCCATTTGAGGGCTGCTTCGAGATTTGTTGCTAGTTTTGCTGTTGCCCTCTCTAGTGTAGACCCAGTCCTGAGGAAGGCCACATCGTCTGCGTAGCCGAAGGCTTGTTTTGGGCTGTTCAGCTTAAAGAGAGGCTCAAGGTAGAGCATAAAGAGGACGGGAGAGGCTGGTGAGCCCTGGGGGAGCCCGCAGCTGAGCGGCCTCTCTGCGGTTGTTATGTCCTCAAAGCGGATCTTTGCTGTACGCTCGGCCATAAAACTGCTTGTCCAGCTGACTATCTCATGCGGCCAGCCCTGTTCTCGAAGTCTTGCTTGTAGTCTACCCGGGAGGACGGTATCGAATGCTCCTTTGACGTCGAGCGTGAGAAGTGAGGCAGTGAGTCCTTGGTCGAGGGCCTTCTCGATGTCGTGGATCACGCAGCTAGCCAGGTCTGTCGCCGATCGCTTGGGGAGTGCCCCGAATTGTTGTGGATTGAGTACTCCTTGTTGTATTGCCGTGAGGCTGAGGCGTCTGGCGACTAGGCGTTCGAGCCCTTTACCGAGGCATGAGAGGAGGGAGATGGGTCTCCAGGCTCTAGGGCTTGTGAGGTTCCTTTTTCCAGGTTTTTCGAGCATTACCACTTCCGCGGTGCGGAATGGCTTGGGGTGATACCCCTCCTGAAGACAGAGGTTGAAAAGTTTGGTGATGTACTCTTGGATGGTTGCCCAGATTGTTTATAGGACTTGGACGGTAATTCCATCGGCTCCTGGAGCCGTGTTTGATGTGTGTAGAATTGCGTCTCTGGCTTCTTCTTCCGTTACCCCTAGGTGGACTAAGATCTGTTTACGCGGTACTGTAGCGGCTTCCATAGGATTAATATCGTCTGTAGCAGTTCTCCTCTCAAGAGTAGCCTTCCTTAGTGCCTCGGCTTTGTCTCTCGGGTCTATATATGTCTCCGAGTCGATCGTTAGGGGCGGGCTTCGAAGCGGTCCCCTTTGTTTACGCCAGCTTGTGATCTTAAAGATGTCTCTGGAGGTATTAGCGCTATTAATAGTGTTCTACCAGTATTGTCTCTTCGCATGCTTCACTTCCGCCTGAAGTTGGTGTTTTTTATAGGTTGCTAGGCCGTGTCTCCGAGCTTGACGGTATGCCTGTACCGCGTCCCTACAAGCGTTCGTCCACCATGGTGCACCTAGGTTCCGAGTGTTTCTTGGGCGGAAAACTCTAGCCATGTTGAGTTGGATGCACTGACTAAGGCTAAGAGCGGCGCCGTCTAGGTTATTTCTCTTGGTTGCTATAAAGGGTAGGAGGGTTTCCGCGACGGCTTGCGTTAGTTTAGAGAGGCCCTCTTCCGTAATCCTTAACTTTCCGTTTGGCGAGGCCCTATTCGGGCCCAGCGGGATCCGGGTAATAATGGTCTCGTGGTCTGAGGTGGTGTGTAAGTGTTCCTCTACGGTTGTAGTGACTCCTGGTATATTGGTGAGGACAAGGTCGATTGTATGGCCTGCCTTATGAGTCGCTATGTTTGGGGCGGATGTAAGTGTTAGTTGTTCCTGTTCGAGCCATTCTACTAGCTCCGGGGCTCCGTCGGATTTGCGTGCTCCGGATTCCCAGAGGTCATGGTGTGTGTTAAAGTCTCCTGCTATTAGGCAGTTGGCTGGAGGCTTATAATGTAGGAGGGTTTGGATAACCTCTCCGCTCGCAGTCTCGCGTGGCGGCCTGTAGACGTTTACTAGAGTGACTATTTGTTGGCAGTGGATTTGAACCCAACAGATGTCTGCTGAGAGGGAGGGTCTTAGTTGGGTGGGCTGGAGGTTCCGGCCCTTATTGATGTATGTGAGTACTCTAGGGCGGGTATTCCAGTCATCGTTAGGGCTAAAAATGCTGTAGGCCGGGTGTGTTTTAGTGCGTCTCTTCTCCTGTTGGCTGTGTATCCAGGGTTCTTGGATGAGGATGACGTCTGCGCCTTCCTCATATGCCATACTAAGGGCAATGTCATGATGTGCCTGTCCGTGTGCTACATTTGCTTGGAAGACGTATAGGGATCGGTTTCGTCTATGCATCTGTATGGTGTTGGGTGGCGTCTTCGAGCGGAGGACGACTACTCTCCGCTGAGTTTAGTTGTACTTCAGGGGTTATCTCCGTATCGTATAGGTTGGCTAGGCGGCTTGCTGCTGCTCCTGCCTTCCTAATAGCCCTAAGAGCTGTTCTAGTAATCCTATTCACTACTCCGCTTCGAATCGTCGGCCGGGCTGGACATGCTATGTTGTCTGCTGGGTGTGGGCCTTCGCAATTACAGCATCGGGGGGTTGACTCGCAGATTTCGTGTTCGCGGGAACCGCAGCGAATACATCTCACTGCTCTACTGCAGCCGCGGGTATCATGGTATCCATGGCACTTTGCGCATTGAAGGATGTTAACCTTTCGTCGTATCTGTCGGGCCCGTGCGCTTGTCCCAAATAGTTTGAATGGCTTTACTGGTTGGGTGAAGGAGACTACCAGGGTGCCTTCTGGTGCATCATCTAAGGAGCGTCTAGACCAGTTTATACGGACGGGATTCTCTCCGGTCTGGGTGAGTACTTCTTCGGTGATGAGTTGGGAGGTGACCGTATGTCGCTCGCCGTCGAGGCTGATGATCCATCTGGGGGTCTAATCAATCACGTAGGTGTGCCAGATTTGTGCCGACTCCGCTTTTCCGCCAATTAGAGGGGCGATGTCATCGGCCCTTTCTTTAATTAATGACATGGCAGATTCTCCGTTAGGGACGATGGCTATCCCTAAGTTAATATACTAGACCTCGCGTATAATCTCCTTCCCTAGGTCGAGTTGGGTAGTGATCGCTGCCTTAATTGCAAATGGTTGGTGGTTGCGGGCCGGGTGTCCCGGAGGGAGGCGGATGAAGAGTCTATTATCCTTAATTTCCCGGGTCTTGGCGGGTTGTTAGGTAGTCGGGCGTGCCGCGTAGGGGGTATCCGTCCTAGGCCCTCGGGCTACTGCCTCTGCGTAGCTGCGAGGGAGGTTTAAAGCGTGTCTAGATAGGTTGATACCAGTAGGGTTTTACGTGGGCTTACTGTTTGGTTCGCCTATGGGGTGTTTCTTGATCGTACTTAGGAGGTCCTTAGTTAGAGCTTGGGCAAACTCTGCTTAGTGGCCGGTAGGAAAGCGTGCTAGCTACTAGTCTAGCGTCTTTGTAAATGCTCGGAGTACTTCCTCGCGTGCTTTGGTCTTCTGTTTTTCTTCTTGGATGAGTCCCTGGATCGAGGAGGAGAAGGGGCCGGAGGGCTGGTTAAGGTCCTATATAAGTAGGATAGGTGCGAGCCGAATTTGCTTTGTTCTGTTTATAGGCTCTCTGGCTGTATCGCTAGCCATAGTAGTAGCTTTAGGTGTCAAATTCCTCCTACGGAGACGGGCTAGAGGGGTTTTTAGGGTCGTATCCTCCACTAACGACGGGTATGATGGATTAGGAGCCATCGAGGAACCTAAAGAGGGTGTTTTAAGAGAGGAGAGTGCGTTTTAGGCGTAGTTTTAGATGCCTTTACATGGGGGTACACCTGGCCAGACGGGGAGGTGTAGGGGTTTTTTGAGGGTTTACCTTAAGTAGGTACAAGGTAGGGGTTAAGAACAAGTATAGACGAATACACGTGACTAAGCACTACGTGCGAAGGCCGTGTTACTAATTAATAGTGTAGATTGATTATTAAAGTTAACCACGAAGGTTAAGACTATACTAAGGAGTATGGTTTATATACACGTAGGAGAGTTAATAATCTAGTATACTACTCCGCTATACTCTGCGGTTCTATGTATAGAGCGGACAGAGCATTATAACCTACTCTCGGTACTCCGTATTCTTGGCGGGGGAGCAGGCAGAGCACCTCTTGGTATCACGTAAGCCACGTAGGTCTTTCCCGTCTTGCGGGTGCACCCCACTTTCTTCCTTATCCTGTCCTTCCTCGACCCCGTAGGGGCTGTGCCGTAACACCTACCACCTCTCTTCAGAACGGCGAGCCAGCTAGTATTCCGGCCGTAGAATGTTATTTTCTGCGCGCACTCCACCACTAGCATTAGTCGAGCCAGTACGGTACTTTAACTTATTAACTACTTCTACTAATCACCTTACAGACGCGAATGGGGGCCTAAGGTCGTACTAAACTTTAAGGGAGGCGCTCAGGAATCCCGCCTCCCAGTCCGGCCTTTTTAATTCTCGACTCGGGGACGGCTGCAACGCGCGTCGTATACGAGTTCAGTCCGAGTCTACGCGGGCAGCCGTGTTCGAAACGTTTATCGATTGGCTGTATGCCCACCGTCTCTCCAACGTCCCCTCCGAGGACGACTGTTTCCTGGTCGCCAGATTTGTGATGGCTTGTATCCGGTGCACTCGCGGAAATACAGTGGCATTCTATCTACGAGAAGACTAAGCTGAAGAGAAAAGAAAGAAAGGTTTAAGTAAGATAGCGCTGCTTATATATCTCTCCAGAGTCCCTTTTATTGGTAGCGAGTTGCAGGGTTTTCTTGTTGAGCTTCACTAAGCTTCAGGGTCTTCTCAACCCAAGGTCTCGCCGCAGGATCCATCCAAGGCACTTAACGGTCTAAACCGTCACATTACCCCCCTCTTCTCGGGCTTGAAGGTAGGACTTGAGCGCGTCCGTTTCTTGAAGTGCCGACGCTGGCTCCCAAGTTAGTCTTGCATATCCTTTCCACTTAACGTGGTATTGCTTCTGGGGCCTTCGTTGGCCGCGCTTTCGTTTCATCCTTTCTCCATGAATTGCCTCAACTATCCACCATTCGTGTCCATCATCTAATATTGGCGGCGGCTGGTAGTCGTCCTGTTCTTGACTCGGCAGAGGGTCTATTCCAGCAGGACGTAGGAGGTCAACATTAAAGACGTTGTGTATGCTACTTGGCACATCCAGTCGATAGCTGTGGGGACCAACTACTTTAGTAACTGTGAACTTTGCTGATCGGTCATCTAACTTCCGGCTTGGGCGGTCTGTCTTAATATTCTTCATGCTCAGCCAGACCTTATCTCCCACTTTGTACGCAGGTGATGGGTTCCGGTGTCGATTCGCTTGGGCCTCCTGATCCTGTTGCGCGTTTGCCATCGATGCTTCTACCCATTCGGTGATTTCCTTGATCTTCGCAACAATCGCTTCTCCCTTCTGGATGGGCGACGTCGGATTCTGCATGGGCTGTGGATCTTCGAATAGCTGTAGCGGCTCGAGATGGTATCCATGAGAGAGGAAGAAGGGACTAACGCCCGTTGATGAGGATTCGTGACCATTAATCGCGAGCTCGACTGCTGGTAACCAATCGACCCAGTTGTTCTGCGCTTGATTGGTCATTCGACGAAGTTTCTTCTCGACTTCAGTATTAGCGCGCTCTGTCGATCCATCTGTCTCCGGGTGGTACGCTGTCGATATGCGCCTCTCGATCTTGAGTAGTTGGCAGACTCTTTTCCATAGTTGGCCAACGAATTGACTACCTCGATCAGAGACGATTGCTGCTGGGACTCCATGATAGCGGTAGAAGCGCTTAATGAATAGATTGGCGATTGTCTCAGCTTCGGTATCCTTGCAGCCCTTAAGAATAACTCCCTTCCCTAGACGGTCGGTGATTACCATAAGCATTTGACATTCTTGGCTCTCAGGTAGCGGGCCAATAAAATCAATCGAGATCTCTCTCCACTGACGATTTGGTACAGGTAACGGCCGCAATAGTCCTTGCTTACGATCTCTCCAGACTCTTGTCCTTCCACAAACGTCGCAGTTCCGCACGAATCTTCGTACGTCTGATACGAAGTTTGGCCAGAAGAATTGCCTAGCGACGAGGGCTATCGTCCCGTTACGTCCAGGATGAGCCGTCATAGTCGAATCATGAAGTGTTTGAATTAACTTGGTCCTTAGTGGCTCGTAATTCGGCACCCAGCGCCTGCTGCGGAATAGTAGCTCTCCTTGACCATTTAGAGAGCAATCAGCGACTGAGAGCTTGACTGGCTCTTCTAAGTCGTTTGGTAGTGTCCTTTTATCTTCTCTTACTGCCGTTACTAGGCGTTCTTGATCCGGGTCCGCCAATTTAGCCTCTTGCCAGAGTTGTCGCAAATGATCTTCAATTAGCTCTGTTTGCTGCGTGTCTGTCGGTTCGTCTGTTGGCTCGTCTGTTGGCTCGTCTGTTGGCTCGTCTGTTGGCTCGTCTGTTGGCTCGTTTGTTGGCTCGCCGGCTTCTTTCTCGGTTCTTTCTTGTCGTCTTGTCTGTACTAGTACTGCGAGCACTCTCCAACAGTTGGCTTGAATCTTATCTAGGCTTAAGAGTCGTGCGACACGATATTGAAGCCTCTCATCATCTTGAGATACTGGTAAGTCTTGGTCTCTTCGTGTAAGTGCGTTAGGCTGAGCCCCAAGCTTGCCTGGACGATAAGTAATGGTAAAGTTGAATCGGCTTAGAATCAGCTGCCATCTCATTTGCCTCTCAGAGAGCCGTCGGACTGTTGTAAAGTATTCGAGATTCTTATGGTCCGTAACAATCTTAAATTCTTTTACGCTTCGTAGCTCTGCATCCCACTGCTGAAGACACTTAATAATCGCAAGGAGCTCCTTATCGTAGATCTCGTAGTTGTACTCTGCTGGCGAGTTCTTCTTTGAGAAGTAGGCAACTGGCCGGAGTACTCCATTGTTATCGTATTGGGATAAAATTCCTCCTGTACAGTATCCTGAGGAATCAGTCTCGAGGATTGTCTTTCGGTCCGGGTCAAATTGGGCAAGGATTGGTGCCGTGATAAAGGCCTTCTTTAGCTTTCGAAACGCTCTTTCTGCTCCTTCTGTCCAATAGAACGGAACGTCTTTCTTTGTAAGTGCATGTAACGGAGCCGTAGTCTTCGAGTATTCATTAATAAAGCGCCGGTAGAAGTTCGCAAAGCCAAGGAATCCAAGCACTCCTTTAACTGTAGTTGGTGTTTCCCATTCCTGAATAGCTTTTACCTTAGCTGGGTCCATACGGATACCTTTCCCAGCTTCGATAATAAATCCAAGATACTTTGTTGACTGAACCTCGAATTCGCACTTATCGATATCAAGCTGTAGTCCCGCTGCTTGTAGCTTTTCGAGAACCTTAGTTACGTGCTCTCGGTGTTGGGTACGGGATCCCTCGGTAAAAATAAGCACATCATCGACATAAGCCGATACGAAGTCGTCCAGGAAGTCTTGTAGGGTCCAGTTAATATATCGTTGAAAGGTGCTTGGTGCATTAGCTAGTCCAAAGGGAGTAACAAGCCACTCAAATAGTCCAAAGCGGGTTCGAAAGGCTGTAAGCCATTCATCTCCTGGTTTAACCCGAATCTTATTAAATGCTGCGATTACATCGAGTTTCGTAAACCATCTTGCCTTACTGATCCGGTTAAGGGTCTCCTGGATAAGAGGTAGTGGATATCGATCCTTCCGTGTAAGTTGATTAAGGGCTCGGTAGTCACAACAGAATCGTAAGCCTCCACCTGGTTTCTTTACAAAGAGGACTGGCGCTGCGGCTGGAGAATTGCTTATACGGATAAAGCCTTTATCGAGTAGCTCTGTAAGCGTTTTCCGGAGTACTAGTAGTTCGTCTCTAGACATGTTGTATAAGGGTCCCCATGGGGCCACTGGTGTCCTCCCATTCTCATCTTTCTCAAGCTCAATCTGATGATCGATTCCAGGTCGGTGTGGAGGTAGCTTGTCGGCTTTACTTCTATCGAAGGAGTCGAGAAACCGTTTATTTAACCAGGCTGGTAGTTTCGTCCTTGGGTCCGTATGCTTCTTCTCAGCAAGTGCTTTATTAATATCAGCTAGACTTGCTGAGAAAACCTGGTAACCGAGTCGTTTCTTCCTCGTAAGAAGGCGGAACCCAGCGGCTCCGACCCTCCTATAGTCGAGTTCTTTTCTCTCTCTCTGGCTTTGTACCACTAGGCTAGAGTCCTTAAATCTAAGGATTTGTTTTTCTATATCTAGTTCTGCTCTCTCTTTTACTAACCATGGTAAGCCAAGAATAACTTTATAGCCTTCAATCCTTGGAGCTACATGGAAGTAAGCTCTTTTCGTTTGGTGTCCGCCGATATCGATCTCGGCAATTGCTACTTCGGTAATCCAGGAGTCGGTAATAGCATCAACTGACTGGATTTGTCTTGGTCGGATAGGGATACGCTGGAGTTTATGTCTTCGAGCGAATCGAGCATCGATAAAGCCATAGGATAAGCACCCAGAATCAATAAGGGTTTGAGTGGAGATCTCCTTATTGATAAGTGCTGAAACTAAGAAAGGTGGTTTTTCCATATGCTTATTCTCGAATTGCTTCCAATCTGCTTGAAGCTTACTTTGCTCCTTTTGCTCCTGACGGCGAATTTTATCAGGAGCTATTCTTTTTCCGAATTCTCATTGTCCTCTGACACTTTAGTGTCCTCCTCTAATTGCGGAGGAACTTCCTGCTCCGACTGTCTGATACCAGCAGCTTGGGCTGGGCGACGGGCAGGCGCATAAGGGCATGCATGCTTCCAGTGTCCTGAAGCACCGCAACGCGTGCAAAGCCTGTTCTGACGACGTCGGTTAATCTCATCTTGAGTTACCCATTTAGCTCTCCGGGTTAGTGCGGCTTTGGCTGGGCCTGTTAGTTCCCAGTCCATTTGGTCGTTTTGAAGAGGCTTTGGATACGTAGTAGGTCTGGTAGTCGTCATTGATCGAGTAGATCTCTCATTGGTTTGAGGACTTGGGCTTCTCCTTCCTTGATACCCACTTCGTATAACTGACTTCTTAGCCTTATTAACAGCCTCTATGTCGTCACTAGTTCTAGCCAGCAAGTTGGCAAATTCGTGGAACGTAAGATCTTCTAAGCTCTTACCAACTAGTCGGTCTTTTAGTTCCCAGCTAATTGAGTCCCAAAGAGAGTCTTTCTTTTGCTTATCGTCCCATGTAGTGCTTTTGCCAGATTCAAGCATTAGGTGGCGGAACTTTACAAAGTGTTCTCTAAAGGGGCCACCTTTTTGATGTAGGGCTCGGAGCTCGCGACGTGCTTTTTCCTCGCGATATGGGTCGCCAAATACGGCCCTTAGCTGTTCGAATAGGTCCTGGGTTGTAGCCGTCTGGCTTGAGGATCTCCACCATGGTTGTAAGTAGGTAAGCGCGGTTCCTCGTAGCTGGTTGAATAGCAACGCTGCTTGTGTCGTTTCTGGGTAGCTTGCGTAATCGATTCGAAGTTTCTGATTTACTTGATCAATCCAGGCTTCTAGCTCCTTTCGTTCTCCTTTAAATTCTACTAATTCGGGTAGAATTTTTCTTGGCCTTTGACTTGCCGTAAGCGCTTAAGTAACCGCTTCAGTAATTGCGGTCGGTGGGGTTTGTACTTGAGCCGTCGGAGTGGACGTAGCTGTTCCTACGCTAGGCTGCCTTGTTGTTGGTGTAGTAGCCTGGCTATCCATTCGTGCCTGTAGCTGAGTAACCATTGTAAATAGTTGGTTCGCCCATTGCGGTGGGTCCTCTTGTTCGCGCTGCGGGGCCTCTTGCGGTTCATCCATTGGTTGGTCGTCCATTCTAGGACGCGTCCTTGGGTGTCTTCTTAGGTGTCTCCTTGGGTGTCTTCTTAAGCGTCTCCTTGGGTGTCTTCTTAGGTGCCCTCTCTAAGATCTTCCTTTTAGATCTTCTTTTTAGGGACTTCTTCGTGCCTTCTTAAACGCCACGCTGTCGTTTTATTAAAGGGCTTCCTTCGGGAACCTTCTTAAGTGCCTACACGGACACCTTCTTAAACGATTTCCCAGGTATAGTTAACTAGTAACGAGCCTAGCCACTATCCTATTCCTTAGGTGACTTGGGTAACTTAGGTAAAGAGAAGCCGTGCTCACGTGGGAGCTTTGGCGCATAGAGGAAAGGGGACGAGCTTAGTCTAATGTGATGGCTTGTATCCGGTGCACTCGCGGAAATACAGTGGCATTCTATCTACGAGAAGACTAAGCTGAAGAGAAAAGAAAGAAAGGTTTAAGTAAGATAGCGCTGCTTATATATCTCTCCAGAGTCCCTTTTATTGGTAGCGAGTTGCAGGGTTTTCTTGTTGAGCTTCACTAAGCTTCAGGGTCTTCTCAACCCAAGGTCTCGCCGCAGGATCCATCCAAGGCACTTAACGGTCTAAACCGTCACAATGGCGGACTTGGTTGCTGGCGGGGTTCGGTCCCTGCGATCACCGCGTCCCTCCCCTTCATCAAATTTTGAATGTAAAGTAGCTCGGCCGACCCGAGTACAATCTGGACAGGAATGATCGGCAAGTCTTCGCCCTTCTTAATACTCTCCATCAACTTCTTAGTATTTAGTAAGACATTGCCAAACCCCTTTTCGTCGTTCGCTCCAAGCACGGTTGTCTCCACCAGGTCTATCGGCTTCTCTTCCTTGTCCACAAGGGGTGACTGGAATTTATCGTACCGGAACTTGAGTAGCCGAATAGCGGGATTGTCGGCATAAGATAGGCCTTGCCTCTGCATAAAAGCCGATACGTTGTCAAAAGCCCGAGTGAATAGGTCCTTCGCGCTCTGACAGTCCTCAAAAAACACGCCAAACTCGACGGCACGTCCTTCATCGTATTCTACTCTAAGCGCGAAGATAGGCTTTTCAAGGTCCGGGATATGAGGGTCAAAGATATGCTTGGCGTTGGGGGTGACTGTGGTATGGGTGACTGTGGTATCGTTGCTCGGCTCATGGGTGGGCAGCTTAGATTCGGGGTGCGACTCGATTGGCTTCTGTTCGTGATACAGTGGTCGCGACGGTTTTCGCGCTTGGGTATCTTGCGCACATCTCTGCTTCTTCGACAGAGGCTTCCTGAGGTCGGGCGCTGAGGGCTGTGGCGTAGGTGACGTGGAGGAAGAGGGTTGATAGGAAGGAGATAGCGGGTCTTCCTGAATCAGACGGCGCTTAGGCGGCATTTCGGTCCGGTTTCTTCTGCTTTTCCGAGGAGGGTAAGGGGCGCTGGATGTATGTGATTAAAGCCAGGGCTGGGGGAACTGCTCCAGAACTATTTGTACACTGGGGACCGGGCTAATTCTCGTCCGATTCTACTCTCTGAGGCGGGGTAATCACTACAAGCCGGAAGGAAAGCCGACCTATCATTTACCACTGCTGCGCCACCGGGGAAGCGGATGCTACGCTAGCAGGTCGGCTGCAGCCTGCACATGTTTCTATTACCGGTCGCCGGGAGGCAATTCCCGTCCTAAAATTTGTGAGACACACAAGTTCAGCATTGCAGACTTCATACTCAGAGCTCCCAAGCGCGTAGCGCAGCTTACCAAGATCTCAAGCTCTAACTTAACAGAGGGCTGAGCCGTACGCTTTAAGCGAGCGGGACCCAAAACTAGGCTATTACGACAATGAGAAAACGAGCTGACCTAGCTTTACATGTATTACAGCTGTTACGAACCTCCAGAAATACGGGCTTTATGACTCCAAGGGCGGGAAGCCCGCACGGGAGAAAGCACCGCAAGGGCCAAGAAGCCACACGGGCGGCTAGACCGCAGGGCCAGGAATCCCGCACGGGATTTCGGCATTTAGTAACGAGAATATGGGCCTGGTCAGGATTATACGACACGTATTCAAAAGCCTTAGCTATTGGATGATCCTAGCTATATCCTCGACGCTATCATTTTGTGTTGTAACATGTGTCCTCCTACTATTAGGTCTTCCCACCTTCGGGAAAATATAGCATCCACATCTTATGTGGGTAAAGTGGTACCTTCCACATCTACTAGTATACTGTGGTATCAGACATAAGTATTGTTAGTGCGCTTTCGACTCGAATCCCTGTGCACGGCATTTCTACAGGATTCCATTGGCTGGCGCTCTCTGGCACGGTCGTTCTGTAGCCCCTGTCGGTGGAGGCGCGCTAACAATACTTATGCCTGACACCATAGTCTGTAGACGCATATGCGCCCCATTCATATGCAAGGCACGGCTAGAGCTGACAAATGTACAGTACGTCGTACGTCCGCTCCGTCTAGCGGGGCGGAAGGTGTGGGGTCTATGACGCCCGGACGTGTGGATTCTGTAATACCATACCAAGAATCGTGCGTTTCGCCGGGCCACGCGAAGAACGCTATACTAAATCTGGTACGTTTCCCTGAGCCGCAGTCACACACCAACACCGCACAGGCGCGGCGCGGCTTCAACACGAACACTTGGCGTGTCTGGCCCCCTGTAGGTGTGGGTTTCACTACACGTACGAAGGTGTGGAAACTATTTTATCCCCTTCCCCCTTTCATCTCTTTCAAAAAGTATTTAAGCTATAATCCCGAATAGATTGGCAGCGGTAGAATCTCATTACTACCTATGAAGTGAGGACACATACTCCCACGATGGCTACGAGGCTACGAAAACGGAGGAATACCGAAACGAGGTCTAAGACAAGGAAACCATGTCTAAGAAAAACTTCGAGATTGCGATCCACGAGAGCGTGGAGAAGCTGCGTAAGACTCTTACCAACATGCTATGGTCCTAAGATGCATCCATTTAAGTATAATAACGCCAAAATCGAGTACGAGACAATGCTTTCCGAAGCCGATGGAGAAATGACGTCTGGAGGAGATGGATATGTGTTCCAGGTCCGAATCAAATCCAAGAAATATGTATTAAAGTGTTGCGGATTGGGTGTCTTGCAATGAAGAACTGAATTTGGGCATCTTGTCGTAAGGGGGGTAAGGGAGGTACCCTTTATACCCGCGTCTCGGCTATCTGAGGAAGACTAGTGTTACATGAACCCTGATATGCTATATAAAGCTAGTGAGAACTTATACCGATCTATTAGCGTACTCAAGTATATACACTGACACAGTCACTAGTGTTACGAACCTCCAAGGAAGCGGGCTTTATGACCCTAAGGGCGAGGAGCCCGCACGGGAAACAGGACCCCAAGGGACTGCGAAGTCACGGGGCAAGGCGCAAGACAGAATCCCCTACGGGAAGAAGACCCACAGGGACGAAGGGACGGAAGCTGGAATCCCGGAGAAGACAAAAGGTAAGCGGGCGCGGAACAGGTAAACATAGCGACCGCTTCACACCGACGAATGTCGGAAACCAGGAACAAGGCCAAGCGCCGAAGTCACGTGGGACCCATACGGATAATGCCAAGAATGGATTATCCAAGAAAGACACTGGATAATACGGGATCCCAACTATCCACGATTATCCAAGTAGATTGTTATAGCTTCTTAGTAGTATATAGTCGCACTCCTTTAGCTAGACATTTGACCCTTGGTGGTCAACTCAAAGTTCCAATTCAAACCCTATTGATTTGGAGGTAACAAGCTCATTGCGCACCGCGCTATCACGTGATACTTCCCTCTTTGCACCGCCATCCTCCTCTTGTCTCTTCAAGGTAAACCCTTCGGTTTCCACCAACCTGCTAAGCGACTCCGAAGCTTAGTAGAAGGAGCCTACCGTTACAACTAGTTCAAATTCTTCGATATAGAAGAGGAGCGCGAACAATTCTGTTGGAAATCACGTGTACATTCATTACTAGATTAGGTATAGCTTTGAGCTTGAGTATAAGGCGGGCACCTCTCCTACCCCCCTCACCAACTCATGCCAAGAATCGTACTACATTCTGCACCGCACCAATTGTCAACAGTTATGAGCCCGGAAGCGTATTAGATGCCTTCTGTTAACGCTACGATCCTCCCAAACCTCTTTTAAGTGGTTTTTTCGCTGTTCCGCGGCATCCGGGCAGCACTTTTGGCATTTCTGCCCTCTTTCTCTCTCAAAGAGCATCACGGAACCTCCGCTTTGCTTCGTTATCATCAAATAAGAGTCCTTTGATCATCTATCATTGCCTGTGCACTTCTCTTATCTTATTTAAGCATCTTTGAACTGTCTGATTGACCCATCTCGACGCCATGAGCTCCTCAAAGACTGTAGTAGTCCTGAAGGGCTCACAGCAATGGGAAGATTGGTATTCTATCATCAAGGGACGTGCACAGAAGGCTGACATCTGGGAACTTATTGATCCAGCAAAGCCGACGCTTCCGGAGGCAGAACCGAAGCCAACCATTCCGTCAACCCAGAATCGGGAAGCACTCGACCTCTATAGGATCAAGCTGAAGGAGTATAAGGAGCAGAAGCGATCTCTCAATGATCTTTCAGACCTTATTGAAGACTCTGTAGCCTCCCATCTTCTTCCAGTCCTTCGCGGAGCCGAGTCCTCCTCTCCCTATCACTACCTGAAGGTCCTGAAGCAGCATATCGCTCCTTCAGATTTCCTCACGCGCCAGACCCTCGTTCTACAACTCGACGAGTTGAGGAAGCCTCCCAAGCGTCAGAATATTCTCAAGTGGCTTTCAGAGTGGGAGAATCTCGCTCGTAGAGCGAAGGTCCATGGGTTACCTCATGTGGACGGCAACGATGGTGCTATTGCATTCCTTACTGCATTATCGCACGTCGATTCAGAGTTCACTGTTGGCCTCATGACCGAGATTCAGAGGAACCCTACCAAGGTCCTTGAGATTACCTACCTGACGGAGCACTATCGTCAACGCTACCGTACCCTTGCATTAGCAGAAGGGAAGTCTGTTTCAGCTTTTGCTGCTACCTTTCGTGGCGGAGAGCAAGGCAAGACAACTCCAAAGTGTCAATGTGGTGCCACTCATTGGTACCATGAATGCCCTTACCTCAACAAGGACGCACGTCCTTCAGATTGGGTACCAAGCAAGGAAGCACAAGCAAAGGTTGCCAAGGCATTGAAGAATCCTCGCATCAAGGCAACAGTGGAAGCGGCTATTTTACGGCACAATCCAACTCAGTCCAATGCGAGCAAGGATCCAAAGCAGGCCTCAACCGCTGAGGATATCGGGCAGGACTCATCTGATGGCTCGAGGCACTCTTTAGCCACTGTTATCAGAACAGCTTTCTCAAGTAAGAGCAGGGTTGCAGCCACCACTCTTGAGCAGTCATGGATTCTCGATTCAGGCTCGTCTCATCATGTATGCAATCGTCACATGGAGCATCGCTTCACGAAGACTCGCGATGCTACTCCAAAGGACACCATTACAAGCGGCAATGTCACGCTTCCAGTCACCTCTTTCGGCGACGTCACGGTTAATGCCATGGGACCACAGGGAATCAAGCCTCTGATATTAAGAGATGTTGCTTACGTCCCTACCTTCATGGCCAACCTCATTTCAATTACCAGAGCCAAACGCAAGGGCCTGGACATGGACACGTACCATATGCACCTCCACCGCAAGGGTAGGACGGTCTATCGCTTCGTGATCTATCAGGATCTGTTCTTCATTGAGATCAACAAGACAGATCATCCCCAGCAGGATTCAGGCAGTATCAAGGCGGGTGTAGCTATTCGTACGCTTCCTGCAGAGACACTGCATACCATTTTTGCTCATGCTGGCAAAGACGCCATTCAAGCCCTTCCAGAGGCAACGGACGGTATCATGATCCAGGAGGACACTTCATTGCCTCAGCATTGTGACACCTGCGCTCTGACCAAGGCACACCAATTGGTTTCACGCTCTCCCGCACATGAGGAGTCAAGCAGCAAACCATTCTTTCGAGCATCAGTCGATATGATCAGCATGATCCAGGCCTTCAACGGTGATCAGTATATCACGCATCTGGAGTGTACTGAGATCAACTTCACGTTGGCCAAGACACATGCGCTCAAATCAGAAATGCCAGATATCATTCTGGACTTCTTGCAACTTCTCAAAGTTCGCTTTGATTGCCAAGCGGCCTTCCTACGCTCTGACGGCGAGAAATCGCTTGGTCATGCATTTAGTCAGGAGCTCAGAAGACGGGGCATTACTTGGGAGACATCATCACCGTACACACCTCAGCAAAACGGAAACTCTGAGCAGTCAGGCCATCTCATCATTCTCAAGGCAAGAGCTTTGCGAGTGGGCGCCAACCTACCAGATCGCCTGTGGCCTGAGACTGTCCAAGCGGCAGTATATATCTTCAATCGTACCCCTTCCCGCCGGCTTGGCTGGAGGACTCCATTTGAGTTACTCTATGGGAAGAAGCCCAATGTCTCGCATCTACGTGTGTATGGCTGCAAAGCATATGCACTGGATAAGCATATACCTCGCTCTGAGAAGCTTAAGGAACGTGCTCTTGTGGGCTATCTTGTGGGATACGATTCCACGAATATTTACCGCATCTGGTTTCCTCCAGAGGACAGAGTCATTCGCACACGGGACGTTATCTTTGACGAGAACTCAAGGTACTCCCCTGACGACAACGAGCACCATCACGAAGTGCCAGAAGCAGAAGAAGAGCCTCACACGCTGGAACGGCCAAGAATTCACCTATCCAACTCAGACACTGAAGACTCAGAGCTTGAAGACGTCACAACTCCTGACACAAGCGAATCTAAAGGTGAGGGGTGGGTGCAGACCCTACTGAAGGTCAAATGCCCACTCCAATGCCCACTGAGGACTCATGTGACTCCTCAACGCCACCAAACGACGAGTCTCCAGGGCCAGAAACCCCTCAAGACTCAGGGGGTGATTCACAACTACCACAACGGCGTCTTCTACCTGCACAATACGACACCGATCCTCTCGCTACAGCCGAAGTTGGCAATAGGGCACCAAGAGCTGATATGATTTCAGGGTATTTAACACCTGAGAATATCATTCAAGGCCCCAGAACACGCCATCAACGCAGGGCTCAAGCAGCAGTGATTGAAAACAACAACTGGGACGACCAATCCTACCTCAAAGCCTTTGTGGCAGGCCTCTCTATGAGAGAACCAATGCCGAAGATCCACAAGGACCAACTGCCGCCACCACCAAGCAATCATTCAGAGCTCATGACGCATCCCTTCAAGGATCAGTTCATGGAGGCTATGGATGAGGCTCTCAAGAAGAACGAGCATCAGGAGGTATAGAGAAGAGTGCCCATTCTCAATGCGAGAAAAGCAGGGAAGCAAGTCATCCCTCTTACCTGGGTCTACACCTACAAATTCGATGAGAAAGGCAATCTCATCAAGTTCAAAGCGCGCATCTGTGTCAGAGGTGACCTTCAGCATACCTACCAGGACACGTACGCCGCTACTCTTGCCTTTAAGATCTTTCGTTTCTTACTGGCAATCATTTGTGCATTTGACCTCGAGATGCGTCAGTACGACGTTGTCAATGCATTTCCTTATGCGCCGTTAGATGAGGAAGTCTACTGCAGTCCGCCTGAGGGTATGAACGTTGCCTCTGGACTCGTACTTCTTCTCCTCCGTGCCCTCTATGTGTGACGGTTTAGACCGTAAGGTGCCTTTGGATAATCCTGCGGCGAAGCGCATGCGAGAAGCAAGCGAAGCGGTTGCTCGTCGCAACTGTTGGTCCATGCGTAGCGACGAGTGTTTATTAGCGACCTTTCGCTCGTTTTGACTGTTCTCTCTTTTCTCCTTAGCTTAGTCTTCTTGTAGAAAGCAATGCCACTGCATTTCCGCGAGCGCACCGGATGCAAGCCCTCACACTATGGTCTTAAGCAGTCGCCCGCATTATGGCAGAAACACTTCTGTAAGACGCTTAAGAGCCTAGGACTACGCCCTATTGGAGATGCTCCATGTCTCTATTTCAACGACTATTTGCTGGTTTTCTTCTTTGTGGACGATGTTATTGTTGCTTTCAAGAAAAAAGACGAAGAATACGCCAATGCATTCCAGGAGAAGCTCTTCAAGGTGTACGAGATGCGAGCAATGGGAGAAGTCCAGTGGTTCCTTGCTATAAGAATCGTCCGGGACCGTGAGAAGCGTCAATTATGGCTATCTCAGGAGTCCTACATCAATGGACTGATCAGCAAGTACGGCGTCAAAGATTACTCTTTCGCGAGAACCCCTTTTCCTGCAGACGAGGATATCAGATCCAACGAGGACTTCGCAACAGCACAGGATATCTATGCCTACCAAAGCATGATAGGCTCCATCAACTTCGCTGCTGTCTGTACGAGACCTGATATTGCATTCGCCTCTACGCGGCTGTCAGAGTATCTTCGCAACCCATCTGAGCATCACATCTATCTGGCCAAGCGTGTTCTGTCTTACCTAGCTGGAACCAAGCATCACAGCATCTGCTACCACGGCAACAGCTCTGATGAGAAGAACATTTTCACCATCAGCAGTGACGCGTCATATGCCAATGACATTGAGACCAGACGAAGTCACCAAGGGTCATTATACATGTTATATGACTCTCCCATTGATTGGCGTGCAACCAAGCAGCCAACAGTCACCACATCTACCACAGAAGCAGAGCTTCTCGCTCTTTCAGAGACAGCAAAGCAATGCTATTGGTGGAGACGCCTTTTCAAGCAAGTGGACTACAATCCGGGTCATCTCATTGAAGTTCAATGTGACAACAAGCAGACTCTCCGCCTCATGGAAGAGAATGTGGAAAAATTGGCCACTAAGCTCCGCCATGTGGACATTCACAGTCACTGGTTGCGTCAGGAGGCTCAAGCAGGCAAAATCCACTTTAGATGGACCCCTACTGCCCGCATGTTCGCTGACGGGCTGACCAAGCCGCTATCCAAGCAAAAGTACAGGATCTTTGTTGCGCAGCTCGGCCTTCTACCTGTACCAACGTGATGGTGGAAGTCTTCTTTTCTTAAGTCTTTTTACAGTTTCGTTATTATTTGACAACGATGCTTACCCCTACGCATCAGTTGGAGGCAATAATGCAGCACTCATCATATTGCCATTTGAATATCTACAAAGCGAGATCGCAACACTCGCAGGCGTTAGGTATGCGTTTTTCGTTTTTCCGTGTTGGTAGACAACACCATACAGTCATTATCGTGGACTGCCTAATCAGGCACAGCGTTGATTTATCACTCCACGAAGGGGGTGTGTTGGAAATCACGTGTACATTCATTACTAGATTAGTGTAGCATATCAGGGTTCATGTAACACTAGTCTTCCTCAGATAGCCGAGACGCGGGTATAAAGGGTACCTCCCTTACCCCCCTCACGACAAGATGCCCAAATTCAGTTCTTCATTGCAAGACACCCAATCCGCAACAGACTTACACAGCATTTAATCCTCAACAGCAGCGGCCCGCTGTTCTCGCAAGTAACAGGCCACTGCACCATCTCTCGGGCTGTAGCTGGGACGAATCGGCTGTCCGACGTCACTACAGCAGCAGCAGCAGCAGCATACTCGGCAAATCGAATTCACAACGCCGAGAGAGTTTGACCTGCAGCTACCGGCCCTTTCCGTCCAATCCGAGCAATACCGCTTCCTGAATTTGTTAATACACTTCAGCTGCTACAAAGATGCCCTCAGGCTTCAGCTTAACAGGAAGATTCCGTGGCACCTGACTGCGAGGATGAAATAGGAGGGTCGAGGACATGACATAGACTGATGGACTTGCATCCTCGATCTGCCAACCACGCACTCCTCCTGACCTCGATGGCGCCGTCTGGTACTTGCAAGATTTGCTCGTAGACGTTCGATTGCGACCGAATACGAAGCAGAAGCTCATGGACTTCAGGCAAAATAGTCAGAGAGGATGATAAAAAGAGCTTGCTGTAGCTCCCGAGCGTCGATTGTGATTCCCTTAACCACAGTCACTCTTTCCAGTCCCTCATTTCAGAGCCCTTGAACCACTCAACGCACATGGCCCCACTCTCCCACACCTCGTGGCTCCTTGCCGCCCTTCTCACACTCGCCCTCCTGATCACCCCCACCAACGCCAATGGCAGCGGCACGACAACCCGCTACTGGGACTGCTGCAAGCCCTCGTGCTCCTGGTCCAACAAAGCCCCTGTCTCGCAGCCCGTCAACACCTGCAATGCCGCCAACGACCAGTACCTCCAGGACCCGGACGCCACATCCGGCTGCGAAGGCGGCGAAGCCTTCCAGTGCAGCGACCAAGCACCGTGGGCCGTAAGAAACGACCTCGCCTTCGGCTTCGCAGCGGCCAAGCTCGCCGGGCAGAGCGAGAGCGACTGGTGCTGCGCCTGCTACGCGTACGTCCCTCCCCTCTCATCTCCAGTCGAACCTCCGAAACGCACCCACCCGCTGACTCCAAGCCCCCCTCGCAGCCTCACCTTCACAACCACCTCCATCGCGGGCAAGACGCTCGTCGTGCAGATCACCAACACGGGCGGCGACCTCGGCGACAACCACTTCGATATCGCGGTGCCGGGCGGCGGCCTGGGTCAGTTCAACGGCTGCTCCCAGCAATGGGGCGGCGGAACTGACTTGGGGCAGCAGTACGGCGGATTCAGCGACGCGTCGCAGTGCGGGCAGATTCCCGGCCCGTGGCAGGACAGCTGCGCCTGGCGGTTCGGCTGGTTCGAGAACGCGGACAACCCCGAGGTGCAGTTTGAGCGGGTGAGGTGTCCGCGGGCGTTGGTGGAGACTACGGGGTGTCAGAGGGATGATGAGAGGTATTGAGCGGTGGAGGGGGGAGGTACTGGTCGGGTACATGCAATTTCTTATGGGATTATGCACTTGAAATGTTCTGTTTGATTATAAAAATGGTGAAACTCAGATGAGACGGTCGAATAGTTTAACTGGCATCAACACTTCAGCTGTTTGATGTTCCACCTCAAGGACTCTGCTTCTCGTTTCTCGGTTGCACTTGGGTTCGACCGACCTTACATACCCGATCGGGAATGACGTCGGCAAAGACCAACCGTTGATCGGAGAATGCATCCCAGCCCGTCGGCTTTTTGATAGACATCTCATCCAAGCGAGGTATGATTAGACATCAACCGCTGATATATCTTCAGAAGTGATAACACGAAAGCAGGCCTCAAAAGCATCAAACCCTGCGTCCGAGATCAGTCCCGCGTTCTGGATTGCGGGGAAGAAAAAAAAAAATGATACCAACGGTACGTCCAGACTCCGCCACCACCATGAGAACCCGCACTCAAACACGACCAGACCTGGGACCGCCTCGTCCGCTTCATCGCCGCCGAAGACAACCAAGAGCACATCGGCGAGCCCACCGACCCCGACCTCGACAGTAAGTCCGCCCACCCCCCTCCCCTCCCCTCCGCACCGCCGCCAACACCCAACCCACCCACCACCCAGTCGGCGCGGCCCTCGCCTCCAACCACCCCGTCCACGTCCGCCTCTACGCCACCACCACCGCCCTCGACGCCCGCGCCCAACCTACCACCACCGTCCTCACCGTCGCGCACCTCCTCTCCCCGCTGACCGCCCGCGAAACCGGCACGATCCGCTGCATCGGCCTCAACTACCGCCTGCACGCCGCCGAGCTGTCGCTGCCGCCCCCGGCCCACCCCACACTCTTCTTCAAGCCGGCCACCAGCCTCAACGACCCCAACGCCCCGCTCCGCATCCCCCGCTGCGCCGCCGCGCCGCCGCAGGCCGACTACGAGGCCGAGCTGGCCGTCGTGATCGGCCGGCGGTGCCGCGACGTCGCGGCGGCGGACGCGCCCGCGCACGTGCTGGGGTATGCATGCGCCAACGACGTGACGGCGCGGGCGCATCAGTTCGCGGGTGGGGGCGCCGCGGCGCAGTGGGGGTTCGGCAAGGGGTTCGACGGGTTCGCGCCGGTGGGGCCGTGCCTGGTGAGCGCGGCGGGGCGGGTGCCGGACGCAGGCGCGGTGGAGCTGCGGACGGTGCTGAACGGGGTGGTGGTGCAGGAGGCGAGGGCGGACGACATGATCTTCTCGGTGGCCGAGATCGTGGCGTATTTGAGTCAGGTGAGTTGTTGGGCTTTCTCTCCGGAGCCTTTTACCGTCCCCGCTGTGTGGGCGTGGCGGAGAGCGCTGATGGAGGCAGGGAACTACGCTGGAGCCGGGGACGACGATTTTGACAGGCACGCCTTGTGGCATTGGGGTGAGTCGGAGCCCGCAGGTGTTCTTGAAGCCGGGAGATGATCTGAGGGTTGTTATGAGCCATGGCCTGGGTTCGTTGGTCAATACTGTGGAGTATGAGGGCAACCCCAGTGTGCAAGCGGCGTCTTTGTAGACCTACACAACCACAGCGAAGAATTATGGAAACGTATGGCTTGCTCTCAGCTTGAAGCTTCTGTAAAATTAGTGCGAACCGCTTCAAAAATGTGCCAGTGATTAGAATCAGTGTAACCTCTGCATGGAGGAATATTTTCTACTGGAATTTTCGTGCTCATTCAGAACACTCTGGTTTTGTTCTGAGTGATGCTATCAATAACCTGCTCCCACGATTGCACATCTGCAGCCTCGGGAAAAGTGAAGGAGTCGTCCCACGGGAGGGGCTGCCAGCTCGCAGACCCATTGAGCCCTGTGAAGTCTAAAGAATTCGCATGGTCAAATGCAGTCGGGCCATCCGACATGGGAAGATGCGTATCATCAAGTGATGAGGGAGTGTGCAAATCTGGAACCAGGCGGGCAGCGGAAGAGACATTGGAGATCGCGGTGTCAGAGACAGTGCGTAATTCGCGAGCTTTCTTGATGCAGAGCTCGACAATCTTGACCTCGGCCAGTGAGAACTCATTGACCCAGATGTCTTTGCGTTGCATCTCGCAATAAGCTGCCAGATCTTCCAGTATGGCAAGACTGCGGCGTGAGGCTGGATCCCGGACGGCGATGATACCCAGAACAAGAGCACTGTTGAACAGATAGTGTGGTCCTAGTGTCCACCTTAGGCGGTCCTGCAAAGGCTGGCTCAGGGATTGAAGGCGCATGCTGAGATCGGCACAAGCAGAAGAAATGCATGCATCGTGGCTGAGGCGAAATCGGTTGGTGATGGAGGGTCGAAGCAGGTACGGTCTGTGGAGAGTGACCCTGGCGAAATGGTACATGCTGTGGATATGAAGACGATTCCAAGCCAGAAATTGAAGTCGTGAATCGAGCGACAGGTCTGGGTCTTCAAGTCGGAAGTATGGGGGAAGCCGTTTACGCCATTCGAGGATCTCGCGGTCGAGAGTCAGAACCGTGTCGTATGAGACAGTGAACAGGCCAAAGAATTTCTCCTGTATAGCTCCAACAATAATTGCAAGCTCATGACACAAGCGATTCGACACACTTGGGGTAGGTTCGGAGATTAGTAGCACTGGAGCGGAGGCTGCCGCATCATCGTCCATGTCGTCGAGCCAGACATTGCTGGCTTTCTCCACAAGGCATTGCTGGTCGACTATCGCAAATGGTCTCCCCAGAGACAGTGCTATAGTCTTGTCCAGGAGATAGAGGTTGCTCCACAGTCTTCGGCGAGTCTCTGTGTCCTTTCGAGACAACCTCCACCGCTCACCGTCGATATGCATCCCCTGGGCTTGCGCCATGCGCTAATGCTGTTAGTGTACAAAACCAAACATAAAGCAATCATTTTCTTACCATGGCAAAGCTGGTCGTTAGCCAGGACTCTGGAACTCGGCGTGAGTATATCAGGTAGCGCGTGACAAGCACACCGGCTCTCACCAAGTCCGTACTTTCTCCGTAAAAAGTAGGTGCAATAACGATAGCCCTTCGTGCTGCCCAGTAGAACCGGAGAGATGTCTCTTCGAGCTCTCTCTGCATATCGACATTGAGAGGTTGCGGGCAATCAAGCAGGACCCCGTAAGCGAGAACGATGAAGAGCAAAGCCAGCCATCGGAGGTCAATGCTAGCGAGATCGTCGAATCCGAACTTCCTGGCCCAAAAGGCCTGATACTGTGATCTGAATGCCGTTGGGTGCACTGCATCTATAGCCCAGTTGAGTTCCTCGAGGAAACATTCAGTCAAACGGTCTGCGGTTGACTTCCTGCGAGGAAGGAGACCAAGAAGGTCCCAGATCTGGGAGAATGGTCCTCCAACGTCCCGGAACGAGTGCAAAGATCCTGCCGGCGTATGCTGGGACATACCGGCCACGGATTCTGGAGCCGGTGCTTCAATGACTTTGGCGGCTGCCTGAGGGCCGAAGTAGGATGATCCGAAAAATGAAGGCGCATCCCTGGACCGAAACAAGCTACCGACTCGAGGGTCCCCGCGAGATCTAGGTCCTTCAGTGTCATCGTCGTTGTCCTCTTCAGCCTCAGGATTACGTTGCTGTATATGCGGGGTGTGTTCCTTTGTCCCGTCTGTGGCCGCGGCTCCCAGACGCTCTGCAGGCGCAGCACGATGTGCGTCTGTTGCTGTGTCTGGTTCGGGAAAGGTGCACGTTGAAGCCACGTCCCTTCTAGCGCAGTTGAGGCAGGGTTTCGCGCCATCGCACTTTCTGCACTATCAGTTGATGCCAACTTGGTCAGGAAAGTAATATTACCTTTTGTTTTCGCCGATGGCAGGAAACACATGCCGAAGCGTGGCGACCTCTTTTCCTCCGCTTGCTCACTGGCTGCGCCTCATCGGCAAATCCGCTGGCAAAACGTCTACCGGGGGTAATGCTTTGCTTATCCGCCATCGGCCTTTTGGAGTCCAGTGCAAGGGCCTGTCGGCTTTTTGTAGGCTGCATGCTGATGGGCGGGGGAAAGATAAGATATTGGCGGCGTCGGGACGAGAAGCCGATGCGGGGAAAAGTACTCCAGGTGCCGTTTTCGCGCGTTATGTGCAGCTGCGTGGATCTAAGACGACATTCTGTCTTGAACATATTAGCTAGAGGATCATATGTCTGATAAGTCTCTAATGATACTGAATGTTAGTTGAGAGTGCTGCCTACAATTGAGGTTCTGGTTGGAGATACGGGTGGGATACGCTTATCTGTGGAACCACTGCTCGATTTCCCGATCGTTCTTGGCAATTGCCGATTGCCCTACCAGTGCCAGCTTGGCAGTATCACTCGATACTTGATTGTGAAAAGAGCTGTGTGCGGTGCATACAAGACCATGTCGGGTCATCTTCACTGTTCGCCACAGCATCTTACTTTCATCCATGGCAGACCACAAGCCCTTCGGGATCGAAGGCGAGGTGAAGAATGACGTCGAAACGGCTTCTGCAGAGCTGTCGATTGACCCGGTGGCGGAGAAGCGTCTGGTGCGGAAGTTGGACATGTGGCTGGCTCCCATGATGGTACTTAGCTCAAGATTCCGACTGTGTCAACTGTCGGCTAACGAGTACAGGTGCTATTCTTCCTGGTGTCGTACCTGGACCGTAGCAACATCGGGAATGCCGCTATCGCAGGCATGAACGAGGACTTGAATTTGGACGGAAACAAGCTCAATGTGGCGGTGACTGTCTTTTATGGTATTCTGGCCCGGCCATGGGAGCGGCACATCACTCACAGGCTCTGCAGTGACTTACATCGCCTTCGAGATTCCCGCGTCGTTGGTCCTAAAGAAATTGGGACCAAGCCGCCTAATCCCATTCTTTATCATCGGTTGGAGTGCGGTCATCATCGGCGCTGCCTTCGTCCAGAACTACGCCGCGCTTCTGGCCACAAGACTCCTCCTTGGTGCATTCGAGTCCGGCCTGTTCCCCTGCTTGACGCTATACCTCAGTACATTCTATCAACGGACGGAACAAGCCAGGAGGATATCTTACCTATTCGTCGCTGCGGCACTATCCGGATCATTTGGTGGCCTCCTGGCGTACGGCCTGACCAGCCTCCACGGTGCCAAGGGGCTCGCTGGTTGGCGTTGGCTCTTCCTCGTGGAGGGCTTGATATCCATCGTCGTTGGAATAATGGCTGTTTTCATACTTCCAGACTCCTTTGAGACAGCATGGTGGCTCCGCGACGATGAGAAAGCGCTGATGAGGATCCGTCATGAGCGCGCCAAGGTCTACCACGGCTCCGAGGTGTTCGACAAGAGCGAGATCAAGCTCGCTTTCAAAGACCCGAAGGTCTGGCTATCAGCATTCTGCCAGTTCTGCGCAAACATCTGTTCTTTCGGGTTCTCAACCTTCCTGCCCAAGATCATCAACGGTTTCGGATACTCCAGTGTCAGGACGCAGCTCCTGACGGTTCCTGTGTACGCGTGGGCGGCGGTCATCTACGTGGCGGTGTCCTTCCTGTCAGACCACATCAACAAACGAGCCGTGTTCATGGTTCCGATGGCCATGGTCACGATGACGGGCTACTCATTGCTGATTGGCGTTAGTATGAGCTCTACCGCAGTTCTGTATTTCGCCACATTCGTCACTGCGACTGGAATTTACTGCGTGGTAGGGCTGAACGTGACCTGGATTAGCAACAGCAACGCCGGGTACTTCAAGCGTGCGACTGCGATTGGGTTGCAGCAGACGATAGGAAACAGTGCGGGAATTGTTGTAAGTGCGGCCTTCTGCTGAGCGAAACAGAGCTAACGAAGACGGCCAGGCCGGCCAGATCTACCGCTTGACCAACTCGGATAGGCGGTACGTGATTGGCCACGCTGTGTCTTTGGCAGCCATCATATGTGCCGGGATAGGGTACTCGGTCATGTGGCTCACGCTTTGGGGTCTAAACCGCAAGCGCGAGAACATGTCGGTCGAGGAGAAGGCCAAGGCAATTGACGGAGGAAAGAGAGGCGATGCGCATCCGGAGTTCCGGTATAACCTGTAAAATCTTAGTATCCTGCACGAGTGCATGTCGCTCTGATGCCGTATCATATTCCATTGATGGCACGGCCGGGTCCAGAGTTCGCGTTACGAATGCTCAAAGCCCGAGCATGCATGTGATGAGAGCTGAGCGGGGCCGTCTCTCCACTCTCCGTGAAGCATATAAAGCAGCGCAGCGCTGCTTTCTTGAAAAATCCACAGACAACCTTCGAGGTCAGGGAGTTTTCGCAGATCCCGGAGGGTTTCGAATTCAGGCCCGTCGCAGCGACTCCACTGGCGGGCGCACAAGGACGTATCCCAGGATCCCAGCGAGGCCGAAAAGAGCATGGGAACTTGGCAGGCACCCTCGCTGGAGCGAGCTACGGTGCTAGGTTGAGACTGTGAGGAGCCGAGCCGGCGGGAAGCTGGCGGAGGTGGTTGCGATTGTTGGGCTCGGCGTCCGATGGCGGACGGCGGGCGAGGGTTGTGCCGCAGCCGCTGCCGATTCGAGCCGACACCTGGTCACCTGCGCCCGTCCGTTATCACACACACCGGCGCCGCCTAAGACATTGGTCTTATCAGCATGCACACCGTCCTCTTCTTGATCCGCTCCAGCAGGGCATCATTTCAGCTTCCTCCGTGACCCAGGCCTCACGAGCGGTGCTCGCTATCAACTGACCGGCACCGCGTCCTCCACCTTCCTAAAACGCGACGCAACCCCCGGCTCTCTATATTAGGCCCGCTTCTCGGACAATCCTGGCTACCAAGAATGACGGCGTCATGGATGTGCACGGCAATGCTCGACCTCAGGCACCGCCTCTTTCTGTCTTCCGCCATCAGATTCCCGTCTCCAACGCGTCAGCGCATGGCCGTGTTGTCGGCTGCGGTGAGGCGCGCCGCAGACTCCTCAAGTCCGGGCATCCCATGCGGAGAATTAGAGGCACTCCTATCGTAAAGATCGACCAGGACCCCGGAGTCCATCTCATGATAAGCTATTGACAAGCATAAGACCGCGTGGCGACAAGCTCCCCAAGCCTTTAAGCGGCTACTTCCCGGCTCTATGCTCTTTCGGGACACACACTATTGGCAACAAGATGCTGCCTCACGCGAGGGTTCTGCACCTTTTCATCCCATGCTTTTGCATAGTGCACGGGACGCGTCAACAGCCACTGCGATCATGTCCAACCTGCAACAGGAAGGAGGCCGGAGGGCATTTGAATCATCCACACAGCTCGATAAGCACGATGTACTGCGAGAATTGGGTATAAAAGCATGTGCCGATATCTTGCTGGTGGATCCAGGAGTTCTCGAGCTTCCACTTTGGCTCTATCATCTGGGTGATCTTTGCCAACATGCGTCTCTCTGACATCGTTGTTTTCGGCGCGCTCCTGTCTGGTGCGGTCGCTTCCCCAGCCTCGACCCACGTCCTCCACGAGAAGCGTGATCGGCTGCCTGCAGGATGGACAAAACGCTCCAAGCTGAGTCCCCGCACCGTGCTGCCTATGCGGATCGCCCTCTCTCAGAGGAATCTTGATAAGGCATACGAATATCTGCACGAGGTGTCCGATCCCGCTTCAGAGAAATATGGTCAACATTGGTCAGCCAAGCAGGTTGCCGAGACATTTGCTCCGAGGTGCGTAGATTTAGACTCTTTGGTTGAACAAGCTGACAGTGTCACAGCTCGGAGACAGTTGACACCGTCAAATCATGGCTCACCAATGCTGGGATTGCCACCGACCGCGTGAAGACATCCCAAGGCTTGAACTGGATTGAGTTCGATGCCACCGCCGATGAGGCTGAGGCTCTTCTCATGACTGAGTACCATGCGTACCACCATAGCGCTACCGGTCAGGGCCACATTGCGGCCGAGGAGTACAGCCTCCCAGCTCACGTGCGTGAGCACATCGACTTTGTCCTTCCGACCGTCCATTTTGATGCCAAGGTCACGCACCCCAAAAAGAAGCTCAACTTCACCAACCGGAAGCGTGACACTGCCTCGACCGTCAAGCCCGGCATTGCTCAAACCATCGGCGAGACCGGCAGTGGCTCTCTTCCCAAGTTCGGCGGCCAGCTGAGCGCAGCCGAGGTCATCTCAGATCTTGCGCAATGTGACGAACAGATTGTTCCGGATTGTCTCCGTGCGTTGTACGAGTTTCCTGAAGGCTCTACCGCCAACCCGGATAACAGTTACGGCATCGTCGAGTACACTCCTCAGGCCTATCTCCCTGGTGATCTTGATCTCTTCTTCTCCAATTTCTCCGAGGAGCAAGTTGGCAACAGGCCCATTCTCGATTCGATTGACGGCGGTACCGTGCAGAATGCCACGATTGGCTTTGGCTACAACGGCGAATCGGACCTGGATCTGGAGTATGCAATGACGCTTGTATACCCGTTGAATGTGACACTGTACCAAGTGGGTGATGTTGTCGAAGGTGCTTCCTTCAACAATTTCCTTGATGCCATCGACGGCTCGTACTGTAAACCTTACCAAGTCCCCGTGTGAGCAACTTCATTGTCATGACTGACAACTCCCAGGCACGTACGAGGGTGGAGATGATCCAAACCAGGACGGCATCTATCCGGATCCGTACGGGGGCGAAGGCGCCTACGAGGGCCCGGAAAACTGCGGTGGCTTCGCCGCAACCAAAGTCATCTCGACCTCGTACGGCTACAACGAGGCCGACCTGACCCCCGCCTACGAACAGCGCCAATGCGACGAGTACATGAAGCTCGGTCTCCAAGGCGTGACCATCCTGTACTCATCCGGAGACTACGGCGTCGCCGGCAACGGCGGGCAGTGCATCGACCCGGCCACGGGCGACTACAACAACGGCACCTCGGGCATCTTCAACCCCTCCTTCCCCGGCGGCTGCCCGTACGTGACCTCAGTCGGCGCCACGCAAGTCAAGCCCGGCACCTCGATCGTCGACGCGCTCGCGAGCGGCACGCAGCCCGAAGAGGCGTGCGAAACCGTCATCTACAGCGGCGGCGGCTTCAGCAACGTCTTCCCGCTGCCAGACTACCAGGCGTCGGCGGTGCGCTCCTGGTTCGCGGCGCACCCGCCCCCCTACGGCGCCGACCGCTTCAACAACTCGCAGCGGACCCGCGGCTTCCCGGACGTGGCCGCCAATGGGGCCAACTACGTCATCGCCATCGACGGCGACTTCGGCCTCGTGTACGGCACGTCGGCGTCGGCGCCGACGTTCGGCAGCGTCGTCGCGCTCGTCAACGAGCGCCGCCTCGCCGCCGGCAAGCCCGCCGTCGGCTTCCTCAACCCCGCGCTCTACGCCAACCCGGGCGTGCTGAACGACGTCACCGACGGCGGCAACGAGGGGTGCGGAACGCCCGGGTTCAGCAGCGCCGAGGGCTGGGATCCGGTGACGGGGCTGGGGACGCCGAACTACCCGAAGATGGTGGAGCTGTTTTTGGGACTGTCGTGAGGAGGGCATGGATGGTCTGATGTACATACATACATATGGACGTGGGTGGGACCTGCGTGAGCGGCGCCGTTGTACATATACACATACACAGGCACGGCAGCAGAGAAGACAGCAATAGACGCTCGCCCGTGACAACCCCCTGAACAGCCTTCTCATGTGCCGGGCGGATGAAAAAAGAAGTCATTCGCGTCCCGCGCCCGTCCAGAGGGCAAAAAAGACATGCCCCCTATCGGAGTCGAACCGATGGCCTCGACATTACTAGTGTCGCGCTCTACCACTGAGCTAAAGGGGCTGTTGATTGATTCGCCCTTTCGGACACCTAGCCACAGTCGTTCAGACTGGACCAGATCGGCCAGCTGATTGGATGCTGATGGAGGGGCCAGGCGGCTGGCAAAGTTTAAGACGACGTGTGGCCGCAATCGACAGAGATCCAGCGCAGTCGACCCCCCTTTTTCGCGCTGCGTTCCGCTGGGACATCGATTTTTTTTTTTCTTCCCTGCTGCATGCGGCGGCGCACGCTCCAGCTGCGGCGGGCGTCCGGGCCATCTTCCCGCGTGGACGACGGCGAACCGCTGCCGCCGCCGCCGCCGCCCGAAGTCCGTCCGCGAGCGGGACGCTGCGGCGGAAAACGGCTGTGGATGCGGGAAGGAGGTCTGGTTGGTGTGTTAGAGGTTCGAGGGGATGAGGTTTGCGATTGAGGAAGAGCTGCTCTTCGAACGGGGCGCCGGGGCCGGGCAAAGAGTGGGGGGGGATGGTTCTTCGGCGGGCTCGGATGTCCCGACAGCGACAGCGGCAACCGCTTTGGCGTGACGCGTCGACGGAATGCGGCATTCGGCGGGGCTGCGTCCAAAAGGCATGCGTGCGTACTCCTAGGCAGCTGCGTTGAAAAGGGCGGTTGAAAGAGCCGTGATAATGCGGCTGCGCGGATGTTGCTGGTTTGCGGTCCCGCCAGATCGACAGCTCGATTCGCCCGGATCACCGGCCAGCAAACCTCCAAAACCGCCTGCGACGAGCAAGGCCGCACGCATCATGCTCGAGGTCCTCGAGTCAGCGAGGCTCTCAACCCGAAATCGTGGACGCGGAACGCCCCTCCCAACCGAGCCCGGGGTGTGCAACCGCGCATTCCTCAGGCCCGCAGTCCGGCAGCAGGGGCGATGCCGGGCCAGCCTTATGCAGCGCCCGGCAACGCTGATGCATGCGCGTTTGCTTCAGGAAACGAGCTTGGCAGACGCCTCTTCCATCGTATGCGGTCTGTCAGGAGAAACGAAACGGAGCGGTCCTGCACCGAGCTTCCTGTTGGTGGGCGTCGTAAGAGAATGGAGTTGCGGAGTGGCGACTCGCCTTCGCGAGCGAGCGACAGAGCAGAAAAGCTTGGCTGCGCGAGTCGTTTCTTATCTTATTATAGCTGCGCTTGTACATAGCTCTGAGCGCCCACGTGCATGGGCATCCTCGTATCGGGAGCCTATAGCGACTTGGGCTAATCGATCGCTTTGCGGTGGTGCTTTAGCGAAAACATGGCGCTAAGAGCCGAAGGTACGTAGGTAGCATGACGAATGCAGAGCGTTGTGCAATGCGTACTCCGTACGTGTACGCAATACGAACATCTAATCGACGTGCGATGGAGAAATGCGGAGGTGGGTATCTCTTTCTTGATTGATTTCGTAAATCGTTCGTTCTAGCCTTTCTCTCTTCATCGCAGGTGACAGTCTAACGTCTCCACAATCACCGCGGTAGGTGCCGGTCTTCCTTGACCGGTGCGGGCCCAGCTTCAGTTCATGATCCTTCAAGGTGCTCTTCCCTTGCCGTATGGAGTTCGCGCAATGCGAGTGGTATATCCGCCGCTTAGAAATATATCCGGCCTATGGTACTGTACGTCCCAGTCATCCCCCCAGGGGCCCGGAAAGTAGAAAAAAAAAAAAAAAAGGGAGATATCATGTACAGGTGAATCAAGGAGCATGGTACAGCTCAAATCCAGCCACCAGGCGATTGACGGCTCGGCGGAGTTACCATGGCTGGATTGGTGGATCCGTGATGTGGGGCGGTAGAGGGGTTCAAATTCTCGTTCTCGCTGTTGCTGAGAAGGGTGCCGTTGCGACTGTGGTTTGAATGCGATCCTTGCTGCCCTTGCGCCCCAGTAAAACCCGACGGATTGCTCTCACCATTGGTCCGCGGAAGGCCGAGGTCGAGGGGCGAAGCGAGATTGGGAGCATTGGTTCCGGACCGGGCCGCCGCGGTGGATACTAGGCCCTCTCCAGACGCGCGATTGGATGCTGTGGAAGACGTCTCTGAGGACAGCCTTGCTGATGCTATCCTTGCGTCGTCTATACCTGCTCTTCGCGGCGAAGACATCAACGATGCTTGAGACGTCACGGAACCCCGTGAAATCTCGGCCAGGAACTGTACACTCCCGATGGTTGCTGTGGAGTCTCTCTGCCAGTCGGCAGGCGCAGGTATCGCAGGTACAGGTGGAACGTTTTTCAGCTTCGGAGATTGCATGGGTCGTTGGAAGAGTGGGTCGTCTTTGCTGGAACGTGGGCTCTTTGGTGAAGAAGGAGTTCGTCTGTGTACTGCGCCTGTCGGTGCGTTATCCGTTTCCAGTTCGGGGAGCAGAGGGAGTGCGCGGTTTCGCGGAGGAGTTGCGGGAGCCGTCCACGACGGGTTTCTGAAAGATCGGGCTGAATATGTGGAGGAAATGGATGGCTGTCTGTTCGGAGAGGCGGAAGGTCGTCTTCCGTTGGAAAGTGAAGCATGCTGGCTGTGGGACGAAGAGGCTTGTCGGCTATGTGAGTTCCATGCCCACGATCCAAAAGGTTGACCACTTGGACTTCCAGGCTGACTGTCAACTTTGAGGATTGGTGATAATGTCCGCGAATGTCTCCGGGTGGGTGAGGAAGGTCTTCTACTGTTGGGATTGCTGTATGCCAAAGGCGGGGTTGCCGGCTCCTCATGAGACCGCAAAGTTGTGCCCCCGAAAGACACTCTCCGGATTTCTTCTTTCGAAAACGGCCTTGTACTTCCATCCAACCCGTTCTCTGCTGCAGTGGCCAGGCTGGACACTGAGGATGTCGATATCTCCGTTCTCACGCGAATGCCTGTTGCTGGCTTGTTTTGGCCCTCCAATTCGTAGTCGTCGGGAAAAGAGGTGCAAGACGCCTCGCCCTGTGGCTTGGGCTGCAGCATCATCCACGGGACCGGATCCTTCCGCGATCTTCCTCTCTGTGCTCTTTCACAGCAACAAATGACTCTGATCAGCCGTGCGTATTTCCTCCGGAACGGGGCTGTTGTTCCAAAAATCAGGAAAGCAATGATGCTTGGCAAAGTTCCGGGGATGTCTTGAGAAATGTCAATCTTCGCCTGCTCGACGCTGAAGTCTGGTGATGTGGCCGATCCTGTAGAGTCGTGTTGGTTGCGTTCGTAGTTGACTATTTGGTATATGATCTGCGCCGTCTCGAATACCCTTATAGGATGTCAGCAGGGTCCATGGTAGCCACGCAGAACACTCACAAGAGACATATCATGATAATACTGAAGCGTACTATGAGCCACTTGTCGGTACCAGTCCGAGTCCGTGTTGTAGCCACGCTGGACATCGTGCCAGCTCCAAGAGAGGTTGACATTGCCGTCGATTTCGGAAAGAAGCGTGTGAAGAGGTTTCGGCTTTGGAGGTATTTGAGGAGCACTATGATTACCAGGAGGGATCCGGTAGTCAGGCAGGTAGCCACTAGTTGTATCGTTAGTAAAGCCTTGGCCGGAATGGAATTTACCAGGGCGGTACGGACTTAAAAAATTAAATGTAACCAAGTAGGCAACTGGAATTCGTTGCACGGCCTCGGTGCTACACACCGCACACATCACGGCGGGCAGGATGATGGCAGACGTCTTGAAAACAATGGACATGGCCTTTTTGCTTGACGACTTGATCCTGATGTCCCAAGTGCCGATGAAAAGTGCTATTGACCTGTGGTATTGTTAGTCGGTTGGTCAAAGCTTTTATAGCTACATGAGGCACACATGGGTGCTTACCAGAAAAGCACGAGGAGAGCATCGACGTTGTAGGTGAAAATGGCTGGACGGGTTGTGTCGTTAGTCAAGTCGGGTACAGGATGAGAAAGGTGCAAAGGACATACAGGTCCAGCTCAGTACCAAACGCCAGCCCACATCAGCTTTGCCAAACATATCTGAATCGCTATAGCTGTGGTGCCTCTCGTTCTCAAAACGCTGGATCTGAATTTCTCTCCAGTTGAGAGTGAAATCGACATGTCGGACGAGCCCGACGACTGCGCCGAAGGTAGTCGAGGCGCTGAGCATTAGGATATCTATGCGCGTTAGGCTTCGGGCTCCGATGTGATAGAACAAAACACTTACAAGAGACTCGTTCACCGTGGTTCCAAAGCATGAAGCATAAAAGAAGACCGAGAACAGTAGCAAAAACGCTCAAGACATCGACAAAAACCGCGAGGCCGAGCACCTCCTGCGGAACGGCGGTTCCGGCCATTCTCGAGATGCTCGTGTACTTTTTAATCCAGGTGCATAGGGTGTGGGAGGGTTTCCATCTTCTGCAGTATTGGGGACGCAAAAGCTGTGAAAGCAGGAGCGGGCGTCAGAGAAGGGAAGTATCGGTTCTTACGGCCGACGACGGCGACCATGCAGAGCCTGACCCCACACAGCCATAGCTAGCGAGCACGAAACGGTACCCTGTCCCAGGGCCGGGCATGGACCGATGCATATCTCAACAAGGCGCAAGGGTGCTTGGCGCGTGCTGAGTCGCCGGGCCCCCGGCGCATGAGCATAGCACGGAGGCCGTTTCGCTACCAGGACGTGGCCCCTCAATTGGACGGCAGATCGACGAAAGCGGCGGCATCAGCCCCGCAGAGCAAGCGAAGGCTCTGGAGCGGTGACCCGAGGCGTATCACAGGACCAATGGGGCAGTTGAAAGGGGCCTTGACGATGTGATTGGCCCGGCACGAAGTGGGCTGAGCTGCGATGCAGCGAGTAGCGCTCAAGAGGCTCATGGATGCGGCTCGATCCCTGGACACACGGCGTCTGTCGCCGGCTCCCACAGCGCCAGGGTCCACGTGTAGGCCACTGCCGCGGCGGGGCCCTATTCGGTGGTGTTTCCGGAGCCACGCAGAGCTGAAACGCGTGCAGTTGTTGAGTCGGGCTTGGGGAGTGCAGCCGCAGCAATGGCCATGAATCGGAGTGTAAACGAGATGTTTTAAGGCCGGATCCGCGCTGGCAGAACAAAGCGGGCAGAGGTCGAAAACAACGGGCGTCGTTTCAGGCTCCCATTGGGCGACGCGTGAGCAGGATCCGCGCGGGCATTCTCACGCAGGGCCAGTCGGAGCGGACGAGAGAGGTCTCCATTCGCCGCCTCGGACACGCCGACCTCGAATACGCGCCAGCGCGCACGCATGAAAGCCAGAGAGGCCGGGCGGTGGCGGAGAGCTGAGGCGGTGCTGGGCGGCTGGCGCGTCAAAGTTCTGGCGCGGCTCTGGCTTTTGCGCGACGTCACGACGGCTGGCGATGGCGGTGCAGGTTGGGAGCAGGAACATGTGGCATCATGCGGTGGCGGCGCTCGTGCAGGTTTGAGTTGGCAGCGAGCGGACGCGATCAGACGGCGCCTGGCCAGCCGGCGGCCTGTGAGCGGCTGGCAGCTGGCGTTTATCCGACTCCGGCCCGATCGCGGCAACGGGCGCGGTGGAGAGGTGTTTCTGCTTGCCAGCCGCGGCAGGCGATCGATGCTGCGATGTGAGGCCGTCTGCCGTGAGGCTGAGTGTGGCAGGCAGGCCGTCGACTTGGCCCGCGGGGGCGCCAACTGCCGGCGGCTCCATCCGCACTGAAGATGCGCACGCTGCGCCGCGCAAGCCGTCGCGCGACCTTTCTGCAGACGTTGCGAGCAGACGCAGACCGGCGCCGTAGCAGCAAGCTTGTGATTGCAGCGTTGCACACGCTTACACAGAGCCCGCCGACACCATGTCGGCCCAGCCCGCCCCCCAGGAGCCGACGGCGCGCGCGACCCCCTCCTCCGAGGCCACCCACATCGTGGGAGAACACCTGTCTGTCGACGTGCGCCACCTCTCCGACCGCGTCTATGCGCACATCCCCGTTTCAGATCCGCCGGCGCTGACTCGCCTCGCCCCTGCAGTCGTCCGCCGACAGCGACTCGACCTTCGGCGAGTCCCCCGAATCGTAAGCCCAGCTCGGCTCCCGACAAAGCCCCCCGCTCAGAGACAGGAACAGGACCAGCACCTCGCTGTCCTCGAGCGTCACCGACTATCGCTACGAGCACGGGAGGCGTTACCATGCAATTGAGGACAATCGTGCGTGATCGTGCTCCCAAGTGCCCAGTGAAGCTCACCGCAAGCCTGCAGGCTACTCGCTGCCGAATGACGATGTACGTCCATGCCGTCCGGCATTGCTTGCAGAATACCCCTGGCTAATGCGCCGTCCAGGAAGAGGTTGATCGCTTGAGTACGCAGATCAGCCCCGCCTGTCACAGCATGCGCTGACCCAATCAGACCTCCAGCACCGCGTCTGGGACATTGCCCTCAGCGGGAGACACTATCTCGCCCCGCTGAGCCTTGACGTGGTCCACGAAGCTCTGGACATCGGATGCGGCACTGGTGGTGAGTGATTGTTCTCGACTTCCCGAAGGTGCACGCCCCGTCGCTTCCAATCTCTGCAGCTTTTGCACTCTGCGGTGTCGCCTGAAGAGGAAGCTACCAACGCTGACGCTGACGACGACTCGCAGCGTGGTGCATTGATTTCGCCGATGCACACCCAGATATTCACGTGCTTGGGACCGATCTTTCGCCCATCCAACCCCACGCCGTCCCCGCAAACTGCGAGTTCCTCGTTGATAACGCCGAGGCCGACTGGACTTTCGGCCAGCGCTTTGATTTTGTCCACACACGTGCCGTGCTTCTGGGCATTAGGAACTGGGACAACCTCATCAAGCAGTCCTTTGCCAGCCTTCGCCCTGGCGGCTGGATCGAGCTTCAGGAATTCCACATTCCCATTGGTTGCGATGACGGTAGCGCCGGCCCCGACTCCGCAGTCACCAAGTGGAGTCTGAGTATGCACGAAGCTTTCAAAAAACTGGGCATCGACTCCATGGCCACGTCCAGATTCCGAGAGCTCCTGGAGAAGCATGGCTTCGAGTCGATTGAGAAAGCCCACACCAAATTTCCGCTCGGTCCTTGGCCCAAAGGAAGGGGAGAAAAGGCAATGGGGACATTGCTCCAAAAGGATATCGCAGACAACTTGCTTGGCCTATCGGTCAAGGTTCTAACCAATGGCCTCGGTTGGACTACCGAAGAAGTTGAGGAATTTATTCCCAAGGCCATGAGTGACCTTTACGACCCTCATGTGGATCCACCACTCGTCCGACCCCCGTTCGCTCGGGCTAACATTGCTCCAGATTCACACCTACTTTCCTATCGATATCTTCTGGGCACGAAAGCCTGCGTAAACGTCTCTTGACCTTCCTGTATGCGGATGAAGGTAGACCACACTCTCTTACAAATGGACGGGAGACGGATGGCAGCGTCTTTACAAATAGAGTTTCCACGAACATTGCCACTACATCACGCGATTATCATGCCGGCCATAGAACTGGCGTCCTTCCCACAGATCGTGCACTCGCCTCTCGGTGATTTCACCTTTTCCGAAAGAGAATTTCTCCGCATAATCGGTCTCTCCGCCTTCTCTTGACAAGACTGCGTCGTTGCCACTCGGACTCTTCTCAGAAGCCCACCTTTACCGCCATATTAGTAATTCTTTTTTCAAAATCTCCGGTCGATCTGGCCACTTCAATCACCGTGTGACCAGGCCATTTTTCACGAAGGCCAATCACCGCACAGAAGGACCATCTCGGAGACCGCTTGGGCTCCGGGTGCGGAGAGCAGCGCTCACATACAATTGGGTTCGTGATATCCAGGCGCCAGGTTACGGCTGTGTGCAGATCTCGGCCGTGCACTCCTTGTACCTTGCCAGGTACCCATGCAGCAGGTCGGCCACTCCGTCTGAGATCGCCGCACTTTGCTCATCGACAACTTGTGTTCTCGGAACCATCGTCGGCGTTGTCCGAATCTACGGTGAGTACGCCTTTGATCGCCTCGTATGACTGGAAAGTCAGCGATCACGATCTAACGACCTTCTCAGCAGCAGCCCAACACCAAGGGTCCGAGCTCCAGTTGACCGGAAAAAGGTGTCGTCAGTTCGAAAGAGAAGGTATCTAGGCTCGTTCACGCATAAATCAATCATACAGCGTAGCTCATTCCAGATCCTTTTGCTCACAAAGCCCAGGCCTTCGACGCCCACCGGTAGTGTGTCGTCACGAAGTTCAGAATCTCGTTCGCCACCACGGCCTCCTCGTCGCAATCCTCCCTGTCCATCTCCGCCACGAGATCCTCGCAATACTGGCTTGCCATCTCCACGGCATTGTTATGCAACGCCGTCGCTCGTAAAATGCCTTCGTTGCCCTTCTGCACCGCCTCTTGAACCGTCATACCAAATTCCTCTCCTCTCAGCCTCCCGTTACTCCGAGTCCTGACCTCCTTTCCTGCCACCACCGCTCTCAGCTCATCGCTTGCCAGAATCGCAAAGTTGAGCACGTTCTCGGCGCCAATGTCCCTCTCCAGCCCACAAAGGTCGTTTTGCAGCACGACGGCATCCGTCACGTTCTGCTTCAACGCCGTCAGCGCCGCACTGTTGACGTGCCCCGGCGGCAGGACGTCCGCCTCGAGCAGCACGAAAAACGGCGCCACGCCAATCGTCCGCTCCCGCACCGCCAGATACGTGCCCAGCAGCGGCCGCGAGATGGACGAGCCGGCGCACGCCGCCACGCTCTCCCTGAAACTCGCCTCCGCAATGTAGCCCGCCCACGTGTTGCAGATCGCCGCCGCCAGCCGGCGGTACACCCGGTCCGGCAGCAGCGACTGCACATGCGCGCGGAACGCCTGCGTCAGGTGGCGCACGCGGCCCGCCGTCTCCTCCACCCCGCCGTCGTGCTCGCAGCAGTGCCGCGGGCTCGGCGTCCTCGACGCGCTCCCGCTGCTCGCCGAGCTGCTTCCGCTGCTCCTCTTGCTCCCGGCCCCGCCCCGCTCCTCGTAGCAGCCCCAAGCACTCTCGGCCCCGCCGCCGCACGCATACGCCTCCCTCCGCCTGGCCCTCGCGTCGCCGTCGCCGTCGCCGTCCCCGCCCGCCGCCGCACACGCGGCGGCGGCGGCGAAGCTGTCGAGCGGGTTCGGCCGCGCCGCCTTGACGACGCCGATGCGGCAGCCGCGGCGCAGCGCATCGATGTTGCCGCTGACGACGCGCTCGACGGCGCAGGCGGGCAGCTGCTCCAGCAGGTCGTCGACGCGGCACAGCAGCCGGAACCAGGCAGCCATGCAGAGGATTACCGAGGCGGAGCGGAGCGACGGGAATGCCGTGTTGACGGTGGCCAGGTCGGTGCGCGTGCTTTGCGTCAGCGCGACGAGGTGCGCGCGGGAGGGGGGGTGGGGGCCGGAGTCCGAGTCCGAGTCGGAGGAGTCGGAGGAGGAGAAGACGGTGGAGGTGGAGGAGCGGTTGGAGGGGGTGAAGGCGGAGGGGTGGTAGTGCCAGGGCTCGGAGTCGAGGCAGTACTCGAGGTGCGTGTCGAAGAGGCGGGTGTAGGGGTGGTATGGGGAGAGGGTTGAGGAGACGATGCGGGGGAGGAGCATCTGGAGACTGTCAGTGAGTTCGTGTTCGTGCGGGTGTGCTAGGTATCGGGAAGGGCGCTTACTTTTGGAGGCATGTCGGAATCGACTGCGCAATCTGGGATGCTGCCGCAGTGCAGCTTGTCCGCTTGACGGTATGACGACATGGCTGCGGCGAGATTGGAAGCCGACGATCACTGACTGGCCCTACGACCAGACCGGTTACACAGCCGCTTCTTTATATCCCATCCGTCACGTCCTGGGGCGCTGTAAATAGCCGCCGTATTCTGAACTCTGAGGGCGCTCCCTCTTCGCGTTCTCCTCCGCCCTCTCCGGCAAATTGTGCTTGAGTTGCCCTCTACATCCGTGCTTGAGTTGCAATTTACAAACTCTTTCTGCCGACAGAGGAGCTTATACTTGCGCGCTCGGCGCAGGAGTTGCTTCCGCCGTCGTTCCCACCACTCAGGCTCACCAGCGCAGTTGCTTGCCGCCGGCACGTGTCCGGGTGCTCCTCAACTCTTTGGCGCCTGCACAAACACTCCCAAGCTCTCCAGCGTTTTGTTTCACATCCCCTCTGTTGGGTGTCGTCGGTAGCGTTTCCCCCTACCGGCGGGCCGTTGAAAAAGAAAAAGTCTAAAAATACCCCCCCTCCCCTCTCCTCCGACGACTCCGGTTTGGGGACGCGCCGAACTGGTCCCTTTAAGCTTAACTGATTTTGAATATGTTTAACGCGGCACGACAAAAGCTTAACGGCGCAGTTTGGTGATAAATTTAGAGACGATTTAATCTGTCCAGGTCATGCCGTGGCCGCGGAGCGAGTGGTTCGGTTGCTTTTTGGTCAAGAAGGGAGGGGGGGGGGGTGGTTTCGACTGGCTGTTCCCGCCGCGTTCCTATCTGTTTTTTGAATCTGGCGGTTCCTGAACTATCCGAGCCGGAGTTTCCGCTTGTCGCTTTCCTTCTCTGCTGGACAGGTAATCCTCGGGTTTCGAAAAGGCGAAGGCTCGGCACTTTTTGGGGCTGCGTTCGCCCTGTGCTCGCCGGATGGTCAGCCCTGCAGGTCTTGGAAGCTAGGGGAGGTGACCCTCGCCCCATAGAAATTATTCCTGGGAACGTTGCCATTACTAACGCGCGAAGGCCTAAAGGAAGGACCGCTGGTTTCCGCTGGCGCCTTTCCTTAGAAACTGCACACCTCCAAAAACAGGCTGTTCCCAATCCTGATCCTTCTGTTCAGACACCTCAACGTGGGTTTTTCAATATATTCATGCCTTTCCACTTGAACTGTGAAGGCACGGTGTTCATCCCAAGCGCATGAAAGTGAAGACGTCTCGCGCAAAAGCACAAGGCTGAGGAATGTTTTCCACTGCTCTAGTGCTCAATGACTCGGGAAGGCGAAGAGTGGCAGGCGTAGTCCTCTGAAGTTGTGGAGTACAGCCGCACATGCCAAGCAGCATGCGGGGTCGATCCAGTTTCGGAGAGAATGGGATCATCAATCTCACGTCATTCGGGTTTTAGCGAGCCTCCAAGCCAAGCGTACAAAACCCGCGTCCTTCTGGGCCAACAACCGCTGCTGCCTTGGCCTTCGAGGTCTCGGGGTGACTAGAAGGCAACACACACGCCCGTCCCACTGAGCTCAAGCCACCGTCAATGAGAACACACGTGAACGGCGAAATCCGCTCCAGAAGTGGCATGATACTGGCTATCCTCCACAATGTCCTTCTCAATCGATAAGCTCCACGAGATACGAGACTGCCTTGTCAAAGTAGCCAAAGAGAGCGCCCAGATCATTCTGTCCGCAGAGCCCTCAACCTTCGACTCCACCTCCAAGAAGAACAGTGCGTCGGTCCCGCCCAACCCGCCGCTCCCACCACCCCCACACTAACCGCTCCCCAGCCACCGACATCGTCACCGAAACCGACAAGGCCGTCGAAAACCTCATCGCCACGCGCCTGATCGCCGCGTACCCCGAATTCGACTTCGTCGGCGAGGAAACCTTCAACCCGGCCGCCGGCACCGCCATCACCGCCGCGCCCACCTTCTGCGTCGACCCCATCGACGGCACCTCCAACTTCGTCCACGGCTTCCCGTCCGTCACGACCGCGCTCGGCCTCCTCGTCGACCGCCGCCCCGCCGTCGGCGTCGTCTTCAATCCCTTCACGCGCGAGCTCTGGACCGCCGTCCAGGGCGGCGGCGCGCTCTACCGTCGCGGCGACGACGAGCCCCTCCGCGCCCTGCCGCTCAACGCCGGCCCGCTGCGCGGCCTGCAGCACGCGTGCGTCGGCATCGACTGGGGCGTCGACCGCGATGGGCCGGCCTTCGAGCTGAACGCGCGCGTGTTCGAGACGCTGGCGCGCAGCCGGGCGGGCGGCGGCCGGTGCGTCCGCGCGCTGCGCTGCACCGGCTCGGCCGCCGAGTCCATCTGCCGCGTCGCCGCCGGCCAGCAGGACGCGTTCTGGGAGTGTGGCTGCTTCCCGTGGGACGTGGCGGCCGCGTGGTGCGTCCTGAGCGAGGCGGGCGGGCTGCTGGTGGACGCGCTGCCCGGCGAGTGGGGGCCGGGCGTGGATAACGAGCGGTTCCTGGCGGTCAGGCCGGCGGTCGGCGGGCAGAGGGAGCTGGTGGAGGAGTTTTGGGGCGTCGTCGGGGAGGGGAGGTCGACGTACGGGCCGCAGGGTTGAGCCGCGGACGGTTTCGGTTGTTCGGATGGAGGGAGCTGCGGTTTTCCCGTCCGCTTCTTCCGTGCAGCTACGAGGTCGGGTCGGGATGTATCGCAACATGTTCACCAATAGGCAAGTGAAGCGTTCTTCCGGATGCATCAAATACTCTTTTCACTACACACTTATGAAATCTGCCACTCCCCAAATGAAACTGTTCTTTGACTCTTCTGTGCCTGCATTATCAGGGGAGGTGGTAATAGTAGACAATTATACCACAGAAAACACGGCTACATCATTCCAAGATAATCGTCTTGACCCCGGAATGAATCTTGGCCCATTCTGTAAGTAACACCCAGCAAATTCCCATCCTATGTTGCAAGACGCGCTATGAGAGGGGGCGAATTTGTGGAAGGAAGGTGCGGGCGACCCCTGAACGGGCCATATCAGCGCTTTCTGCCCTGCCCCCAATAGATAGACAGACAGCACACTCCGCAAGATGTTTTCATTACAAACCATAGTGTGCTTAGAGGAACACTCAATGACCCCTGCCAGCCAAAGCTCAGCCGCTGGTGAAATGTCAGGTAATTTACCCGCCCCCCCCCCCCCCCCCACCAGCTTGTTCTGGTGATTGATTTGCTCGGCCACTGGTATCGCAGGGCATTGAATATTGCAAAATCATCGAAACCACTCGGACGAGCTCTTTGTCCCACAGGATTACAGAACGCCGCCGTCACTGACCCACCCTATCCATCGTCCCTCCCCTTTCGATCCCACCGTCAAAGTGTCTCAGCTCCACTTGCGGAGCCCTTTCCGGAACCGTCCTCGACTCCAACTCGTTCCCATCCCTCGACTCGCAATCCGTCTCGCTCCCCGAACCCACCCTCCTCCTGTCCGGAAGCACCAGATCGTTCAGCGCATCCAGCGTATCCCTCAGCTGCTCCCAGTCCCCCAAAACGACCCACCTCTCCCCCCACCCGCGCTTCCACGGCCGCCGCAGCACCTTCAGAAACAGGAACAACGCCAGCAGGATGAACGGCCCGAGGTAGATATTCAACGCCTTCAGCCCCGGATTCCCCTCCCCGTTCCACAGCCCCGCGCTCGCGAACACCAGCACCACCAGCACGCAGGCCAGCAGCGACAGCCATGCCAACGCGGGCTGCCAGAAGCCCAGCCAGGAGCTCAGGCCGGAGCGCTCCCAGCGGTCATACCGCGCATACGGGCCGACGAGGCGGCGGCGGTGGCGCCACAGCCACGTGTGGTAGCGCACAAAGGCCAGGCTCTGGCTGGCCCAGACGAGCACGCAGCTGGTGGAGCCGATGGCGATCAGGACCTGCTGGGTGTCCTGGGCGCTGCTGTTGAGGCTGAGCAGCGGCACCCACGCGAAGCTCATGCTGGCGGCGATGGCCCACGCCGGCACGCCGAACGCGTTGGTCTCGCCGAATGTGGCCAGGCTGCGCGTCGCGCGCGCCCAGCTCAGCGAGTCCACCTGGATGCTCTGGCCCAGCCCGTACAGCGTGCGCGAGGCGGTGAAGAGCGCGCTGTAGAGGAGGCAGACGTTGACGAAGCTGGAGAAGGTGGCTTCGGCTTTGGTTTGCGTCTGGTCGATGGCGATGGTTGGGAGCGTGAACATGTTGGACAGGGTGCTGCTGTCCGGGGGGTCGTCGCGGCGGGAAAGTGTGTCGCGGGGGTGGCAGCTTGTGGTATGGTGCTTCTCTGTGAAGGGCTGTTGGTAGTACTGTGTCAGCTTATCGCAGCCCCATTCGACGTTGAGCGCGAAGCCGAGCACACTGAAGAGGTATATTATGGTGAAGATGTAGGCAATGTTCTTCGCTGGCATCTTGAGTTCGCGCGGGTTCCGGGCTTCGAATGCCGTGATGGTTACGGCTTCTATTCCTATGTATGGGTACACCGCATTGCCGATTGCGAGACTGTATCGTCGGTGTCAGTAAATGGAGCGATCTTGCGGGAGGCCGCTTACACTACTGCAGTTGCTCTGTTTTTCACCACATGCTCGTTGAATTGGAAGCCATCTCGGATGACTGGAGGCAATTTCAGCATGGGCATTGCATTGATACTGCAAGACGGCACTTACACTTGCTATGGATTGGCGGATTGTTGGCACCCCCGAGGTTGATCACCACCATGGTGATGAACACGAATAGGACAACCAGCAATTTCAAGATGCCTCCGGCAAATTCAATCCAGCCGAATATCTGAGCTCGTATCAGCTTACGATCTCGAACTTACTCCGGTGCTTAATACTTACCGAGACACTGTTGAAGTTGATGAGGAACACCACAATCGGAAACAGGATGAAAACAAGGACCTTCGGCAGGGTCCCGTCACCCCAGTACGCAACCACCACATCACCTGCGGTCGTTATCACCGCAGCGAAGCTTATTGCATAGGTATACCTAACGCAGAGTCAGTACCCAGCCTTCCGTTGATAAGCACATCGAAGCAAAAAAAAATCGGGGTCTGAGATGTGTGCACGATCCACTCACCAGTAAGCAAAGCACACGACATTCGCCAAGTCATGGTCGACAAAGTGTCTCACAAACTCGACCATGGGATTCGGAATGGGCCATATGACAACCATCTCGCTGATGCCCTCCATGACCATGCAGGCCACAAGTCCTATCAGGCCGAATGACAGCAGCGTCGTGGCCGGCCCGGCGAAGGACAGGATCTCTCCAGAGTTAGTGAAGAAGCCAACGCCGATAATGGTGCTGATGACGATCATCTGCCAACGGTATTAGTATAATAGGAGTGCGATTGTCCAGTTCTCATTGACTGAGGTCAGGAGAGGGAGCCGGGACACGGGGAGGACCCACAAAGATCTGCCATTGGTTGAGCTCGCGTCTGCATTGGAGCCACGATGTTAGCACTCGGCAGTTCTCAGCCTACCAAAAGCAAAGAACAAGGGGCAGAGTGCGGTCAACGCACCTCAACGGCTGGCGAAGTGTCCTGCCGACAGGATGGCCTTCGTTCGCCATGGCAGGAGCAGGCATGTTGATGGACAGTGCTTCAGGTCTCTTGCGCCGACGAACCTGCGAGCACGCTCTCTTTGGTCGGTGAAAGAGAAACAAAAAGCAGTCAGGTTGTAAGGTTGCCCCAGGGCGGCCTCCTGGCAGGCATTGCCAAGGCAAGGCTGTGCGGCTCGACTGAGGTGACACAACGCCGAGGCAGCAGCGGCCAGGTTGCTGGCGAAGCGGACATAGCTGCGCACAAGGCAAACAACTTGCTGACACGATAAGACACAAGCGAGGCGTTGCGAACCGTTATTCGCTGACCGGAGGGGAAGTGCGCGCGCTGCAGCATAGCCGCCCGGGCGCACATCGTGCGTCAGCCGCAATTGAGGCGAGCAGACAGCCAGGATGACGGGCTTCCGGGCATGCGGCAACCATTGCGACGGCGACATAAGGGCGGCAAGGCGCTCCCCACTGCTATCCTCCTACCAAATCCTGTTTCCAGCCTGAACCTCGCTCTGCCGTACCCATGGATCAGGGACAAACAGAGCTCGAGACGTACGAGATTGACGCGCGCGAGACCAGCTACATCGCCCAGGCTGACTTGGAGAGCCTCCTCCGAAGAACTTTTGGCAGCAGGCATGAGTTTGAAGTGAGGGTGAGTGCTGTTTCCTGATGCGCGTCGAGCTTGGGCCAACCGGTGATGCAGAAGAATGACCAGCGGCTGCGCTCGTTCTGGTCGTACAAGGCTCCGAGAGAGCTGAGCAAGGTGAGTGCCTGTCGCTGTGTCTAGTCCGACGTCATGAACGAGTGCTGATGAAGGCAGACTGAGCTGGGGTAGGCATTTGCATGCGGCCGTCTGAAGATATCGTGGCTGACCCGTGTGGCAGGAGGATCATGAGGAGACGGGCCAACACTGCTTAGGTGGCCGTTCTTTCCCGGCTGGTGGCGCAGGGAGCGGGGCAAACAGTGATAAAAGTAAGGCGGAATCTTCGCATGGCTATGCAACACAGCCTGCTCAGCCTGGCGTTCTTGTTTCGTAAACGGCGAGCCGCAGTAAAACCTTTGTGCCTGATGATCTCACAACGAAAATTTCGTACAGTGCTTTAAAGTCCCCAGCAACTAATCGGAGAAATCCAGGCTCAGTACGTCTTACCACCAGCATCTCCTAAATGGCTGCCGTCGCATGCGAGACGGTCACAGCGTCGGGCGGTTGGGAGTGTTACCCATCGAATCTGCCTGAGAAGCGCCTGCTTGGGATCGATGCCGAGATTTTTGACGAGCAGCTCACGAAGCTCTCCGAGTCGTTTTGTTCCGAAACAGAAGTTGCTCGTAAGGGACGAGGCACGGCCATTGGCGCACCGCAGATAAATGTCCACAGCATCTGCTCGCAAGGTAGTTTTTCAACCCGCTGTCAAAATCGAGTTCCCCTCCATTGATCACTGTTGCACATGATAGATGGTCGGGACGGCTTGTCGATAGTGTCCAGTTCCCTCCTTGATGAGGCAGGAGCGGAGCGCCACATTGCCGGAGCAAGCCATGAGAGCCGAAGGACGGACATCTTGTAGGGTACCTGCATTGCCCATCCTCTTCGCAGTATTGACGAATTCCGCAGTCTCTGTACGATGAAGAAGAATTCAACACCACATCCAGCGCACTCGAGTCCATTTGGATACGCCTGGACGGTTATCAGGATTCCGCTGACGCGTTGCTTGGGCGGACGAGGGGGATCATCAAGCTGGTGAGTTGACCTTATTCATTACATGTTTTCTTTCAGCAAATGCTCATGAAGGTACAGGTGACGGACGCCTTGAATTTGCGGAACCAAAATGATGCAGCTGCAAACCAGAAACTTGCGAAAGACATCAATGAAACGATGTTGAACCTGACGATGGAGAGTGTGGGTGACAGCTACGTAGTGCGGGTTGTGACTCTCGCAACTCTCATCTACTTGCCTGGAAGTTTCGTTGCGGTAAGCTCCAACCCTTCCATCCTCGAACTTGGAAACGGCTAATCTTTGTTGGAAAGTCCCTGTTCGGCATGAACTTTTTTGACTTCGATGATGGAAGGTCAAGTCTCCGGATAGCCACGAACTCCTGGATTTACTTGGTTGTCACGGTTCCTCTGACGCTTCTTACAGCGTTGTCCTGGTGGGTTGCAACCAACGGACAGAAAAAGAAGCGGAACCGGAAGCGGCTCGAAGCAGATGAGAAGGCATGAGAACCAGATATTGCCTCAGGTGTCATGGAGGCGCAATGTCAGCTTTTCGGATGACGACGGCGTTTCTGAATTTCTTTGTAGGGCCGGATAGATATGCCGTAATTTTAGATCCTGATTCTTGAAGAACGAAATCGTCGGATTTGGGGTCGTAAAGGTCGATGAATGAAGATGAAATTTCCACTTCCCTCATGATCGGGTGCCACTTCTTTGAAATTGATGGAGCCAAGTCCAGCAGTACGAAACCAGGTGGACTATTTAAATGGCCTCTGCGGATGAAAATGACCGAGGTGCCACTGGGAATGACCCAGCCATGAACGATGCCATCATATTTCCGCGCGAACTGGAATTGGCTAAGAGTTTCCCCTTCCTCACCAATGATGGATCCGTTTCCGTGAATGTCCATTGTAAGGAAACGCGGTTCGATTCCACTGAAAGCTTGACTGCCGCGCCAGGGTAGCAGGATGTTCTTCTTACCCCCACGCGGCACACCTCTGTCCTGGATCAATTAGCAAATGAGTTCAGGTATATGTGAAGTCTATAACTCACATATGAGGCCTTGCAGGATTTTGCGAGGCTCACGTCATCGCACCTCCACATGTGCCAATGATCGAATTCTTCAGATCTCGACCAAGCATACACGCACTCTCCATCATTGCTGAAAGCTGCGGCTCGTAGTGTACCACCGTTGAGCCTCAGTCTCTGTTCACTAATTGATGCTGTCAGTCATTTAAAGATGACAGGTGAAGATTGAGATGCTGCTTACCCTGAGCGCTGGTGCAAGACCAATGATCCATCGTCGAGATGAACCAAGCAGTCACCTTTTCTGGAAACAGATAACCCAGAAGCAGGGCCATGGAATTCAAAGCCCCAATCCTCTAATCCGCGGATTTGTATCTGCCAAGATGTGAGATGCGCAGTGTACGTAGCACTCGACGAAGACGTACCTTCTTAGACTCAACGTCTCGAGGATGACAGAATAGTACGGCAACATACTCCCCCGCCGCAGAGATAGCCTCGATCTGATACGAACGATGCTTTAGTATAATCCCGTCCCGCTGAATATCTTTGAGCGGAACCGGACCTTCTGTCCGGGTCAACTCTTTTATCCTCCTTGCATACGCAAACTCCACTGTTCGGAACATGACCCATTCGCCTTCCAGAGACATTCGAGACCTCGCTTTAGATCCAAAGTTTCCGATGTACGAAGAAGTGACAGATAGATTGGATTTCAGCTCCAAATGCGGAAAGACGATATCCGCAGTGAGGTACGTGGATAGGCTAGGTGTTGAATCAGAAGTCCGAGATGTGATTAGAGGCTCTTGAACCGCTGTCCACGAACAGGCCTCATGAATTCCAGATTCTTCGTATTGATCGATGATGCCTTTGAGCGTCTCCAGTACACCTTGGGCTCTACGTCGACTATCGTAGTTCACCTCCAAGATGGACTCGATCAAGATAGACATTTGTGGCATCCAGGTTGTGGTTTCATACCTCTCTCGTATCCAGGTGGACAGTATTTGTTTGAGAGAGAGACCGTCATTTGAGTAGAAGCTGTTCGGGGCCTCTCTGTTTCGAAGTTGCTGAAGTTCCAAGACAGCGTCTGGGCCGCCAATGATAAAAGCGACAACTTCCATCAAGATGCAGCCGAAAGACCAGACATCGCTTGGAGAACCCACTTGGTCGTTATGGAACTCAACCTCCGGGGCTTGGTATTCTGCTGGGTATTGTCGTGCCCGAGTGAAGGTTAAGGTCCTGTCACCAAGATCGACGTGGTCGACATGCCGAACAACAGAAATTCCGAAGTCTGAGATCTTCCATCTGGCTTCGTCCGGGTCTTCCCAGAAAATCAGGATATTTGACGGCTTCAGGTCCATGTGAGTACAGCGGACGAGTTCCCTGGTCGAGCTCTTGCGAATGCCGGCATGCAACCATTGGATTGCCGATGATATCCCTTTCATCTCCGAGAGAAGAGAATACGGCGTGAACTCGTGCATTCGGGATTTGAAACCATCACATTCTCCAAAAAGCAATTCATGGAGATTGCAATCCGCAAGATTAGAGATGATGTATCCAACGGCATTATCAGGGCTTTGGCCGATCTGTATTGCGGCAAAGCTGAACAGTATATTAGGGTCTGGCCTGATGGAGTCTTTGAGAAGCTCCAGATTCTGCTTTTCCTGCTGAAAGCCATTGAATCTTGCCGCAGGGAAGCTCTTTACAGCCATGAATTTAGGCTATTGTCAGTCAGAATCACCGGGACTACTATTTCAGGAGCTCGAGGGGGACATACCTTGTTGTTTGACTTGCCGTTCTTTTTGATCATGTGGTTGGCCGCAATTCTCTCCCTGGTGACTTTTATTCCAAGTCTTTCGTGCATAGCTTCTGCAGCCTCTTTGCGGAGGAAAGGTATGCGGCATCTCTGGTGCTCTGGTTCCCTTTCATGTGGGTCCCTCACATAGGTAGCCGGTTCCATCTCGTAGATCTTGACTGGCAGGAATCTGAACTGATCTTTGAAGAAAGCTCTTGCGAAGTCGAATACCGGCTGTTGAAGCTCGCTCTCGTCAAAAGGAAGGTTTTAATCCGTCCGTTCTTTCGCCTCCGGTACGAATTCCTTCATAAAATACTGCGTCCACTGATCGAACCGGATCCAGACCAGAGTCGAGAGTATCCTGAGGTGATTGCTGCACACGCGGTCTTTGGCACGATCCTTCAGCTTGAGAATCTTTGCGAAGCGCTCAAAGTAGGAGTTCGGGGCCTCGCGGTGGAGCCATATTTGTTCGACTTGTTCGTACGGCAGAAATTGTAGCTCATCATCGTCCTTGGGGCCTTGCATCTCCTGCTCCAGCGTGTTTCTGATTTCCCTCCGCAGGGGCTCGAGCCTTTTCTCGCGGTCTAGTCTCAACCAATCCATCGCCGCTTTGAAGGGAACCTTGAGTTGTGTCATCTGACAGCACCTTCCCCAGACAGGCCGGAAGGCTGCCAAGAGCCGCGCTCAACCAGGTCGATGTGGCAGGGACAAGGGCAGATGCGGCCGCGTCATCCCAGGGACAAACGGAAATCGATTGGAGAGCGTGTCGGGCGTCGAAGGCCCTTGCCAGGAAGGCCTTGCTGCGGAGTGGTGGCAGCGAGCTGCAGAGGTATCGCAGCACGCGTCCGGAGACGCGAAGGGTGTTGGCTGAGTAGATAAGCCCTCGAATGGCAGGCGGAGGTGGCGTCGGACAAAGTGACGGGGCTTAGCTGGCGAGCCGCACCAGTCTCCAGGCACCCTTTTGCCTTACATGCATTCACCGGCGTAAGCGAAGGATTCACTCCGCCCTGTGACTCGAGGGGAGGGCGAGGCTACACGTTGCGCATCGCTGTTCTGGTGGCACGCACGCGAGGCTGGCGGGTAGAAACCGCCCAGCCCGATAAGCCACCCAGCTGAACTTGGCAGGGCCGCGTCTTGCACGCTGGACGCCGCGCTGCTGGATCCAAATCATTCTGGCCAGGCTGGTCGGTGTCAGCAGGGAATGCCGGTGAAATACAGCACACAGCCGTGCGGGGTGCCCTTCGCTGCCCGGTCGCAGCAACAAAGCAGAGAGCTCCCGCTGATTTCGAGGAGTATCTTGGTGATTGTTTTGCGATCTCTTTTCGGCGCAGATCAAGATGTGAGGAACCCTTTGCAGAGGGACTGACGTGTCCCATCGGTGAGGCGCCACTTTGTGTCGCAGACTCTTGTCTGTCGCATTTCGATGTCGGTACGACCTCGACACAGTCTTCCGGCGGGCACCACGTCCACGGTTGATGAGAGAAGATAAGGAGAGCAGGTGTGGTCTGATGAAAGGTAGTCGCTGATCGCGGCGCCAGTACGTAACGATATTAGCTCCAAACGAATCATGCTCGGACGCATGTCCGGAGAGAAACCGACATGCCCACCCGCACGGGAGCGCCATTGGAATGTGGAATGTCATGCGGGCTCCGGTGCACCATTGTACGATGTGAGGTTGAGATCTCGAAGTGCCAGCATGACAGGCACTGTGGCACCGAGGCAAGTAACGATGCAATTTCGAGTCCGCCGCTCTTTCCAACTCTATAATACATGTTGCCCTTTGAAGTGAGAGAATACTAAAGCGAAGGTTCATCAAAGTCCACCAACGCCACCCCATGCTCCCACTCATGTTCTCTGACCTCTCAATCCCTCCACCAGGCATGAATGCGTTGGGCACTCGAAAAGCGAATGCTTGAAAAGGAATACCCAAAGAAAAATCCATCCGTCTGGCCTACCCAATTATTAGGGTACAAAAAGCCTGGAGTATGCAGCAACATCCGAACGGCAGCAGACGCAAGAATCAAAGTTCCTGGTCGCGAGGCCCACTCGACAGTCATCGCAGAGGCTGAGGCATCCACACGGCCAAACTAAGATGGTACGCGGGCTGGCCTGGCAGACAACGCACTGCGGACCACCCGAGCCCATGCCATCGGCACCCGTGGCCCAAGTACCCGTGCCAGTAGGTCCACCATGCTGCTGGACGGTTGCACTTCGCCTCTCGAGTATGTAGCGCTCCAGAGAGCGTTCCTCCTCTTCAGGAGTCATGGCAAAATGAAGATTGCCAGCACCGTATCGGGAGGTCAGAAGGCGGCCACGGCTTCGCTCAACAGCCTTGCGGTATTGAGAGCGGGTCATGATACGATTACTGCGGAGGTGACTGGCAAGTAGTTGTGCTTCGGCTCTATCCTCATCGGTCTGCGGGTCGAGGAGACGTGCCAGTTGGGATGGATCAATCGAGGCGTCATCGAACGAAGGTGTTTCCCCTCTCGAGGGGTGAGGATCCTCCTGAGTCGGTGTCCGGCGGCCATCCTCGTTTTCCATATCTGACCACTCCTCTTCGCCTGTGACGGTCGACATGGAGATGACACTCGTGGTATCGTCATTGTCGGACATGTCGGACGGCAGCGCGTAGTCGCCACTAGAGTCAACATCGCCCCACCACCCACCGTTCTTCCACCACGAATACAAGTTGGAGCTAAGAGACTCTTCTGTGAGCTCCTCGCCAAAGAGCGTCTTGCCATTTTGCTCCAACCGTTTTCTGGTTTCAACCTCGACATCGATGGTCCTGTCTGAGGGCTGTGTGAGCGTACCCTCTGGGGTCAGATACCAAAACTCCAATTCCCTGGACCGATATCTACTAGCCGAGGAGCCGGGTCCAGCTCCTTTCGATCCGGCGGATCTCTGACCGACTCCAGCAAGCTTCAGCAGCCAATGGGGCCGTCGAGTGATACCAAGCTTGCTCATGGCTGAAAGCACAAAACGAGCCTGGATTGCCAAGACCAGCCGATGGATGCCTTTGGCGAACTCATAAGTCATCACCCAACGCCCTCGGCGCTGTAGAAGACCGACTCCATTGTCCCTTCCAGCAGCCCTGGCCTCTGGCAGGCTCTTCTGTCCACGCGTCTTGCGTTCCCGGGCGTACCCGGAACGTAGCGCAGTTGCACCTTCTGGCACATCCTTCGCTTTGACTCCCTCGGCAACGAAATCCTCGCGAAGCTCGGCTGGGATCCCATCGATGGTGCGTTGGACCATAGCTCTGCGCTCCGCCAGCTCTTGGATTCGTCTGCTCTCCAGCCAGGTCATCTCACTGACGCGAATAGGCGTGCCCTCGTTGAGAAAGACGGCCTCACTTGCTGCCGTAAGGACAATGAAACCAATCTTCAAAAGCGCAGTGTAGAAGTCGTCCGCCCAGCTGACACTGATTGGTGTACTGCCCGAGAAATGGACATTGGCCTGCAGGTTGCCATACGCTGTTCTGAATCTTTCCTTGAGTGGTAAGTTTTGTTCGGTCCCAGAAGGAAGGCTGAAGGCTGTGACTACCAGAGCCAGTCCATAAACAAGCGCGCAAGCCAGTAGCCCGACCAGGATCAACAAGTGAGGTATGAAGCCAACGAGGCAGACCGTCGGTATTCGGAGTATTCCAAGATCGTTGGGGATTGATTCAATGGCGCCCGTCATCCTTAGGAATGTCCATACGAATACGACCATATAAGCGATGCCCCAGACACCGGTATTGACGAGCCTGAAGCGAGTCCTCAAGCCGAGAACTGCAAGGATGTTGCTGCTGAGGTGGCTTAAGCTCGATACGACCGCCATGACGAGTACTTCAGGCGGAACATTCAGAACTTGCAGAAGCATACCTCGGGTTAGCTTCAAGGTAGTTCCGTCAGTTCTAGTCACAGTGGCAGTCGAATTTCCCAGATCAAACGTCTTGGTCAGCATGGCTTCGGTCTCCGAGAATGCCAATGAGTGCTCAAACAGTGTCATGCCTGTCTCAGGCATGGGCTGGCGGCCTTGGAGGGCACAGGACATAGTCTCGACGAATTGGCTCAAGCACAGACTCAGGAAGAGAGGCCAGAGACGTGCAAGAGATCCGTTCAGAGACAAGAACTCGCCCTCGGAGTGTCCCATATTCACAGCCCTGCAAGATGCCATATCATCCTCCCAATAAAGCACTCGTGAGCTCATCTTGTAAAGCAAGCCTCCTTCGCCCGCCATGTCGACAGCAAGTGGCTGTTTTGCATCATTGTAGCGCAGTTGAGACCACTCGGGAGAGGTCTGGCAGCGAATAGCTTGGAGGAGGCATATTGTTTGGTATATCAAGGTCACGATCGGGGCGAGGTAGACGGCGAGGCGGATGTGCCAGTTGAAGTTCAGAGGAATGCGGGAGGAGGCGTAGAATTGGGTGCGGTTGAGCAAGATTGCCTGGAATTGATGTGATCAGTCTTCGCCAACAAGTATTGAGCCAGGTCGAGAAGTTCTTGGCTCAGAGAGTGCGCGCGCCTAGATGTGAAGAATACGCATACCACGGTGAATGTAGCGAGTGCCCATCTTGATGTGATGTAGCTGAAGATACCGCCGATCTTGCCGAGGTTCCAAATGTAGTCCAGATTGAACAAGCTGTCGGCACCCTCAACAGCATCTCCACTTGTAGCAGCAGCAGCAGCCGATGCCGCTGCAGCGGGCACCGCGGCTGCGGAGCTTTGGATAAACTTTCCAGCAGCCGAAGTGATGTTGTTCGTTACGTTGGCCGCGCCTGAACCAGTAGCCTCGGCGATGATGGTCCCGCTATTCATGACCTTGCCCAAGATGCCGTCCAGCTGTTCCAGTGGATTCATGACAAGCTGGCGTGCGGCGGTGGCAGCCTGCGGGATCGCGCGTAGAAGGTCCATGGTTGCAGGGGCCGGGGTGTCGCGTGGTGTTCAGAAAGTCGTCTCGACGCGTTGAAGGTGGGAGCATCCGGGTTCGGACAGCCAGCACCAGGCAGGACGATGCTAGGTGAAGGAGCGTCGCATGTCCGGAGGGAGAGGAGGCGAGCACCAGCGATGTTTGTGAACGAGCGAAGAAACGAGGAATGCTCACAGGAGCATCGCGGTCGTCCGCTGCAGGAAGACGCAGTTTCCGGGACGCTGGTCAAGCCCGCGACATCCGTGACAGCCCGCCTCCTGGCCGTTTATGTCATAGCCCCCAACGTTTTTCCGTCCCGAGATGGAATCCGCCTGCACGTGCTCGACCGTCTACTTTGTTGTCTCGGTCAAACAAGCAGCAAACTGCCGTATCGGAAGAGAGCTTGCATTTCCTTGGATGACATGGTTGATGCTCACTGTTGTGCTGTAGACTGAACGCTGCATGCACGCAGGTTTAATATCGTTGCCGGCGTGTTGCAGCGAGGACCATTCAAAAGCGGCAATGGTTAATACTGCTGCGACCCTTGGCTATGCCGTCGATCTGGTGACTAACACGAGATCCCTTCTGTGCTCTCGTCTTTGACAGATTGTGCTTGACCTTCATAGTTCTCGGGCATCGGCAGTCTTCATCTCTGCTCTCGCCGGGTATCGACGCTGCGGTGCAATTCCGGATGCGGAAGTGGACGAGAGCATGTGCGCGCCGGAAAAGTCACCGATCTTCACAGTGAGATAACAACGCCAGGCCCTACAAGAAGCATCCGGATCCGTCTTATCAACACGGATCCGATCGAAAGCAAACACCACGTGCACCTGCTCGCCGGTCCAATGAAGTGCAAGACAGATAACGAGCCCGCGATGAAGGGTATGAACGCAATGATACCATCTCCCTGCGACTCCAAGTAATCGTGAGGGTCTAGAGCATCCGGGAGCAGTAGCACAAAGTAGAGCTCAGCCTCAATGTCACGAGGCTGGCCAGCATTCCGAAACTCAAAACGATCACCGCCTCTCTCCATCGAGCGCATGACGTCTGACCAAGCATGCGGCTTCCTCGGCATCGTGGCTGTGGCTGGAAAGAGGCTGAACCAAGAATGCGATCGTACCCAAGCGCGAGCCTCACGCGGGGCCGTGGCGAGCGGCAACAAGGGAGTGCGGAGCACATCTGTACCATGAGCCACGTTCCGGCGGCGCCGAGCTAGTGACTTCGCGGATGACATCGTGACATCGCAGCCCTGCTCTTCAGGTGCGATTGAGGCGGAGGAGGCAAGAACAAGCGGTTGCAAATTTGCCACATGCCGACGAACGATCGAGACTGCTGACTGCGGAGAGATTCCAAACCGCGAGGACCTTGTCGTCTAGTCAAGTCATGACCTGCTCCAACGGCTAGTCAGTCAGCTACAGGCATGATATGCAGAGGACCCAAGAGCCTGGGACGGGCTTGGACATCGTGGGAAACGCAGCGCGAGCTCGAAAATCCCGCGTGCTGTCAGAATCTCCACTGCACGCTACTGCGGTAGAGGTGTAGAGGCTGAGCGTGTCACTTGTCACTCAGCGGCAGGGCCAACGGATGTCGGGCGCGACGAGAACGCGCGAGACCGGCAGGCTGGAATCTGGGGAGGGACAAGGTTGACGGCCAGCTGCACGCTGTTTCAGGCACCGTAACCACACCGAGAAGGGATCATCGAAAAGACCCAATCGCGCCCGTCAGAACCAATCGCGGCCACCATCATCTCTCCCGATTCCGTCCCGCTCTATCTCAACAACGCCGCGGCGCAGTCCAGACTTGCGCGCTCTGCCCGCCGGCTGCGGCATCGCAAGGCGGCTTCCGCGCGCGACCAGCCATCGGTGGCAACCAGGCGTCAGGCCTTCAGTATGCGCAATTGAAAAAGAGCAACAGAGCCGATGGCGGCCCACCAGCTAGCACAAAACCAGCAACCCGGATTGGCCGCATAGCCCCCTGGGGACAATCCGTGACAACCACTGCAAAGCGTGCCATTGCGGCGGTGGAGAAGCCCCCCGCCAGGCCCACCTTCCTCGGTCCCCAGCCAACCGACCCCGTGGACAGCCACGCACGCCCGCCGCTGAAGAAAACGAGCGCCGCAACCACCACAGCCGAGGGACGGTGAGCAAAGCTACCGTGACCCACATCGGACATTGCCGGCGCGGCATCCTCACCACTGCCGTTGCCAGCGATGGCAGATGACCTGTCGGCCGGCCGCCAGACGCCGGACCAGGGCCGGTCTTCGAACGGTTGCTGCCAATGCCGCCATGCATCGGGCCTAGCTAGTCTGCCTCGGAGCACGCGTGCGGCTTTCGGCTTAGCGGCGCCTCTGTTCCACTGCCAAGCGCTGATGCCGTCTGATTCCTGGTCAGCGCGGCGTTGGGCGCGCAGTACCCGGCTCAGGTCGCGCTCTCATGGGCAGCTCGGCGGGCGCGCAGGTGTACGAGTCGCGGCGAGTCGTGCTACGCTTTCGCCGCGTCATTCACATGCCCCCGTCCTTGCGTGCCGGCGGCCGCTGGCAGTTGGAGATGCTCTGTGCGCGGTGCTCTTGGCCGCAGGCCGCGGGCTCTTGTCCCGTTGCTTGACCCGGCCCCCAAGAAGCCCAAGACGCGAGAAGCTCAGCCCAAGAAAAGTCTTGTGTGTAACGCGCGATCCGCCCTGCCAACGCCTGCCTAATGCTCTGTGGCACGGCGAGGCCTCTCAGCCGCACTCGCAGCGCTCCAGCTCGCCCGCCAGATGCAGCCAAAGCACGGCGCAAACGGCGGCGCAGCGAGGCGCTTCGCTGGGCATTGCAACCCGCCGCCGCCTCCATGCGGCGAGGCAGAAAGGGATTGAATCGGCAGCGTGCTACGCTCAGAGGGCCCTGAATTGAGGCGTTCCAGCCGCCCTCTGGTTGGTGCAACCGGTGGAGCCTCTGCCGGACGTGCGCTTGGCCCTGCGGGGCCCCAGCCGCGCTACAATAGGTTCTGGCCTAGGTGTGGTCATGGGTAGGGATGGCTGCCGACTTGAAACGGTGAGAGGCCGAGTTGGTTCGTTTGGTAGAGCGCCGCTTGCGCTCTCTGCCGCGTGCCCTCGCCCTCTGCCTGTAATCCTGCGAGTAAGGTCCCGTTCCGAAGCTGGGTATTCCGGGGGAGATCAGTTGAGACCTCGCCGCCCTTCGTGCTAGCAATCAGCCATACGCACACTGCCTGTCGTAACGCACGCTCCGCTCCGGGTTAGACAGCCAGCCAGGCCGATGCTGCGGCGTCCATGCAATCCTTGCGATAAGCCATTCCCGTCCCATGTAACCATGAACCCCCAGCTCAACCTGCCGCCGTGCGACGGATATATATGTCAGGATCGCCAGCGTGCCCTTGTCAAAGCACTCCTTCTCTTTTCCTCCGTCAATCTCAAGCTGACGCAGAAGAGCTTCACCCCGACTCTTCTCTTCTTCCCTCACCCGCGCTTCTCTCTCACAGAGAAAGTGCGCCCTGAGGTAGAAGCACGTGGCACTGCGCTTTGTTTGCTCTGCCCCTCCACTCCCGATACCTAAGACCTTCTCAACAACACGCCACAGGAAGGCTCAGCCCGGAAGAAGAATTGAGAGACACCTACCAAGCACCGTTCATCTCACACAATACCACCCGCCATGTCGGACACCATTGCCGAGAAGGCGTCGGACGAGATCAACCTCAACAGCAACATTGAGGCCAAGTAAGTCTCCAGCTGTCGGACTCCACACTGACGAAGTGACGCTGCTAACAGACCGGCTCTCCAGGATCAAGAACCCTCTGGCTGGCCTCTCCAGAGAGCAGCTGGCCTACCAGGTCGAGGAATTCGCCAAGGAGCACAACATGACGGAGAAGCTCGACCTGCTGCAGCGCGGCGCGCTGGTGGCCCAGGACCCGGCCGAGTTCGAGTCCGTCCCGGGCCTGACGCCCGAGGAGACAGAAGCGCTCCGCGACGAAGTGACGCACAAGTGGCGCCAGCCCAAGGCCCTGTACTTCACTGTCATCCTGTGCTCCATCGGCGCGGCTGTGCAGGGCTGGGACCAGACGGGCTCCAACGGAGCCAACCTGTCGTTCCCCCAGGCGTTTGGCATTTCCGACGCTGAGTACCTGGACGACGCTGAGACGATCCCCAACCCGGACTACGCCACCAACCTCTGGCTGGTCGGTATCATCAACGCAGCGCCGTACCTCGCATCGGCTTTCCTGGGCTGCTGGATGAGCGACCCGCTCAACAACTACTTCGGCCGCCGCGGTACCATCTTCTTCTCTGCTGTCTTCTGTCTCTTCTCCGTGATTGGCTCCGGTTGCAGCCAGACCTGGGAGCAGCTCTTCGTGACGCGCCTGCTCCTCGGCATCGGCATGGGCTCCAAGGCCTCGACCGTTCCCATCTATGCCGCCGAGAACGTTCCCGCCGCGATCCGTGGCGGCCTCGTCATGTCCTGGCAGATGTGGACTGCTTTTGGTATCTTCCTTGGCTTCTGTGCCAACCTGGCGGTCTACAACACCGGCGACATCGCGTGGAGGCTCCAGCTCGGCTCTGCCTTCATCCCCGCCGTTCCCCTCGTCGTCGGCATCTACTTCTGCCCGGAGTCTCCCCGCTGGCTGATGAAGAAGGGCCGCTACGCCAAGGCGTACCAGAGCCTGTGTCGTCTGCGCAACACGCCGCTGCAGGCTGCTCGCGACCTGTACTACGTGCACGCTCAGCTGGCCATCGAGTCCGAGATCATTGGCAAGAGCAACTACGTCTCCCGCTTCATCGAGCTGTTCACCATCCCCCGTGTGCGCCGCGCCACCCTTGCTTCGTTCGTCGTCATGCTCGCCCAGCAGATGTGCGGTATGTGAAGATTCTTTCCCCCTTGTTGCAAGAAAAGCCATGCTGACATGAAGATTCATCTTGCAGGTATCAACATCATCGCGTTCTACTCGTCCACCGTCTTCAAGGCCGCCGGCGCCGGCCGTCTCGAGGCCCTGCTCGCGTCGTGGGGCTTCGGTCTCGTCAACTTCATCTTCGCCTTCCCCGCGCTCTGGACCATCGACACCTTCGGGCGTAGGAACCTTCTGCTTTTCACGTTCCCGCAGATGGCCTGGACGCTGCTGGCCGCCGGCCTGTGCTTCCTGATCCCCGACAGCAGCCCCGCGCACTTGGGTCTCGTTGCGTTCTTCATCTTCCTGTTCGCCGCCTTCTACAGTCCCGGCGAGGGACCAGTACCCTTCACGTACTCCGCCGAGGTCTTCCCGCTGTCTCACCGTGAGGTTGGGATGTCTTGGTAAGTTGAAATGGCCCCTTGCTCTTACGCCGTCCAGGAGACCGATTTGCTAATACATCTAAACAGGGCCGTCGCAACCTGCCTCTTCTGGGCGGCCATTCTCTCCATCACGTTCCCGCGCATGCTGGCCGTCATGACCGTCACGGGTGCGTTCGGCTTCTACGCAGGGCTGAACTTAACGGCGCTGGTCATGATCTTCCTGTGGGTGCCCGAGACGAAGCAGCGCACGCTCGAGGAGCTCGACTACGTCTTCGCCGTCCCGACGCGCAAGCACATGAGCTACCAGATCACGAAGGCGCTGCCATACTTCATCAAGCGCTGGGTCTTCCTCAACAAGAACGCCAGGCTCGAGCCGCTGTACCAGTTTGACGAGCACCTGGCCAGCGAGCAGGCGAGGAGCAAGAGCATCAGCAACTAGACTGTTGACTTAGTCTCTTAAACTCAGGCGAAAGACGAAGAGGGTGTTGGCCTGTGGGCAAGCATTGCCCCGCGCGCCTTTACATGTGTGTAAAGGCGTAAATGACTTATGATATACCAGCGCCAGACGTTTTCGGGTGCGCAAATAATCCATAGTGACCGTGCTAGGAAATTCTAGTCTTTCTTCATAATCTGTGACTCTGACTACCTAGTGAAGTTTGTGTGTACGTGGTAGACTCACAAATACAGGCCAGAGGCATGGCTCCACAAGACGCTTCGCCCTAGACACGTCTGATGTAGACATGTCCTCATTGACCCAGAAAAGCTCAGTGCAATAGTGAGTTAGCACGAGCTCTGCATCCAAACTTACGTCTTCCAAAATTTCCCCCGAAAAGCAAAGCTAGCTCGTTTCTGACTCGTGAGCTGCCAGACGAGCGAGAATCCCAAGCCTACGGCACTTGCTGGTCGGAGGAACATGATAGAGTTCAACGCGTATCTACAAGGCGTTATGGCGCATATCAGGGCGTCATACGGCCAGAGCAGTCAGCAAAGTTGGGTTGGGATATGCTCGTCAATCGTCGGGAAGAATGGAAATTCGTATTTCAGGCTAAGGGCGAGAAGGTCTGCAGCTTGGCACGCTCCTGGGAGTCAGTTCTTTCCCCACATCAAAATTCCCAGCGCGCAAGTGAAAGGTGTTTTCCGAAGGATCGAAGCCCGGTCCCCTAGATGAACGTTTTTAATCCACTGACTGACTCGTTTTGGTCAGCCTAATTGCAAGACTGCCGTGTGTGCCCAGGATATGCTTAGTTCCATGCGCTTAGATCATGTATGCTCCAACGCCTCCTCTTCCTTCTAGAATTTCCAATTTTACTTGCCAATCACTTTAGCGTGATTTCCTCGAAGCCACGCCTAGACCACCACCCGCGTGCTGGGTATTTTTTTACGCATCACTCTGGAGTTTGTCCTCAATCCCCTCGATGTCTTCGGCGTCGGCAATTTCGATGATGCGGTTGACCTCAGCAGTGTTGCGCACAAGCTCCTTGGCGCTGGCGTAGAGCATCTTCATCTCAGAGTTGCACGTTGTGGGCAGATAATAGATCATAACGTATGGGACGGACAAGCGGCCGGATGCCTAAATGGGAGCAGACGGCGTTAGTGCCAGCGTCGTGGCCATTTCTCGGCTTGCGTCGCTCGATAGCGTCGACCATCAAAATGTAGCGATATCGATAAGATGGGCGATAAGGGCGAGGGAAGCAGGGAAGAGGCGTACGAGTGTCATCGGGTAGCTGAGCAGGACGAAGCGCGGCGAGTTGTCTGGCAGCTCGTCGGCAATGTCCTGCAGATTGTTGTAGACCACATCGTCGGACTGGGCGATCTCGAGCGTCTTCTTGTCGATCTGGTCTGCGTGTGGGAGAGGAAAGTTCCATGTCTCAGCGCAAGTCGTCGTGCGCCGTGGTGGGGCAGCAGGGGTTGAGAATAGGAGAGGAAGGGGCGCGGTGAGCAGGTCTGCTCGGGCTCAGGAGAACGGCGAAGCATGCGTACAGATGACAGCCTGGGCATCCTTAGCGCGCGACGTCCCGAGGCGGAACTTGCGCAGCTTGTCCTTGGTCTCGGGCGAAAAGGTAAAGAGACGGGCTTCGGAGGCCTGTTGGCGGACGGGGCGCAGTGTAAGCGAGATCAGTGCCGCATGGACGAGGAGATCGTGATATGCCACTGACCATGGTGGTGACTATTTCTGGCAGCACGGCTGTCAGGCGGAAAGGGGGGTGGTGCGATAGGGCTGGCGCTGACGTCGGGGTTGAAGGTCAAGCCTCGCGGGCGTTGGAGCTTGGTGGTGCTGTGTTCCAAGTCGTCATGCGGGGCGGCCTGCCGCGACCCACCCGCCGCCATGACTCGCATGTATCGCGGCCGGTGATCGAGCAGTCAACCTGTCGCCGCCGCATCCGTACGCTGTCACACCGCACACCACACGCCGCCGCCCGGGATCAATGTTCGGACGCCTGAGCCAACTTGGTCGACACCTCACGCGCCCGCTCCCCAACTACGCGCACCGCTCAGCTGCTGCTCCTCCGAAGACCGGCCTTGTGAGCCCGATACAGACGTCATCAGTCATGGCCGCCGCAAACGCAAATGGCAAGAGCATGATCCACACGGCGGCGTGCCTCATCATTGGAGACGAGGTGCTGGGCGGCAAGGTGAGCACCCACCCCGCTGAGAGCCCATTGAGCGCTGCTGAATTGACGCCGGGCAGACCGTCGACACCAACTCAGCCTACTTTGCCAAGTTCTGCTTCAAGCTAGGCATTGCCCTCAAGCGCATCGAGGTCATCGCCGATGATGAGGACGAGATCATCGAAGCCGCGAGGCGCATGTCCAAGAACTACGACTTCGTGGTCACCTCCGGCGGCATTGGGCCAACGTGGGTAGCAGATAAGCCGGAGCGCTGCACGGGCAAAGCTGACGGCAAGCAGGCACGACGACATCACCTACCAATCGATAGCCAAAGCCTTCGATATCCCGCTAGTTCTACATGAAGAGGCATTTGAGCGCATGAAACGGCTGTCAAAGCCGCATCCCTCGCAGCCAAACTTCAGCTGGGACAAGGCGTCGCCGGCGCTTACGGCGAAGAAGCGCATGGTGGAGCTCCCCATCGACAAGAACAAGGACCTGGGTGAGCAGGCAGTGTTTGTGGACGAGTCACTGTGGGTGCCCATCAGCGTGGTCAATGGAAACATACACATCCTGCCCGGCGTTCCAAGGCTGTTTGAGAAACTGCTCGACTCGCTGAAGCCGCACCTGCTGCCTCGGCTGACGGACCCAGAAGGCAAGGGCGTATATAGAATCCTGATCTCCACGCCAATGGCAGAGAGCGCAGTCGCGCCGTTCCTGACGGAGCTGGCGCAGCGAGTGGATCCGAAGGGCGTTAAGGTCGGGTCTTATCCCCGGTGGGGCAAGTCACACAACACGGTAACGCTCGTGGGACGCGACCTGGAGCTGATGGAGAGCCTTGTGCCGGAGGTGGAGAAGGAGGTGCAGGGCAAGCGGGTGTCGATCGAGGGCGAGGACGACGAGTCGGAGTCGGAGGCGGCGCAGGTCAAGCCGGCGGGCAGCTAGAAATGTGCGCGTATATTTGAATGGATTTTTGGCACCTGAACGTGGTAAGGCTGCGCAGGCGCTCTGTGATACCTTCTCGAACAAATGGCAATTCTCCTAGAAGCACGACCCCGGGCGGCGCAGCGCCAAGCGACAGGTGCGCGAGGCCAGCGCCAGCATTCCCTCCTCGCGGCCCATCGTCTCTGGCGCGCCCCGTGCGAATGGGAAGACGGCGGAGCTGCGAAGGTTCTCGCGTGCAGCCGCAGAGCTTCCAGAGCGCATGGCGGTCGTGTCGATAAGAGGCGCGGGCATTAGGTAACGCAGCGCGGTACAGAGCGATCTCCAGCGCCAACGAGGGTGTTCCTGGGCGTGATACCGGGCGGCATTTGCAGCGTCGCGCGCATGCAGAACTCGTAACGTGAGCTGCACAGACGCCTCTTGCCAGCCGCCCTCGCGGCCACTCCGCACGACACGCTCTTGGCCGACCTCACGCTCACGGAGCGGCGCACCGGGCGGGCGGGCGCGGGCAGACGTGTGCTCGTCGCCTCGTGGGCCGTCGCAATGGCGGACGGGCGCCCACGCCGCCAAGCTGCGAGACGCGCGCAGACGCCGGCTAGCGCTGGAAGGCTGCTGTCGCGCCCTTGTAGGCCTGGCGGGAAGATTGCTTTTCCCGCGTGGCGGGCTGGGGCGAGGCGGGCGCGCAGAGGCTAGCGCTGCGCGGCCAGGCGAGGGCCGCTTGCTTGGGGCATGGGCGTGGGCAGGGCAGGGCAGGGCAGTGGGCTGGCGGCAGGGCTCTGCAATGGGCGGTGGGTGCGGTGTGGGCTTGGGTGGGCTGCTGGCTGCCACTCCAACGCACGCAGCGGGATGCGGGCGGTTATGTGCCTGCTGCACTGCGAGGCGCGCCGTGCCTGAACCCTGGCGCTGAGGGGTTGTGTTTTCCTTATCGAATTGGAGGGCAGGCCGGCAGCTTGCCGAGTCGCTCTCGTAGGGAAAAGCGAAGCACTGGCTGCGGTGTAAGTAGGCCCGGGCCATCAATCAGAGAACATCGACAAAGACCCCCCGAAGCTCGACCACCTCCCGTCCACCACTACCGCCGCCATCCACTCTCTCCCATCGCCCTCTCCCTGCACTCCCTCAACGCACACCACCACGCCCGCGCGACAAGACAGTCCCGCTTCGTGCCTGCCGCAGCGCAAGCCCCCCCGTGTCGCCCTCCTTCCGCTCTTTTGTCTAGCGCTCTCTTCCCCCGAGCCGCAGCCCTTTAGCGAAACAGGCGCCCGGAGTCCGCACCACTGCGCACCGCTCATCTCCCTCAGCACACGATGGCCTCCAAGGTGCGTCCTGCCGCGCCCCTGTCCCCTGCGGGCCGCCCCAATGGCTGACCCGAACGCAGTTTCTCCGAGAATACAAGCTGGTGGTGGTCGGCGGCGGAGGCGTGGGTAAATCCTGCTTGACCATCCAACTGATCCAGAGCCACTTCGTCGACGAGTACGATCCGACCATTGAAGGTGCGTCCGCCCCGAGCGCCCATGCCCAGCTGGCCCTCCCTGACTGACGCCGCCCACGCAGACTCGTACCGCAAGCAGTGCGTCATCGACGATGAGGTGGCCCTGCTCGACGTGCTCGACACGGCCGGCCAGGAGGAGTACTCGGCGATGCGCGAGCAGTACATGCGGACCGGCGAGGGCTTCCTGCTCGTCTACTCGATAACGTCGCGGCAGTCGTTTGAGGAAATCATGACGTTCCAGCAGCAGATTCTGCGCGTCAAGGACAAGGACTACTTCCCCATCATCGTCGTCGGCAACAAGTGCGATTTGGAGGCGGAGAGGCAAGTCTCGACACAAGGTCAGTCACCACTCTTCCCGCCCAAAGGGGGGCCCGAGCGCTGATCGTCACCGCTATCACCAGAGGGTCAAAACTTGGCCAAGCAGTTCGGGTGCAAGTTCATTGAGACGTCGGCCAAATCCCGCATCAACGTCGACAACGCCTTCTACGACCTCGTCAGGGAGATTAGGAGATACAACAGGGAAATGTCGTCGTACGGCTCAGGCGCTCCCGCCGCCGGTGGTAACGGCCCGGCGGGCAAGATGGAGATGGACGGCGAGGCGGACAAGGGAGGCTGCTGCGGCTGCACTGTCATGTAAAAGCGGCCGCCACGCGTCCGCACCGTCATCAAGCCGTGCCGTCAAGTTGGTTTCATTTGGGATGGAATGGAGAGTTTTGGGGCAGGGGAACAATATCCTTTTTGCATTGGCTGCCGCTGGGGAGAATTAATGATGTGGTAGCCACCACACGGTCATGCATGCATGCTTTTTAAAGCACTACTACCTTTTTATTCTATTTTCTGCCCGGAGCACGTTCGGAGGAGAAGAGACGAGCGAAACCCCCTTTTCACAGCACTCTATCGGAAGTTTAACTTTTTTTTCACTCTTGGTACGGATGGAGGGGATCACGAATGGTTTTATCTCCCTTCTCTCTGTTTTTGTTTCTTCAACCCGCTTGTCTCTAATCCTCTTGGGCCCAGGCTTCAATGCCGAACTCCGGTTTAGCAAGCCTTTTAGTTTTCTTTCTTATTCCACAAGCGGGTTTCTTATGTGGTTCCTGCTTCTTTGTCTACTTTTTTTTTTCTTCCTGGCTTTCTGGTATGAATGTATTTCCCTCACTCTGGAAGCCCCTGTCCTGCTGGTCTCTCCCCCAAAGAGAACAAGCATGGACCGACAACCAACAACCATTTTCAGCCGACCCGCTGCCAGCAGCGCCAAAAGGCACCACGAGGAGCTGTCGCTCGCTCGCTCGCATAGCAACAAACACTGCCGAACCTGGCGTACCCGCCCGATTCTCTCCAGTGACGCGGCTGGGACGAAAGTGTTCAGATTTCCTTGTTTTTTTTTTTCCTTAAAACCTTGAAAAAGCATGTTGTTTGCCACAAAGACACACAGAGTTGCGCGCGTTGCTGTATTCCCCACCAAAGCATATTCCCTCAAACGCTTTCCTCCCTCTCAATGATATCTGTGTGTGTGTTTGGCACCTGTCTCGTCTCTTGTCCACGGGGGTTTCGCACGTCGTACTATCTGGCCGACTGAGAAAGTGTTTTCCTTTTACTGCTACTACTTGTGCGTGTTCTAGTTGTTACTTAGTGTGTTTCTCGGTCGCTACCGCACAGCCATACCATCAAACGTTATGTTAGACTAGTGCTCAATTGAAAATCAAATTTTTTTTTAAACCGAAATTTCCAGCTGTGCAGATTGTCGTCCCATTATTCTCCTTGGCGCTGAGGTTATTACGCCTCCTTCCGTATCTCATGACCCCGATCCAAACTCCGGGTTCAAGGCTTCCTTTTCCCTTCAGCATTGCTTTCTTTTCCGGCCATCTTTCCGAGACGCACATGCAGGTCTCAACGTCGGCCGCTGCAGCGCCTTCTGCTGGCACCAATCTACGCCCGCACCGCGGCCGGCAGAAAGAAAGAGCAAAACAAAAAATGGGAACACGAGCAAGGGAGGGAGAGAATGGCGTGGTCTGATTCGCGAGGGAAGGGATCCGCCCTCTCTCCTTTAGCATCCGCACCGATCAAACGGCGAAAACACGCAATCTACGCGGACGATCGTCGACTGGAAAAACGGGACGGTGGCTGGTCACTTCGGTAAGGACGTGAGTTGAGGCGAGCTGGTGCGCTGTGCTTGGCTCTCTGCGGTCCCGGTTTGCGGTGGGGCTCTCGCTCTTCGGGTTTGAGAGGGGTGGGTGGGCGTTGTCCCGGCGAATAGGCGAAATCACCTTGAACCACTCTACCTGCGGACGACACTAACCGCGGTCAGCCACCACCAATCCAAATACCACCCTTGATAACTTCGCTTCAGATGGAAGGAAGGAAGGAAGGAAGGAAGGAGGTGGTTGGTTTTGCGAGGGGGCCTGCAGAGCAACGATGACTCGTTCTGCTTGTCTATCGTTGCTTTTTGGGAGAGGGTGTGGTTGATTCGACCCCGCGAAACCCGAGACGGCGGATGCAGGCGGATGGGCTCTGTGCTCGATGCCGTTTCAGCCGTTTGCGGATGAAGCGTTGGAATTGTGGAGATGCCGGGGGGGGTTTGTTGTCTGTTGCTTGGTGTCTGGGTTAGCGGGCCGGGGAGGCAGGACGCTGAATCCCAATCAGACGCTCGAAGCCGTTTTCAGCGGTACTCGCGTCTCGCCCTCGCCCTCTACGACTCAGCAGGTGTCCGGTGGGGTGGTGTTGCGGCACGGCGCGTAGAGAGCGCTGGTTGGGTGGGTGTGGGGTTGGCCGCCCTCTAGCGGTTGCGGCAGTGGAGACCGAGACGTGTGGTGGTCGGGCGAGTCAAACATCGCAAAGCTGTTGCTGCATTGGGAAAGCACAAGACGTGTAGAGGCGGGGTTAAACGGGCGTTTGGCACCTGACGTGAGGATAAGGACCGTTTCTGCGGCTGTCTGGTGTGGTTGCACAAGGAGGCGGCGCAGACGACGGATGGCGTTTGTTGGTCTTTTTTTGTTTGCCGCGCGGTTATTTGCGGGCCACCGCCGCGGTCCAATCGAGGCTGGAGATGCTGCTTTTCCCTGTCACGCGGCGTGCAGAGGTGCAGTATGGGGCCAAGTCGTTGTTTTTGGCGGTTATGGTCGTGGTGGGGGCTTGTGGTGATATTGCGATAAGGGTTTGTCGCGGCCCAGTGGATCGGGGGGTAGGCAGATGGCTTTGGAATGATAAAAGGCTTACGCGTGGCATCCGCAACTTGACGCAGAACACATTCATCGTCACCTCAGCAACTTCGGAGGATCGCTCTTCACGATAGGAAACGAGGCTGCAACTGGCTGAAACTTGTCCTTGTGGCAGGTGAGAACACTTACCAACCAAGCCACGGCCCCACAAGCAACACCAACGAGCGAGGTATCTAACTATTCCCATGACACCTGCACTAACTACGAACCTGTTGTCCGTTTGGCCATAGTCAGCTCCGTCAGAGATAGATAATTCTGCAAGCACTGCCAGCTTCGTCCAGACCTCATCTGGTGCTCGTCATCAGGCAAAAAGCATCTGCCATTGGGGGTCCTTAGCTCTCCTGGATTCAGGAATGATTATGAACCACCACTCCTTCCGCTTTCTCGGGTTCTTTCCGCTGCACACAAGTAAACTGAGTGTAGAAGCTTATGCCTTGCAGTAACTACATGTCTCCAACTCAACCGATCGTTCACATTTTTCGTTCCTTCTTCTTGTCCCACCAGACAAATTATCGAATAGGAATTCACTGACCCTTTAGTCTCGGCAATAGGTACAAAGCTAGAGGGGGAATGGCGGCATTTCCCAAGGGTTCCGAAGCGTCATCAAACGTATGTGTTAACGAAATACACCATCGCCGCAGGCATTCACAGAGATACTAAAACAATGGTCCTCATTCTTGATTCTTCTCCTATTGGTATGGACCCAGTCCCTCTACACCGCCAATTCTCTACGCCAAAGAGTAGCGCAGAAGTGCGCATCAACTTGAATTTCGCAAAATCTTGTTTGATCCTAGCAGATGTGCTATCACGCAGCACGCTGCTATTGATACTTTCACAAAACCTCGTACTGAACACGCCGCTCGGCCCATCAGCAATGTCTCCCGAGGCCCCTCTTGACCGCTGCATTAGAGCACCGTAGGGCGCCATCACGCGCATGCATGCATATCACACCACCTCCGCGGGATCTGAAGTGCCTTGCAGCAGATCCGGTATAGCCCCAGTCTCCGCAACTCTAAGCAAACCAATCACCACAACCCCGAGACTCCGACCAAAACTCTATCAGCAAGCGGCGATCTTCGTTGGTAACGTCCCAACATCTCGATGCTGGCCTCAAAGAGACCTAGACACGTCCGACTGTGCCTCCTTGCTGGCTCTGGCCCATTCTGCAGCCTGTTAAAAAAAACACTTTACATCCCGCCTCTACGAACTTGCGTCTAGCTGTTACAAGAAGTGGCAGTGGCAATCAGCAATATCTTCAGCTCCGGACAATTCATGCCCACCCACCCTCACCATCCCTGTCAGATGCTGCCTCGGCATACCAAACCCCGGCAGCAGCCACTCATCGTTGCCAAATCATTTACCCACCAAACCCACCGTCGCCGCAACCGGCAATCGGGGTAGGGCTATCGACTCGGCAATGAACCTTCATCACGAGAAATGTCAACCATAAAAAAGCCACCGCAGCGCGAAGAGGAAAAGTGAGTGAACGAAAAGAAAAAAAACTTCGACGTTCAAGAGGTCAAAATATCAGCAAAAGAAGGTTCAGCCATCCCGCCCTTCCGCCTTCCGCCTTTCCATCTGGCGCGCTCTTTCCGCACCCTCCCCGACCAGCAAACCGTTGCCAAAACCTCCGGTGTATCTCGCGCGGTGGCCTGACCCCACCAGATAAATACTTCAGCTAGCACCCCGTCGGTCAAGCTCGACGGCCGCAGAACCGGCCGCCTGTTGCCGAACACCTCGGTCTCAAGTCATACCCGTTGCAGCTAGCCGCGAACGAGTCCGGCCAGGCCCTGCCGTCCTCTCGTGTCTTTCCGCATTCAAGTTAGTGCCGGCTCACGTCGTCGGTCGTGTGCGATACGAAGCAGGTCCGAGCAGATTTCACATTGACGGTAATAGGGCAGAAAAGGCGTGGAGGATGACGTCAAAGGATGCATGTTAGTAAACAAGGGTCACCCCCATTCCAGACAGGCCTCGCCGCCGCAGGTTACACACCCCAGGCGCCCAGCCTTTCTGCTCCTCCCCCACAGCTCGCGCCCCGGGTTGTGCCGGGATGCTTAAGGTTTTAAGCTTGAAAGAAAACGGCCGGTCGGCCGAGCGTTCCTTCTGTGCCTTGCGTGAACGCCTCCTTCTCCCTTGCTGATGGAAATGCACGAACCAGGTTCAATCAATTCGTCACGCCCCAATAATCATGCAGCCCTTTTCGTCAATATGAAGATGGAAGGAGACGCTGAAAGCAGGTTTCGGGAGCACAGATTACCGAGACAGGCAGGAACAAAGAGAAAATGATTATTAGCATCTCTTTGGCGGACGCAATCCTGTTACCGCCCCGCCATCATTTTCGCTGATTCTCCGTTTGATAGGCTGCAGGATGCATATTTACAGTCTACCAAAAGTAACCGTGAGGGTGCCATGCATGCAAGAAAGAGGTGGAATTTCTTCGTAATGGAAAAATGCGCTTTCCCGAACGCTTTTTCTAATCGTATAACCAATTGGCACAGAACTAGAGGAAGTAGTCGGGCGTCCTGCGCGACACCATCGGCTCGCCAGCTCTCGGGCAGGGGTCGAACTGGAGGCTGAAGGGCTGTTAGGAATCATTGCGGCCCGTCTCATGAAACTGTGTAAGGACTTACAAGGTGTACTTCAGGTGCTCATCAATCTCCATGATGGCGGCCTGGTTACCGCACCTGTAGCAGTAGTTGGGTGCTGTTCCTGAGTCAGCATGGTTCGCTTGCCACTTCCGGAAGGATTGCCGTACCTGAGAAGATTGTCACCACATTCCTGTCCTGAGACCAGTTGTAGCCCTCCATGACCAGCTGGTGGGCGCGTGCAACGAGCGTGAGACCGTTGTTGTGATTGAACGCCTCCGAGATGTCCTGGCCGAACGTGTATCCAGCACCTCTGGGCGAGATTCCCCAGCCGCACCTGTCGTCGGGGTCGGACCAAAGCAGGTCGCACATGGGACCCTCGTGGGGCACCTCCTGTATCCTGTCCAGCGCGCGGATGTTGTCGAGCGTGTCAATGCTGGGGGAGAGACCGCCGTGAAGGCAGAAGATCTGGCCGTCGATAAGGGCGGTGAGGGGGAGGTAGTCAAAGAGGTCGGTGAAGTACTTCCAGACGTTGGCGTTGCCGTACTTGCGCAAGCACTCGTCGTAGAAGCCGTAGACTTGAGTGATCTGGCGGGACTCGTGGTTGCCACGCAGGATGGTGATGCGCTGAGGGTAGCGGATCTTAAGCGCAACAAGGAGAGTCACCGTCTCAACGGAGAAGTATCCACGGTCGACGTAATCACCTGGATCAATGAGCGACGTACAAGGCTTGCGAGGCAGGAGGAGGCGTACCCATGAACAGGTAGTTGGTGTCGGGGTTGGGGCCGCCGATCTTGAACAGCTCCATCAAGTCGTGGAACTGGCCGTGGATGTCGCCACACACAGTGACGGGGCATTTCTGGCAGCACCGTGAGTAATTGAGCGCGGGCAGAACGGGCCAGCAGATACTTACCACGGGCTGGACGTTGGACTCATCCTGGAGCACCTCCCGGGCCTGGACACACCACGTCAGCTCCTGTCCGGCATGCGACCGACAGCGGGGGGCAGCGCTGCACGGCGTCAAAGAGGCTGGGTACCTTGTCACAGAGTCGCTGCACGTCCTCTTCCTTCAGCTGCTTGCAGCTCATCAGGCTCTCGATCCAGCCGTCGAGCGTGGGGATGTTGGTGGGCTCGGCCTTGAGGGTGGACAGCTGGCTAGGCTCGGGCAGCTTCCCGACGTCCTCCATGTTGGTGTCCATGGTCTGCAGGGTGGGCGGGGGTCTGGGAGATGCGGCGGTCTTTGAGGACGAGCAGTCGCGGGGCGGGAAGCGGTCGCGGCCCGGATTAGGAAGAAATGACGTTCAGATCGAGGGCGTGTTTCGCGAGGGGCACGTGGGGGGCGCGCGCGAGAGGGAGTGGTGTGGTGGCGGGGCGGGCGGAGCGGGACAGTGGCGGGCTCGGAGAGGAGCTGGGGTATCTCTTGCGGGAACGGGCCTTGGGGGTGAGGGCGAGGGGAGCGGCGGGCGTGGTGTACGGCGTGCGTGCAGCGCCCAGGCTTGTCTGTTTGGGAGCGCACCGCAAATCACGCCTGTCTGCCAAGCCCCAGCTGAGCCGCCATAACAATGTTCCGGCGCGCCCTTCTCTGCGCCGCCCACGCACCAGTCACTCGACTGGCAGACTTCGCACGCGCATGTCGCCCTGTCCGCGCCCTGATTGGGACTCTCCTCTCCGCCTCACGGGCGCGAACCCCGCCGGCCCGCCGCCACCGCCAGAGAGGGCAATCGATCGAGCTGCTGTGTTGGCGTTGCGCTGCGGCCGCTGTCCAATGGCCAGCCGTCGCCGCCACACAGCGCAGCCAGCCCTATGCTGCCGTGGGTGACGTCCGCTCGCATGGTTCCGGTCAGATCTAGGCTCCCGAGCGGTCCTCCAGGCACCCTGTGAGCGCTGCGAAGGCTCAACACCAAGCGGGAAGTGGTCGCGGTCCGGATTTACTGCCCCGCCTCCCTCGGGCTTAAGATACAGTAGCAGCCCGATGCCGCTCCAGCACGCCTACGCGGCTATTGCGACATGTCCGATCAGGACGCCGAACCCCGCTGAGCCCTAGCACACGCTGCTGCCTTGGAGCAAAAGTACAAATATAGCTGGTGCCATTGCTGATGAGCAGTACACGCTTCTAAAACTTCCTTCAGGTCTCCAGTCTCCAACTGTTCCTTCACATTCTCCTACGTCCCGACCACTCGAAGCAGCTCAACACCACACGCACAGAATGTCTGGTGGGAAGTATCCTTACGGCCCTGTCGGCCCGACATGGGAGCCTGTCGACAACTATACTACCTCACACCTCGACGCACGTCTGAAACCCTCCCTGACTGAAGGTCTTGCTCACGCTGCCAAATCTTCTCAAGCGAAGGGATTGCCGGACATCGCCGTCTCTGGTCCGCAGGGAAAATTCCTCATGCTGCAAGCCCGACTTCTTGGAGTCAAGCACGTTGTTGAAGTTGGAACATTGGGCGGATACAGCTCTATTTGGTTCGCCCATGCGAGCCCGAATATCAAGATCACGACTATCGAAGTTGACGAGCACCACGCCGCCGTGGCCCGCGAGAACCTCAAATTTGCCGGCGTGGACGATCGGGTCGAAGTGCTTGTTGGAAGCGGCACCGATGTCCTGGAGAAGATCACCGAGGAGGTCAACCAGGGGAAAAGAGAGCGCTTCGGCTTGGCATTTATTGACGCCGACAAGGAGAATAACTGGACGTACTTTGACCTCATTGCGAACATCAGCACCCCCAGTGCTTGCCTCATTGTGGACAATGTTGTCAGACAAGGCTCGCTTGCCGACGTTGAATTTGCCGCGACCAACACCAGGGTGCAGGGCTGCAGGGTGCTTGTTGAGAAGGTAGGACAGGATGAGCGGGCCGATGCCGTTGTGATGCAAACCGTTGGCGGAAAGTCCTACGATGGCTTCCTTTTGGCTGTCGTCCGAGATGACATCCTAGAATACCTCAAGAGCAAGGGTGCTTGAAGCTGAGATGGTGGGCTCGCTCTATGGACCATACCTAATACGATGCCGTTTCAAAGATCAGCCCCAGCTCAATCCTGTCTTTCTCCCTATCCTTTCAGCTTCATGCTTACCCGAGAAGCTACACTTTGAAGAGTCTCAAAGAACTTGTTTAGTTAATCACGAATGCCTCGCGACAGAAATTTAGTCTATTTGGTCAGCATACGTCCAATTTGCCTGCTCCGACGCTCTTGTTCATCGCCTTTGTACCATACAACTCTACATGGCTTATATTTATCGCAATGACCAGTCCAACCGCCCACTTCACCTAACGGATACCACGCTTACAGATAATGAGGCTTAAAACACCGTTCTTGTCCTTTGACTGAAATGCAAAATTCATACATGAACATCGACGTGGGCAACTCGACAAGGACCGAGGTGACTGGTTCGATATGGCTATACCGTTCACTTTGAAGCTGCAGTAATGAATCTTGGTAAGAGACTATGCGGGAGAAGATATTCGCCCAAAACCCCAACCTGTCTCTCAATATCGGAATAGAGCAGCGCTTCAAATGCGTTTTCCTCGCCGCTGCCCTCTCTGCTTACTCTTGCAGTCACTTGTACTCGTGTGGGCGGGTCTCACAAGGTACTACTTCCAATGGACGAGGTGTGGCAAGGAGTACGTTTACGCTATCTACCTCACCACCACCGGGACCGCTCTTTTGTGTTCCGGAGTATCTCTTTGTGCCAATCTGATAGAGCGTAGTACGTAGGAGCGGGTTTTCAAACGGGATGAAGACAAGAAATCCAGTTCGAGGTTGTACTGGATTCAACCAGGCAATCAGATGATGGGCGTCCAGGTTTTCGACTCGTTTGCCTATTCCGATACGAAAGAGGAAGGCCGACGAACCAAAGACATCACCTCGTGGAAAGTTTCAGACGCAGAGACTTCAAAAAATGAACTTTGGATTTGGCCAGCCATCCTCGTTACGGTGGTCGGCTTCATTGTGCAGTTTCTCGGTTTGAGGACTGCGCATTCATCCGTGGCCATAATGCAGCTGGGTGTTACGGTGACCATGAGCTTCGTTCGAGCTTTACGTCGAACCCAGCAGTTGAGGAAGAACAGAAACCGAATCCTGGATCTACTGCTCTCTTCGAACGATCACCGTGGCATATCTCCAGTTCTCGGTTTACAGCCAGGGACAAAGCCACTAAGCAGACTGCAATACGTGCAAATAAATCTCCCGAGGAATCAGGTGTGATTATGATGATGGAACTTAAACACTCCGACGGTGAATGCACCCTTTCTGGATTCCGAGCTGGCAACGATTGGCTCCATCGTTCCAAAAACAAGCCGTCAAAGGATATCGCAACAGCGATCTGTCAGCACAAAAACGAATGGCTCAAGAAAATACAATGCCCTGAGGGAGCGTGTGGCCCATATGATATTGCCAAAGCATTACTATACATGACCCGTCTTGCAAGTTTGGCCAGATCCGAGGTAAATTTATGAGAAAAGAGCAGCGCATGGGACGACAAGTACGTCGCGACACGAGGAGCCGCTCGATCGCTGGCAAGAGCCATTGAGGATACCGCACGGGTCCTTTTTACCAATCACTCAGCGCAGCCGACGATGTTCGATGGTGAATGGGAGAAGGCCTTAGCTCTTTTCTGGGTTATCCCTGACACGTCGGGATATCCCATGCACTCTGGAACGTGCTCTATGCGAGACCCAAAAGATATACCTTTACTTGGAGCGAGCCGCTGATGCCAAAAGAAACGTGGACACTTCATGGAAAGTCAACACTTCTGAGCTCGGAGCTCTACTTGGATTATGGTTGTGGTCATTAAAAGAAACTCCGCAGGGCAATCAGGATCACACATTAGCGGCTGCGCCAGGCACTCGTTCCGCCCAAAGCATGCTTTCAAGTCGAATTTTGTCAAACGTTTCGGATACTGTCGAAGACGACGACAATATCCGAAACTTGAACGTATGGCGAGAAATGACAGGCGTGAAGACTCAAAAGAGAAAGTTGAAGATGGATCCCGCAAGACATCCTGGATCTGCGCAGGTTCAGAACGCCGTGTGGTGGATGGATGGCCAGGAATTCATCACCACGCAGGACCACAGCCTATGCAGCAAGCTCGAACTCTGAAATTTCTTTGGCTGGCACTATGCAGTAACAGTTGAGGAGATTACGGAGCTCTGCGTCCTGGAAATGTCTTCTGCGAACACTTTGGCAAAGTCTTGTGATCAGGAGATCTACACAATTTTCCTCGCGAATATGCTACTTGTTGTCAGACATTGGCGACGATAATCAGGATGAGAGAGGCAGAGAAGGGTCTTTTGTTGTCAACAACATCACTGACACTATTTGCGATACTTTCATTTAGAGCGGTTTGGGCTTTGAAGCCGATGATCCAGATGTCAATGGATTGATTCCGCTTTCCCATGCTCTAAAATGCGGCGAGATCAACACTGTCAGAACCCTCGTGCAAAGCAGAGCGTCCTTGATATGTACTCCTAACCCCACGAAGAAGGTGGTCGGAAGACTTTTGGACTTTGCTGCGGAATCACTACACCCATCCATGTTCTTCGCAGTGACATCATCTTCTATCAGACTTCGCAAGATAGGGATGAAGAGACACTTGAGTCTCTCGTAAAAAGCGGCGATGTGCATCCAGATCCTTCAACGTTCGGGGTGCGTCATGGCTTTGCCTGGCAGTAGCGTTTGGATTCGATGCAGAAATCAAGCCATTGCTGAAAGACGGGAAAGCGAACCCGAGCACAAAGTGGCTTGGAAAGACAGCCCTGATGCTGGGTATGGAAAGCGGAGGTAAATGCGTTGTCCAAACCCTTTTGAAACATCGACAGATTGTGGAGGCAATGGACGTGGAGGATGAGTCGGATGACCAGGCGCTTTGGTATGCGGCAAGGAAGAACTCGCGGGGCCCATAAATTCGACTCCTGTCCAACCCATCAGAATTCAAGAAAAATGTCAGCACTAGATGCCGCAATCGCAAGGAATGCCAACGATATTCTGGCGGATATACTGCCTTGGGTGTTACGAGAAGAACGTGGCGGCGTAAGGACTCGATAGGTGCAGGCTGGAAAGAAGTGCGGGTTTGATGCTCAAGCTGCACGGGTAGACGGAACCCCAGAGGGAAGTGTGCGCTGAAATTTGTTCAACCTTCTCCGGCTGTCAGGTTCTCTGTGCTACACTATCCTTACTCGAAGTTATTAAATTTCCATGGTATGTGCTGTTGTATGTAATATCGATCCGCGGGAAAAGCTTGCGCTGGGTGGTATGCAGCTTGCTCGTATCTCGAACTCCAGTCCCGAAAAGCTGACAACACCTCACTCACCTACAAGAGAGCAAGCACTCCCTAGCACCGAAAAAAAAAAAAAAAAACAGCGAGAGCACAACCTACCGGTCCTCGACGGCGCCACGGCAGGCGGATTTGAGTCGGATATACCGTGGTCCATCCAGACCCTATCCACCCGCTCTCCTGACTCGCAACGCTCTCCTCACCAAGCAGATTGGAAATGTCTCACTCACGTCACCTCTGAGACACGGAATCGCCGAGTGCATCTCTCCCGCACTACACCATGCACAAAAAACCACCCTCCCAATCCACGCACACGCAACCTCCACCCCATCCAGCGCGGGAGATCATCGTTCCGGCATGCGCCGCTCACAAGCATCACAACGCATTGACTCCAAGCTTTTCTTTCCCTTTCCCAGACACACGCACAAGGGTTCTTCTCTGTTGTGTTCGTCGGAATTCGGTGCCCGCAGATCATTGGCCGCATGTGGAGACGGACGGTGGAGACCCAGACGCCGGAGACAGGGTCAGGAAGGAGATTCGGAGGCCGGCGGCAGGAAAACAAAAGGTGCACCCGGTTCAAACCTGCAAAAAAGCAAGCGACAACAAAAACGATAAAAAAAAAAAATTGCCCCGTTTCGACGCACATGAGTTTTTGTGTCCCTTGTGCACCCTCTTGCACACACCCAGCCGCTCGGGACGACGGGAAGGACCGTTTTTTGACGTAAGACGGCCGTTGGGAAAGGTGGGTACTTGCCGCGGGGAAAGGCAGCTGGCAGCAGAGATTTAGGATTAAGGTGGGTACGACGGATATGTTGTGTGGAGGAGGCGAAAGGCGGTATGCGGGACCGTTCGAAAGAGATGTTTTGGACAGCGGCCTGCAGTGCAGGCATTGCGCCGGCCGCGCGCGCGCGCGCGGCCGCCGCCGCATCGCATGCAGGTATGCATCATGCATGCAGCTGGCGGGTCTTCCCCCTCCCAAACGGCCGCGGCCGCTCCCCGCGGAGAGAGACAGCAGGAAAGAAAGAAAAAGAGGTAGGAACAGGCAAAGCAAGGACAAGGAGCGCGCACATCGGACGGGGATGGCCATGGCCGACGGGAAGGCCCACCAAATGCTGCAAGGACGTCTGCAGTCCAGGAGCCCAGAGGGTTGGGAGGGGGCAAGGGAGGGGGCTCTCTCGTGCTCTGTAGGTGATGCGACGGTGATGCCGATGGTGGAGAGAATCATACGACCTGGGTAGCAGAGAAGGAAGGAGGCTCGAAGCGAGTCCCCGACGGGCACCCCGTCTGCTGCCACCACCCTCTCCAGACGCGTGCGAGGAGCTACCCTGAAGGCATGGTGTGTTGGGTGGAGCCGAGAGTTGCAGAGAACAAACGCTGGCCGGACCAGTGATCCCGGACGGGCCGGCCAGCGTCTCTCCTCTCAATTAAAGTGCACAATCCGCGGCTCACGTTTTCGTGTGTCTTATTGCTCAGAAGGTGTTATTGCTGCGTTTGCGGGCCAACTCCGGCGAGCGCGACGAGAGGCCGTCCGGCAGTCGGAGAATTCCAGCCATGCTCTCGCTCTGCTCCGGTCCCAGTCACCCAATGTCCGCTTGGGCATCTTCATTTTGCCCATGCCGGCACTTGGGCTTTCATCACGCCCCTCCGGCCGCCGGTCTCCACCTATAGCCGGCTAAGCAACCCAGCGGCACAGCGCAGGAGCAATAACGTGGAGAATCAGCTGCCTTCCGATGGACGCGGAGCATTTGCCCGTCGGACGCCCAGGGCCAGGAGTGCCAAGCGCCCCGATATTCCAGGCGTCGTCGACCGCTGCTGCTGATCCGGGCGCTTGATGGATCTGCCGTCTGGACTCGCTGCGTGCTGACGGTGACGGGGGCTTGCCTCCCTGTCTGGTTTGCTTGACTGCCCCTGGCGTCACCAGCGCCTCTCAGCGTACGAGTATGGCCTGGACCTGCGAGCAAAAGGACGCATCGGCCAACCGTGTCGCAGCGGCAAAGTGAAGCTCTGCCGAGAGAAAAAGCACCCACCACTCTCTCCGGCCGCGTTTTCGATCGCATCGGGATTTTAGCAGTCGGCAAGAAGTGAGGCGCATGCGTGCGAGCGCGAGAAGCGACACCGAGCGGCACGGGGGAAGGAGGAACGCGCCCGCCAGGTAGTCAGCAAGCCACAATCCATCAGTTGCCCGTCAGTAAGTGCATGTCGTAGCGGGCGAGAAGCCGGCGACAAAGCGCGGCCAACGGCAGAGGGTACTTAGGGCCCAGCCCTAGCATCTTGCGGTCAAGATAGACTTTCCAACCCGCTCGCGATGGCCGCAACGCCAGGGCACGAGCAAGCAAGCAGGTCTCCTGAGGCGGCGTCTTCCCCGCCTCGACTGCTCGCTAAAGCCTGCCCTCGCCGGCCTTTCCTGAGCCGTTTTCTTTTCTCTCTCGCGCCCTCTGCGGGTCTCGCGTGGGTGGTTCGGTCGAACTGCTCCGATGCAGGGCGCCACATCCCCCGTCGTCCAATCCACCAGTCGCGGCCGTGGTAGCGTATGTATATGCGCGACCGTTGGTACGTCTGCGGGGGCCCCGTGGCAAGCCCCGGGTCTCGGCGTTGACAGGGCCTGGGCTTTGGGCTGGCGTCGACAAGGGACAGCCCTGCTCGCTGCCGAACAGATGCGCAGCTCGTATACCTGCGGCGGCGGCGCCGCGGGAAGGGGGGACGGCGGAGGAGGAAGAGGCCATGTGGATATGTCAGCAGGCTGTGGTGGCTTCCAAACTTTGCGGTGAGGGGATGCAAAGTCAATTGGCCGTGGCGGGGCGGCATTGACTGCTCGAGTGCCTGACTGCCTGCCAGAGCCGATCGGCAGCTCTGGCGACAGCCGAACGAGAGTGCTACGGCCGAGAGCAAGGTTGGGCCTGTTTCCCGGCGCAGAAAGCAGCAGTGGAGGCGAAGGCAGCCGGCGAAGCCGACGGGGCTGGTCGTTTGGGGACGGTCGGGGCGTCGAGCCGCCCGCGAGCGACGAGCAGGTTTTGCCCTTTGCCCGCCTCCGCAGCCGCGCGCCATGGGCCAGACGGCCGGAAAACGCGCAAGAGAGCAGATTGTGTCGCAGGAAGGCCGGCCGACGTCATCGGCACCGCAGGCAGGCCGCCGCCCGGTCAAACAGCAGCAGGTGCGAGCGCAACGCCCGCCAGGCCCCCGCCAGGCCAGGCTGCCCCTGCGTGCGCTGCAAGCAGGGCTATGCCCGGCCCGTCCCAGCGATCGCCTGCGGATCCGCACAGCTGCTCGCGACATCGTCATCGCAGCAGCCGTGCTCCGTACCCTATGTACAAGGCCCTGACGCACGCCTCGCCCTCGTCTGCCTGCGACACCCGCGCGCTGTCAACATGCGCGCCGCCAACCCGTCCCGCCTGCCCGCAGGCAAGCCGCCAGAGTTAAAAAAAAAAAAGAAGAAAAAAAAGCAGTGGACGCTGCAGCAACCGAGTCCCGGGACAGCAGTGCGACGCCGTTGACCCCGTTTCCAGGCCACCTTGTGTGGATGGCACGTCGTGGTCAGGCCTCCCAAAAGGGCCACGCGGGGAGGAGGGCACGGCTATCGCAGCTAGGAGTATAGCGGCCAGGGACGCAGTGGCAGGTTCACGGCTGCCTTGGGCGTCTCGGGGGGGGCCACGCTATCTCAAGCCTCCGTGCCTCCCCCCGGCCACGCCACGCCGAGGACGCACGCGCGCGCGTCGCAGATGGCGCGGCTGGAGAAGAAATGGTGGCGGTACAAAGGGATGTGGGATGGGAAACCGACGGGCGAAAAAGAGTAAAGAGCAGTTACAGTTTCGGTCCCGATTCGCGGAGCTGGGTCCCTGGGCGCCCGGCACCGGCAGTCTCGCACACCGGTGGGTGCTGCGGTGGCTGGCTGGTGGGAAAAAGCAAAAAAGAGTGGAAGGAGAGCTAGGGGACGAAAAAGAAAAGGCGTGGCGCGAGGGTCGCCAACCCGTCAACCAGGACCTGGCAAATCCCCACGCATTGCGCTCTGGTTTCGCTGGTGTTTGCTTTTGCCCCCCTCGTCTGCTCAGGCTCCTGGGCGAAGGCTGGCGCGCCAGTGGAGCGTTGAGCCGAGACCCGTGGGCGTGGGCCTGGGGCGCGTGGAGTTGTAGATGGCGGCGGCGGCGGGAGATCTAGCTGGAGGATCTCTGCCCGCGTGCGTCCCAGGGCCTTGCCTGGCCTGGCCCAACGCGCCAGCACCGCCGCGCACGCCACCGAAGTATATTTTCCAGCATGACGGGCGAGACGGTGAAGGCAGACGGCGGCCGGAGGAATGGCAGGACACTGAGCAGAGCGGAAGGGAGCGAAAAAAAAAAAAAAAAAGCCCGTGGTTGCTGGATCGAGATCTGGTGGATCGCGTGGCCGTCCCTTTCGGGCAGCTGGTCTCCGCTGTGCTCTGCACTGGCAGCGTGCAGATGGCAGTCCACAGCCGTTCTTCGCAGCCAGGCCCATCACACCACGCGGGCGTGATATTGACGCGGGCGGGGCAGGATGTGGAGAGCCTCATCCGCCCGCTGCCCTCCTCTGTGCCACCCAGCCGAGCGACCACGGAGATGAAGCGTCCAATCCGCCGCCGTCCGTCCGTCGTCTTCCGCAAGAGTCCGACACCGGTGTGCGCCGCCGCCATGCTTGCAAACTCGCACGACAGCGCTGGCGTGAACTGTGCGCGCACGCATGTGTGTGTTGCGTGCGTGCGGCGTGCAACCGCTCTTACCACTTGCCGGCTGCCGTCTGCCCTTTTCCATCCTGCCGCTTTGCCTCCTGCCCATCGTACGATTCTCCCGCTGCGACGCTCGCTGTAGGATTGAGATTCGACTTTTGTGAGCAAAGACAACGTGGCGCGTGGTGTCAACCCAGCAAAGACACAGCATCACCGAATGCAATGCGACAAGCCTTGCCTGTCAGGCCATGGGAGCCTCGCCAGCGTCGCACAGAGAGGATGTCTTGCTGCTGCTGCTGATGTGCCGATGCGGCGCGCTGCGCTGTCATGCAGCCGCCGATTCCATCCGGCTCCGAGGGCTTCGCTGTGGCAGCCGTCCTGATCACCACCACCACCACCACAATCACCACCAGTGTGTCGGACCAAGATAGTTGTGCCGGCGGGTGGTGAGCACGGATACCTGCACATGCTTCCCGGCAATCTTGAGTTCAGAATCTAATCGAACCCCAGCACCAGCGGGGGCGCCGGTCGCCACCTTGCTGCTCCCATCACATCGACCGTCCGTCGTCGTTGCCAGAAACTCGCGGCACTTGCCCATCCGTGCGTCTTTCTTCGTCGCCTCCCTCAGACCATATCCCTGTCCTCCCAAACCCACGAGGTGGCTCGAGCCCGCTTTTACCTGCTGCTGCGCGCGCGCTAGCGCAGACGGTGCTTGGCCTGCATTCCGAGGGCGCGGTAAGGGGTGGGCGGGCGTCCTGCAGCGAGGAGAGACGGTGAGCCGGTCGTGCGTCGAACCAGCGCCGGTGCCACGGGAGCACGAAAAGAAACGCCATGGTTGCACGCCCTCCGCCGAAAGGGCCCCCCTTCACCACCACCGCGCTGCCGGATGCGGTCCGCGGAGCCACCGCGGGTGTACTTTCAACAGCAAGACTGCGGGGGTTAGCCTGAGCCGTGTGAGGGCGCACAGGTCGCGTGGTGTGAGGGCGGTATGACGTCGGTGCCGCGTGACGAGGGTCCCTTGTGATTGCTGCGACGTGGAAGTGAAGCCTTTTGCTGGGAGGTGAGACGTCGTATGAGTGTTGCTTCGAGCCGTCCATGGGGGAGAGAGAGAGAGAGAGAGGAATCGCGATGGCAGTGTAGCACTGGTCTGGTCAATCAAAGTGTTCGCCATGCCGAAATTATAGCATTGCAAAAAATAACGACCTGCTCTAGAGCAAGGCCCCCCCCAAGTCCTATCGACAATCTTCTTTCTCTTACTCATCCCCACTCAGACCCCTCCCCCGTGACGAACGGTATTGAACAGCTGTCGTCCAGAAGCGAAAAAAAAAAAAAAAAAGGGCGTCATCTCTTGAAAGGAATACGCGATCGATGCTGGAAAACAGAAACAAATTCGTGACTAGGACTTTTCGTAAAGCTGGACGGCAGCGCGGCTCCTTCAAGCAGCGGTCCCCGTACCAGACGGAGTTTCCTCCATCTTGAAGCGGGCCAGTTTTTCCTCGACCGAACGCAGGACGGCGGGGTCGGGCTCTTTCTTGGCCTTCTTGGGACTATAGTGTTTGTTAGCGAATGAATCGGCGAGGGCTCGAGACATGAGCTACTCACGGAATCCGCACGCAACTCTGGCATCGCTCGTGTCCACAGTTGGCGCATGTTTTGGTTTTCTCCATGAAGAGCGAGTTGCACTGTTCGCAGCTCCACCTGATCCTCATACGCGGCTTGCGCCAGATGCGCTCCGGTCGCTGGTGGGCAGGAAGACCTTCGGCATCCGTTTCGGTGTCAGATGCAGGAGCGTCTCCAGGATAGCCGTCGGGCCACTTCTTCTTCTTGGCCGGGTCACGGGGGCACTTGGTGCAACGGGTGTGCTGGCAGTGAGTGCAGGCGGTGGCAGTGGCGGGGACGAAGAGGTTGTGGCATTTGTGGCAGGAACGGCGGACACGCTGCTTGGGCGGGCGGCGCTCGAGGTCGGGACCACCAGTGCGACTCTTGATGGTGAGGTATTCCTGCTTCTTAGCGGGCTTGGTTCCAATCTTCGCAGCGGCAGCGGAAGGGGTGGCAGCAGCCTCGCCCTCCTTGCCCTTTCCCTTGGTCTTCTCTTTCTTGGCCGGGTAGCGAGGGCACTTCTTGCAGCGAGTGTGCTCGCACTTCTGGCAGACACGGTCCGCACCAAAGGTGGTCTGGCAGCGGTGGCATTGGCGGTGGACACGCATGCGGATGGGCTTCTCAACGCGCTGCACGTTCTCGTTGGCAGTGCCGGTGGTGATCCATTCGTGGGCCTCCAGGGTCAGGCCGTACTTGGCGAAGAGGGCACGAGCACGCTCCTGCTGGGCGGCACTGCGCGGGTAGCTGACCTGGCCCGTGGTCGAAGTGACGGGCTTGGACTCCGGCTTGGGTTCGGCGGCACTGGTGTTGGCATTCGTGTCAGCACATGGTTGACAGCAGGGACGGGAGGAGCTCACCTTGTCGCAGCGGGTTCAGGCTTCTTCTCGGCGGACGGTGCGGCGGCCGGGACACGGTCCTTGCTCGAGTTGCCTCTCTTCAAGACGGTGCGGAGCCGCTTGACGTATTTCCCGATGCTCTGGCGGCGCTCATGGAGAGCCTCCGGGCGCGTTTCCTCGGACGGGGCGCTCATGGCGGCAGTTCCTGGGCCAGACAGGCGGGTTCCTCGGGCGGATGGGCGGGGGATGGCGGCAGGCGGGTAGGAGGGAGGTGGTGTGGTCTAGTCGGACATCTGATATAAGCGGCAAGGCGGCGCGGGCGGCGGAGAGCAGGCGCAAGGCGGGTCCGGGAGGGAGGCAGACGGGGCAGGACCGCGCGCAGGACCAATTCCTGGACGGCGGGGTGTGGTGCGGCGATGGCAGGCGCGCGGCGGCGTGAGGTTCCTGAGGAGCGGCGGAAGGGGACTCGGGCGTTATCAAGGCGTGGGTAGGCGAGCACCATCCAGGCTCTGCATGGGGCGCTGGACCATTTAAGGCCCCAAAGCTCGGAGCGGGCACGCTAACCACGCTGTCGGGAACGCTGCCTCTGCGCTGCTGCCACAAGCGAGCGACTCCACTTATTGCAGGCATGCCGGCCCCGGTCCACTTGTGCACTCAGCATCCGCCGTCACAAGTCGCAGCCCGCGCGCACCGAGCACGCTCCCACGCTCCCACGCTCCCACGCTCCCCCGTCGCAGGCGCAGCCGCAGGCGCAGCCGCAGGGCCGGCCGATCGTCCAACGGTGCGCGCTGCCCTGCCTGCCTGCCTGCCTGCAACAGCCGCGCATGCCTGCTCCCGCCGCCGCTCTTCACCAGCCTCGGGCGACCTGCTGCCGCGGTGGCGGCGCCGCCTTGGGCGTAGTGTCGCGCGGCTGCTGGCTGCTGCTCGGGCGGCCTTCCCTTCGCGACCCCTCCGCTGCCCACCGTCTTCCCTGCCCGCGCCGCCAGAGGAGGGGAGCCTAGCCCAGCACCAGCGCCGCCCCGGCGCGCCCTCCACGGATGATGCTGTCACGCGAAGAAGCACGCCCGTCGCACGAGATCTCGACCAGTGGTGTGAGGACCCTTCGTGCCTGCCCCGGCAGGGGCGCGCGGGCACCGAGACTGCCGCTTCACCACTCTCTCGCCGCTGTGCCACGCTGCGGCTGTTATTCGCTGCACCGCGCCTTTGACAGCAGCGCGGTCTCGCGTTCATCATGCACTGCCAGGCGAGCACAAAGCACGCCTGCTGATCGCCCGGCTCGCGGCCTTCTCTCTTTGACTGCCGGCATGCCGCCGCGACGTTTGCATCCGCGCGCCGGCAACAATTGGCGCGGCGCTGGGGACGCGCTGCCAGCTCACACTCTCTGTGCGCGGCCCCTCTGGCGCAGCCACCAGTGCGGGCGCGCGCCTGGTGACGATGCGGAGGCCGCCAGCCCTTGCAGCGTGTGGTCCCGACGGCAAGGCGGTGGGAGAAAAAGCGACGAAGCTTCAGCTGCGCCCGTCGCACGCGGCGAGTTTGATGAGAGAGCTTCGAGAACGCGGAAGCGAGATGGGCCGTGGTTCGACGGAGCGGTGCTGTGCCGCAGGCCCGCTCTGCTGCTCCCCTCGCCGCGAGTGTCTGCAGCGCGCGCGCGAGGTCCCCCGTCCAGGCGTATGTATAACGATCTGACCGTGTGCTGCTTGCTCACGAAGCCATCCGCCATGCTGGGCGCAGTACCCGTTCCCACGGCCTCCGGAATCCGACCATCTGGGCGAACTCTGACCAGCTCACCCAAGGACTCATACAGTGGGGAAGCGCCGCTCAGCTCTTGTTGGCTGACTCTGCGTTCCCGGCCCGAAAGACGGCCAGCTGATCGCACAGGGATGCGCCCGGGGCCTGGGCGCGAGCAGCAACCACGAAATTGTTTTGGACTCTCTCCATTGCGCGAGCCCGGTTTCATGCCTTCACGCTCGCGCATCATACGATGTGGCTGGCCTGGCACACCGTCTTCGTGCTGCCCTCGGGATGGAGGGCGAGCTGGCGACAAGACACCCGGGTAGCCAGGACGTGGCGCGCTCCTGTGAGACGGTTCAGGACTGACGCGCGCTCCTGATCCAGCACTGCCCGGAGGCCCAGCTGCTGTTACGGGGTCTCTTCTGGCTCTGCTGGGAGCACACCATGCTGATGCTGATGCTGATGCTGATGCTGATGCTGGTGCTGGTGCTGGTGCTGGTGCTGGTGCTGGTGCTGGTGCTGGTGCTGTAGTCGGCTCCCTTGGCCGTCGGGCTTCCCGACGGACGGATTGCCCGTCGGACTTACGGATATACACGAAGCTGATGGGAAGTGATGGCGATGTGCAGCGCCTTGGCTCCCGGGCGCGCTTCCGATGCCCTTCAGCCAGCGCGCCGGGCCTGCTGTCCACCCAGGCCGATCATGCCAGCGCAATCTTGCGGCTCCGACGAGCGGGAGGCTGCTTCAGGAAAGCGCGTGGACCACGGATCGAAGTCACGATGCGGCACAGCAAAACATTGGGCCGGTAGGATGCATGTTTCGCACGAAGGAGCTTAGGGGAGCCAGCTGTCCGCGGTGCTGGCCTCGAGCATCGGCCACCGGGCATGACGCTGGTAGCGACAAGCAGCAGCGAGCACGAGACATGAGTCAAGCGTGGAGGCCGCTTGCGCAGGAACAGCAAGCCGAAACGTTCGCGCGAATCGCATCGCGGATCGCCGGGACGAGGGATGATGGCAGAGAGTCAGCCCTATGTTAATTGCGCGCCAACGGCTATCGTGGGAAACGCGCACTGGGCCATTTAGCCGGGCAGCGGGCCTCGGCACACGCCCGCGGCGGGCGGGCGCGCGACGGCGCAGACGCCAGTCCTCGCTGCCCGGCACGGCAGCCGCACCGGGGCGCGCAGCTGAGGGCGGCGGTGTCGAGGTGCGCTCGAGGTTCGCGGCATGTTTCACGGGCGAGTCAGGGCGCCGGCGTCCAGGCAGGCGGGAGCCGGAGCACAGGCGGAGCCGCGCCTACCCGCCTGCCGGACGAACCAGAAAATCCATGGGGCCCCAAAGCGGCAGCGTGCTCCGACCGCCGCGCTGGGAGCGGCCCTTCTCGGCCACCTGCCCTGGGCCTCTGACGCGCAAAGCTCCAGTCCCGCGTCCCGCCGGCCGGGCGCCGCCATCCTCTTCCGCGCCGCCGCTCAGCCACTCACCGGCCGTCGGAGCTGCTACCGATCTGCCGCCCCCGCTCCATCGCCACCGCCACCGCCGTGCGCCGTCACCGTCGCCGTTCTTATACAGCCCGCGTCGCGTCAGTATAAACAAATAGAGCAGCCGCGTGCGCGCCCGGCGCTCTCCGGCGCTGGCCCGTGGTCCATGGTCCATGGTACCTGTCCCGCTCCCGCAAGATTAGCCCGTCGTTTGCCCAATCTTCGCTCTACCACGGCGTATATCAACCCAACGCCCCCCTTCTCGCGCCGGAGCAACATCACGAGATGATCAGCAGAGCCACGGCTCCGCGCGCTATTGACTGAAATACCTACGCAGTGAGTACCTACGCAGTGAGTACCTGCTGTCCTCGTTTTTTTTTTTTTTTTTTTTTCACTGGAGCCCTGCCCGGACCGGCCCCTGCCACCTGACGGCCCTGAAGAATGACGGTGATGGTGGGATTGTTGTATCCCCGTCGCTGCATAACGAAGCCGGCGCCCTGGTTGGGGAAAACACGGGGGCAGTGCGTGTGCAGAACCCAGCCAGCACTACTGCATGGAGCACAAGCACATCGGACCCAGCGCCGTGCCTGCGGATTTACGCGGTTCTCACTTACGTCCGCCGGCGATGACGATGCGGCTCTGCTCGTTGTGTGCTCGCGCGTCGATGCCAGCTCTTGGGCAGCGGGAGATTGAAGACCAGAAGTCATCGGGCGGCGTGCAGGGAGGTGAAGAAACGGGAGCAGGGCAGTCCATTACTCGCCGCGCTGTAACAAGAAGCGGGCGGCGGCAACGGCGAGCGTCCTCTTGTGTTACATCGCATCGCGGGAGCGTCGAATCAGACGCCAGGCAGAAAAATTATATCTCCGCAGCCAAGCAACGTGCGCCTACTTTACGTGGTACGGCTGCATGCAGAGAAACGTACGTACGTCTCCATACGCACAGGCGAGCTGCGACGTAACCCACGAACCACGCGAGCAAGCCAGCTACAAGGCCGGCAACGCCCAAATCGTCGGGACAATCTGGCGTCAAAGGCAACGGGCGAAACTTGCACACGCACGTAACTCCCGCCCTCTCCCACCGGAGAAAGCAACCACCACCATGAGTCGCGACTCCCCCTTCAATAGGTTCCTGTCCTCACGACCTTGCCGCTTGCCTCCTGCTCTCTCGCTTCCGCCCCCTGTCCTCCCGTCTCCCCCTGCTCAATGCTCTCTGCCTCCCCCCGGCCCCACGCCTCGCCGCACAACGGTCCTGCGCCGCAGAGAAACCCCCCCCCCCCCCCCCCCCTCTCTCCCTCCACTCTCTGAGAGGCCGCGTCGACCGCGCTAAGTAGGCCAACCCGCCTGACCAGACAAACCCGCAGCGGCACCACGGCGCGGCCGTCTCGTACCCGGGGGGTGGGAAAGCAGCGGCGGCGGGGGCCCAGGGGCCCCGGGGCCTTTTGGGCAAGCAAAAAGCAGGGAGGGTGCCAATCCGCGTTGCGGCGCGCGGTCACTCGGCTGGCCCTCGCGCCGCGCATCTCTCACGATGTACCTTTTAGCACGTTCGAAAGAAGCCCACTTACAAAGGCGTTTTTGCTGCTGCTGCTGCTGCGGCGCAGGCGCCCTCCGGCCTTCTTCCCTCCCCCCCCAGCAGTCGCGGAGCATGGATTGCCGTCTTGGGTTTGGCGCGCGCGCGGAAAAGGGAAATCAAGGATTGGTGCTATGGAGGTAAAAGGACCGCCCGTCCGCGCTCTCTCGCGCATCGCCGTCGTCGTCGGTGGAGGCTGAAGCCCGTCTTGGGGCGCTTCCGCAACCTTGATGACGCGGCGCGGTGCGGAGCGGTGCGGAGCAGTGCGGAGCAGTGCGGAGCGGTGCACGCGCCCCCAAGTGGGGGGGGTTTTTTTTTGCGGAGGATTGAGGAAATGGAGAATTGTGAAACGCGGGAAGGGGGCGGCAAAGCCAGGCCAGCGTAGCTAGTGCGCAGCAAACAGTCCAGGCGAGGATGCTGGAGAGGAGGAATGGCTGTGTGTGGTGACGTCAGCGTGAATAGGTCGTGAGAAGGGGAGCCGGTGGGGACTGTTGGTCTGAACCTGGCTGCTGGGAGCGGCGCAGACACCTGCTTCGCTTGGCGAATGTTGGTGGGAGTCTTTGGAAGCTGGCGATGCGGTGCGTAGCCTCCTTCCTGATGCTGATCTGAAGCCAGCTCGTGTGCACTGGCCGCCACCGCTGCTCTTTTACATTTCTGCGTCGGACTAATTGGCCTAAAGGTTAGTGTAGGCCGTGGTTTAGAGTTCGGTCGAGCATGGAATGCTGAGACTGCGCCAAGGGGTTCGTGGCGTTGGAGATGCATTACTATTGTGAAGGGGATTTTGGGTAAGCGGTGCTGGTCTGGCTGGATGGCATGTGCCGTGCCAGTTGGGCTGTGTCAGAACGCGTAAGTCTGCCGCTTTGCCGCGGTTCGTCGTTATCTCTCTGATTCCATTTCTGTCTTCTGCCGCTAAGTATTTGTCGTGCTCAATTTCGCCCTATGTGTCTCCTCTGGCCTACAATGGCAGGACGATGTTTCCGATTTACGATTGCATTGCGAGAAACGGACCGTTTACCTGCGATCAGGCAGCGCTTTTCTTGTGTTGATCTCACTTCTGGTGGTGCGGCCTTAGCCTCCGCAGCCTCTCGTGTAGCATTGTCATTGCGTAAACTTTGACAATGACTAGTCGTCAGGCTCTCTGCAACTGCCGAGCGTTGTTGGGCTTCCTTTCAGTCTGGCTAAGATTGCCCGTCCGCTCCCGCACAGATCCCGACTCAGGAACGTGGAGAAAGAAAGACATTCGGGAGAACCGAGGTTGTACCTGGACCAAGGTGACCAGCGTGTGGCCGTGGGAAGTTTATGTTCAAACGAGCTGTGCATATCTCAATTGCGCAGCATTGACGGTACGCATGGCCCCAGTACCGGAGGGGGGTAGGAGACTGCAGGTATGCTTTGTATCTCCACCCTCACTTGAAACAGAGAAGAAAGGACACTCATACGTTCATGAGCTTGCGGATGTGGGTCAGCAAGAACCGCAATGTTCTGCCCCCAATAATCCATCAATTCATTTTGCTTGTATTACAGTCACGCAATTGACCTTGCGGGAATGGCTCAACATAGAACTAGCATTGGCGGAGCTGAAGAATTACCACGCCATCGAGTAAGTCTCCACCACCACTCCAGCTTCCAGGCATGCAGATTGCCAACCCACAACGCCAAAGACATACTCAGTTTCACATCCACAACGAAGCACAAAAGTGTTGATAACAACTCCTCTCGATTCCCGCCCGCGGGTCTAAAACACGGGAAGCCAAAGACACCGAACCGGACCTACATCTCCTCATCCCCCCCAACATCCACCTCCCTCGTCCCCCTCCGCACGACCAACCGCTCCACCAACGCCACCACCATCAACCCCGCCCCCGGCACCACCGCCTCTCCCTCCCCCGCCGTCATCCCCGCCGTCCTCCCCAACTCATCCCCCCAGGTCGCGCGGCGAGACGGCCTCGAGGGCCGGGACGTGGGCGTAGGGGCGGAGGTCGTGGGTGGTACCGGAGGGCATGGTGGGAGAGGGCGGCGGCGGGTCGGCGGCGGCCTCGAAGGCGTGGCGGGCGAGGGGGAGGGCGGCGGCGAGGGCGAGGGCGAGGGCGGTGGCGGCTCACTCAGGAAAGTACCTGGCGCCGGCTTCCATATTGTTTCATTATCCTCCAGAGAGAAAACAGGCCAGACAATGCCCTCTGACACTGAGGCCCAGTTGAGCTAATATTTTGTCAAGGTATGGTCTTCCGTCTCCCCATTGTGAGTCTTTGGACCAGCACGAACGAATGAGAACACGTTATGAGGCTTGATATTCTTCAAAATCGAACCAAAGCGCTAATTAAAAAAGTAATTTGCAACACACCGGGTTGCCTCGTTTACCATTCGACACCTTTTAGCTTCAAAGGGAGGTGAAGTAGCCGGTGCCCTGAATCCCTTGGCTTTGGAAGCCGCCCGGCCCGGATGTTTGTCTGGATGGACTGATGGAGCAGCCTCGGCTCTCCCAACTTCGCATCGCGCTCCTTGCGCAAAGCTACAAACTCCTCTTCGGTGATGCCGTCTTTCAGATGTCTGTTATGCATCTTGTGGTCTCTGACGCTGATCCAAGGCACGGGAGCACTGCGCTCATCCGGAGGGTAGTCGTGGCCAGTCCATATTCTCACGTGGTCTGGTAAGCTGAGAAGCTTACGTCCTGAGTTGAAGAGGTCTTTTGCACTGCCGCCGGGGAAATCGCAGCGGGCGGTGCCAATGTCCGCGTGGAAGAGAGAATCACCACAAAAAACATTATCTGGGAATCCAGGTCAGCAGAGCTGCGTCATTGCCACGGGTTGCTGTAAGTATCATACCTCCAATCTTGTAGCCGAGATGGTCGGGCGTATGGCCCGGAAGGTGAACGGCCGTGGCTTTTAATCCACCAATGCTGAACGTCTCGTCATCGTCGAAGAGCTTGACAAAAACGCCCTCGTACTCCTCCTCTGGGACTCCGTATCTCTGACCAAACAGTCTCTGCACATTCCCGATGCGCTTGCCGATGCCAATAGATGGCTTGTGGCCTTGCTTCCGGTCAAGACGATTCTGAAGATACGACGCCGCTGACAGGTGGTCCGCGTGACAGTGTGTTTCGAGTATTCTGTCGACCCTGTAGTTGTTCTCCTCGACCAAAGAGAGCAGTGCATCGGCCATGTTGGTGGTGATGGCCTGGGTGGCCGGATCATAATCCAAAACCGGGTCGATGATGACAGCGGCCAACGTAGACGGATCAGCGACCACGTACTGCCACGTGCCTGTCTTGCTTTCAAACACATCGTGGATGGTTGGCTCCTCAGCCACAATGGCCTTGGCGCTGTGCGAAGCTCGACGTGCCGTGAAAGCCCGATGATGTTTGGTGGGAAGGAGAGCCGTGTCGTGTGCGGGGCGACACGACGTGCCTCGGCAGACTGGTGCTGTCCTTGCTGGTGCTTGACCAGAGGCTGCGGTGTTCACGGCGTTATTTCTTGCGGGCCGTGGAGCAGTTTCTGCGGCCTTACCTTGGGGCTGTTGGTGGCGAGAATGGAGCCGGCTGGCTCGGATCGCTGCGGCCGGCAGACGCGTCGTCGCCTGCAACCTGTTGACGTGCGGTCTGAGAAGCTTCATTTCCCTCGCGAAACACAACAAAACTTCCCCAAGAGATGCAAAGGCCTAATGATTTACCTTCGAGCCAGACCTGCTTAAAAGGCGAAGCACATGTGGTCAGGCCACCCGTTCCCGGCCGTCGCCGACTCGCTCGTAAGCTCGGCGACAAGTCTCAGCCTACCGCGCATTTGACCGACGACCTGACACCCCCCAGAAGACGTGTGTTTTGATGCAAAGGGATTCTTGTCCCGCAGAAGAAGATCATCACAGATGTGTGCGCTGAGGTAGGAAGTGCGCTGAAGCGGCCACAAATACAGGTTGGGAAACAAAGCCCTGCTGGTAGTGCGTGGTCACGCAATCCTCAAACTGCAGAAGGCTCGAACCTGCTTTGCCTTAGAAACGAGCGGCCAGGATAGAAAGATGATGTAAGATTTAACAGGGCGTGGATCGGACACTAAATGATACCGGCGACTAGGGCCGTCGCCGACTGGCGGGCCCAGGATGGCGCTAAGGGATGGTGGTCGCCGATTAGGGCAGTCCACTGCAATGACCTGCTTGCAGTCGCACCCACCATCACCGCAGAACCGGTCTCTCGTTTGACTTCATCGATTCTTTGCATCTCAGCCTTCTTTAACACGCCGGTCATGGTCTGCAGCCGCCTCTCATTGGTAGCCGGCACTGCCAGGAACGCAAGTTACACGACACGGGCCATTCCTCTGGCCATCCGGAATCTCGCAACTGTGTCGCCGGCCATCTCTACTGCGCGCAAGCACAGGGTGGTCGTCATCGGAGGCGGGGCAGCTGGTCTCGCCATCAGCCACCAGCTTCTCCGGTCAGGCAGATTCGCCAAAGACGACATCGCAGTCGTCGACCCAGCAGAGTGGCATCACTACCAGCCCGGATGGACCTTGGTGGGCGGCGGCCTCAAAACGAAAGAGGAGCTGCGGAGGCCGCTGGCAAGCCTGGTCGACCCGAAGCTCGCGTTCTACAACCACGGCGCCGGCACCTTCTCCCCGGACGACAATCTGGTCACCCTGCAAAACGGGGACAGGATCGGCTACGAGCAGCTGGTCGTCGTGCCCGGCATCCACATGAACCCGGGCAAGATTGCGGGTCTACCCGAGGCCCTTGCCGACCCGCGCTCTTCTGTCTCGTCCACGTACGGCTACGACTCCTGCGACAAAGTCTTCCGTACAATCAAGCAACTGCGAAAAGGCGACGCCATTTTCACCCAGCCAACCGGCATTGTCAAGTGTGCCGGCGGTCCGCAGAAAATCATGTGGCTCGCGTTGGACTACTGGAAGCGAGCGGGCTTGTACCATCCGGCCGATCCATCTGGCTCGCCCGTGAAAATCAGCTTCGCTACAGGCCTTGGGGTCATGTTTGGCGTGCCCAAGTACAGCGCCAAGCTCGAGGAGATGCGCAAGGAGAGAGGAGTTGAGGGGCTGTTCCAGCACGACCTTGTCGCCATTGAAGGTAACAAGGCGACCTTTGCTGGTCCTGATGGAAAGGTCACGCGGAACTTTGATCTGCTGCATGTTGTGCCTAAGATGGAGCCTCATGCCTTTGTCAAGAACAGTCCTCTCGCGAACGAGGCTGGCCTCGTTGACGTCGACGAGAACACTCTTCGCCATACCAGATACCCGAATGTCTGGTCTGCTGGCGATGCCTCCAACCTTCCTACATCCAAGACGGCAGCGGCAATAACGTCAGCCGCACCGGTTCTGGTCCGCAATCTTCTGCTGGCTATGGAGGGGAAGGAGTCCGACGCGAATTATGACGGATATACATCGTGCCCACTTCTAACCGAGTACGGCAAGGTCCTTCTCTGTGAGTTCAAGTACGGTGGAGAGCCTAAGGAAACATTCAGCATGCTCGGCCTTGACCAGGGTGTTCCTCGCCGTGCCTTCTATTATATGAAGAAGGACTTCTTTCCATGGGTGTACTTCAAGTCTATGGTCAAGGGAACTTGGAGGGGGCCAAAGGGCTGGATCAACTGAGACAAACACCGGGGCTCGCGGGTATTACACTCATTTGGGCGGCAGAGTAATGAATGTAGCGGGAGATGAGAAATGGAAATCCACTCGTCCACGCGGCTGGGCATATTATGGAATTCAAAATGGAGCATAAGATTTCTGGTGTCCATGTAACAGCGTCGCCTAAGAATTGCAAGTGCAAGAGGGCTTGCGCCCGCAAAACGATGCCGAAAACACAGACATGGTTGGACTGATGAATGACAGCACGCAAGGAATGAGGGCGCATCCTTTGAGTTACTAATAATCTTCTTTGTGTGTTGTTTTTGCTTCCGAAGATCTTGTTGTTTTACTGAACAAATTGAGCTCGATATCGGAACTGATGTCTCCTTGTCGACCATTCTCACTGCCACCCGGGAAATTACTTGGCACCTGCATCCTTCTTGCTTCACTCTCCTGCTTATCGGCAAGAATGTGGGAGGCGGACTGATGGTCTCCGGGTTGGCCCCACTAAAGGGATGAAAGCCTCTTTCAGCAACACCAAGACGATCGTCTTATCTTTCGGCCCTCCCTGACTTAGGATCCTCTCTATATCCTCGACCGAATCAATAGTGCCCATCGTTCCGATGAGTCGAGCTTTGCGCAGGTTGATGGGCGAACTGGTGTTATAATGATACATGCTGTTTATGAGGAAGGCTGAAGGAGCTGATCGGCCATGATGTGATCAGAAAATGGTACTCATCAGTGCAGACGAACTTGGCGTGCTTACCAAACTGTCTTGAGGAATAGTGCTGTGATTCGTAGCGCACGCAAGCTTAGAAACGCAGAGCGTACGTGTAATGCGAGGAAATGTCCCGCTTTGATAGTGATGTGATTGTATTGCATGAGCAGACCGCTGAAATTGGAACTTAGCTTCAGCGGTAAACTCCAGCATGATCATCATATCTGCGGACACCCCCAGTGGCGGGGCGATAGTCGTAGAGGTGGGCGGAAGGTGCCGGCCGGTACCCAATACCACCTCCAATGGACTGGCGGACGGGATCATCGCCTGAGGCCAGTTCGTCATATGCGTGTGGAAGTCGCATGCGAGTTGGGCTCGACATCATAAAATTATGATGTCCCCTCTGAGGCTCACCAACGAGACGCTCAGCTACCATTGAGACCCGTGGTCTGTGAGACGGACCCGGAGAGTCGACTGTGCCCAATACACGACCAGGGCCAACGGGTCCTTCAACCCTTCTGCGAACAGAATACGCGGAGCGGTCATCTTGTGCCTCGCTTTCGACCATCCAATCACCAGACCGCCGCTTCAAAGAGAATGGTCGCTCGTGGTTCTGTAGGTTAGGAATCTGTGAGTTTGACGCTAGTCGAGGAGAAAACAGGTTCTGGTGGGTGAAAGGGTGAGCATCTGATCGATTGCCGCCGGCACTATCCGTAAACTGAAGAGGGTTCGATCTGCTGCCAGTAAGACCAGACCGCTCTACCCTGTCGAACATGTGCTGACGATCAGGCTGCTCGGAGGCTTTGTGAAGAAAGGAAAGAGATGGGTCCTTGTCTCCTACCCTATTTATACCGGGATCGCCAGCCCGCTCCACGGGGCGACGATCGTAATACCTCTCGTCAGTGGAGGGATTCCTCGGCTGTGTGCGTCCAGCGTCATGCGCTTGGACTGTAGCGAGCTGACGGTTGCCAACACGAATGTCTCTTGGGGCTCGCGTAGGACTGCTTGTCAAGTCTATGGCATTTGCTTGCGGTGCACGCCTGCTGTGATCATCCATGCCTTCCACTCTCTGACGTGCTTGGGCACTCTCGTGCTCATGCAAAATCGGCCTCTGCATGATGGATCGCTCTTGGTGTGAAAGGTAGCGAGCCTGGCCATTGCTAGTTGTCGGGTGGGCTGAACTTGGCTCATCCCTCTCTATTGAAGGCATAACAACGTCTTCCAGGTGAGGTTCCACGCGAAGGCGTTTATCATGATCAGACCTGTCAATGACATAAGATCCAGGATTCTCACGTGCAGGAGGGCGACTGCTGGCATAGTGATGAAGTGAAAACTGTCCACGTGGGGGCTCGGCATCATACCTCGCAGCCTGAACTCGCTGGACGTCGCCATACGGATCCTGATCTGCGACGCGACGGGAATGGTATTGCTGTTTGGGGAGCTGCTTGTGAGTATGAACGTCTTTTGAGATGGGGTTGCCTGACACGCTGCATAATCGTTGTCATCAAAATCCACTCACCTCGGGAAGATGGCGTCCACCCATCTCATGAGGATATGCGAGAGGTGGAGCATCGCGGGTAACAGTTCTAGAAACGTCAGAAATACTACATCCAGACATAGGCCCAAGTCGAAATACGCCCAAACATACCGAACGCGAGGCCGAGGATCCATCTTATCTGAAGGTAGTGGTATGTACCCACGTGGGGCGGCTCTGGGGCGTGCTGCTTCCGGGATGTACAGAGTACGATGGCTGGCGTGTCTGTCATGAGGCGTTTCATAGGCCATTCCCTGTGTAGATGCTGGCTCGACAAAAGACCTGGGCCTGGCAATGGAAGGGACATGGGTGCTGGGTATATGATGATGGCCTCGCGATTGATGTCCAACTGGCGCATGAGGATTCGGAGCGTGTTCAACACTTGACTCCGAGTCAGACTCATCATCATCGTTCGAGCCGTTGTCATCGCTGTCATCCAGGACGATAACTTCACGAAAGTCATCCTCCATCTCGACGACCTCATCATCCTCATCGGTGTTTTCACCCCGCCAAGCCAGAATCTTCTCGATACAAGGGTTCTCCACAGTCTTGCGGGCCTGGATGTAGCCAACTTCTTTGAGAAGTCTGTCGTAGTCGGTATGTTTGTGCCTCACATGGGCAAGCACAGCCATCTGCACACGTCGTTCCAACGAGAGATTTGTCGCATTACCTACCCTCTTGGCACCCTGGGAAGAAGAGTCAGTGGCAAAACTACCTACAAAAGCGGAATCCATACTTCAGCGAATGCATGTTCGACGATGGCTTCAAGCGAGTCCTCGGGCATCTTCGGGAACAGGTCTCTCATGGCGGCTCGGACTCTGTCTTCTTCACTCAGATCGACGTGCGCCCTTAATCTCCGGCTCAGGCCTTGCGTGAAGCCGAAGCCGTTCTTGGACTTGGGACGAGGACCACCAATCTGGATACCAAGCCACTCGGCAGCCAGGTCGACGATATTGTTGGGAAAATGGAAGCCGATCCTGTTGACATGGAAAGAGATCTTCTCGGGATCGGCTGTAGCATTGTTCTTGGGAGGGGCCTTGGCCGGTCAACATTGTGCGTGCAAGCAAAGGCGGAATCCTTACGGAAACAGCGTAGGCTAGTTCGCCACGCTTGCGGCAAAACTCTTTGCACTGTGCGGAGAGCTTTGCATTGCCAAATTCTACAAAAGTGTAGCCAGGCGGAGGGTGTGGATCGAAAGTGGCCTGAACGTGACCGAATTAGACTGTACAGGACGAAGGGAAACGAAGACGAAAAGACGAACGGATAGACGGAGCTTCTTTCTTTTCTGCGTCACCGACTCCAGGATGACTTTGTAGTTGCCGTTCTTCTTCCTGCGCTTGTGCGGCAACTGCTTGGTAGGAGATGGCGCGGAGAGATCTGCGGGTTGCGCCGTCGAGGCGCGGCTGCGGATTCTCCCCATGCCGGCGAGTCTACACGTCCAGGATGCTGCTGCTTGAGATTAGTGGGCACAGGCTTGCGACAGAGAGCTTCCTGCAGCGGCTCTGCCGGCTGTAATCACGCGCGCTCGCAGCAAGTCGACGGCGAAGTGCCAGTCACGCAGAGGCGGCGGCGGCGGATGGAAGAGCGTGAAGCAGTTGGGCCAGAAGTGAGACGGAGGTGCAGCGGGCGCGCCGCTCAAGTACACATCGGGTCGCAGCCTTGCGCGCACGGGCCCCGGCGTCATTCCGGTCAATCGCCGTGTGAAGATGATGGCCGTGGCCACCAAGGTCCTCAGCGGAAGAGCCACCATGTCGCCGACCGACCGCGACGTCCTGCGCGCCTACAGACACCTCTACACCTGGGGCCTCCGCGCCGTGCAGTTCTCGAAGCCCGCGCGCTACACCTTGCGGAACCGTCTGCGACGCAGCTTCCGCACGAGCGACCGCGCTTCCTTCGACCAACGCCGCATTGACAACACTGTCGAGTTCCTGCGCGGCGCAACTAGAGAAAAGGGTCTCGAGCATCGTATCATCAAGAGCCTGTTTCACACATGGTGGGCGGAAGACAACTGGAGGCGGAACGAGCGCTACCTAAACGCCTGGAAGCCCGGCAGGTCCGCCATGTCTCTCCCGGCTCGCAAGGAATCTCCCGACTGATGGTCTTGACAGGGACAGAGAAGACGTTCGAATTATAAGGACAGTCTATGATCCGTTCTACCACAAGATACGGATGCTGAACGAGGCAATGGGCATGTGCATCCAGTAGCTCGTTCCGGCCTATCTGGGCCTCGACCGGACAAACATACTTCGAGTAGGACGCGCACTTCTGAGGCTTGGTAGAGTCACATATGATCTTCTGAGAGAGGTCTACTACATGAAGTCATCCAGGAAGTCCTCGTCCCGATCCTGGTTACTCGACGCCGCGATCAAATCGTCTTGGTGCACATCATCGTAGGCATGGTCTCTCTTCCACGCGAGCTCCTTGCGCTCCTTAGCAATGCGGGCCTCTTCCTTTTTCTATAATCGCGGACTGTGTTAGTCGCAGTGGAACAAAAGAGGGTTGAGGAAGAAAGCCCAAGAGGAGTACTCACCCGTTCCTGCTGCGCCGCGCGGTCCTTCTTCCTGAGCTCCCGCTGCCTATCTTCCCTCTCTTGGCGCAGGTCTGGGTACTTCTCGACCTTGGTCTTATTGAGGCGGTTGATGATGGGGTTCTCGCGCTCGACGACATGGATACGCTTGACCTTCTTGTTGTCCTTGAAACCGACCTGACCCACCGCCATGCTACCGTCCTTCTTCAAGTTGGACCATGGCGTGTAGATGACGGTGATGTTGTTCTTCTTGTTGCCTACAATGGAGATTAGTGCCTGTATCCGCCGCAAATACTATCCTCATAGCTAGTTCATAGAGAACAAAACAAGGAATACTGTACCCTCGATGGAATTTGCCTTGGTCAGCTGTGCACAGTCCTTCAGAAGTTCTTCTGGGATGCTTTCCCAAGTCTCGCCATCACGGAGGCGGACATATATATGCGCGCTGGAGAGGTTGTCGACGTGAAACTACCAAAACTGTCATGTTGGCGCGGCGTCTTTCTAATCGATGGACTTGTTCGTCACTGGTTCGGTGTCACGTACCCTAGATACGTTAGAGAAATGATTACCCTCACAGTAAAGGCTGGGTAATAGTGCTCGATCCGCCAAACACCGAACCAACAAAGCCGAAGGAAAAATGCCGAGTGCTTTTTCACAGCAAAAGAAAGCACTTACCACACGTCCTCCTCCCAGCCATACTTGATCAACTCCTCATCTAAAAAGTGCAACCACTTCGGTCAGCAAACAACTCGAGCGCCGCTACCCGCAGGTCACGCGGTTAGAGTGAGCGTGCTACGTACTCTCGACCTTGTCCTTGCCGACGTAGATGAACGCCGCCGGCGACACGACGTTGCTGGTGAAGTAGTAAACCATGCTGGCAAAAGCGTGTGCCGGGCTCCTCGCTTCCGTGCGCGGGTCTGGAACGACGTGTTGGGCTCGGGCTTCAAAAGCCGAGTGGAGCGGGCTGCAAGGTGTGGTTATGGTCACTGCCTCAAAATACTTTAGCGTGGGGAGCCGGCGCGATCTAATTGGCCGAGAGCGTGGCGCACTGGACGATGCATGCTGGCCGTATATCCCCGCGACTGTGACGTTTTTGATCTGCTTCGCAAACCGCGCCTGCCCAGTGATTGATGCGCGCATATCCAATCCAGTACCGAGATGGCTCTATTTTGTCGCAGTGTAGAGTCTAAACGAAGCACTGCGGTGCTAGTAACTTGTACATTCTTTCAGCGGTCTCACATGGCAGAATACACGCCAACAAATGAAAAATGATATGACTATACACATGCAACCCTCCTCCTCCCCCTCGCTCTATAATGCCAAGGAGAAGAGTAGCAGAAGCACAACGACCATGGATGGGCAGTCTCTTTTATCCCAGCCATCAATACACGTCTCCGTCTTCCTCCGTCTACGTTTCTTCGTGGACCAAGCCTCCCAAAATAAACCCCTCTAACCGATGATAACCTTGCCCTCCTCAGAGAAGCTGTACGCAGGAACCTCGAGGTTGAGCGGGGCGGGACCCTTGCGAATACGGCCGGAGATATCGTAGTGGGAACCGTGGCACGGGCAGAACCAGCCGCCAAAGTCGCCGGCCTCGCCAATGGGGACGCATCCAAGATGGGTGCAGACACCTGAGGAACGGAGAACCGTGTTAGTCGGGCATCCCAAAGTTTTGGGGGATCCAGCCTCGCGCCCTCCGATTATCGGGTCACGTACCAAGCATGATCAACCATTCCGGCTTCTGCACACGGTCGCTGTCGGGCTGAGGATCCCGGAGAGCCTCCCACTTGGCGCCCTCGGCCTCAGAGATCTCGTCGCCAGTGCGGTGACGAATGAAGACGGGCTTGCCTCTCCACTTGATGATAACCTGCGCAAAGGCTCAACAGGGTGTCCATGACACATTGACTGTCCAGACTTACGTTCTTGCCCTCAGGGATAGCCTCGAGGTCGATCTCAACCTTGGCCTGGGCCAAGACATCGGCGGAGGCCGACATGTTGACAAGGAAGTCTGACGGACGCCAGATTAGCCACTGCCTCAATGCATTGTCCCATCGCCCCAATCATTGCTATGACGCGCCGAAGCGTCTATGTCCCTAATGCAGAAGTGCTACCCACCTTGCACGGTGTTCTTCGCGCCCATGGCGGACAGCGCGCCCATCGAACCAACCATGAAGTATTGGAAGACCTTGGTGCCGGTCTCACCGCCGCTGGTGCGGTACTTCTTCCAGGCGGAGGTAGGGATGCTGGTAGTCTTGGCGCCGGAGCCGCCCTTGAATGGGCTCTCGAACGAGGTGTGGGGAGTGGCGGATGAGACAGGGCGGGTTTGCACGGCGGTAGCGGCAGCGGCGCGCACGGCAGGCAATTGCGAGCGCACGGCGGTACGGGCCAGCGAGCTGGCAGTCGACGTGAGGGCCGGCATGGTGGTGGAGCGGAGAGGCGGGCGGCGTTGGATGAGGCGGGTGGTGTGGTTGATGGGAACACGGCGGTCGAAGTCGAGATTCGATGGTGTATACGATTTCTCCCGGCAGCCCGACTGCTGCGCTGCTCAGGCGCTGACTGGGGGCCGTCTTATTGGCTGGCGTGCACGGGCCCACGCGCGCAGGCAGGCATATGCTCCGGCTCGGGCTGCGCTCCAGCTCATCTGCATCATCGCTTTCGCCGCCCGGCCGATGATTATTGCTGCCTCCAGCAGGACGACTTGCGCGCTATTCCTTCGCTCGGTCTCCCTGCACAGACTGACCCGCACAGCTTCCGTAAGGACCACATCCAGGCTTTCACGGCTCGCATTAAGGCCCGCCAAAATGCCACCCAAGACAGCCTCGCAGCAAGTCAGCGCGTACGACAACGAGCCTGACCTCATGGGGGCTTTTCGCCATAAGAAGAACGACGCTGCCGAGAACTCTTCAGGCCCAAGCACCTTAGTTGTGAAGGAAGTCGTCGGAGACATATTCGATGCTCCCCCTAACGACGTCATCGTCCACGCCTGCAACTGTATTGGCGACTGGGGCGCTGGCATCGCGGCTGGATTCAAGAAGCACTATCCCTCTGCCTTCAAGCTACACCACGAATTCTGCCGAAATGGCCTTGAAGGCACAGCCAAGATCGCAACAGCGCAGCTAATCCCGCCCGTGGACAGCGAGGAACCCCGCCACTACGTCGGTTGCCTCTTCACCAGCGTGCACTTTGGAAGGAAGAGGGACCCTCCCAAGGCCATTCTGGAGAATACGGGTCCTGCCATGGAGGACCTACTCAGACAAATTTCTGAGGTTAGCAGGACGAGCGAGGTTGGTGAGGTGCGCATGTGCAAGATCAATTCTGGGCTCTTCGCAGTGCCGTGGAAGAAGACTTTAGAAGTCCTGCAGAGCATCAAGCTTGAGCCGGGAATGCCCTCGACTGTAACAGTCTTTGAGAGGGCTTGAAACTGGAGCAGGGCCGAGATGTTTGTGGCTCTTCACCCCATTTTCCTTTCCTATCGGGAATAGTCTGCCCTTTTTCGATCTTGGTGAAGCACACCCAATTCTCATTTATGGGAGGAATCTGTAAGCTTGGAGTTTAAGGTTGAATGTGAGGTTGAGCTTCATATGAGTATTTTTAATATAGCATTCTCGGAAGACTTAAGTTGTTACTGAAGCATAGCTTTGTAGTTCATCGAATAGCGAAAGCAAGGGAAGCTTGTTTACCCCTGTGTTCGAATCTAGTTACTATGACTGTGAAGAAGTGCTTCCAACGCCATGCTCACTTTGGGGTATTGGTTCCAATGCTTTTTTTCTTTGACTCGTTCTTCAGAACTTCAAGTGAAGTCGTGGTTGTAAAGCAGTGGTAATGATCCATGTCTCGTAGCTCCCCTCGAGTCCAGAAATGATTAACTGGAAATGTATTCAGTTAGAAATTATATTACACAAACCACGCATATCGAACGGCAAAGTCAGAATCGAATCACTAACGGAACCAAGAAACCTTACTAGCTCAAAGTACGCTGAATGCAAAAACTCGAACCCCGGGTAGAAACGCCCAAGCAAGCCAGAGCCCACCCAGCCGACCAAAACCGACTGCATACGCCGCCTTCCATTACGATAACCTCCTCCCAACAGCCCCGCCCTTCCATTTCCCCTTAGTCGTGCGACTGTATCTTATGATCGCCCCTAACAGCCTCTGCATACGTCGGCGGCGGATGGCTCGCGCTTCCCTCGCCACCACTCGCCTGCGGACCAGCCGGCGGCGCAGCACCGCTACCACCCTTGGGCGGCTGCGCTGCCTGCCTGGACGGCTCGTTCACCCACGGGTTCACGACGGCCTGCTGCTGCCCGGGGAACTGCTGGCTCGGAACGGGGCGCCCACCGGCGGCGCCGTAGCTGGGGCCGCCGGCGTGGCCGCTGCGGTACTGCTGGTTGTTGCCGCCGCGGACGGGCGCGCCGGTCGTGGTGACGTAGTAGTAGGTGACGTGCCCGTTCTCGGCGTCGCCGGGCGCGAGGCTTTCGTAGTCGTCGCGGTCTGGGTACGCCCAGATGATGTACCAGGCGTGCAGGAGGCCTGGCAGTAGGCCGAGGCAGCAGAGGGCGATGTTGATGAGGGAGTCTGCGCTGCAGATGCCGCGTTTGACCCAGACTATAGGGGGGATAGGTTAGCTAGGTTATTCTTGGAGGGTTTGGAGGGTGCTGGAAGAGTGTGTTTGCGGGGTTTGCGGCGGGCGGGCTGGTGGAGTGGCTATGCAGCGGTGTGGTTGCCTGTGCGCGATCTGCGGGGACGCTGGGCGGAGCGGACGTACCGGCGACTGGCGGGAAGAGGAGGGCCAGGATAGCGAGGAAGATGTCGGTGCCACACATGGTGATGGGCGCTATTGAGTTTGTGTGGGTGGTGTGGTTTTCGTAGAGCGCGTGTTGTGGTTGTTGAAGAGCGAACCAGCCAGTGGTGGCGGTGCAATGCCTCACTGTCACTATTCCCACAAGTTCCATAGCACAATAGAGAAAATGTGACGAACACTGTTGCAAATGCGCTCGCCTTTGTACATACTTTCACATAATTAAATTATCACCTCTTCACACTGGGAAGACGGGAAGTAGCTGCATCGACGAGTGGGCCAGGGTCCGAACTCAATTCAGCCTCCTACCAGAAGAGGCAAAACATCGTGCGAACAGGCATGTGGGACCTTGTTGATCCAGATAAATCCATGTCGCATTGCTGTCACCAAACATCATTGCAACAGCCCTTTGCGCCTTCGTCGTTGTCTCTTGAACCCCGACAAGGACTGTTTCCAGTGCGCGCGGTTAGCCATCAGCCTGTTCAGCTATCCCGAATGTTCTTCTGGATTGTTTGTTCTCCTTTTCTATTGAAACTGTGCCTCGTAATTACACAGTTTTGCCTGCAGCCGTCTTGGCATCGTGTACGAGTATTCTTGAGACTCCAAGCATTTCTCGGAGCATGCCCAAGCTCCCATCCGATTTCGGCAGCTCTGTTCTTGTACACTACTCAGCAGTGTGCCTTCGCGCTTCACTCCCATTCAGTGCCTTTCAGGCGCTGCATCAGGTATTCGACTTCAACATCCTTGGTGAGGGGGATGACGTAGTTCTGTAGAATAGATCAGCAACTGTGCACTAGGCTTTTGTTCAGAATCAAAGACCTTGTACATATCCACCACGGCATCCACATTGATCTTGGGCGGCGTGGCGGTAGGGTTCTCCGGGTCATTTCCGTAGTTAGTAGCCTTCTTGCGTAGTCTCTCCAAAACCTTTTTCTCCACCGCAGCATCGGTGATAGCGTCGTCGATTCCCTTCCGATCTTCGGCCTTGATGAGCTTGACAAAGCGGTCCGTCTCCTTCCTGAACTTGGACTCAGCGACGAATTTGCCGTAATGGATGCGGCGAGACAGCGCTTGCAAGCAAGCAATGTCAGTCACAGCCGTAGAGCCATAGTGGGAACTTGACTCCTCGTTGTCCTTGCCATCACCCTTCGCGCATGCGACAGGGAGAATGCTCTTGATATAGACGTCCTTCAGCTTGTCGTTGACGTTGACGTCGTTGGGGTGAAGGATGGGCGGGTAGTCCAAGGGCTTCAGAATAGGCGTGCGCAGCGCATCTGGGAAGAATGGATACTCGTCCGGGGCTTGGTAACGGCGGACGCGCGAGTGGACAGCTTCCTGCTCAAACAGAAGCCAGTCGAGGAAGCTCAGAGGGCTGTTTGGAACTTGTATTTCGCCGGGAGTGTAGATGGAGCGGTTCAGTGGGTACTGTACGCGCTCAATAAGGTAGATGGTAATTGTATCCTCCAAGCGGCTGCAGACGCGGGTTAGCGACGCAGGGGCGGAGGGGCGGAGGGGTGTTGCGGCTGCGCGGGCGGCGGGCGGCGGGCGGCGGGCGCTCAGATGGCGGGGATTTCACGCACATGAGAGTTGAGCGGATGTTGGCCAGGTCCAAGACCTGGTCGGCGCTGGTCAGGCCCAAGGCGGTGTCCATGTTTGGGAGAGACAGCGGCCTGTCGCGGGGGAAAATGTCAAGTGGCCGTGGACCATGTCTGACGTGGAGGCGGCAGCTGTGTTGTTGAGCGCGCCCTCCGCTGGCGCGCCGAGCGAGTCGCGCGCGCACGAGGGCGGGACCGAGGCCGGGATGATGCAGCTTCACGGCCTGCCAGCTTCCCCCAAGCAAAACACAAAACACCACGACCACACGCCCCCAATCCGTCAAGCGTGCACGTGGCCCTTTACATCTTTGCCGCACCCGCTGGAAGAGCCATGTCCGACGCCTGCTGAGCTCGAGACACGTCGCCACCGCGTTCCCGCAAGCGCAGACTCAACCGCCATCCATGGCCAACAACGCCGGCGGAGAGGGCGAACCTCGAGGCAGGGCGCACTTGAGGTCGCTCTCCGACAGCTTCGACGAAGAGGAAATTGGCTCAACTGTATGCACCGTGCTGCTGAGACCAATTGCACGCTTTGCCTGTCTCTAATCTCGCAACAGACCAGACAATTAGAAGCTTTCGGGCGGAAAGTCACTGCAACCGCAAACCACCTCATCGGTCCTCTGGGAGAAGCAGGCGTTAGCCAGCACTATCACAACGCCCTCGGCGAGCTCCACCGCGAGCTTCGACGGCCTGGCATACAACGATCAGTCTTCAACCTCGCGCAAGCCACCCCAAGAGAACTCGTGCGCTCGAAGCTGTCTCCGTCGGAGATTCAACAACGCGCCCTGACCTACCTACCCGACGAACTACTTGCCGATATACCAGATACGAACCCGACGTACTCACTTTTCCAAGGTTTCCAGGCCACCCTGCCCGATGATGAAGTCGAGCAAAAAAAGAGGCACGGACCGCGTCATAACTCAAGAGGGCAACGCTTGCTTGGAGGACAGGACGACAACGACGAGGATGTACCGCCGTCGCTGCAAAAATTGAGAAATGAGAAGTCAAGTTTAGCTCATCGCCTGGAGATGATGGGCGTGCGGAAAAACATGTGCAGCACCGAGATCCGGGAGATTGACAACAAGATCTACAACCTCAACGTCATGCGCAAGATTGTCCTCGATAGGCTTGCATCGCTGGAAAACGAGGAGGCCGAGGTTGAGCACGAATTGAACGACGTGGAAAACAAATTGGAGGACATGCAGGAGGAGCTCGAAGACGAAGCCGCTCTGTCGCAAAAGTCACCGGTGACACCAGTGGCGCCCGACTCGGAAGCCAGTACTGAGGGATCACCTGGTTTCATGTCGGAATCCATCTATGAGAAACTGCCGTCTCGGTCTCCCAAGACGGGGAGAAAACGGAAGACCCACCGTCGGATATCCAAATCTATGCCGGTCTTGCACGAGCACCTAGAGCCTGGCTCCAAGATCAAGGAGCTTTCGGGACATACGGATATTGTGACTGCGTTAGATTTTGACGCGCCTTTTGGAACCATGGTCACTGCGGCGTTGGATGACACCGTGCGGGTCTGGGACCTGCACGCAGGCCGGTGTATGGGAATGCTCGAGGGCCATCTGTCCTCGGTCCGTTGCTTGCAAGTCGAGGATAGCATTGTCGCAACCGGCTCTATGGACGCAACTATTCGCCTATGGGACTTGAGCCGTGCCGAATACGCGCCGAGGGACAACCGCATCAACAAGGGCGAGGAAGACGAGGAAGACGCACTAGGATTCGAAGATCCCGAAGCCGCACCTCCGCCACCAACGCCGACCAGCATGCAGGATTGTCCTTTGTTTACTCTCGATGCACACGTGGCTGAAGTTACGGCTCTGCACTTCAGAGGTGATACTCTGGTGTCAGGTTCAGCTGACAAGACCCTCCGTCAGTGGGATTTGGTCAAGGGACGCTGTGTTCAAACGCTGGATGTGCTTTGGGCAGCGGCTCAAGCGTCTTCGACCATGGCACCAGGTGATGGCTGGCGATCCACAGGGCGCACATCTGACGCATCTGCGGATTTTGTGGGTGCTCTGCAGTGCTTTGACGCTGCTCTGGCATGCGGAACTGCGGACGGCATGGTGCGCCTTTGGGACCTCAGGAGTGGACAGGTTCACAGGAGTCTGGTGGGTCACACAGGACCCGTGACATCCTTACAATTTGACGATGTGCACCTGGTCACTGCAAGTCTTGATAGAAGCATTCGGGTAAGTCGACTTTGCTCAACTATATGGACTGTAGACTAACAAAAGCAGATCTGGGATCTCCGCACTGGGTCGATTTTTGATGCATTTGCATATGACAACCCGGTCACAAGCATGATGTTTGACACGCGGAGAATTGTGGCAGCAGCGGGCGAGGATGTGGTTAAGGTGTACGACAAAACGGATGGTAGACACTGGAACTGCGGCCCTGGTGCGGTTGAGGAAGAACCCGCGGCACCACTGGCATCGATCGAAAAGGTCAGGATCAGGGACGGGTATCTGATCGAGGGCCGCAGAGACGGCGTTGTGGGCGTTTGGTCATGTTGATACAGCTGGCAAGCGATTATACGAATACATGTACAATGAGCATTTCAGAAGGAGTCGATGGTGAAGGTACATTAGCGGATCCATCTTTTTTGGTTGTACAAATTTGAGATGCTTGAATATTATCCTCTCGCACATCGCAGATGCCTGTCCCTGGCGTACCTGCATTTGAATGCTAGGCAAATCTAAGACTATCGCACAAGGTGGTGCAGACCAATGGCGGTGGCGGTGTGGCGAAGAAACGGTCGCGCCGGAGCATCACGTGTATGTAGACGGGCCGAACGCCGCGCATGGGCCAAAGCTTGTGCGTGAGCTGCTGCATTCTTTTTTGCCCGCAGCCTTCCTACTCCATCTTTCCCGTCAGGGAACCTCTACCGCTGTCCCTCACTGCTCCGTGGTCTCTGTCTCTTCTGGAGCTATACCCGCGCTCCTTTCCTTCTTGTTGTTTTTTTCTCCTTTTTCTCCCCTGCGCGTCTCATCTCTTCCGCCAACGATGATGCTCGCACAAGCTGCGCGACGCCGCTCACAACGCGATGCGTATCGCCGCCTTTCGCGCGCCGCAAACCAGCTATACCTTCCATGGCTCTGCCCTGCCATGTGGCGGGGCAATTCCTCCCTACCTCCCGGCCCGCAGGTCTCAGAGGGCCGCAGCGCGCAAAGAAAACCATGCTCTGTAGCGAGCTCACGGTCACGATCGCTAGCAACCACCGCCGAAGCCATCGGTCAAATCAAAGCCTCTCCCTCCTTCGACGCGCTATCTCAAGACATCCTGTCGCGCGCGCGGGGCTCTACCGGCTCTTCCAAACCGGCCCCGCTGCTCGAGTGGAAAACCTCGCAACCCGTTATCGTCCCCAGCACCACGACTGCGCCTCCACCGCGTCTGATATACTTCAATGGTATTGGTGGCGACCCATCCGAGCTATACTCGAACCTACACGCCTGTCTGCGCGTCGGGCGCCTTGATAGAGCAGCGGCGTTGGTGCGGCGGCTACGAGAGCTGTATGTTTCCAGCGCCCCAGAGCTGGTCGAAGCGAATAACCTATATTTGATGCACGTCATGGACCGCGTGGTGGCGAAACAACCGGACTACAGCATCAACATGATGAGCACATGGTTCGAGGTGGAGATGCGGGACAATGACATCGCGCCGAATTCGGTCACTTATACGTGCATGTTGCGCACCGCTATTGCTACTCTGGAAGGCAGCAAGAGGGACAGGCTCATGCGACGATACTTATGGCTTGCAGAACAGTCCGGAGTCCTGGACACCGTGCTCGCCAATAAAGTATGGTCAGATGGCGAATACGCTGTGCTCGCAGAGATTAGGCCAGATTTGATTGGAGAATTTCAGCCAGTGGACTCGTCGGATCCGGATCAGCCCGGCCATTTGGGCGATGTTGTAGGACGACCTGCACCTGCCGATGACTTGCCGGAACTCAAGGCCGTGGAGCAGAAGGGTTCTGGCTTGAAGGCGATCAAGGGGGCTTTGTCGGTTTTCTCGCCCAAGGAAGAGCTTCACCAGACTATTCCCTACCCTCACGATCTGGAGGGATATACGCAGGAAGAGAAGGACGCGATTTATGCGCGCATGAGACAAGATCGTCTAGAAGAGGACAGCGTTGATGCAGCTGTTGAGCGGTGGCGGGAGGAGCATCAGAACATGCAAAAGAAGGGTATTACCTCGGCGCTACAGACAAAGCCCATGGAAGCTCTGATGTGGCAATGGTACAGCGCAATGGTACCTCTGTTCAAAGATGAATTTAAAAGCATCAATGAGGCTTACGAGGATGAGGCCACCAATGCGGATGATCGTTTGGTCATTGGACCTTTTCTGGAAGCCTTCACACCGGAGAGGTTGGCGGCTACGTCTCTGATTGTCACAGTATCTTCCTTCGGCACACCGGATCACTTCAACGGAATTAAGGTCGCGCAGCTCGCCATGGGTATTGGAAGACAGCTTGCCATGGAACACGGCTTGATGGTGGCACAGAGCATACAAGCAAATCATTCGCTCTATCGCAATATTTCGGAGCGCCGCTTGAAGACCTTGATCAAATACTCCAAGACAATAGATCCAAGCCAAGAGAAACCGTCGCAGGATGGCGGGAATGGCGAGGGTGTTGACAAGAAATACGAAGGACTGAAAGACTTGGAATGGGCGCCTATGATTAAGGCCAAGGTAGGGGCACTGTGCTTGTCCAAGATTTTGGAGGCTGCAAAGATTCCGGTTACGCGTGAAGAGAGAGAGACACGGAGGCAGCTTACTGCCAATGAGCCGGCATTCTACCATGTTACCGTCTACTTGGCCGGGCGTAAGTCCGGTACGATCCGTCTGCATCAGAACGTGCTGGATAAACTCAGGAGGGAGCCCCTTCGTGGCTCTTTCGGTACGAAATACCCCATGGTTGTGGAGCCTTTACCCTGGAAAGGCTACAGAGAAGGAGGATACCTACGCTACCCGGAGCCTATCATCAAGGACAAGAAACAGGACGATTCCCAACGGATTTATGCCATGGCGGCCATTGCGAAGGGCGATATGGATCAAGTTTTGGCCGGCCTCAGTGTTCTTGGGAAGACGGCTTGGAAGATCAACAGGGATGTGTTTAAGGTCGTCGTCGAGGCGTGGAACACGGGTGAGCCCATCGGTAAACTTGCGCCTGAAAATCCGAAGATGGAGTACCCGCCGGAGCCGGGCCCTGATGCTCCGAAGAGGGAGTTTGCCATGTGGATCAAGGAGAAGCACAGGATCGACAATTTAAAGAGCGGTTATCACTCGCAGCGCTGCTTCCAGAACTTCCAGCTTGAAGTCGCTCGTGCCTTTAGAGACGAAGTCTTCTACTTTCCGCACAACATGGACTTCCGTGGGCGAGCATATCCAATTCCTCCGCTTCTCAACCACCTGGGTGCCGATCTGTCGCGTGGTCTACTCACATTCGCAAAAGGCAAACCGCTAGGTTCTGTCGGCCTCTCATGGCTCAAGATTCATCTTGCCAACGTCTTCGGATACGACAAGGCCAGCTTGATGGATCGCGAAGCGTTTGCCATGGAGCATATCGAAGACATTTACGACTCTTGCCAGAACCCATTGACTGGTCGGAAATGGTGGCTGACAGCTGAGGATCCATGGCAATGTCTGGCTACCTGTTTCGAGTTGAGGAACGCCTTCGACTCACCCGACCCTTCCAGCTATGTTTCTCATATGCCTGTGCATCAGGATGGCACTTGTAACGGTCTCCAACACTACGCTGCGCTTGGTGGTGATAGGGCTGGTGCCGCCCAGGTCAATCTGGAACCCGGAGACCGGCCTTCTGACATCTACTCTGCCGTGGCCGACATTGTCAAGAAGGATGTTGCCAACGACGCAAAGGCTGGCCAGAGATTTGCAAAGATACTTGACGGCAGGATCACGCGCAAGGTGGTGAAGCAAACTGTTATGACGAACGTTTACGGCGTCACCTTCGTTGGCGCTCGTGACCAAGTCATTAGGCAACTGGAAGTCGTTCTTTCCGAGGAAGAGAAGAAGATTGGGCTTTTCGCGATGGGTGGATACGTTGCGAAACTGATCTTCAAGGCCTTGGGTCAAATGTTCAACGGTGCACAGGAGATCCAGGACTGGCTCGGGGTGTGCGCGAATAGGATCACAACCTCTCTTACGCCAGAACAAATTGACATGATCGAAAAGCAGACTACGACCGGCACCGCTAGCGGGGAAGCTCAGGATCCTCGCTACCGCAAGAAGAAGAGCGTTAGGAAGAAGACAGTGTCGGGAAAGGACATCGAATCGCAGCTCCGCACCACCGTCATCTGGACCACGCCGTTAAGGATGCCTGTCGTGCAGCCGTACCGGAAAACTTTGTCTCGCGAGATCACCACCGTCCTCCAGTATCTCAGCATCGTGCAGCCTAAGACCACAGACGCCACCGACAAACGCAAACAGCTGCAAGCCTTCCCACCCAACTTCATCCACTCGCTCGACGCCACGCACATGCTGCTCTCGGCCCTAAAGTGCAACGAGCTCGGCCTTACTTTTGCGTCGGTACACGACTCTTTCTGGACGCATGCCGCCGACATTCCGCTGATGAACCGCATCCTGCGCGACGCCTTCGTGCGCATGCACTCGGAGGACATCATCGGCCGTCTGCACGAGGAATTCTCCATCCGCTACAAGGACTGCATGTACCTCGCCTCTGTGCCCGCCTCCTCCCCCCTCGCCAAGCGCATCAAGGCCTACCGCATGGACAAGTCTCTGTCCGACCCGGACAATAAAATTGGCCGCACCCTCGTGGACGAGCTGCTCCTCGAGCGCACCCGTCAGCGCCTCCTCCAGTCCGAAAACCCGGATGAGCGTGCTGAGGGCGCCGCCATGATCACCCCAGGCGCGCTGTACGAGACCGCGAAGCAGGAGGAGGTTGAAATGGGCGGCGAGCGCGTCGACCTACAGACGGGCGACGATGTGCACATCGCGCGCCTGGGCGACACCTCGGACGAGGAGGTTGCGAAGCGCAAGAAAAAGGACGCCGCCACAAGCGCAGACGCGGTCGAAGCCGAGGCCGTGGACGCCGACGAAGGTGAGGAACTGCTCGAGGGCGTCATGGGCGACGGATTGTCCCACAGCGCCGCCTCCCCCGCCGACGAGGGGGCGATGGACGTGGAAGCACTGGAGCCTCCTCCGAAGAAGAAGAGAAGCGCCGCCGCGGTCAAGCTTTGGTTGCCGCTGAACTTCCCAGCTGTGCCGAAGAAGGGCGATTTCGACGTTACGCGCTTGAAGGATAGTACGTATTTCTTCTCGTAGAGGAAGGAAGCGGAACCAGTTGTGCAAAGAGTAAACGTGCGAACACGTCGCGGATTGGAGTTCCTATTTCTCGCTTGGAGTTGGAGAGAAAAGATGCGTGGGTTTGTTCTGGGTTCACGGCGTTTTCGAGGCGTTTTCACGGTGGGGATGGGGATGTATATGTATGATATGGATGGGAAGGCTGCCGATTGGGATGGCGAGTGAAAAGTGGGATGTATTATCACCGTACTTTGTTCGGCAGGTGTGTGGTATAAAGCATAGCCGATTTAGCATGCATGGGTAACGCTACTCCTGTACACTTGAAGAAAGATTGCCTCTGTTCGAACGTTGTTATACTTCCCCTGGTGAACTTGGTAGCACTGTGGTGCATTATGTAGTCACGCATTTACGGTAATCTCACTTCAGCTTCACCTCCAACCTGGTGTAGAACAATACCGGTGAAGCTACAAGTGCCTCATTCTTTGAGGAAATCCAAGCAGGCACAAATCTCACATCGTAAGCTGCGGAAGGTTGATTGGCGAGAGAAAGAGGTAGCCACCTCCCATTGAATGAATTGTTCTGATGATAGCTCTTTGGTAGTTGCAAGTTCGCTGACTCAGTAGTAGTAGTGGTAGAAAAGCCACTCCCGTCCATCCATCCAGCCTGACCGACTCCAGTAAACAGCTGACCGACTATGGAAGAAATGAAGGAAGAGACAAAAAAGAGTGTGCAATTGGCCCGTCCGTTTTTCCATTCCGTCCAGAGTTCAAGTCTACCAGTCCTTCTTGATGTCAAAGGACCATTCGAACTTGAGATGCGTTTGCTGATCGTCGTCAATGAACTTGGAGACGGCGTTGTAGTGACCGCGGGCCATCATGCCGGAGGGAGCGACTTCGGGTTCAACTAGATGTGTATAAGCATGGATCCGTGATGAGAAAGACACAGCGATATGGTCCTTACACTTCTTCTCGTAGAAAGGCTTGTCGGTAGTGTTGGGAGAATAGCTGCCCTGCAAATTGTCAGTCCAAGGATGAGTATGTCAGGCAAGCGCTATCCTCACAATCATCTCCTGCATCTTGTTGCTGATGCCCATTCTCTTGACGACCTGAATGTACTTCAACCCAGACAAGATGTTATGCTGAACCTTGAAAGTAGCCTTCATGCGGAACTGAGCGCCCTCCTTGATTGAGAAGGGCTTTTCCTTCAAATGATCAACAGCACCAGGTGCAGAGAGGTCAATGATAATGTCTTCGCGGCCCTCGACCTTGAGAGAAGCTCAGCATTTGTCGTGTAGACATAATGTGTATGTGCACTTACCTCGAGGCCGAGAGAGAGAATGATGACCGTGCGAGGGTCGTTCGGGTCGGAAATAGTGTTGCCGGCACCCAAACCCAGAGACTCCTTCCACTTGCGGAGAGACTCGTCGTTTTGATCTTAGAAAGTTTTGCGTTAGTGAGTTGTTTGGGGAAGCGGTGACTTAATTCTTCTCCAAATTCTTTTAAATATGTTCACGTGAGACTGTGTCTCTGGTGCAGGTGGGCCATCCGGTTGAGGTGGATTTTCCGGTGCAGGCGGTGGATTTTCTGGTGCAGGCAATGGGTATTCCGGTACAGGCGGTGGGGTTTCCAGTGTAGATGGACCTGCCTGTGCAGGCGATTGGTCTCCAGCATTGTTGTGTCTTGCTCTGAGTCGCCTAAGGGAATCCCTCGGTGCTCGATATGGCCAACTCAGGGCTCGCAAAGCACGATTACCATGGGATGGAGGTTGAGGCTGTGGAGGCTGAGGTTGTGAAGGTTGAGGTTGTGGATCAGGATCGTCCTCATTTTCAGGACTGTTGCTTTCCTTTTCAGGGGCGACGGGACCTTCACCTCTAGAACCGGGACCCTTGCCTCCCGAACCGGTGCCTTCACCTCCAGAACCGGTGTCTCCGCCTCCAGAGTTGGTGCCTCCATTTCTAGAAGGATTGGACGGAGGATTGCCGTTTCCATCTCCAGGAGGATTGTCGTTCCCATCTCCAGGAGGGTTGGACGGCGGATTGTCGTTTCCATCTCCAGGAGGGTTGGACGGAGGATTGCCATCTGCATCTCCAGTAGAAGTGTTTGAAGTATTCCTGTCTCCTTTCGCGGGATTTGTTTCAGAAGAAGACCGGGGGACTGGGGCTGGGGTGATTGCATCGGGGCCATCAGGCGGGTTGGTAGACGTAGAGCTTCCGAGCCCTCCCCCAGATGTTTGCTGAGAAGAGTAGCCGATTTTGACTCGCTCGTCTTCTTCGTCCCCGCTGTAGAGGGTGTCTCCTATCCTCTGGCGCTTCTTGTCGTGACGATCCCTGTCGTAGCGATTCCTGTTGTAGGAGCTATCCTCATCATCGGCGTCATTTGAGCCACGTGAGTTGCGGTCCATGCCAGGTGGACTTTTGCAGCAGCATTTTTGCCCCAAAGGCTTCTGTTGCTCCGAACCACTTTTGTTGGAAGTTTGTGTCTTCGACTCCTTGCCCTTCGAGTCTCCACCTTCGAGACCAACCCTTTCGGTACCAGACTTGCCGTACACTTCCTTGCTGGCGTGTGTTTGTTCATGTTCAGCAGATTCGTTGCCGGTCATCTTTCTGGACGACTCCCGTATTGTTTCAATACCGTCATTGTCAAGTGGCGCTTTGACCTGGGCTTCCATCGAACCGGGCGCCTTGGGCTGTTCGCCATGGTCATTATCTTGCTTGGCATGGACCTTCGGCGGCTTGACAGCAGTCTCATCATCGTCGGAGAGCTCCTTGAACCGAGCCATCCGAATTTCAAGCAAATACTGCGTTATCGGGCCTCCAGCGCTGTGTGAAGTGAATTGGCCTCTTCCGGTCGAAACCGGCTCTCTTTGAGGCAACGCGGGAGACGCGGGAGGCACAGGAGAGGACATTGGGCTTTCGGGTTGACCACACCGGGTAATATCACACCGGTTGCCATTGCTGGTCTGTCCTGGCTGCCTAATGGCGGATCCGGCAGACAAATCTTGACCTGGGACGAACATCGCCGCCTGGGCCTCGGAAACAGGATTTCCTTCAGCATCCAGATTGACAGCGGTATCATTCTCGGCAATTACAACTGGAGGCGGAGCAATAGGCCTTTGAGACGGAGACGGCGGCTGAGAACTTCGGGGCGAGAGAGTCGACCGTGACAAATGAGATGAGTTCGAAGAAGTAGTGAGATTGAACCGCACACGGCGTTTGGGACCAGCATCATCTAGGTCGTCTTCGAAACCGAAAGTGCATTCTTCCGACTTGTCGATGTCCTTGCTGGATCCAAACGTTGCAGGGACAAAGCTTTCTTGGCTTCGCGAGTGCTCCACAGCAGCCTGGGGGTCCGGATGGTGCCCGGAAGTCGAGCGATTCGAGAGAGAAGCCACCGAATCCTGTCTCTCGACTTGGTCCTGCGGCGTATGGGTGGTCCGAGTATGATCATCGAGGTCTCGACTCGGGTAGCTCTTCCTGCGACGGAGACCCTGCTGAGAGTAGTTGTAGAGATTCTGCGCCTGTGAAATGACTCGTCAGAAAACGAACAACCCACGGCCAGGGAGCAAACTGACCGAGAATACTTGGAGCGTGCAGTTGGGGTTGCCCAGCTTTGTCCGGATGGCGCTCTCGTCCTTTAGACGGTTGAGAGCTGCCCGAAGCGCCAACACGCGTTTCACTTGCTTGGGCGATGCTGCAGATTCCAAGTCCCCGGTCAACGCTGGCTCGGTACCTGCAGCATTGGTCGCCGGCACGCCTTCAAGGATAGATTCGATCCAAAGGGCACCGGCTGTGTGAGCCAGAATACTCAAGTGGCCAGGCTCAGCTCGTTGGCAGCTTCCCTGCTGTTGGTGCGATCGGGATGAGTCGCCAGTGCCGCTGGAGGTGATACAGTTTTGACAGCGCTTGGAAGATGCTACTTGGCATTTGGCCCTGCAGGCCCTGGACCTGCTACGGCGTGGAGCGGAGCGGCAAGTTGTCAGGCGCCGCAGTCGCAATGGCAACTGCTCCAGAGGTCGGTCCTTGTGTAACAGCTCAGCAGACGGCGAGACGGGAGTTGTTTCGCCGTGGCGGTCTTCGGAATGCTCTTCAGCAGAGACGCCATCTCTCTGGGCTGCCGGAGTTGAAGGCTGGTGAGTGCCATCAGGGCCGGGCTGTAGATGACGAGTAGGATCCATGATGCCGTAGCGTAACGCTCGAAAAGTAGAGCTTCCCGGGGTTGGGGGGTCCGCGAGCTACGTGAATACGTAGCAAGGTGGCAAACAGTTCGAGCAAGAGTGGATAGCAGCAAGTACTGGCTAATGAGAGGCTTGATCGTAGCAATAATTGATGGACGAAAGGCCGTAGTAGAATGCTGCCAGATGAGATGTGTTGGTGGGAGAGGAGAGGAGTCGGAGCGACGAAGCTGTCGAGATCATAACAAGACAGACAGCAGCGTTCCGGATGAGGAAGTGGGTGCCCTCTCTCTGCTGTCTGGGCAGGCACAGGGAGCCCTTTCGGCGGCAGCGGGCCTCGGAGAAGTCGCCGCGATTGCTTGAGGAAACGGCATTCTGGAGGACGAGGAAGTGCACTGCGGAGCAACCACAAGCCGCCCGTCAGAATAGGACAGTGCAGGTAGGCAGTGGCCAGCGCACGGCCGACGTCCATGCAAGAGCGCAGGAGCTGGCAGCTTGCAATGGCAACAGCAACGGCAGACGGGACAAGCGGGGTGAGCGAGCCCAATGCATGGCACTGCTGGAGAGAGCGAGGCGCGGCAGTTCTGTGCCTTAGGCGGGATTGTCGACGGGAAGATCCAGGGTCCAGAATGAGGCTCAACTTGGGTGATCTGCGGGCAGGCCAGAGGGGATCCGGGAGATTCCAGCGGGCCAGCGAGGTTGGGGACGGAGGGCCCGCACAAATTCTGGGCCAAGCGGGCGCGGCACGGCACGGGAGAAGCACATGGACTGGGGATGGAGGGGAAGCTCTACTCACCCAGCTGCTGGTACTCGTCAATCGTCTTCTTCTCGCCGACCTTGAAGCCCTCGGTCTGCTCGGGCGCGAGCTCGTCGTCGTGGTGCTGGTCGGCGGCTGACATGGTTGCTGCAGGTGCAATCGCAGAAGGTGCTTGGTGACGGAGGGGGGGAAAGGGCTGCTGGAGGGACAGCGCCAGCTCGACGACCGCATCGACTGTTTTGAGTTGCCCCGTCCTGCCCCACGCTGCGCGCCCTGGCCGCCCTTCACCGCCGCAGCCCAGAACGCCCGCCGCGTCACGTGCCGTTCTGCAGCCACCCCGTCCTCCAGCGACGCGCCGCGGGCATGGCGCTGCGCGACGGCCAGCGCTGCTCTTTGTCTGTGCTGCAGGGGCGCGCGACCGCGCGCCGGGGCCATTGCACGTGATGTGATGTGCCTCCCGCCGTGCGCGCGCGCGGCGGGCGGAGCGGTTCGATGGGCGCGCGAAGACGGCCGTCGCGGGCCTGCGCCAGCAGCAGCAGCTTGCGCCCGCCGGCTGCGCGCTGAGCCAGGCACCCGAGAGCTCTGAGGGCCCCGGAACGTCCAATCGTCGCGGCGGCCCTGAGCAGCGCTGGCACGGCCGCGGGCTCGGCTCGTTCCCCTTTTGTGCAAGTCTCGGTGTGGGGAGCAGGGGCGGCCGGACAGCGGAGCACCACAGCTCGTCGCCCACGCCCTCTGTCGCGACCGCAACTCTGGCAATTTCGCGTCTCGCGTTCTCCCCCTCAGCACCGTCCGCATCGCATTCTTCGCCCGCAATCGCGCCGCCGCTCCCCCGCGCCGACCACCCCCGTTGCCGCTCCCCAGTGGACTTTGGACAGACCACCAGCCCGACCAGCGGCGCATCCATCCGCGAGCTTAACCACCGCCTCGTCCACCCCTCCACCTTCACCATGGCCTCCAAACGCTCCCTCCCCGAAGGCCGCAACCCGCTCATCAAGCCCGAGAACACTCCACAGCGTACGTGCAGCCCGCCCCCGAATGCGCGGCCCTCCGCCGCCTGTCTGAGCTGCACTAACGCCCTCCCGCAGTCGAGATCCTCATTGAGCGCCGCCGCCTGGGACAGACCAACCTCCATGTCAAGCCCGGCCAGGTCGGCGTCACCAGCGCGACCAAGGCCGAGAACCTGGGCATGTTCGACTATGCCCACCTGCGCGTCCCTCTGCCGAAGGACCTGAAGGGCTCTGGCATCTTCGGCCTGCAGAAGAACAATGCGTATCCGGAGTCATATTTCCTGATGGTAAGGCTGCCCGCGAGATCCGATTGAGAGGCGCGTGCTAACGCCCACCTGCAGCGCCGCAGCAGTGATGGCTACATCAGCGCGACTGGCATGTTCAAGGCTGCGTTCCCGTTGGCATCCCTTGCTGAGGAGGAGGCCGAGCGCGCTTATCACAAGACGCTGCCCACCGCCGGCAACGAGGAGGTCGCCGGAAACGTGTGGATTGCGCCCGATGACGGTACGTGTTGTGTTGCGCTGAACAGGACAAGACGGAGGTTGACAGGATCAAACAGCACTCGCGCTTGCGGAAGAGTATGGCTTGAAGGCCTGGATCGTGGCACTCGTGGACCCCGAACCCATTGAGAAGGGCTCAAAGGACAAGAGCTCGCACGAGATCTCGACCCCGCCCAAGTTCATCGTTCCCGACAAGAACACGCTTTTCCCCCCGGCATCGGCGACCAGCTCCATGCGCACTCGCGGCAGAGAGCTGCGCTCCGCATCACCTAGCAAGTCGTCCCCGCGCAAGATCGCCTCTCCCCGCAAGCCGCGCACTACCCGGAAGAGCGCCAAGGAAGCACGCGAGTCTACGCCTAGCGCATTGTCCAAGGAGATCGAGTCTACGCCTGCGCCGTCAGACCTGGCGGAGTCAGTAAACGGCGAGCCCGCGACGGCGGGCGCGGAGAAGGTCCGAGTTGAGGTGGACGAGACTGTGACGAATGAGGGTGACGTCGAGACTACGACTACTGCAGTCAAGATTGACGTGCCGGCGGACCACCCGGAACTGCCGCTGCCTGAGAGCCCAGAGGAGATGATTGCGAATGCACGGAAGATGGTTGAGGAGGCCAACAAGGCTGAGGGCAGCAAGGGGAACTCTCAGAAGCGCAAGGCAGACGAGCTGTCGCCTGACGAGGAGGCCGACGAGAACGCGATGGAAGTGCAGCCGGTCAAGAAGACAAAGATGCTGGAAGAGGAGCTGCGCAAGGAGAGGGTCAGGTCAAAGGCATTCATGGGCCTGAGCGCAACGCTGGCCATTGGGTTTGTTGTCCCTTTCGTCTCAAAAGGAAGCTCCCCACTAACAAGGTTACTAGTGCGATGATTCCGTTCTTCCAGAACCTGCTGTAATTTTGCCGTATGCCGTCGAATGCGATGCCAGCGAGGGCAGTAGAGACTACAAGGACGTTGTGCGGGGGCAACGTCATTGCAATCATTTGATACCAGACAGCCACCCAGGGGTTCAGTACAACCCGATTTTTTGATTAACTCATTTTCTCCTCGTGTACTAGGCATGGGGCGTCATCGGTCGAGCTTGTTGGGATAGGACTATGTGGTCTGCGCGATGAGATTTTCCATCTGACTTGAAGGGTGTAGTGTGTTGGGAGGGGTTTTGCTAATAAGCTATTACTCTGGTTTTACGGGTTGCTTGCTTCTTTCTTCCTCTTCCACTTTACTGTTCTTATAGCTCTGGCGCTCAGGAAGGCATTGGAGCAGTCAAGACACCGTGCAATGGCATGAGAGATCGAGCTCGCACTGAGAACCAGTAGGACCGCGGATTGCTTTGTCTGTCCGTCTTTCCGTCCCGTCCATTACCCTCCCACCTAGGGCATCACCTCCATCTGAGGGCTGAGGACAACGTAATGTCAATTTATCATCATCGAGGATGAGGTTGGTTCGGAGAGTACTGCGACACGTGTTCACCTTCACGGGCAATGAGAGCATCCGTCCGGACGCAAATATGCAGTGAAACGAATGCTAAGCCCATCCGGATGAATGCTTCAACTTCCCATGTATGGACTTGTTGCAATAATTCGCAAATTTTTTCGTGATCCAGGTGGCTGTGCTTATTTCCTCTGTGATCTCATTAAACTTTACCGATGCGGGGTGAAGAGAATCGAGCATAGACAATAGCGGATAATGGCGCAAGCATAAGATCCGACGATATAAGACTGCTGTTATAGCGCATGACTTTCAGGTTCTGGGTGGTTGCAGCCGAACGGGATTCATGCCGTCTTGGAGGAGAGTCGTAGCCCGTCCCGCCGGCTGGGGCCTAGGGCTGGTCTGGACCTGCAGTACCAAGGAACGCGTGCGGTGCGGACGGCGCCAAAACGCGCTTGTTTCTGGTCGTATCCTTGCGGCTGGGAAATACATCAGATCAGAGTAAGTCTTCTTTCCACTTGAGGCAGGAAGCGTGCCGTGCGGGAAGAGTGAGCACAAAAGTTAAATTGTAAAAAGGTCCTCCCGTCATTCACGCCGCCAATGGTATCTATCATCGCTCCCCTCCAAAGAACGCCAAACCCCTACCCAAATTTCCCTTCTCCACATAAACCGCAAGAATCCAACATTGCTGAAGCGTGACCGATGTAAGACAAGTCTCAGTCACAAGGTTGGGGTGGCTTATTTCCAAAACAGAGAACGATGTCCGAGGAGAGTGAGGGAATATTAAGCAATGGTCTGGTCCATCTCGGTCATGTAAAGCTTAATGTGTGACTCCAGCTGCAGGTATTGTTCACGGGCGGTGTGGACTTCGTTCTCGATGTTTTCCTTCAAGTCGGCCATCTGCAGGGAAGCGTTGTTAGCTCATTGCACACAAAAAATGTTAAGGTTCTCGGCTGCGCTTACCTTCTTCTCCGTTTGCTCGATCCTGACTCTCCTCCTCTCCATGTCGCGGCTCTTCTCTGAGCGTTCTTCCGCCAAACGCTTGTGCACAGCCTTCAGCTCCTCCATGCGCATGCGCGCAGCTTCTGCTTTGTCCTCTGCATTCTTGCGCAGCTTCTCTGTCCGTGCGTTGACATTGGCGAGCTGCTTGGTAAGCAGCTTCTCTTGACGCTCGACGTCACGAACATTGTTGGAGCGTTCGCTGAGGGCCTGGCGGTGGCGATCAGCCTTGGCCAGCTCTTCCTGCTCCTGCTTGATGTCTTGCGCCAGGTCACCGAGTAAACGCGTGCATGCGTCAACATCCTGTGCAACGGCCGTGAATGTATCCGTGGACGTCTGAAGAGCGCGGCCACGGCGGTCGAGCGCGTCGATCTGAACCTTATCCGCAGCCAAGTTCGCGTTGAGTTCCTTGAGAGAAGCTTCCAGCACCGCAGGGCTCTGCGTCGTGTATGGCCGCAGCTTTGCCGCGTCTTGCCGCACGTTCATCGTTTGCGTGGTCTTGTCCTCCAACAGCTCCTTCAGCCGCCGCTGGTCTTCTTTGACCATCTCCAGCCTCTCGACCACCTTTTCCTGGCCCATCTTCAGGTCGAGCAGGCGCTGTTTAAGCTCCTTCTGCCGCTTCTCCTTGGCAGACATCTGTGATTCTGTTGCCTTGCGGTTCCTCTCGAGGTCCTGCAAATGGTTTTCTTTGTCCTGGTTCTCGTTGTAGAGTTGCTCGATGCGCAGCTTGGTGCGCTCAGACTTGTTGAAGTGCTCGTCGATCACGCTCGTCTGCGATTCGCGGAAGCGGATGAAGTTGATGATGTAAGAGAAGATCTTGACAAGGCGTTCGCGCGTGGGCTTGTAGAGGTCTTGGAATGTGAAATCGTGAATACCACACTAAAAATGGTTAGCAATCAACTTTTTTCGTGGTTCGAACCGCTTTGTTTACCTCCAGCAGAAGTTTTCTCATCACCACGAAGAAGCCCATTAGATCGCGCGTGTCCGGTGTGAAGATGCGATCAGCAAGATCTTCACCTGCCATATCATCCGCAGCGGCCTTCATTGCTGGTGCAACGACCTCGCGTGTCGTGTTCATCAGCAGCTCGGCGAACCACTCGAAGACTTTTTGGATCTGCTGGGGGTTCGGCTTCTGCAGGTCGGCCACGCTGAAATTGATGCCGATGTCGCTGATACATGATGCGATCTCACGGTCGGGCTGCGTTCGAGGTTAGAGATGTATTATGAGCAAGGCTGGAAGTGCGCAGTACCAAGGTCATGAACGAGTCCTCCTCGTGCTGGCGGCTGCGGTGGTTGTTCATGGTGGAGCCGCGCGCCATGCTCATGCGCGGGATGTAATCCATACTGGGATAAGGCGTCTGATGCAGCTGTTCTGATAGTCTGGGGTGTGCGTGAAGGTGCGATCGTGCGCAAGCGGGGGCAGGTCGTGGTGTTGCGGTTGGCGGAAGGAACGATTGTTTACTTTTCGCCTAAAGGAACAACAGTCGTTGCTTGCTGGGCCATTGGCCGCGGTCACGGTCACGTGCGCAGTCACGTGCGCACCCGAGACCGGTGACCGGCCCCGGCTTGACCGGCAGCCAGTGCCTCTCTGCCGTCTTTCCACAGCCGGTTTGCAGAGCATTGCAGGAGCATCGGCAAACTCAAAAATATGGAGTTTACTGTTCCAGCAACGCTTAAGGGACGGCCAGGGATTCGACGATCCGCTGGCTGCATGCCTCAGGTCTCCACGGCGGCATCCGAAAGGCGCTTCTGTTGTTCTGTTTTGCGAGACGGCCTCGTCCCCCAGAGTCCAGAGTCAGTGGCGTGCACCACCACCACCGAGTCCAAGGTTCAAGGTGGAAACAAACTGCAGCCCAACCGTTCGCGTGCGTGCGTGCATTGTTTCCGAGCATTGCCTCTTGGCGGCAGAGGGCAGAAGAGTTTAATTGCAGTTTCGTCGGATGCCGTTTGCTTCTTCGCCCAGCAGCGCCGCTCTATGCCCAGCGCGCACACTGCGATTCCGCAACGCTGCGCCGGCGGATCTTTGCATCAGACGGGAAGCTGCTGCCCAGTGTCACATTGGCGGTGTATGTGGTGATGGGCGTCTGCGCGCGTCACTGGCTGCGTGTGCGTGGCCAGCGCTGCACCGCCAGCATGTCCCATTGTCGCGACGAGATCGGGCGAGTCAGAGGTGGCTGCCAACGGGTTGCGTTTCTTCTCCGCACGAGGGTCCAGAAAGCTCGGTCTGCAGAGACGGAGCAGTGCCAGAATCGAGCGTGACTGCAGCAACAGGTGATATGGATACCCTCGCCGAGGCCTGCTGGCGCCGCCGCTGCGTCAACGGCCGCTCTCAGGCCGACCGTTGCGCGCGGCCCCACGGACGCTTAACCATCGCACATTTCGTCACTGCCGGACCCTGGCTCCCTCATGCGGAGAGGCTGCTGCCGGCGCGCAGAGTGGCAATGCGAAGAATCCTCCTTAGCCTCCAACGGGACAACGGGCAGGCAGGAACGCGGTGGAGACAACGGCGCTGGGAGCGCCAGCATACGCTCGGCCCGTCTGCTGCAAGTTCCCGCGGCCCAGCCTCGCAACAGCCCGCGATCCAGGGGTAGACGCGTTCAGGGACGCCTGAGGGCTGGAGTCGCTCTCGTCCAGCAGTGGGGCCGCGACAAGATTTGCTGCTCCTTTCTGGGCGGACCAGGCCTCGACGTGGCTCTGATTGGCAGCAGGCATGCACAGCGCGCCGGCCACGGTACCTGGCTGCAACCTGACCGGGATGGCTGCCCGCACGACGACGCTTGTGTTGCACAGCACGAGACTCTCAGGCACGGCGCTGCTCGCCACCTGAGGGCACGGCAGCGAGCTCGCGCGAGGGCGCCGCGCCGCGGGCACGAGACGCTTAAGGTTGCGGCCATCTGGGCTGGCTGTCGTATATGCGGCGGGACCGTCCTCCGCGCGTGCAGAAGCCGGTTCACGGCGACGAGGTCTGGGACGGCCGGTGCGCCACCCGGCGTGCGCGGAGCCGGGTACGAGGCAACGCGGGCAGGCGCAGGCGGAGGCGCAGGCGCAGGCGGCGCTCGCGATCGCCCGCGATAGCAATGCGCGCAGTAGTGCTGTGGGCGGGCGAGAGAGGGAGGCAGACGACGGCCCTCGAGGTGGAGGGCGGCCCTGGCAGCGCAGCGCCGCCTTGACGCCTTGCGCCTGCCGTTCTACCCACGCCCTCCAGCCCGCTGCCCACCATGCGCGCGCCGCCAATGGCAGCGCGAGCCAGTCAGCAGAGGCCGGCCGGCATTGCAGCACGCAGGCTCGCTCGTTTGGTCGTGGGGCCGCGCGCTGGTGCGCCACGGCAGCGATCGTAGCTCTGGCAGGTCGGGGACCACTGGCCCTGGAGCGCAGCGCGCCGCCTGGCCAGCGCCGCCGCCCGCCGACTCGTCTGTCGCCGTTCTTCTTGTTTTTGCCCTTGCAGTGTGACTGTTTTCCGCCCGGCTGCGCCCTTGCTTTGCGACGTCTCAACATGCGTGCTCCCCCATAGCGCTCCTCCTACAAATCCACTGTCGCCACATACGCAACCTCCACGCTCGTTCGCGCCTCCGCCCGCTGCACCTGCACCGCTGCCAGCTCGCGCCCGCACTGCCGTCACATGAGCCGCCTCCGCGTGCGCCATGACCTAGAGCGCCACTCCGCCAGCTCCCAATCTCCGCCCGCCGCGCTCCCCTGCTAGACAAACACCTTCGCTCGCCTTGACGCCTGACGTCCGCGCATGCTTCGACCTCCTCTCGCTCCGGGATCGCCGCGCCGCCAGCGACCATCGCCATGCCCGTCTGGCCCTTCGGCAGGCGGAAGGGGCGCCGGTCCAGGCTTAACCCCGACGGCCCTGTGCCCGTGGCTGAAGGGAAGAGGCCTGTAAGCCCATACGCGCCCGGCCCAATGACAACGGACCCCCATGATCCCGCGCGACGCCCGAGCAGGAGATCCAGGCGACGGAGCAAAAGGAGGGCCCCGACAGAGAGTGGCAGTGCGTCACGGACGAGGGATAAGGAGAAGGCAACTGCCGCGTCGTCGCGCATTGAGTCGAACGTTGAGCAGCGCCCAATGGCCTCGAGCAGTCGCGACGACATCACCGCTCTACCTGTAACCCACCCGCTCCGCGCCAGCCCTCACCTCCGCCCGGCACATCGCGACAGCGCAGATATACCCTACAACTTCCACCCAAATGCTCATATGGATGCGGGCTCGCACGCAAGCCTCCAGCCCTCGGGCAGCCACCGAGGTAAGCTTCAGAAGCGAGGCTCTAAGGACAGCCCCCCGAGGCGGAAGTCAACCAAGAAACGCAAGGACGACCACGTTCGCGAGGAGGAGATCCGAGCCATGAGCGCCCCGATCCCCATTAAGCGGCCCGCACCTCAGTCCGGCAATATGATGCGCCGGGAGAGCAAGAAGATTCGCAGAGGCTTCAGCCGGCATTTCGATAATAGGCCAACGTCCGATGTATCGCTACCCATGGCAGACTCTATTCAGTCGTCCATGTCAGGCGGCTCGGAACACTTGTCGACCTCTTACAAAGTCAGCTCGCTGGACATCTTCGCACCCCGACCCACCATCCGCTACTCAAGCAGTCCACCCATCTACAATTGGCAACACCATGCCGCCGAACGCGCGAATGCCGATTCCCGGGCCGACTCCCAACAACGGCGGTCGCCCATCAACAAGGAAACACTCAAGGAAAGCAAGACGATAGACGATTTGGCAGATGATATGGACGCCGGCACATTGAGAGAACTGATGGAGAGAGATCAACGGAGGAGAGAAAGGAAGAAGAAGTCAGACGAAGAGCGTCTGCGCCGGAAGCTTGAAAGGAAAGCAGAGAAGCAACGCCAGAAGGAATCGAAGAGAGAACAGGAAGCCGCCGCCAGGGCCGACGCTGAGTTCGATGCTGCTTTGGGACTTGGTATCGAGGAGGGCAGACGAATGCAGCCGCCAGCTGCATCTGGAGACTTCAGAGAAGATTCCCGCGATGGCTATGCTCCCAGAGTCGACACCGCCACATCGATGCCGCCGCCGACACCAGCCGACACAACCTCATCGCCCGTCAAGACGCCCGTGGAGGACCCCGTCGTCGATAGCGCCCGCGCAGTCCGCTACTCTCAGGCCTCCCAGGCCTTGTCGCCCCCAACATCCCCAGTACACCAACACGCTCGGGGCCCCTCGAACGTGTCAGATCTTCCCGAGCTCACGCATGAAGTAACGCCGTCCGCGGCGCAGCCCTCTACCATTAGCCGCAACTCGTCCCTTAGCCGGAGAAGAAGTTCTGACGTCAGCAAGCGTGGAGGCTGGTGGTCTACTTTCAGACGCCGCCCGTCCGCTCTGCTCAAGAGGCGGTCGGCTGACCAAACTACTAATGTCACTGCGCCATCGGAAGTTTCTTTCTCTAATACGTCCAGGGAATCCATGGCGCGGCAGGCGCTGCCTCCTCACCTTGTCCAGCAACCCGTCCGTAAGAGATCTGGCACTCCAGTCCGCGCCATGTCCAAGTTCCGCGAGGACCTGCCCGAGAGGATGCCGCTCTCTCCGCCTGACTCGAGGGTCCAGTCTCCTGAAGTTTCCTCCGCCAAAGCCCTTGCTGCTCGCAGAGTTTTTGTGGAGACTCCGGATCCCCACGATAATCTTGAAGCTCCCACCCTCGAGGATGGTGCCGGCAGGCTCCGGACCGATTCGCCTGTTAGTCCTGCAGGCAGGACCTCGGCGCTCATGTCTACCTCTCTTGCTTCGGTTGACTCGGAGGGCTCATGGCTATCCGGCAAACCCGTCAAGCGCGGCTCGAGAGCCATGCGCAGCAGCTATGGGTCATCTTTCAGAAAACCCCGGGAAGAGTGGAATGCATCCTACGAGGAACTCGGCATTCCCGATGACGAGTACTTCCGCCGTCTCACTCCCGGACCTGAGGAACCATCGAACACTGCGCGCCACGAGATCCAGCGTAGAGCCAGCAGCGTCGCCCTCGTGGCTAATGCTGATGCCGGAGCCGAAGACTACGACGATGAAGAGGACGAACCCAGCCCCGAGGAAACCGTTGTTCACAACTCGATTGTCCGGAAGCCCACCGTCGTCCACCGCCAATCCCGTGCTAAGTCTGTGGAGGGTCTGCTCAGTTTCTTCCCCGACGAAGCTGCTGACACCTCCGCTGGCGGCGAAGCAATGGAAGGTGTTGTTCCCGGCACTCCCGTCAACGATAGCTCCGAAAGCCCAGCAAGCCTTGACAACAGCCCCGAGAGCCCCGAGGTTACGGTGCATCGCGCATCCAGTATCAACCTCTCCAAGGGCCACGTCCGGCAGTTCAGCGGCAGTAGCGCGAAGTTGCTTGACATCAGGTCAAGTCACAGCTCCATTGATGCGAAGAGGGCGAGTGCGGTTTCGCAGGCTTCTCCCGACCCACAGTCGTAGGATCTACAGGGCATAGGTAGTACCCATGAGTTGGTTTATTTTCCTTAAGGTAGAGAGTTGGTGAAGTCAGACATGTCGCTCATTCCCATTTCCTTGAACGTCTTCCTGGCTGCTTTTGGCTACATTCGCTATGACTGACCCTAGACGCTCATTTAACCTTTGCTTTTCTTTATCATTGTGTCATTGATGGATCAAACCCCTCATTCACACCTCTCAAAGAAAAAAAAGAAAAAAAAACTCCTGTCTGGCTCTCCAAACCTCTGCCTTTTGGCAAAACACCACTATTGGCGTCTACACTATTTCTGTTTTCCTTCAACTCGGGTGGTAATTGGCATGCTACGACCATATCTCACTTCTGGGCATCTCGCTACTGGTATTCAGGCTCATCTGCTTGCATTTTGGACACCTCTTGTGGAGGCATATCTCTTTTCACGCTCTCCCAAATTGTTTTTGATTTTTGGCAGAACTTCATGATGTTTCAGCGGGGAAATTCGGAGCATTTCTTTATCCTTTTCATGAGCGGTACTGTTGTCATTTTCAGCCGGTCTCTGAGCGAGCAAGCGACTGTGCATATTGCATGCCCGCTGCTGCTGGCTGGCCGTTCAACTCGTCACTCGTTGACACGAAAGCGCTTCTCCTTTGTCATGTCCTCCTCACTGGAATATAGGAGTAGGGGTATTGTGATGCTGTTGCTCTGCTACAAGCGGTTTATAGACGGCAAGGGAGCTCGAGCGTTTTGCTTTTTCATTTGCTTGCAAGGGACTGATATGGGACCACTTTGTTTTCAGAATTTTTTTTTTTTTGGGGGGGGGAGGAGTTCATACACACTTGGAAGGCCAAGATGGGAGGGAATGGTTTGTGGACTTTGATGTTTCGGCTTTGCCTGAGGATACCTCTGTTGCGAATATTGTCGCACACAATTTGTAGTTGTAGTCGTAGTACCCTTTCACCCCGCGTTACCCCCATCACCCCCTCTACCTAATCTTCCGACGTATTTTGGACGAAAATGCTACGGCTGAAACCATTTTCCTTCGCACAATGGACATACTCCCTCCACCTCGGTGACGGCGGAATACCTCAGACATATGACGTCGTCTCACGCCATTCTGCCATCGACTAGCATGTGGCTTCCCTTGGATTGAGTACGGCTCTCGTAAGACGCGGCGCCTGAAGGCCCCATCAGGCAAGAAACGTTCCGCGATATCGCTGGGTATCTTGGCCAGGCTCATCCTCTAACCGGGGGTCAGGCAGCCACGGCGGGACGAGGACGTTGAGGTTTGAAAGGCTTTAACCGACCGTTTTATAGTGAGGTTTGAAACGCTCCGGTACGCTTCAGATAGATATTTCTAAAACAGGAACGGTCGTCAAGAGTCGAGAACGCCCATGACTACATTCTTCGGCTCATAGCGCGGGGAGACAACTTTTAACCGTTAGGTCACTTTCTATTTATTCAGCGGCCCAGTGTGCCGCGCGGACGACCAGGAAGATGCCTCGAGAGGAGGTGTTCAGGCCTTCCGCATCTGCCGGACTACTATTCAGTGGGCGAAGACTCGGCATCTCCGGCATGGACGACCTGCCGACGTAGATAGATAATCTGGGCCGCGGCGCGAGATATCTCCACGGTCGGATCTCAGGAAATTGTTCCGCTCTGCTGTTGACAAAACCAACGACATTCGAGTGCCGATCGCGCCAAGCGCCGCATACGGCGATTTCGATAGGCAAAATGCTTGCCAATCACACGTGGGCCGCCCTCGGAATGTGGGATCAGCCGGCAGTGACCTCATGCGTGCTTACAGAGACGGTTCCAGAGGTTGGGCTGTGGTGGGTGGGTGTGAGTGTGCAGCGCTGCTTTGCCGCTCTAACTACACCTGTGCAGCTGCGCAGCAATCGTCAAGATCGGCGGGGCGCGCACGCTATACAGGCGTTCAAGGCTGTCCGGCTGAGACATTACGTCTGCGGCTGCTCGCGCGCAGCGCTGCGAGCGCAGCAAGGCCCATGCAAGGCGCGCGTTGGCGGGGACACGAGCAGCAGCGTGCAGACGGCGACGTGGTGGCATGGTGTATCTGTCATGGTGTTGGGTTGCTTTGGGGCTGATAGTGGCGCGGGCAGCGGCGTGTGTAAGCAGCGCGCTTCAGCACGGGAAGAGGGCAGCTTCGCTCTCGGATCACGTCATTGGTGAGGGGCGACACTCGGTCTGGCTCGCTGGTCTCCGGTGGCTTTGAAATACACCCGCGCCCGAGCATCGCCCATCACCTCCAGCACGCAGCCTTTCCCTGCGACACCCAGCATCTCCGAACTTGCCCCCTCACCGAACAGCCTGTGAGTGCCACCCGCGCCCTTTGTGCCCTGCCCTGCGCCTGCACCCTCGCCGACCCGCGGTGTGCGCCCGCCGCGGCAGCCCTCGCTGCCCGCCCTGCTGCCCCTCACTGGCCGGACGCGGCGGCGGAATTTCACACCTCGCCTTTGGCGCTCGACCTTCCCGCTGAACAATCCGCATTCCACCCCATCCAGCACCTTCCAAAACACTAATTTCTCACCCGCTTTCTTTGTGTATATACGCCCACACTTATATAACCTTGTCGTCGCCGTCCGCTCCCACATGTCTTTCACCGCAACCGCTCTCAGAAGGTCATTGCTCACAGCTGCGCCGCGCCTGCATGCTCCAGTATCTACCGCCACCCGCGCATCGTCGCCGCTCTTCAACGCCGCCCGCATCCAGCCCAACCTCCTTTCCGCGAGACTCTTCTCCGCTACCACCAAAATGCCTGGCGTCCACAACCTCAGCAGGTGAGTGCTGCCCCCACTCTCTCTTCGGTCCGCTCGGCTATCCAGTGCTTCCGACGTGACGTGCACGCGTGTCCTCGATCAGATGCTGATGCATATTGTTTTATAGCAAGTCCGACTGGGACTCTGCCCTGAAGGAGCCCGAGCTCGTCGTCCTTGACTGCTTCGCGACGTGGTGCGGTCCCTGCAAGGTCATTGCTCCCCAGGTCGTCAAGTAAGTGCCATCAACTCCCATTCTTTATCCAAAAAAAAACCGCCGATACTGAGACATGCCTCCTGCAGGTTCTCCGAGGCCTACCCCAACGCCAAGTTCTACAAGCTCGATGTCGATGAGGTCCCCGATGTCGCCCAGGAGCTCGGCATCCGCGCCATGCCCACCTTCCTGCTCTTCAAGGGCGGCGAGAAGGTCGGCGAGGTCGTCGGCGCCAACCCTAAGGCCCTCGAGGCTGCCATCAAGCAGCACCTTGGTGAGGCTTAAACGCAGACCACTTCTTGTCGACATACTGGCATGATGACGTAAGGAGGATACTGGAGGAAAAAAATCTTCAACCGGTCGCTGGGTTGCTGTTGCTGCACATCCGCACTGTTGTTGCTGCAGCCGTCTTTCATTCGGTTCGGGCGGTTGAACCTATTTTAAGAGGGCATGGGATTCCGACAATGCATTGATGGATGGATAGATATTCCCCTTAGTCGGCAATGGGAGGCTTGCTCAAGTGAATAACATTGGATCCAACGTGTGAGTGAGAAATTTGGCGTATTAGCGTTATTGCTAGCGGATGCCGTCGAACGCGCGGTACGTCCTCTAACTTCAAACATCCACTTCTCGTTCACTCCTGCTGACCCAGCAACGAGTCATCGCAAGGCTAGAGTAGGCTGAGCAGCTCTGACTTTAGCAAGTCCTCGGATAGGAATTGCGGGGATGTTGAACGGGCTGGAGATCCACCGAGATAGGCAACTGACAATTGAAGACTTACGACTTGGGAAAAATCACATTCTAACTCACTTTCACAAATAGGTCTTTTCTAGCACGACATTCATTTCGAAAACTTCGAGTTGGCTCGGGAATCCTGTCCATTAATCTCTTTTAACCCTCAACAAGATTCTACTGGCCGATGGCAACACCATGGATCCGCTTGATCCTCCCTTGATTCACCAGGCCAGCGAGGCGCAATATTCTGGTAGCTGAGTCTAATGACTACCGCAAAGTCTCCACGAAACGGTAGCGTTAGTCTCCAAGCAAACTCTCTGGGCTTGCAAAATCATGGTACCGAGTTGGAGCGGCTGCTTCGAATCCGCGCGGGCCGTTCCTCGAACCACCGTTTCGAGTCCCCCACTTGGATGGCCGTCGAGATACCCGCTTAGCAACCAGGGAGTTAGACAAACATTTTCATGCCTATGGCTCAAGGCATGGACCACCGGTTCAAGAACATCAGGGACGGTGTTTTTTTTTTTTTTGAATAATGACTTGTGTGCTAACCGTATGCTGTCGTCGAAATGTAGAGCTTTCCTTTCTGACATATCTTCTTTGAAGCAATCAACGGAGGATCACAGGTTACCTCAGCTTTTTGGGGAAGCTAGCGCCCTTGCCAGCGCCCTCGACCACAGTGCTTGCCTCGGACGGCTGCTGGCTCACCACCTGCGCTCTAGCACCAGAATTGGCGCAACATGACATCTCCATCTGCCTGTCTCAGAATAGCATACACAGGAATAAGACGCCGTCTATCAGGACATATGTGGCGGGATTTCTAGTGTACCGGCTCTCGAGATGTGTTGGGACAGGTCGAAGCACAAAAGCCCGCCTTCTGTGCGCCAGCCCTGAAATACTCTCACCCACTTCTCTCGTTTCGTGTCGTTTGGAAGACACCGCAATCGCTACTTCTCTCATGATGTTTGAGGCGACGAGAGTCAGGGCTGCGGTCCTTGGCCTCCCGCTGCTGTCTCTTGGACAGCATGTGTTGGCGGCAGATACATGGGTACGTGATTCTGTTTTTGTTCATTTTGCGCAGATGCAGAGCAACTTACACCTATCTAGACCGGCAGCCGTATCAAGTGTCCAGGTCGTCATGATATGCAGCTTTATACAACACCAGACGGCGTTACCTTCGAAATCGATTGCAGAGTCGATCGTTCTCGCGGGTACCATAAGTCCGAGCGCGCAGCCTGGTCAATTGAGGGGTGTCTAGACATCTGTGCCAAGTCTCATTTCTGCAGAGCCGTCTCCTTCAACGACCGTACGAACGACTGCTGGCTCAAAAGTCACCTGGGCCCATCAACCGGAAGCCCGTACGAAAGTGCCTACTTTATGAATAAAGTCCAGAAGCCCATGTCGGATGCGCCGACCACTCCTGGCGGAACGACAGCCTCCACTCCACGGATTGCTACTGGCAGCAAGTGTCCCTCTATTTCAACGAAAATCCCTGCAGCGACTTCACCTAAGGTTGTTGACGTTGTTGACAAGAACATTGCTGTTGCTTCGAACAATTCTGGTAGCAAAACGGCCTCTGCTGGATCGACTGTTACTGTGTGTAAGAGTTCCTCTGTTCCGCCGGCGGCGTCTACTCGAACGGTTGTTTCTACAAGAACCACTCGGCCTATCGAACAGAATTTCCGTATTGAATTACAGTCCAGATCATCGTCATCACAGAAGCCTGTATCAATAAAGACGCCTACTTCGGCCCAGAAGCCTGCCTCAGCCAAGAAGCCTGCCTCGACCAAGAAACCTGCCTCGACACAGAAGCCTGCCTCGACACAGGAGCCCACTTCGTCCCAGCGGCCTGCTTTGACGCAATTGCCTGCATCAGCACAGAAGCTTGTCTCAACCAAGAAGCTTTCCTCCGCCAAGCAGCCTTCCTCGACGGGTAAATTTAAAACGAGCACAATTACAAAGTCCCGCTCCTCATCCCGTATCAACACTCCCACTAGCAACCCTCTGCCGCCATTGAGGACATCGCGCACCCGAGACCCTGGAGGCTCCAAGACATCAAAGGCGTCCTCGCGGCCATCAACATCGCCCCACGTCCCGCAATGCACGTGGACTTACGACCAGAAGATCACTGGCCCTTGCGAATCAAAGATCAATGGGCCTCTCACGAATTTTAATCAAGGCTTCCGCAAGCCCGATGGTGGATACCATGAACCTGTACAAGCCAACATGCACGTTGCCAGAAGCCACCAATCCTCGTACTCCCTGCTGAAGAGGGCAGTAGATGTCTACGATGAGATCCCGTATACCGTTCAGCGCCAGTTCCACGATGAAGAGATCAACTACTGGCAGCCTGCCGGTTCTGAGTACTACTATGCTAAGATCTGCGTCACTTGCCAAGTAACACGCGTCCTTGCCCGCACTGGCACGTATTCGGCCACACCAGAATGCGACACTTGCAAACCCCCAATCATGCAGGCACATGCTGGCCAGGCCACATACATACCCACAGAAGAAGACGGCATCTGCGCTTCTGTGGATTTCTCAACCCCGGTTTGCGTGAGCTGTGAGGAGAAGCAAGAGCAACACTTCTGGGTGCCGAGGCCGAGCCCGCCTCCAGTTTACTCGAGTCCTTACTGCCTGGAGCCTTGCCCTGAGCCTTGCCCTTGCAAGTCCGAGCCCGAAACTGTGACGTGCTGGTCCTGCGTCGAGACACCGTTGTGGAAGCCGACCACTCTGACTGAGGAGAGGGTCAAGACCTTTAAAGTACCTACTCCGGTTCCGCACTACCAAACGACTAAGGAAACCCAGTACATTACCAAGTCGTATCCCGTGACGCAGCCATTGCTGATCCCCACGCCCGTGCATAAGACGAAGACGGAGTCCAAGGTTGTTACCACCCCAATCTACAAGACGAGGACTGAGTCAATCGTTATTACCACGCCGTTTTACAAGACCAAGGAAACAACCAAGATCGTCCCCACAACTGAGAAGATAACCCAAACCCTTCCGTGTCCCACCTGCCCCGGCGGATCTACTACGACAGTGAGTATCCACAGGACGCAGTCGACAGCTACGACGCAATACGTCACGTACCAGAACAAGACAGAGACTACGAAGACGACTGTGAAGTCTAAGGAGACGGAGACTAAGACCGTCATGAAGACTAAGGAAACAGAAGTCAAGACAGTGCCGATGTCATTAAAGACCAAGGAAACGGAGACCAAATCCGTTCCTTACACTCAGCGTGTTACGTTCACGGAGAAATGCAACACCTGCCCGGGCGGCTACACCGCGACCGTGAAGACGTACAAGACGCCCAGTATCCCTATGACCAAGGTTTTCACGCAGACTAAGATTTGCAACAATTGTCCGGGAGGTTCTACCACTGTTGTCGTCCCTATGCCGCCTCCGAGCTCCCCGCCAAAGGCACCGTCTCAGCCTTCTATACCTCAAGTCCCGTCCTCTTCGCAACCTCCTACGCAACCCCCGGCGCAAACCCCGGTACAGCCGCCTGCGCAATCCCAACCGCCTGCGCAATCTCAGCCGCCTGCTCAGTCTCAGCCGCCTATGCAACCTCCTTCACAGTCACCGTCGAGTAGCCCTTGCCCACCTCGGTCGACCGGAACGCTGACGAAGACTCACATTCGCAGCAGCACGCAAGTTATCACAAAGACAGGTACAAAACCACCATCAAGCGAAAAGACCCAGCCGCTAAAGGAAAGTGCTTCGAAACCGCCCAAGGAGAGTGTTCCAGCATCGAGCGGGCCAGCTCCTGCTCCTTCCCAACCCGTCCCTTCGAAGCCGGCAGCATCTAAGCCAGTGCCATCTCAGCCTGCGCCCTCTCAGCCTGCTCCTTCGAAGCCGGCTACGTCTGGTTCTCCGGCCTCACAGGCCACCCCGTCCAAGCCCACCGCATCTCAGCCTCTTGCTCCCCAACCAGCGCCATCAAAGCCAGCCGAGTCTGGTCCTCCAGCTTCCCAGCCCACTCACTCCAAGCCAGTGGGGTCTTGTTCTCCTCCTTGCCCTTCTCAACCGGCCCCGTCGCAGCCGGCAGCATCCCAGCCCCCCGCGTCGCAACCCGCTCCTTCTCAGCCCGCCGCATCGCAGCCTCCTGCCGGTTCTCAACCGGCTCCCTCTCAGCCCGCCTCTCCCTCCCTGCCCGCGGCGTCCAAGCCCGCGGGATCCAAGCCGAGCGCTCCCCAGCCCACGGGCCCGTCCCAACCGGCTCCCTTCAAGCCCGCTCTCGCGGGATCCAGCCCGGCCCCATCGAAGCCGGCCGGATCCTCCGCGCCCGCGCCCTCCGCTCCGATCACACCCGCGCGAACGCCCGGGTCCTCGGCGCAGCCAACGCCCATGTCCCTCATGCAGACGCCCAGGCCGTCGCAGAAGCCTTCCAAGTCCAAGAGCAGCAGCAGTGACGGCGAGAGTAGCAGCAGCAGCAGCATCAAGGAGACGGGAAGCCCGAGCGAGACTCGCAAGCCTTCGACCAACCCGACGGAGACGGCGGAAGGTGCGGGGCAGGCGGTGAGGCCGGTGGGGTTGGAGTGGTTGGTTGCGGTTGTGGTTGGTGCGGTGGTGGGCATGTGGGTGGTTTGAGTGGAGGACTGAGTGTAATGTTTCTTTTTTTTTTTTTGAATTCACTAGTAGCTCTCTCTGTACATGGAGGGAAGTGTGCTGGGCGATCCTTAGGACTTTATTTCATTTGTCAAATGTGCATGGAATTTTAGGCTTTCGGAAGGAAAACGAAAAATGAATAGACATGTCTTGAAAAGTCTATGTATTTTGGCTGCAGTATATGTAAGTGTGTGGTTGCAATATATGCCGATCTTTTTGCTTTTTGTCACATGCTAGCGATGATAGTGTCCACGACTCAGGAATGCTGGACTGTGATACTGGGAAAGAGAAAGACCATCACGTAGGCAAGTTGCGGGAAATCATCATATGTAGTCTGTGATTGCCTGCGCTTAGGCATCAACGCCATTGCGCCAATTTGACAATATGGGGGCCTTGGTAGTGGTGAGGTCGGTTGGATGCAGCGGTTCCGACGCACATTCACCTCTCCTGTATGGGAATTTCGGAGCAAATGCCTCGGAGCCTTGCTGCGACTAGTCGAGCATTGCGAGTATCGCGTATCCAGTTCTTGTGTGTGGTCGGCTGGAGTAGAAGGGGTTCGGTTGGGCTTGTTTGAGAGACGGGAGTAGGAAGCACTGGAGATTGCGCATCAAGAATTGCTTCTGCTGGTGATAACAGTCAGTATATAGCTGCTCCACGAATCAGTGGTTCTATGAGATGATGATTGATAGCGCTGGATCGACTAGTTGAATGATGGCAGATGGTAGCCGATGGACGGCTACATAGCACAGGTGTTTTGGCAACGTGCTCCGGCCGAGTGGCTTTGATCATGGTCTCTGAAAGTAGATGAACGGTGACGGAAATATGGGGTGATCTCGTAGTTCCGGCTCCAGTGGAAGGGGATGGGGGTCAATAACAGCGGTTTGGCTATTTTGCTTGTCCGTTTGTCCGCCGAATGCTCTGAAATCTAGCATGGACTTCCACAGGTCGGACGAATCAAAGCCTGTGCATCCTGAGAATTCTGCACGAGGCTTTGAAGCATGGCTGCCATGTTTATCCGATGGCTTAAGGAATGTAGTCCTGGTGTAGATCGATCGGCGTTCGAGAGGCTTGGGATCTGGTGTTGAGATTTCCGTCATGAATGCGCCTGAGCCGAGATGACAATTGCTGGAGACTGATGCCCCAGTGCCTGTGGCTTCGGGGAGAGCGGCTGAGTGCAGCACAGTGTGATTCAACGCGCTTTGGTATTCATGTCGACGCTATCACATTTTGAATTCCGTCACGTTGGTTCTCGACCGGTCGGCGTTTGCAAAATGGCGCACGGCGACTGACGTTCCACGAGCGATACGGATACGGAAGAGACAATGTCCGGGACTGAGAAACCTGGATGGAATTCGACTCAGAGTAGGTGTAGTAAAATTCTAGAACAAGGGAGATGCAATTCACTGCACAGGAAGTGTTGGACTAGGGGGACCAAACTCCAGGGAACCGTGAACGGGCAAAGATATAGGAGAACGCTTGAAATGGATAGAGTGGCAGCCGCTGGCGGTCTGAGGGGAGCCGAAAGCGAGCTGATCCCCTGCTCTGTTGGGACTTCAGGGTGACGGGTCTCAGCCGTGTAAGACGGAGAGAACAAGAAAAAAAGAAGCTGGTTTGAAACTTTCACAGCCACCAGCGGCAAGCGACATTGGGCCCTCGGGTGGCGTGGGATGGCGCACGTGGGGGTCCGATTTGTTGGCCACAGGCCCAAGCTCTGGACAGGAAAGTAAAGAACGAAGCACAGAGACAAGCTTGCATGCGTGCTGGAAGCGATACCGGAGTGGTACACAAATAAGACGGGTCGTTTGCCGCGCTCCTTTTTCATGCAGCTGCCAACAGAGCCTGGCTGGAGTCGCTTCCGCCGGCCGAGCGAATCAACAGGCGGCGAGGCGGCCACGAGATAACAACGGAAACCAAGATGCTAAATTTGCTTTGGCTGAGACAGTTGATAACAATGACTTCATCACACCCGACGACGGCGATCCGAGCGGACAGGCCCCGAGATGGCAGATTTTGGCCGGCTCCAGGCGCGTCCGCGTCTCCCCGCGGACAAAAGCTGTGGCGGGCAGATCTGGAGATCGTGGAGACCGTGTCAGTGTGGCAGTCTGGAGGCCCGCATGTCGAGGCTGGCGAGGAGCGTAATGCGCGGGATGTGCCTGGCGTCGCGAAGAATTTTTGTTGTTTGCGGCCCGTGCAGGCAGCCGGCGCGGCGGCATCCCTGCCACGGATTTGGGACGGTCCGATTCGGCCTTCTCTCGACTTCGCCCACGACGAACGAAGCCTCTCCAAGACACGGTGGACGACGTCACGGCGCACCCGTCGCCGCGCGCTTGTCAATTGGATTTTCCATCCCGCGCCGGCCCCCTGATGCGAGCTGCGGCCGCCGGAGATGCGGACGGGCGCCGCGGCGCACGTCGCCGATGCCGCGGTCGACGGGAAGCTGAGCGCAGCTTCAGCCTCATGGCCGAAGCCGGCTCGACCGTCTGACCCACCCGGGTCCTCAATTTGCCCTGAGGCTAGCGAGTGACAGGCTCCCGCTGACTAGAAGACTGAGCATGGACCCGCACTGACGGACTTCAGACACGACGGCGTCCACGGATGTTGTTGCGATCGCGTCTTATCTCACCGAGTCGGAACTAACCGGGTTGCACAATTCCCCAACGAGACCCGCCGCCTGCGCAGGCGCCACCGCCACAGCCTCGCTGCCCGGGCGCCCAGGCGCGCAGAGCCGCTGTCCCAACGGTCACCACAATGCGCGCGTTGCGAAGCGCGGCGCTGCGACGCGGCGGCGAGGGTCGCACCGCAGGCTGCAGAGCGCATGTCGTCAGGGAATGCGCCAAGCGGCGTATGCATAGGGCTGCTTCTGCGATGGATGGCTGGCCGCGCTAGCCGCGTCGGGCAAGGCGGGACAACTTTTCGTGACCGCCTGCCAGAAATTTTGGGTCCACCAGAGCGCAGAGCTGCCCGCCGAGGCCGCAACCCCAAAGGATGCCTGGGTGCCTGCGGGCGGACGCCCGTCCAGGCCGCGGAGAGCCAAAGGGCTCGAAAGGACTGCTCGCGGAGGGCGGGCGCGCTCTTTATGTGCCCGTTGTGCGCCGTGCCAGCTATCTCGCCGTGAGCATCATGGCGGCAGGCATACCGCGCGCTACGCGAGCGCAGTGGGCCTGCTGCCGCCTGGCGCGCCGCGATTGGGCCGCGCTGAGCGAATTCGCCGGCGGTTGTCTGCTCGATCGGCGCTGTGTGTGCCCGGCGCTGCCCTTCCCAATGTGCCAGAGCTTGCGGCCACGGACCACGCAGCGCCGAAGCTCTCCCTCGCTTTTTTCAGTCCGGCCTACAAACTCTTCCTCTCCTTCTCTCCGACTCTCCATCGACCGTCCATTCGAAGCTTCAATTCATCACCAAAGCTTCAATTCCATCAACTCTATCACAATGGCTGCTGCTCGCATCACCCCCAAGATGGCCACCCTCACCAGGGCCGCCCGCCCCGCCTTCCGCGCTCCCGTCCAGCAGCGCGCCTTCACCGGTACAGACTGACCTTACCCTCGCGTTGCAAAAGTTTTCCATCAATTGTCCATTTCATACTGAGTCAATTCCATCATGAACAGTTGCCAGCCCTGCTGTCAAGCGTGCCACTCCCTTCCAGGCCGTCAAGCGCCAGCAGCCCTCGGCCATCCTCCGTGCTGCTCAGCTCAACAAGCAGTCCGCCCGCCCCTACAGCTCCGAGATGGCCAACGCCCTCGTCCAGGTCTCCCAGAACCTCGGCATGGGTAACGCCGCCATTGGTCTCGGTGGTGCCGGTATCGGTATCGGTGTCGTTTTCGGTGCTCTCATCCTGGCTGTCGGCCGCAACCCCAGCATGCGTGGCCAGCTCTTCTCCTACGCCATTCTTGGTTTCGCCTTCGTCGAGGCCATCGGTCTTTTCGACCTGATGGTTGCCATGATGGCCAAGTTCGTGTAAACGTCTTTCAGGGGATGATGGCGATGGCAATGGGGGTTCACGTTGGATATTACTGATTGGCAAATCGGGCCTCGTGCGTCCATCATTCGTCATTGCGTTGAGATGAGAACAGGGGATGACAGTCATCGTGATGGGATGGACACCCTCAGTGGTTTAGAGCGATGGAAATGTACCTGTACGAAAAAATACCACATAGAGCCAGCGAACATCTTCGTGGTATTTGCTCATAGAAGGGATTCCTTTTTTCCACTTTCCACCGCCGCCTGTACTTCATAAACATGTATATCAATGGCTCGGATCATGAATGCTGGATTGCGCAACGACACCAACAGCTCCAACGCTCTAACCACTCTCAATGGCCTGGGCCCGACCAAAGCTCCCCCCTCCCCCTCGCCCCGATTCGAGAGCTTGAGCTCAGATCGCGCAGCTTAAAGAGCTTTCCCCGTATTCCTCGAGTCCCTCCTCCCCCGCAAAACGGCTCTTCTCCGCAATAATCACATAAGGAGAGGGACCGAGCCCTTGGTGATAGCCTGTACTTGTCCCCAGCGGCCATCACATCCGCGCACCCGCCCGTCCGCCAGCGCTTAGCGAGGCCACCATGTCCCCAAGCACGCAAGAGTTTCAGCTCCGGGGCGTCTCCTAATGAATGGCCACTGTGCCACCGAGTCGTGTAGCTAATGCACTAACAGCTTACACAAAACATGCTAACGTGGCTGATCAGACAGACGAGACCACGTCCCGATGCGAAGTACCGGAGTACCTTCATCAGGCAAACCGTCCGCCGCCGTCGAAAGCCGTCGTCGTTCATCTCTGCATCTTTCCACAAACCGGATCGCTTTCACAGCGCTCTACTCCATCCCATCCATCCGTCACCGTCGCTCCGGAGTCTTCCAAGCCTCCTTCTGCGCTGGTCACGCTTCATTGTGCCCTAAGCCCATTGAGATCGGCCTGGCCGCGTAGCGGCGAGGCACGTGGACATCCAACCCATGTGCCTAGGCAGAAGTGGCCAAGAGACTCGAGCAGGTTATCGCGACTAAGTGGTACGTACCCGGCCAGCTACGCACGTACAACGCTGGCATGCGTTTCTGTCGCCATCAGCAGCTCCGGTGCCGGCACAGGGCACACCACCCTACCCACATCGACCCTCTGCGGCGAGGAGTGGCGTGGTGAGTGGGCATCCTGTGCAAGTGACCGGCCACCCAATCCGCTGGGCACCTCTGCCTGTGCATACTCGCCCACGACGCATCGCTGGAGATCAACTTCCCTGGACGACTGGCTCCAGCACGCCCATCCACCCCCAAAGACCCAGCGCGCGTGGAAGGTGGAAGCAAAGATAACGCTGCAGCGCTCGACTGGCCCGGGAAATGACTCGCTGGCTTTCCGCGCAGCGTTCGGGCATCACTTCCTCGCATCGTCGCAAAGGCTCGTCGAGATAGGCTCGCTGCAGCAGAGGCGTTTATCTCGCCGCAGCAGCGAAGCCCTCGCCACCTGCCGAGCGCGCGCGCTCGCCAGCAAAGCTCGTCGGCCTGAGGGAGGGCGAGCACCGGGGGGAGCGTCCGGCGGTTTCTCCGCCAGTTCGCCGCGATTGATCCGAGCGGCGGCGGTCGCGGAGGGCGGCTATCGGCAATCGATCCTCGACCCGGAGCGCGCTGCAGAGATGTTGTCCGGAGAAGGCTTGCAGGCACGACAAAGAAGCCCCGCGGCCGAACCGCCGGCCTGGGAAAGTTTATATGCTCAACAACCGCACAACGCCGCGCTGGACCGGTCTCGCTGCCAGACGGCTTTCGGGTGCTGGAGGCGTGCCGGTGCGCGCAGCCCGACGCTGAGGCGCTGGAAACCGTGTTTCTCGGCTTCTGCACGCTCGCCTCTGCGTGCGTGCGGTCACCGTTGCGCCTGCCTCGCGTCGATGATGTTTGGGCGAGAGAGGTGTCGAAGGTTACCGGCCTCCTAGGTTTGTTGGTCTCTTGGCTCTTGGAGTGTCTGTTCATTGGTCTTCGCGTCCGCTGCAGTTTGTATCTTGGAGCGTCTTTTCGCCGTCCTGCACCGTCTTTCAGAGCCCTTCTTGGCCTTCGTGGCCATGAACCTTATAGGCGCTATTTTGTCTCGTGGTCCGCAGCCTGTTGCAGCAGTGTTTGGACGGTCGGGAGTTCCAGAGGAAGTACTTTAGAACGATGGGCATGGTTTCTGTCTTGAAAGAAATACCACACCACTTGACACGACCAATCATGACAAGTCGGATGGTGGAAAAGCCCTCAGGCTTGCCAACCCGCACAAGGCATGCAGGAGGCCAGTTGGATACCGTGGGCGTTGCAAGGCCGCAAGGCCAACGAGTCTTCCTCAGCGCAGCATTCTTCCGGCAGCTGCTGAGCACCCAGCCCATCACTACCCACGCCAGCCGTCCAGAACACCACAGTAAAACACCATGTCTCGCAATTGCCCCCTCAAATGCGCACATCCGAAACCACAAACGTGTCTTGTCTCACACACACCAAAGCCGGCCGCGCACGTGACCTCGCGATCAAACGTGTCCACCTCGCCCGCGAAGCCGAGAAGCAGCCAGCGCACTTCCACCACCCCGCGCCACACCCACCATGGATCTCATCAAGCAAGGCGTCTCCGTCGCGTCAAATCCGCGGTACGCCCGATGGCTGTGCCCGCTGCTGCTCGTCGCCGACGCCGCGCTGTGCGGTCTCATCATCTGGAAGATCCCCTGTACGTCCGCCCCCCCAGCCCCGGCCGCGTCGAGCACCAAACCCCCCAAGAGAAGAGCGCCGGCAGGAACAGCGCCGTCCCCTCATGGAGAAGAAGAAAGACGCCGTGATTCGACGGTCGCCCGCATGAACTTTTTTTTTTTTTTTTTGGCTGACCCCCCCCGGTGCGCGGCAGACACGGAGATCGACTGGCGGGCGTACATGGAGCAGGTGTCGCAGTACCTCGCGGGCGAGCGCGACTACACCAAGATCCGGGGCGGCACGGGCCCGCTGGTCTACCCGGGCGCCCACGTCTACGTCTACCGCGCGCTGTACGCCCTCACCGACGGCGGCCGCGACATCCGGCTGGCGCAGATGGCCTTTGGCGGCCTGTACGTCGCCGTGCTGACCGTCGTCATGGCGTGCTACCGGCTGGCCAAGGTGAGAGCTCGACCGACCTGTTCTGCGCTCTTCTCTCGTCCGAGCCTTCCGCGGCTCCGTTCTTCTTCCAGAGCGGAGCGGTCGATTGTTGCGAGAACTTTACATCTTTTCCTAATCTACTTTATTTGTCCTCCTAACCCTCGCCCCAGCACCAGGCTAACCTCAGCACTCAGGTCCCACCGTACGTCTTCCCCATGTTGATCCTGTCGAAGCGGCTGCACAGCATCTTCGTGCTGCGCTGCTTCAACGACTGCTTCGCCGTGGGCGCTTTCTTCCTGGCCATCTACGCCTACCAGAAGCGCATGTGGACGGCCGGCTCGATCTTCTACTCCCTTGCCGTTGGCATCAAGATGAGCGCGCTGCTCGCGCTGCCGGCAGTCGGCCTGATCCTGCTGCAGGCCATTGGCAAGGAGAGGGCAATCACTCAGGCAGGCATCATCGCGTATCTGCAGGTGCGCATCATCATCCGTCACGGGTTCTTGGCACTGCGTTTCTGACATTTGGTATTTGGATTGGCAGATGCTCCTCGGATTCCCCTTCATCCAGGCCAACGCCAAGGGCTACTTCTCGCGGGCCTTTGAGCTCACGCGCGTGTTCCTCTACAAGTGGACCGTCAACTGGCGCTTCGTGTCCGAGGCGACGTTCCTGTCCAAGCCCTTCTCCATCGGCCTGCTCTCCGTGCACCTGCTCCTCCTGGTCGCGTTCGCCGCGACGCGCTGGCTCAAGCCGGCGCAGCGCCCGCTCGGCGACTGCGTGCGCATGGTCTTCGCGGAGCCCGTCGACCAGATCCACATCGGGCGGCGCATCAACCCGCGCTTCGTGCTGACGACGATGCTGTCGGCCATGGCGGTCGGCATGCTGTGCGCGCGCTCGCTGCACTACCAGTTCTACGCGTGGATCGCGTGGGCCACGCCGTTCCTGGCGTGGCGCGCCGGCTTCCACCCGGTGCTGCAGTACGGCGTGTGGGCGGCGCAGGAGTGGGCGTGGAACGTGTACCCGTCGACGCCGGCGAGCTCGGCGGCGGTGGTGGGCGCGCTGGCGGTCCAGGTGGCGGGCGTGTGGTGGGGGTCGCGGCGGGATTTCGAGGGCAGGGAGCAGCAGCAGCAGCATGCGCACGCCGAGTAGACATGTAGATCGTGTACCGCCAGCAAGCACAAAAGCAAGCCCTTTCCCGCCTCACGACTCGTCCTCGGAGCCCGAGGGCGGCATCTTGCCCACGGTGGACTCCTCGTCGTCGCTGTCGTCGGGGTACGCGGACGCCTTCTTGAACTGCGGAGGCCTGCGATCGCGCGTGCGTCAGCCGGGGCGTCTTCTTCCCACGCCGGAGCGGCGGCAGTGCTCACCAGTACGGCTGCTTGCGCCAGGCCTTCTCGTCGCGCACGACGTTGACGATCTCGCCGGCCAGCTTGTTCTCACGCTCGGCCATGGCGCGCGTGTCGACGACGACGTAGGTGCCGCGCTTGACCCAGATGGTGCTGCGGAACTTGGGGTTCAGCTCGCACAGCACGGCGGGCTTGCCGCCCGGCAGCTCGACGGTGTACAGGTTGTTGCCCTCGGCCTTGGCCACCTTCGCGACGGCGTGGGCGGGCGGGAGCGCGTCTGGCGGCGACAGCGTCTCTTGCTCGACGGCGTGGAGGTTGCGCTTCGGCGGGCGGCCCATGGCGGCGGCGGGATTGGGGGATTGGATGGCGGGGTGGCTCGAGGCTGCGCGAGTGCTGACTGAGGAGCGCGTTGGCGTTGGCGTTGGCGTTGTGGAGGCGACTTTTTTCTCGCGACGATCGGCGGGCGGCGTGCGGGCCGTCTCTTAGCGACGCCCGCCACCGCTGGCAGCACTGCCCAATCGGGAAGTCCTTCCCACTGCCTCCCTCGACTCGCGCTCCGACTCCCCAAGCTGTCCCCTCCCGACGAAACCATCCCGCCGCCTGCCATGACGCCGCATGCTGTCTGCAGCGCAGGATGCACACTCCTGCATGCATCGCGCCATACTTTGGCAGTGGCCGCAGAAGACCGTTCCCGACGCCGCTCATATCTATATGACGGTGCCTCCCCTCCGACGCGCGGTGACACCTAACTCTGGTTCCAGACTAGCCCCTGCAGCGACGCTATCGGACAGCTGTGATTCATCGCTGACATATGCCCATGGGGGCTCCACACCGCGCCAGCTTTTTAAGCAGCCTGCCTACCCCGCCGCGCCCAAGGGCCGCCGTTTATTTCTTCTGCAGCATTCGCTCTGAAAAAGCTCGTGCTGCCTGCGAAAGGCTAGGTTTCTCCATGACGGACTGACTGATTCCACTGCTGTCACGATTCTCTCCTCGCTCGTCTCTCATCTATGAAGTCTCGCCCGTCTCCCAGCCCCATCTCCTGTCCCGACACTTCCTGATATTCCAAACCATTGCACCCCATCCCGTCCCGAGACAGCCCTCACGACCGCCTGCCCAACATGGCGCACGCACTGGGCAACCTCTTCAACATCGAAGACCCCAAACCCCTCACGGCCCCGGGCCTCACCCGCCAAAAAACCCCCTCCATCCGCCCCTCCCCGTCGGACCGCGAGCTCGACGACCTGATCTTCGGCCCGCCCACCGACCCCTCCGCCACCCGCAACCCGACCAAGCCTCCCGGCGCGCAAACGCCCCTCACGCCCGGCGACCTCGAGGGCGCCTCCCGCCCCGCCTCGCCCACGGAGCCCACGCCCGCCGTGCAGACGATCTGGTCGCCGCCGATGAACCGCTGGCGCGTCCTCTGCGCCTGCCTCGTCTACTTCGGCAACGGGCTCAACGACGCGGCGCCGGGCGCGCTGCTGCCGTACATGGAGGCTCACTACGCGATCGGGTACGGCGAGGTGTCGCTCATCTTCGTGGCCAACGCGGTCGGCTTCGTGGCGGCGGCGTTCGCGACGGACGCGCTGCGGGCGCGGCTGGGCGCCGCGCGCGCCCTCATGCTGTCCGAGGCCGTCATGGCGGCCGGCTACGTCGTCGTCGTGTGCACGCCGCCGTTCGCCGCCGTCGTCGCCGCCTTCGCCCTGCTCGGCTTCGGCTGCGCCATCAACCTCGCCCTCAACAACGTCTTCTGCGCGAACCTGCACGGCAGCACCGTCGTCCTGGGCTGGGCGCATGGGAGCTACGGGATTGGCGGCACGGTGGCGCCGGTGGCTGCGACGGCGCTGGCGAGCGCCGGCGTGGTGTGGAGTCGGTTTTACTTCGTGACGCTAGGGGTCAGGGCGGCGTGCATGGCCTTCACGGCGTGGGCGTGGTGGGATGCGGAGAAGGAGGAGAAGGAGGCGGCGGCGTTGCTGACGGAGCTGGAGAGGACGGCGAGCAGGCGGGCGGAGGCGGCGGCGGCGGTGGAGGTGAGACAGCCGTCGAAGAGGGGGCTGTTGAAGCAAGCGGTCAGGAACAGGGTGACGCTTATCGGCGCGTTGTTCATCTTCATGTACCAGGGCGCCGAGGTGACCATTGCGGGCTGGGTCATCTCGTTCTTGATCAACTACCGTGGCGGCGAGCCTGGCCAGGTGGGATACGTAACGGCTGGTTTCTTCGTAGGTGCTTTCCTACCGCCTCCACTCCCTCTGTAACATTCATCTCAGATTCTTCCCATCCGCCCTCTTCCTCACTAACGACCCACAGGGCGGCATAACCCTCGGCCGCTTCGCCCTCACGCCCTTCTGCCACCGCTTCGGCGAAGCCAACGCCATCTACGTCCTCACCACCGGCGTCCTCATCTTCGGTACGTACAGCGACCCCTCCCCTCCCGACGAACACACCCACTAACAGAAAACCAAACCAGACATCCTCGTCTGGCAGATCCCCAACCTCATCTCCAACACCATCTTCGTCTGCATCGTCGGCCTCCTCCTCGGGCCCGTCTACCCCTGCGCCCAGACCATCTTCTCGCGCCTGCTCCCCCGCCGGCTCCAGACCGCCTGCGTCGGCTTCATCGCGTCGGCCGGGTCGAGCGGCGGCGCCGTCATGCCGTTCCTGACCGGCTTGCTGGCGCAGGTGGCGGGCACGTGGGTGCTGCACCCCGTGTGCATCGGGTCGTTTGTCGGCATGGTGGCGTGCTGGCTTGCGTTGCCGAAGGTGGGGAAGAGGAAGGAGTAGAGGGGGGGGAAGGGCTGGAGCCGGAGGGAAGGGAATGCTCTCTAGAAGAGGAGGAAGGCATGCTCCAGGTTGCAAGGGGAAACTGACGGAAGACTGTCAAAAACCAAGAAAAAGTATAGGGTGGAATAGGGAGAAGAAATGGAGGAGTGGTCAAGACCGAAGCATCTAAACAATACATATCAATGGCACGAGAACGACAGCCACAAAAAGAATCTTATCTGCACCCGTACCTACTCCTTCGCGAACAAGTCCCGCCAAAACTCCCTGAACCCATACTTCCTGCCCCTCTCATCCCAAACCCTAACCTCCTGCCTCGTCCCGAACCGGTCCAGCACGCCGCCCGGCGCGTGGCCCACGCTCGGCCCGTCCGGTCTTGCCTTCGGCTCGAGCGCGCGGTCGCGGATCTCCTTGGGCAGCTGCGGCGCGATATCGGCGAAGGCGGCGGCGAGCTCGCGGTCGAGCGAGAAGTACGGCTTCTTGGCTAGCTCGGGCGCCATGAGGTTGTAGGAGCGCGTCAGCGCGTTGAGCGACGAGATGGAGAGGGCGAGGAAGGAGCGTTCGGTGGCTTCCCAGGCGGGATCGCGGAAGGGGTGGGGGGCTGGTCTGACCGAGGAGGAGGATGGGGGTGAAAGGGAGGCGGCAGAGGTGTCGGAAGCAGCTGTTGCGGTCGTGGTTGGAGGCGCGTCCTGGACTGTGACTTCTGCAACGACTTCCTCCGCGCCGCCTGGTGAAGTAGCAGCAGCACCGTCAGCCGAGCCCACAGGCGTAGCCGTTACGGTGATTTGCTCGGGCTGCTCCCCTTCCTTGTCCGCATTCTTGGTGCCGGTGGGTGCCGGCGCAACCTTCAGTTTTCCGGCGAGAGTGATCTGGCTCAGATGCCCCTCAGAGTCAACAGCATTCAGCTTCTCCTCCTTCGCGCGCCTCGGATTTAGCGCCTTCTCCGCCTCCGCATACGCCTGCGCGCGCCTGACCTGCGTCTCGAGCGAGCCGCCCTTACTCGCAATCATCCGGGCCGCATGCCTCATCCAATCCGCCCTCAACCGCGACCTGAACCTCGTCGCCGCCGTGACCAGCTCCTGCTGCTTCTCGATCCACGGCGGCACGATGTCCTGCTTCTGGATAATCTTGTTCATGAAGTACTCGGTCGTATCCAGGAACGGGTTGCTGGCGTTGTAGTCCCGCTCGAGCTTCTGGCCCCGCGGGATATTCCTGAACTGGCCGCGCGCGATCGCGTCCTCGATTCGCTCGTTCGCCAGACTCTCCAGCGCGCGCACGCTCGCCGGCCCGCCCCTCGCCCCCGGCTGGAACCGCTCGCGCATCTCCCGCCGCAACTTCTCGCGCTCCTCCGAGTCCGCCGCCGCCTCCTTCTGCATGCTGTACAGGCTCGTCCGGTCCCTCGCGTCCGCCAACCGCGCCCCCGCCGCCGCCGCCCCCCTCCGGCCCCGCCCCGTGTCCACCCTCGCCGCCGCCCTCACCACGTCCCCGCCGGGCGGCGGCGCGGGCCCCCTCCTCTTCGCCGCCCCCCTCAGCGGCTTGACCGCGTCGTCCAGCATCCGCAGGCTCGCGTCCTCCACGCTCTCCGTCCCGGCCCACGCGCGCGCCCCCGCCACGTCGCGCGTGCCCCGCCCCGCGCCCGCCGGCAGCTCCGCCTGCGCCAGCTCGCGCGCGAACTCGTTCCTGAAGCTCGCGCCCGCGATGCGGTCCTCGAGCTGTCGGCGCAGCTCTTCCGAGAAGCCCGCGTCCTCGACGGCGGATCGGCGCGCCGCGCGGCCGGGGCTGGCGACGAGGCCCTCTTCCGTCAGCGACGAGAGGCGGCGCGACATGGCGCCCGGCTCCTTGGCTTCCTGCTCCTGTTCTTGCGGCTCATTGTTCCCGTTCGGGCCGTCATCGCGGGAGGCATTGACTTTGTTGGGGTCGCGCGGAGAGGAGGAGGGGTCGGCGGCGGAGCGGAGGTGTGGCGAGGCGGACAGCCGCAGGCGTCGCGATTGCGGGGGAACGGGGCGGAAGGAGCGCTGGGCGGCTCGCAGGCAGCGAGAGCAGATGTAAGACGATGCAACCGTTGCGCTAGGCATCCAGGACAGTTGGCGGTGGGAACGAGGACGAGGATGGCGGAGATGCAGTGTGGAGGTCGGAAGTGTTCTGGAGAGCTCCGATGACGTCTCGACCCGGCCGCCACCTGCGGGGCTTGGCGCTGACAGGCACGCCGCTCCCAATGCACTCATCCCCGCGCAGCAGCTCCGTTTGGACAACAAATGTTGATTACGCCTCCAATCCAGCAAACACCGAAACCCTACCAATGCACGATCCAATTCGGGAGCACCTATCCCGCATGTTCTACGCTCCCAGTTTCCCCGTCGACACAAAAGGAAATTAAGCGTGATACTGATGTACTGTACAGAGAAAATGCACTAGTCCGCCGCCGCCTCATCTGGATCTCCAAAAGTCCTCTCTACCCAATATCTTTTTTTTTTTACTCGCCCTTCAGCTTGTCCTGCGTGACCGTGAAGGCCGCCTCCAGCAGATCCTTCTCCTCCTTCTTGTGCACTGCCTTCAGGCCCGTGGCAACACTGGCGCTCGGGTTGCGCCCAGCGTACATGACGTGCCTGCGGTTGTGGTGCTCCGTCTCGTTGAGGAGAGTCTCGATGCGCGGCTGCGTGAATGACCACGCACCTGCGTTCAGGGGCTCCTCCTGGCACCAAACAATGTTCTTGGCGTTGGGGTACGAGTCGAGGTTGTCCCTGAGCTGCGCCCACGGGAAGGGGTGGAGCTGCTCAATCCGGGTGATGGCAGTGTTCTTCAGTCCGTGCTCCTGGCGGTACTGCCACAGAGCACCCCAGACCTGACCGGTGCAGATGACGACGCGCTCGATTTCATCCTTGGCCACGATCTCGTTCGTCTCATGAGCCGGGTCGGGAACGAGCCACTCGAAGTGCGAGTCGCCCGTGAACTCACCAATGTCCGAGCGGGCCATCGGGTGACGGAGAAGAGACTTGGAGAAGAAGAGGATGAGAGGCTTGCGGAACTGACGGTTCATCTGGCGACGGAGGATGTGGAACATGTTGGAAGGCTTGGTGAGGTAGGCGATCTGCATGTTGCAGTCCTGGTGCTGGCGCTCGAGCTTGTCCGGGCTGGGGAAGATGCGGGGATCCTCGTTGCAAAGTTGGAGGTAGCGCTCCATGCGGCCGGAAGAGTGCTCAGGACCCTGGCCGTCGTACCCGTGAGGAAGCGACATGACGAGACCGCTACGCTGTAGCCACTTAACCTCGCCGGAGGCGATGAATTGGTCGATGATGCACTGAGCGTTGTTGGCGAAGTCACCGAACTGCGCCTCCCACATGACCAGCGCGTTCGGGGACGAAAGGGAGTAGCCGTATTCAAAGCCAAGGCTGGAAGACGTTAGCAATAACAACAAAGGATGTGGGTTGCAACTTACACTCCGAACTCGCTCAGCGAGGAGTTAGAGATGACGAAAGAGCCTTGATCCTCGCCGAGGCTTGCCAGAGGGGTGTAGGTGCCTTCGTTCTCCTGGTCGTGGAGGACGGCGTGGCGCTGAGAGAAGGTACCACGCTCGACATCCTGACCAGAAACGCGGACGTGGTGACCCTCCAAGCAAAGCGTTCCGAAGGCGAGCGCCTCGGCGGTAGCCATGTCGATGTTCTTGCCCTCAGTAACAGTCTTGGTGCGGTTCTGCAGAATACGCTTGAGGTTGCGGTGAACGGTGAAGCCATCGGGGGAGCCGCCGATCTTCTCGGCAACCTGCTTCAAGACCTCGGAGTCGACGGCAGTAGGCAGGTGGGGTAGAACCTCAGTGGCAAGCTCCTTGGGCGACTTGAAACCATTCCAAGCAGACGTCAACCATTCCTTGGCCGTGGGCTGGTAGTCCTTGCTGCGGGAAAAGCTCTCCTCGAGCATGCCCCACACCCAAGCCTTGTGCTCATCAACGTCCTCCTTGGTGAAGGTGCCCTCCTGGAGAAGCTTGTCAACGTACTTGTCGAGGGCCGGCTTCTGCTCCGCAATACGCTTGTACATGAGAGGCTGGGTGAAGAAAGGCTGGTCGGTCTCGTTGTGTCCCTGCTTGCGGTAGCAGACCATGTCGATAACCACATCCTTCTTGAAGGCGGCGCGGTAATCGGCGGCAAGCTGGCAGACAAAGTTGAAGGCCTCGGCATCATCACCGTTGACGTGGAAAACAGGTGCATCAATGGCCTTGGCGATGTCAGAGCAGTAGGGAGTAGAGCGGGCGAAGCGAGGATCCGTGGTGAAACCAATCTGGTTGTTGACGACGATGTGGATGGTGCCACCGGTGTGGTACTTGGGCAGAGCGTGGAAGCCCATGGTCTCGTACACAACACCCTGGCCAGCGAAGGCAGCGTCACCATGGAGCAGAACACCCATAGCTGTCTTGGCTTCGTGCTCATCGTTGTTGTAGTGCAGGATAGCGCGAGTCTTACCCAGCACAACGGGGTCCTCGGCCTCCAAGTGGGAGGGGTTGGCAACGAGAGAAAGCTGAACACGCTTGCCGGAAGGTGTGGGACGCTCGAAGTTCATACCCAAGTGGTACTTGACGTCACCAGAGCCCTCATCGGAGGGGTCGGCGGTACCGGCGAACTCGGAGAAGATGGACTCGTTGGGCTTACGAACGACGTTACTGAGCACGTTGAGACGACCACGGTGAGGCATGCCAATCACAATGTCCTTGACTCCATAATCCACACTGCGGTCGATCAGAGCTTTCATACCGGGAATCAAGCTCTCACCACCCTCCAGACCGAAACGCTTGTCGTTGGGGTACTTGGTAGCGAGGAAGGACTCGAAGCTGGTACCCCAGATCAAACGGTCAAGAATCCTACGCTTCTCGTCGACCGAGTACTTGTAGGGCTGGGGGACCTCGATGCGCTGGCGCAGCCAGTCGCACTGCTCCCTGTCGGGGATATGGATGTACTCGACGCCGAAAGAGCCGCAGTAGAGCCTCTCGCAGGTAGCAATGATCTCACGGAGGGTCATCTTCTCGCGCCCCTCGGTCTTGAAGCGCGGCAGAATGCCGGGGCCCAGGGTGAACTCCTGGTCCAAATCCTTCTCGGAGAAGTTGTAGTGCTCCAGCTCCAGCTCCTTCGGCTTGCTGTATCCAAACTGTGCAGCCTCGCCACGGATGCCAAGCGGGTCGATCTTCGCCTTATGGTGGCCGCGAGCCTGGTAGGCACGCACGAGCAGCTGGACCTTCAAGTGGTTCATGACATCGGAGCCCTCGCCGGTGGCCATGCCAAGGCCCGGAGTGGCGAATGCGGGCACGCCGCCAACGGGGTTCGGGACGATGGTGGGCGGGGGCTGGAAGGCCTGCGACACCGGCATGTCGCCGTCCTCCATGTTGCGGAAGTAGACCTGCCACGAGACGTGCACGCTCTGCGGGTCGCGCTTCCACTGCATGTACATCTCGTCGACGTAGTTGGCGGTGTTGCCCTGGAGGAAGGAGTCGCTGGGGTCCTGCGGGAGCTGTCAGTGTGCTGCCGGAAGCTCCGTCAGTTCGGCGTGCTCGGCGGAAGAGACTCACAACGCCCTTGCTGGTGTCCTCGGCGGAGACGGCATAGTGGCGCGCCTGCAGACGCTGGGTCGTGATGGCGAGGACCCTTCGTTTTGATGCCAGCGCGGTGCTGGAGGGCGAGAAGCGTGTGCGCGCAGCAGAGCTGCCCGTCACCAGGCGGGAGCTGCATTGGCGGAGGGTGGTGCGCAGCATGGTGAGGTTGCTGACGCGGAAATTAACAATTCATCCAAACAGGGCGGCGGGGAGCCTGGGACGGCGAGAGGGTGTCGGAGGAGGAGCAGGAGCGGCGAGCAGCGAGCGGCGGCGCACGGCGTATGAACGAATGGTGCTTGGCTTGAATCTTGCGGATGGGCTGGGGGAGGGATTATCCGCGCCGATCTGGGCCTAGCCTGCCGCAGCCGAAAAGTCAGCAGCCGCCACCATTGGCCGCGCCCGCCTCTAAATGCCGCAGCGCCGCAGCTGCCCGGCGCTGCTGACCTCCCCAGTGCTCACGCCCAAACGCGCAGCGCAGCATCCCGAGCACCAGGTGTCCCCTCCGCGCTGGGCGGTCGCTGCGCCCGCGCCCCGCCGCGCCGTGCGCGCAGAAAGGAGGCGGCCTGTGGGCGCTTTGTCCGAAGCATGTCCGCCTGGAACCGCCGGGCCCTCGGTTATGGGTTCGCGGGTTGTGCTGCGCGCGTCCTCGAGTACCCCAGACTCGGCCAGCCTGCCAGCTACATCATACCGACATCTGCCAGCTGCAACTCCCCACCCGCGCCAAGCTCGATCCTTTCAACGCCTCCCGATACGACTCCTGTGACTAACGCCAGCACGCACGGGGCCAGTTGAGGGACCCGCCCGGTCGTCTTTGTTGACGATACTTGCTGCTGGCGCGTCATCGGCCGAGCTGCTTCGGCTGTTGTTCCGGCCCTTCCCTATCGCGACCCTGTCCGGAGAGACAGATTCTCCACAAGCTTTGTCGATGCTCAGACGCCGACGTAACATGTTCGACGAATGTAAAGGTAAGGAATCGATTCCAGTGATCCAGCCACCAGTCCTAGACGCGGCCGCCCTTGCAACGTCCCCAGTCCCTCCAGCCTTGTCCCGTCTGAGTTGCAGGGAAGCTGTCACCCTGTGAGAACTGCGTCCGCGTGCAGGATGTGAAAAACTGTAAAGGAGTCGAAGCTTTCGACCATACGTCAAATTCGTCAAGAAATCCCCCAGGCTCCGGCAAGCCCACCGCGATTAAGTTCTAGACTCGCGCAGAGCATTGTGCGGCGGCGGTACCCATATCTCCTCCAGCTGTCCTTCCAATCTTCATCTTGTCTCCCTCTCTTGTCTGAAAGACTTCCATGGTGGCACACTAGGCATGCGTGGATATTCGGAGCACTGACAACATGTTTCTTACAGTCCGATCGGTCTAAAACCCCATAGAGCTTGGGCAAAGCTACCTGTGTTCAAACCTTCTGTTTCGCCCTCATTCAGGGTTCTTCAACAAAATGCATGGCAAGCACCTTTATCGGCAGAAGCCTGTTTTCAAAGATTCTCAAAAAGCTGTGGTATCGGACAAGATCCCACCTTCGGATGTCCCATTCCTGCGTCTTCCTGCCGAGATTCGGATAATGATTTACAAACATCTTTGGGATTTCTCACCTCACACCCAGGGGCCCCACCAATTCAGGCCAGGCTGGACCATTCGTGTGGGCGCGGAATCCGAACTCAAATATCCGCCCTTGATCCTGCGAATGGATCCACGGATTCAAGAAGAATTCATGGCAGAACTCTGCAGGGACGTTGGGACGGAGTATGCATTGGAGTTTGGAGCTCGGTATCAATTCGTTCCAGTATCTCACCTTACTCAGTGGGCAGTTGCGAGACAGGATCATGGGTTTGAACCTGGAAACATCTGGTCACCAAGAATCTGCCGACCTCCACTTTTCCCGCAACTCCTGCGCCGCTGCCACATCACACTGAAGTTATGTGACGAGCTCAAGGACCCAACCAAACTCGCTCGTAACTTCTATATGGATCGTTTAGGGGAGGGGTTTGGTAACATACTATTGGTGCTCCACCAGGCGCCGCAGTTGGAAGAGCTCACTTGCTCAGTATTTCTCTGCGGACATCACAATCCCCATACATTTGGTCCCCTGTTCGACGTCCTCTTGCATGAGATGGCACAAAAAATACATCACGTCAAACTTCGTGCCAGGTTCGGCTCCTACCGGTACGTGCGCAAATGGGTTGGCGGGGAAGAGACTCCACGGCTGGACATATACCTTCGAGTCGAGGCTCAGTGGAGACTCACGAAGATGGGTTATTGGGACTGTTTCTCAGAAACAATCCGCTTTGGATCCTCAAGGGCGCCGCCATCTCTGCCATTCCACAAGATGTTAGCTGGCCTCTCCGGTCTTATTCTATTTTGCTACTCGTTCGATGTCTTTGGTTTACACACGATTTGTCTGAGCTAGTAATAGTATCCTATATTTGGGCTTTCCTGTAGAGAGCGCCGCAAACACATCACAGCTGTCAATCCTACCACCCTTCAGCCAGACGACCAGTAGAAGAAAGCCAGAACGACCGGAACTCAACATCCAACACGTAAGCCCGGCACGAGGTCTTCAAACACCCCTGCCACAAACGCTTGGATCTACCCTGGTGCCGTCCCAACCGCCCGCCGGCTAGTCTGGATGAGTACCTATCCTAAACTTCCACACTGAACCAACCCCCCCCCCCCCAACCTGGTTGAAGAATAACCTGGCCAGCCGCGCACTCACCTCCCACTTCCGCCAAACAACCACCCACCCAAGCACCATACTAGCCTCGGGTTTCCACGATCCCGTAAGTACCCGCCCGCCCGTATCGGCATCGCAACCCTCGGCGAGCGCGCCCGCGGCGCCGACGACCGTTTCGCCGAGCACCAACCAGATCCCGACCTGCACCCGGCCAACGACAAAAAAAAAATTGAAAATTTTGACGCGCGCGCCGTCCGGTACTTACGTATCCTGCATCCTACCCAGCAGTTCGTTCTTTACCCTCGGGTGTTCCGCAAATTCCGCCGGCTTTGCGTTCGGCATGGTTCCGCGTTGGGGGGGAGGGGGCGGAGACACCCGGATGGACGCCCCGTCCGCGCTGACGGAGAGGCATAGAGAAACGGAGAGGTGTTTGGGGTAGTCCGCAGATGGCATGAGAACGGACTCTCAGCAAGAAGGCAGCGTTTTAGGAGGGGATGGACTGAAGAACATGTTGGGTACGAGAGTAGATGCGCGGGAAATACGTCGCAGTCTTGCGACAAGGAACGAATTGATCGAATATGCGAGGGGGGGGGGGAGAGAGCACACAGTATGTACGCAGAAGACCTTGTTACCGGCGGTGAAGGACGGAGAAATCCAGCATGCAACCCAAACTCCGGCTCCCGCTACCAGAAACGTATACCAGCAGTTTTCCCCAGTTTGCATGTATGAGTATCTGAACAGACTTCCTCCACCAAAGCGCGTCGCCAAGGCCCAGACGACACCGACCCAGCTCCACCACCAGACCAGCCTCGGCACAGACTGCAATTCCCCAGTCTTCGCGCCGGAGGATCGACGGCTTCCCCACAGCCTGGAGCATCGTTCCGTGGCACAAGGCGCGGTAACAATCCTGCCCGACTGTAGAAGAAAACCCATCCATCCGCCTTATCCACGCTCAGACCAGGTCCTGCATTGGGTAATGAATCGGGTTGCTTTTTTCCCTCGAAGCCCACACCCTCGAGTCTCCCAAAAGACCGTGCAGGCACGTTCCCCATCGACATTCCTTTTTGGCAAAGATGACAGAAAAGAGAGGGGGTGGGGAAGGAGGGTAGGCGCTACGCCCAAAGGGAGCCGCCGCCACGGGAAGAGCCCGGCGGTGAGCGCGACGGCGATCATCCGCGCCGTGCCGGGTTTCGTGGTACAAACTTACGACCGCCCAGCTGTTTCCGCATGGGTACGCAGGCAGAGCTCTCGTTCCGCAATCGAAAAACACCGGACCCGCGCCGGGCCGGCGGATCTCCCGTCGCAACGGGCAAAAAGGCGGGAGGCGTTGGGGACTAACTTGACTTGCCTTTTGACATGCAGCACAGCGGCGGGTCGGTCTGACCACAGCAAATAGCGCGGATTGACAGTGCATGCGCAGGAAGAAGAAAATGCCTATTTGTCAACTGGACGCCTCTTAGCGGGATCAATCTCTGGCCCAAACGAGGGGGCCGTGGGGGCCAAGACGCCCAGAAAAGAGGTGCAGTAGATGCTGGCAGTGAAATGTGACCTGTCGATCCTCGGCTCAAAGATGAGGCGCGGGGCGAAATGGCTACCGTAGCGTTGGCGGAGAATAGTTGCTTTTTTTGCTTTTGCAAATCCTTCTCCTACAGCTACCCGTTCGGGATTGTGCTTCGAGGAGGCGAAAATTGCGGATCCTCATCTTCACAAATCAAGCTGAAAGAGGAATGCGTAGAAAGAGTGGGTCCGCGCATGAAGCTCGAGGGATACCCGAATAGGAAAGTAGACCAGTAACAATGCACGCTGCCCGGTAACCGGTTTCCGTACGTGCATGGAGACATGCAGGTAAGGTGGTGGATGTCGTGCGTAACGCAGAATGGAACTCGAGCCGCGCCAGGCGGAAGCGGAGCGCTTTCCGCCGGAGAGAAATGTCGTAAGCAGGGCGAACAAGGAGAAAAAAAGCAATTCCCACCCACAGTTTCAGCGGCGGAGTGCTCTCCGAGTCAAGCGGCGCTGAAGTATACTTACTCTATTCACCAGGACTAGAGACAACAAGGGAAGAGGAAAAAGGAAGAAAGCTCTACCTACCGCAATGAATAGCGTAAGCGTTGAAGCCAGGGCAAGACATATGTAGGACAAGCAGACGCCTGCCCAACCAGCCGAGCTCAGCAATGCCGAGGACCTGCGTTCCGCACGTCAGCACTACAAACCTTGACGGACAAGAAAGCCAGCCAGTCAGATAGGCACGGCCCATCAAGCCTCCGCCCTGTGCCACGGCTCGGCCCTCGCAGTCAACCCCTGCCTCCTACTAGGCTGCCCGCTACGGCGATCCAGGGCATCGTCCCCACCGTCACAATCCTCAACCCCACCGACAGGCTGACAAAAGCATATCCGCAGCAGCCACCCAAGCGTCTCGCCCACACTCTTCTCCTCGAATGTGCTGCTGCCGCTGCTCCGCCTGTCCGATTTTCTGTTCGGGTGCGCCCCGCGCGGCGCAGGTACAGGTGCTGTAGTGTCTGCTGCGACTACCTGGTCCAAGCTCAGTGGAGCGACAGCTGCAAGGCTGGTGCCTGACGGACTGAATGCCCCAGCTCCTTCCGGCGGTGGCGTTTGTGTGGCAGTGTGGAAACTGTCGCTGCTGCCGCTGCGAGTGCCATCGCAGTTGACGTTTAGGCTTCTGAAAGCACGGGTCGAGGCCTTGGCTGAGGCGCTAGACGAAGGACGACGTTGTCTGGCCACTCGAGGAGGGTGGTTCAATTGGAAGTCCATGAGAGGGAAATTGACAGGGCGGGGCAAAGGACGAGGACGGACGATGCCTTCGGCAGCTGCGATGGGCAGAAGGATTGGAAGCGCTGCAGAGCGGATTACAGTGAGACCAGCAGAGGTTGGTGAGGCGTGTTGGTCAGAAGACGGCTGCGGATGTTTGGTTTGAGGCTGAGACTCCGGCTGGGAGATGAGAGGGGAATTGGCTGTAGCGGAGAAAAGCGAGGCAGGAGGCGACCCGCGTGAAAAGCTGCTTCGTGTCGAAGCGGGGTGCGCCTGTGGGAGCTGGGAAGAACCTGCAGCGCTGCTGGCACATGCGGAAGCGGGTGTGCTTGATGCAACAGAGACGATCCGACGTCCCTGGACACAGTCGGCATCGAGGCTCCTCGGACTCGCCACGCCGAGGCGGCAGACGGGGCCACCATCCGCTGAGTGACGTGCGGCTGTATCATCTCTACCAAGTCTTCTTTTGCCTCGCGATGGTGTTTCTGGTGACGGCTGCCGGCCTGGATTCAAAACGTGTGCCAGGCGGTCGTACGGGGAAACCGGAACGCGCGGGTCAAGGCTGCGGCGAGAGTGAGGCGGACTTGTGAACAGGGGCGCGGGAATCAGCGGATGGGTGGGTTGTCTGGCGGTACGTGTCGGGGACGAGTAGGCGGAATTTGGAGAATCGGCTCGTCGGGCGTGGTCAGCGGGAAGACGCTCCTGCCGATGGCCATGCGAGGTGGAGGGGCATCTGGAGGCCTGACCGCGCACAGCCTGTGCAACGTTTGGCGGCGCGGATCCTGACAAGGGCGTCTGCACCGGTCCTTGTCGATCTTGTGGCTGCAGCGGCTCGCGTTGGGTGCTATCCGGGTCTCGTTTCTCATTCCGCCCATGAGGCCGCGACCGCGTGCTCGGCTCCTGATCCGTTGCCAGTGTATCACACGGACGGTCCGTCTCAGCCGTCACCTCATGCGACTCCGTCTCGAGGCTGTGACAAGCCGGCAGATTGCTTGTTCCGTGGCCACTAGTCAGAGGTGCCCAGAAGGCGAGCCCGGTGCGGCGGTTCGACGGGTTGGCGTGGGGCTGCTGCAGCCGCTCACGCACCTCACACAGCCCACCAATCGCCGTCTGACTGCTGCGGTTTCGTCCTTCGAGCTCTAGTAAATGAGAGGATTAGCCCGCGCTTCACCTTCAAACATGTGCACGCCATGTTGGTACGACATCAGGCGGCGGTCCACGTGCAGTTCCCCATCCATGCTCCCCCAGATGTCGCCGGGATGTGCTCTGCGACTCACCTCCCCGAGGGCCGCGGAAGAAGCCACGAAGAGCGATTCCAAAGCTTCGTGCGCGAGACGCCCTGCGCGGCGGGACATGAAACGGAGTCGGCAAATCTCCCGGCCAGCGGGGCAGGCCGCTCGGGGTTTGAGCTCGAAAGAGCGGCGGGAGCGGAGGCGAGATAGCGCGGGTCGGATTCCCCACGCCATTGGCGCACTCTGAAGCCGGTGCTGAGGAGACTTGACTGTCGATGATCTCGTGCAGTTCCCTGAGCGTTGCTTCATCAACGGTGAGCGCCGCCCGGCGTCTGTCCGCGTGGTCTCGTCTTGTTTGCTTTTGCTCGGCCCCATCCGCGCAGCGGGCGGCGTGTTTCGAGGTGATGGTACGTGCAACGGCGGCAAGGGACTTCGCGGAGCGGAGCGTTGCAATCGACTTCTGCTCGATGATGGTGGTCAATGGCGTAGCGTCGGGTCTGTTGATGAATCGGACGGCTACACCGGGGCCGTCTGATACAAGCCATACCGCGGTCAGCGTCCACGTCCGCCTGGAGTCCAGACAGCACTTGACTCACTCGGGCTGCCCGGTGGAGGACACTGCTCGCCCGACAGGGTGCGCGAGTGCGACCGACTCGCGCTCCGGGGCCTCTTCCGCGGAGGCCCGCCCGCCTCGCTCTCCGAGTCGACGTGCTTTGCGTCATACACAGAGCCATTCTCGCTGGGCGTTGCCTCGGACGAGTCCAGATAGGGAAAGAGATGCCGCTTAGAATCTAGATGGCGTGACGGGGTAGGGCGGTGGTGGGGAGGAACAGATGCGTCTAGGAGGGTGTTGCTACGATCGGATAGTGGTGGGATGTTCGAGGCGGTAGATGCTGCCATGCTAATGCGTGATTTGGAAACTTCTGAATCAGGCTTGCGGGATGATGGGAAGAAGAGAAGAAGCGGTGGAAAAGAGCCATTGGCTGCCGCAGAGCGCCGGGGTTGAAAATGTCCAGCAGCACCCAAGGCAGCGGCCGCCGGCCGTAGGGCTGCCCGGCGTGGATCGTGGCGCTTGCGTTGCTCCTGCCACGGCATGATTCTTCCGCGGCGGCGCGTGCACGCCTGACGGGAAGCCGTCGAGGCACGGGCGACACGACGGGGCACGGCCAGGCACGCGGGCTCTCCGGATGTCGTTCGAGGTGCAGCGCGCTGGGCTCAGCTCGCAGCAGCGGCGCCGTCTCGAAGCACCCCGACATGAGGGTTGCGACGCGAATGCGAACGGAGGGAGAGAAGGACGCCACGCTGCCACGGGCCTGTGGCCGTGTCGCGTCGCTCGAGGACGGCGGCCGGTTCCTGCCTTATCACACGTGGAGCCGGCCCAGCCATGCGGTGCGGGCTGAGCGCCGTCGTAAGAGCATCGAACGAGCCGGGCCAGCAAGCTGAAAAGCGCGTCGTGCGGGCAGGACGAGGCAGAGGCGGAGGCGGAGGGTGAGCTGAAGCTCGGCGACGGCGGCGCAGCGTTGGATGGAGTCTGGCTGGCAGCGACAGGTGCAGGGGCCGCGCATCGTCTGCCGTCTGCCGCGATCTCAGATCTCCTCCATGCAGGCGGCCCGAGCGGCGAGCCTTGCAGGTCTGCTCGCTACCTCGGCGCGAATCATGCCACGGCGCAGCCGCCCGCAAACGACCTATCCGCATGCGTGGGAGCCAGCCCCGCCTCCGCGCTCTCCAGAAACTGGGCAACGGCATGAACGAGCCTACGCCTCCACGCAAGGGTGCCTTGCGACCGCCCTCCGCGCAGCGGCAGCGGGAGCGATCAGACCACAATCGCTACCGCCTACCACGCCAAGCTGTCCCTGCAGTGATCCCAGCCCGCCCACGAGGCCTCCACGAGGGCGACATCAGCCCGTTGAGCAGCGCGGCCGCACTTTGAAGAAGCCGCTTTCTGAAACCTGTGGAGGCGGCGTTTCTGTTGCACCGCAGGCGCTGTGAGGTTTGGGCCGGCCCACCGAGCTGGGCGCCTGGAGCAGTGCTGGCCGTGAAGCGCCGTCTGGAGGCCGTCTTGGAGCCTGTGCCCACCACGTGCGCTGGCGCCGCACCCGGGCTCCTGACGGCGGCGGGGGGGGGGGGGGGGGGGCGCGGGTGTCTGGAGGCTGTGCCACAGGAGTGCTGTTCCGAGCTGCATCGAGCAGCCAGCGCGGCCGGTGGCAGATCTCTGAGCCGTGAGCGGCGGAGAAACAATCGCGCAAGATAGAGCGCGGCCGCCGATCTTTACTCGCAACCGCGTGCCGCACATGGGTCCGAAGCATGACTTGCGCACAACGGCCGTCCGTCAGCGCTGGCGACAGGACCGGCTCAGCTGCGAAGAATTGGAAAAAGGCCGCGGGGGTGTCAATGGGCAGCCGCGGGGCAGCCGGCGGCCCCAGTCGCAGCAGGCGCCGCCTATACCACCTGCGTGATACACGTCATGGCCGCCGCTCGAATGCGCGAAGACGTGTGGCCGCGATGTCCACGTGGAAGCCACACGGTACAGCTGCGCTCGAGACGCCGTGGATGCGGATAGACGGGGCGTAGCACTACGGGCGGGTCCGGTGCTGTGGATTTGGGTCCAGATCTCCATCGACCACCCCCGGCGTAGCGAGATGAGATACGGCCGGGGAAAGCTGTCAGCATCATGCACGAGAGGTGAAACAGAGTGCCTTCGCCGTTGACGAGTAAAAAGCACACGTCCACGTTCGTGGCCGCTCCTGTATCAGTTCCTTTTCCGGCAGGCTTTCTGGCACGCAACTTGGCGCGCGCAAATGCGCGGATGATCCCGAGATTGCCAGGTGCGTTCGTGGAGCTGCGCCTGTTTCCGTGCTCGTCGACTGTGGCGCGTCAAGCCACTTTCTACGCAGGGTTCCAGAAGAGCCCTGGTCCGGGGTGGCGTCTCAGCGCCGGCGATTCGTCGCCTTTCTCTGTGTCTCTTCCAATGCCCGTCGGCCTGCCCGTCCACAGCCGAGAGCGCCGGCCAAGGGGAGCCTCAGCATCGACGATTCTGGCATGGCCCGTGGGAGCTGGACGGTTCCCCTCCGATCCCCGCAGCTCGAGGTGAAGAAACCAGTTGGGGCCAGGGAATCTGCACTGCGGATTACAGCGCGCGGCGCGCTGTCGGGAAAACGACGACGATCGGCGAATTTTGCCCCCCGTTTCCCAAGACTGATGTTCGGGCTGGGCCAGCCCCTGGATAGGTGAACACACTTTGTTTTGTCTGCCCAGTTAACATATTTGACACCTCCAATAGTCTCCTGTACGCGGCGACACAATCGCTCGGCGCGTCCCCACATGGTCTGTGCCCGAAAGCCATCCTCACGACGACGAACACACACTCTCTGATTGCGGTGTGAGAGGTGGATTTGAGGGGGGAATACCGCTCCACGAGCAGCCGCCCGTTCCCGGGGCGATCACGGCTGCAGCCTTCGGCAGGAGCTTGTTCCGCTGCTGGCGCGGCGGCGTGCGTGAGCTGACCTGACGCGGCTGCCAATAGGACAACGGCTGCTCGTTCGCTCCCTGGCAAGCCTTGAAGATCCTGAAAGTATGATAGCGAGGGCGCGGCGGGCACGGCACAGGGCCGTACGTGGACGGGCAGGGCGGCCGCCAGTGAAAGCCACAGGGTCCCATGGCGACGGTAGCTTGCTCCTTGGGTGGGGTTCTGAATCTCACGTGTCCCGAATAGTCCATCTGCCGCCCAGCAGGGAGGCGACGTACCTTGGGCAAGCCACCAATGCTTCGTCGACGGAGTGTCACACCTGGAGCACTCTTGGCCATGGAACCCTATCAGGCCACCTCGCGAGGAGCGGCACGGACCGCGCGGTTGGTAACCTTCTTGATGTGTGCGTTTGGGCGCTGATGCATCCATGTCTTTGGATCAGCTCGCTCGGATGATCTCCTCACATCCATGATTGTCACCATCCATCGGGAGATCGGTAGATACCGCAGGCCACGATCCGCATGATCTGCGATGCGGTGCTTGGCCAATATCGTTGCCTTACGGCTGGCGGCGGATCTTTTTAAGCTCGCGGTGGCACGCTAGGTTGAACGGCGATTCGAGCGAGTGTCTTCGTATCTGCGAGCTTCGGCTGTTTGCCAGGAGGCGCTGCAGACCATCTTTTTGCTTCCAGGCACCACACTCGGCTTCAAACCGCACACCGGAACAGACCAGCAGCAGCGCGGCACCCGGCAGACCCGACAGCACGATGGCTTTGGCTAAGCTCGCGCCAAGCAGGACGAAGGCGGACTTCTTCCAGCGGCTGGGCCTGTCGGAGGACAACCCGACCCACAAGGAGCTCTACGAGCTAATGAAGGTGCGCAGCGCACGTACTGAAGCCCGCACGGCCGGGGCCCTTACTCATGCGGCGTGCAGGAAGAGGCGGCCGAGGGACGAAGGCGGACGAGCCAGGATGCGTCGAATCTGGTGCCCCAGTGCGGCGCGGACCCCACGGTGCAGCCGCCATACTCGTCGAACCAGATCACGGAGACGGCCATGCACCGCGAGGTGCTGAACGTGTACCACACGGCCAGCGCGCGGACACGGCCGTATTACCAGATGGGCCACTACATGGACGGGCGCAACGAGGACAACTGGATCATCCGCTGGCTGCTGTGGCACGTCTTCCGATACCGTGACAACCGGAATCGGCACCGAGGTAGCGGAGCATCGTCCAGCGTGACTGCCAGCGAGGCTGACGGCGCAGGTGCGGCAGTTCCATCCCAGGCCGGGTCTCCGGACGGCAACAACAACGGCGGGGGTGGCTCCACGGGTGGGTGCATGGTCGCGACGCCGGCGCCGAGGCCCCGTTTCAGGCGCAACGCGGTGAAGAGCCAGCTGCTGACGCGCGAAGCAGAGATGTACGACCCCGTGCGGGACGTGTGAGGCCCGCGGTGGGGGATGCGACGGACGACGGGCGGCGCGCGGCGGAGGGGCGCGCTCCACGGGCGAGCTGGGCGCGGCGGGCGGGCGGGCGGGCGGGCGGGCGGGCGGGCGGGCCTTCTCTCTTTGCTTCTGTTTTTCCTGTCTCCTTGCGGTCGTTCTCTCCAAGTCACGTTCGGCACAATCCTTTGGGCAGCGCTGGGTTTCTCCGGCAGGTAGGAGTTTTCACGAATGCAAGGCCGTCCTCTTTCTCTCTGCAGTCCGCGCTCTTGCACACGTCAGCGCCGTGCGGCCAGGTGTCCGGGGCCGGGGCGGTGCCCGCGAGGTGAGGCGTGCTCTGCGGGGCATGCTGGGCGGCGCCGCGGCCGCTTGGGCGGCGCTGGGGGGTGGCCGGCCATGGGGAACGAAGCTGGGGCCGCAGCAGAGCAGCAGGGCAGCAGGCAGGCGCTGTTTTATGCCCGCAGGCGGCCGCGGGCCGGTGGAGTGAGCCGGGCGGGCCTGGCGGCGATCCAGACGGCTGCGTCTCCGGCGTAGGGGATCGTTGCTGCTGAGGCCTGCGATACGAGCTTAAATCAACTTCGCAGGCCGACGCAAGGGCGCTCGCCGGGCCCGCTCCCCTCCTGCAGCCGGCCGGCGGCAGGCCAGCGCGCGGACGGGGGGGTGTGGGCGGCCCGGCCAGGCGGGATGCTCTGGCGGAGAGCGCGGCCGTGGCAGTGGGAGCGCGCTGGCGCCGCGCCTGCGGGTGCCACGGCCTTCGACGGTCAAGGGCAAGCGGGCGCAGGAGGGCGGGCTTCTGACGTCGGTGCCCGGTGCCTTGTGAGATGTGAGGCCGGGATAGTGGTCAGTGAACGGGCGACGGCCCAACCATGCCGCGCGCCGCCAGCCTCAACGCCAGCACGCCTGCCCGCACGCTGCCACCACCGCGCCCGCCGGCAGCTCCGCATGCTCCTCGCCCCCGCCGCATGCCGTGTGGCGCCAGCTCGCAGCGAACCCGCTCCGCCGCCGCGCCCACCACCCAGCAGGGCCTCCGCCGCGCCGGCACTTGCCCCTGCCCCCTCCGCCCCGCGGCCTCCCTGGACGCGCTCGCCGCACGCCGTCCAGCCCGGCGCCGCCGTCCCTCGCCCTGCCGGCTCGCGGCTTTTGCGGGCGCCTGGGCGGCCCTGTCGGCGGCGTCGCCAGCCATGCCAAACTTATCACCCCAGCCAGGCGTCGTACAGAGGCAGTGCGGGTCTGCGCAGCATAGCGCAAAGCAGCAGGGGTGCCACGCGTGGGCTGGCATCTGGCTCCCCGTCCCGGCCACCAGAGGCCCAACCGCCTCCAGTCCAGCCGTTACCGTTGCGGCCCGCCTGCATCCTCCGCGCCGCCCTCGGCGGCCCTACCACGCTTCTTATTTCCGAACCCGGTTAGGCCTCTCGATTGGCCCAGCAGCGGGCACGGCGGCAGGGAGCAGATGCAGGTCAGCCCGGTTTGCGCCCTTTCCCACGTGCAAAGGCGCTGCGGTTTCGGTCTGAAGCAGACCGCTCCACCACGCCGTCCTGACAGTGGCCTGAGATGCGACCCGGCTGGCCGGTCCGCGTCCGGCCTCTCGACCGCGTGCTGCATGCCGAGCGTGCCCGCAGATCCTCGTCCAAAGGAGCCCGCGTAGGCGGCGCCGACAGTCACTCCGTCATCCAGGCCGGCCGGCCAATCCGCGCGTGCTCCACAGACCCGGACGGTTTCAGCACGGCCAGCTCCTGGAGGATGACCTTAGGCTGCAGCAAGCCGTCGGGCGGCTCTGGCTCAGGATCCTGGAGACACACGTCATGACTACCGCTCCGGAAAGCCGTAGCGACCGACCCGCCATGTATGGGTCGGAACATGCCAGATACAGCGCCAGTCCCTACCGTGGTGCGCTCTCTTGACGCAGGGGGTGTGGGGTACCTTCTATATATTTCTTTTTCTTGCTGGACTCCGAACTTACCGATCGCGCCGTCCCCACCGCGAATCTCTCGTATCCTAGCAGCCGCTGTTCTGTCGCTCACGTTGGCTGTAAGTCAGCTGGCCATCGGCATTATCATCTTGAAGACCGAAAAGGAGCCCGCCCGTTCCGCCGGGCTGGACATAATGTCTTGCGACGGGCCGACCTCGCGGGACATCGCCGGTTGCTGACCCTTCGGCCAGGAAACGTGAACACCGTGCGTGGGGAAGCGAGATGCAGCGGTGAACGCACCAAAAGGTAAATCCTAAGCGTGTCTCCGTGGATGACATGACGCCGGGTTTCTTTTTGTGTCCACCCCAAGTCCGCAATGCAGCTCAAGCCAGAAACCACTCTTGGCCACTGTGGAGAAGCATGCGTTACACCCAAATTGAGCCCATTGCTGGAGCTGTATGTAGATGGTACCGACAGTCGGCCCCCAAGTGCTTGCATACGTCGACGTTCACCCCGCGAACCCCCGTTCCAGGCCGCTTCTCCACCACTGAACCTCAACCAAGAACATCACCGAAGGGCCAAGTCATCAAGACATCTACCATTATGGAGTGTGATTAGGAACAGCGAAATCGTACCACTTTGTGAGAGCCGTGGTTGGCAGATCCCGCTAGCGCTGGACGCCGTACGACCCAGGGAGCAAGGAATTCGTTGCACCGTGCATCTAACAGTCCAGTGCCTCGCAGAAACCGTAAGAACACGATCGTGCGCTTTCCGTGGATCTCGCAAGTCGCAACTGGTTCTGCCTCCGTCGGATGGCCGATTCTGCCCTACATCGTATAGCCTATATACCCATAATCCCGCCTTCCACACCGCTCTGAAGGACCGCACCTGATACACCATCGACACATGAAGCCTTGACCTTCCCGGCTGGACGTGCATACATCCGATTCTCTCGGTCTAATTTGCATGCGGGTATAGCTCGAAGTGTCCTTATCCTTCCGGTAACAGAGCGCCCCCTGAGCGCTCAAGGGCTCAACGATCGCGTTATAGCCATTAGCCAGCGTCACTTGCATTGAGAAAGACCAACGACTCTCAGCAAGAGGCTCTCTGGCAGAATGGTTAGCCAGACAGTATCGCGGCTGTGTTCTAGGCTCTGGTGGCGCTCCGACTAACTTCACACAAGAGACCAGGCTGAAAGATCAGCCGGCGAGATTCATTTATGCCGTCGAGCGACCACTCATGCGACGCAGTCCCCATCACCACAACAGCGACAAACATGAATCGCTAAAGTCACTTCTGCCACAAGTGTACGCGGCAACAGTATTGTCACGGCTAGGCGTCCGCACCGCGAAGAATCTACTTTTACGTACAGAACACGGATGCCCGCGGGAGCTTTGGGTCAGACCCTCTTTTCGAACTCGGCCGACGACCAAACCATAATCAACATCCAGATCTCAGATCTACCACTTTCGTCCAGATTTGGCTCGCATCATGGGTTTCCAACGACCGTTTGATCACTGGAGTTTGAAGCGTCCGCGTGGCCGCCCCGCTCTTGATTGATATGTGGGCCGCAAATCTTTCTTGTCGGCAGCGAGCCCTTACCCTGAGTGCCATCAACGTCCCTAGGGAATCCTTTACAAGGATCTTGGAAGCAGGTCACCATTACCGGCTTTTTTATGCTTTGCTAGAAGCATGGTTGGCACGGGCTTCTTCCGCCGACGTCGGCTGGACCTACCTCAGTTTCATTTCACTTTTTTTTCTTCAACATGGTCCTCCCATAAGCACTGCCATGGCTGCGTATAGTCCCGTGCTCTTCATCCACCCAAACCCGCCAACGTCTTCCCCTTTGAGATGAGCGACCTGTACTACGTATGTACGTGGTATAACTCCCACAGTGTGCTTGAGTCGGAGATGCACCAAGGTCATGGGAGTTCTCCGCATTAATTAAGATTATCGATAAGCATCTCGGTGACTGAAGAACGAGATCCAAACCACCCGCTCACTCCATGACAACAAGAACTCCACCTGCTGCGTTATTAACCCCCCTCGTAGTGGTCGAGGCTAGGCCAAGCCAAGCCTTGAGACTGTTGAGGTGGCGAGACACCCACTCTTTTCGTTTTCATCCCAAGAAGCCCCGCGCACGCGCACATCACACAAGATCATGGAACAACAACAGCCTCACACAGCGGTCAGCTTTGACGGTAAAGACCATCACGCCCAGAGCGGGGACAATTTGCACAAAACAAGGCAAGCAATCACACAACTAACATTCTCTACACACTTCGCTCAACAAAGCGACCATAGCATCTCGCCGCCCCCAAATTATGCCCAATCCACATGACCAACCTCCGCTCATTCTAACTCCTTCTCAGCGTATGGCCGAGATACAACAATTCGATACACCACATATGCTAAGTAAAGCGCCTTTTCTTTGCGTGCTGCCACCCTCGGCGTGCGTCCAGCCGAAAAAGAAAAGAAATTAATGAGAAACACTCCGATGCACGCACTAACCAGAAAAAGTAATATCACTCGGAGCATTTTGCCGAAGTGGATTCGCGACGGATGGATGAGAAAATAAAAACAAAAAATAAAGAAACCGAAGGTAAATCAACGCCTACGCTATGCAACCCATCCATCCTCTCAAGCAATTGTTGCTCGCCGAGAGGCGGGAAGAACAACCCACAGGAGGAAGAAGAAGAATCACAAAGGAAAATCATGACACGCATGGCCCCCATCGGCTCTAGTACTGTGAAAACCCATCCGGCCCTTCTGTCTCCGTCAGGCTATATGTGAAACCAAAAGAGCTTTAGCCTGTATTCCTAAGAGGGAACCGCCACATCTCCGCGGGCCAGCAAGGGCGCGATCACTACGCGAGTGGGGAGGTCTTGTGCAGAAAAAATCAGACCCGCTTCCGCTTCCCCCCTTCGGGCTCCCTGCTCGTAAGCATGGGTAGACGGCTCTTGGCCGATCCCATCGGTGATTTCGGATATAACAGTGCTCGGGATTCTCTTCTTCCGACAGCAAAACCCACCGATGACGGATTTTGGAACGTGCATTTAGTAGCGTCAAAGGGTTGAATGTCTGAGGGATAAAAGTCATCACACTCACGCCGCCGCCTGCGCCTGCTGCGCGAGCGCTATCTGCTTCTTTAGCTCCTCCCTGTACGTCTGCACCGCCTTCCGCACCGCCTCGACGGTCGGCTGCGTGATCTGCTCGACGGCCTTGCGGCCGCCCTTGTAGGCGCGCTCGTCGAAGCGCTTGCGCTTGCCGGTGCGCGCCGTGTGCTCCTCGGCGCGGCGGCGACCGTCAGCAATTAACTTCTGGCGCTCGCGCTCCGCCTCGTCGGCCACGGCCTTGATGCGCTCGATGCTCTTCTCCAGCGTCTCGACCAGCGTGCTGAGCTCGCCCGCACGGTCCGCGTCGCCGCTGTTGTATACGGCCCAGAAGTAGTGCAGGAACTCGACTGTCGTGTTGTGGTTGAGCGTGAGCGCGTTGATCGAGGCCTCGGTCAGACCGTAGTCGGCGATGGGCACTGTGGCGAATGTGCCGAGGGCCGTGGAAGTGTCTGCATTTTGGGAGAGGCGCTGCTTGACGGCCGATAGAATTTGAGTCGTGGCTGCACTGCGGCTGGCTTTGGTGCCGACACGTTGGACGGCGGGTTTTTTTGCGTCTTCATCGCTGTCGCTGTTGTCGTCGACATTGATGACGCTTTGGAGGTTGACCCCGTTCCCGCCTAGTTGGAGATTTCGGCTGTCAAGTTCTTTACGGAGTGTCTTGAGGACATCTGATGGTACTTGTTTTGCGTAGAATTGCGCCTCTGCTGATGACTTGTTGTCATGGGCGAAGAATTGCCTCTGATCCTTAATCTTAAGTAAGACGCGGTTGTCCTCATCGTTGCGCTGCAGATCTCGTAAACGCAACTGCTCCCACGTGGCCTCATCTATTCCAGCTGGAGCATGCGTATCCGCATCTGCAGGTGCGACGTCTGCCATCATGTGCCCACTGACCCGGTTCAAGCTCCTCAAGATGGGGACCTTGTCGGGTCCGCTCGGCCTCATAGTCAAGTCCGGCTGGTTGCCTTTACGCTGGCTGTGATTTGACTCATTGCCCTCGATATCCAGGAAATGCGGGAAGGTCTCCATGCTCAATGCCTTAGCCTTCTCATTCTCCTCGGTATCGTTGAGGTATTTGTCGAACTTCGGATTGGTTGGGTCCATCTCCGTGATTTTCTCTCCCTTCAGCCTCTTATACAGCCTGCTGGCAAAGAATGCCGCAAAGAACTCCACCTCTCCCATCGGCGGCACCAAGTCATTATACGCCTTGCGCACCAGCGGATGCTGGTTGAAAATGGTCTGAATCTGGCCCCTGGTCAACGTCGTCTGCGGCGTGCCGTCATCCCTGATCTTGAGCTTGATGGCCGAGAGCGCGTTCAGCGGGCCATGCCGTTGGCTCAGCTGCACCGCGTGGGCCCGCAGCAGATGCACCCGCGTCGACCAGAACTGCTTTGAGAACTGCGAGTGCGAGATAGATTCCGGCTTCCCCTTCAGCGCTTCGTAGAATCGCTTCTGCGTGTTCAGGTCCTTGCTCAGGAGCGACCGCTGCAGCTCTACGTCGGCCAACAGCCGCTCGTCCGTGTACATGCTCTCGTCCTGTCTCTCGGCGCCGGTGGTGCCGCCCGACACGGCCTTCGCGATTGCCATGGACGACGACTGGCCGGTGTTGTCCGGGGCGGCAACGGGGGTGGGGACATTCGAGGCGGCGGCGCTGCGGGCCTTCGCAGCCTCGATGGCGGTGCGGAGGGTGTTCGTGACGGCAACCTGGTCATCGCGCGCGGTCGGGGAGGTGAAGGCGAAGACGTAGGACTCGGTGGCGACGATCTTGATGGAGACCTTGGCGCTGGCGGCGGGCGTCTGCTGCAGGTCTGGGGGCGCGGGCTTGATATAAGTACACAGGCTTCGCTGGCGGGTCACGACGAGGGAACGCACTGGCAATGTCAGACACGGCGATGATCAGCGACGGCGGGGCCTGCGGCGGCTGGGACGGGGTCCACAGGACGGTGCGATTGTCCTTGGACACGGCAAGCAGGCCATCCTGCTTCTTGTACGAGGCGGACACGCGGGACATGCTGGTGGTGGAGGGGGCAAGTCCGCGCGGCGGCCTGCGGTTGACTCAGTGAGACGCGTTGCGGGTGATCTACGGCCCTGTGGCCTCAGGCTGATATTATCCGCGTCATAAGTGGCTGGTGCGCGCAGAAAGTTGTTGCCGCAAGGACCCTGGTGCAAGGCAGGCAGCATGTAAAAGCAAGTTGTCTTTTTTCTTTCCAAATAGATTAGCCCAAGTCATTTCACTCCATTGCTATGCCCATGCCTGTACCAGAGCCAATCCTGCAGTCTCGATTCCCGTCCGCTGCTCCAACTTGCGAAAGGCATCGCAAGCCATTTTGGAGCATGTCCCACATGATACAGGACAGTAAAGAAACATCAATCCATGCACAAAAAGAGAAATAAAGTCAAAAAGCAACTGTGAGCAATCAAAAGATGCCCTGGCGATCCCCCCCTACAGTTTGCCTAACGGTTTGCCTGAATCTCGAAAAACGAGCGGATGAGACAAGGCTGGGATCAAAGCACCGCGTACAGCCAGTCCAGGCAAACCAGCATATCCGTAGACCTCTGCTACGCTGCTCTCAAAGCAGAGATAGCTAACACTTCCAAACCCACGCACAAACGAACGATTCGAGAAGAACCACAATCTCAAAAAGGACTTCCCAAATCTCGACCGGCAGTAGCCTCACGAGAGCGGTTCCAAAGCCATGAGAAAGAGCTTTCAAGACAGGCATGGCTATGGCAAAGCCGAAGGCCCAAAGAAAGACTTCATGGACTCTCGCAAAATTTTCGGCAGGGGTAGGAATGGAGGTTGCGATCCACGAAGCCGCTCCGCGAGCCACCGAAACGAAGTCGCGGATGTCTCCTACTACTCTCCAGCGAGCAAGGGACATCTCCAGCAAATGGTTTGCCCTCATGCTCATGATTGGTTGCCAGAGGGAATGTACAGAAAAGTACGGCCAAAGGAACACACCAAGAACGCAACCCAGAGTTCTGAAGAAGTGAAATGGCTGTTCAGAGGAGAAGTCGCAGTCCGGCGGGTATAAGTAAGCGTGGACAAAGGAGTGTCCTGAGAACATTGAGTACGGCAAAACTGTGTCCCTCAGCTCAGTTGTCCATCCTGGCAAGCTGAGGAACACAAGCAATGGCATGCTGAGAAGCATTGGAATGGCGAACCAGGCGGTGATGTGTAGGTAGACCTGAAACACGAGTCCGAAGAAGACATCGATAAAGAAGGAAATGAGCCTCTTAATGCAGTACCATATTCTCGGGAGAAGTCCGTTATGCGTTGATGCATGAGCCATTTGGCCAGGAGCGCTGATGTTGGCCAGGAGCTGCAAGCCGCGCTGAAACCTCAGGTAAATCTTGATCATAACGGCGGGTGCGCCGAAACGGCGTGCTGTAGCTAAGGTCTTCGTTGCGTGGTTGTGTCCCCGCGTGGCACATGCATAAAGGAGAATTTGGAGATGGCTGTAACAGCTGCCGCGGTTCATCCAAGCGTCACGTAGAAGGAGGAATCCCATGCAAACCCTGCAGTTGTCCACCTGGTGACGGAAGAGAAGTGTGTAAATGATCCGACGCCAAAAGCCATGAGCAGTCTCGGGCTCAGGGAATTCTGGAAGTCTGAAAAAGAGTACAATAAGGACACGAGCCCCTTGCATGACTGTATATCGAAAGCGAGAAAGAGCTTGAGCATCAATCGATGCAATGCCGTTGTAAATTCGTCGAATTGCGTCAATGATCTCTGTGAGTTTGACTTTGGCCTTGCATTGACCAGAGTCACACCTGCGGAAATCATGCATTTCCAGACGCCAAGAAGAGAATATTTTCTCCAAATAGCCAGGTGAGCGATATTCGCCGGAAAGTTCTTCTTTGCCGCTGACCCATCCGATGAGCAAAATTCGGTTCCTTTCTTCAGCAAAGTAACCCACACGCCTCTCTATGAGAGTTGGTGTATACATGGTGTTCTTAAGCGCTCTCAGTACGTCCAGTGTCGATCTTTCCCATGTGAGAAGCATTCTATAGTCCAAATGAATATAGATGAGCGTTTTCCGCAAACACGGGAACGGCTGGAGCAGCTCGACGATTGCGCGAACATCAGATATGATGGCTTTGAATTTCTTGAAGTTTTCGATAGGGAGTGCCCCGTCACCTGGTGTGTAGGGGTAATATACGACTTGGCATTCCTGTAGGTGCTCGAGGAAGATGGAGCTGATCCGGGGGATGTTCTGTGTGAAGGAGACGCCAAGGCGCACTTGAAGAGGAAAGTAGGCGCACAGCTCATGCAAGAACTCTTCCTTGATACGCGTGTTCATCTTCAGAATGATGCTTGGGTAGAACACTTGCGTCATAGGATTGGGTCCGGGCCAGAAGTCGGCGCCTGTAATGCATCCCAGCCGGTGGTCTGCTTCAGCCGTCATCTTCCAAGGGCAGTTGACCACAGTCCATGTATACTTGTACACCATGACGCGTATCTCAGCGGGCAGGCGCATGAAAAGGACATGCTCTTTGTGAGGATCGGCGCCATCTGGCTCCGCGGTTATTGATGTCGAAGAGGCCTTCAGGGTGTAGGATAAGCCGAGAAGATCTTTCAGCTTGATCGAAGCAGACGTTGATGAGATCTCTAGCTGAGTGTCAAGAGTAGCAGGGGCGGGTGTGGGTGGGATAGTGGTGTCCGGTCGGGGCTGCTTGGCGGGAAAGGAAAGTCGAGAGGTAGATGAATCGAATTCGGCTGGAATATCCCCGGACTCTTCGCTGGAGGTTACTTCTCCTTGAGGAACCGAGCTAGAGTCGCCGATAGCATAGAGCTGGGTGCGGGTCAGGTTGCCGTCGGGGGCGGAAAAGGTAGGATCATCGAGCACGTTCGCACGCATCGCAGAGCCATGGCTTCGTCTGGCTCGCGATTGTGGATCGGCCGTGGTACGCATCTTCTTGCGAAGTTGAGGAGCATCCGGGCCAGAGATTGGAGAACTTGCCATGGCTTGGTGGACGCGGGGACTGAATGCGACGAAGTGAGGTGTTTTGGGAGAGATTGGCCTCCAGCGAATCTGGCTCAGGTTGTTTATGCGGGTGCGGTGCCGACACTATGCCGCATTGGGCGGGCTCGTAGCATGGTGATTGGGCTTAACATATGTTGCAGTACGTGCACACCTCCACGGGCACATGAAGAGACCATCAGCATCTCCCCTGTTTACCTTACACGTCCGACTGAATGCTTCAATACACCACGTACTAAGATCACCCTCCTCTTGCAGACTCCTGCGAAGTAACCACGTCAAGGCTGAGCGTCGTTATATTCATGCGCCCCTAGCCTGAGGTGCTACCTGCGCCACCTGCAGCAAGTTGAAGGATGTGCCTCAGCCATTCTCTTTTCTGGTGCTCAGCAATGACCATCGACATAGCAGTTGCGATGACACATTTGTGCAGTTGTGACTCCGACGACTGCTCCAGATGAGATCTGTCTGCGAGAGCAGTGCCCGTGAGGTTTCCTTGGAATTCTTTCTCACGGCAAAGAAGCTCGTGTTGACCTGGGATGTAGAATTCGAGCAGCCACAAGAGAGCGTGGTCACGAATCTCTAATGTACCTGCCTTCCTCGCCGCAGGTGAAGACACGTACGTAGCCAGAACAACTTCACTGGTTTGGGACATGGCTTCCGGTCTACCATTGAAGCCATCCAATAGTCCTTCGGCTCTCGTAGCGTGGTAATTCTTCGCCTCCGACTTCGAATCGACGTCTCCAGTAGGTACCCGTACCACAAGCTTGAGATGATTGAATCGGGTGCAGAAGCCCCAAAACCCTGGGTGCTGGACCTTACTAGTGCCTTTCCAGTAGAAATCGAGGTTTTCGTAGCGAAAGTGGTACTGTCGAGTTCGGGATGAAAATGCAGAAAGCCAGGTAAGGGTGACCGCGGTCGACATTTGCAGAGGGGTTCCTCTTTCTTGCGCACTCTGCTCACCCTCTTCTCTTCGTTTGTTTACCCTTCGATGATATTCCTTCCCAGTGTCGCCCCAAAACCTCCATTTCTTCACGGGATAACCCTGGACAAAGCCGTTGGGCTTCTCGCCGCCGCGTCGGATGAGGCCGCGCCTATCTGCGTAGCCGTGCTCGATGCCAACCATTCCCCTTGGATCAACGACCCCCGGTTCGTCCAATCCATCACAGAATTGGATCTGCCATCTTCGCCAAAACCACGAGTTATGGATGAGGCAGAGGGGTGGGCCTTTCTTGGACTGGCCGCGACGAAGGGTCCGAGGAGGATGTCCGAAGCAGGCTCGAGGCTTGTGGACGAAAAAGCCAGCTTTTCCCATCTCATCGTCGTTCTCGCCTGAAAGGTGCAGCTTGTGCTGTCTCGTCTCAGCCCAACTGGGCCAGACTTTGTCCTTGTATTCATCGCGTTCTGGGGTGAGGCGGTGATGGAATCCGCCTTCGTGGTAGACGTGGTATGTCGAGACTTTCTCTCCAAGCTTCGACGCAGTGCGAGAGTCGAGAGGAGACAACCCAGCGTCTGGCGGCGCAGAGGCTGTCGAGACCGAGCGTAATTTCTTCCTCCAGAACGCTCTTCGTGCCATGCTGCGTAGCGGGCAGCAACGCAGATGCAAGGCTGGAGTCCATCGTGATCAGCTGGGACGCCAGCCTAATAAGACAAGACACGGCCATGGCTTCGAAGGATCAACGGCATGCCGAAGGAGCCTGACAGTGGGGCTTGGTGCCGTCTCCCGCAGCACAGCCGCCACCGCCGCCATCCGCGGCTGAAGTCTGACCCGACGATCTTTGCGCTTTGGCGCCATTGGCCCGCGCACGCCCCGGTGGCAGAGAGCTTCCCACACGCGCGCGTCCCGGCCACTCAGGCACGCACACCTCTCTGCCCACCATGTCTCGACGCATTGCAACCTCGTGGAGCAAGCAGCTGCCCCAAGCCCTGCACCGCCCAGCAGGCCCGTCGCCTCGCCTCCAGTCCGTGCCAATTGGCTCTCCCCCACCCCACCGCAACTGACAAGCCCCGGCCAGAGCTTCCGCGACGTCATCCCGCCTCTTCTCCAGCCCGCGCACGCCGTGCTCCCCTCCGCGCGCCCTCCCACCATCCCTCCAGCAGCGTGCCCTGTCCACGACGCCCGCGCTCCGCAAGAAATCCGGCAAGGCGAACCTCTCGCACGCGCGCTCCGACAGCTCGCCGCCCGTCAGCGATGCCTCGGCCATGGCGACCCCGACGGACGACGCCTACGACCTCTCGACCATGGAGTCGCAGATCCTGAAGGCCATCGAGCGCCTGACGCACGAGCTGTCCGAGCTGCGCGCCGGTGGCCGCTTCAACCCAGAGCACCTGGAGAAGCTCAAGGTCACGCTGAAGCCGAGCGGCAGCGCCCTGGGCGAGAAGGAGACGCACCGGCTGGGCGACCTGGCGCAGGTCATCCCCAAGGGGCGGGTCGTCAGCATCATCGCCGGAGACGAGGACGTAAGTGGTTGGGGAGACGGCTCGTCGTTGAAAGCGCGCCCTGGAGACCGTGTCGGGTCTTCGGGCATCCCCCCACTCGGCGGAACGACTGGCTAACACGCGCATCGTCGCGGGCAGTACGTCAAACCCCTTATGACGACCATTCAGGCCTCGCCCTACTCGCTCACCCCCCAACAACCGAAGCCCGACTCTCCAACCACCATCGCCGTGCCCATCCCGCCGCCGACGGGCGAGTCGCGCAAGAAGGCGCTGGAGGCGGCGAAGAAGGCCGAGACGATCGCGTTGCAGGCGGTGCAGACGGCGCGCGCTGCGCACCAGAAGAAGCTGCGCACCCTGGAAGTCGGGAAGAAGGTCCGACCGGACGACGCGAACAAGGCTAAGAAGCTGATGGACGAGACGGCGAAGAAGGGCCAAGAAGAGGTGAAGCACATCGTAGATGGCGCCAGGAAGGTTCTTGAGAGTCAATAAGAGTCTAGAACCCTTGTTTTCTTACTGTATAGGGTATGGCTGGGTGTCACCACCACGTCGAATTTTCAAGGTTCAGGTTATGGTGGGGTAGTCAAGGTACGTTCAGCGGTGAGTTTTGGTTGCTGCGAAAGAAACCCCATAAGCAAAAGTACGGCAGTTCCTGCTTCATGAAATGATTTCATTGGGTATCCTATCGTATTGCTTGCATCATCATGGCATCGCCACCCTGCCGTGCTCAACTACCTGAGCATGCTGACTGTCCCTTTCATGCCTTCCACCTTGCACGCTGCTCTCGCTGCAATTAGGCACGCTTCTTCTGGCCTGTCACCGACCCACCGCCCTGCTTCTGCTGGAGCGCGAAGAACGCGAACACGGCTGCGGCAATGACGCCGAGAATAACGACGTTGTCTACGTGGCCGTTAGCAAAAGCGTTCTTTGATTGAACGGGACAGAGGGCTCTCACGGAGCAGGAATCCGACCGCTTCCTGGACCAGGCCGGCCAGCTGCTGGAAGAAGGTGAAGATGACAGCGGCGACGGACTGGAACGCCGAGAGGATGCCGTTCAGCACATTGCCGATGAGAGCGAAGAAGGAGGACACGAGGTTCTCGAGGGACTGGACGATACCGGTCATTGTCGCGGTGTCGCAGATCTGGAAGGAATAAAGGGCGCCTTATTTGGGGACGAGGATGGAGTTTGTAGTTTGTAGGCGCAGTTGAGTCAAGATAGAAAGAGGTGTGTTTTCTGTAAGACGTGGAGAGAAGAATGGGTGCAAGAGCAGGAATATTAGGAACGCGGACAAGGAAAGCAAGCGCGCTGTACCTGACTGCCGCTGAGCGGCGCATACGGCAGAATTATGTCATTGTCACTTTTCTTGGCAGCACCTCCCCTCTTCTGACGCGTTTTTGTCTGGAAGTGAGCACGCACTCACACGCGTGCAACTGCCGTTGGGGAAGGAGCTGCGCGCGTACCTGTTTTTCGGGTGATGACCATTGTTGTCGCGCTTTGGTTGGTAAAGGAAATAAAGGAGGGTTGTGACGTATGTAGGGCTGAGGACGAGGAATCCGACTGGGTGGATGAATGAATAGGGTAAGCGGGTGGAATTGTTCGAAGAGATCATCATGAGCCAATGGGATGGGCGAAATGGACTACGCTAGCACTGGTGTGCCTATATCACTAGAGTAGAGTACGCAGGCAGATCCTTTACAGGGTTCAAAGGGTTGCAACTACGAACAGCTAGCGCGATAGGGCGTAGAACGGTATCCAGATACAACAACCGAAATCTGCCATAAGGAGTTGAAGAACGACCATGAGAAGGAAGACGATCAGAGAGAATTATCATTACCACTGGGGAAAATAGCGACAACGTTAAGGAGAAAGTGACAGTATGTACGGTCTCAGGATCCTGAGCGCTCGCAGCAGCTTTACACAAACCCACTCAAGCCCTCAACAACGACTTAGACGAAGAACTCCTTGATGTTACTCACCACCACATCCGGCACCTCCTCCGGGACATAATGCCCGCTCTCCACCGCCTCACCGCTGACCTCCCCCTCGCACACCTTCCGCCACTCCTCCAACGCCGAAAAGAACCTATCGATAACGCCCTTCTTCCCCCACAGCACTCTCAAATCGCACTTGATCCTCCTCCCCTCCTCCCGATCCCTCCTCTGCTCCTCGCAGTCCACCGTCGCCGCGGCCCTGTAATCCTCGCAGAACGCCTCGATCGCGCCCGCGCTCTCCGCCGCCGCCACGTACTCGGCGAACGCCTCGTCGGCGAAGAAGGCGCCGCCGCCGCCGGCCGGGTTCTTGGCGCCGACCGTGAACATGGCCAGCCACTCGCGCGCCCGCGCCGCCGCCATGAACGTCTCGGGCAGCGGGTGCGGCTGCACCAGGAAGAACCAGTGCCAGTACGCGCTGGCGAAGCCGCGGTCCGTCTGCTCGTACATGGCCAGCGTGGGGCAGATGTCGAGCAGGATGGCGCGCCGGACGAGGGCCGGGTGCGCGACGCACAGCTGGTGCGCGACGCGCGCGCCGCGGTCGTGGCCGCACACGAAGAAGGGCGTGCCGGCGCCGGCGTGCTGCGCCATGGCGGCGACGCAGTCGGCTGCCATGGCCGTCTTGCTGTAGGCGGCGTGCGAGGGCGAGGCCGGCGGCTTGCTGGACGCGCCGTAGCCGCGGAGGTCGAGCGCGATGACGGTGTAGAGCGAGGTGAGCTGCGGGGCCACGCGGTGCCAGATGTGGTGGGTCTGCGGGAAGCCGTGGAGGAGGAGGAGGGGCGGGCCCGAGCCGCCTATGATGCCGTGGATGGTTACATTGTTGGCGGGGTCGGTGGTGATGTCGAACGCGGTGAAGCCGGCGAACATGGTGGTTGGTTGCGGACGGAGGGTGGCCCCGCTGGCAGGATGCGGAAGGTTGATCTGAGTCAATTGACCTTGGCGGAGGCGGTAGTGTGGGTTTCGGATCAGTGGATCGGCGTTAGGCTGGGTTTATATAGGTCGCTTGTCAGTCACGCCCTCCGCGGTGGAAGTATGTATAGGGCCTGGGTTTCGGCATGACGTGCGGTTAGGCCGGCGCGATTAGACGGCGGGGTCGACTGCCCCGCCTCATCGTTGACCCGACGATCCCCATGATGCGGGAGAAAGTACCACCGCCATTACCAAGCAGTGCGAGAACCGATCACTCGGTGTTCAGGGCAATAATTCATTAGATTGCGGAAGATCATTCATATGTCCTAGCCATCAGCATCAACTTTTAGCCGCCAACATAATGGTATATAAAGTACATATGCGCTTCATGGACGTTGCAGTTGTCATGTTAGCTTTTCTTTCCGCTCCCTCTCTGCTGCCGCAAAAAGTACATTTAGTCACCTGTTCTGGCGGCAATGACCTCGGGAAGACATTGGGGAAGGCACTTCCGAACCCATCCTTGAACTTAGCTGTGTCTTGAGTGCATCCAAGCCTCGCCTTCGAAAGTGGTTTGGAATCCACAAGTTCCTTTGATCACCGAACAATGTCTGGGGCCCGAGGCATGGCTTTGCTTATCGGTTTGTGAGAGAACCGAAGCAAAGACAATCTTTGCATCTAAGAATACCTCCCAATGGAGGCTAAGGTCATGACACGTGCGGGTAAGTGATCTGTCAAAGATGGAGATCTGGACTTTCGTCATCCAGTGAACCCATTGTAGGAGAAATCGCCTATCGAAGAATATTAGCAAGATCCCAAAAAGGAGAAACAGGTTGAGGAGAATCTCAGGTAACCTGGAGAAATGCAGGCAAGGTCCAGAAGAGGCTTACCGTTCAATGATCCCCAAGCGATAGAGCCAAATATATCCACCTCATTGACAGAAGGATCTCCCAGAAGAGGGTCATCATCGATTTGCGCATCGCTAAGTGTAGTGTACGATGCATCGTCGAAAAGAGAGTCCGCGGCGAATTGCTGATGCTCACACCCCGGAGGTGTGAATATGAAATGGCTGGCAGAAAACGGTTGTGGATCGTTCTGTTGCTGTGGGGTTGACCCTGTCGAACTAGAGCGCTGAGAGCCGCCGGGGGAATGGAATTGCCGATTCTGATGCATTGGAGCAGGCGCATCGGAGGTGGAATTCGATGTACGGCTGCTTGAATTGCTTTGGAATGGCCGGGTGCGTGGCTGATTGTGCAGATGCGGATATTGGCTGTTCGACGATGTCAGTGCTTTATAGATCGCCGCAGAGGAGCTAAGCTGGGGCGAGACGTACCCGTTGCCGAAATGTGGTCTGGAATGTCGAGAACGCTTGCTGTAATCCGCGTCCTCGGCCCCCGATCTCTTCGCTGGGTTTGGCGAAATTTTCGCGTCGTGACTGGTCTTGAGTTCTGCGAATAACCTTGTCAATGTCTGGTAATAGGTCATAGCGCTCTTCCAATGGTCCTTCATCAACCGAAGGAGCCGAAGACACTGTGAGATTTCCCTGAGTAGAAAGTCAGCCATACATTTTTCTGAAGTAGTTATCTAGGACAGCGATATTTGAAAGCAGGTTACGCGCGGATTCGCTGCACGCGGTAAGGAATAGTAAAAATCCTTGCAGACGTAACTTACTTGAAGCCTTTCTCTGTAGGGTAACAGTTGAGTTGACAGGCAAATATCAAAATAAGACCTGCCATCCAGCCAGCTGAAAGGAGTTCTGGAAGGAAGAATGGCTGTCGAAGCTGCAGTTGCATTCCGAGAGCCCCAATAATCGTGCGACTCGCCCCAATGCAGGTCTGCATGCTTGCCAGGAACTCCGGCGACCGTGACGGTAGCGACAGGCATGGTCTGTTCACAAGAAGTAGCAACTGCTGGTATAGGACAGTGAAGAGCGGCACGAAGCTTGGATTGGATTCGTCCGAGGGCTCCCCGCTAGGGAACACCACGCTTTCCACCGAAGTCATTTTCATGGGCAGCGAGTTATACCAACTGTGGATGTCGGCAGTGATGTAAAGAATCTTCGTATGATCGACAGAGCGGACATGAATAGATTTGTGGAAGAGCTCCACTGCCCGGCCCGTGAGCTGACTGTAGCCAACCAAACCGACAAGGACGACGTCTTTGTGTACGGGTTCGTGAATACCGCTCGGAGTGTCATTCCTCACGCTATTGAGGCCGTATCGGGGGCCATCACTTCGATAGTCTTCGTGGTCTGAGGTTTGGACTTGCGATGAGGACGTGGAGATTCCAGACGATCCAGACTCCTCCCATGACAGACCTGGTAGATAATGCTTTAAAGATGGAGGCTTGTGGACTTCCTTGCCCGGCATGCACACATCGATGTCTGAGTCCTGAAAACCAAGCGGAATCCCAAGACCCTGGCTCAGATAGCGATCCAGGATGTATGCGCTCCAAAATATCCGCTTGCGCATGTCCCTGTCGTGGGTCGGGACCTGGGAATAGCGATTGGGACACCTGTGGAGACCGGCGTGGAACAGGGATTTATTGAGCATACCACCGACAGCAGATGCAGACCTGAAGGACCCGGCGCAAACGAAATACAGTTGGGCAGCAAAGAGGGCCTGCAGGCTATGGAGATCTTGCTTGGTGGCTAGAGAGCTTAGTGAAAAGATCAGACTCTGTGAGGACTCGATGCGCGAGTGACGTGGAAGGAAGTCCTTCGTTGTGCCTGCCTGGGCAACATTGAAGACGCACTGGGCGATGATGGCGCGACAGCACCTGTGCCTATCGGGTTCGTTGCCCGGCGGAGTGACCGAGGGCTTGGAAGGGTCGTATATTGTTTCAATCTCCTCGACGAAGGATGGACCGTGGACAAAGGGGAAGAGAGGGTGCCACAGCTTGAAGTACAGCACAAGAAGCTTCTTGGATATTTGAGCGTCCGGAGGGCGGCCGATACCCGGAGGGGCAGCGTCGTATGAAGGGCCGCGGGGCAAAGGGGTAGCAGCGAAGGCATGACAATGCGGCGGCGAGGGCGGCTGGTCCTGGTCGGGGGTTTCGTCGAGCAGGAAGTCCTCGAGCGGGTTGGGGCCCTCCTGCTCGGGATCGATCAGGGCTGGGGAGTCGGCGGAGTGGCTGTTCGGGTCCTTGGAGGCTTTGAAGGCATGGCGGACGGTGTTGACGAAGTAGACGCCGGTGGAGCTGCCCAGGAAGCTGCTCTCTTCATTTTCACGGGCCCGCAGCGTGCCGACCTCGACGATCTGCATGGGCGAGCCCATGGCGGGCGCTGTCGAGTGCGGGGACGGCGACAGGGTGAAGGGTCAGGCGGGATCGGCGCGGCGAGTGGAGACGGCCATGCAGGGCGCCCGCTGGCATTGGGAGGAGGGAGGGCTCGCAGCGCGACGGCAGGCGTTACAGCAGGGAGCGGACATCGAAGAGAAAGGCTCTGGCTGCAGGCGGGCCTCGAGGTAGCGGGTTAGCCCGTGATCGCTGCGCGGAGGCCTGTCACGGCAAGCCACAGTCGCCGGGGCGGCGCGACAAAACCTGCGCCAATTTTGCCGCCGCCGCGCTGCTGCTCCTACGGCTGCCCGCGCGCCGGCCTGCGGGACTGTGCCCGTGCCGGAGCTGCGAGCGCGGGTGTGTTGATCGGGCTGCGCATCGGAGGCGGCCCAGGGCGCATGCGCTTCAACTTTGAGCCGTCGGCAGCGACCCAGGCGCCTGGGTTGTGGCTCGAACTGCTGCACTGCGTCGAGGCCCGCTGAAACACCACCCACGCCCACGCCCACGCCCGCGCCCGACGCCCTCCGTCGTCCACCCAGCCCGTCGCCCTGCGGGTGGCCACTAAACACGTCGTTCACGGCCTGCGTCCCGCTAGCCTCGCGCCGCCCGCCACCGGTGCAGGAGGCGGAACCCAGGGCGGCCACGCTCCGCGGCCAGATGGCCATGTTACACTCCTCAATTGCTCAGCTCTCCGCCTTTCCCAACCGCGCGCATGTCTCAGCACTCAGCTAGGCGTGCGCGAGCGAGCACGCCCACACGCTCTCGCTTCTCGCCCGACCAAGCTGCCGCCCCTGGCTCGCTCGCGGCCACGCCGTGCCCGGGCTGGCCCAGATACGTGAAGAGGGGAGCCGGAATGCAAGCGCCGTGCAAGCGCGGTGATGGTGATGTCGCCGCTGGTAGGGCTGACACAACGGCTGACTCATCGGCGGTGCGCTGGGGCCTGAGGCATGCATGAGGCTCCGGTCTGGCCCTTCACATGCACGCGGTGACGTCTTCGACGCGGTCCCTCGCGTCGCGCGGTCGGCAAACCTGACGCCGATAAGCAGCAGGCGCCAGCCGAGGCTCGCGATAGCGCCGCACGTCCTCGGGAATTGTTCCCCGAGCCAGTTGACATGACCACGCCGACTCTGGCCTGAGTCTTCTCCTTTGCCGTCCTTTGCCACGTCTTGCACTTCTTCTGCCTCTGCGGGCCCTCTTCTTGCTGCTCGTTGCGCCCACAGACTTTGCCTCCGCGCCCTCGTTCGACCGCTGTCCAATAGCAGGCCAAGAGATTAGATTAGACATCGCCAGCGCATCGCCGAACACCATGGCCAGCACCCCCGGCGACTACAACGCCGTCCGCCAGGACATCAAGAAGCTCCTGAAGCAGCCCGAGTACGACGATGGCTCCGCCGGCCCCGTGCTCGTCCGCCTCGCCTGGTACGTCCCCGCAAACCAGCCCTGCGGATCCCATGTCCCTGTCGCCGTGCCTGCCCTCGACCGCGCAATGTTTTGCGCCAGGGTCCCGGAGCAGCAGGTTTCCCGAGTATTCCACGTTTTTCACGCTGACGGCCACCACCACAGGCACTCCGCAGGCACGTACGACGCCGAGTCCGACACAGGCGGCAGCAATGGCGCAGGCATGCGCTACGAAGCCGAAGGCGGCGACCCCGCGAACGCCGGTCTGCAGCACGCCCGCGTCTTCCTCGAGCCCGTCAAGGCCGCGCACCCGTGGATCACCTACTCAGACCTGTGGACTCTGGCCGGCGTGGTCGCAATCAAGGAGATGGGCGGCCCGGACGTGCCCTGGCACCCCGGACGGACGGACTTCGTCGACGACAGCAAGCTGCCGCCGCGCGGACGCCTGCCCGATGCCGCGCAGGGCGCCGACCACGTGCGCTTCATCTTCTACCGCATGGGCTTCAACGACCAGGAGATTGTGGCGCTGAGCGGCGCACACAACCTGGGCCGCTGCCACGCCGACCGCTCGGGCTTCGACGGCGCCTGGGTCAACAACCCGACGCGCTTCTCGAACCAGTACTTCAAGCTGCTCACGTCGGTGGAGTGGAAGGAGAAGACGCTGGACAGCGGCATAAAGCAGTTCGCCTACTTCGACGAGGACTCGGAGGAAGAGCTCATGATGCTGCCTACCGACATCGCGCTCCTCCACGACCCGGAGTTCCGCCCGTGGGTCGAGAAGTACGCCAAGGACAAGGACGCATTCTTCGAGGACTTCTCCAAGGTCTTCTCCAAGCTCGTCGAGCTGGGCATCGTCAGGGACGAGACCGGCGCCGTGATCAACACGGACAACGTCAAGGGCGGCTACCACTCCGCGCCCAAGAAGAGCGAGCTGCCCGGCGCGCCAGGCAAGGCCGACGAAGAGGCGGAGCCGCTCAGCAAGGAGAACGAAAAATTCCGGGCGAGGCTGTAAGGAGGTGGTGGTTTCCCGACTAGACTTTGTTTTGTTCAAGACTTTTAGATGGCACACCCCAAACGAGATGGACAGATGGACTGATACCACCTAGACCGCAAGAGCATAGAGAGCTAGAATTAGATTTTTGTTCCGCAGTAGAGAATATAGACGTCTTCACGGAGCCCGCGTCCCATCACTTCAGAACTCACCACTACTTCAAAAACATACACAGCGCCACCGCCGCCAACTGCCAACCCACCAGCACTCTCCCCGTCCTCGGCACCACCGCGCCCGACGCCATCTCCGCCTGCTGCGCCCCATCCCCGCGACGCGGCTTCTCCGCCTCCAGCACCACGTCCTCACCATCCAGCTTGCCCGGCCCGCTCCCCAGCAGCCCGACCGCCACCGCCCCGCAGCCGGTGATGTTGAAGGTGCGGGTGGCGCCGTCGCCATGTTGGAGGAAGATGTTGGAGGTGGATTTGTTGATGCGGGTTTTGTTCTCCGTGCTGGTGTTGCGAGGGGTCAGGGGGAGAAAGAGTGGGAGAGACATGGCGGTGGTAGGGAGGGGTGGTGGTGGTCACTTACACGTGTACGCTCCGCTGCACCGTCCATGCGTTGCCGGCGGAGTCGAGCGTACTCACGTAGGTGTTGCTCGGATCGAGGCCCTGAGCCTCCAGAGCGGCGGGGTCGCAGGGGAGCTCGACTTTGGCGATGAGATTGGGAGTCGTGTCGCTCATCTTGATGACATGGGAATAGTTGGGTACGGGCACGAACGGTCCTCCACTTGACCTCTGGACGAAGGCTGCGGGAAGCGGCGAGAAGTTCTGCGTCACGACGACGGTCCGGTTGCTTGGGGCGAAGAAGTCAAGGGCAGGCCCGTCCACGAAGTTTTGGTCTGTCCGTTCCATATGGTTTGCTATACGTCAATTCTGGCATCCATATTTTGTTTGCTCGGGTGGGCAGCACTTACGTCGCCGAGAACGGGAATCACCTGCCCGAATTCGGCGAGGGACTCATCCTCGTTGCTGTCATTGGTGCTTTGCAGGAGAAGAGTGGTATTTCTGAGTTGGTTTGGGTTTTTGGACGCGGTTGAGTAAGTAGGCCTCGCGTAGTGCGGTTGGTAAGGTGCATCATGAACGGGCGGTCTCTTGAATGTAGGCTGCCGTGTGGACAGTGAAGGCTGCACAAAAAGCTGAATGGAATACAGAAAAGCAAGAACGGAGAAGTGGGACAGAGGCACCATTACTGTGTATCCTGGACATCCAGCGCCCTGTAAAGCAGTCCTGTTGTTTTTGGGTGTGATTGATAAAGGGTCGAAGGTGTCAAAGGTGGCGGACAGCTCTGGCGCCAAGGCTCAAACATACTTGGGGGATGATAGTAGAGTCGCGAATTTAGGGAAACATGGCACGGGAGGTTGGGGGTGCTGACGTTGTTTGACAACAGCAATACGCGATGCTTCTCATTCGCCAACGACGCCACGCCCGCCTCCCAAACACGCTTCGTCCCCTCCACCAACCATATCTTGACGAGGTGTAGAGGGTCTGTTTTATGCATTGGCACCTCCGTCGACTTCCCACGCCGCGCCCGTGACGAAACCACTCTGCTCGCTAAGCAGGAAGCAGATGACATTAGCCACCTCCTGCGCCTCTCCTGCCCGGTTCATTGGAACCGGTGGGACAGGATTGTCCCCCAGCGAGCTAATTTGGCACGATGCGCCGGAGTGTCAATTGGATCACTGTGCATGAACTCAGCCTTTACTTTTCTTCTCCTCTCTTCCCCGCCATTGCAGCGGCCATCCTCGAACCAGAGTTGGGAAACTTACGGCATGACCATATTCACCCTGATTCCCCTCGGAGCCGCTTCCAGCGCCGCACTTTTTGCCATGCCTTTGATCGCATGCTTGCTTGCCGCATACACGGCACCCCTCAGCATCCCCCGCCCCGAGAACATGCTCCCTCACTGACAACGCTGCCTGTCCCGTCCACCAAGACTCCGGGCTTAAGAGCTTCGGAGTAAACGTGGAACGTGCCGCGCACGTTGACGCTCGTGATGGTGTCAAACTCGGCGTCGCTCGTCTCCCAGACCGCCTCATCGCCAATCGCGCGCCCGCTTGTCCCGGCGACATTGGCAACACCATCAATCTTTCCGGAAGCCTCGACGGTGACGCTCAAGATAGACTGCACCGCGGAACGGTCAGATACGTCGATGGTCCGCCAGATAGCCCGTTGCTTTTGGTCTGCAGTCAGGGAACCGATGCGCGCTTCGAGTTGCTCTCCGTTAATGTCGCACAAGGCTACCGAGGCGCCGCGGGAGAGGAGCGTCAAGGCAGTCGCTAGCCCAATGCCAGACGCGCTGCCGGTGACGACGAACGCTTTGTTGGATAAGTCGTTCAACATGAGGGTGGAGCACAGGCTTAGAGCATGTCATCGGCATACGCGGTTTATATGAAGTCTCCCAGGGCAACGATACCTTGCGCACGGGGTAGAATATGTGTCGTGATCGAGAAAAGTCGGGCCTTATTTCTAATAAATAGCCGGCTTCAGGGGATACCGGATGCGAGCAAAGGATAAACGGGGTTGTTAGCATGAATTTCCTTGCGTGCTCCACAAGGCGAAGCCATGTCGCCCGAGGATAATATTCGGCTAAACCAAGAACGGCAGTATACCAAGCTTGTCCAAGAGGCTAAGATGCGGGAAAACACCTATAAGAGGCCATATACGCTCTTGTACCTGGTTAGCGTGAGTGGGGTAATGAGATGTGCTGAGCGTGTTCTAGTACGAGCATGACGCAGCTCAATCACCTTTACCGTTCGCGCATGCAGAACAAGAATTATAAATGGTGCAGGCAACCCGTTCGTCACCATCCAGCTCTGGACGACAACCTCGTGCCTCACTTCAACCTCCTGCCGCGAATATGAGTGCCACCATGCGAGCGGTTGCCCAGCTGGGCCAAGCATTCAACGTCTTCGTCATCGACGTCCCCGTCCCTACCATTCAGAACTCGACGGACGTGATCGTCAAGATCAACGCGACCGCCATCTGCGGTAGTGACTTGCACACCTACCACGTCGCGTCCGGATCTCCGGATCTGCCTCTTCTCTACGGCCACGAAGCCCTTGGCTACGTGGCCGAGGTCGGCGATGCTGTCCAGTTCTTGAACGTGGGTGATTATGTGGTCATCCCCGACAACCTCGACAACGGCCACTACACCATCGAACCAGACTACTACTACCCGCCTTTGGGGTTCGGAGGCGTCGCAGATGGAAGCGTCCTGCCTGGTTCGCAGAGTATTTTCACCCTCAAATCCCTCCTTCAGCACTGCGTAGTAATGCCAACTCCCTGTAGCCGAGTACGCGAGGATTCCATTTGCCGACAACTCGTTGATCCGCATCCCTGTCAACCACAACACCAACTTCTCTGTCCTGCTTGACTACCTGTTTGTCTCCGACATCTGGTCAACTGCCTGGAACGGCGTCTCCTGGTCCGGGTTCTTGCCAGGAGACACGGTCGCCGTTTTTGGAGCCGGTCCTGTTGGTCTTATGGCTGCCTACTCTGCGGTTCTTCGGGGCGCTTCTCGCGTCTACTCCGTCGACCATGTCCAAGACCGCCTGGATCTGGCCGAGTCAATTGGCGCGATCCCGATCAATTTCGACGACTCGGATCCCGTTGAGCAGATTCTGGCGCGCGAGCCAAATGGCGTGAGGAGAGGCGTCGAAGCCGTTGGGTTTGAGGCAATAAACAGGGATGGCGAGCTCGACCCAAGCAACACTTTGCGCAGTCTACTCGGTGTCACGGCGCAGAGTGGTGGCATCGGCATCGTGGGCCTCTTCAACTCGACCTTGACGAACTTCAGCATCGGCCAGGCTTTTGAGAAGCGTATCTCGATCAATGGCGGCGTTGTACTTCCCCTGCAGGTGTCTTCAGAATTAGTACCTCTGGTCACTGCCGGCATCGCCCACCCAAGTTTTATCATTAGCAGTGTCATTGTCATTGAAGAGGCTCCCGAATACTACGCTCGCTTCAGCAGGAGAGAGGAGACCAAGGTCGTTATAAGGCTCTAGATAGATGTTGTCAGGTAATGCTTTATACACAGAGTATCACTCAGTACGTGACAACCCGGAGATAAGGAAGCAGAGCAATGACACAACGATGGAGCAAATCAAGCGCTAATTGGGATTTCTAGCGCCCTTGTCTTTGGGCCACTTGTGATATTGAACCGATGTATAAATCTACACCTTCGGGTGAGATATGTAATTGATGGTGTTTGCCCCATTGAAGCTCGTTCAACTAACCCGTAGCACCAAAGCTACAATTCATCTGCTCTTCCTCTGGTAACGGGATCACATGCCTCTGTGAGCAAAAGCCACCTCGAAGCTGTCGTAAGTCTTGTTCACCGTTCTCGGAATCCGGTAAAAGTCTACCAATGAGCCAAGGGCCACCGGTCCGAATAGCTAAGTCTTGGCCACTGCAATAGAACTCCCAGCAAACCATTAGAACTTCTTTACAGAAAAGAAGGCTGCAGTAAAGGTGATCTGGATGGAACAAGTCTCGTGTATGCGTCTGTGCTACTCGCTCAAGGCTTTTGTAGAGCTGAGAAAGCTCAGCCCCGTCCGTTGGTGCCACAGGGTTTCCGGACGGCTCCTCAAGATAGCACGCGCTGCGCCAACCACGATCTCGGCTATGGTGGTTTGTATTGGCAGGAGCTTTTGGATGTGAGCTAGTAGCAGCAGGACGTCTACAGCTAGAGTTGCGACATCTCCGTTCGTAAAGCATCCGAAACTCCAGGCACCGAGGTGTAGAATATCAAACCGCGGGCAGTAGCAACTGTCTTCCGGGCCGCACTGACCGCTTCTGGTGGACTGAATCGTGTCGTAAATTTTGGTGACGATGACTCCAAGTGGGATACACATGAGCAACACGGAGAAGAGGACCAGAGTTGCCACGAGAAGAAAGGCTGTGGTGTCAATGACGGCCCGTTCCAGGAATCTGGTTGTGGAAGCGCAGATTAGAGGAGAAGCCCAGGTAGCGAAACGGGTTAGGCTTTGGACTATTCTTGAGATGGTTGGGATTGAAAAGGTAAAGGACTCCAGATCGTGAGAGTATTCATCGAAGTCGAGTATCCGGTACTTCCCTGCTTTAGCAACGTGATTATCCAGGACGCAGAGGCCAGTGCTGGGGATCATCTGTGCCCGGATGCCTTTCGGGTTGTGGACCTTGAGGAACCTCTTCACGTTTTTCTCGATAGCCTTCTTGCAAGCAGAGCAGGATGGGCGTACGTGATAGGTAGAAGGGTCCAGGCGGTTGATTTGTGCGAGCGCTCCAACCGAGCCGTTGATTTTCCCGTCCGCCGGAGTTACGATCACGTTCCAAGGTGCAATGAGAAGCTTGGCAGTTGGGATTTTCTGGCTAGGAACTGACGCGAGGATAGACCGGAGATCGTGGAACGTGCTCAGTATGATGTGCTCAGTCTCATATCGACAGAAGTGAAGAATGATGGTAAGATGCTCCAGGAGCGAGCAGGGACCCAGAATCCTGATGATCTTGCGTAGTCCAGTCCTCAGGAGAATCAGGTCACTCTGATTGTTAAAATGAGAGCTGATGTTCCGTGCTCTTGCATGGATGGCTGGCCTGCACACAACCCAGTCTAAATTGCAGCAACGGACGTGGTCCATAATCAATGAGGAAGGGGCCTTGAGAGGCCGGCTGGAGACATGGGGCGCGTGCTCAAGGCCTATCCTGACATTGAGGGGGAATTGCCGGCACAGTTCTCCAAAGAACTCTCGTTTGATTTGTGGGTCCATGTGGAACACAATCGGCGAAAAAATGATGTAACAGTTGAAGTGAGGGCCGATCCAAGCAAAGTCGTCTCCGTTCTCGACGAGGCCCTTCATCATAGTTGGGCAGGGGCTGATACGCCAGATGTAAGGATAGACCTTGACGCGGAGCTCGGGAGGTAATCTCAAGAATAGCGTTGGGTTGCGATCAAAGGTGGTGCAAGGCGTAGCACTGGCAGAGAGTGAAAGCGGCAGCGGCGGGGATCGCGCGTTGACCTGAGCAGTTGCATGGTCATCTGAAAAGAGGGGTCAGAGTGAGAAGGGTCTGGCATCGCATGCTTCCAGCCTGGCAACCGGGATGCAGACTCATCTGGCTTGCGGCTGGTGCGCGCGGGCTGGTGTTGCGGGTGGCCTTCGCTGGACGGGATGTGCGCGGCGTGGGTCGCAGGCGCTTGGAGCTGGCCCGTTGGCCGCGCTCGCCGGCGGGCGCCATCTTTGCCGTGCAGGACGCTCCGGGTTGCGGGGACTGGGCGACGTACAGCTGGCAAGTTTCAATGTCGTGGACGGTGACGCGCAAACGCAAGGGCGGAAGAAACTCGGCCCAGGCGGTCAACCATGACGAGCACCTTCCATCTTCGGCCTGTACCTCACTTCTTAACAAAGTCTTCCAACCCTCAGTCGGAGAGTTGCAGAAACCCAAGACCGCAGGCCAGGAATATCCGCCAAGGGGGAACCACGGCGGAAGAGCGGTTGCGCTTTTAGGAAGTCGTCAAATAGGTCAACCACGCAGGCTCAAACGAGAACGTGACGGATAGCATGGTGGATGCGGCTTGCGTAGGCTGGCGCTGGAGTTGGCATGAAAGGGAGACGATCTGGCAGGATGCGGGGATTCCGGTGTAGGTATTACTCAGCAATCACATGAGTCCAGCCCAAACGCCTGGGCAATGAAGACCATCGCTCATCTGCTCTGTCAATTGCTTCACGGAGCTCATCTATTTGGACCTAAGGTGTTCTTTCCAAATGAAGATCACTCGTACTGACCCGCGTGTTCTGCACGTGACGCCGATTCCAAGCAATCCGAAAGCTCCACCTCAAGCAGATTCGGAGCTCTTGATTAAAGTAGCAAAGTCCAAAGTAATTCATGCTTGCTGCGTCCAAAGAATGGGAATGAAGCACGCTGGGTAAATCCCTGATACGTCCTTCGATATCTTCTTCCTATTCAGATTTTATAATATACCTTGCCAAGTCTCTTTCCTCGGTTGGAAAAAAAAAAAAACAACCGTCGCTTTGTCCAACAACCTGGTGGAACCCAGGTCCTTCTCAAAGCCCTCCAGCTCCTTCTCCAGTCGATCTTTCCATCTCTGTCCGTACTCCAGACCCGTCCCGCTCCCACGCCCTTCCCACCGCAGCGCGTAACAATGTGCATCCGCCTCACACTCTCTACCCAGATCGCCGATGGCGCCAAGTGTGGCGGCAACCTCCCCAAGTCCGATGCCGCCCTACCGTTCAGCACCACATGCAGCGCACAATATTCCTCATCCTATGTCATCACACATTTTAGAGCTCATGAAGTATCCATAAGAGGCATCTTCGCCGTTATTGCCCTTCCGCCTTTCTACTAAAATGATGCACTCTCCCTGCCTGTCGGCCCTCCCGACTGACAAATCCGTAGACTGTAGTAATCCTTCCCCACTGTGCAACCTGAATAATTCTGGAAACCTTAGCAACCGTATGAATACCCACACGCCACTAGAGACGTGTCATTTAAAGAGCCGGGCGGCTCTGAAAAGCTCGCCATTCGAGGTCTCCGCAGCAGAAAAAGAAAACAGCAGTCTAGCCAAGTCTGCAATCAAGCCCAAAGTCCTTCCCCGACCCCGAATCCAGTGTAATCCCCGAAAATCCTTGAAACCAAAATCAGCCTCTTCCACCACTCGACGCCCTGATCTTCACAGCCGTCCAGACGATCAAAGCCACGCAGGCCTTGTGGAACAGGAACAGGAACCCGCAACACAGAAGGACTGTGAGGACGAGGATGACGAAGCTGAAAACGCTCCGGACAAGCCTTTTGGCACGAGGAAGGAGGAAATCCAAGACCATGAGGCTAGAGGTAATGAAGTTGACGAAGGCCTGGAGGAGGGTCTCACGGTGAGCAACCGAGAAGTAAAGGAAAGCGAGCAGTCCGCGGACGGCGGCGGCAGCGTATCCGGCGAAGACGTAGATGGGTTGGTGCACGCCCGTGATGAGCAACAGGTACTTTGAGATCGTCTGGAGAAGCTTTGGGCTCGTCTTGTCTACACTTCCGTTGGAATGACCGCCATCGGGCTGGAGGAAGGCCGTGATCGCAGCCCTGGCGGCAGACTGGCTCTCAGCATCGGCAGAAATCTTGGCTTGCCTGCGCAGCTCCCGCCGCCGGGCAGCCCGCTTGATGATGTCCTTTGCGAATACCTGACCTGCGCACCTCTCGTCCCTGGAAGGGATACGGAATGGATTCGTCGTGAAGAAATTCTCTTCGATTTTATACTCGTCGACGGAACGAGAGTAGAAGTCACCCCAGAGGTTGCAATCGATCCACTCCTGGATGTCGTTGGGGCGGATGGGGCCTTGGATTGGCATCCTCCTCTTCAAGGGGTTGAACGCACGGTTTTGTATCTTGCGCTTGACGGCTTCCCGGGCCGAGACGCAGCCCACCTCCTGACAGGTAATGGAGTCATGGGGATAAATCTTCCATCTCTTCTCTCTGCGGTTGACCAACTCGACACCCTCGAATTGCTCCGTGACGAAGGACTGTAGCATAAGGCTCCAACTGTATGTGGTCTTGAGCCAGATCATCTCTCCCGGGGTGTGCAGGGTCACCGTGACCTTCCTTTCGACTGGAATCGTGGGTGGTCCCTTGCAAAATGCCGATGCGATCTCCTCTCGCAAGTCCTGGGCGAAGTGGTTGACGTGGTTTTTGCCCCCAACGAATTCCAGGAGGGCCGGGCGGCACACGGTCACCTCGACTTCGATCTCCCTGAGCCGCGGGCACCTCGTAAGGGCAGCTGCAATCTTCTGGAAAGCCGATTTGATGTTGTCCTCATCCTGCGAGAATTGGATATCACGGCAGGTATCGTTCCGGACGTGGTATGGAAGAAGGTCGCTGTGATGTGCGGAGGAGCAGATGCCTGCGCGGATGTTGAGACTGCACAGGTTCTCCAGGAGTATCGAAGGCGGCATCTCGCTGATGGAGACGGCGGGGTTCTTCAAGACGCTGCTGGGAACAACAAGAATCATCTTGAACTTGTTCATCAGTTCTCCGAAGAACTCAAGCTGGATCCGTGGGTCCATCTTCATGACGACGGGCGGGAACCAGACTACATCCATGTCGGTCAGGGCCACCTTCCAGGTCAACGTCTTGGAGACGTTGACTGGGCCCGGGCAGTCCGCCATCGACACGGGCAAACACGCAAAGCTCCAGCATGACGTGTTTATGCAGTGCTCGATCGTCCTGGGGCATCCTGACTGATGCCACGTGAAGGAGTAGATCTTGTTGCGGATCTCTCCGGGAAGACGCATGAAAGGGACCGGCTCGGCCGGCGCGGAAGTTCCTATGAGTGTAGTAAGGGAGAATAGACTGTGGCATAAGCCTGGATCCATGAATTTAACATACCAGTGGTGGCTGTCATTGCGGCAGCGGCTGCGGGGTGGTGGCGATGGAGGTGTGTTGTGGAGGAAGAGGAAGAGGGGCGGAGAGCGGCGGCGAAAGGTTTTTGAAGGCTACGCGTCCTCTTGTGCGTTCAGGGTCTCAGTGTCTCGCTTGTGACGTGTTCAGCATGATTTTGTCATGGCAAGCCAGTCTTCTACTAGTCACTGGTGTATGAGGGGTTTGTGACAGCCGGCGACCGCGACATTTCCGTCACCTCAAACTTCTCGGTTTGCTTATTTGGTCACACATCTAGCCTTCTGACCTCTTTTATGGACACTTATGGGTGTCCCATGTAAGATACCAAGAACGCTGGCTTGTTTACATTATATATTTAACACGGACCCCAACAGTCACAGGGGCGGGTTTCTCCAACTCGATGCCAAGCAACTACCATCCCTGCAACAAACACATGGGAAGTTGAAGCATTCATCCGGACAGCTTCGGTACACTTTTTTTTGCACTTAAGCATCTGGGTGGGTGCTTCAACTCCTCACCACTACAATACAACAAAGGAACAACCCCAACGAATTCACACGCAGGGAAATGATTTAGACTTCAGAAGAATAGAATCAATTCAGCAGTAGGATATCAAGTAACGAGAGCATACACTCTGCAGCCCACCCTTCCAAAACACCAATCTATGACATAGACCCGAGACCATTACTCGTAATACCACACCGCCTCAACCACACCAGGACTCTTCCCAGTCCTTCCCGAAACACCATCCCCATTAACATCCACCACCGCCGCCGCCGCATCCTCCACCACCACCACCTCCTCCACCGCCACCACACCCACCTCCTCCTCCACTGCCGCAACCACCTGCACCCGCACAACCACCACTAACACCGGTGCCTGGGCCTGCACTGGCACATTGACCGCCACCACAGCTACCACCAAGTCCGGCGCATGACCCACCGGCGCCAACCAGCCCACCGCACGTACCCTTACAGCACCCACCGGTGACGCCTGTTCCAGTCTCCCCGTAGCCGGGGTCGCCGCCAACATAGCCGACACCGCCGAGCGGGTACGGCCCGTACGCATAACCGACGAACGGCGCGCACGTTGCGTAGGGATAGGCACTGTTGTCCTTATCTTTCTTCTTCTTGTTGCTATGCTCCTCGGCGTGGGCGGCATAGAACGGCTCGCGCTGTGGCGGTTCACGGCCCTCCTTCTTCGCGCGGCGGACGGCGGCGGTGTACGCTTTTTCGAGGTGGTAGCGGCGGGCGACCCCCCAGGCGTAGCTGTCATTTGTGCGGACAGAGTTGTGGGAGGAGATATGGGGGCCGCAGGCGGGTTCGGCGGGGTGAGTGGCACCGGATTCGTGCAGTTGCGAGCTGGCCGAGGCGTTGGGGGTCTTGAAGAGGCGGCTGAGTGGGGTTGTGTGCGATTCGCGAACGGCTTCACAGTACCAGCAGGTGCACTCCGAGTAGGGCTGGCCGAACATGCGCTGGTACTGCTTGCTGGTCCATTCAAAAGACTCGTCTAGCTTGGTCTCTTCAATCTTGTCGTCGTGGTCGATGAAGGCGCCTTCGCAGACCGTCTCACTGAATTGGAAGTACCGCGAGGGCGCGGTCTGATGGGTGTGCCATGCGAGGTCGACGTCAAGGGTCGGCACAACCATGTTTTGAGGGTGAGCGGCCATGAGGGAAAAGAAGTTCTTGTACTTGTGGATCATGCGTTCGGCAGTCGCATAGACCGTCGGCGAGAATATCCAGCCGATGTTGTGCATCTTCTCGATAAAAGTGCCCTGGCGGATCACGGCTCCAACGAGATCAATGCCGAAGACAGTGCGGTTATTCCAGTAGCGAGACATCATGCATCTAATAGACCTGACCTCGCGTTCCATTGGACGACCTCTCGGACCCTGGACATTCAGTCAGTACATGTTGAATTCAAGGGGACGGGTTCGACGAACAACGCAGTATTCGGCAACCGTCTTTCTCTGCTTCAGTGCATCACCAAGCACAACTCTCACACTATCCAGACTCGCGCTTCGATTCTCGCGGAGATCCGTAGCCTCAAGTAGTTTCACATGGGCCGAGCCCTTGATCCAAGCGGACGCGAAGAAGTACGGAGGATGCTTGAAACGCTTGTGTGGGTGGATGGGCCTGCCCTGTCGGTCTAGAAAAGTACCGGCGAGCGGCACGTCCTCCCTCAGCAAGCGCGAAACGTCGTTTCGGAATTGAGAGACCTGCAGAGTGCCGTGCGTAATGGAGCTCTGGCAGCCACGGCAAAGCTCGACGAAGCTGCTGTCAGCGTATCCATCTCCAGGAAGGAATTCTGTATAGAATTCGGACGGGAAGCCCGCATTGCGTGTCCAAGGGATTGACAGAGAGGTCCCGTTGATGCAGACAGGACAGCGCAGCTTCTTTTCGAGCGGGTCTTCCAGGTTGTCCCAAGAAAGCTGCACGCCCCGTCGCCAGTTCGTTTTGGCAACTTCACCGACCTCATAATCGAACGTAGTATTGTCGGTGCAGACATTGATGTCCACCCAAGGGATGCCGGTAGCCCAGAAATCCAGGCAGCCATAGCGCAAACAGTCTTCGAAGAAAATGCGCGGATTTAGAGTATGAGCGTGCCAGACCATGAGCACGTCAAGCGGGGGCAGGTTATCGGGAAAGAAACCCTTGAGGCGCTCGCCTATGGCGCTCGCCTCTTCACGCAGCGACGGGTCTTCTTTCAGGGATCGGCTGGTAATGGGGCCTTTCATCTTGCCGGCAGTGGTCTTTGGTATACGCTCGCCAAACCACTTCTCGTATCTGTCGACTGCGCGCGAGACGTAAACGGCCCATCTCTTCTCGCGGAGCTGCTTGATCTTCTGCTTCGTGGTCTCGTCCAGGTCCTCATAGTCCCTGAGATCGGCCTTCTCTTGCTTCTCGTTCTTCGGCGGGAGGTGAGGACCGGCGATGCCGAACAGGCCCTCGGTGCCCTCGACGTCCTGGCGAAGGTTGTAGAAAGCCTCCAGAAGCTTGAGGTGGACGATGCACTCGTCGGGAGCGGGAGCGTCCTGCACCCGTAGGGGATCGAGACTCAGGCCCTCCAAGCGCCTCGTGAAGTCCGGAGGCAAGTCGGCCCCATCGAGGGACGGCAGGGTGGCTGCCGGCGGCTGTTCGCGGTAGGCGGGCGGTGGTGCCCCAGCCGAGGAATGAGAGCCACTGGAGACGATCGAGTCGCGGGGGCTCTTCTCGCTGTCGATCGGCTTCTTGAGCAGCGGCATGGTTGGCAGTAACGAGGTCACTCTGCAAGGGATTCTGTCATGCGTGTATATATACAGGTCTGCAAAGCGTAGCGTAGGGGAGTAAGAGGTGCAGTTCTCGGGTACCAGGCATGCCAGACACGACAGTTAAATGCTGCGCTTGCCTGGCGGCCGCTAGCGCCTCTGGCGTCGGCGAGGGTGTGAGGGCGTGTGTCTGAATCCTGAAGGAACGACCGCGGTGAGCGCTGGGTTGTCGAGATGGCGTCTCATTGGCCCCATTTGGAGAGTGGGGCGAGGAGGCTCCCTTCCTGCGCAGCGCTGGGAAGCCCCCATCAGGGAAGCGGCGGGGCTCCCGCAAGGCTTAGCTGCGGATGGCGAGGGGCAGACCTGCCGCCTGCGGTGCGCCCTGCCAATTTTAGCACATGTCCTGCTCAGCCCTACCCACACCGGGCCCCGCTCTAGCCCAGCTGGGTCCACAGTGCAGCACGAAGAATGCCTTGCAACCCCGCACCCCTCACCATTCCTCGGCGAGCGCATTATCTGCAGCTCCGCCGGCTCTTGCGCTCTTGTCGATCCCCACTCCTTCGCTCGATGGCCAGGTCACTCGCAAAGCCAGGGGCTGCTGTTCAAGCATGCTTGTATTACAATATCATCTAAAATCCATCTGCGCTGTGTATAGAGCAAGAGAGATCCACCGCCCACACTACTGCCCGAGCTCTATCAATCTATCAAGACTTTCCACCTCCCCTCCATGCTGAGAAGAGAAGAGTCGAAGCCCAAGCCCAAACGCCACGCTGTTCTCAGCTGCCTCGCGCAACTGGGCTATGCGTCTAAAATGTCATACAGTGATATAAAGTGCTCGCGTCCCAGACAAAGAATGACAGCGAGGGGAATATTCGAAGAAAACATAAGCCATCATCCACCCATCTCGTCACATCGTCTACTCCTTCTTCTGCTTGCTCTTCTTCGGCACGCGCGCCAGCCAGTAGATGAACAGGGCGCCGAAGATGTTGAATATGATGTAGATCCACATGATGCCAAAGTTCCTCCAAGCGTCCTTCCAGTAAATGTCGACCGAGGCAATGAACGTGTTGGTCGAGTTCATTGAGCAGAACTGGCAGTCGGAACGAGCGTTGGGGTCGAGCAGGTAGCCACCTGTCGCCTGCGTGTAGTTCGACAGGTACTGCTCGCAGCTCTGCCCGTCGTTAGGCTGGAATGTGAGGAACTCGTTCGATGCGCACTCGACAGCGGTATTGGCGACACCCGTGGACAACATGCCAGACACGAGGTAGGTGAAAGGTGACATGTAGTACATGAAGATCCAGAAACCCGGGAGCGCGTCCTTGGTGGCAAGCACACTGCGATGTATTAGCTTTGGTCGAATTCAGCCTCGCAAAGTGGAAAACATACCCGTTGAAGATGAGGGTCAGCATGAAGAGCAAGTTGGCAATGTTACCACCTGTCTCAGCAGTCTCGATACCAGCAATGACCATGTCGGTGAAAGTACTCGTGAAGAGAAGGAAGGTCCAGACGAGCAGGAACATCAGAGCGCCGCGCTCATTGACAGAGTCGGTCGGCTCAGCGTTCCTGTAAAGACCAATCGGGTAGTACCAGCAGAAGAAGAGCAGAAGGCCAGCCAAGCTGTTCCAGGGAAGCTCAACGGTGATCTGGGAAAGCATGAAAGCCTTCCAGGAGTAAGTCTTGCTGGGGCGTTCGCGAACCTCGTACAGCGAACGCTGGGTGACGAAGTGAGGCATGATCTGCTGGACGAGGTTGCCGAAGATGGTCATGAGCATGAAGATGGCAAACATCTGGTTCTGGAGACCTTGCTGCGTGTTCTCGGCCTTGAAGAAAGAGAAACCGACGAAGAGACCGGAGAGGGTGGTAAGGACAAGCTTGGCGTAGATGTACGAAGGCGTGCGCCAGTATTGCTCGAAGACGCGCTTGGTGACTTCCCAGACCTGAACAGTAAAGGGCGCAGCGAATTCGCGGTAGCTAGCCTTGTCGCCAGAGGAAGAGGGCTCGGTCTTCTGCGGAAGTTCCTCCTTCATCTGCCTGAGCTCGTCCTTGACAGATTGGTACTCGGGGCTGTTGCGCCAAGCCTCGTGCCAGTCGATATCGGTGTGAGAGCCGGGAGCAGCACCAATAACCTCGAGCATCCATTCAGCCGGGTTAGCCTCAGTCGGGCAAGCGTGCGCACCGTTGCGTTCGAAGTAGCGGGTCAGAATCTTGGAGTTCTCTCCAATATCACCGAAGTAGACGGTCCTGCCACCCCTAGCCAGGAAGAGGAGACGGTCGAAGCGCTGGAAAAGCATGGCGGACGGCTGGTGGATAGTGCAGAGAATGGCTTGGCCGTTCTTGGTAAGCTTCTCCATCAGATCGCAAATGGCCCAAGAAGTCTGGGAGTCAAGACCGGAAGTGGGTTCGTCAAGGAAGAGAAGCAGCTGCGGCTTGGCCGCGAGCTCGACTCCGATGGTAAGACGCTTGCGCTGTTCGACGTTGAGACCTTCACCGGGGACACCGACAACTGCGTCGGCGTACTCCTCCATGTCCAGAAGCTTGATAACCTCCTCGACGTAGGAGAGTTTCTCAGCACGCGAGACGTGGGCCGGCTGACGGAGCAGAGCGCTGAAGCTGAGAGCCTCGCGAACGGTGGAAGTCTGAAGATGCAAGTCCTGCTGCTGAACATAACCGGTCTTTCTCTGGAAAGAGGCGTCACGCTGGCGGCCATCGACGTAAGCATCACCAGTGATAACTCCCATGGTAACACGAGTGGCCAGAACATCCAAGAGCGTTGTCTTGCCGGCACCGGAGACACCCATGAGGGCAGTCAGAGTACCAGGCTTGACCCAACCGTCAACATGGTCGAGAATCCGACGAGGCTCGCCCTTGATCTTGATATCGTAGCACATGTCCTCCCAGTGGAAGATGGCGGTCTGCTTCTGAATTATGGCACCAACGTTGTCTGTCTTGTCTTTCTTCTCGGAAAGCGGGGCGCGACCAGCAGGAACAGCCTCGATGTCGTTGGGGGAGGTCTTCGCGGCGGCGGGGATGTGGCCACGGCGGAAGACAAGGACTTCGCCCTTCGACTTCTTGGCCGAGATGAACTCCGTGGCAGCAAGATAAGTACCGCAGAAGAAGATCATGAAAGCGATCATGATACCCAGGTTCCTCCACTTGTGCGAGTGGTAGTATTCGAAAGATGAGTTGATGTAGGCATCGCCGTTGACGAAGTCTTGACCAGGCACGGATCCGACGGTGCTGCAAGCCCTCATGAAGGCTCCAACGTTTTCATATTCAGGCAGGACTCCTTCCATGCTATTCGGAACAAAGGCCGAGCATGAAAAGTTGCGGTTATGGAACTCGTTGATCATCAAGGACTCGAATCCATACGAAATGGGATCCAGGTAGTTGATCCAGCGAGACCAACCCAGCATGTAGCGCGTGGGAATGACGAAGCCGGTGTAGATGACAAGCGCCAGAATGAGGAGAGCTGCCGGGGCCATGGCCTGCGACAGGGTACGCGAGACGGAGGCGATGGTGCGGAAAATCATCGACATGACGAGCGTCAAGATGAACGAGATCAGGAGGAAGAAGAAGAAAGCTCCGGGTTCACGACGAAGATTCGTCATGAAGTACAAGATCAAGTTGAAGCAGATCGCGTTTCCAATTTTGTAGGGCATATCCGTAAGCATTGACGCGTAAGCCTCAGCCGAAGGATGGTAAAGCGCGTATCTGGCGTGTTTTTCGACGATTGGGCGTTGAGCGTACAGAGTGAGAATTTCCAGAGCAGAACCGAAAGCGTTTGACAGGATGGCGAAGAACAGCAGTGCACCACGGGAGTAGAAGCTCGAAGTGGTATCCGGGAGGTTGTAGAAAACGGACCCAAGAATGAGAGCCATGACGGTATTGCCAAAGATTTGAGTGACTGTCAGGCTGGGATCGCCTTTGAGGCGTTGGAATCCGCGCCACAAGCAGAGCTTGATCTGCCCGTTGTACGAAAGCGTGTAAGGTGACTTGATGCGTTGGTGCTTAGCCTGCTGTGCCTGGCGGGATTGCTTGAACCTCTCGAGGTATTCACCACCGATGGCGTACTTCTTGTCATACGCGTCGATATCCTGCATCAGCTTGGCGCGAGTCTGGCTCTCCTTCCAGCGAGCTGCGAACTCCTCGGGTGTGCGGGGAACCCTGTTCTCCCAACCAGGGCGGACAACACGCTCCACGGCAGAAGTCATCGAGGTCAAGAAATCGGCAGTGGTCTGGCGGTCGGGGCAGTCGAAACCCATATCCTCAAAGTACTGCCGCGCTTCGTCGCAGCGACCGAAGTAGATCTGTTGGCCCTCATACAGGACAGCGACCTTGTCGAAAGTGTCGTAGGCGGCCTGGGGAGCCTGGTAGATGGCAACGCACGCGGTGCAGCCCATCAGATCGGTTTGCATGCGCAGAGTCTTGCAGAACTCGATGGCGTTGGCGGAGTCGAGACCACGGGTTGAGTTGTCCCAGCACTGCAGGGGGGCCTGGCTGAGAGTGGCCTCTGCGATGGAGACACGCTTGCGCTCACCACCAGAGACACCACGAACGAAATCGTTACCAACACGGGTGTTGACAGTGTGCGAAATACCATACATGGCCATCACCACGTCACGCATGTGCCGGGCATAGGTCCAAGAGTCGACGTCTCCAGGAGCGTTGCGGGGTGCTCTTGCCTTGGCAGCGAAGGCGAGAGTGTCGCCAACGGTCATGTTGGGGAAATGCACATCCACCTCGGCGGTGTAGATGGCCTCGCCACGGAAGTGGTTGTGCATGTCGTACGCGCTGATGCCCTGGTAGTTGATGTACGAGTTCTGGTCAATGTTGAACCCGTGCGTCTCCCCGGAAATGGTCTTCAGGAAGGTGGAGCATCCCGAACCGGGCGGGCCCAGAACGATAAGCATCTCACCAGCCTCAACCAGACCCTCGAAGTTGTTGAGGATGTCGATCCGGCGCTGGCCCTTGCCCATGATCTGGTTCACCATGCCGGGGACATCGAGCAGGACATTGCCGACGCTCTTCTGGTAGTCGGTGTCGTTGCCGTAACCGTAGACGTTGAGATCCTTGAACGCGATGCCAGCCGTGCGCTCGGAGTACTTCTCGGGGTCGCGAGAACGGAGGTGGAGCAGGGCCTTGGCCCATGCACGGGCATTGAAGTGCTCGCCATTAGGATCCAGAGACGAGTTGGGCTCGGCCTCAGTGAAGGGGTTCTTGCCAATGGCAGAATACGTCGAAGCATTGGTGTACTGGCGGGCCAGGGAGGTGACCTGGCGGACGCATTCTTCCTCGGTGACGCTGTCGGTGTCCTCGGAGCCGTTCTTCTCTTCCTCAGCGGCCTCCTTGGCCTTGGTCGAGTTGGCGGTGCCGCCGCGGGACGGCGATCGTGATCTTGTGGTAGCTAGCGTGGTGGCCTCGCTCCTCTCGTTGGTGGCGCTCTCGTCGACGCGAGAGATGTTTGAGGTCTGGCTGTGCAGAGCAGGGGCGCCGGTGCGTTGGGCGGTGCTGTCGGCGCTGCCAAACGCTCCCATGAACGACATGGCGGCGGCGGAGCTGGGGGAGCTTTGACGGCCCCCTTAGTATTAGGCTATTAGTAGTAGAGGCGGGGAGTAGAGGCGGAGCGCGGAAGGGAGCAAGGCGCGGCGCCCTGTGGCAGAGTCTGGGACGGTGGTTCTGGGGTAGCGAGGAGTCAGGCCTTGACACGGCAGGCCGAATGTATTTATTGGGAGTGGCCTCAGTAGGCACACGACGCTATCTACGGACAAGGGAGCCTCTGACGCCCGCTCCACACCCACCAGGCCGGGGCCAGGCAGGGCTCGGGATGGCAGCCAGCGCTCTCCGGCGCAGCGTTTGACGTGCGCGATCCGCCGCCGCTTGGCAGCCGAACGGATGGCGGAAAGCAGGAGCTCCGGCCCACGCTAGGCCGCGCTGGGGGCCGCCCACGCCGCTGCGCTCGACCGCCGCGCCCAGCAGCCAGCAGCCAGCAGCCAGCAGCCAGCAGCCAGCAGCCAGCAGCCGCGCCAGAAGCTTCCTCAGCCGCCGCGCGCGTCGCACATCCCGGCCGCGGGTCACTGGGTACGCTTACGGCGGGCACGCGCGTGGCGGGACGCCCTGCTTCCGGGTCCGCGTTGCGTGCTGCCACTGCTACAATCCGCATCGCTCCCATCAGGCAGTGCTTGCGAGGGAAACGCCTCACGCACGACCAAGCTCCCCATCACCGTATGTCCACGCAGGCCCCTCGCGCCGTTGCCCGGGTCAGCGCGTCCCGGCCCCGTGCCGATTGTCTCTAGAACCCAGCCGCGACCTCTTCCTCTTTCTATCTCTTAAATCCCCCAAGCCCCCGCACCTCACCAAACACAAGAAATTGGCTGTCCTTCGGCCACTTTCCCACGTTGTCTGCTGTCGTGCGTCGCCCAGGGTGGCCTGTTTCTCTCTCTGCCTTCCGAGGCCGGCCTCGTACGCGCACCTCGTAATCGGCACCGTACACAATCGATCAGGGACGTCTTTCTTTTTAAGGTTGCTGCACCCCGGCGGAGCAGCAACCTTCCTGTCAGCGGCGGCGCGGCACTGCAGACCCGACTTTCTCGCTTTCGTATTGCCCTTGTCGAAGAGGCCACGAAAACAGCCGGGTGCAAGAGTGACAAGGGGTCGGCCGGGCCCATCAGCCTTGGGTGACAGGCCAACTGGAGCCGCGCCGGAGAGGGTCCGAGTCCGGATCCAGGCAGTGGTCCGCGAGTCAGCTCACGTCCCACCGTACCAGTTCGTACAGGCGCCGCTTTGATTCGCCGGCGATGCGATCGCATCAGCGCCGCGGCAACAAGTAAATCATAACAATTTTCGTCCAGTAGTGGGTGAAACCGGTGTATGTGAAGCTAGAGCAACAACCGCAGTGCGATCGCGATAAGCGTACTGGTTACGATCAGAGCACCCTTGTCTTCAACGTCTGCAGGTTTGTTGCGCACAGCACTGCGGGGGAGGCTCTTCGTGTGATGTCAATTCTGCCATATTAAGCTTCGCATGACTGGCTTTCGGCAGGAGTTGTCTCGAGATCCGATCGTCTGCCACCGCCCGGTTGGTACTTTGCCATGGCCGCCTCCTTTGTCTCCGCAATAAAGAACATATTTGACGATCAATGACGGTGACGATCCGGCGTTTACGACGGGGTTAGGGCGCCGGGTAGACCTGTGCGACTCCGGCTGAGGGGCGTTTGCGCCCTGTGGCGTCCGGCATCCGGACCGCCGTGGACCGAGGACTGACCCCAGCGACCATGGCATCCTCCGACCAAGGAGGGCTCGGTTCCGTGGTTCTGGAATCCTGGGGTCCTTCTGCTGGAATTCCCTCGTCTTCGGGATCTCTGCCCTGCGATAAGAATAGCCGGCTCGTGCTGCACTCGCAGCGGTGACGAAAGGGGTTGCCACCAGTTGTCCAACCACATGAACGCACATGAACGCACATCAAAGCTCATCGAGGCACACCAATGGCGAGACGAACTTTTCAAGGCCAGTGTAGACGTTAGATAGGCCAATAGGAGATTTCACGAAGTAATGGAGCCAAAAGCGGTCACCGCCGGTGGCTCAAATGGTGTGTGGACCGGTCGAATGATCCGTACTGGTACTTCAGGTATTCGTCCGGATCCAACGCCGGCCCTGTAGGCAGCAGCATCACAACACAGGGGCGCAGACTTGACCATTGCCACGTCACATTGAGTCTTGCTGCCCGGACCTGCAACGGAGAAGACGCACTGGTGTCTCTTGTTGTCGCTATCTCCGTTCCACAAATCTATGTAAGCTCCATGAGCATCTCTCGGCTCCGGATGCATCCCTTCGCGTGAGTGGAGAAGATTACTCGCGCACATGTGCTCCTGTGCCCGAGACGGACGAATTACTGTGAAGTGGACCCTGAGCGAGTTGGACTAAGACATCCACGCATGCAATTACTGCTTTGGCCAGTTGGTACAGGAAAACCCCCAACAATGGCAGATGCCGTCTGCCCAGTAACCCGGAAATGCAACTCCGTGCTCCGCTCCGCGAACCCCTTATCCAAGCAGATATGCCCAAATTCTGCGACTCCAGGAAAATAGGAATGCGGCCGTACAATATAGAAGATAATGGAAGAGCATTACGTTCCCTAACTTTTCTTTCCCAGGCGCCGACTCCTGCAGCTGACCGCCCTTGCATAGATACGCGTACGGGACCCGAGCCAACGCCCGCAGAATTATGTCGCAACGTTAAAAACCTTCACCGAAGAACCTGCTCGCAGCTATGATTTCTGAATCGCCATTGGCGAAATCCCATCCGACGATTGTGGGATCCTGACTGCAGCAAATGATGCGCCGGGAGTCGAACTGCAGCTTGAACACGCGAGAATTGCTCCCCGTCGGGTTGACAGTCCCGCCAACAAGAGGAACATGGTGGTGGTGGTGATGATGGTGGCCATGCTGCTGGCCGCCATTGTTGGCTGGTTGTGCAGGTGGCTGAGCGTTGCCAGGCTGGGTTCCCTGCCCCTGACCTTGTTGCAAGGCCTGCGCCTGATGCACCAGCTGTTGAGCTTGCTGGAGCTGTGCAACTTGCTGCTGCATGTGTTGAATGTTTGCCGGCTGGTTGGGTGCCATTCCATTCTGCTGCTGATTCTGTGCTGCTTGTGATGCCGCGGTCAAAGCAGCCATCTGTTGCTGCAGTTGGTGGTTCAATCGTGCAGGCGCAGGGCCACGTCGTCGTCCTCCGGCATTTGCAACTGCCTCGCTCTGTAGCAGGCGCTTGTGAGCGACCCACTTCCCATCTGGAGCTTTCTTCCAGATAATTATACTCTCGTCGTATGATCCAGAGACTATGCGTCCCCAACGGCTGCCACCTCCGCCTGGAGGAAGTTTCGCACCGTATGCGAATATTTCCCGCGGATCGCGCGACCCTGCATTCCTCCGGCGGCGTTCCTCGCGACTGAGTTCTGTCAACGCGCCCCTTGCTCTAGCTTCGAAGTACTGCTGATCGACGGCACGAGCCTCGGCTTCGAGTTCTTCCTCATTGCCCGGCATGTCACCGAATTCTGCTTGCACTGTCCGGACCAGATTGGCATGGCCTCGCAAGCAAGCGACCTCCGCACCGGTCGCTCTGTCGAAGATACGCACAGTCTCATCAGAACTGCCTGTCACAATGCGACGGCCGTCAAATTGAACGCAGGCGATACCCTTCGTGTGGCCTGGGATGGTCTTAAGGCAGGCGCCTGTGTGAACATCCCAAACCTTCACTGTGCGGTCACCAGAAGCAGACACAATCTGATCATCGTAACACTGTATGGCGTTGACTGCGGCGCTGTGGCCATCGAGGGTCATTAGCAGATTGTGTTCCTTGAGTGGCTTGAAGTTCAAGTGTTGATTCTCGAGTTCCTTCTCCATATTGATGATGTAGGTGGGGAACCGGGCTCCGCTGTTGCTTATCTTTGGGTAGTCCTTGTCAGTAGGAAGAAGTTGCCTGCGGTTCCACACCTTAATTGTCTTGTCCTTGGAGCAGGTGATGAGATAGCGCTCGTCAAAACGTAAGTTAAGAACAGACTCGCTATGTGCACGCTCCATCTTCTTGATCATCTGTCCTGTGGAAAAACGCCAGATGATGACGTGGCAATCACTGCCGCCGGAAACTACAAGGTCTTGCTCGGGCCGCTCGTCGAATTGCAAGCAGAGCACAGAGGCGTCATGACCCGTAAGCGGCGCAACAACCAATCTCTGAGTCTCCAAGTCCCAGATACGGATTGTCTTGTCCCGACTGCCACTGACGACGTGCTTGGCTGAGTGTTGTATGGTATACACGCACTCCTTGTGCGATTCGTACGGATGTGATGGGTGGGGAAGCTGGAAGTTGGTGAATCTGCCTGCGCTCCAATTTTCTTCCAGTCTCCTCTTCTGCTTGTAGAGATATTGCCAGTTGACCATTGGATCACCGAAAGAGGATAGGATCAGTGATGGTCTAATGGGGGGATAGAGAATATCGGCCGGCGGTGGTGAGGCAATGTCCTCGATGGCAAACTGTGGACGAGACTCTATGCGCCGGGCAAGATCGAGCACTCTCTCTTCCGACGGCGATTCTCCAGGTGGCTGGGTATCGTAGGCGACATCTTGCATGTCATCCTCGCTGCGAGTCGGGCTGTCATCAGCCTCCACAACACCATGTTGTTCTGCCCAATCTCTTGCGTCTCCATCGGCCATGACAGCAACGGGCGCGGGTTGGGCACCGTCACCGAACAAATGCTGCTCCCTGATCCGCTTCTTGGTATGCATCCGCTCGAGATCAGCGTCGCCACCGCGCACGCGCGACTTGCGCTCTTTCATCATTGACCGATTTTCCTTTTCATGCTCTTCAAAAGTCCTGATCTGGCGGATGTTCGCTGTCCATCCCTCGGAGCCAAACATGCACTTCCACAGCTGGCTGTCTAGCGCACGTCCCCGCCATGCTTTCGAGAGTGTCGAAGTCTTGAGAAGCGTCTCGGGCTCGAGATATGAGAAGATTTGGAAAGTGATTTCGGGTGGGAGGTACAAGACCGGGTCAAGGTGGAGTCTTGAGTTGAGCCTCTCAACAATGGCTGCTATGGATGCAGTGCGCAGCGAGCGAAGAATGTCGAGGGCGAATTCTGGCCGTGTCAGCGTTGGGCAGCCTTGCGGAAGCACAGGCGTGTAACATACCTGCTCTCTCGTTCTCGGGAAGATTCAGGATCCAGCCTGGAGGCGCCACGCGCGAGGCCCCGTCATCCATGCTCTCGGACAGCTGCGGCTCGCTGCGCATGGCGGTGTCGACCTCGCTCTGGCTCCGCGTGTCCTCGGAGAAGCCCTCGTCGAGCTTGAAGGGGGTGCCCATCTTCGCGTTGTGGTAGTCGTGGAGGAACGGGGTCTGGGAAGCGAACGGGCCTTGGTTGGGTGCGACGGGCTGGTCTGCCATGGTTTGGAGGGTGATCCGGACGGCGCTGTCGCGTTCAGAGGCCGCCGAGTGCCCTGGGCTTCGCGTCATGCAGGTGATGAGGGGGGACAATAGCAACGGGCGTGGTGGGCGAGCAGCGTGCGCGACGTCACTGGGGCGCGGCGCAGGGTTGGTGGAGGAGCGGGAGCGGGCGGGCTGGCGGCGCAGCGATGTCGTGCGGGTGGTGAGTGCTGCCTCCGTGCGGCCTGGGGCCTGAGGCAGCGAGTCGCGGCGCAGGGCGGTGCTGAGGGCGGCGGGCGCGTGGGATGGCGCGATGGTGCGCCCGGTCGCGTGTGCAGCACAGCGTTAGGCGCGGTGAGCGAGCGCCGTTCGGGAGGTCTGATCGCAAGCAGCGCTGGCCAGCAGGCGGGCGGGAGGTGCTGGTGCTGGTCGCGGCAATGGGCCTCTGGCTGCGATCGCCCAGTCGGGTGAGGGCAGAGGGCATGAGTCGCATCGGGCAGAGAGCCGCTGCTTACATACGCCGGGCTGGGCTCTGCTCGGGACGATGGGCGGCGAGCGGCGAGCACGCGACGGGGCGTGCTGTAGGCGCGCACACCTCACAACCAGCGGTCTGCAGCCAGCGCCAGCGTCTCGCGACCCGCGCTCGTCTTCACGCTCTGCGCACCAGAACCCGTCGTCGCGCGCTGTCTGCGTCGTCTGCCGCTGTCTGCGCTGCCCGCGGCCACTGCCATCCCACCCTCGCAGGAGCCCTTGGCGCTAGGGACCCATCACACAGCTTTGACCCGCCGGCGGCTCGACAGGTCCCAAGGGGCACGCTGAAACCGCGGCGCTCACCCGTCCAGGCCAGCAGCAGCAGCACCTCATCCCCTACCCTACCGCTGCGCTCGTCCATCACCACCTCGCCGCCCGCCCGCCCGCTCGCTCCTCGCGCCCTGCAGCAGCCCCCAGCTCGACCGCGCGCCCGCGTCCCCCAGTCCTGCCAGCGACCTCACCGCATCGCCGCGCTCTCCAACCTGGCGTGAAGGCGCTGCCCCCGGCGCCCCTCCGCTGCGAGGTCTCACCTCACCACCGCATCTCAGACCTCTCATTCCTCCCACCCCAGGCACGGTGATGATGGAGGTTGGAGTTCATGGGCCTTTGTCTCGAACCCATACCGCTCCCATCTCGACTGCACATTCCCGCCTCCACAGCGCAGGCGGGCCCACACCCCTCATGCCGAACTCAAACCATGCGAGCTTCTCGACCTACTCCTCGCGGACGTCCGACTCGTCCCAGGGCACCTCCACCTCGACGCTGTTCCCCGCGCCGCCCCTGCCGACTTCGGCGCCCGCCAACGGCGGCCCTGTCGAAGCCGCCAACAATGTCCTCAACAAGCGTGGCGACAAAGAGGCGTCGCTGTTCATGATCTGTCTGACGCTGTCGCGTCGCTTGCGCGCGGTCCCCGGCTTCGCAGAGATCCTGCGCGAGGAGGAGGAAGCTGCCGACCAGGACACCGACCCCGTCACACTGCTTTGGAGGACATTCCGCAAGGGCTATCCCTTGATCACCATCTACAATGCCCTCGACCCCGAGGTGCGCCTCGATGGTGACCAAGGCAACGTGAAGGCAGATAAGAAACCACAGCTCGCGACCTACAAATTCCTGTCGGCATGCATGAAACAGCTCAAGTTCCCGTCGGAGGAGTGCTTCGTCCTCAGCGACCTGTACGGCGACGACACTACGGGCTTTGTCAAGGTATGTTGATTTCCTGGCCCCGCGCATCGCGTGACGTGATCTGACATCAAGCAGGTGGTGAGAGTCGTCAATCGCGTCCTCGACATTCTCGTCAGAGAGGGCATCATCGGCAACGACATGGATCCTGGCGATGGCGGCGATTCAGATACTACCACCACAACGAAGCGCACCCAGCGCCAGCACATCATCGACGAGCTTGTTAAGACTGAGCGAACCTACGTGCAGCATCTCGAACTTCTCCAGGAGTTCAAGAAGCTGGTGGAAGAAAAGGGAATTGTCACTGGCGACGCCGTGCACTCCATTTTCCTGAACCTCAACGCCTTGCTCGACTTCCAACGCCGCTTTTTGATTCGCGTGGAACAGACGAACGCGCAGCCAGAGTCGGAACAGAACTGGGGAAGACTCTTCGTGTTGTACAAGGAGGCTTTCAAGGTTTACGAGCCGTTTATTGCGAACCAAAAGATATGCGAGGCAACGGCAATGGCGGAGTTTGAAAAGCTGAAGGAAACCGGTGGTCCCCAAGAGCTCCGACAAATGGTCGAGTCGCCGACCCATTTGACATCTTTTCTGCTCAAGCCTTTCCAGCGCCTTGCCAAGTACCCGCTGTTGTTGAAGGTACGTATTCACGTTATCTTTGGTGTCGCGCAAAACACTAAATGTTTCACAGGAACTCAGGGACAAGGGTGATCTGGATGAGGAAAGGCGAGACGACATTTCGACGGGCATTGAAGCTGCATCCTCCGTGTTGAAGAGAACCAACGAGGCTGTGGACCTGGAAGATCGCAAAGAAGCGCTTGAGGAACTGAAAAGTCGCGTCGAAGATTGGAAGGGCCATCGCATCGAAGGTTTCGGAGATCTGTTACTCTACGGTACTTTTACTGTTTTGAAGGGGGATGGGTCAAGCGGCAAGGACCAAGAGCGAGAGGTGGGTCGTCCCACCCGCGAAACGCTGGGACGTTGCAACCGAAGCTTATCGCAGACTTTCTGCAATTCTTCTGCAAATGTCCCGGCTTCTTATTGGACGTTGCTGACATCACGATCCGCAGTACAAAATCTTCCTCTTTGAAATGATTCTGCTCTGTTGCAAGGAGATCAACCCCAACAAGCAGAAGAACAAGCTCATGAGCAACAAGCAACTATACGACAAGAGAGGAAAACCGAAGCTGCAACTCAAGGGCCGAATCTTCATGCAGAATGTCACCGATGCGATTTCTACAACGAAGCCAGGTGCGCCCCGTAGGACCCTCGAACCCGATAAAGCGTATCAGTAATTTGCTTACACCTTTTCACAATAGGCTCGTACACCTGCCAGATTTTCTGGAAAGGTGATCCTGGCATCGAGAATTTTGTAATTCGCTTCACCACAGAGGATACTCTGAAGAAGTGGGTGCATCAGGTCGACACTCAGCGAAGGCAGTTTAAGGATGCGCAGAGATCGAGCAGTACCACCAAACATTCGACAACATCAGCAACAGAATTTACCTACATCAAAGATCAAGGTCCCATCGAAAATCCCTACGCCGAGCTTGACGAAGACGACGAAGTAGACGTCACGGAAGTGACCACCGGATATCCTGGGCAGACCGACTATACCATTGCCCAGGGCGAGTCGAACATCACCGGCCGCTCTCGATCTGCAACCGGCGAGAGCGGCGTCAACCCTCTAGACACGTCCCGACCTCCACATGAGTCCGCTTCAGCAAACAACCGCGCCCCACCGCCTCGCTTCCCCATGGGCGCTCTCCAAAACCCGCCGCTCACCCTCCGCACCCAAGCTCTTCAGGCCGGCCACATCTCGCCGGGCAGCGGTGGACCCATGGACTCCTACTTCTCTCCCAGCATCGAGTCTCCCATGTCGACACGCACAAGCTCCTCTTCCGGTATGTTCCCATTCCCACGCCAACAGCTTCCAAATGGATGGCATGGAGACGACAACAACCGCTTCACGGCCCCCGCCATGGCTCGGCACGCCTCTCGCGACGCATCAAGTGGGTCTCACACTTATCCAAACGGTCGCAACGCAGTAGGACGACCATCTCTGCCACCAAATGCAGCTTCCCAAAGTGCCATGAACTCACAAATCCGCCTTCGTTCAGCTAGTAGTCCGGATATCCACAACCACCTTAGCGGTGCCCAGCGGCGTACTCCAGGCGGCTCCGTCCCAGACGTTCCCCCGTTCCCAACCCACTACGCTTACAATCCTGGCTTGGTAAACCGGAGCCAGAGCAATTCCCCGAACATCCCCACATCCATGCCCCGCCAGCAGTCCCCGAGCATCCAGAGAGAAAAGCAAGCGCTTCGCACACCCGGCTCTGAGATCAACCTCCACTTCGATTACCCCGAAGCCAGCGCGCGGCAGGAATCGCGCCTGACGCCAGGCTCATCGAGAACCGCTACGCCAGCATCTTCGTTCGAACAGCAGAGGACGCAGACGCCAGCGACCGACAGACCTGCCTCTCCGACGCTCCCATCGGTACAACCCTCAGACGTTCCGATTCCGTCGCAGTTGAAGGTGAAGGTTCACTGCCCGTCCGCGGGTTCGACGATGACGCTGGTCGTCAGCACCAACATCAGCTTCCAGAGCCTCAAGGATCGCATTGATGCGAAGTTGCAGCGCAGTACGAACGTGAGTCTCAGCTCTGGGCAAGTGAAGCTCAAATATCTCGACGAAGACGACTACGTCAGCATTCAGTCAGACGAGGACGTCCAGATGGCGTTTGAGACGTGGAAGGAGCAGCAGAGAGACCAGCTCCTCGCTGGCCAGCTGGGCGAGATTGAGCTTTTCTGCCAGAAGTGAGCTGTTCAGGTACAATAGGCACTCCCACATTTCGACCGATTCTTATTCCGCGCGCATCGCTCTCCCAATTCCGCCGCGGTCATCATTCTTCGGCGTCTCTGGCTTCGGGTGGGTGCCATATCGAATCACATCATATTCTCGGCGCTCAACAGGCGCCTCGCGGTTGTTTTGTTTTTTTCTGCGGTGTGTGCTTTTTTGCTTTCCTTTTTCCTTCTCTGCTGGACCGACAATCTGACTCTTTCCCGGGCGGACGTTGTCTTTTCACAACTGGTCTATCTACGCCGGAAGATTGTGGGCTCATCGCATGGAGAAAGGGATTGTGTTCCAGGAAATCCGGACTGTCGACGCAAAAAGATACCACTTATCCGGATATGAAGTATGCATGGGGATATGAGAGCCTTCGTCAACATCTTCCGCTTCGTTTCGCTTCTCGGCGCGGCTCAATCTGTGGGGTTTGTGTTCGCTTCTCTTCTTTCCGACGCGCCGCGTGCCGGGCTGCTCCCGCTTATCAGGTCGCGGTTTCCGCATGGCCTCTGTCTTTGGCGCTGGCTTCTCTACTCAGTCCGTCGCCGGACGTCTTCGCTCTCGTCCATCTGGAAGATACTTCGCAAACAGGAGGAGGAAGGATACAGAAGAAACGTGATGGAACGGTGGATAGCAGAAGGGTGCGGGTTCGGGAAACGATGATTGAACAGGCGAACGGATGGGCTGGATGGAGCTACGAAAGCGAAGAAATCGCACAGAAACACGGCCGTTAGCGGGAAGCTGTGATGAAGTGATGATGAGATGAAATTCACGGGTGTTATTTACCAGACTCCGGCGTCGCGTGCATGTCTTGTTCTTCCCCTTCACTTTGATCCCCAGTCCCGTTCTTTGGAACGCCGCGTTGCTTCTTGTCTGACTACCTACGCCTGGATGATTGGGAGTCATGGCGCTCGGTGCTTTGGTACTTGGTCAGTTGTCTTTTTCCTTGATCGGTACTTGACTCATTTCGATTCTAATATAAGACTTCTGAAATACAACATCGCTTTTCACTGTCTGTAAATGCAAAAGCCACTGCAGCTGCCCTCGCGTCTGTAGCACAATCCGCCCTTGCACCTTCTCTACAGCCTGGCTGCACCTCTCACCGAACGCTTTCCGAATCAGGCGAAAAGGTCCTCAGGGGCGGGCGGCAGGATGACGGCAGGATGACGGCGAAAGCCGAGATGTGCTTGGATCCTCCCCGCAAACCACTGCACGATCGGCCGTGGAGTGAATAAATGAGTTGTTCACTGTTGTGCCAAGCACAGCCCAAGGAAGAAATGAACGCGGGTGCATGGGCGTGTGTTTTTGTAAGCATCATGGACGCCTGTTTCCGAGCAGTCCGATGAACGGCAATGCATGCTTCCGTTTTCCGATGCACAACTCAGTACACCACCAAAACAACTCCTCACGAATTACAGGTGGGCGGGCGCACAGCGGCACTGCACATGATCTGGTTACCACCGCGAACTGCCGGAATCCTTCGTTGGTTTGCCCACGGGGATGGACGAATGGGGGAAGAGGATCAAGACTCCGCTCTATGCAGAAGAAAGTGGGTGTGGGTATGTGATGCCGTGCCGGAGAAGCCACCAGAAAGGCAGGCGCGTTTCAGCCCTGGAGGTTAAACGTGTCCAACGCCCGCCTTCTGCGCCAAGACGGTCGAAAGGGATCCGCTATACGAAGGCCTGGCTTGGGAGGAGAGGGATGAGGATCCGTTGTCGTCAGCCAAGGAGACGGAAGTTTGCGCTGCGAGTAGCAAGCGCCCCATCAGGCGAAAGCTGCCCGGGACCTTTTCTCTGCGTTACTTTGCCATTTATGCTTTCCCGGCTTGCTCTGGTCGTTAGGTGCAGCAGCAGCTTTCGGGCAGGTTTAGGGCGCCAGGCGGGCCGCTAGCCCATTCGTCGTGTTTGAGGCCATCGACGGGCCCGCCGAACGAGCCAAGTACCGCCGCGTTCCGAGTGGGCGGCCCTTTTGAGCTGTCCTGTAACGCCGAAGAGCAACGTGAAATCCTTTCCGGGACGCTCAAGGAAGGGTTCTCGGCTACATGCAAGCCATGAGTACAGCATTTGTTTCACAATTCCCTGGAATGGCGGAGGGAATGAGCTGAGACGCTGGGCAGTTGCGCAAGGACTTCCCTTTGTTAGTTAAGAATAGTGCGGGCGTGCCTTTAGCGGGCTGTTAGAGCGTGGGTCGGATCGAAACGGTTGCCGAGTCGTTTCTGGGGACGGTCTGGGGAAGGCAAGCTAGAGTTGTAGTGGTGGTTTCGTAGGGCGTTGCAGCGCCCTTTTCGGAAGCAGGTGCGTCGGGAGTGCTCGTTGCTGCCGGAGTTTAACATGTATCCCTTTACCGCAGCTGCAGCTCCCGGGCACGTTTACACCCGGGCTTTGTTTGCGGCACGCAGCATGTGGTTGAGTTGGCGGCTTTCGGCGTTTGGCACAGCCTTTCTCCAGGCTACGGCCTGAAGTAATCACAAAGGTATGAAAGACCACGCCGGTAGCAATCTAATGCTAGCTATTTAGAGGACGTAATCGAGGCTTTGGTGGAAGAGACATGATAAGCGCAGCGCTCAGCTCTTCGTCAAGGCACGCTCCTGAACCCACTTGCAGTCACTTAACACCGAGCTCACGTCCACGCCTCACGTATACAACACATAAAGCTCCTCCGCAAACCTCCTGTTAGAACCCACCGAAAATCATTTATGTGCCGCTCCTTTCTCGGAGTCAAGTCAAACCCTCTTCTCGAATAATTCCCCAGGCGCCCCCAAGTACCAAACTCTTTGCTGATTCGAGCAACGAATCTACCAAGACTCACGTCATGATATAAACAAATTTATTATCAACACGTTCAAACTATGTCCCTTTGTATTTTAATAATTTACATCTCCGCTCATGGCGCGGGCCAAGGATACCTTTGGACTACTCAGCCACAACCCTTGGAATCACAGGCCTATCTGACTGCACCCTTCGAAACCACAAGCAGCACTCGGAATATTGGAGGATAAAGATTAACTATGTCGAACCTACCAAGCCACCGGTCCCGTGCCGTGGTACCTTTCCACGGTACGACTTGTCCGCACTCCGTATGTATATTAGTGTCCCCTTTCCTGGTCTGTCTTCACAGTAACGATTGAGCTGATTGTCAGATGACCAGTATATATTATTATTATCTTTACCGGTTTCAAGTATACCTGAAAGGCCATCACGGAGTAAGTGGTCCACTGAGCTGTTCCACTACGACACTGCCTCCGATATATGGACTACCCCGCCTACTATCCGAGAGAATAACTGCAAGTACTTATGGCAGCGTCGACAAAGGATTCGGCTTTGAGTTGGAGCCCCGACAAGGCGTTCGGGACAGAATCTCTGGGAGTTATTCAGTTGCACTCATCCAGAAGCCCATGAAACGTCATAAAATCGGGATCGGCTTTCAGCAGCTAAGAGACCCCAGCCAGGAAGCAAGGGACAACCGCTCCTACCGAGAGTATAGAAAACGTTCGACAAACATCGGACGACGGAAATTCGAGACGCTCAACCTGGAACCTTCAGACAAGAATGGTAAGCGGCTCAAAAAACCGTGATTCTCGACGAGCTTCATATACACTCCTGTGTATTGTCTGTTAAGATCATGCGAGACGGAGATCACATCTCGGTGACGCGCAGTTACTCTCGTCAGTGAGGAAGGACGGCACCTTCGCTTCGGAGTATAAGACACGGAGTCTTTTCTCCAATGCCGCGTTGACTGAACAGCTGTCTTCGATTGCGGAAAGATGGGGAATCTCCGCATCATACTAGTCTTCGATTTGCTATAAGGTAAAATTCAGGCCAGAATTGCGGGCTATCATGGAGAGGCATCACCTGTACTCCGAAATACCTGTTTGAAGTGGCTCCAACACTATTTTCACTCTTACAAGTCGCCGGTGGTTGAGCCTTCACTGTCTGTGGTGTAGTCTTTCTCTTTCGTTTTCCGCCCTCCTTTTTCTCAAAACCAGACCCTCTGGCATCTTACCTAGTCAAAGAATTATATACTGTCTATTGACGAGATTAATGGCACCTGTCTACGTACTGGCCTTTGGTTTGGAGTGCATTCTGAGCGAATTGAATGCTTCCCAAGTCTACAAAGCTACGTCCTTGCCGGATCGGGCGGTAACCGCTCCTACACACCATGCATTCGTCATCAAAAGTATCATCACACCAACATGGACCGGAACCTCGTAGCCAGAGCGCAGGAAAAAGAGCGTTTGGATATCTTCGCAGGTAGTACATAAACCCATCTCCGCAAGACCCGACTCCGCTCGCCAAAGAACCATAAGACCATCATCCGTGATTGTCGTAAACGAAAGATCCGAAGCCCACCTCCTGCTCTCGGAGGCTTGCCTTCTTCCACCTCGCTCAAGGCGCCTCGTGTATCCGATTTCCCTCCGAATTCATATGCACCGGCGTGCCATCAATCTGCGGCACATTCGGATTCCACTGCTGCTGCTGGTGGGGCTGGCCTGCCGGCGGACTGTACTGCGGCGACGGGCTCAGGGGGGGACTGTACGGGCCCGGCGTGCCCGGCACGGACGACACGCTCTGCTGCGAGTACTCGTGCTTGACGTCCCCACTCTGCGCTGCAGGCGGAGGAGGAGGCGCGTAGAAAGACATCGTGTTGCCCGGCTGCTGCATCTGCGGCGGCGGGGCGCCATACTGCTGCTGCTGCTGTTGCTGCTGGGGACGCGGGACGCCCATGGGCGGAGGCTTGTAGTCGTTGGGGCCGGGGCCGCCAGGGGGTCCGTAGGCCATGGGTGGCGGGGGCGGGGGTTGCTGTTGGTTTTGCTGGAAGGCGGCGGCGGAGGCGGCGGCGGCTGCGCGCTTCTTGTTGCGGCGCTTCTTGAACAGGATGAAGATGACAACGACGGCGAGCAGGACAAGAGCGGCGAGGCCGCCGATGACGCCGCCGACGATGGCGCCGAGGTGGGATTTCTTCTCGGTGGCGCTTCCGTGGGAGGAGGCGGCCGTGCCTGAGGTGAGGCCAGCGGAGACGATCTGAGTCTGGGTGACGAAGACAGTGGGGAAGCTGAATTCTGCGACGGATGTGAGGTAGGAGCTGATGTCATAGGTATCTTGACCGCTGTAGGTGCGTTCAACAGTGCCGGTGAAGTCGCTAACGTCGCAGCCGTAGGCTTTCATTGTGGTGGTGATGAAATCGTAGTCCCAGTCGACGCAGTAGGGTGCAGTTGAGTCGGTACTGGTAAGGAAGCAAATGTAAACAAGACAGACCATGATGTTGGGGCGTTGGGTTATGGGTACCATTTGGCCACTGCGTCGTTCAGGAGACAACTTGATGCCGTGCAGCTTGACAGTTGCGAAGCAGCAACGCAGGACGTGAAGAGATAGCAGGAATCGAGGCTCAAAGGATTGCAGCACCCCGCGACTCCTAATATGCTGTTTGTGGCACATATGTCAACTCCCGAACATGTCAAAGCACTGGCTGTTTAGACCGTCAGCACGCAGGTCTTCTATAGCTCTTCGAACGTAAGAGGACACTCACCCAAGTCTCCATCGACGAAACCACAGGTTTGATCGTAATCGACATATCGCTTCAACAGTTCAATAGCCGCGTCCTCAACACGCGCTGCTCCTGTGATCTTCGGGCTGAATCCTTGGATGGGGTCTGGAGATACTGCTGGAGTAGGGCCGGGAGTCTTTGGCGGGCCAGCCAGCACTGCGGCTGGTGCCAATATCGCAGCAAGATATGACGAAGCCGTCATATCTATCGGCAGTGAGCTTGTGTCTTTCTAGACGTAGTCCAAAGAGGTACAAATATGGCAGAAAATCTGCTGATGAGAAGGAACAGAAGTGTGAAACCGCAGGACAACCGGGAGTGAGCGGTCAAACCAATTCAATGTTAATGTATCCCACGGTCAGGCAGCACGAGGCTGATTTCCACGCTCGGCTTCATGATCCTTCGCTTCCCAGGGCTGGCTGGCGTGGGGCTGGAGGCGCCGAAGGCACATTCCACTTCAAACGCTCCACTGGACCAGCCATCAAAACCCGCGCCCACCGCCAGCCCGCACCCGCGGCTCGTAATAATCTCTGAGGCCAGCCCATTTTCAGCATGGTCGTGCAACGGGAAGCTCATGCCACCTGCAGCTGCGCCCAATTACCCTGAGACGGACTGCCGGGTGACAACCAGCCCTGCCGACCGGATAGCCCGTGTAGTGATAGCGCGGCTAGTCAGTAGTCTCCGCCCATCTGTTTTACGCGATGTCTTGCGTGCGGGCACCCAGGGCCCTGAGTGGAGTTTATTTGCGGTGCCAAGTTATGGCGCCCACGAAGGCGGCCAGCTAGGCGTGTTTGTTTCAACGCCAAGGAGCGGCTGAACTGCAGGAGCAACCCCGATTAGGGAGCGAGAGCCGAAACAAGGTTAAAATTGGAAGACCCTCTTCCCGATTGCCTGGTCCGCGTTGTGCTTCCGATGCTTGTGGTGCATGCACAGGCGGTGGTGAGCCTATGGACGAAAGATGGCGAATGTTTGGTCACCCTGGAGCGTTGTGCCAGATGAGGTCTAATTCAATACTTCTCGAGAAACCTTGAGAGGCGTCTGAGCTGCTGCTGCTGCTGCTGCTGCTGCTTCTTCTCAGCCGCAATCTGGCACTGAGGGGACATCCGGACCGTGTTTATCCCAGGACTCGCTCTCGGGTCGTCGGATTTGCTCACCGGTTCTTGAACAGATCAGGCGCAGACGCTTTGGCGAATTCTGCCTTGCCAGCGCAGCCACGCCGTGCTAGCGCGCTCTAACCGCCAGAGCCAGGATTCCACGCTTTGCCAGATTGGAAATATTTGCGACTGTTGGTCTACCATCGCCCGTTGAGTAGCGTTCACACAGTGGCTTGAACTGAGTTTCTCCTTTAGTCTACTGGCATATCAGTCGTATCTGATCACAGATCTTTCGTCTCTGAAGTGGGCCGTCCCGTTGGATGCGGAGCATGTCAGACGTTTGCTTAAGATCTGCCGCCGAGTCAGCACCTTCTCCGCGTAAGATGATCTACCTTTGGGGGCCAGCAGATCATTCCCGTTCGGGTCCTGTGGTCCCATCTCCTCAAACGAAGCAGGGCGGGTGATGAGCCTCGACAGACTGCCAGGCTGCAACGCCTCGGCAAATTCCTCACAAATGCCGGTGGGCAATCCGCCCACCCGAGAAAGCTGCGAGGGGTCGGCATGGTTCTCGTTGTAAAAATAGACAGAGTCGGTATCTGAACAGGACATCGCTTAGAGAAACAATTGACAATTGCCGACGCACTGGGGTCAAGTTGCCGATGGTAGGGCAGCACCCCAGACGGAGGCCTCGAGTTTGGTCACAAATTACCCTTTCCTGTTGCTTATGCCCCGGCCTTTATGGATTCTCTTGAAACTTGACGTCAACGCATATGCTTGTGCTCCGGAAACCGGCGGCGCCTGCGATATCCTGAGTCCTTTCTCACGGGTTTGGCAATCCTAGAGGAGCTGCTGTTGTACACAACAATATAATTGGTATATCCGTCCTAACGCCTGGTCCAGTTGTGGAGTATCGAAACTTCCGTCGCTCATGGTGCCTCGTTGTTTTGTTCCCTCCCCACAAGATGCATGATACATATATGATGTTGTACAATGAAAGCCCGTCGGAGGGCTGGTCCGCCGGATCTCTTACTTCCGCTTATGCGGGCCGACGATCTTGGGGTACATACGCGAGAGATGGTAGTTGATCGAGTTCTTCTTCTGAGCCGCAGGCCTCTACATTCCAAGGTATCAGCATGCTGTTTGCGGAAGATTGGGGAGCTCCTTGGACTTACCGGCGCGTCCATGCATGCTCTTAGCTGCTGCTCGACCGCCGCACAGCCTCCAACGCTGTACCCTTGAGATGCCCAGCAACCTGTATTACGCCAGTCAGTATGGCAGTGCTTGCTCCATCCAACTCCAATGAGCCGTTGGTTTCCGAGGTAACCGTCCCCGCCCTCACGTCCGCTCTCCGCAATTCCTCTTCCCAGTCTCCAATCCGCACTACGAGCTCCGGGAAACGGCCATTGGCGTCGGTGCAGGACTGCACATACCTAGGACAGAAGTCATTATGCCCACGCACGGGTTGCCCTCGGTCTTGTTGGGGTGGCGCACGCGCAGCTTGGGCATAGGCGGCAGCGGGCGGCCGGCGACCTTGGTGGCTCCGGAGGGCTTTGGCGGCGGCATGGCGACAGGCGATACGGACGACGACGAGGAGACAGCTGGCGGGCGAGGCGTTCAAGGTGGTGAGTGATGGCGATGTCGCGCGGCTCGTCCAAAATCTCAGGCGGCCGGCGAAATGCTCGGCGCGGGCGTGGACGAATCACGTGGCGACGCATCGCAACCCATCTGTTTACACCAAAACACCCGCACCCGCTGCGATCACCGCACGAGCCCCATCTCCGACAACGATTACGACTCCCACGGCCTCCGGACTGCGCGACAACGATTGCCCAACACCGGGGACACCTATCCAGTGTCGCGCCCGTTCTCCAAAGGACCCGGCACCAATAATGGCCGACGCAAATTCGTCCACCCCGCCGCCGGAGCAGGAGCAACCCACACGACCAGCGTCCTTCAACCCAAAATGGAACCAGGCCGACGCGTCCTTCCTCCGCCCCAGCGCGCTCCCGCTGTCTAAGGCTCCCCGCGCATGGGAGCGCCAGCCGCACTCGCCCTTTGCGCGCAATGGAAAGTACCGCAAGGTGTGGAAGCGCTACGAACTGCGCTCCCAGCCCAAGACCAAAGAGGCGGCCGCGGCAACGGAGAAGAAAAGCGCGATGGCGTCACCTCGCAAAATCGTCAAGAAGCGCGCCTTGGATGCACCTGCAGATTCTAACGCGACGCCCGGGAGGAAGGGTCCGAAGAACAAGGCCTTTGCGCCTACACGCTGGGAGACGCCGAGAAGGCACAGTGGAAGAATCGCTTCTCGTATGTTCCTGGTCTCGTCTCCGCTGCCGGGGCAGCTGTTGATCCTCTTACAGGCAAAATTGTCCCACCAATGTTCATGGAAAAACCGAGCCCCAAACCCACACCCGTCGATGCCGTATCGACCGCGGCAGAATGCCACGCTTCCGAGTCCAGCGATGCGGAGGATCCGTCCGACGATACACAGACACACGAACTTATGGAGCTAGCTCAAGACGAAGCAACGGTGGGGGTTAATGAGGACTTCTCAATCGTCGAGGACCACGTCCCGCCTACAGAGCCGGAGAGTGTCGTGTCGCAGCCAGAGGTTGCCCAAGAACGACTTGCAATCAGTCTCTCGACCAGGGATACATCTCCACAGACTCTTGCTGCAGAGCAAGGGTCCGAGCTAGAAACAGCCGAAACGTCTGCTGAAGCTCGACCGGACGTCGAGGCTCCGGACGCAAATGATACCTCACCAATTGGCAAAGATATTGGAGAACAGGCTATTCAGGATGCAATTCGGGATGCGGATGTGCGTTCTGAGCCTGAGTTTGAGCTGGCAGATGCGGGACTCGTGGAGTCAAGCTTATCAGAAGGAACCAAGGAGAATGAAATACGCATCACTAAGGACGAAAGCGACACGATCACGATCCCGGAATCTTTCTTCCAGGGGAGTCACGTCACAGCTATAGAGGCCGAGCATGCGGCGGTTGACGATAACTCCGTTATGGAAGACCTGGTGCTACCGCATATCCCAGAAGCTCAATCGTCTGGAACATCTGTCGTTCGCGTCAAAGAATCTGAAGAGGTCGCCACGGCATCGCCTGAACGTGCCCAAACCACTGGTGAGACGAGCGTCGATACAATCATGGATGAACAGGAAGAGCAGTCAACCGGGGTGTCTCCATTCGAAGATTCCCTGGTTGAAACAAAGCCCGCGGCTCAAGAGGAAGAGCAGCCTACAAACTTCGAGCAACTACTTCAGGCAGATGCAGCTCAGGCTTTGAGGTCTGACTCCGGATTGGAAGATGACGAAGTATCTGTGTCAGACGAGGAACTGGATGAGACAGAACACCTTGACGAGGATGGATTCACTCTTACAGAGGTTCCAGAAGCCGATAGGGAAGATGCCACAAGCATCCCTTCACCCTCACTTTCAACGGCAGAGTCTCCTAGATTTTCCTCCATCGCCGATACCTTGACTCTCAGCCTGCCGGACAGGACACCTCCCAAGAACAGGACCACCAAAGGCATCCCCGAAGAGCCCGCATCACCGCTAGACGAAGACACAGCTTTTCTGAGAGACTTTCTCTCGCGCGCGGACGCCTCCAAAGCGAGCCGCGAAGCTATCACTCCACGCCTCGAATCAATCACCAACCGTCGCGACTCGGGTATTGTGCGCCAGGCACTTGCTTCTCCCCGCATAGCGCTTGAGCGTAAGGATCCCAACTCGCCAAATATGGCCAATGCTGCGTCTCCAGCGTGGAAGGGCAAATCTAAAGACTCTGAGGGGGCGTCCGACGTGACAACCTTCGGCGGTAAGACGCTCGACTTCAGCGAAATGACTGAAGACCTCACCCTCGAGAAAACCGATCCTGAACCGACCGAGGCCTCCGAGACAACGTCCAACCCCCAAAGCACTCGACGCAGTTCCCGCGCTCGGCAGACCCGCCTTCCTGCCACGTCCTCGGCGTCCACTGCTGGTCCCAATCGCATTCAGTTCCGCCGCGCCGACGGCACCGACCCTGTCGTGTTGAAAAAGACAGAGGCGCAGGAACTCGCAAACCTAACTCGGAACAACACCCGACGCAATAAGGGCACCGCATTAGCGGCCCCTATCCGTCTCAACAAGCTCAAAGCTGAATCCCTCAAGGCTGGTGCCTCTCCCGGCGCCCCTTCGCCGAACGGATCGGTGCCTCTATATGCCAACCCGGAAATCGAAGTGTATCAAGCGAGCAAGCTCCGCTGGGATCAACAGCTGGTGTATTTCCAGGAGCAAGACAGCCTAGCGGGCCTGACGTCGTTGTCAGACGACGAGCTCGCCGGTCCCGCGGATACCATAGCACCTGGACCAGCTAGCAAGAATGAGGACAGGAAGAGGAAGGACAAGAGCAGCACGTCCACGCCCGCACGGACGAAGCGCGCGAGGGGACTAGGTGCTGGCAACGGCACACCAGCAAAGGGCCTTCTCGCACCGGCAAGCCTCCTGCCAGCCGAAGTGCAAGCAGAGGCCCAGGAAGCAGAATCATCGAAGACCGGCGGGAAAAAGCCCTCATCGAAATCCGCCAAAAGTAGTACCGACACCAGGGGCAAAAAGGCAGACAAACCCGCTGCAATCCCACCCGCACCAGCCGCACCTTCTTCCTCCGACAGCAGTAGCAGCAGCAAGATACCTTCCCCCAACTCATCCGCGGAGCAGCCTTCGTCTTCATCCGCACCACCACCGCCGCCACCAACACCAGCCGAGCCCAGCACCGCGCAACCAGCCCCCTCCCAGCTCCCCGCCCCCTCGTCGATCGGCCAGTCCCGCCGCAGCCGCCTCCAGACGCCGCGGAAGGTCAAGCTGCCCGTGCCCGTGCCTGTCTCGGCGGCAGCAGCGTCCACACCTGCCCCGACAGCTGCAGCCGCGCAGGCGCAGACGCAGACGCAGAGCGCGAGCAGGATCATCGGGCCGACGCCGAAGAAGATGCCGATCGCGAAGCCGGCGGCGGCGTTGACGGGCGTGCCGGAGGCCAGCGGCGGGAATGGGGGGCAGGGGTTGAGTGCTGGGAGGAGGAGGGCCGGGGCGGGGAGGAGGCTGTGAGGCCGAGATTTGCGAGGAGTTAGTGGTGGTGGTTTGCTATACCCCGGGGTTATGCAATTTTTAGAAAGGCGTATACGGCGAGGTTTCGGGATGACGGTCGGCGAAGGCGTTTTTCTTTTTTCTTTTCCCTTTTCCGCTTCGGGTATGAAGGAGCGGTGGTGGAGAAGTCGGTCCTCCCGTGATTGAAGCGGAAATTTCCTTTCTTTCGCTAGGTTTTACCATCGTCTTTTTTCCTCTTCTAATCACGAAGTCATGCGGAAGGAATTGTGCATCTTTGAATGGAGTACCTGAATCTTTAGGATTTTCAACAAAAACATTTCTTCCCGTTTTTGTGTTCCAGAACGGAAAAAGTTTTAGTCTCTCTATGACCAGCTATGTGAGACATTATACTAAACAGAACAGAAGCTCTCCGTGCGCCAAAGGACGGACAGACCGCCGAACAGGAAAAGCAAGTCTGACGCCTGGACGACGGGATGGATGAAGAAAACAGATGGAGGCCGTGACCAGTGCCCGCTAAAAACCCGAATCGGAAGTGTTTGGGGGGAATATGGACGAAGAAAAATGGGGGTTTTAAAAACAAGGAGACTATACACAATCTCGGTTCGTTGTCGTGGTAAGCGGTAGTAGTGGTAGCAAAGTCGTCATCATCATCAACATATGAAGAAAGGGGGGAATATAGATCTCGATCTCGATCTTCTCTGCCGTCATGTCCTTTCCCGTACACCGACCCGAAATGAAAAAGATGAAGCGGGGGATGGGGGAGATGTGCGTTCAGTACGCGTCGCCCCAGTCCACGTCGCCCACCTCGTCGCCCTCCTCGAGCGGCGACCGCAGCCCCATCTTCTTCTCGTCCTTCCGGCGCTGCTTGCGCTCCTTGCGCGTGACCAGGTGCGGCGTCACCGGCGTGATGGGCGTGTACGGCATGTACGGGCTGTACGGCGTCATCGGCACGCCCGTCCCCGGGGTGCGCAGGCCGCGGCCGGGGCTCATCAGGTCGCGCGTGCGGTTGCGGGCCTCGACGACCGTCGTCTTGGTCGAGGACAGCTGCGCCGACTCGGGCGCCATGTTGCGGAGCGGCAGCGTCGAGGTCGAGGATGCGGCCGAGCGGGCGGCGTGCGGGCCGAGCGGGGGAGGCGGCAGGTCGTGGGTGCGGATGGCGGGCGGAGGGCCCGAGGGGGTGTCGCCGACGCGCATGGCGATGTCGATGGTGTTGCTGCCATTGCTGGGGCGCGGCGAGTGGGTGTGGTACGAGCGGGCGTCGGAGCTGCGGGCACTCTCGCCGCGCTGGGGGTTTGGACGCGGGAGCGGGTGCGGGCGGTCCAGGTCCTCGTAGCGGAAGGGGCCGAGCGAGTCTCCGGTGCCGGGAGTGGTGGGCGTGGGAGCGGTGGTGGCTGATGGTGGAGAAGGTGGCGGGCCAGGGTTGTAGAAACGCGGGGACAGCGGTGTGCGGGCTTCCTCGTCGTTGTCCCCTCCATACCGGGCGATGGGACCGCTGATCCTGAGGTTGCGGATGCTGCGGCGAGATTTGCTACCGGTGGAGCCAATTGACCCGGTGCGGTCCTTCTTGGAGAGGATACCGCGAGGCGAGGACGGCGATGTGGTGGGCGGTGGGCCGGCGTAGTTTTGCCGGCGAACGGCGGCCATGGGGCTCTCCGGAGGGTAAATAGCGCGGACAGGACTGGCGGGGTGCTGCCCGCTGGGCACGCGGAGGGAGGCGGCGGTATCGATCATGGGAGGACGGCCCTTCTGCTGCACCGGATAATGGCCCTCTTCCTCCTCTTCTGGGTATTCCTGGATCTCCTCGGCGGACGAGCGAGCAACCTTCTTCTGCTTCTCTTCGTCATGCTCCATGACGGCGGCGTATAACCTCTCCATCTCCTTCTGTCTCTCCTCCTGCTGGTTCTTCAAGAAGTTCTGGTCGAAGGACGACATGCTCTGGGTGCCAGGGCTGATGGGGCTCGTGGGCACGCTGTGCTGCTGGCGTTCGGCGATGCTCGTCTGGCTCTTCTTGAAGGCGTGCTTGAGCTTGCTCGGGCTGAGCGGCGAGCGCCAGCGCGACGAGGGCGAGACGGGGGTCATCTCGAAGCCATTGTTGCCGTTCGCCTTGACGACGTCGACGCGCTGGTCGGTGACCGAGCGCCTCATCCTGCGTCCGTAGGTAAGAAGGGCGGTGCCGATGACAACGACGCAGAAGATGTAAGCGCCGATGATGCCGCAGATCTGGGCGGGCAGGTACGACTTGTTGCGGACGGCACCAAGGGCGCCGGGGGCGGGGTTTGTATCGAAGTCGACGTCGAAAGCTCCAGGGGTGGCGACAGCGGAGGCGGAAAGGACTGCTGCGACGGCTGCTAGGGCTCGTGGAGCTCGCATGGTCTTGTAGCCTCACGTCACGGCGGCGCCGACGGGGAACAGGAGCTATGGAAAGCGTCGCGACGCAGATGCGACAGTATAAAGGTCACTCGGGACACTCGGGGTAATGCAGCGCTCCACATGGCGGGCTGCACGACAGCGATGCGCGTATATATTGGGCTGGGGCTGGGCCGGACTGGCGGTGGTGGTGAAAGCTCGACCAGTGAGTGCGGCGGACGGCGTGTGGCCGCGCTGATTGGCGGGCGGCCTGCGGGCTGTAAGCGCCCGCCCATGCTCTTCACATCTTTATCGCGCCACGCACCCTCGCCGCCGCGGTGATGTGTTCCTGCGCTGCATGCGCATGCAGAGGCAGTGTGAAGAGGCGCACCGCGCCCGTTGACCCCGCGGCCGCACCAGGCCGTGTGCTCGTCGCCCGGCGCGCGCGACACTCGAGCGGAGCGACGCGGGCGTGGTGTGCGTCGTGGGCGGCGGGCAGGCTGCTGGCCGACTGCTAAGCGCCCGCTACCCGCGCCTCGGCCCAATCACGCGGCGGCGCCCTTGCATGGCGGTGCGACGGCCGGCCGCTTTGCCGGCCTTGCACGCCTCGAGAGCGGCCGCCAACCTTATCCCAGGATCCGCCCGCCCAGCCAGCCAGAAGCCGCCATTATCTGAGAGTCACGAGCGTCTCTGTCGGTGCCCGCTCCACCTCGCGCCCGACTCGATATCACATCGCTTGGATCGCTCTCCTTTAATACTAGGCCGTCATAGCACCTCCGCCCGACGCCAATCGGCTCCCAACTGCTCGCTCTGTCTGTGCGGTCCCGCCGCTGCCGCCTCAGCTGGCACACGATGCTGCTCACCGACTCGCGCTCATTGGCCCCGGTGCTTTGCGAATGCCTCTTTGACAGTGCCACCAGCCAGCACATCAGCCATGCACTTTTCGTCCGCCTCCGTCAGCTTGGGGATGAGCTCGAGCACCGCGTCCACCTTGTCCTTCGGGATCACGACAGCGCTGTTCTCATCCGGATCGAGCATGATTATATCGCCCTGCGCACAGTGAGCTGTTAGCACCAAGCCTGTAAGGGAGAGAATGCACCGCGGCCGGTCGCTGGAAGCGGCTGGCACGCCATCCTGCACACAAGCAGAGACAAAGCGGGCCAGGAGCCTTCCAGTCAGCAGCGGAGAACCCGTGAAATCAGGACTTACCGACACGACTGTCACATCACCAAGCTCGACCGGGTACCCCACCGCGTAAGCCTTTGTCTGCGCTCCTGCGCCCACGCTGCTCGTCCCCTTGCTCCATACCGGGATCTTGAGGCCTTTCAGGGTTTCCAGATCCCTCACTCTCCCTGAGACCAACACGCCTTTGGCCCCCAGCTGCTCCATACGCACACCGTTTATGCCTCCGACAACCGCGCATGACTGTCCTTCCGGCTGGGACAGGACGACGATCGTGGACGGGTTGACAAGGTCTGCATATGGCGTGCCCGGCGCGATCTTGCTGGCGTCTTTGTCGGCGGGCTCCTTCAGCTCGGGCTTAGAGCCAGTGGGATTGGGAAACGAGCCCGTGGTCTTCGGCGCGAAGTGGACGGTGCTGGCCGGAGCGACCACACGGGTGGTTCCGGTTTTGAGCGGACCTATCCCGTCCGCAGGTTAACATCTGAAATTGGGTTTGAGGACTGGAAATGCTCGTCATGAGATCCATTGTCGTAGTCGCAAGACAATTGTGGAGTGATTGTGGCCGTGGCCTCAGCATGAGGGGGAAGGCTAACGAAGCAGCTGTACCTACCTATGTCTGGAATGAAACCAGCGCCGGGAACATCCAGCTTGAGAAGGGCATCGGATATCTACAACATGAGGCTCAGCACTATTCTGCTTGTTTTGAGGCCTTTGGCGGCCCCGAAGCTTCACATCGTGGGCACCGGGGGCTTCCTTGGAGAGATTGAGGGGCAGGTAGAGGGTGTTGGCCGACATACATCGCAGGCAGTGTACTTCGCGAGCAGGTCAAGCTTGGCGGACGACATGGCGAAGGGCGACAGGCGCCTCAGCGTGGCAAACATCGGTGAAAGGAAGGTGTGGAGAGTGTTTCTGGAGAGAACGGGCAGCTCCCATCAGGGTGTTGAGCTGTCGCGGATGCATCCGATGACGCATGCGGGGAAAGTCGGCGCGCGTCGCTTGCGACACCAGGGCAACTTTGCCGCGACCCCTCCGTCCGGCCTCTCCAATACACACACACCCTCACGCTCCTTTTCCCTGGACAAAGTGCCATCATCACTGGGTTTCACCGCTCCAAATGGACCGGCAAACTGGAAGCTCACCAACACCTGGTCAGTCTCAGCATAGCGCTCAAGATGGTAGCCTCGAAGAATTTGGGCCCGGAAACTGGCACCTCAGCTGCATACTTCACCCATCTTTATAAAAGCTTTCTTGCGGCTCTTCTTGTTGCTGAAGAGTGGGACCGCTCTATCTACCAGCTGCAGCCTCTCCACCTGTCTTCACGAAAGGCAATGCAACGCTCTTTTACTCCTTGTCGATACCGTAGGCCTATAGGGTTCCCCTTATCGCCTTTCGACCTCCTTCATTGGATAATCTCTCAGAGCGCCCTTGCACTTTAATTGGTTGACTATGCCGCTCAGATTTCCGAACAACCTCGGGGTTTGATTTGTCCGTCGTCGCACTACCCGTAGCCTCCAAGGCTTTAGAACGGGGATTAAAATTCACTTTTTCGTTTGACTCGTTTATGTTCATCCAAAGGTGTAGACTTGACAGGCCGAATCGCAGCGGACTGCCAGTAGCCATTGGTTAGGGACGACCACATATCCGCGGATGCCCACATGGCTCAACCATCCACATCCCACTAGTGCGCCGAAGCATACTCGGGGTTCGGGGCAATGATGCAGGTCTAGCTGCAAAGACGGGAAGTCTACCAGAGCCTCAAATGCCCTTCATAACTACATCACTCATCAGGACATTGTGCTCCATGCACCCCGCAGCAGCCCCCGATCGCGGGGTGCAGATGCGGCACACAGGACTGGGCTTTACCTGCCCAACCGACTCATCGCCGGCTTGTCTGTGTTCTTTTCCCCTCGCCTTCCTGCGCCTGCTTTCTTGAGGCGGCAGTCAAGGCTCCTCTCAGTCCATTTCACGTGGATCACCGGCAACGGAATTTCGGTCGACACGCTCAACGACGATCATGACGCGTCCGGGGCGGTCAAGGCCATCTGATTCGTCGTGTAGCCCCGAGTCAGCAACTCGGGCGATGTCTCGCCGAAATCGACCAACACAACGGCAATCTACCCGCAACAGGTCAAAGAGTGGCGCCGCATGGCCTATCAGACCTCAGGAACCACCAAAGAGTGCGCCACTTGCCCGAGCTCCGGGGGGTGAGAAACAAGGTAGCACACCACCATCGTTGTTTCCAGATGGGAGGTGTTGCACCCATAGCACTGCTAGCAAACGAACACGAACACTCAACATGCATATTCTCGAGACTGCCGTGCTGCCTTCCCCGCACTCCTCCACGAACGCCTCCCCCACAAGTTGCGCGCCTCCCCCTTTCGGCGCAAAGCTTTCTTATACGACAATGCCCTGCCGAAGCCCTACCGACGACGTCCGTGATGAGCGCGACCCGTCCTTGGCTGAAAGGACTATATAAGGGCCGCCAGCCGACCAGCACTTTTCCTGATAGGTGGCGGTGGGAGTTCTGAAGCTTCCTTTGATCGTCCTCCCCCGAGCTCATTTCTCAGATCCTCGCTCCCCCTGGCCAAGTGCCCAACATGGCTCCGGGAATTCCGACCTCGGCTGCTGTGTTGCTCACAGCCCTTGCGACGGCTGCTGCTCTCAGCACAACCGATGTCTACCCCAAACAATACAGCCTCAGCAACGCGTCCATTGCATCAAACTTCTCCTCGTCGACCTGTGTGACTCTGTCCGCATCAAACCCAGTCGTCACGCTGGACTACATCAACGAGATCGGAGGATTCCCGTTCATCGAAGTCACCGACGCCTCGGCATCCGGCGTTCAGATCGAATCCAGATACTCAGAGGCAAAGGCCAGTCTCGACCTTCCGCAGGCTGACGGACCGTGGACCTACTCGAATGGATTGAGCAACACTTTCAGAGTCGAAACCTTCAATGTTTCTTCCTCAGGACGTCTCCAATCTTTCTTCATCCAGGGCGGGCAGAGATGGCAAGCCATCAAGCTGCTCGGAGAAGGATATTTCACTTTCTGCGGCGCCGGAATGGCCTCGGGCAACGACGTCAGAGCACCGGAGAGCTTGCCTGGATACTTTGAGAGCTCCAACGACATGTACAACAAGATCTGGGCCTTGGGAGTGAGGTCTACTCAACAGGCGTGCATTGCAAGCGGGACTGCTCCGTCGACATGGGAGATCACTGAGGAGGGAGCCTTGATTCGTGGTCAAACGCCAGCTCAATCAGCCTTTGGGACTGCTTTTAGCAACTACACGCTGAGGTTCTCTACGAAGATTGTCCGCGGAGGTACCGGATGGAGAATTGCTACTGGCTTGAAAGGCTATGGGCAGTATGTTGTGCTCACCAGCGAGTACCCCGAGGGCACTTTCCTCAATGCCAATCGAACCCTCCTACCGCCAAACACTCTTGTCACTAATTTCGGCTGGAGCATCGTCAACCAAACTACCTTAATCACTGGCCCGACCATCCAGTACCCGGTGCCGTTCGACATCAAGGAGGGAGAGTGGTACGAAATCTCGACGACCATCAACGCTACTGGGTACGCGGTGTCGATCAATGGAAGCGATCCGATCTTCGTGTCCAATGAGCATTCCCTCGACGACTGGGCATCCATACTTGGCAGTTCGGGTGATAAGACTTCGGGAACTTGGGGCTTCGGGCCTTTCCAGGACCAGCATGCTTATTTCACCAACGTGGTAGTCGAGGCTTCAAACGGAACCATTCTCTACCAGAATGACCTGACCGATGCGTCAGTTGTGGAAGAATACGGCGTTGCTGACGACACCCACAATGTCTGTCTCGACGGCGCGAAGAGAGACCGCTTAGTTTGGACCGGCAATTATGCTCACACTCAGAGCATCATCGGCGCCAGCACGAACAGCTCGGAATTCTCGACTGGCACGCTCTCATACGCTTTGGACTGGCAAGCCCCGGCGGGCTCACCCTACGCCGGCTTCTCGGGCATGTCCGCCGCCATGGGCGCCTCGACCAAGTACGGGACCGACTCCGCCGGCTACGCCCTCATCGACTACCAGTTCCTCTTCCTCGTCGCCTTCGCGGACTACTACCAGTTTACCGGCGACCTCACCTTCCTCACCTCCCACTGGACCCAGCTCAAAACCCTCGTCTCCGCGCTCCTCCCGCTCGTCGACCCCTCCTCCAACCTCACCACCACCGGCACCATCCCAGGCGCCTTCTTCCTCGGCGCCTCCAACGGCACCGCCCCCTCCGCCCTCTTCGCCCACGCCCTCGGCCGCGCCTCCACCCTCGCCACCGCCGCCAACGACACCGTCTCCGCCGCGTCCTGGTCCGCCACAGCCTCCACCGTCGCATCCGCCATCAACGCTCGCCTCTGGAACCCGGACCTCGGCACCTACGCGTCCAGCCTCGCCGACTTCGGCAACTCCTCCCTCGCTGGCACCGCCTTCGCCATCCTCTCCGGCATCGCGACGGCATCGGCGGCCGAGACGTCGCTCTCGCCCAACCTGTCGGGCTTCCTGCTCGAGGCGCTGCTGCAGGCGAGCGCGGCCGCGGCGTTCGCCAACGCCAGCTCCTCGTCGCCTCCGCCGACGGCGCCGGCCGTTGCCGTGCTGCTGGACGGCCTGTGGGCCGCCATGGTCGCCGACGACGCGTACGCGACCGGCTCCTTCGTGGGAGTACGTGTACGGCGACGGCCGGCCCGGGCTCGACACGTACACCTCGCACGCGCACCCGTGGGGCGGCGCGCCGACGTACGTGCTGAGCGAGTACGTGCTCGGCGTGCGGGCTGCGGGCGCCGGGTTCGCGACCTGGGTGTTTGCGCCGAGTGTTGCGGTGACGGGGGACGTGGATGTGGAGTGGGCGAGGGGGAGGGTGCCGGTGCCGGGCGGGGCGGTGGAGGCGGGGTGGTGGAGGGTGGAGGGGGGTGTGCGGGTGGTGGTTTGTGGGGTGGAGGGGACGACGGGGACGGTGAGGGTGCCGGGGAGGAAGGAGGTTGTTGTTGAGGGCAGTGAGTGTGTCGATGAGGTTTTGTAGGGCGTGGTTAGGATGTAGATAGGGGGTAATGATCATGATCGTGTTCTGACTCAACGTGTGCTCTGTGCCAGTGAACGTCCGTTTTTGGTGTACACGCTTTTTTTGTCCGCTGTCTCGCAGTGGGGAGTTGAAGCATTCGTCCGGATGGAAAAGGCGCTACTGTCTCCTGCCACCTTCATCCGGACAGATGCTTCAACTCCCCACGAGAAGTGCATGATTCTAAAAGCGAGATTCGCTCCCACTGTTTGGCCTGAACGAAAAGCCGTCCGGAGTTGAAGCATTCATCCGGATAAGAATGCTACTCTAATGCTATGACAATTGCGTCCGGGCGAATGCTTCAACTCCCTATGACTGGGTCCAAGATTAGGAAGACACTTCTTCGTGGAGCTGTGGCAGGTAGGGGTAACAAATTTTGACCACAGCATGGATTATGCAAGTTATTGCAATTTGACTAGGTTATTGGGTATCTAAATGCTACTATAGCCCACGAGATGTGCAATTTGATTGGGAAAAGGAGCCAACACCCGTATCACGACTTTTTTTTTACTTGCCTTGTAGAACCAATCGTGCCTTACCCCACCACTTGCCAACCCCTAATCAATCCTCCCAAAGAATGGCCTCCTTCGCAAATAAATCAAATTCTCTTTCCAAACCCTGATCCTTCATTTTCTCCTCAACCCTGTCCAAAACCTCGTCCACATCCTTAGCCAGCGCCTCCGTAGGCTGCACCTCTCTCCTCATGGTGATGGCAGCCCTCTCCGCTGCCGCCTTCAACGCATTCACGTCAGCCAGAAGCCCCAGAGTCGCATCTCGCCTATCTGTAAGAGCACTGTGCTGGTCGACCGCGCGCGCATACAGCTTCTGTGCCATCGCCCTGAAAGCAGCCCCTTTCTTCTCAGAAGCTTCAAGCAGGCTGCTGCTGTTGACATTCGTCGCCTGCTCGATAGCCAACTGCTGCTGTAGGCTTGCAATTTGGTTGTCCTTCTTTCTTTCTCGGTTTAGAGCGGCCTGCAGCATCTTACGCATTTGGACGACTTCGCTTTCTTGGGCGTGGACTGCGGTTGGGATGTTGGCTGGGTGCAGGGTCTTGCGTTGCCGCTTCGGTACGGGTAGGGGAAGCTCCGTTGGAGAGTTTGGGCGCTTCAAGTGGGAGGTTGATGTGGTTTGAGAGGTGGAGAAAGTGCTGTTCGGACGTAGAGTGGGTGAAGAAGTCACTATAAGATGTGCAGCGGGTGCTTCCTGACTGTTGGGACCCGATTTGGGCGAATATATGCTAATTTGACGTGGAGGGAGCGAAGAAGCAGTTTCCGGGTGCGAGGTTGGAAAGACGGTAACCTCTGGGCGTGGCTCATTAGCTGACGGAGGTCGAGGCGCCTGGGGTGGCTCAGAAGGCGTGGATTCATGCTCATGGGAAGGTACCCTGGTTGGGACAAGCTCGGTTGGTGCAGAAGGCGGAAGAGTTGGGTTGCCAAGACCACCTGTAGAAACCTCCTCAAGAAGAAATCCGGCAGTGTTTGGCGTTGATGATCTCGGAATTTCAGGCGCGTTGGCTTCTGTACTTGGCTGAACCTCCGGTTCAGCATCCAAAGTGCCAAAACCAGATTGCGTGGCTTCAGTGGGAGAAGATTCAGTACTTGTCGTAGGCTGGGCGGGCACTTGAGGAGGCGGCTCAGGTGCAGGTGACTCAGGTTCAAGCGGCTCAGGTGCAGTAGAATTACTGCCCTCAGCAACAGCAGTGGTAGCTGCAGGCGCAACAGCCGACGCACTGGATCCTCCAGCTTTCGGATGAGGGTGGCAACCGTGGAACCAGTATCGCTCACCGTGCCTCTTCTTCAACGAAGCATGGGTCCTCCCATCGTCCTCGTAAGCCGGCCGTCCTCTGTTTGGTCGAACCAGACTTACTCTCCCCTGTGGAGTAAAGTCGAACGGCCAGAATCGATGCTTCTCGTGTGCGGTCCAATCTTTGGAACACGAGATGTCCCATGCAGCCCTATCGTCGAGATAGACGAATCGAGGTGGATTGGTTGGAGTCGGCACCTTGGGGATGTTTCGTCCTGTGAAGAGTTTCCAGGTCGGGTGCCCTCTCTTCTTTGACCTGGTCTTCTCAAATACTTCGGGAGTGGGATCACCGTTTCTGTCTGATGGCTGCCAAATCAAGCGCTCAACTTTTCCATCCGAAAGTGTCGGGCCTGTTGCGGGCGGAAGAGTCGGATCACCAAGCTTCCCTTTTGCCTTGGGCTTACGGGGCTTCGCGGCAGCTGCCTGGACCGGAGTTCGCTGCCCTTTTGGAGAGGTCTTCGAGGACGACGACGACTTGGAAGTCACAGGCTTTATCCTCCGAGGCTTTGCTGGCTTTTGTTGAGCAGATTCTGACTTGGCGGTGGGGTTTCCCAATGAAGGATTTGGGTTGGCGTGCAGTGTTGGAACCCCTGATTTAGGCTTGGCCTTTGGTGTGGTAGTGGGACTTGTTTTGGCAGCGGACATGCTCGACTTTGGCTGAGTAGCAGAACCCGTTTTCGCAGCTTTCTTAGGAGGTAGGTTCTTCTTGGGACCAGTCGTGGAAGCTGAGGGCGGAGTTTTCACCCGCTTAGGAGTGGGAGTGCTTGGTACTTTCGCCGTGGGTAAAGTAGACTTGGGAGAAGAGATATCGGCACTGGCTGTTTCTGAGGGCTGTGGTGCGCCCTGGTGAAGTAAGCTATGATCTTTGGGAGGTAGCTGAGCAACAGCGGTTTGCGCCTGCTTTCCATCCACCATGATCAGTGGCCGGGAGCGTGGTGACTGGGCACACGGTTGAGAGTAGTGATCGGATTGGAAGTGCCAGGTGAACAGCGCGAAATAAGGTTGAGATGGTGAAGATGAGAAGGGTGAAGATCAAGACCAGACGTGCTCTTATTACCCCCGGTTTGGACCCTGTAGGGCCCTGAATTGCTTTCCAACGCAAGAACGCGAACGCTCCTGCTGCATCTGCCATCAGCGAGATTTCAAGTGCTCATGAGGCCGAGTCAATCGAGCCTCCACTTGAAGCAAAACATAGTCAGACAGACCGAGGCAATGGGAATGTCACGCATAGTCTTTCCAACGAGTCCGGGCGTCCTGATCGAATTTCCTGATTCTCATCTGGTGGAGTGGAGTCCATGTTGAGGACATGGTTCCGATTCCGGCACAACCGGCGCGCGTACATAGTAAAGCAACGCAACCACTCGAGAAACTACAGAAGAATTGACGCCTTCAATGTACAAAGACTCTAGGAACGACACACTGGGTATTTTCAAACGAGCTACTTTAGTGCGGTATGTAAAATGACAGCGCGTGAACGAGAATATTAAGGGGTGTGCTGTTGAGGTCGGAACGATAATGAATTTAGCAAATTGACAACACGACATATGGCGATTCGAACGACTTCAATCAAGATGGGAGAAGCTCCTTAGCCGAAGTCCAGACGTGTCTGATTATTGGTGTAAGTGAATGGGCCGAAACGGGCCCTCCAATGGGCGTCGGCTGAATAATCTGACGGCGGTGAAAGCTCGGTCGGCTATCTCGAGGGGCAGTGTGCACCACGGAAGATGTCGGGTTTCATCGCGAGACAGTCGTGGCCAAGGGCCAGATGACTTGGGTGAGGCTCTTAGCGGTGGACGGAGAGGAAGAGGCGGCGATGCAGCGGTCTATGATGTGGTGAAGCGCATCGGCCAATGAGAGGCGCCGCTAGTCCTCTTACGAAGCGCATCTTCAACCCTCGGCCATGCTTTGCCTGCCAACCTCGACCCGCTCCAGCATCGCATATCTCCACTCCACCCGCCCGCGGGCTCCCACAGCAACCGCCTGCATCGAGCAAACACTCCTCCAACGCCATGATTGCTCGGCACGCCCCCGCTACCCAGGCCTTCGCCGGCGCCTCGCACCGCGTGCTGCCCTCCGCTTCCGCCGCCGCTCGCCTCTCCGCCACGACCGCGTCCGCCCGCCGCCAGCAGCGCAGGAACCTCGCAACCATCCAGGACACCCCCGTCCACCGCCACGGCGGCCTCAAGGACCAGGATCGCATTTTCCAGAACCTGTACAGCCACCATGGCGCCGACCTCAAGAGCGCCATGAAGTACGGCGACTGGTACAAGACCAAGGAGATTGTCTTGAAGGGTCATGACTGGGTGCGTTATCATCCCCAATGGCTGGCCTGCGCCTCAATGGACAATTACTGATGGCTGCCGCCTACAGATCATTTCCGAGATCAAGGCTTCCGGTCTGCGCGGTCGCGGTGGTGCCGGTTTCCCCTCGGGCTTGAAGTGGTCTTTCATGAACTTCAAGGACTGGGACAAGGACACTAAGCCCCGCTACCTCGTCGTCAACGCTGATGAGGGTGAGCCTGGTACCTGCAAAGATCGTGAGATTATGCGCAAGGATCCCCACAAACTCATTGAGGGTTGTTTGGTTGCCGGCCGCGCCATGAACGCGACCGCTGCCTACATCTACATTCGTGGTGAATTCTACCATGAGGCTACCGTTCTCCAGCGCGCCATCCAGGAGGCCTACCAGGCTGGTCTGATTGGCAAGAACGCCTGCGGCTCCGGCTACGACTTCGACGTCTATGTCCACCGTGGTATGGGTGCGTACGTTTGCGGCGAGGAAACCTCTCTCATCGAGTCTCTCGAGGGCAAGCCTGGCAAGCCCAGATTGAAGCCCCCGTTCCCTGCTGCCGTCGGTCTTTTCGGTTGCCCTTCCACCGTCACCAATGTCGAGACTGTCGCCGTCGCCCCTACCATCTGTCGCCGCGGTGGTGACTGGTTCGCTGGTTTCGGTCGTGAGCGCAACTCTGGCACTAAGCTCTTCTGTATCTCTGGCCACGTCAACAATCCCTGCACTGTCGAGGAGGAGATGTCGATCCCGCTGCGCGAGCTGATCGACAAGCACTGTGGTGGTGTCCGTGGTGGTTGGGATAACCTGAAGGCCGTTATTCCCGGTGGTTCTTCGACTCCCATTCTCCCCAAGAACGTCTGCGACGACCAGCTCATGGACTTCGACGCGCTGAAGGACTCGCAATCCGGTCTGGGCACGGCTGCCGTCATCGTCATGGACCAGTCCACAGACGTTGTCCGCGCCATCTCCCGTCTCAGCAAGTTCTACAAGCATGAGTCCTGCGGTCAGTGCACGCCCTGCCGTGAGGGTTCCAAGTGGACGGAGCAGATCATGCAGCGTTTCGAGAAGGGTCAGGCTCGTGCTCGCGAGATCGACATGCTCCAGGAGCTCACCAAGCAGGTCGAGGGCCACACCATCTGCGCTCTTGGCGAGGCTTTCGCATGGCCCATCCAGGGTCTCATCCGTCACTTCAGGCCCGAGCTCGAGGCCAGAATAAAGGATTTTTCGCAGAAGAACGGCGGTGAGGCATTGGCTGGTGGTTGGGCACATGATGCTTCGAAGAAAGGGCAGCTCATTGCTCCTGGACAGTAAATTACAAATACTAGATCATGAGAGGATTGACGAGAGCGGAACGCTTGGAAAAGCAAAAGGTAGACGAGAAGGAAATCAAGTGGTGGGAAGGTATGCTAGCGGAGCGTTCGGGCTGTAACAATGACACCCTATATTTTTCCTTGTGTTAAGTTTAGCAAGTTTAACTTTTTTTTTTTTTTGCAGTGCGAATTTGTACACATTGTCGAGACTTGCATTCGGACTCTTCTGCTCGTCGTATTCTCAATCTTGTGAACTATTATGATTGTTGTTTTCATTCCCCGGCCCTGCCACACAACGCCCACCCAAAAGAAACGCCTCCAAAGTGCAATGTAGAACGACAGCCATCCACATCAGCCGCGCCCAAAACGGGTATTTGAAGCCAACCTCGCCACAGCCGCATGCATTCATCCTGTCCCTAACCCTGAAGTCCCCGATGCGCGCTTCAACTCAAGCATATGCCCACAAATTCATCCCTCCCGATCGCGCCGTCTCCATCCAGATCGAACTCCTCGATCATGGCCGCCAGCTCCTCCTCCTGCAGGCCCTCGCCCAGCTCGCGGGCCACGCGCCGCAGGTCCTGCAGCGTGATCTTGCCCTTGCCGCCCTCGTCGAACAGCTCGAACGCGCGCATCACCTCGTCGCGCGGGTCGCGCGTCAGGATGCGGTGCGCCATGATGGCCTGGAAGGTCTGGAGCGGGAGGAGCAGGCGCGTCGGGCCGGTGAAGGTGGGCGCGTTGGCGGGGACGGCGGCGGAGGAGGCGGGGGCTTTGGATTTGGAGTTGGTCGTGTTGGCTGGGATGCTAGTGGGGTGTCTGTCAGTTTGGTTTGTGAGGATCTGGGAGACTGGGGGCGCACCCGTTGACTCGTAGGATGTTGAGGATTTCTTGCTTGGGCAGGTCGAAGCCGAGGGCTTTCATGGCGACTTTGAGTTCGTGGTAGTCGATGTAGCCGTCTTTGTCCAGGTCGAAGAGTTGGAACTGGTGATGTCAACAGGAGCTCCTCCCAGTCCGGAATAATGCTCTTGTGTGGCTGTCTTTGTGAGGTGGGACGTACCGCCTCGTTGATCTCCTCCCTCTGCTCATCGCTCAGGTCCGTTACCTCGCCCTTCCCTGCGTCGGCCAGCCGTTCCCGCTCTGCACGTTCTGCCCGCTCGCGCTCGATGCGCTGCGCTTCTCGCTGCTGGTGCGTCGCCCCGCCGCCGTACGTGTTTGAGGGTCCGGCGCTGGCGGCGCCCGCGCGGCTGTTCGTCAGACCTGAGCCGAAGCCCCGGCCGGGGTAGGGTGTTGTGGTTGCCATGTCCGGGCGATTGTTGCTGTCTTTGGGACGGAGAGTGAGTGGAACGTGAGCCAGGATGGCACTGGGTGGGGTTTTGTCGCAAGCGAAGGACTGGGTGTCGTCGGGATTTGACTCGCGTGAGAAGGGGTCTCGGGTGGCTTTGTCTGCTTGCTTTTGTCGCTGCAGTGATGCTTGGGAAGACGCGTCCCAGGCGCGTGTCTCTGCTCTCGCTTAGGCACGGCGGATGGCGTGTTGATGCAAGGGTACTGCGCAGCAGGTGCCGGGGAGCTGCTATAGCTCCAGCGGGGCAAGGATGGGCAGGCGATTACAAGCGGCTGCTTCAGACAAGGCAGGGAAAGCTACTGTGATCGCTGGAGGGCGGGTCTTAAACATTGCATTTTGTTGCGTCTGGCATTCACGGACGATGTGAACACGAGCTCACATGCATGCCAGCCGAGCACAGAAGCGGCATGTGAGCGGCCTCGCAGACTCTGCGACGCTGTCGGGCTAAGCTTTGGGAGAGCATCACTATGTGGGCTGTGTCTCCACGCGAGTGAGCAGATGGCGGGCGGACTCGTGCAAGGCGCAGGCTGGATCCGCTGGTGGCAGGCAGCTGCAGGAGAGCGCAGGCTGCCGCGGCCATGCTGCCTGACCTGCCGCCTGAGACTCGCCCATATAACGCGCGCAACCGGCGCCCGCCTGCTGCCAACGCATTCCCTTCTGCAGCAGACAGGCCAAGGGCAGACAACAGTGGATAGCGTGCACCAGTGTGAGAGCTTCTGATTGATTCGTCAATGTATTCGTGCTGAAGGCCAGCGGGCCGCTCCTCAATCCATCACGTGTGCCTTGGTGCGCGTCCGTGCGCCGGCTGCTTGACCGCGAAATATCCGCCCAGCCAACCTCACCACCACAGCTGTCCGCCATCGCCCTCTGCCCACTCCGTTGCGCGCAACTCGACCCCCAACCCCTCGACGTCGTCCATTCTTTGTGGCGAGTTGGGTTTCGTGTTTCCTTCAGCCCTTCGGTTTCACGCGGCCCATTGTCGTTTCCTGCGCGTCTGCCAGTTTCTCTTCCCTTTTCCTGGCGCGTCGTCGCGACGCTCCGACCCCGTTCGACCCCCACCCGACGTGACGCGCGATTTCGCTCACTCGCGGTGACCCGGCATCCCTCCATTCGCGTCGGCACAGCTTTGCGCGACTCCAGCGACTGAAATCCCCTCACCATGTCGGCTTTCGGCGGTTTCGGAGGCGGCTTTGGCGCCAACAACAACCAGCAGCAGCAGCAGCAGCAGCAGAGCACTGGCTTTGGCGGTTTCGGTTCGACGAACAACAATACAGGTGGAGGTAAGCACAGTTGTCGTTTTTGTTTAGTTTTGTCCTTGGCCGATCCTCACGCGAATCGACCCCGGAGCTCTCGACTTTTCAGCAGCGCGACACCACAGACACCCCGACGTTGACATTTGCCTTTCTGCGTCTTTCCAGGCTTTGGCTCCACTGGCTTTGGCGGTTCCAATGCCGGCAGCGGCAGCATGTTCGGAGGAGGCAGCACTGGCGGCGGCGGCGGCGGCGGCGGCGGCTTCGGTTCTGGTGGAGGTACGTCTCAGCTTCTGGACTTCAGGGCTCTTCTGCCTGCTTCGGCGTCTTGAGTCACCACCTTGGGTCTCGGCTGCGAGTGAATACGCGTGTCTGGGGCTCGGCCTACTCAAACTTGCAACTTCGCGCCTGCCATCTTCATCCACCGCGGCCATGTCGAATTCATTCCAGACCAAGCGGACCGGTGGCGCAGCTGTGAACAACTCGCGCGGACGCCCTACTAATGCAACATCACGCAATGGACCTTCGCTAACACCTAATTCTCCAGGATTTGGAAGCAACGCTACGAGTTCACCCTTTGGCGGCGCAAAGCCCGCGTTCGGCGCATCCACCACATCCACCAGCGGTAGCTTGTTTGGAGGCGGCGGTGGCACTGCTACTTCAGGGGGCACGGGCTTCGGATCGGGAGGTTTTGGAAGCACGAATACCGCGAGTACCGGCTTCGGGGGCGGCAATACTGGTGGAGGTCTTTTCGGTCAGCAAAACAAGCCCGCGTCGTTCGGGTCTGGTACTACTGGCACGACTGGTGGCCTGTTTGGCGGTGCTAGCAACCCTGCACCCGCGGCCGCCCCAGCATTTGGGGCTGGCGGCGCAACTGCTTTTGGTGGCGGAATGAACCAGTCAGCAAACAACGGCACCGCTGGCACCCCCTTCCAGGCACACGTGGAGAAGGACGGCGCCACCAGCCAGAATTCACACTACCAGACTATCACCTTCCAGCAGCCCTACCAAGGCTTCTCTCTTGAGGAGTTGAGGCTGCAAGATTACGCTCAGGGCAGGCGTTACGGCAACGCGAACGGCCAGGCTGGTGCCTTTGGTGCGAGTACAGGATTCGGAGGCTTTGGCTCAAACACCACTAGCAACACCCCCGCTGCAGGAGGGTTTGGCGCGAACACCGCCAACACGTCCGGAGGCATGTTTGGCGCAACCAACACCAGCAACACCACCACTCCATTCGGCGGTGCCCAGAACAACACTGCCGGCGGTTTCGGCGCCAATAATACCAGCGGTGGGCTTTTCGGCGCTGCTAAGCCTGCCACCGGCGGCGGCCTGTTCGGCAACAACGCTGCATCGTCGGGACAGTCAAGTGGCGGCATGTTCGGCACTTCAGGTGGCAGCACAGGAACACCGGCATTCGGAGGTGGTAACACTGGAGGAGGTTTCGGGAACAATACGAGCAGTAATGGTCTCTTTGGCGCAAACAACCAGCAACAGCAGAAGCCAGCTTTTGGCGGATTTGGCTCAGGTAACAGCACTGGATTCGGGAGCTCCACGACGGGCACCGGATTTGGGGCGAACAACCAAACTTCCACCGGCGGCGGACTGTTCGGAGGTGGTAACAACAACGCGACGGCACCTGCATTCGGAGCCAACAACCAACAACCGCAACAGCAGAACGCTGCCTCGAATCCCTTTGGGGGATTTGGCCAGAACAACCAGACCCAGAACCAGCAGCCGTCGACCGGTGGAGGTCTTTTCGGAGGTGGCTTCGGACAGAACAACCAGCAAAACCAGCAGCAAGCTAAGCCTCTTTTCGGCGGCGCTACCACTGGTAGTACTGGTGGTGGTCTGTTTGGCGGCGGCCAGCAACAACAGAACCAGACTGGAGGCGGCCTCTTTGGCGGCGGCCAGCAACAGCAAAACCAAACTGGCGGAGGTCTTTTCGGTGCGAAGCCGGCTGGCCAGACGGGAGGTCTGTTTGGTGGCGCCACGAACACCAACACCAACACGGGCGGTGGTCTTTTCGGCGGTGGCCTAGGTCAGAGCCAGAGCAACCAGCAGAACCAAACTGGTGGTGGTCTTTTCGGCGCGAAGCCTGCGGGCCAGACAGGCGGTCTTTTTGGTGGCGCTACGAACACCAACGCGAACACCGGTGGTGGTCTTTTTGGCGGCGGCCTTGGCCAGCAGAATAACACGGCATCCTCGGGTCTCGGCGGTGGCCTCTTTGGCGGTGCCCAACAACAGAACCAGCAGCAGCAGCCGGCTCTCGGAGGCAGCCTTTTCGGCGCGTCTATGGCACAGCAGAGCACCAACCAAGCTCCTCAATTGACTGCTTCTATGAACGGTAACCCGTACGGAAACGAGCATCTCTTCGCTAGCCTGAACACGCCATCCCAGAGCGTGGGCCCGCTGGCTACCCCGCTCTCCAGCAGTCAGAAGCAGAAAAAGAACGCCATTCTCCCTCAACACCGCATCAACCCTGCTGCCTCCTCTCGACTCATCACCCCTCAGAAGCGTCTCAACGGCTACGGTTTCTCCTACTCTTCCTACGGCACCCCTGGTAGCGCTATGGGCACTGGCAGCCCTAGCTTCAGTGGCAGCCTATTGGGCGGCGGAGGTAGCTTCTCGAAGTCTTTGTCAAAGAGCTTCTCCACTAGCAGCCTGAAGAACACCTGGAACGCGGAAGACAGCATCCTGTCTCCAGGTGCTTTTAACCCCTCCAAGCGCCCAGCCTACGCCAACACCGGCAGCATGAAGAAGCTCAACATTGACCGCGCTCTCAACGTTCGTCCATCGCTTTTTGGCGATGAAACCAACAGCAGCCCTGCTTCTCAAAAGAAAAGGGTGAGCTTTGATGCCAGTACCACTCTCAACGGTAGCCTGGACGGTGCCAATGGCGCTCTGGTCCCGGCTGAACGCGAGTCGACTACTCCCAGCGCTGAAGAGCAGGGCTTCTTGCGTTCGTCCAAGAACGGAGAGAAGCCGATGAATGGTGCTGCAGTCAACGGCGACAAGCCGGAAATGGAGCAAGTCAAGGGCAACGAGCTCGCTATCGTCCCCGAGGACCGGGAGCCTGATGCCGCAAGGATTCTCAAGATTGCCAACGAAAAGGCCCGCAAGGCCCAGAAGGACCAGACCCCCGGCGAATACTGGTCGGAGCCTAGCCTGGATGAGCTGAAGAAGATGAGCAAGCAGGAGCTCAAGTCTCTTGTTGGATTCAGAGTCGGCCGGATGGGCGTTGGCGAAATTCAATTCGAGCGCCCTGTCGATCTGACTGCCATCGACCTGGACAAGCTCTTCGGCGATTGTATTCAGCTCAATGTCCGCAACGCTACCGTCTACCCGTCTAAGACCTCCACGCCTCCTATGGGCAAGGGTCTCAATGTTCCGTCGCTTATCTTACTGGAGAACTCATGGCCTCGTGCGCAAGCCGGACGACTTCCGGTCCACGAGAAGGGCGGTCCTCGCTTCCAGAAGCACATCGACCGTCTGCAGAAGGTTGACGGTACAGAGTATGTTGGCTACGACTCGAAGACCGGCACCTGGAAGTTCCGTGTCCAGCACTACACCACCTACGGCCTGGACTATGATGAGGACGAGGAAGATGATTCCATCCTTACTGAGGTTCCCGCCGATCTGGAGTCTCCTACCCCAATGGCTCGCTACGCACCAGCTCCTCTCAGCGCTCTGTCCCGTGTGCCTCAGGACGACTCCACCATCGTCAGCCCTCCTGAATCTAGCCCCGACGACACTTTCGAGTTCAAGAGGGGTCTGATTAGGCGCAGCAATGTTCCTGGCAGCTTTGATGAAGAAGGTTTCTACTATGACGATGACATGATGGGCGGACAGGATGACACTCTCAATAGCACTCAGTCTTTTTTAGATGAGCGCTCCGTGGGTCCCTACGAGGACGGCAGCGACATGGATGACGCTGCCTCCTACCGCAGTGGATCTGATTCGGAACCCGAGCACACCATGGCAGGCTCTTTCCCCATTCCGAATCTCACCACGGAGCAGACGCCCGCCAAGAACACTGTCTTCGACGCTTCGGGTATGCCCAAGTCTATCCTGAAGGCGAGCCGCGCAGGATTTGGCACGCCAACAAAGGGCGCCTTCGACTTTGAGGGCGACTGGGCTGCCCAGCTTCAACGCACCATCAGCCCCAAGAAGCAGGATCGCCAGACTCTTCGTGAGAACCAGAACCACGCCCTGAGGCAGTTCGACGAGAAGAACGATGAGACGCCCAAGACTTCGACTTTTGTCACCAACAACAGCAACCGGCCATTTTCTAACAGCATCGACTTGATGAACTCCTTGTTTGGGCAGAGCACAGCTCGTAGAACCGCGGCCACGGTGTCGGCTAATGGATCGCCAGTGAAGAAGGGAAAGGGTCTCGAGGTTTGAACCACCTATCCTTGTTTTTGCATTTTTTTTCTCCCCCTTGGAATTTGGGCAAGGCGTCTGGCATCTCCCTTCGGATCCGGTTGGCATCATGATTGGGTTGTATTAGGGGCTGCCGGACGTCGGGCCCCTGGCTCATGTACGTAGCATAGCACAGATTGAACAGCATACTGAACAAATTGGTGTTAAACAGTGGCCCTACCAGAAGCGACCCAAGACTGGTGATGACCTTGAGGACCCGAACGAGGCCGACAAAGCCTTCCACAACACTTTCAAGCCAACTTGGGCGCATGATGGCACCCTTACGTACACCGCGCTGGGCAATGCTCCGAGGATGCAAGGTAGCTTTATTGCCAACCTTAAGAGCTCCATAGTCAGCCAACACAAGGATGTCCGGTTTGCCAAGTTCTCCACGCCTGAAGACGTAAGTCATCCATCATGTCTTGTTCGCGGTATTTTACTGATGTATTCTAGATCTGGCCGTCAACCATCGCGGAGCAAGCCAGCTCGAACAACACAAATTTGATCGATGGTTCGGACGATGAGCCTCCCCGTGCTGAGACTTTGGAAATGAAGTTCGCGGATCTCGCCAATGCTGTTTCCGTCGACACACCGGTTGGTCGGTTTGAGCAGGAAGTCTGGAAGCTTGCTAGCATTCTCTTCGACAGCCTCAGCGAGGACGAAATCCCCGACGGCGTCCCTCGTGATCTCGCAACATACGAGAATCAGATCCGGACAACGAAGCTGAGCGAGTTCTGGAAGTCGATTGTACAGGCTGATGCCGATCGCCAGTCTCGTCTGGCCAAGTCTGCTGAGGAGAAGGCTCTCGCGCGTCTGTCCAGTCACAACATCACCGAGGCGTGTGACGCTCTCATTGAAGGCAAGGACTTCCGCCTCGCTACTCTGGTAGCCCAGATCGGAGGTCCCCAGTCTTCTCGTGATGCCATTGCTGCTCAGATCGAGGAGTGGCGCGCTCAGAACGTGCTTTCAGAGATGAGCGACTCAGTACGCGCTCTCTACACCATCTTTGCCGGCGAGTTTGCCGTGTCAGATGGCGTTCCTGGCCCCGCTGCTGAGAACAGGGCTGAAGATGTTCATATCTCTTCCCGGTTTGGCTGGGATTGGCGACAGGCTTTTGGCTTGCGCTTGTGGTATGGCCGCCAGGCCGACAGCGCCGATGACGGCCTGATTGAGTACGCAGTGCAGCGCTTTGAAGATGAGCTCCGCGAGGGTGACGAGAGTGTAAAGCCTGTTCCTTGGTTCGTTCGCGCAGGCGTTCAGATGGGCTGGGAGGACCCGACTCCTCACGAGCGTCAAGATGTGCTCTGGGGTCTTCTCAAACTCTACAAGGCTTATCGCCAGAACGACATGACTTTCCATGTAGCCGATATCCTGGCACCGGAGAACACAACCGGTAACCCTCTCAACGCACGCCTGTCGTGGCAGCTCCTGACGCTTCTCCGGGCAATCAACATCCTCCCGCGTGAGATCGTGACGAGCGACATGGACTATGACGGCCCCAGGCCAGGCGAGTACTTCAACGCGCGCGAAATCACCGAGATCAGCGACGCCTTGACGCAGACGTTCTCGCTGCCGCTCCTGAACGCCACGCACTGGACGCACGCCACCTGGGTCCTCATCCACCACACTGACGATGCCATCCGTGCCACAGCCATCAAAGACCTACTCGCCTTCAACGCCGGCCTCATCGGCGAGGATGCTGCCTCGGACGCCACCTTCGCGCACCTTACCACCGCCCTCCGCATTGCCCCGTCCTGGATATACGCCGCCAAGGCGCTGCACGCCCGCGCCGTTCTGGGCGACTCCGTGAAGGAGGTTCAGTACCTCCTCGCCGCCCAAGACTTCGCCGCCGCTCACGAGGTCCTCTGCCGCGCCGTCGCACCCGCTGCCGTCATCGCGAACACCCAGCCCGATCTCGACGCCCTGGCCAACCTCCTCACCGGTTTCGCGGGCGCTCCGGAGAAGGACCTCCTCGAGTGGCAGTCCGGAGGCGCCGTCTACGCCGACTACCTCGCGCTGCTGCGCATGCACCAAGCACCGCACACCCACCATCACGGCCTCAACGGCAGCGCGTCGTCGCCCGCCCGCCCCACCTCGGCCGGCTCCGGCGTCATCGCCGTCAGCACCCGCGCCGACGAGTCGGAGCAAAAGGCCCTGCTGCACCGCCTCTCGGCCGCGCTGGCCGGCCTGGCCGGCCTGCTGCCCACGCGCGACGTGCTCGAGCGCGCCGCCCTCAAGGAGATCGCGCGCGCTGTCCTCGAGGCCGCGAACAAGCAGGCTGCTTCCCAGTCATCCGACGCCATGGACGTCGAGGGCAGCGGCGTGCTGGTCGAGAAGGACCGGAGGAACGTGCTGCGCATGGGCGTGACGGAGGAGGCTAGCTTGTGGCTGGGCAGGGATGCGGGCATGGAGTATTATCGGTGCGTTGTTGGGGGTGGGAGATAGGCGACTGGATAGAATGGGGGATGAAGGGGGGTGGGGAGGATGTAATCACTTCTAGGATTTTGGCTCAATTGGCTGGCGGGATGCGGGTGGATTGGGGTGGCATTGCTTTCACTTCTTTGCTTTTATTACTCCTTTTCTCTTTTTTTTTTTCTCATCGGGCAGAGCAGAGCAGAGCAGAGCGAAGTACGGCTGGAAAAGAAAAAGTTGGGTTTCCTGATCAAGTGGTTATCAGCTATGTGTGCGAAGCGAAAGAGCGGTAGCTTACCTGCTCGATAAACTTTTTTGACTTCCTCGTTTGGAGCGTCTTTCCTGTATAAAAAGTCATGGGTCAGATAAGATAAGTAGCGAAGGAGATGAAACAAAACTTTGACTCCTACATCTGTCTAATCGCATACGGTGACAATCCCAGTCTCACAAGCTTCTCACGTAGGCAGCGTCGCACGCACGGTTTGAATAGCACTCAGTGCCATACGAATTTGCCTATCTAGTACAGCAGAAAGAACAAGACAACTATACAAGTCCACCTGCCCCACCCATCCCCTCCGCTAAATCTACAGTGCCCGACCGCCTCTCAACCAAAAGAAGCAAATTCGGTAAAAGCTCGCATACGATACGAACCAAGCAAGCAAGGAAAACACCATCGCTTACTCAATCGGCTCCTCCTCGAGCAGCGTCTTGAACGAGAACGGCTCGAACGGCACGCCATCGCCGATGAAGTGCTTGCTCATAGCCTCGACCCAGTGCAGACGCAGCGAGTGCAGCATGGCCGACGTGCCCTCCATGATGCAGAGCACCATGACGGTGAGTATGAACCAGAGGTAGAAGAGGCAGACGACAGCGACGATGCCGAGGGCACCCGTCATGCCGAAGGCGATGCCAATCGTCATCTGCCACAGGACGATGGAGAGACGCTGATGGGCGAGCGACAGCGCCCAGAGACGGAGGTACGAGGCCGTGTGGGAAACGCAGTTGAGGCAGAACTCGATCGTGTGGATGACCTGGTGGATCATCTCCTCTGAGAACTCGAATTCCTCGTGCTCGCCGCTCTCGCCGACGTCCTGGCTGATAAGAGCGACGCCTTCCTCGTCATCACCGAAGCTCTCGCGACCGCCATTCAGGTGGCCGTGCTCGTCATCATCGTCTAGAGCGCTGACTCGGCTGTTCTCGCCAATGCCGCGGTAGCCCTGGGCACGAGCCTTGTTGTGCTCATAGCGGAGGTAGAAGGGCTTGAGGAAGAGCATGATGGGGACCTGAGCAACTGCCAAAAGAAGTAGGATAATCTGGAGAGGACCTTGACCGCTGAACAGAGGATCTTCGATAGTGCCGGGGGACAGGAACATGTAGATGAGCATGTTCAGCAGGCCCGGAGGGTTCTGACCGATGCCGTACCAGTCTGTGGACCACTTGTAGACAATGGCGAAGACGAGGTAACCGAAGATAGACTGAAAGAAAATCATGCCAGGAATGAAGTTGCCCCAGATATCGATGGGAGACTTGAAGTGCTTGGCGTTGATGTAGGAAAGGCAAAGAGAGTAGGTCATCTATTATTTCGTTAGCGAGAGTCTCTTACCGGGTATCAAAAACTTACGTGAGCCCAACCCATAAGAATACTCAGCTTCATCTTGTAACTGTTGGAGAAGAGAAGGTCGTTCTCCGTGTCGTGCCACCTCCAATCCAAACCGAAGGGGTAGGTGTGACCTTCGACACGACTAGCTTCGACATTGTCGCCAGCCTTGAAGTTCTCAGGCCATTCCCACATAGAGTTGAAGAACGGAAGGGGCTTGGAGAAAGCATCGCAGTAGATCAGGCCGGTATACATGGAGAAAATACCCATCATAAGCATGATGTAGCGACCGAAGAAAGCCATGCTGAACAACTCATCCAGCTTGCTGCGAGAGAGCTGCTTCTCCCACTTGATCATGGCAACAGCGGCACAAGTCATGATGAAACCGTGACCAAAGTCACCGAACATGACGGCGAAGAGGAAGGGGAACGTGACAATGGTCGGAAGGCCGGGGTTGACTTCCTTGTACTTGGCCGTGCCGTAAGCGTCGATAATGGTCTGGAACGCAAGCGTGAACTTGTTGGTCTTGATGTAGGTCGGCGGCGTCTTTGTCGTCTTGATCTGGTTGACAATGGTCGGGACAGACAAGCCAGCGCGATCATTGACATCCTGCAAGGTCGACTTGATCAAGCCAAGGGAATTGGAAGGCGCCCAAGCTTCTGCAATCAGCGTCTTGCGTTGCTGATCGTAAGAGAATCTGTTCAGCGTCTGGTAGACTGCTTTCTCTTTCTTGATGATGACCATCCAAGCAGCCAAGCTACGGCCAATAGCCGTGAGCTCCGCATCCAGAGTCTGCTTGGTGTTCCTCAGGACAGCGGTCAGGTCGTTCAGCCTGCTGTTAACCTCATGGATCTGGTCGCGGCGGAGGTCGCTGTTCTCGTCGACGCTGTAGAGGTCGGCACCGAGCGACTCGGAAATCTTGCGGATCTTGGCGATGATCTCCTTGCCGTGAGCGAAGATGACGAAGACGTTCTTGTTGATGCCCTCGTTGTTCTCCGGGTTGATGATAACCTCGGGGATCTCGGACTGGTTCATGTATAGGTTACCACGCAGCGTACGCCAGAGGATCCTCTCGAACGCGGCAATTCTGTCCCTGGGAATGACACCGGCGACGAAACCAATGTTCATGACAGAAAAGGACCGCTCGCCGGCCATGTCTCCGTTCTGGCCACGCTGCTCAACATCCTGGAGGAGCGGGGCATCATCGTTGTCGTCATCCATCGAATGGCGAATCTCCTCGGTCTGACCGCGGGCCTGCATTTCCGTCAATCACCGCACCTACACCTGCGAGATATTCCGAACCATACCCTATCGAAGAAGCCACCAGCCTCCCTCAGCACCCATCTCCACTCGGTAAGCTCGACCTCGCGCTTCTTCAGCGTCTCGTAGCTCTCGTTCAGCGACGCGATGCGGTTCTCGAGGCTCTGGGCGCGGTCGGCAAGTTCGTCGATCTCGGAGGCGGAAGGCGCGGCGAAGGTGTTGTTGAACTCGTAGATAGAGCGCATCGGGATGGACGACTTGTCCATCTGGGCGTGGAAGTAGCCTGTGATGTTCCGTCAGCCTCTCTCGCCCACCGTTCCAACACGCACAGATGTGTCCCTACGCAGCTGACGCTCCACGTTGTCGAGCCTGCGGATTTCCTGGGTGAAGGTGCGCTGGAAGGCGCTCGTTTCGGCATTCAGCTGTACACCATTTCCGTCAGCCACATCAACGGTCCTCGGCCAGATCCTATCGCTCCATCTCCTCTGTCTTCTAGGCCACTCACGTCGCGGAAGTCCATGACGCCGAGCTCCCCCAGAGCGCTGACGACCTCTCGCCCGATTTCGTTGGAAATGTAGAGCTGGGTCAAGGACATGTCCGCCGAGCGGAACAGCGTGTCCTTGGGTGGCGCCATGATGGCGACGGTGCGGGGTCAGGATGGTCCTCGAGAGGAAGATCCTGATGCGTCGGGGGTGGGAGGGTTGGCGGTTGTGATGGCAGTCGGTCTGGAGCTCGAGGTGCAGCTTGGTTGTCGTTGCAGATGATGCGGCCGAAGCTTGGCGCCCGTCACGTGGCACCTCAGTCTGATTCAGGTCGCCGCCACACGTCAACCACACATCGACCAGCACTCTACACGCAAGTTTCCATCGTTGAGTTCGAGCTCTGAGATTGTCTGAGCATAGCTTGCTTGACGCAGTATACCAGAAGGATTCCATCGCCCTACTCATCGAGCCACGCCCTCCCGCCGCAGAGAGCACATCGCATCTTAACCTGCATCCACGTCTCGTACTTCCATTATCAATACCCTAACCATAACACCCAGAGCATTGAAAGCAATAGGCCGCATTACAAGCCACGATCCTCGCGACATCCATTTACTCGTTCCGTAGCAAGTCCCACCCCAAGGAAGCAAGTCCAGCGATGATACTCCACAACCAGCCAGCCACTCAGCTCCGCGCATGCAGCGAATGCAATCCAAACCCAGCAAAATGACCCACAGCAATGCCCCACCTGCCCAAAAATCCGCACGCTCCAGAAAGATGATTTTTTTTGTCCATTCGAAATCACCGGAAGATGGAAATGGAAACCCCAGCAATGAAAGCAGCTCAACACCCGAATCCGGTTTTAGTAATACAGTCGCTTGAATCGAAAAAGGCCGTCGTCGAACGGTGGATTTAAGTGAAATTGACATAGGATGCGTACTCTTGGATCAGCCAAGGGTCGACGTCCTCGAGTCCAGGCGGCAGCGCCACAGGGGATGGCTCCTCAGGAGACAGGGGATCGGGATCTGGATTCATGCAGCGAAGCTTAGAAGATGTCGACTCCGAACGGACAGAGGCTGTATCGAGGCCTCTGAGAGGCTTCCTTGCAATCCGGTGGGAACTCATGGAGCTCGAGTCTCTGCCGGAGCTGCTTGGCGTTGGTGTGGTGGTGTTCGACCTCTCCTGAATAGGCCTCAGGTGTTCAGGTTGATGGCCAGGAGACCACGATTTGCTGGAAGTAAGAGAAGGAGTTTTGTCTTTCGGAAGAGCTGCCTTCTCAGGTACAGCTGCTTCCACGGCCTTGGGTTGTTCTTGCGCCATGAGTGAGCGACGTTTGGCTTGCGGGTCGGGGTTTTGGTCCAGGTAGGCAACACCGGCCATGATATCCGCAAACAAGTCGCCATCGTTGTGGAACATGTACTCGTCATCCTGCTGTCGGTGGTGGGCCGGCTGGTTGATGCTGCCGTATGCCTGAGTTGATGCCATGTCTTCAACCGCTTCGCTATAGTCGTCGTCGCTTACGATAGGCGCGCTTGTCTTTTCCTCGTCTTCTCGCTGCAAAAATGATAGTCGCAATGATTCACCACTTTCGTAGGAGTGTCTTGGTCTCTTATTGGAGATCCCCACTGAAACAGGGGTAGTTTCAGGTAGGGCGCGCTTCGCCTCGGCCCGAAGTTTCTCGAACCCCTGATGTGCTTGGGTCACAGGTTGGCTATCTGACCCTGTCAGATCCAGGTGTTCGACATTCCGCCATGTCCCTGTTCCCTTATTCAGGCCGTTTCTGCTGGGATTTAGCTTGGTTTGCATCTTCACTCCCGTAATTAGATGCTTATTATTAGGACTTTTCTTTCCGCGTTGCGTATTGTTGCCGGCCTCTGAACCAGTAACCTTCGCGTGCCTAGGAGCACTGGGGGCCTTGTCCATCCCTTCTCTGCAACATACATGCTTGCAAGTGAGCTTGTTCTTGCACTTGTGATTGCACGCCCATTTGCCGTTCTCCAACCTCTTGGGCTCCCAACGGCTATCGGCTCCAATTTGTGTAGCCGTGGTTTGCTTTGTGCGACCGTTGCCTGCGGCATTTTTCGTGGCTATCTCCTGGTTGCGTTGGAACCCGCTGGTAGAGTTTGGCGGGCGATAGGCCGGCATCTTCTCGATGTCCACGAAATTATCTTCGCAGAGTGCTCTTTCAAGTTCAGAATCATCGAGAGCGTCGTCGTCGAATTCATTGCTATCATGACGATCCAACCGCGGTATTTGGGATGTGCTTTCCGTGCGTCTCTTCGATATGTTCATACGCAGATGTGATAGGAGTTGGACCGGGATCTCGGGCTGCAGTGTTGCTCGTTTCATTGTACCAGCTATTTCCTGGTCAATATTCAAACTGTTGATTCCAATAAAAGTAACTCACCAAGATCATCACACATCACGTAACAGGTAACAGCCTGGTTCAGGCTGTTCAACTCGGCAGAGAATAGCACCTCTTGTCCGGTTCCGAGCTTTGATGCACTGCTTCGTGTTAGCTCTCGCAAACTGGATTGTGGCGTCTATTTCCAGCATACCTAGTACGTCTGAAGTGCACCATCTTCCCGTCAGATGTCTCCGCCACGAGACAGATGAATAGCGGAAGTCGCGAAGTTCCTCGCCCCAGTGTCAACGGTGGTTTCTCATTGATGAAGCCAATCTCGGCTTTAAGATTTACTACAACAGCTTGCGTAAACCGTTTTTCCTATCACGAACTCAGCAAGTTTGCATTTTGGGGTCATGGAACCCCACTCACCACGCCCTTCATCTGCTTCAGCGATACGCGGAGCTTCGGGAATTCTCTGACTTTCGCAAGAAGAGTGGTCCCGAACGGCGGATGTTTACCAAGAATGGTTTCGAGACGCAGGGGCTCAAGAATCTCAAGCTCATCAATACTTTTGACCCCGGCGTTCACAAGTTTGCGGACCCCGACGGGGCCGATGGATTCGATCTGTTTCATCGCTAAAGGCGAGCCGTCCCAGACCCTCGAATACAGACTCCTGGAGAGGGTCAATGCGTTTCGGACCATTTCGGAGTCTTCCTTCTCGATGGCGATATCGACAACACAACGTATCAACCGACGAGTGTGCTGGAAAACGAAGTTCACGTCTTGGTTATACTGAGCTCGTTGGCGGATCAGATCATCGTCCATAGGCAATTCAGCTCCATCGAGGACCGATTGAATGATGAGCGATATTTTCTGGGGTGTTGAGTCCAGGTTGACGGGGATCGGGAACTTGATTGCTGGTGATGAATTGAGCGTCTTGTACAGTGTTTTCTCGTTTTGCCGAAATCTGATCTCCTTGAATTCGCTGGCTTTTGTGAGTGCAGACAGCTGCAGCATTATCAATTTGTGTGTACTGTACATGTGGTAAAATCTAAAACGACCAACTTACGATTTCGGAGAGTCTTGCTCTTGGCTGGAGTGTCAAGAAAGCTTGCATTGTATCAAGGCGCGCAGAATATCGGGCCATGATATCACCATATTCGGTAAGTTTAATCTTCCTGTCTCCGTCTGCAAGATCAGAGCATCTGAGTAGTTCAAGGCCACGAGAACAGATTTGCTCTATGCGTTCGTCGAGGTTACTTCCCGGATCATCGCCTTCAATTTCGTAGTGGGTGGGATTCTCCTGTAAGCGAACGTAGAGAAAAGTGCTACTCAGCCATTTCTTTGCCGAATTGACATCACTTATCGTCCCGAGGCCGACCTCAGCATTCTGGGTATTCGTAAGCATAACTGTTGCTACGAAAACAGCGTAATGCAAAGGACATGTAGACCATTGTCTATAAAAGACACTTACCAAATGTTCGACCAGGTTCAGATGTAGACTTTTTGCTGTCAGCATCGTGCGGCATGGAAAAAATGAAAGTGCTATAACTAGTTATTGCCACAATGGGTAAGGGCATGGGGAGATTATACCGGCTTTCCAAGATCTCCTTGCCTGAGACCATCTTTTCATACCGCCTGACCTTTTCGTTCTTTGTGATAATCACCGCAACGGCATTGTCATCGAATTGAGGGCGGCCGGCTCGGCCAAGCATCTGCATGATCTCCAGGTCCGAACATTCCCTGGTAGTTGGGTGCACATAGGTGACTGTGTTCTTGATGATGACGAAGTGGCAAGGGAGATTGATCCCGACCGCAAGGGTCGACGTGCAACAGATGACGCTGAGCTCTCCACTCAAGTAAGCTTTCTCAACAGCCTGCTTGTCATTGAGCGACAGGCCTGCGTGGTGGAAAGCTACTCCAGTAGTTGCACAGTCTAGAAAACGATGCGAGTGATGGTTAGTAAAAGGTCGGCTCGGAAAGTACTGCAACACGTGCATATCTCCATGGGCGGTTAAAGCATTCGTCCGGACGCGAATGTGTAGTGAAAGAAATGTTGAACACATCCGTATGAATGCTTCAACTGCTCATGTGCGAAGTTGTTGCACATATCCAGATAAATGTCTTAACTGTCCATGAAGGTATGCACGTGTTGCATCGCCTCGCAGACTAGCCACGTAAACTTCGAGATTGCACACCAAGAACTTACTTCGCAGAGAGGCTTCTTCGAAAAGTGGAAGTCGTCTTGGCTGCTCCCAGTACCGTTCTCTCGGCCCACTTTCCGCCCACCATTTGGCAAGATCTTTGGCAGTCTCTTCGCAGGACTTCCTCGTGAAGCAGAAAACCATGATTGGCTTTCTCTGGGAGTATTTGGCAATGATAGTTGGAAGCCTACACCGCTGTTGTCAGCAAGTTCGACGCTGAGCTTGTTCTTCAGTTTCTGACCTTTTGTTAAGAGTTCTGTCGAAGGCAAAATCGCCTCCGTTGCTCCCCACACCAATGACATGTTTCTGAAGCTTAACTGGTCTGAATTCCTCATCGAATTTCTCTTTCGGGGCAGTGATGTGCTGATTCATGGCGTCTTTTCCCAGCCAAGTAGCAATGTCTGCGAAATTCGGCACCGTTGCAGACAGTGCTACGAACCGAACATCCGAGCCAACCGACTTCATGCGTGATACAACCGCTTCAAGGGTAGCTCCACGGTCCTCTTTCAATATATGTACCTCGTCGATGAGGAAAAGTTTGACCATCTGTACCAACCGTTCATAGTCTTTCCACTTACGTGTCATGCTGTCCCACTTCTCCGGGGTCGTGACGATGAGGTCCGCAGTCTGGACGTCACGTAGCTGTTCGCTGGTAGTGTCACCAGTAAGTTCTTTGACCTTTAGATCTAGTGAGCTGAACTTCTTCTCCCAATCCTTTTGACGCTCGCAACAGAGTGCTTTAGTCGGGGCCTGGTAGACAGCCTTGAAAGAGCCGTTGGCGTAACCATTGATCAAGCGCAAGATAGCAAGTTCAAATATTACGGTCTTGCCGCTTCCGGTAGGTGCGCTCACGACGAAGTTGTCGTTGGTTCCATATATTGTCCTAAAGCACTTTGACTGCACGGCATTGAAGACCGGAAATGGGAAGACGGTGCGGAATCTGTCAGGGAGCTCATGGGTGGAGACGAGCTCGATACCTTGGACCACGGGCATTCCAGCCCTATGGGGTTGCCGTGTTGGGGCGCGGATGAAGTCAGGCTGGAAGTCTTCTGGCGTCCAATCTCTAGCTGTATGCTCTTCAACACGTCCAACGTTCCGCGGCATCTGGTAAGGCTTTCGGAAGCTTGGGCGTCTCTGAACAGGCTCTCGCTGGCTTGCGCGCAATATCGGACTTGAAGGCATGATCCTGGGCGAAGAGCTGGTCTGAGGCGCTGCCCGGTGGTAGCTGGATTGAGATTCTATGGGATCGAAGTCAGTACACGTAGCCGAATTTGCAATGCTCCCAGACTTACGATGAGCCCTCAACACCCGATATGGAAGCTCCCGCTCCACATGGCCTACGTGTCGTCAGCATGCAGACCTCCAGTTTCACGCCGACCACCAACCTTGCATAAATCCACTGCTCTGATCCGGTCCCCAGTATCCATGATCGACCACAGTGGGCCGGGTAAAATGCTGGCTGGACGCTGCGGGTGGAAGCGAGAGACGAGCGTGACCCTGCTGCGCCTGGTGACGGCGGTCATCGTCTGGCCTGCGCAACAACGCTTGATCTGCTCGTGCTCAGCAATGGTCTCCGCAAAAGAAGCTCTTTTTACTCACCGAAGTCATCGAAGGAGATATCGGTATCGAACTCGTCATAACCGTAGCTTTGACGTGTGCCAGCATTGCCACCTCGGCCGTAGTGCGAGGGTACCGGCTCGCGAGAATGAAACTGCTGGCGTTCCGGTGCTGGGTGAGATTTCTCGTATCCACTGTGTGACATCTGAGTGAAGTAGCCACTGTCTTGTGGGTGAGCCTGGTTCTCCATGCCACCCAGCATGGCGAAAATGGAGTCGTCGTCCATATTCAGCACCGACGCCCGGAGCAGAGCCCTCAAATGAGAAACGTGACGAAAACCATGAAACAAGACGGTCCACGTGAGGCGGGGTAGTGAATCGACTGGTGAGGTGTGAGAATGTGGAAGTTTGAGAGATGAGCGAGAAGACTTGGCCGCCGAGAAGCGAGACCACGGAGGGAGGAGCCTAGTAGATCAGACGGAACAATGCACCGGTGACACCCCAACACCACTCTGAGGGTACGTTGCCAGCTCGTGTAGTAACGCAACAAGAGAAACACTCTTCACAGATGGGGAGTTGAAGCATTTGTCCACACGCGATTGCGCAATGAAAGAAATATCAAGCACCCGGATGCATGCTTCAGCTGCCCACCAAGGTATGCACGTGTTGCAATACTTTTCGGACCAACCCAGTACACTGAATTGCAGATGCAGAGTAACGGAAAGGGCTGGGGTGAATTGAAAGAAGTAAAAGTTGAAGTTTCTATGGCTCATTAACGAGCGGAATGCCTGACATCTTACCGACACTTGCGCGCGTGCTGTATCATGAGTGACCTCCTATCAGACCATGTTGAAATTGAAAACCTACCGCCTGAAAACTGGACTGCATCGCCAAGGTTGCAATGCTCAAGGTGTCCAAACGGGCCATCATTTTCATTCCCTTTCAACGCCAGCCAGTGACGCACCCGTTCAAGAATTCCTCGCCGTCTTATGCAATGCGTAAAACACCCCGTAAACCGAATCGAAACCGACCGTCTGCTCCTGGTATATTCCATAACGTCCTTCATAAACCCGCGTCCCCCACGCTAGAACCCTAAATCAACTGCTTCATGTGCAATTATTCGTTGCGCTTATCAAAGCCTTTGAAGCCTTGTCTCTCAATGCTCGGGGTGGTCGGCCTGCTGGTTGACAAGCCCTGGTCCACACGCGGCGTCTTTAGCAGGTTGCCACCGCCTGTGCCAGGCGTCATATCGAAGAAGCCGTTCTCCCTGTCTACGATCGTCTTTTCGTAGCCTGCGATCTTGATCGGCGGCGGTCGAGCCCGGTCATTGCTCGTGTACAGATATGTGGAAAAGAGTACGATAGTAGTACCGATGAAATACTTGGGAATGTCAATAAGGCGTCAACTGTGGAAAGGGCTCGACTTACGTGTCCTGAGACCGTGAAGCTAAAGAACCATACGCTCGCAAGGCAGGAAATGAGGATGCTGATGCTTGTGGCGAAGTTCTTTGCGATATTGTCGGCATATGAGACCACCATTGCGACCACCACTCCTCCAAGTGCTTGCATCCCAATGGCTGCCCAAACTACCCAGTTATATCCGATGAAGAAGCCATACTTGGCGATGTCTTCGCCGTCCATAAACATGACGCCTAAGAAGAGGGCCGGAAACAGGGAATAGAACGACAGTTGAACGTTGCGAACCCACAGGCTTGCTGGAGTATGCGACTCCTTCAGGATCTTCTCGAAGTAGACACCTGCCAGACCAGACAGTAAACATGCAACCACAACGGCAAAGAGGCCGATCGAAGCATTGAGCTGCGGGTTCTGGCGCGCAACATCCTCCTCAATACCCTCGTAGGTGGCAGACCTCTTCACCATATGGTGGGACGCACGCCTCATGAGCTGCTTCGCGGTCTCGCTGCCGAGATCACGCAGCTCCTCGATGCTGCGCGGCCAGAAGAGGCGCGAGCTCTCTAGTCTCAGGCTTTGCATGCTCGCAGGATCATCACCCGTGGGCATCTGAACTATAGCGACACCTGCCATAAGTAGGACAAGGCTGACCCACTTGCGCAACGTCAGACTCCGACCGAGCATTGACACGCTAAACAGCGCAGTCGTGAGAATCTTCATCTGATATGTAACCTGGAAGGTTGCCGCATCCAAATTACTGACAGCCACATATTGCAGCGTGTTCTGGAGTGTGTAGAGCATCGCGGGAATAGCCATCTTCCAGCTGTCGCCGGCGAACACCGCGGACGAGAGCGCGTGGAACAATGTTGTTGCTGGCGAAGATGACGGCAGGGTCGAGGACATGTCATAGAGAGCCATCGTCAAAGAGATCGACAGCTTCAGGACTTCGTTGAGGAAGACGGCGGTGCTTGTGAAGTACCGGTGCGGGTTTGTCATTGGCATGACGCGCGAGTAGTGCATTATCTGGCCAGCAAGGTCAGCGAGATATTCCCACGATGTGTCCAAACAACAAGTATGACATCAGAGCGTTGTTGGCTCCGTGAAGCATCCATAATCAGGCCACTAGCCGTGCTGTTCGTCTGACAGACAATGTGTATGTATCTCGGCCAGGTGTTCCTTGCCGATGGGGGCTCTGCGAAAGCAACGGAAGGCATGTATCTCGAGCGGGGAGCGTACCAATATGAGCGCCGAGTTTTGGAATGTCAACTGCGGTAGCGGTCAGCAGATACATTGCGATGAGAGGAAGACAGCACCCACGATGATGAGAGAGAGCGTCCGGAGCGAGACGCCGCCCCAGGTGGCCGACCGACGATCGTATCCCACCCCCATGGTTGTTCTTCCCTTGCGGGACGGCGATGGTTTGCGTGGACAATATGCCGGCGGTTGGCGCGCACACGGAGCGTAAGAGCTGGAGCTGATGGATAGGGGAGCGAGCGGCGCAGGCTCAGCTCGAGGAGGCAGCGGGCGCAAGGCGGACGGGGAAGAGCGACGGTCGCAATGAAGGCAGCGAAGCGGTGGTGACAACAAATAGCAGAGGGTGGTTGGAGTGCGCAGCAGACGCGCGGTGCACCGGGAGCTTGGACGGACACGGACGTGCGTGGTGTTGCAATTGATGGAGCGCGGCAATCCAGGATGCGGGCACAAGTGCGCGAATCCCAGTCGGCGATCGCTGAGCGCTGAGAGTTTCGCTGCCAGGTTTCGCCCTGCGGCCGGTTTGTCCTTCCGCGTTGAGACAACTTCGTGAGGCAGCGCTCAATATATTTACTGCCCCGTTCACCCCGCACATTCACACGCGCCCGGGCAACGGGCGAGCCCTTCCCCGGATTTTCGCCCGAGCTGGCGCTGGCCGCTTCACGATCATGTGTGCGTGCGCCTTGCAGATGCCGAGGCGTGCCTGAATATCATTTGCTGGTTCGGGTCTTGGGCTGCCGTCGGTACGAATTGCGGGTGGTTCACGCGCACACCGCCGCATTTGAATTGCGCTGCGTGACGTTGAGCTGAAAACAAAAACTGACAGAACTGACAGAGCTGACAAAACTTGGTCAGAAACCAGTTTCGCCCCAGAGCACTGTGTCAGAGCCCTGCCATCCTCTACGTAGTAGATCGGGCCCCACCATCGCGCCAGCTGGCATCGTGCCCCCACCGTCTCACTGCTTGATTCGTTGGCCACCTTCAGCTGTGACCTCTACGTCAACCTTCTTGCCCTCCTTCGCTTTCGCCTGCACCTCCTGTTCCCATGTCGGATAGTCCGAATACCCGACCTCTCTATCGGGGAAAGGGCCATAAAACCGAGCGCGGTCGTATTTCCGCAGCGGATGTCCCTTCTCCAAGCGCTCTTTCAAGTCCGGGTTGCTGGTGAAGTATCTTCCATAAAGCAACGCATCATAGCGGCCAGACTCGAGAGCACCCCATGAGTTCGCATCGTCCCAGCCGCCAGCGGAGAAGAAAGGTGTTGGCTTGGGACCACCGTTGAAAATCTCCCGGAACATGGTCAAATCAACGTTCAGCAGACCCCAAGACGAGAGAAATTTGTCCTTCTCGTCATATGAGAAGACCTGTTCGAATCTCTGTGGCCCTGTTAGCTTGAATGTCCTCAGCGCAATTCTGAAGGAAGTTACACACCGGCTCGAGAAAGCTGACGTATGAGAGTGAGGGATGGTTCTTCTTCAGCTCCCTGCACAAGTGTCCCCATGTCTCGACACGTTGTTCTCCCCGCGCCTGGTTGTACAATCCAAATGGTGACAGCCGGATTGCCAGCTTTTCCTCCCCGATAGCAGATCCGACCTCGCCCATGAGCTCCAGGACGAATTTGCATCTCTTTTCGGGCGTCCCGCCATAGTCGTCCGTTCGCTTGTTTATGTTGGATGACAGAAACTCCTCGGGAAGATAGCCATTGCCTCCATGGATCTCAACGCCGTCAAAGCCGACCTCGATGGCGGTCTTTGCTGCCTTCACATAGTCTTGTATCGTTTGTTTGATATGCGCTACGCTCAGCTCTATCGGCGGGTGCTCACGAAACTTGACTGGCTTGTCTTCGCCGACAGGAGGATAGGGATAGCACTCCTCCGGGTCGTCCCAGAGCACAGCTGACGGCGAGACTGCAGGCGTTCCCGTCATCGGCTGGATGGTGGTGCGTCCTGCATGCCAGATCTGTGCATAGATGTAACCGCCAGCTGCGTGGACAGCTTCCGTGACCTTCTTCCAACCAGCCGCTTGCTCAGGGATGAATATTCCGGGAACACCAGGCATGCCATTGCTCTACAAGAGCTCGTTAGTATCGCGACGCACCCCGGTTCGTACGCTTTGGCCCAGATCTTACCTCCAAGCTTGGCGGCAGCCCTTCGCTGATAAGGAGCCCGCCCTCTGTGGTGCGCTGACGATAGTATTCGGCAACCAGCTCATCAGGATACCATTGGCGGTTCGGATTCTCCGGCGTGCTCTCGGCGCTCAGAGGAACACCTCTGTTGCGCGTCAAGGGAGCGAGGACAACGCGGTGTTTGAGTGTGATGTTGCCATTGGCGATCTCGAGAGGTGTGAACAGCTTCGAATCGGCGCCCTTCGGCGGCTGCGCTGTCGAACCCATTGTCAGGAAAGCTCGGTATACCACGGAGAACAGAGGCTGGGATAGGGCACACTTGGTAGCGAGAGGAGCTCACAGTCAGCGCCAGGCTTGCTATTTCACTTGGTTCTTTGCCGGACGGACGGTCGGCAGAGAAACCATCCCTTGGCCGCGGCGAGAGCAGTGGGTCGGCATTCGTTGCGTAACGCGTTAGCGGGGTGAAGATCGGAGGAAGCTGGAGGAGGGACCAAAAATTAGCAAAAATTAGCCTTATCGACCGGTCGTTATCGATCGCAAAAGTGGAGGACCGCGGCGCGCGCTGCCAGCGTGCCGTTGCCGTTCTCTGGCAAGTCTGGGTTCCGGCATGCACTTTGCTGCAGGAACCGTTTTAGATGCCATGTGCGAAGCCACAGAACGTCTCTTGAGTAATGGTGTGTCGAAGGAGACATTGACGTTCGCGCCTGAGATGCCGCTCCGGCTCCCATGCCAGGGCTGCAGGCTGAGGAGTGGGCCCTGAATTATTAATTGTTTTGCGCACTTGGCATTAGTTTGATGGGCGCCTTGCTCTTCTGAGGACACGTCGGGCATTTTTTGGCAGAGAAGGATTATCATCCCGGAGCCCAAGAGTGCCAGGTGCCAGGGTGGAGGGGACGAAAGCCGATGACTGTCTCCGGGTAGGCTGGCGGAGGCTTCTGTGACGGTCTGGCGGCTTCGGCTGCACAGGCCGAGCACGGGTACGACCTGCGGCTCGACGCCTTTTGCGCGCCCTACACTCGACAACCCCATTGTATATTGGTCGAACTCCGGCTCCTGATATCCTTCGACTCACATAATTCCTGGCCCTTGAAACTGTTTTCTTCGAGGCACCCGTCTAGCGTGATAATGGTGAGCACCCAAAAGTGCCGGAGAAATCGTGACATCATGAAGATGGCTGACAAAAGAAAAGGCTCCGGGATCAGGGCGCACCAAGCTTGTTTACCTGCACGACGACACGCTGCGAGAATACACTACAAAAGTCGTTTCTGTCGAGCCCATCGCCAGCCTTCCCGAGGCCGACAAGGCTCTGCTCAAGAATGCATCCGATGAGGACCACGTGGTCACAACAGAGGAGACCATCTTCTACGTCCAAGGCGGAGGGCAGCCGACCGACACTGGCTCAATGACCGCCGACGGAGCAGCCGACGGCTCCCTTGCAGTTGTGGCGGTGAGAAAGGCTTCCGATGGCCGCGTGCTTCACTTTGGACGCTTCTCCGGCACAGCCTTTACGCCAGGCCAGGCTGTGAAACAGATCGTCGACGCGGAAAAGCGCGACCTTCACTCGAGAATCCACGATGCCGGACATATAGTTGGGCTGGTGCGTTATGAATTCGCGACTCCTCTTCCCATTCGCCGCTAACCAATTCACCGCAGGCTGTGCGTCAGGTCGCGGCAGAGACGCCTGAGCTGAAGCTGACGGAGTCCAAGGCCCAGCACTATCCAGGAGCTGCTCACGTCGAGTTTGGAGGGCTCATTGACGGAAAGTACAAAGAAGCAATCCAGGCCAAAGTCGACGAGATGCTGGAGAAAGATCTGCCGGTCAAGGCGTACTGGTGGACTGAAAAAGAGCTACGGGAGAAGTGTGTGCACGTGCCGCCTGAGATGACAGCGCCGGACGGCGAACTCCTGCGCGCGGTTGACATTGTGGGTGCTGGCGCATACCCATGCGGAGGCACACACGTCGCGACGACGAAGCTTTGTGGGAAAATCACTGTGCGCAAGATCAGCCGGTCTAAGGGCACGAGCAGGATATCATACGAGACGAAATAGAGACGGCGTATGCACCCTAAAAATAGATAGTCTCTAGACTTCCTCTTTGAGCTACCCAGCAGACCTCCTGCCCACCGGACACAGCTTCCTCTCTAACGAATTATGGCGCTTCTCTTATCAGCTCACACGGCGCAGCTCCCCTTGGCCTCCACGTGCGAAACCGCGAAACCCCGGCTTCCCTGCTGGCGTGCGCGGAACCAGGCTGTGTCACATACTTTGGCGCAGCGTAGCCGACACGCTTCCCGCTACGGCGCGGGGCGAGGCGGTGCATTCGCTGGCCAAATTCGATTAACGATAAGAGCACGCCAGCCCGGGTCAAAGCACGCAACCACTCTCTTCTGGCCATCAGCTCCTGGAGCCTCAAAAGCTTGACTGCGAGCCGTTGGCTTCCGCTAACCTAAATTTTAGTTTCCTCGCCACCGGATTCGGTAGAGCCAACCGTCGACCAGGCTGCAGGGCTCGATCAGTGCAGGCATCATGTCTACCGAAAAGAGACCAAACTTTCTGATCGTCATCGCAGATGATCTCGGCTTCAGTGACACCGGCCCATATGGCGGCGAGATCCCAACACCGACCCTGGACCGCCTTGCCAAAGAAGGAGTTACCATGACTGCCTTCCACACAGCTTCGGCGTGCTCGCCCACCCGCTCCATGCTGATATCTGGGACTGATAACCACATTGCCGGTCTGGGTCAAATGGCTGAGTTCATGCGCACCCGGCCGGAGTACCAGGGCAAACCGGGGTATGAGGGTTACCTGAACTTTCGCGTTGCGGCTCTACCTGAAATCCTCCAGGATAATGGTTACCACACGATCCTCTCCGGGAAATGGTTTGTCTCGCATTTTAGCGCGATTCGGCAGCAAGACGCTGAAAATTTACCAGGCACCTTGGCTTGAAGAAGGAGCTGTCACCTCATGCGCGCGGCTTCGACAAGAGCTTCGTATACCTGGCTGGGGCTGGCAACCATTACAACAACGAGCCGCAGCTTGGCGACCATCCATTCCGCCAACCGGCGACTTGTGGAGATGGGCTGTGGATGAGGGACGACATCTTACTGGATCGGAAGAAAGACATCCCAAGTGACTTCTACTCCACGCGCTTCTTTTCTGACCAGATGGTTCAATATCTCCAGGACCGTACCGAGGAGGAGAAAGAGAAGCCATTTTTTGCATACCTTGCATACACAGCACCGCACTGGCCACTCCAGGCCCCTCGGGAAGCCATCGAGAGGCACTTCGGCAAATACGACGATGGCCCGGAGGCACTTCGCATCAAACGTCTCGAACAACTGAAAGCACGAGGCCTGGTACCCGAAGACGTCGAACCCGCCCCCATGATTGGGCAGATGCTCAAAGAGTGGGATGAAATGGACGCCAACGAAAAGACCGAATCAGCGCGTCGCATGGAGACGTACGCCGCCATGGTCGACCTCATGGACGAGCACCTCGCCAAGGTAATCGACCAGCTCGCCTCCACCAACGAGCTCGACAACACCTTCGTCCTCTTCATGTCGGACAACGGCGCCGAGGGCAAGCTCCTCGAAGCCCTGCCCATCATGGCCGGCGTCCCGCTCGTCGACGTGATCAAAAAATTCTACAACAACTCGCTCGACAACATCGGCAACGCCGACTCCTTCGTCTGGTACGGCCCCCGCTGGGCCGCCGCCGCCACCGCCCCCTCCCGCGGCTTCAAGGCCTGGACCACCGAGGGCGGCATCCGCTGCCCCTGCATCGTGCGCTACCCGCCGCTCACACCGCACACCGCCGGCACCGTCACCCACGACTTCACCACCGTCATGGACATCCTGCCCACCGTCCTCGACCTCGCGGGCATCCGCCACCCCGGCCCCCGCTTCCGCGGCCGCGACGTCGTGGCGCCGCGGGGCAGGTCGTGGGCCCCGCACCTGGGCGGCGCCGCGGGCGCGGTGCATCCGGACGGCCAGGACGTCACGGGGTGGGAGCTTTTCGGGCAGCGTGCGATCAGGAAGGGCAGGTGGAAGGCAGTGTTCATCCCGGCGCCGCAGGGGAAGGAGGAGTGGGAGCTGTACGACATCGATGCGGATCCGGGCGAGATTCACGATCTGGCGGAGGAAGAGCCGAAGGTTTTGACGGAGTTGCTGGAGGAGTGGGAGAAGTATTTTACGGAAACGGGGATGTTCGACCCAGCGGTCTTGACGTCGAAGCATGTTTAGATGGCTGGGTTGGAGAGCAGATGAGCTTGACTGTTTCATTTTGGTAGTGCGACTTTCGAATTTTGATCCTTGCCTCTTCTCCCCAGCACTATTTGGCTCCGTCTTTCAAAGGACCGAGATATTCTATGGATTTTTCTCCCTTGTATCCTGACCGGAATCGATCAATGCCGATTATCACCAGCTGCAATAACTGTCTTGGAGCACCGAATACTTTGAGGATGCAGAACTACAGGGGAGTTGGAGTATTCGTCCGGATAACTTTACTACACATTTTTAATCCTTTCGGATGAGTAGTTCCAACCGATGAAAAAGAAGCCTGCGGGAAGGCTATGTGTTTTTGCGCTGACCGTCGGTTGCAGTATCCCTCTGAACCCTGCCTCCCCGCATTATCTCGCTTCCAGCCCTTGCATCTCACCTTCCCCACAGGCAAGCTCAAAGATAACGCAAACCGTCCCGAGATTCTGGAAATCATATATCAGCAGCTCTATAACTTTCACAGGTAACAAAAAGCACCTCGAGACATAAATAAACCTCGGTCCTTCCGCATCCAGGGGCGCCACAATCCGGAGCCTCCAGCTCAAACGTCCAGTTAAACTTCTCTACCTTCCAGTGCCGCATGGCGTGCTCAAGGCTTGAGTCCTACACTCTCTCTCACATTGGGTCAGCGAGAAGGCAAGCTTATGGCGTGCGGGCATCCCCTCTCTTGCGTGCGAGCGAGTGATAACTGCCGCGTGCATGCTTCGTCAGATTAGCGACTTGCCCCACGAGACCTCCTGCAGCCGGTCGGCGTGTCGGCCTTTTGGGCTAACCATCAGCTTCTCTACATCACTGGCCCCTGCACGCTGTGACCAGAAAGGCGGGGTAACATGGGAAGCACGCTACACCCATGCTACACCCACAAGAGAGGAGGCTGCATGGTCTGGATCGAGGGCTCCTGATGGGTGCGAGAGGCTTATAGACACTGGGCGATTAAAATGTCGCACTTTCCTCATCTTTTCTGTGATCGGCGAAGTTGTGAGACTTCGTTTCAAGCTTCCTCTGTCCTATGAAACCGTCAGCGTTGAAGTTCTCTTGTTTCACTCAATATCACCGTGGCCATGTGGTCGTTGTCGAACCCCCTCCCACCCACGAGAAACGTGCCGCTCTCAGCACACCTCGCGTCCAACATCGTGCTAGCAAACATCGTTCTGGGCATCAGCGTCTTCAGCTTCGGCTTCGACAATGTCGCGTTCAACACCATGCAAGCCATGGGGCGTACGTTTCCCTCCCCTCCCCTCCACCCCCTCCACTCAGGACACGCATCCTCCCCCAACCACCCAAACTGACGCCGCCACCCTCCAGCGTTCGAAAAGAAGTTCGGCACCTACGACCCCTCCTCCGACAACTGGGAGATCGACGCCACGCACCTCGCCTTCCTCAACTCCTTCCCTCTGATCAGCTACGCGCTGGCCGTCTTCATCGCGGCGCACATCGGCGAGCACTACGGGCGGCGAGCGGTGCTGGTGCTGATGCAGCTGATCTGCCTGACGGGCGTGACCGTGACCTACACGTCCAACAGCTTCCCGCAGATCCTGGTCGGGCGCATGCTGGTCAACATGCACATCGGCATGGAGGCCTGGCTGGTGCCCATGCTGCAGGCCGAGATCGTGCCCGCCGCCGTGCGCGGCGCGATGGTCATCCTCTACATCTTCGATCACCAGCTGGGCGCCTTCATCTGCAGCATCGTCGCCAATTTCACGAGCGACCTTGCGGACGACCGCGCGTGGCGCATCCCGATCGAGTGCATGTTCGTGTTTCCGTGCCTGGTGCTGGTGTCTAACTGGGTGGTTCCGGAGAGTCCGAGATGGCTGCTGCGGAAGGGTAGGTTCGACGAGGCGGTGGACAGTCTGCACTGGCTGCACGGCTGCCACGCGGACTACTCGGCAGCGGAGGAGGCGAAGCTGCTGCTGGAGTCGTTGGAGGAGGCGGAGACGGCGACGAAAGGGTCGTGGGTGGATCTCGTGCGCGGGACCAACCTGGTGAGCTGCAGCATCCCCACCCAGACCAACGCGATGCAACGGAATCTGACCGGCTCGACAGCGCCGCACCTCCATCGCCGTCCTCGCAGCCTTCTTCTCCCAGTTCTCCGGCAACTCCTTCTCCTCCTCGTACGGCACCGTCTTCCTCAAACAGGTCGGCGGCTTCGACGCCTTCACGGGCACGCTGATCAAGAAGGGCATCGTCGTCCTGGGCCCCATCACCAACATCCTCCTCGTCGAGCGCGTCGGCCGGCGCAACATGGCCATCTTCTTCGCCGTACTGGCCGCGGCCAGCCTCCTGACGCTTGGCGGACTGGGCTGCCGGACCCCCCTGACCATGCCCTACAAGAAGGGCATCGTCGCCATGACCATCTTCTTCCCATACGCGCGCATCGCCAGCTTCGGCGCCATGTAGGCTCCCCCCGCCCCTACTCCTTCACGCCCACACACACACACACACACACACACACACACAACCACTGACGCGACGCGTGACAAAAGGGGCACCCTCATGGCCGCCGAGGTGCCCCACCTCTCCCTCCGCGACAAGACCTCCTTCGCCGCCTGGACGACGTCGAACCTGTGCGAGTTCGTCACCACGTTCACGCTGCCGTACCTGCTCAAGGCGCCGTACGCCAACCTGCAGTCCAAGGTCGGCCTCATCTACGGCGCGTTTGCGACCGTCGGCGTCGCGTGGATGGTGGGCTACTTGCCGGACCTGCGCGGCAGGTCGCTCGAGGAGACCGAGGAGATGTTCGAGGCCGGCGTGCCGGCTTGGAAGATGGGCGGTGAGTGTTTCCCCCCCGGTCCCCGTGGTTGTGCGTGTCGAGGGAGATTGGGTGCTGACTGGTGATGGTCGGAACAGGGTGGAAGTCGTCGAATGCGAATAGCGTTGGTGTGCGGGTGACGAGGCTGGAGAATACGGGGATGTTGGAAGGGGATGGCGGTAAGCTGGCCAGGTCGGTGACGGACGAGGACGTGGATTCGGTCGTGCACCGAAGGATGATCCCGTCAAAGCATGTTTGAAGGTAGGTGGTTATCTGGAGACAAGCCCGCTTTGAGATGAGTGGCCGAGCGCGTATTTGTGGGGGGTCGTCTCAACGTAGGCAATAGTAGTTCAAGTAGAACGTGCGATTAAGAACGAGGAACAGGAGTGAAAATTGTCCCATTCTAGTTGGGCCTTTCTCGCTCTTTCGAAGTACAGACCGCTTGCAGTGCCTGGCCTACTTCCCGACTGCTGAGGAACCCTTCTCAATCTCAGTGCCACTACCACCACCAGCTCCCTGCTCTGCTGGCGCTGTCCCCGCCACCTCCTTCTTATACCGATCATGCGCCGTCGCAAGGTTAACGTCCGTCAAGAAAGCGCTGCTCACCAAACACGCCCCCATCAGCGGCGCGCCCAGATAAAACACAATATGCAACCCCCGCATATACGCCGCCACCACCTCCGCCCTCTCCCCCACCGGCAGCGTGTCCAACAGGTTCGCCAACTCCGACGCATCCGAGCGCGGCAACCCCGGCGGCAGATGCGTCAACAGCACGTTATTGATAATCGCCGCGGCGATGGCCAGGCCTATCGCACCGCCGATCGTGCGCAGGAAGTTGCGCAGGCCGGTCACCACCGCGCGGTCCTCTTTGCGGGTGTTGGACAGCAGCGCGATCATGACGGGCTGCATGGAAAGCCCGAGCCCGACGCCCTCGACGAGCAGGCAGCCGACGATGACGCCGATGGACGTGTGCGGCCCGAAGGCGATGCGGCCGCCCGCGCCGGCCGTCCAGAGGACGTAGCCGGATCGGATGACGGGGTTGCAGCGGCCGAGGCGGGAGATCATGAAGCCGCCGGCGCCGGAGGCAAGGGAGAAGCCGAGGATGAGGGGCAGGATCAGGACGCCGGAGAGGACGGGGGACTTGTCGAGGATGATTTGGTAGTAGAGCGGGAGGTAGTAGAGGTCGGTGTAGTACACGACGCCGCTGATAAAGTTGTGCGTGAAGAGGATTTTGGCCGAGTTGCGCTCGAAGAGGCGGAAGGGCATCGTGGGGTAGCGCGCGAAGCGCCATTCGACGACGATAAAGGCGATGGTGAGGAGGCCGCCGACGACTAGGAAGGAGATGACGAATGCGGAGTTCCAGGCATATGTTGTGCCTCCGCCGGAAACAGGGATCTGGCGAGTGTCAGTCGTGCTGCGCGTGTGCAGGCACCAAGGCAGTTTACCAGAAGAAATATAACGGCGGCTAAACTCAAAAGCATTCCTGGATAGTCGATCATTTTGGCTTTGTCGGTGATTCTACCCTGCGATACCGGCGTCTTGGGAGTTGCCAGGAAGACCGCGACACCAGCCACGCAAGTGACTGGAACCACGAACCTATGGACAATTAGCCTACCCGCCAAACAATGAAGGACCGTCATACGCACCAAAATGTCCATCTCCAACCCGGGTTTGACTGAGAGAAAGCACCTCCAATCAACGGTCCAACTCCGTTCCCTAAAGATATGTTCGCTTCCATGAGGCCCTGATATTTGCCGCGCTGCTGCAGCGTCGTGAGGTCTGAAAAGATGATCATGACGAGGCTGTTGATACCGCCAGCGCCGATACCCGCAATTCCGCGGAAGACGTAGAGCTGGATTGCGGACTTGGCGAAGCCGCACAAGAGATCGCCGAGGGCGAGGAGAACCATGCAAATACTGCCTAGACTGTCAGAAAAAATATATAGAGGTGACGGAGAGCACTAGGAAAGTAAGTATTTCACACAGGTATACGTACAGGAGACATGCTCGTCGGCCAAAAATATCACTTAACCTCCCGTTGATGAGCTGGAATGAGGTGTTTGCGATGAGGAAGGACGTTCCTGCGTACTTGTCAGCAATATTTGGCAATACTCGACTCGCAGTTATTAACTCACCAACCCATGAGATGGACTCGAACGCGTTCAGATCCTTCGCAATAGCCGGAAGCGCAGTCGACACACTTGTCTGGTCCAGGAAAGACACAAACAACGTGAACGCCAGGGCGCTCAGAATGACAATCAGCCGACCAAACTTGTACTGGCCCTCGAAATTCTGGTTGTCCACCAGTTCACGCTGGTTGGGTGGAGATCCATCATCCCCAGCAGGCGGTAAAGCTGTGGCAGAGGGGCCTGCTTGCTGCTTCTCCGCGTCCATCTCAGCTGTGTTTCAGCTGAGGAGAGAGCGACGGTGCCGCATCGTGTGTCAGACGCCCTTGAAGAACTCGACAGCCAAGGCGGTAAGCCTTGCGTTTTCCTCGAGGGGTTGAGGAGCAGGCGCCCTTTCCCCACCGATCTCGGATCGCAGGGCTGCTTGTTCATGCTGCATGCATCACGCAAACGACCGTGTGGACACGGAAGAGAGACTGGGGGCGTGGGCTTACCCACTGATACGTCAGTGACCTTTCGCAGTTACAATCACGCAGCCGGGGATTGGCAAGAGAAAAGCCGCAGAATGGGGTGAGAATGAGATAGGTCCAGGCTAGCCGGGGCTTTTAGCGAGATGTCTACGTATCCGACCTGGCGGGGCTGGGCAGTCGTAGCGCGTATCGTGCCGTGCCTGGCGGCAGCACTGGGGCAATTGTTTATTTCCGAGCAGTCATTCCCGGTCGACGAGTCAGAGGGAGGCGATGCGGCGAAATGAACCCCACCTTTGTTCGCGGGAGGCTGCTTACGCTTGCGGGTTATCCCATTATGCGAGCGGAGGTGCTCCCGCCGCGGCCAACTGGAACGCGCCGTGAGGAGAACGACGACAGCCAGATCGAGAGGAGAACAGTCCACGTGGTTATTTGTGCTGAACTCCGGGAAACAGCGCAAACACAGCGGGACGGCAGATAACGCTCGCTTGGCGTCCGGAAGAGGAAATTACACATCTTTCCGAATGCGGACAGAATCGAACGGCATGGCGGCGCAGAGACACGAACAGACTGGATATCAGAAAAAAGGTTATGGGTGAACAGAAGCTGGAAGATGCGTTCTAAGGGCGGCCTTGAAGGCTGTTCTAAACGAATCGAGGGGGAGCTTTGCGTTCAAGATTTTACGTCTTCGCACCTCACAGACTTCCAATCACATGCTTTCTGCCATGCGTGACCAGCCTTGAGGACCTTGTGGTCCTGCCATAATCCACTGATGATTTGCATTGCAGCAGGCAACATGATATCGGGATCCTCCTTGGCCGATAGCCAACCAATTGGTATGCTCATAGCTGGCTGACCAGTGGCATCGAACATGGTGGTATTGCTAGTCAGCCCGATAGTTGGCGAGATGGTGTCAATTGGGGTGGTCCACTGGCCATGCTTGGGAGCAACAAAACTGGTCGTCGGAAGGATGAGAACATCGTACTTCTCCAGTGCCTTCTCGTACTCGTCGCGCAATCTGCGGCTCAAGTTTTGCGCCTTTGCGTACAATGCAGGGAACTTCTCCATGAGATAGATGCCATTCAAGAAGATATTCTTCGTGGTGGGGAAAAGCTTGTCAAACTTCTCCTGGGTCCACGGCAACCGCGCTTCCTCAAGCTTGGTAAGACCCATGCCCCGACGGCCTGCCGCTTTGCCCATCATTGAGAGGCAGCCCGAAACGCGCTGCTCAACGGTCCAGATGGCGGTTCCGAGAAGGTGGTCGGGTATCGAGACTTCTTCCACCGTTGCACCCAGCGCCGAGAACTTCTGGGCCGCATCGAGGACGGCCTTGCGCATTCGCGGCTCCACAATGGCCTGCTCGAAGGCTTCTTTCAGGATACCGACGCGGAATCCAGACAGGCTTTGTACATCACTGCGATCCTGTGCCGCAAGATCCGCCGCGAAAGTCGTGCTGCCGTGCCTCGGAGCACCCAGGCCGCGGTCGTCGATGCCATCGTAACCGGACACCGCGTCCAAGCACAACGCAGCATCCATGACGGTGCGAGCAAGCGGGCCAGCATGGTCGTTGTTGGCATCGTTCGACGCGATGCCAGTGTAGGGCACCAATCCGTGAGTCGGCTTCAACCCGACGCATCCGCAGAGCGCAGCCGGGACTCTGATGCTGCCGCCTTGGTCCGCGCCGATGGCGATGTCAACGAGGCCGGCCCCGACCAGAGCTGCGGCGCCAGACGTGCTGCCTCCAGCGGAGTAGCCCGCGGCAAAGGGGTTGTCAACGGTCCCGTGAGCGCTGCTGAAGCTCGACGTGCTCTGGCACCAGTTTTCGCAGTTGGCGGTGCCAACGATCTCGGCGCCTGCTTCAAGCGCCCAGGTCACAACGCTGGCGTCGGACTCCGGGGTCCACGGCGCGATGGAGGTCGTTCCGAGAAGCTGCGGCACGCCGGCCACGGCGATGCAATCTTTCAGGCACACCGTCTTCCCCGTCAGCGGGCCCTGGATGGAGGGGTCTTTGATGGAGAAGGTGTGCGCCCAAGCAGCACCGAGCACCTGCTCGTCGGCGGAGGGGCGATGGACATTGTTGCGCGGGAATCTGGCGAGATCGACGTCGGGAACGTAGTCGGGCAGGCTCTCCACGATTTTGGCGGCGTCGTGGAGGCCGGCGAGCAGCTTGAAGTAGTCGGCTTCCTCTTCGGGCGACACGGCCACGCCAAGCTTGCCAAAGGAATCCTGGACGTCTTCGACCGTGACGGGATTCGAGGCGGAGATGGAAGTGAAGAGGACGCTCATGATGAGAGGCAGAGGCAGAGCGGGGTGACGGGAATCACGTGACGCCGCGCAGAGACAAGCTCGCCAGGGAAAGTCAGATCCTGCAGATGCTCCACGCCGACGGAGGGCTCGTCTGCACCATCTCTGGTGTTCTTGAAGAGCGTGTCAACTGCACGACCGGCGGGCGGCCGGGCGTGACGGCGCGCTCTGGTCCGCTTATCTGCTGCTGCCGCCACCAGGGCCGCCGATCCCTGGCCGGTCTATCGGCCGCGCTTTACTATCACCGACTCGTGCCGCACCGCACTCCACGCCCTCACTCGCACCCAATGCCCGCCATGCATCGCCCTATCGCGCCCAGAGAGCTCCTGCTGCTCTCTTGCCCGCGGCCTAACGAGATGCCCGCCCGGTCCAGAGCCAGTGGCGACCTCGGCCGGCGGCGCTCGAAGCCACAGATCCAAACGTGGGGAGCTCAGATTCTGGGGAAGCTGAGACATGAGTAGAAATATGTGTCCGCGCCGGCCTCGCAGCCTGCCGCTTCCGTCTTCCAACAGTCCCTGGCTACTTTTCCCCGCCCACCACCGCTCTAGACCTGACGAACCGCTGCGGCATTCTATGCGCTCCCGCTAGCATTACTGAACCCGTTTGTTCTTTTTCTGAACCACCTACCACTTTTTTTCGTTTTTCCTCGTCGCTGCCATGTCGACCCCTTACAGCTTCGCCGAAGACCCCGCCAAGGTCGCGCCCTTCAAGTGGGACGACCACTACGACTTCCCGCGAGACCTGATCGGCTATGGCGAGAAGTCGTTCAACCCGCAGTGGCCCAATGGCGCCAAGATTGCCGTGTCATTCGTGATCAACTATGAGGAGGGCGCCGAGCACACCGTGTTGAACGGGGATGTGCACTCGGAGACCCATCTGTGGGAGGCACCTGGCGGCGTTCCAAAAGTCCAGGAGCGCGCGGTCAACATCGAGAGCGAATAGTGCGTACTACTCACGGGCCTGAATTACGTAATGGCTGATGGCCCCACAGCAACTATGGATCGAGGGCAGGTGTGTGGAGGTTGTTCCGGCTGTTTAACAAGCATGGCTACAAGTACACGCTGTACGCCGTGGGCCAGGCCATCGAGAAGAACCCGGCGGTGGCGCTATCAAGCGTGCAAAACGGACACGATGTAGCCTCACACGCATACCGGTAAGGCCCGCCCAACATCTGACTCCGAAACGCATAAACACCTGACCGACGCTCCCGCAGCTGGATCGACTACCACGACATGCCCGCCGAAGAGGAGAAAGCCACGATCAAGAAGGGCATCGAGACGATCCAGCGCATCACCGGCTCGGCCCCGAAGGGGTGGTACTACGGCCGGCTGTCCCCGCGCTCGCACGCCCTCGTCTGGGACGTCTACAGGGAGATGGGCCTCCCGCTGCTGTGGCAGTCCGACAGTTACGCCGACGACGTGCCGTACTGGGTCGACGTGCCGGCCGAGAAGGACGAGCCGAACCCGCAGGGCATGCTGATGGTGCCGTACTCGTACGACTGCAACGACTACAAGTTCAACGTGCCCACCGGCTTCGGCGCGCCTATGGACTTCTACGACCACGTGAAGGGGGCGTTTGATGTGCTGTATGAGGAGGGCTGCGAGGGCATGCCGAAGATGATGACGATTGGGCTGCATTGTAGGTGCATCGGTAAGCCTGCTCGCTTTGCGGCGCTGAAGAAGTTCGTGGAGTATATCAGCCAGAAGGAAGGTGTTTGGGTGGCGACGAGGACACAGATAGCGGAGCACTTCAGGGAAAAGTTCCCTTACAAGAAGGGCCAGTTGGCTTGAGCCTGTGCTGTTGAATTTGTGCAGACTATCAAAATCCATTTACTAGTCTAACCTCTACGAGAAAGGGCAAGCTTGAAGAAAGCCTCGGGCTTCAGGAGAACATGCAGCATGTCATGATTTAACCTTTTTAACTTGGAACCGCAACCATCTTTGTTATTTGGTCGTCTGTGAGCATACAGCAACAGTATCCTCACATCTCGAGGGTTGGTGACCTTCCATCACTGTGAATTCGCGAATGGATGAATCCTTGAATTGCCTTTGAAGGTATACGCGTGGTGCAATACTTTCCGGCGACCACATCGTTATATTGCCATAGTGCTCACTACTCGCGTCTGCCTCGTTTGTTAAGCCACGCTAGCCTGGCTTTCATTAGTCTAAAGTTATCAGAAAAAGTTCCGCATATCCTGTTTTCTTTATCACATATTTCTCAACTCTCCATGGAGCATTTTGGTATATCCTCACCAACGCCATCTTTAGTGCAACCCAAACCAAACGCCATGCCAGACCATGCAAATCCGAAACAAAAAGACCCCACCGCTTTGTTCACCAACTTGTCTTGAGATCCTCGGCAGCCACAAATGAGCGCAGCATGCACAGTCCTGTATCCAATGCTCACTTATTTCTTCTTGTCGGAGTAGTCGCGGAAGACGTTCAACATGTGCGTGTTGGATGTCTTCATGCCCTTCCTCGGCGCCTTTTTCTTCTTCTTTTGCGGCTGGTTGTTGAGCGGTTTCACATCCCTCGGAGCGCTCACAGGCTTGAGACCGGCTGCCTCGAGCCTCGAGCGCATGTCATCGGGATTAGCAGGCAGCACGATGCTCAGAAACATGCTGCGGAAGTCGGCGTCGATGTTATGCGATAGCGAAGGGTCGTTCTGCCACACCAGTAACGGTTGCCCAGTCTTCTGGTTGCGCGTGACCAGGATCTCGCCCTTCTTGTCCAGTTCATTGATCGCATCGATCGCACCCGGCCAGCCATCCTTCAGCTCTGACGCCTTGATTCCCACCGAGCTCGTCTGACGTTGTAGAAGACCCTTCAGCTGCTCGGCAGAGCGTACGTTATGCGGAGGACGATAGCGGTAGGATCCCTGACCCTTGAATCCGGTTGGATCGTAATCGACCTTGTGGTGGGTTCGCAAGATGGTGCTCAACAGCTTCCAGTCGCGACCACCTTTGGGAGCCGGCCTGGGCTTCGACCCATGGCCATCGCTGACCTGAATCGACAAGTGGTTGAAAACGTCCTCGAAAGTCATCGCCTTGTCCTTCTCCTTGAGGTAGTCGAGGGCGAAGGTGACACGGGTAATGGTCTCCAGGCCGGAGTTCGTGTTCTCCGGCTGCGAGTAGACAGGCGCATTTGCATCGGGACGCGAGCGCTTCTTGTTCGACTGCGACGAGTTTGACGGAGTGGGCGACGGCGCAGAGGTTGCGCTGGACGGTTTAAGGAAGGACATGGTGCCGGCGGGCGTGGGTTTGTCGCCAGCTGCGGTCTATCGAGGTAGGAACGTCGAGGCGTCGAGTCGCCAAGCGCTGGCAGTGCCGGCGGCCGTCTACCAGCTGCAAGTCGCTACGCTGGCGACGTTGAGAAGGGCGTCGGCGGGCGGCGAGGGTGGATGGGCCGGTGGAAGGTGCAGGTTGCAAGTGAGAGGTGCGGCTTCCTTGGGTGATGCGCGGGCCTGGCTGAAGGCGGCTCTGCCTGTCGGTCGCACCCCGGCTAATCCCTCCGCGCGCGCCAAGACCTGCTCTAGCGCGACGCAGCTCATTGACGCTCGCCGCGCCTCCGTCACGGTCGTCAAAGAAACACCACCAGCCTCCCCACACGCCCGTCTCCACCCGCCATTGTGGAACGCGCCTTTCAAGCCGCTCTTTCTTCTCCCTTTCTTCTCCGACGTTCGGTCATACGCTTCATTTCCTCTATTATGCGCTGACCTGAGCCCGTTTCATTCACCCTCTTGAGCCATGGCGACGGCGGCCATCGACACGGCCTACATCGCCGCGGCCTGCTCCGTCCCGGAACCCACCCTACAGACGCTGCTCGACGCACCCACTGTCGAGCTTGTGCAGCAGCTCTTGGTCAAGATTGAAGCCAAAGCACACGAATTTGACGAGGTGAAGGCTGAGAAGCTTCGCTCCGATGTGGAGCTCGAAAACGCCGTGCGGACGGGCGACACCCGCGCCAGAGCACTCAAGGCATCAGTGGATAAGAATCTGAAGGAGTTGGAGGAGGTGCGCAAGAAGCTGAGTGTGGAGGGTACGTTTCTCACACTGGAGTTACCACTGGGCATTGTTAATACAACCACATCACAGAAAACGCGCGCGTCTCCCTCGAATCCGAGCTTCAGAACCTGAAGTCATCGTCGACGACATCATCCTCGGAAACCGAAGTTTTGCGAGCGCGTGTCAGCACGCTGGAGGCTTCGAACCGCGAGACCGTTGCTCTGTTGGAAGCGAAGACCACAACTCACGACAAGCTTGCCGAGGAACTCTCGGCTCAACATCAGAAGATAGTTGCTCTCCGTCGTGAGATTTCAGAACTCGAGGACAAGAACCAGGCAGTACAGAATGCAGCAACAAGCACCAAGTTCCGTCAGCAGTCCCTGCAGCAGGAAATCGACCTGCTGAAGAAGAACAACGAGTGGTATGAGTCGGAGCTTCAGACAAAGAGCACGGAGTACTCGAAGTACCGCAAGGAAAAGAGTGCTAGGATTTCGGAACTGCAGCGCATGTACGATGACGCGAATGAGACGATCGAGTCCTTGCGCCGCACCGAGGCCGGTCTGCGGAGCCGTGTCGACGAGGTCAACCAGAAGGCCGAGGACTCTCTGTCGAAGATTCAGCAACTCCAGGAAGCCGCCGCGAAGGCTGAAAAGTCCTTCCGCGTTGAGCTGGACAGCTCACGCCGCCTGGCTGACCTTCAAAAGCAGAGCGCGGATAGCGCACGGGCGCGCCTCCAAGAAGTTCAAGGTTCTTTGGACAAGGTGAAGGAGGACGCCGCAGAGGAACTTGGTCAGATGCAGGCTGAGGTGGAAACGGAGCGATCCGAAAAAGAGATGGCATTGCAGAAGATTGAAGAGTTGGAGGTTCAGGTTGAGAGGATGGAATCGGATCTTGCAACTCGCCAACAAACCGCCGTCGCCGTTACCGGAACTCCTAGGCGCGCTGTCAATGGCCTCGGCGGTGCCGCTACCCCAGGACGTTCAGGATCTCCCACCTTTGGCACACCCGGTCATGGTACGCCTTCGCGTGTGAAAGGCGGTCTTACATTCACTCAGCTCTATGCCGAACATGCCCAGGTCAAGTCGGAACTGGATGCAGAACGCCGCCGCAATGCAAAACTGAGCAACACCATCGATGAGATGATCCAGGATCTGGAGGCGAAGCAACCCGAGATCGAAGAACTTCGAGCCGGACATCAGAAGCTTGAGAACGACGTGCTTGAGATCTCTGAGCTTCTGGAAGAGGCGAACAGAGATCGGGATGTCGCCAGGAAGGAGGCAAGGAAGTGGTCCGGCCAAGTCGAGGGGCTACAGCGCGAAGGCGATGTGTTACGACAGCAGCTCCAGGATTTGAGCAACCAGGTCAAGGCTCTGCTTTTCGAAGTTACTGTCCGCGACCAAGGCCTCGAGGCCCTGAGTGCTGCCGAACAGACGGAGTTCGAGAAAATCGTCCGCGGCGAAATGGAAGTTGAAGATGGCGTCACGGACACCAGTCGCTTCATTAGCCAGCGCCTGGTCATATTCCGTAACGTCGAAGAGCTGCAAGAGCAAAACAACAAGCTCCTCCGCGTCACTCGGGAGCTTGGAGAGCGTATGGAAGGTGAGGAGGCGAGGGCCAAGCAAAACCAGGCAGAGAAGGACCGCGAAGAGCTGGAAGAGTTGAGGAGGAAGGCGTCCCGTTACGAGGATGAACTCAAGTCTTTGAACACTGTTGCGGAGAGCTACCAGCGTGAGAGAGATATGTTCCGCCGCATGCTCACTCACCGTGGTCAGATCCCTCCTGGATCGGACCTCGCGTCGATGTTTGGAGAATCAGTTGGCCCATCGACTCCACCTCCTGGCGGATTCTCTCAGAGTATCGGCCCTGGCACCTCGTCCCACGCGAAGGACCTCGCCGACTACGCCAAGCTCTTGAAGGAACTCCAGAGCCACTTCGATGCTTTCCGAAAAGAGTCGACAACGGACCACGCCATGCTCAAGGAGCAAGCTGACCGATTGGCAAAGGAGAAGAGCGATCTCCAAATGGAAATCAACCGCGCCGGCTCCCAACTCACGCTTGCTCATGAGAGGTATGAGCTTTTACAGGCGAACTTCACCCAACTGCGATCCGAGAACGCAGAGCTTCAGAAACGGGGACATTCCCTGGCTGAAACTTCGGCCAAGCAGGACCTCAAGACCGCTCAGGTCGCGGAAGAGCTCTATGAGGCAAAGGCCCAGGCTGATGGCCTGCGTCATGAGGCTGCCAACCTCAAGGCCGAGAAGGAACTCTGGAAGAATATCGAGAACCGACTGACGGAAGATAATCGCGCTCTTAGCGATGAGCGGACACGCCTCAACAAGATGATCGCGGATCTTCAGAACTTGCAGAACGAGCGGGAGCTCGCGGACTCGGAGAATCGCCGTCGTCTTCAAACCCGCATCGATGTTCTAGAGTCTGAGTTGCAGACTACGAAGAGGAAGCTTGATGGCGAGATTGAGGACGGCAAGCGGGCTGCTCTTCGCCGGGAGTACGACGCAGAGCAGAATCGGACCAGGATCGACGACCTGGTGAAGACTTTGGGTAACACCAGGGAAGAACTGGTTGCTGCTAAGACTCAGCGCGATCAGCTTCAGGCCAGGGTCGACGAGCTTCGCATCGAGCTCCGCAATGCCGAGCAGAAGGCTGTTGCTTTGGCGCCCCGTTCTACACCTCGTCGTGAGAGCGTCGTTCAGAACGGTGAAGCCGAGTCCAGTGACCTCAGCCGCGAACAGGAGTTGGGTGTCGAGGTTGCCGATCTCAAGCGCGACCTTGAGATTGCCCGCAACGAACTTGAAAATGCCAAGACTCATGTTGAGCAGTACAAGGCGATTGCGCAGGCTTCTGAGGAAGAGCTCCAGAGCATCAACGAGACTCATGATCAATACCGTGAGGAGATGGACGGTATCATGGCGGAGAAGGACGCAAAGATCCGCGATCTTGAGCAGCGGGTCGAGGATATTTCCACGGAACTCGCCGCGACCAACACCGAGCTTTCTAACCTGCGTACCGGACACGAGGAGAGTCTGGCACGTTCGAATGAGCAGAAAGCCATTCTCGAAGCCGACATCGTCCGGCTCAAGGATGAAAACGAACGCTACCAGGAGACAGCAAGGCTTCGTCAAGAAGACCTCAAAGCTCAGGCAGCGATTGCTCAGCAAGCCCAGGAGAGTTACGAGATCGAGCTGGTCAAACATGCAGAGGCTGCGCAAACCCTTCAGAAGGTCCGCACCGAGCACAACCAGCTCAAGAGCGAGGTTGCCGAGATCAATGCAGAGGCGCAGGCGGCCAAGGCTGCTTTAGAATCGAGCGAGGACAGCTGGAATGAGACTCGCAGCCGCTATGAGCGTGAACTCTCAGACCTCAAGATACGCCGGGACGAGGTCAACGACCAGAACCAGAGACTTCACCAGCAACTCGAAACAGTCAGCGCTCAGATTTCTGCTCTCAGGCAGAGCCGTGCTTCTCTTGGTGCAGAACCCGCTGAGGACGGCTCCTTCGTTCCTCCCGACACCGAGAATCTCAATGAAGTTATCCGCTTCCTCCGTCGGGAGAAGGAGATACTGGAGACCCAATACGATTGTCAAATCCGGGAATCCAACCGTTACAAGCAGCAGCTTGACCACACTCGAACCGAGCTTGAACAGGCTCGCGAAAAACTCAGCCAGGAACGTCAGAACCAGGTTGAGAATCAGCAGAGCAATCAAACTCACGCCAAGCTCAAGGAAAAGATCGAGGAGCTCAATCTCTTCCGTGAAAGCAGTGTCACCCTTCGTCTTGAGGCTCGTCAAGCTCAGGAGAAACTTGCCGACAAGGTCAAGGAGGTTGAGAGCCTTATGGCGCAGATCGAACCTTTACAGACGTCCGTGCGCGAACTAGAGAACCAGGTTGAAACAAAGTCAGGCGAACTTCAGCAACTGAAGGAGGACCGTGACCGCTGGCAACAGCGGACGCAGAACATTCTGCAGAAGTACGACCGCGTGGATCCAGAGGAGCTTGCTGAGTTCAAGAACAAGATCACCACTCTGGAGGCAGAGCGCGACCAACTTATAGCCGAGAAGGCGCCACTCCAGGCCCAGATCGATGGCTTTGAGGAACAACTTGCCAATGCCAAGATCGAACAGGCCAGGATCACGGGAGAAGAGAAGGATGCACAACACAGTGAGCGGCGCGAAAGGCTCATCGAACAATTCAAGGGTCGCTCGCGCGAACTCTCGGGCAAGATTAAGGAGGCAAACCAAGAGAAGGAAGTTGCCAATCAGGCAAAGGAGCAGCTGGAGCAGGAACTGGTAGCGGTAAAGGAAGAGTTGGAGAAGGCGAAGGCTGCTCACGAGGAGGCACTTGCAAATGCCAAACCACCCCAAGCTGACACGCAAATGCAAGATACTCCTGAAGAAGGTGAGGCCGAGGAGGGACAGGAGGGGCAGGATTCTGGCGTTCCCAGCCCAGAGATCGCTCTCTTGGAGGCTCGAGCCCAGGCTGCAGAGGCTAAGGCTGCCGATGAGTCAGCAAGGGCTGCTGAGCTACAACGCCAAGTTGAGGCATTGGAGACGAAGGTTCAGGAGCTCGAAGGCCAGATTGTAAGTTTTTTGGGGGCTTTTCACATGCGATTCAGAGCTAACCGTTATCTCAGACCGAGCTCCAGCAACGCCTTGACACTACCGCTTCCGAGTTGATCCAGTTCAAAGAGGCTGCACCAACCGAGACCGTTCCGGCTGAGAACGCCGAGCCCATTCAGCCTACTGCTGCAGATACCGAGACTTTAGAGGCGCTCGAAAAACTCAAAGCTGAGCTCGCCACAGCCCAACAAGAGGTGGAAACCCTCCGTGCCAACGCAACTTCGACGAATACCACAGCACCGATCGGCGAAGTCGCGCCGACAGGAGAGGGGGCCGTCTCTGCTGAGCAGCTGGCCGAGCAAATCGCGAAGGTCAAGGCCGAGGCTGAGGAGAGCGTTCAGGCGGCGTCAACCAAGTTCCAACAGCGTGCAGACCAGATGAAGGCAGCTCTTACGAAGAAGCTTACCGAGGGCAAGCAGGCGATGAGGCAGGAGAACGAACAAGCAACCCGCAAGCTTAAGGAAGAACACGAGCAGGCTATGCAAGAGCTCAAGACGGAGCACGAGGCCGAGATTCAACGTATCAAGGCCAAGCATCAGAAAGAGCTCGAGCGCGTGACAGGCGGTGCACCGGGCGAGCAGCCTGCACCTACGACTACCGATGCTCCCGCCGACGGTCCCCCTGAAGGCGCGTCGGAGAGCGCACCTGCTTCTACGACCACCGAAGTCAAGTCCGAGCCGTCGAAATTCAGTGATCTCACCGACCAGGAGGTCAAGGATTTGGTCAACAACAACAACACGGTCAAGTCCATTATCACTCGAAACATCAAAACGAAGCTTTCTGTCGAACTGGAGGCCAAGGCTAAGGAGCTCAATGAGAAGCACGAGAAGGAGACCGAGGAGCTGCAGAAGAAGGCAGATGGCGCTGTTGCTATGGCAGAGAAGCGTGTCGCCCTTAAGCTGAATATGGCTCAAAACCGGGAACGCAATGCAACCGCGAAGATTGAGGTCGTGCAAAGGGCCGCCGAAGAGACGCCTGAGCGTCCAGTCGGAGAGGTTTGGGCCGTTGCCAAGGATGCTAAGCCTGCTTCCGCCGCGCCTGCCGCTCCAGCGCCTGCACAGCAACCACAGCAGCAAGCGCAGGCCCCCAACACAGCTCCTCAGGCCGCGCAGGTTGTGCCCCTGCAATCGCAACAGCAACCGCAACCAGCTGGAGGGTTTGGCCAGCCAGCCCAACAACAACAACAACAACAACCACAACAACAACAACCACAACAACAACAGCTCCCCCGACCTCAGGTCCCTGTGAACCAATTCCAAGGTCAGCAGGGCCAGCCTCCGATGAACCCTTTCCCGCCACAGAACACGGGCATTCCTCGCGCTGGTAGTGCCATGGGCCAGAACAACCAATTCCGACCCAACTCGCCATTCGGACAACAACAAATTCAGGGCGGCCAGGTGCAATTCCAGCCGCAAGGACAGGTGCAGCAGCAAAGTGGCATCCCGAATCCGCAGGGCAATCCTCTGCACAACCGACCTCCGCAACAGGGTCAGCCCAATGTCGGCACGGGCCCGACTGCTCTTCGCGGCCTCATGGGTCAGGGTGGTGGCACAGGCATCCCACGTGGCGGTGGCATTCCTAGGCCTGGCCGCGGTGGTGCGCAGGCAGGTGCCCAAGGTCAGCAAGGACCTGCTCAGAGCAATTTACCCAGGCGAGGAGGTGGCCATGGGCGCGGCCGAGGTGGCGGTCAGCAAGGGGGCCAGGAAGGAGGCAGTCCTGGTGCAGGAAGGGGCATGAGCGCGTCTGCGAAGCAGTTCGTGCCTAACAAGCGCCCGAGAGAGGATGGAGCTGAGGGGGGTGGTCAAGACGGTGGCCCCAAGAGGGCGAGAGGTGGTGGTAATGCCGGAAGTTGAAATATCTGAGGATGGTCGAGCATGGTTTACAGCGAAGACCGGGCGAACCATTGTATGCTGAAGCGTTCTTCTCTTCCACTTCAATGTTAATTTCTTTCTTGTGTTTTTTTTGCAGAGACCTGCGAGCACAGACTCCTTCAACTTTTTCTTTTTCGTTCATTCTGGCAGCAGGCTCAAAAGGCGCGCTCGGTCTCTGGGGGAATTAGCAACATTGTTGATGTCGTCACTTCATTTCCTGAACTGGTGGGGGCGTGTCTTCTTTATTTCACCTGCTCTCTCCGGGTTCTCTTCATTGCGTAATGAGCGCCTTTTCACAGTAGTAGCTTTTTGTGCTCCTCAGGCAGACGGGTAGGGAGAGAAGAACTAAAAAAAAGTATGGGTTTGATTCGTTGCTACGGACCTCCTCTTTCTTGGTGTATTGTGTTTCTCTGTCGCAGCTACGAGGTTGATTCGGGAAGTGGTGCAGCAAGTTCGCACATGGGCGGTTGACGCTTTCATCCGGATGCGGTCGGTCATTCTTCCAGTGCACATTCGCGTCCGGGAGAATGCTTCTGTTGCCCGTGAGGGTATGCGCACTTTGCGAATCTACCTCTTGAGATAAGCAGTGGAATGGGAGACTGAAAGGGAGACGGACGGGAAGTGCGAAACGGCAAGGGGCATGGCGATGCGGGTGAAGCGGAGGTGTATGAATAGGGCACATGAATGATCCACTTTGTGAGCTGGGACTGTGCGATATATTCTATGTTCAAAAGACCAATATTTGACTGTGACCCAAGCAGATTCTCCAGGCGGCTGCAGAGATCGAAGGTACAACGGAATGTTAAGATTCCCTGTCAGCCAGAGAGATATTTACGAAGTTCGCCAAATCTCCTTCAACGGCCGCTCTTGAACTGATTCAACGCGACATAAGTAAGAAGGCAAGAAGAAACGATTCAACAGCTGAAATGCTGAAGAAAGTCCTCACAAGGTTTGTTCGCCGGCAGCTGCTTGAGGAATCCCGGTTTCCCGGTTTCTCTCTTCCTTTCGTTGCGTGGTCGTGACATGCTCAACAGGGGCCTCATCCGCACACTGTATTCGCCGCCTCAGCCGAGACGAGGCTACACACAGCATGCGCACTCTCACCCAGCCCACCCACCCACCTTGAGAGGACGGAAGCGCGAACGCGTCGATCGATCAGCCAGTATCCGAAACCAAAAGTCAGGTCAAATCGGCAGGTCTGTTTCAAAAAGGATTTTTGTAAAACCGGCATCGATAGCGACAAATAACAGAAATTGGTATATAAACCCCTACACGAGCAGAAAAAAAAGGGTCCAAAATGAACTCCCAGAACCTTTCCTTGACCTAGCCTAGCCTGACCCGTAGTAATGTTCGCTTCCGATTTGGTATGATCAGGTATTGCTCTGTTGTGTGGAGGAGAGGAAGGGGGTAAGGAGGAGATGTGGACATCGACGGGCGGGTGTGGCCTTTTTCTCGAACTAAAATCTAGACTACTACACACATTTGGCGCGCAATTCCCTTTGCACGGCGAGGATGAAGGGTGGTTGGAAGAAAAGGAAGTGGCGGGGGAGGAGGGGAAAAGGCAAGTCCCATGAATTAAAAAGAAAAACAACCGGAGGACATAGGGAAGAGACAGACAAAATGACGAGCCTTTTTTTGGGTGAGTCCTCCAAAACCCCCTTTGTCATCAGCAGCCAGCCACCCGATGATGATCACCCTGCCTAAAGTCCCGTTCCCTGTAACCTGAAAAATCCTCTTCGGAAGCAAACCCAAACACTCTGGGCCGTTTGCTGTACATGCTCTACCCATCTTAGTGACGTCTCACAGATCGATCAAGCTTCCCTGCTGCTGCTGCTGTTGCTGCGGCTGGCCAAAGCTCGCGCCGAATGGGTTCGGGCTGCCCCCGAATCCACCCACCGGGCCCGTCTGAGCGGGCATAAGTCTTTGCTGGTTCGGGTTCGCGAAGCCCGTCTGCTGGGGCATACCAGTGAACTGGCTGTTCAGGAAGGGGTTGTTGCCGGTCTGGTTCTGCGTCAGGCGGGTTGCGCCAGCGCCCGCACTGTTGACAAAGGTACCTGGGGCAGTGTGCTGAGCAGGAATACGAAGGTTGCCGGTGTTTCCGAACGTATCTTGGCCGTCTCCGGAGGCGAGCAGCGCATTGAGGCGTGCCGAGTGAGGGTCCATGGGCTTTTCTTGTTGAGGGCTTTGAGCGTGGAAGCTTTGCGTGGGTTGTGGCTGCTGGAAGTTTTGCTGCGAGAAGTCGCGAATTGGGTTGAATTGGGCCGTCTGCTGCTCCTGGAGAGTGCTGAGAGAAGGAGCTGTCGAGCGGACAGGCTGGGCAGTCGCGGGACGCGTGATTGACGACGCAAATGGATTGTTGGAGCCGGTGGGCATGGGCTTGATGGAATCCGTCGTATGTGCACCTGAATTTGACGCCCATGGGTTGTTGCTGCCGGGCTGAAGTGTGTTCTGCTGCTGCTGCTGGCCGAAACCGTTGGTCTGCTGGCCCCACGGGTTGTTACCCATGTTATACGCGGTTTGCTGCGGTTGTAGATAGTTCGGGTGCTGGCCAAAGGCCTGGTCGAATCCGGTGGGCTGCTGCTGCTGGAAGCCGTTGTAGCCATATCCGTTCTGAAATCCGGTCTGCTGCGGTTGCATTCCCGTCGGCTGCGAGTAGGCAGAGTTCAGGAAACCGGTGTTTTGCGGCTGCTGCTGGTCGACCAGATTTCCGAACCAATCCACGGCACCTTGCTGCTGGTATCCCTGGTTCCATCCAGTCGGCTGGACAGCGGCAGGCTGGGCAGGGGTGTCGTCAAACAGGCTGTTGGCATTGGCTTCCTCAAGTTCCCTACGGCGTAGCTCCTCTTCCTCCTTGCTAAGCCGAATCGCCTTCTGCAGGTCTTCGTCGTCATCCGTGCGCTGCGTACGCTCGCGACGCCTGCGCTCCTCTTCCATCTCATTCTTGCTTGCTTCGATGGCCAACTTATACTCAAGATCCTCCTCGTCAGGCCTCTGCCGGCGCTGCTGGCGAGGGCGGGTCGCCTCGTTCCCATGGCCGCCCATGCCGTAATCCTCCAAGCCGGTAACGCGGGACTTCCATGATTTGCGGTCGGCACGCTCGGCGCGCAGTCGCTCTTCGTCGAGGATCAGGGAGGTGAGCTCCTTTGCGGAGACGCGCACTGTACACATAGCGTCAGCGGGAGGGCGGCTCAGGAGAGGGGCGCGACGGGGGCGGCGAACCGTTCTGGCCAACGTCGCGGCCGTCTTCGTCAACATATTGGAACTCGCGCAGAGTCTTGATGATGTAGAGATTCTTGCGCGCCCAGGTGACGACGAGCTCGGAACCCTCGTGCAGGCAGTAGTCGAGAACCTTGAGCGACTTGAGCACGTGGCGCCAGTTCTTGCCCTTGTCGTTCAGGCGCTTGTCGAGCATGTCCATGATCTGGTAGAAGTCCTGACTGCTACAACCATGTATCAGCGTCCTCTTTCGACATGCCCGCCGCGTCCGCGAGCGGCCGGCGCGCCGGGCGGGCACCTACTTGTTGAAGGTCAACTGGGCAATCTCGGCCATGTCGCTGCCGACAGGCCCCCATGGGTCGTTGCTCGTCGCTGGATCGCATCAGCTGGGCGCCCTCGCGGCGGTTGAGAGACGGGTGCGGCGTACCATTTCGCACCTTGATCTCGACGCTCGAGTAACCCTTGGTGACATTCTTCACGCTGCGCACCACCTTCGACATCGTGGCAGTGGGGGGCGCGCTGTGTCGCGGACGGCAGCGGGCTTGGTTCTGGGTGGTGTGCGGGTGCGCGGTGACGGAGCAGCGAGGGCGGTTGAGTAGGGTGAGGTTCGAGGGGATGGCCGGCTGGGCGAATGTCGGGCGATGATGCAACTTGGAGTCGCTAGGCCGGAGAACGTGCGGGCGCTTTAATTAGCCAGCGGGCGCCTCCGCAAACAGGCACGAGTGGGCGCGGCGGGCGATGGACGTGAACAAAAGCCGCGGGGGGCGCGCGATGCAGGCGTGCGCAGGGTGACTCTGGACGCGGCGGGTGGAGGAGCGAATTGTGATCTGCTGGGAGGCGAGCGGGCGCTGAGAGTCGTAATGCGCCCAGTTGGGCTCTCGCCGGCTGTGGCGTGCCTTGCGCAGCGGCGCAGTCCTCGGCGGCGCAGACGTGTCAGTCGGAGCTCCAAAGCCGCGTCTGCAACACCACCAGCTCTCATGCCTGAGCCATTTGCAGCTGCACCCATGTCGCGTCCAATGAGCCCCAGTCGCGCGTGCCGCAGCCCGCCGTCTCACTCGCCGACAGGGGATGCGAGGCCGGCACTGCGACCTGCCCGCCTTGTCCTACATCACCCCAAACACTGCTCGACTTTTGCTCTCACCAGCAGACGCAACGATGCCCGTATTCGTGTGGCAAAACGACTCGAACAGCGTGCACCGCCGCTGCGCTGCGTCATCTGCCGTCGCTGCCGGCCAGCGCTCTTACGGGCGCTTCTCTGCGCACGGGCGCCATCGCGTGTCTCCCCTCCGACACTCTCGCGCGTCACGTTTAAAGCAGGGCACGCATCAGATGTCTAAACACATTTTAATGCTCTCGCTTTTTAGCCCCAGTAGTAGGAAACCCCGCCCCGCCTGATCCGTCGTGCACAACCAAGGAAAATAAGCCAGAACCCGCCCGTGTCGCGCTGAGAGCCTTTGGACGCCTCCCGTTGGCCCCCCTCTCTAGAACAAACGCCCGGTCGCAAGCCCGCAGAGCAAGAAAGCCAGACCCAGAGGAAAACCCTCGGATATCTCCATCTCTGCACCTAAAGAAGAAATAGAATAACACATGCAAGACCCTGAGCCGAATTAGGGTACTAAGGGAAAGACCACCATAGGCCACGACAAAGGAGAAGAAACAGGAAGGAAGAAATCAGACCCTGATGCTACACTCGCAAGATTGCTCCGTCACGCTCCATACCAATGCAAGGGACATCCGTGATGGCTGTTTGACAGCCAGCTGAGATGGGAATTATCGCCGCTGACGAATGGTGCGGCTGGCCGACTCGCTCTCCAGATCTCATCGTACAATTAATCGCGCTCAATTAAGTCGAGTTAATTATTGGACAGGAGGCGCCCACATGTTCTCGGCCATCCTCCTGCGAGGGTCATAGCCGTCAGGCTCAGTGCTGTTGGGCCTGGCCATGTTCGGGTTGCCATAGTACATGTTGGGCGCAGACGCGCCATAGTGCGGCTCGGGGTACGTGTACGAGTCGTTGCCACTAGGCGACGGCATGTTCTGCTGAGCAGGCGACTGCCAGCCCATGTGGCTCATGTGCGGGCTGCTGTGAGCGCTGCCGGGTTGGTTCTGCTGAGGCTGCTGTTGCTGCTGCTGGGACTGAGCGGCGCCAGTGGGAGGCTCGAGCACCGAAGGAGGGCCGTAGCCAGTGGGATGCGATGTGATGGGCGGCCTCGGCTGGGAGCTGACCGAAGTGTAGGGCTGAGAGGTCAAGGAGGGAGAGGAGCGCGGGCTAGGCTGCTGCATCTCGGTGCGCAGGTGCGCAGGCATGTTGGCGCTCTGCATGTAGGCGAAGTCGGAGACCTGACGGTGCATGGCAGGCATGACCGGCATGCCGGCAGCGGGTGACATGGAAAGAGGACGGTTGTTCGGGGACGGCGTGGGGAGGGGAGAAGCCGTCTCCGAGTAGTCGTCCGCGTCAGAGCGGACCGAACGCGCTGGCGCCTGCGACGCCCGCGAAGCCAGAGCAGCGGCCGTAGCAGCTGCAGCCTCCTCGACCGTACCAGTGTGGTGGTTTTGGTGACGCGTAAGGGTTGTCCTGCGCGTGAAGGTCTTCTGGCAGTCGGCGTACGGGCACTTGTACGGGCGCTTGCCCGAGTGGATGCGACGGTGACGCGCAAGCGAACTGGAATCGCTGAATGGCTGAAATCCTTTACGTCAACATGATTCGACAGGCAACGGATGCGGGTCGTGACTTACCTTGCCGCAACGCTCGCACATGTGAGGCTTCTCGCCAGTGTGAACACGCTGGTGGACGGTCAAAGCAGACCTCTGAATGAACTGCTTGCCGCAGTTGGGGTAGTCGCAGACGTGCGGGCGAATGCCGCTGTGGATCCTCTCTGTTGTGCTGTCAGACCCATTGAAACGAAAACAAAGTGGCGACGCGTCAAAACTTACCGTGACGCGCAAGATCGCTGCGGCGAGCGAAGCCCTTGCCACAGGTCGAGCAGGCGAAGGCCTTGGGCGGACCACTGTCCGACGCGGGCCTACCACCAACCTGCTGTTGCTGCTGGTCGGGCTGGACCTGAGGGTACGCGTGCTCTGGAGGAGGGTTGGGGAGGTATTGCTGGTTCATCATGGGCATCGGCGCGTTCATCGCGGTAGGGGAGGGATAGCGCATGCCATTGGACATGGCGGCGGGCATCGGCTGATACGCCTGCAGAGGAGGAGGGGCGGGTTGAGGGTAGCGTGACTGGTAGTCGTTCGAGGGGTGCGGCGAGACTCCGCGCTCGGAGTTCGTCTCGGACTTGATCTGGCCGTTCTGGTACGGCGCGGGGGCGTATTGTTGCTGCATCGTGGATTGCATGTCGTAGGACATAAAGGGTCTTCCTGCTAGAAGGCGTCCAGGCATCTTAGTATTGAGTATGTTCCCAAGTTCCATATCCCCCACACAGCCAAAAAAGAGGGTGAAGTCCACGCGTGTGCAGGTTCTGCAGGCGTGGAGGAGGTCTAAGGAAAGGCGAGTCCGAGGAGGCGGGGGAGGTGCGCACCAGTATAACGGGCTTTGGCTTCCTAGACCGCTCCTTGTGTGGGCGAGGGTTTTCACCGACGCGACGCGACCGAGTGACTTGCGATTGGGACGCCTGTGCGGAGGCTGCTCACCAACTCCACCAACACTGAGTAGGGATCGAGGTGTTGCGGAGGGTGGTCCGTCCGAGGGCGAGAAGTATGGGCCGGGCCACGCGAGGGTCAAAGCTGGTGCAGCACTACCGCGGACAACGTCAGCTATCGTCAACAGCACGCTCGGGAGGGCAGGAGGGCCACATTGAGGGCGGAGGGAGCGCGGAGGGAGGGCGTGGTGCAGGCGCGGCGTGCCGGTGCGGAATAGGGGAGGGCAGGCGTTGGCGGTGCAGGGCGCGCCGGGGGCGGGCGCGACTCGAGCGCCGGCACCGCAGAACAGGACGTACCTTTGAGACGGGGCAGGGCAGGAGAGAGGGCGGAGGGAAGGTTGGGACGAGGAGAGTGAGGGTGAGAAAGTTCGAAGGTACCTACGTGGAATACCGTTCTTTTCCTTCGCGTTTTGGATCTGACAGAGATGCGCTAGGCCGGATTGGGCGTGGCGCTAATCCCTTGGCTTAACCCGATTCAACCTGACAATTCTGACACCTGCGCAGCAGAGTTTCACCAGTCCCGATGGCGCTGGCGGAATGAGTGGTCGTCCTGTCGCTGCGGGGGGTTGCGGCGCGTTCTGCTGCGGTCGCTGCCCGAGAGTGCGCAGGCCTGTGGCGTCTCCCGCTGGCCTTGCTCGCTCGTGAAACTTTGTCGCGGGCGCTTCTCGAACGCCAGCGAAGCTCGAGAGTGGGAGGTAGAGCGTGTGTCGTGTCGCCGTCGGGCGGGCCTAATGGTTCCGGAGTAATCTCGTGCAAGCCGTCCACAACAGCCGTGTCGCGTAAAAATCTCTTCACGTCGTCGGATGGGGTCTTCCGCCGCGGTCAGTCGTGCCGAATCGGTCGTTGGCGGTGCGAGTACCTTCGGACGCCTACGTGCAGGTACCAGACGTGCAGATGCAGGCAAGCAGCCGGGTTCAATGGTCGTAGCCTCGTAACAGGTGCTGAGGAGCGGTCCCAGGCGTGGTTGGGTATGTATAGATGTATAGTCAAGAGCCGCCTTGACTCGGGCGATGGGCACTCGGGGACGCGGGAGGGTGTCTGGCCGGGGCACGCAGAATGGTCACAGCAAGAAGGGTCACTTTCAGGTCGGGGCGTCAAGGCAGTTATGTAGATCATGGGTTGTTTACCGTCGCGTCGACGTGGGAGCTAGCCGGCGTCCCAAAATGACAGCCTTGCGGGTTGGGCGACCCTGGCCAACCTTCGCAGCAGCGTCAATGCGCCGATGGAGGTTCGCAGCATGGGATCGCTGGGGCGCTCATGCTGTCGCGTCAAAGCTTGTCTGGAGCATCCACCGCGCTCACCGCACCGCTCCACACTGGAGCCGGCTAGCGGAAAAGGGGCGTAGCCCGGCCAAGGGGCCCTCCGGCGGCGTCGCAGCCACGCCATCTCACGCTGCCCCAAGCCGCACTCCCCACGCGCGCAGTCGCCGCTGGACGCTGGCGCGGTGATGTAGCAGGAGCCCCAGGGCGCTGGTCGCAGGGGCGGGCGGGCTGCTGCACGGCCCAATGCACGCATGGTGCCGCCACGTTTAGAAGAGGCGTGGAAGGCCGCTAGAAGCGGCGCTAGAAAGCCCCTTTGGCTTCCAACCTTACGGGCGCGCCGGGATCGCTCTGCTGTCACGCTGCAGGAAACGACTGGCCCCAGGATCGCCTGACAAGGCGCGGCCACACAGGCACACAGGAACCGAACAGAAGGGCCTTCTCGCAGGCGGCCGGCAGCAGGCTCGCTGCAGGGCAAGGTGCGCGTCGTCTGCAGCCACGAAACGCGGCTGGATATTGCGATGGCCGTCTCTCGCCCGCGGCCGCGATCTAATTAGCTACGTGACACCCGCAGCCGGCGCCCGTTTTTCATAAAATCATAAATGTCCAAGGGGCTTGGGCGGAAGCCTATTCCCAATCTCGGCTGGTGGTCGGAAATGCGCTTGGCGGGAGTGCTAGGCCCTCACCAGCGCCCACAGCGCGCCCATTCCGTCACTGGCGGACGGGCTGCCGACAGCCGGGCGTGCGAGTTGTAGCATTCAATTCCAGGCGCCGGTGGAGCGCCTTTTGTCATCGCCGGCCCACTGCCGCCACGACCTGCTGGCCGCCGCGGCAGATCCCCGCGCGACCGCGCGCTCAGGGTGCGGTCGTGGTGGTTTGCGCGAGCCACACGTGCGAGTGATCCGCGAGCATGCAGGAACAGCGCGGCAGGCATCGCTTCCACAGCTCTTCTCGAAGCCGTGGCGAGTCAAGGCGCAGGAGTTTAAAGGGGCACGGATCGCGGAGCTCCGGCGGGCAACGGTGCTGCAGCGGCGGCGAGGCACGCGTGACCTTCTTCGCGGCTTCGACGCAGGCTTCCACCAGATCCGCCTGTGCGCGGCCTGATTCAAACACGCCAGCCCACCCCAGCGCGGGCCCACTCCTTTTTCCCCTTCGCAGCCGCCGCCGCTCACCACCAGGCGCACGAGCAATCTCCGAGGCCTGCGCGCCGTCCAGAAGCATTCCTCTTTCGGCGGTGTAGACTCGCCACTTCACTGCGATCAGCCCCCTTTGCCAATGGTCTCGCGCAGCGCCGCTGATCGCTGGCCCTGCGTTCCGCGCAAAGCCTTGTTCATGACTCGAAACAAGGGCGTTTCAGCGGCGGCGATCTGCCACCGCGCGCGTCTCCTGTTCAGGCGGCCGCGCGAAGCACCCTGATGCCGGGCGACATCATCTACCAGCGGGCGCCATCCTTGTCGCCAGTGCGCGATTCGACACGGAGCAGTCCCTGACAGCGCTTCGTCCGGCCGCCGTCAGAGCTTGTGGCTGCCGCCTCAGGGGTGCCTGCCGGCTAGCGCTCGGGCGCGCATAGACGCAAATTTCCTTCTCGAAGCCTGCCTTTCAAGGCGTAGTCCGTCCAATTTCCGCACGGCGCAGCGCGCGCCCGTGCCTGTCACAGCTCGCGTTTCTCGAAGATTGCTGCTTCGGGCCTAGCCCGCGTGCAGCGCGCTGGAGCGGTGAGCTATTTCGGGCGTGTGCGCTGCCAGCGAACGGCGCGGTGCTGGCAGCGACCCACTCCTGGATGCCGCACCGGATGCGCCGCCTGCCTCCCCGACCACCAGGAATGCGTGCTGCTCGTCCCGCCGCCGCCGCCAAGCCCTCGATGCTCGATCAGTCGTCGCGCTGCCTCACCCACGTCCGCCCATCCGCGCGGCCCTCGACTCCCGGCGGGGCGCCGCCCACCTTCCGCGCCATGATCTCACCGCACTTCTCCAGACTCCCTCACCGCACTCGTTCCTCAGAGCGGTCTGTCGCCTGTCGCGCAGAGCACTGGGCAGACGTTCTCAGGGACTAGCCGTCGCCGCTTCCCAATTTCATCTCCCCGGCGCCGCCGCGAGTCAGTGACGTGACACACGGCTGCCCGCGACAAGCCAGGCCGCCGGCTGTCCAGCAGCCAGATTCAGATCCCGCTGCCCACCTGCGTCCGAGATTCTGGGGACGCATGCCGCGCCGCCTGACCCCAACCCACCGGCTACGCGAGCACCTGTGAGCTGGCAGTCAGACCGCCCGCTAGCCGCAACCGGTCAGAGGTGCTCCTCGTAACGACACCTCTGGAGACCCAGCGGGCGCCCGGCCCGCCACACCTTGACGCAGGAAGAGCGGATACCACGCTTTCTCCGGCTTCTTCCCTAGCCGATTCTGGCCGGCCCGGGTACGTGACCAGACGCTCAGGACCACTGGCACCGCGTGAGGTCGAACGGGCCCTGACCCGCCGGCTCTGGCGTGCGGGCCCGACTGGGTCCTCCCGGCTTCTTCAGGCCTTCCAGAAGGACCGAGGGGGCCTCGCCTCGCGCTGTGTGCTGGCAAGCGCAGCTTGAGCCGCCTCTGCGGCGCTGGCAGGCGTTGGAAAGGGGTCTTGAAGGGGCCTTTGCCACCTCAGTGCTCGCGGGTAAGGCAGACCGGCCGCATGAGAAGTGCTTCTAACCTGGATTCCCATGCATGAACGCCGCACGCCGCGTCCACAATTCGATCATATCAACCAAAGTGGCTCAGCAAAGCGGGAGAGCTGCAATCTTGCAGGCGTCAGCCAGTCCTCCCGGGAGACTTGGGCGGCAAGGCGTCCAAAGCTCCCGCCGTGTGGCTGCCTGTAGGGTAGTGGCGAGATGTGGCCAACGCCATCACACGCTGCCCGTGGTGCAGAGGGAAAGTCTTTGCGGCAGGCCTGTCAAGCTTTGCCTCGTGCGGCGAGGCCATCGCGGGTTCAGCCCTACGGCGTACCAACGGTACGCAACTTGAACGTGCTAGGTGATTAGCACCTCCAATGCCTCTACGTCAACTCTGCATTGACGCGCCCTTTAATATCGGGGACCCCGCACCGATTCTCAATCCATGGGAATAATCACTCTTTCTATCACTCTTGCAGAACTTGGCCTGCCTATTCAGTACAACTCAAGAAACTCTCTCACAGGGCTGAGTGTCACTTGACCGGTTCATCGTGATAAACCACACTCATCTCCCATTACACGCGTTTTCAAACCTTCAATCACCTGAGGACCACTTCACATTTCCCGGCCCGATGTCACCATCCCGCCACTCTTGTTTGCTGCCCAAGTCCTTATCGATTTGTCGAGACTGCAGATCAATGATCTGAGAAATTGGTGATGCGTATGCATTGACACTGAGTCGCCAGAGCTTAGGTAAAGAGGCCGTTTTCCCAATCACATCAATCACATCAATCACATTATCTTGTAGAGCTCCACCGTGTCGCTTGAAGCCGTCGCGGTGCTACATTGCGGTACCACATAACTTAGTCGCCTGCAAAGCAATCGAACGATGGATTCCGAGTAGCGAAAGGCAACAGAATATCTGTTTCATCAACGACACGGCTTACGCGCGCACCAACTTAGTGGGACAACGGTCGGGGCGGTTTCACATTCCGCACGCACGTCATACTGTTTCTTCAAACCTCCGGTGCACCGACCTTCAACAGTAGACTCTGGCTGTGGTCCGGCAACGTCGCCAGTATCCGAACCTCAACGCTTGCGAAATGCCCAATGCATGCGGTACAGAAGCGCCTGGCTCGCTCACTAAGTATGATCCAAGAATCCCGACAACACCAGGTGGGCAGTCTCAGAAAAATTAGACTTCTACGGACTGTGGCTTACATTCTCGCAGCACTCATTGTCGTTATCTCGCATCCTAACCGGACCGCAACACGACTCCTCATCATGCGCGACCTGTACCCGTGACCCTTCACTGTTGACTCTTCGTTGCCTCTATACCTCAGACCACAAGCCTTGGCTATTCAATGCATACCCAGAGCTCGGCTAGCAAGCGCAGCGCAGAACCAACATTCCAAAACGCAAAGGAGCGGAGGGAGGAGAGAGGCGTCACGCGTTGCCGCCGGTCAGACAGGCGAGGCATGAAGTTGATTGCTGTGGGGAAACAACCCAGAGACCCGGGAGTCGCTTTACGATGCCCGACAATGCGTTCTGCCACGAACAACAAAGTTAGGCGAAAGCTGGTCAACATTTTGACGTAAAGGCGCAGTTGTCAGGGAGGGTGAGTATTCTATCCACCAGAGAGCGGTTTCAAAGGTCTGGCGGTGAGTATCAGGATTTTCTCTTCGGAAACGGTCTTCTTTGGATGGATGTCTGCGCTCCTCATGCTACGGCACATGAGAGCACGAAAAGGCGTAATCAATGCGGGCTCTGTCCTCCGGCTCGACAACTCTTAAACGCCAACGCCCCCGCGAACTCACATCACCGGAGTGGCCAGAATGACAAATACAAGACGCAGCCCAGAGCCTTCATGCTGGCGTTCGTCTGCGGCACCACGGGCTGGCTACAAGAGCCGCCACATGCCCTGGCAGCTCTCACGGCAGTGCACAAGCTCACTTATCAGCGTAGATACGTCCATTAACGAGACTTGCTGTTGCGCGACTGCGTATTTCTGCCTCCTTGAAGCATTCAGGATATTCCGTTAGCCCCCTGATCGGTCAGTGTTGGCACTCGTGGTTTCTCTTCATCACCCGTAGGACATTTTACTTCGTTCAGGAATACATCATGGACAAGGGACTTGCGGTCATACTCCTAAAGCTCACGCACATTGTTCAACTCCATCTTCAGTGCCACTCATTCCGCAGATTTCTCTTCAGTGGAGGGCTTGCGTTACAGTCCCAATATTATCTGGAAGAGAGTGATCATCTGGATGTAAAAATGAATAAGGGGTTTCTCTAGGCTAGCGCTTGACTAACTTCGAAGGGGTCAGCTCTTCAAGTAGCTTCGGTATCATGTCGCCCACTGGTATGCCTCATTGCAAAGGTTTCGGGAGGATTAGGAGACTCTCGATGTTAAATTCTTTTTCACAACCCTTTTGGACATTCTTGTCTGCTGCATGCAGTTTCTTTATCAGAGGCTGATCTTATGTTCTTCAAAGTCTGCTTTCTTCAATCAGTGTACTTTAGGAAATCAAGCAGCAGGTGTACACTGGCCAAACGGGGGGGTTAAAAAAAAAGAATGTTTTCTTTCTATTGCATATTGCAGAATTCATACGCGTCAATTCAAGACAATTCGATCTGATTGCATGGTATAAGAAAGGCTACGTTGTCGATCTATGGTTGAATATCCAGACCCAAAGCTCACGAACACCTCGCTCGAGCACCTTACATTCGACTAACTCCTCGCACAGTCGGGACTGCCTAAATTAAACCCGTTACCGCTACTGCACTACCCAGTCAGCCAGATCTCTCATCCAATAGGTGGGAGTGAACATTTGCCTTGCTTTCTCAATATCTGAATCAGTTCCCAATTTCCGTTCATTATTCAGAGCCATTGACTTTTCCCGCCTTTAAGTTGTTGTGCAATTAAACACCCATGACCTTCCAGCTCCAGAAGCCGAGGTATTGCTCTACCAATTTTGTTTGCGCTGTCAGCAGATACACATACTTATCAGCATTCAACTCTGACGAATGCCGCAGAGACATGGCTCTGTTCCTGACTCTTATGGCGGGGGGAAGGCTGTGCAATATGCGCAGTCGGCGGAGACAGCCGCAGGTATGGCCAAACAGAACCAATTTGGTATAGGCGTGCAAATGGCGTCGATTCAACGATCAAGTGGCTGACAGCCTCGGAGCAAGCCGGGATCGATCCAACATCCAACCCGACCAAAAGCAGAAGGCCACAGCAAAGTGTGTTCTCCATGTGATAGCGTGTTCTGAATCACCAGTCGCAAGATAACGATTTCGTGGTGTGTCAGGGTTCGAGAAAAGCGCTTGGGTTTGCCGTTTCCCCTCCCGCTCCTCTTCCTTTCTTTCCTTTTGCTCCCCAAAGTCAGGAGGCTGACATACGAGCGTGGGCTGCAAACGGAAAGCTCGGAAGATACATTGGAGCAGTTCACGGAGAAGCTGAACCGGAGTGAGCGGCCAGGTCTTGAGCAGCAGGCTTGGGGAGATGCCGATGTTTCCCCCAGCAATCCCTGAAGGATTGAAACATTCTTGTTGGTGTGCGTTGCAGTCAGGGTGCAGAGCTCAAACAGGGCCGGCGTCATGGTACGGCGCCACGTGTGGCTTGGGCGCAGCTGGTGCTCGACGCGCAGGCCCCGGCGCAGGGCTGGGGCTCCTGGGGCTCTTGGGGCTCTCCTGGGCTCCTCGGCTGCGGCTGGGCCAGCGCGGGCAGCAGCAACGGTGTTTCGCCCAAGTGCCGGAATGCACGCGATCCCGCCGACCCAACTACCGAAACCTTATTGCACCTCCCGCGCGCGCTCCGTCATCACTCATCATCATCTAAGCAGCGCGGCACTAACCCCGCCGTTGCTGAAACCCCGACTCACTGCCTACCCAGTGCATCCCATCGCCTTCCCGAAACACCCATTACTTGCTGAGCAGACAGCCCACCGGCTGCCCGATTTCTAATCCGCCAAGCGCACCTCACAATTTACCTGCCTCGTATTGCCCGCCGGCTCCATCCATCCGTACAGCGTGCCCCAGACGCAGCTCTATAGCAGACCTGACCACAGCCGGGGAGATCGCTGGTTTCGCGCCAGCGGTCCATCCCGCATCAGGCAACCGATAGTCGACTCGGCGGCGCAAAGCAGGCTCAGGGGGCGGTCCTACTCGCCGCTGCTGCAAGGTAGGCCCATCCGTGAGGTACCGACGAGGAGAACGCTATATAAACCATGTACATACGTCCCCATGTGAACGAAGTCTTCCCCTCACTCAGCCGCTAGCTGCATCTTCTCCGCCCGCTGGTGTTGAAGTCCAACCAACCCCTTCTCTCGCTCTCAACCACCTTTCTCCTACGTCTCTCTCCAAGCCGCCCTCCCCCCTCAAAAAAAAAAAAAAGCAAACCTCCCACAAAACCACCATGCACCTCCCCACCCTCGCCGCCACCGCCCTGGCCCTCCTTACCCCCTCCGCTAGCGCCAACCCCTGGCGCCCAACCTACAGCCCCGCCCTCACCTCCGGCGCGCCGTACTGCCCACCCCGCCCGGCCGCGCCCGCCGCCCAGCGCGCCATCTTCGGCGAGTTCATCCAGAAGTTCCTGGTCGAGCAGAACGCGACGCGCGCGCTGCTCGACCACGCGGCCGAGGACTACATCCAGCACAACCCGTTCTTCGCGTCCGGCCGCCAGGTCGCCATCGACGCGCTGTCGGGCGTGCCCGCCGCCGCCGTCAACTACACCATCATCAACCAGGGGTTCGACGCCGATCGGGGGTGGGTGCACTACCGGCTGGATGCGGCGGGGGCGCCGCGGCCGAGCGCGGTGGTCGATGTGTTTAGGCTGGAGGGGACGTGTATACGCGAGCATTGGGATGTGATTCAGGAGAGGCCGGCGAATGCGACGAACCCGATTGCGATGTGGTAGAGGGGAGGGGGCTGGATGTGTATAGGGGGGGTGTGCGTGTGGGAAGGTGGCTGGGGCAGCGGGTGGCGTGGTTGGTTCGGTTGTGTTTGGTCGTCGATGTACAATCACTTGACAAAAGTTCTCGCGTGATTAAGCGAGACGCGTCAAAACGCGTCTCGAGCGCCCACACCTCCAATCTTCGCACCACCAAAATGGCACCACAACGCACTCCTCTCAAAGAGCTCTTTGGCACACATACTCCCAATCAACACTAATCTCCACATCAGCGAGGAATTTTACTTGCCTGCAAGGCTCTTGGCAAGAAGCCTGCCTGGTTCCAGAAGCACCTGGGCGTGCCTGAATCTTCGGTACGCTCGACTATGCAGCTCGCGCCATTACGCAACGAAGGGCGCTCCCAATTACGGACTGGCCGGCCAAAATGTCTTTCAGAAACCGACAAGCGACATATTCTACGCGTGGTGCGAGCCAACCCAAAATTCACGTACCAAGAGGTCCGGGAAGTTACAGGTGTGACCTGCCATGACCGGACCATCTCTCGACTCTTGGACACCTATAACATAAAGAAATGACGTGCAGCTGGCCGCCCGGAACTCACGGAAGAACATGCTGCTATCAGAATTGCCTGGGCACTCGAGCATGTGCACTGGACCGAGGCGCAATGGAAGAAAGTCATCTGGTTAGATGTCAGGCCCCTCAGGCAGCACCACCATGGACTGTAGGGTAACTAACCAGCAGCAGCTAGCAACCAGGAGGGAGACCCGGTCACGTGCCAGGGCACGTGCACAGCGCTAGGTACATGGCACGGGCCCAGCGCCAAGCGACTGGGTATATTTACCCTTCGCCCTCTCCTTCTAGACTCTCTTTCCTTTTCTCCTTGTACATAGATTTTCAGTTGAGAGCAATACCACCCTTTCGGCTTTGCTGCCTCACATTAGATGAGTGCTCTGTGGAGCGAGGAAAGGGCCAGAAAAGGGAGTGGTGCTTTCGCACTCCTAGCCAAAAATGGGACCTCCAAATGGTCCAACCATATTATGGTATGGGCAGGCTTTTCTGGCTTACGAGGAAGGTCTCCTTTACACGTAATAGTACGTGATCCTTTAGCTAAGAGGGGTGGCTATTCAGCCAACTCTTATCTTAAGGTTCTCGAGGAAAACATACCAAAAGTGCATAGAAGAGGTATGACTTTTATGCAGGATAATGCTCCAATTCATACTGCAATAAAAGTTAGGGGATGGTTTAAAAGAAGGCGGATAAATCTATTAGATTGGCCACCTTATAGCCCGGATTTGAATCCAATTAAACATATCTGGTTTCATTTAAAGTCTAAGGCATTAGAGCTATATCCAGAGCTTAAATACTTAACCGGATCAGTAGATTTTGTTAGAGAGAAGCTGGGAGAAGCATTACGGGAAGCATGGGAGGCTTTGCTACAATCTTTATTTGATTCTGTATTAGGTAGTATAAAGCGTAGGTGTGAGGCAGTTATCGCAGCAGAGGGCTGGCATACTAAGTATTAGCAAAGAAATAATACTAGCATCCTTCTTCTTACTCAATTTTAACTTAAAAACAACTTAGTATAAGAGCTAGGAAGCATGCGTTGAGAATCAGTAAGTTGATGGGGTACGAGGGTTATCGCTTCGGAAGCGCCCGCGCGAGAACTTTTGTCCTAGTACTGTATATATGTGCTTTCAATGTCGATACTTCCAGCTTTCGGTCGCGATCGTCCGCTGACACGATGGCGCTGTCGTCATCTCCTCGACTCCGAGAGTGACTTCGATACGATAGTGCCCTGTTCCTTCTCGATACTGTACCAGTTCGAAGCCTCAGGCATGCACGAGTAGATGGGAAGCATCCCGCCGACGACAGAGCTACCCGGGCAGATCACCCAAGCAGTCGGAACGAATCTGTGTGATTAGCAACAAATTTGTAACAAGCCTGCCAAAAAATATTGCGGAGCTTGCGCACGAAATAACATAGGTGTCCGCGTTAAGGTTTCCATGAAATTGGCTACTGCAAGTCTGGTCTTAGTATAAGCTTGTTCGCCAGATGTCTTCCAAATAAGAACCAAAGGCTCCTCCCAAAAAGAAACGCCGCAACCCATGCCGCGCTGACTCAAAAGCAGCAAAGAACCTAGGATCCCAATCGGCCCCGGCCTAGACCAACACTATATCTACAAACCCCCAGCCAGCCCTACACGTTTAAGCCGCAACAAACACGCACCCCTCCTCCAAACCTTATCGGTGGAATTCCCCGACACCGACAACGGCAGTTCCAAATCCGAAACGTCCGACGTGCAACCTCTTTGCCGCCCCCACCCCTCCTTCCCACCTAAGCCTTGGGAACACCCCCGGTGCCGAACAGCTCGAGGTGCACCCTCTCCTCGTCGACGCCCAGCTCCCTGAGCCCCTTCTGCACGTCGACCATGAACCGCCCCGGCCCGCACACGTAGTACCGCGCCCGCGCGTCGCGCACGAACAGGTCCCTCTCGGCGTCCAGCTTGTCCAGGTCCAGCCGGCCGGCGACGTCGTAGTCCGCGCCGGCCACGTCCGCGGCGTCGGGCCGCGACACGAACGGCACGCGGCGGAGGTTGGGGTGCGACGCCGCGAGCGCGGCGACGTGGGTGCCGAAGGCGCGGGCGCCGGTGGTGCGGGCCGCGTGGATCCAGGCGAGCGGGCGGGTGGAAGGGGCCGAGGTGGTGGTCAGGGAGTTGAGGATGGCGAGCAGGCAGGTCAGGCCGACGCCGGCGGAGAGCAGCACGACGGGCGCGTCGGCCGGCGCGGCGGCCGCGTCGAGGTAGAAGTCGCCGTACGGGTGCGACACGCGCAGCACGTCGCCGGCGCGCTTGTCCGCGTGCAGCACGTTCGACACGCAGCCGGCGGGCGTGGCGGCGGCGGCGCCGTCTTCGCGCTTGACGCTGATGCGGTAGTGGGACGGGTCGGGCGCGTCCGAGAGGGAGTACTGGCGGGCTTGTTTGAACTCGAGACCCGGGACGTGAGCTTGGATCGAGATGTACTGGCCGGGGAGGAAGGAGGGGAGGGGCTTGCCGTCGACGGGCTCGAGGTAGAAGGAGGTGATCTCCGAAGACTCGGGCTCCTTGCGCGCGATGCGGAAGTCCCGCCAGTCGGTCCAGCCGTCGGCGCTCTGGTACAGCTCGGCTTCCTTGCCGATCATGATGTTGGCGAGCTGCCAGTACGCGGCTGCCCAGGCGTCGTGGATCTCGGGCGTCAGGGCGTCGCCCAGGATCTCCTTCATGGCGGCCAGGAGGTAGGTGCCGACGATGTTGTAGTGCTCGGGCTGGATGTACAGCGAGGCGTGCTTCTGGCAGATGAGCTCGACGGTAGGGCTCAGGACTCCCAGGTCGTCAATGTTGGAGGCGTATGCGTAGAGAGACATGGCGAGTGCTCGGGGCTGGTGGCCAGTGACTTGGTGGGTATTGCTGAAAACGTTGTTGAGCTCCGGGTTCTCACGCAGCATGTTGGCGTAGAAGCGGGTGGTGATGGTGTTGCCATACTCGGCGAGGATAGGCACGGTGGCCTTGATGATTTTGGCCTGCTCGGGAGTCAAGGGCATTGTTGTTGCTTCGGGTATCCTAATGGATTGGGTGAAAAGTGGGAGAGATGTGGTTGAAGTGGTGGGCTGTGATGTGATGCCGTCACCTCAGGAAAGTCGCCAGCTCTCTTATAGATGGATTGATGATTCAGACTCCGCGGATATACAGAAACAGGAGCACGGTAAGCAGACAGATTCTCAGGATGCGGATGACTGTGTGGTCACTCCACCTGGCGCAACACTCCCCAGGAAGGGGAAACTCGGAGCGCTGCCTGGCGCACCGTGTTTTCGATGGCAACCCGCTGTCGGCCACGATAAATGGCGCCAGGGCCGAAGAGGCAAGCAGGATCAGCTCCATCTGACGACAGCCGTTGCGGCTGACGAAGCGAAGCCTATGGCAGCGGTTGCAGTTACGCGATCTTCGGTCTGGAACGGGACCGCGGGAGCGGCAGCGCCGTGTCAGCGTGAACAGCAGCGGGCGGATTCGTCGCGGGCGTCGAAAGTTGCGGCCGGCGGACATCGTTCTCCGCGGAGATGCGGAGAATGGCGGAGAGCAGCCGCTGGCCGTGTCGGCCCGTTCGACTCAACCCTGCGGTCCAGTTCCGCGTGCAGGCGTCGCTGTGTCGCTGATATTTTGGCTCGGGGCCGAGACGGAGGTGACATGGCGAAGATGGTGGTTGGACGCCGCGTTGGTGATGGCGAGGCCGATGGTTGGTGAAGAAGGTGGGAGCAGTGGGCTGGCGGCCTGGCTGCGAGAAATGCCTGCGGCCACCACTTTCCCTCTCCAGCCCCTGCGACGAGGGGGTCCAGGGCCTGCAGGACACATGTTCCTCTACAGTTCCAGTAAACAACCAGATATCTTCACGTCCAAGCCGTCCCGCAGGTCGATCAGCCTGTCCTTTGTGTGTTCATTTGGCTTCGTTTCCAGCATCATTCACAAGCCTACACACGACAAGCATGCAGGAACACGTCCTCTCCGCCACTGTCTGACTTGTTATCCATGCGGGACTCACGTGCGGTGTCAGCGGTAGTCCCGGAGCCCCGGTCTGCGCACGGCAGTGGCTGAAGGATTAACGTCGCAGCCAACACACACAAACACCATGCGTTGGTGCGTCGACAGGGCTGAACGGCCACGAATTAAAATTCTCCGAGCGCTAGCTGGATCCAGACAGCCTGCTGCACCCCTCCACCCCAACCCTCAACCCGCAGATCGTTGTCGTGCTGGACCCACGCCAGCTACTCACAGACCGGACCTCTTGCAAGCTACTTACCTACCAGCGCTGATGAAGGCCTGAACCTCGGACGTCCGGATGTCGCCTGACTATGCGCCATTTCTCTCGTCTGCCAGCGTGTCCCAGTACTTAGCGAGGCCGAGCGGCTGCCATCATGTGCACCTCGCTAGCAAGAAGCGTCGGGCAAGATTTTCGGATACGAGGTCGAAGTCGGCCATGCGGCTCTCCCCGACTCAGATGTCATCTCCGGCTCCGCAAACCATCACGTCCGCCAACAGCCACCGGGCCCATTTGCCTCTGGAATGCGCCGAACCCGAACAGGCACAGTGAAGACGGCATGCCGAGCATGCAGCGCCAGGCGCACAAGCTGTTAGTGTCCGGGTAAATGCAGCCTGTGGAGATTGTGGCGCCGTGGCCCTAAGCGAGCTTGTGGACGCCCGGCGTCAGATGAGAGCAGACACTCGACCTTCTCCACGAGAACCGCAGCTGAAGTTTGGCTCGCGGACGATCTTCCGCTGCTGTTTCGAAGCGAGATGCAGTCTTTCCCGGACGGCTAGCGGCGATCAGTCTGAGGTGAATCAACCAGGTACCCGGTTGTCTTCCTCGTGGCGCCAACACGGGGTGCGTTCAGAGCTTCCTCTTCGGGCACGTCTCCGAGTGCGGGGCTCCACATCCGGGCCTGCCGCACGGTGAGCCGCACGAGTAGACTCCATTTTCGCCGCCAATTGGAGGAACATCTTCGACCTGGACACCATGACTTCCACGGATGCGCCCTGAGCAGAGTCTATAAGAACGATGCGCGGTGCCTCCCTTGTCCATACAGCGGGCCCCAAGACTACTCTCGCAGCAACAAATCAACATGCTCATCACCAAGCTTGTCGCCGTGGGCTCGGTCCTGCTCTCCGGAGCAGCGGCTGCCCCCAAGCCCGCGCCTTTCTTCTACAAGGGCCATGACCTGTCTACCCTCAAGATCATGGAAGAGGGCCAGGTCATCTACCACGATACTGCAAGGAACAACGCCACTCGTCCCGCCGACGATATTCTCGGTGATGGCGGCATGAACACTGTTCGCCTCAGGTGTGTACCCGTCCAAAAATCCCACATACGAGAGACTGACAAAACCCAGGCTGTGGGTAAACCCCATTCCCGGCCAATACGACCTCCCGTACATCCTGGAACTCGCGAAGCGCTTCGCCAACAAGGGCTACCACATCTACTTGGACTACCATTTCAGCGATACCTGGGCGGACCCCCAACACAACAACGCTCCGGTTGCATGGCCAACGACTCTGCCCGAGGTGGCAAAGACCATCCGCGGCTACGTCAACGAGACGCTCCACTCCTTCAAGGACGCCGGCATCGACCTGTCTATCGTGTCCCTCGGCAACGAGGTCCGCCACGGCATGGTGTGGCCGCTCGGCTACGTCGAGGTCGACACCCCGGGGGACAAGGCGCGCGCGAAGAACTTCACCGGCCTGGCCACCATCTACGAGTCAGCCCGGCGGGGCGTCGATGACGCCGTGGCCGGCGGCGTGCACAAGCCCGACATCATGATCCACGTCGACAACGGCTGGAACCTGACGCTGCAGGAAGCCTGGTTCGGCGCGCTGACCGACACGGGCATCGTCAAGACGTCCGACTGGGACGTGTTCGGCTTCTCCTTCTACCCCTTCTACGGCACCGCCGCCACCTTCAAGAACCTGAAGAAGACGCTCAACACCATCTCGCGCAAGTACAAGAAGCCGGTCCAGGTCGTCGAGACCGACTACCCCGTTGCCTGCACCGGCCAGTGGGGCCCCATCCCGGAGCTCAGCGAGCCATCGGTGCCCGTCAGCGTCGATGGCCAGATCGAGTGGGTCCACAAGGTCATCGACATCGTCAGGCAAGTGCCCGAGGGCAGGGGCACCGGTGTGCACTACTGGGAGCCGGCCTGGACCAACCTGACCAGCTTGGGCAGCGCCTGCGATGATGCTATCCTGTTCCAGGCGGACTACAGCCAGTATCCCATTACGAACGCGTATTCGAGGAAGTCGGTGAATTTGTTTGATTACTAGTGTGTTAATGAGGTCGGCTAAGCCCTGATTGAATAAAAATGTAAATATTATTACTTGCACTGACTGTTCTTTTCCGTGGCGATTTCTCCGGTGCTTTGTGGTCTTCGGAGTTCCGTTGCTTTCCTGTTTCCAGGAAATTGTTCACCTGCATGTGGTCAAAGGAAGGAGCTCACAAGCTCGCTTTCTCTTCACGCTGGCAAGTTTCTGCAGTCAAACCACTCCGATTGGTGTATATTCGCTGCATGAAGGCATGGGACATTAGACCTGTTTGTATCGCAACCTCCGTTTGCTATCCTGGTCCCGCCTTAGCTCACCAGGTTGGCAGAAGCACTTCATCTTACCATCCCCTCTTTGCTATATCATATATCCATCGTCTTGCGCGGAGTTACTCACATCAGTCGCAATTTCACATCCCCACAATGCGTGTGCCACCAAATCATGTCGCGACTTGGGCAATCCCGTTTGACCCAGTCGAATTGAACGCCTATCTGGAAGGCTTTTCCGAGGCCATGCAACAATGGAGGACCCTACAGCTTTGTCGTCGATTCGGCAAAGGTGAGAGCCGGCTCTTGAGGTTACTCGGAGAGATTGCGCAGGAGATCATGGACCTGATCTGTATGTGGATGGTACAGGGGTACGATCACATGAAGTAAGTGGAGGAGAGATTTGCAGCGCTTGAAGTTCGATTGCGACACTGAGATATTGGCCCCATACCGCATTGCGAGACGTGCTCTGAATCATTACCCGAACATGGACAGAATAAGATACAGAAAGCATTGGAAAGAACCATTTGAACAGGGGCGGAGGAGCCGCACCTTGGGCCTTCTTGGGTGCACTTGTGGCGCAAAAAAAGGATCAGAGTCTTCCGAGATGAGGGTAAGGATGACCTCACATGCTGGTGTGTGCGATCGAGAAACCCATGCAAATTCTAGTAGCTGCGGAGGACGCTGTCAGAAGAGTTCGGATTGAGCATCTACGCCACTTTCAACCCCCCCCCCCCCCGAAACTGGTTATGCAATGGAACCATCTGGCTACGAAGTTTACATACACGTGTTCAGGTCCCTTTTCGCTGATATCCAGAAATACGATGCCTCCGTAAGGTTTTGACTCGGCTGCTACCTCCCCCGTCACGATCTCCGACAAGGAGTTGCTCCAGGATGGGTTGGAATGTCCGGAGGTCTTCATCATCGATACCAAGGCAGCCCATGTTCCGGAAAATGTGGACAGGCGCTTCAAGAAAGCCATGAAATGGCTTAACGTTGAACCTTTTCCTCCAAAACCTGCAGAGGAGAGCGAAAGTACAGATACAACCGGTCAGTGTTGGGTCTATGCCCCATCCATTTACCCCTTTTTGGTGTTCGAATATTGACTCTCGGAAAAAATAGCATATCAAGGGTGGCCCAGATTGATTGTACCGAAGAGTTGCTGTCTTTTGAAGTGTATTTGGAGAGGCTGAAGTTAGCGTGCGCTATGATAGTGGTCCTTGATCGCGTAGGCGCTTGCGTACAATCTGCACCTTAGTGTAATTCAATACAATCCATCTTTTTGCTTGTCCTTTGCTCTTTGTGAAGTTTTGTGCAGCAGCAATTGGAGGAAGCTGTAAAACCAGCGAAAAGTGTAGTGCTTGTTGCGGCAAAATATACACTACTTGTCATGTCCCTGTGGAGTGTGGACGTAGAGGAGGTTAGGAGAGGCATCCAGACAACCACGAGCAAGTGGACGTGATCCGTCCTTTTGCTCTGATTTATTCAATCCGAGCATGGGATCCAGAAGGAAAGGGACTTGAGGAAGAGCTGCGGAGGATACCGGGTAGTAAAACCATGTAGTCGTGCCTTTCCCTTGAAGATGGTGGCAGATTGTATTCACTCCGTTCTTCTTCGTTTGAATTTCTTCTCCGGCCACGAGCATCCTTGCATTTATTCCGTTCTTCTTACTTTGAGATTCTTCTCTGGCCACATGCATTCCCATCCAAATTGTTTTCAGCATCAATTTCATTTGGCTGAAGCTTCTAAGCAATGGCTTCATCCTGTGTAGTTTAGGACCAGCTATGGCGAATCGCGTGTAAATATTAGCTAGAAGCAGTTAGCGCAAGAGTCGGGTATAAGTAGGATCTCCCTCACGCCAGCATCCAAGCGCCCTCAACCTCCAAATTGCCACATGAGCTCACATTCTTCGCGGTCAGATATTTGAACCCTTGCAGATTTCTAGTAACGCTTCTAGAAGCCAAGGGGGAAAACTTCCCGCCCATTCATAGGCTCAAACTCAACAGAAAAATCTAAACTCGGCTTCGGGATGATAATGAAGATCTTCCAGGCAACTTTACCTGGGAGAACAGGCCAGCATAGTAATAATAATTCTACCTTGTAATCTTATTGATGGAATAGACAGTCACGGAGAATTTATGCACCGTTTCTCCGTCTAATTTGCGCTTAAGGGATGCTGCCAAGTGGCGGAGCTGGCCAAGAAGTCCCTGATACGCGAATTCCAACAGTCCGAGCTCCAGGCCGGGACGAACCCACCTCAACTCAATGAAGCATGAATTCACCTTTTGCTCTTCTGTAACCTTTCGGACTGCGAATATTCTACATGCGCAGGCAGATTTCCACTTGGCACAACAAGTCTCTGACACTATAGATTTCATTTTCGGCACCCGTGGAGATGGGTCTTGGTATAGGGTGTATAAGGACCAGGTTGGAATGAGAAAATGAGACAATAAGAGTTCAAATACACACTTCATCCCAGTCGCAGGCACGGCATCAGCATCATCATAATGAAGCTAACCTCCACAATCATTACCGCCTCCGCGGCAGCTATTTGCTCCGCACAGACCCTTAACATCCCTTCGCGATCTGGAGACATCATCACCCTCCCTTCTCCAAGCATCATCACTGGCTCTGAGAACTTCAACAATCAGGAGTTCGACCGCGGCCAGCCTTGCAACAGCGACGAGGACACGGGAAGCGATAATGCCGTCTTCATCCTCGAAGACGGCGCCAGCATCTCCAACGTCATTATCGGTTCCGACTCGCTAGAGGGAGTCCACTGCGAAGGCGCCTGCACCTTGACCAATGTTTTCTTCCGCGACGTGTGCGAAGGTAGGCAAAACAAAAACCCCCACAGCAGCTGTGCGCAACCGCTGACCAATCAGATGCCATATCCGCCCTCGGCGACGGCGACGTCCTGATCGAAGGCGGCGGCGCCCAGAACGCAGTCGACAAGATCATCCAGCACAACGGCCTCGGCACGGTGACCATCAGGAGCTTTACCGCCATCAACGCCGGCAAGCTGTACCGCAGCTGTGGCGACCGCACCGGCAACGGCGGCCCCCGCAACGTCCTGGTCTACGGCGTCGAGGTTTTCAACATCACGTCCGACCTCGTCGGAATCAACTCTAACTCTGGCGATACGGCGCACATTAGTAATTCCTGCGGGGCGGAGGTGGAGACAGTTTGCCAGGAGTTCATTGGCGTGGAGAAGGACGAGGGGGACAGCGAGGACGTCGAAACGAAGGATAACTGCCTGGGCTCCCAAGGGAACATGACTGTTCTGCCTGATTGCTAAACAAAAAAGTTCAATGGAGGAAATGGCTCGTGTTGCGTTACTGATGTGGCTCTCTAGATAATGATTTAGTGAAGTAGAGAAATCGAATGAGTGTTTCCGGACACTGCACGGTCTTCGTCCTGATGCCCCGCCTACTTTCCGGGGGGCATCTGGAACTCTTCCCGCACGTAGACCTTCTTCACGGCTGGCCTTTCTATCAGGCGCCTGTACCAGGCCGCGAACTCCGGACACTCGGCCTCCTAGTTCTATTCTCCGTCGCCGAACAGGAAGTGGAAGTTGGCTTGCCACGGAACCCACGCCAAGTCCACGTACGAAGCCTTGTCGCCAATCAGATATGGCGTACCGTGCTTCTTCAGGTGCGCGTTGATGGCATTGACGACGCGCTTGATATCGTTGCCGTAGCGCTCGATTGCGGATGGGATTTTCTATGCGAGTGATGAAGGGCGGGAAGCTGCGTTTGGGCACAAAAATGGAAAGACAGGCCGCTGAAGACGGTTCTTTGAACAAAACACAATTGCGTTGAGGTATGCGTACCTCCGAGTGGTAGCGCATGAACCAGACCCTCTGGCCGAAATACGGGCCCTGGCCAGACATCTGGAAATGCAACCACGATTTCTCTGCCCACTTTTCGGACAAAGTGGCGTAGTGGATCTTGGCATCGTTGTCGTAGGTGCTGACCAGGTACTCGAGCATAGCACCCGACTTGCTTAACATCAGCCAGATTGCGCGCCGGAACGGGGCTGGGACTGTTCAGACCTCGAACACGTTGACCCCGGTGTTGGGGTCTTCGATGGCTGGAAGTCGGCCGTTGGGATTGAGCGAGATGTAAGGCTCGGCCTTTATCTCCTTGTAATCAAGCTTCTTGATTGAGAAGGGAAGGCCCAGCTCTTCCAGCACGATTGCAACTTTGATGGGGTTTGGCGCGGGGCCGTTGCCATACAAGATAATCGGCTCCATCTTGGAGCAAGTTTTCGCTTAATATAAGGGTCAGGGTTGAAGAGGAAATGCAGTCCAGTAGCGGAGCAGCGCAGCTTGTTCAGCTGAAAAGCAGAAAATATATAATCTCAGCCTATGCACTGCGGACGGACATCAACAGTGGGAAAACAAACGTTGCCATCGGCTCTTGCCTACCACTTGTGGAAGCACGATCCTGGGCTGCTGATGTGTTCGCTTCAGTCGGCTTTTTTGAAATGCCGCTTGCTTACGGAAGCCTCAACGGCGAACCGGTTGCTTCTCATCCGTCTCATTCTTTTTGGCTTTGACTTTGACTAATCCATCATTCATAATTTTATGTACACAGGTTTTCCCGGAACACTGGAACGTGTTTCCGCTCTTTGTGTCCTCATCACATGCTCGACGGCCGTGCGCGGGTGCAAAGGTCGACGGACAGAATTTCAGCCGATACTTAGAACGAAGACTAAAGACCAGATCTGACGTTGTCTGCTCAGTCGCGCGAGAAAGGCTATCAGCACAGGGTATAGCAACGCAACGCAACATGAGTCCCGCTCATGGCAGGTACAGATACAGCTCGGAATAAATTCATGAGAAGAAGAAGAAGAAGAAGAAGAAGAAGAAGAAGAAGAAGAAGAAGAAGAAGAAGAAGAAGAAGAAGAAGAAGAAGAAGAAGAAGAAGAAGAAGAAGAAGAAGAAGAAGAAGAACAAGAAGAAGAAGAAGAAGAAGAAGAAGAAGAAGAAGAAGAAGAAGAAGAAGAAGAAGAAGAAGGGATACTCGAGGACAAACATTTGGGTTTGGAAATGAGCGGCATCAAGAGTATAAAAGTAAGAAAGGGAACAGCGAAGAAAGAGTGGTCTCAGGTCATAACAGAACGTTGAATTGCCGGACTGGGAGAACCTTCCACTGCAAAGTGGTGAGCATCGTAGACTCAGAATCAAACCAGGAACGAGACTTACGGGTAAATCTTCTCAATCGCGCCAAGACCTCTCTCTCAGCCTGTTGCTCAATCTCCCGCTCCGTTTTCCGGTTGCGCAGCTGCTGCATCAAGGTTCTGAAAGAAGCAGCTTCCCTAGGCTTGAATCTGTCGTACAACGCCGGGACGTCACTGAAGTCCTCCTCGCCGCCCAAAGACTCAGGTATGTCCCAAAAGTCGAGCTCATCCAACACCTCGTCCATCTTCCTTTGCAGGAACTCCACCCCACCCCACCGGCGGAGAGAGAGGAAGGCCGCGGTGGCGGGGAAGACGAACGGATCCCCGAAGCACTGGCCCAAGGCCCTGGCGATGCGGATCTTGTCCAGCGTCAAAGGTCTCAGCTGGGCGGGAGGCAGGTGAGGAGAGGACAGCTGGTCGCGCATGTCTCTGACGGCGCGAGCCAGATCCCACCGCTCGCGCTCTTCGCGCGCGGCGAGCTCGGGCAGCAGCTCGTAGAGGCCTTCGGCCTCCAGGTCGGTGAAGGCGACGACGCGGAAGTCGGACGTGTAGTCGTAGATGCCGCCGCGCAGCAGGTACTCGCCGAAGAAGTAGTGCCGCTCGAGCTCGCGCCACCGGCCGCCTTCTCTGGGGGCGATGCCGTAGGCGTCGTACACGGCGGTTGCGGGGTAGAGCGGGATGCCGTAGTTGGAGGTGTCCAGAATGCAGATGCTGATGTCCTCTGCGGGCTCGCGGCAGGCGTACAGCTTCCGAACGGCGTGGCGGAGGACCCACAGGAGCGAGCTGGACCAGGAAGTGAACTCGGTCTTGTGGCAGGGGTTCCAGTTCAGGTGCTCCTCGACCATCTTCTTGGTGCCGGCTTCGCCTGCGTTGCACGAGAGAGCCCAGTCCGCATCGTCGGGGAGGATTGCGAATTGAGAGTTCAAGTCGATTCCGCCGCGCGACGAGACGGAGAATGCGCGGAAGAGGTACCTCGGGACGCGCCTCCTGGATTCTGGCTCGCTGTCAGTGGAGCATTCGACAGAGGCTCGGCAACGAACGCCTACGTTGGAGGAAAAGGAATTGCTCTTCTGTCATGAACATGGCTGGAGTAGCAGGCTGAAAGGCAGAGGGTGTTCGAGCGGGTGTGTTCGGGCGCGACGGCGGTTCAGACAAATTTACAGGCTGTTGGGCGGCGCAGAAGGCGCAGCAGGGCATACAGACGGATTCCGGCAGGGTAAACAAAGACGTGGCGTTGGTCGGATGCCAGCGCAGCGCCCGTCACTAGTCGCCGCCGAGCACTGCCCAAACACCACCGTCTGGGTCCTGCCGCATCGCAGTCGAACGCCCGCAATGCTCTGGTGCCACTCCGGCCCGTGGACCGCGTCCATGCCGGAGTTCAAATGACACAGCCGGTCTGTTGCGGTGAGTCAGCGACGGCACGGCGGAGAACAGGGTAGCATGGCAGCCGACGTGAGCCACATCCTCACCTCGCGCACCCATAGGCCCACGATGACAGCCGGCGTGGAGATGGTGGTGCTGCTGCTCGCCGGTGGCGTCAGTCGGAGTTCGCCAAGCACAGCTCGAATGCTGCTGCCTTGCCGTCAGTCAACGCCGCGATGCAACCTCAACACCTCGGGCTGCTGCATAAATAGGGCGCGCTTCCGTGCCGCTCAAACGGCCTCGCTGCGCCAGCTCCTACGCCTCGTTCCAGAATGCCGCTGCGTCCGCCTTACCAGATAGAGGTCCTTACGGAGGACGACACTGACGAGTGCCTCGCGAGCTCTGGCCCCGCCTTCCTGCACGATGCGCTTCGCGAAGCCACCTTTCCGCCCCGCCTCGTCGACCCCAAGAATCCTGGCGAGGAGCTTGCCTTCCGGGAAAAACGCATGCGCAGGCACTTGCGAGATGGCAACATTTTCCACAAAATTCTTGATCCAGACCAGCCCGGTCGGATTGCCGCCTGGTCGAACTGGACTGCGCCCCAGAAGCCCGACAAGGGCAAGAAGATCGCCGCCGTCCTTGATCCGAAAGACCGTCCAAAATGCGCCGACCCCGCCATTCTGGATGCCCAGTTGAAATTCATGAAGGAAGGAAGAGAGAAGATCTTTGGCGACGACAAGAACTACTGGTGTGAGTCTTGTCGCTGAACTGCATGCTCCGACGGAGCTCGCTGACTGTTGCAAGATCTCGGAGGCCTCTGCACAAATCCGGACTATCAGGGCAAAGGCCTCGGCTCCGCTTTGGTGCGATGGGGCATCGAGCAGGCTGAGAAGGATGGTGTTCCGGTTTACCTGGAAGCCACTCCATCGGGACGAATATTGTACACCAAGCTGGGCTTTGAGGACGTTGATGAGTTCGACACGTCCGGCTTTCTCCCTGATGGCAAACAGTACAAGATTGTGAGCATGATCAAGAGATCTAGTAGCAAGCCGCAGTGATCTGGTGGTCAACTCAGCGGAGAACCGTCTCCTTTTCTTTCCCCTGGCCACGCTGTTTGCCCTCCCTACTTCAGACTCTGGTCTATTCTAGAAGTGTCAGATGTAGAATAGCAACAAAGGCGAAGCGTGTCGAGCTCCACTTCTTCGTTGAGCTGCATACGCTCTCCTAAATATATACAAGGCTGGCGGAAAGTCCACCCAAGATAATTTTGCTGTCTTGTTTTCTTGCTGTCACAGTCACCATGAGCGGGCGTTTCTCCCACAGCACATAGCACTTCTGCTCAACCACCCGTCATTCTCGCACTCCATTTTGAGGTCAAAGTGCCGGAGAACTTTGGATTAAAATTACCCCATGCGGTCTGGGGTCTCGCACTCGTATTCGATACGATGGTGGATAAGATCAAGTCTTGGACCTTGCATGCCTGTCGTCGTACATCAAGGAGCTTTTCGAAGGGCTTCGAGTCTGCTTTCCTTGTGTCTGTTGTGTCAAAGATTGCTGCGCTATGACGGCTGCCCTGGTTTGGCTCCGTACAGAGCGTCGCTTAATTGGCTGAAGAGCGACTGCAGTCATGACGCGCATGTGAGGTACGATGAGGGGCCGTCTCGTCTTAGTTTCTCCTCCTAGTCAAGTAGGTAGCTATAGGCTTCGGGATTAAATATGATTCTTGGTTGCCTGTAGATCTACTCTATCTGGGGCTCAGCCGGCCTAATCTGGTCGATACATAGATTCGGAATCGGCATTGGATGCGGCGAAGATCCGTCCGCTTGGAGGGCGCAGTCACGCCGATCAGATTCCAAACACAGGAGAGGGGCAGAATACAAAGTACAAGAAAGTGAAGGAAGCCAGCACGCAAAGTGAGGGCTCCGTCGTCTTATCGTTATCGGGCCAATCAGGCCTATCAGGCCAATCAGTGCCGGCCTGTGGGGCGCGTCGCGTCGCGTCGCGTCGCGTCGCGTGTTGCACAACAACGCCACTACCCACTACCGCTTCGACACCACCCTCTCGCCGGCCTTGTCCATCGAAATCTCCTGCGCCAGCATGAACATGCTCCAGCCCATCTTCTTGGCCACTCCCGTCCACTTGAGCGCCGACATGCCGTCCAGCCCCATGACTTCCGCGTCCTTCGCGACCTCGGCCGCAAACACCGCAATGTCCACGTTCACGCTGCTGCCGTGCCTCACCACCTTGGCTCCAGCGCTCCTCTCAAACAGCCCCCCGGCCAATTCATCCACTACCTGAGACAGAGGGACAACTCCCAGCGTCCCGCCCAACCCATCCAGCACCGGCCTCTTGCCCATCTGCCGCGCCAGCCCCATGAGCTCGTCCAGCGCCTCAGCCGGAGCCGCGGCAGCCCCGTCTGACTTGACCGGCCGGTGCAGCACCACCTCCAGCCCCACCTCGCCCGCTGCCTTCTGCAAGACCCTCTCCGCCGCCCACTTCGAGCTGACGTAGCCATCTGACCCATCCGCCGGCGGAGTGCCGGCCCCGTACGCCAGCACCTCACCCGAAGACATGAAGTGGATCGGGATCCGCCGCGGCGCAGCGATGCGGACCATCTCCTTGACCGAATGCACATTCGTCGCCCGCAGCTCGTAGTACGAGTCCCAGAAAGAGCGGTTGGCCCCCGCGTGGAAGATGACGTCCACCTCCGCGGCCAGCCTCTTGAAGTCTGCTTCGCCCAGGCCCAGAAGCGGCTGCGCCAGATCGCCCGTCAGGACTGTGACCTTTTCGGACGCAGTGGCGACACGGCCCTCGACCGGAGTGCGCACGGCGACGGCGTAGACCTTGGCGATGCGACGGTCGGCGGCAAGCTTGGCCAGCATGTTCCTTCCCAGCACGCCAGTCACGCCTGTCAGCAGGACGACGACGTCCTTCTCCTTTGGTGCCACCGTTCCGGTGCTTGGCGGTAGTGCCGGGAGCGCTGTCTCGTCTTCCCAGTCGATCGACCCGGCGCCTGCGGCTGCTTCCTCTACTACGCGCGCCATCTGGCCGAGCGTGTCGTTCTCCATGAGATCGATGAGCCTGAGACTGGCCTGCAGATTCTTGCGGATCATGGCTTGCAGCTTGACCAGCATGAGCGAATTCCCGCCGGAAAGGAAGAACGGCGAGCTGGAATCGATGCTCTGGAGGCCTGGTATCAACTCGCTCCACAAGCCCGCGAGGCGAGCTTCGGTCGGCGTGAGCGCGCCAAGGTCGACGTCAGTCTTCTTCCTCTCCGGAACAGGCAAGCCCATGGCCGCTTTGCGGTTGATCTTGAAATGCGCCGTCATTGGTAGGTCTGCAACCGGCACCATGACGGCTGGGATCATGTACTGCGGCAGAGGCAACGTTGCGCGCAGGCGCTCCAGGACACTTTCATCTGCGTTTGGAGCCAGAACAACATGCGCAGCCAGAAACTCGGCGTCATCCTCCGCCTCGCCCCTCTTTGAAACCACTGCGCTCGTCACCGTGCCAGCGGCTGTCTGCACGATGCAGCTTTCGATGTCCTCAAGCTCTATGCGCACACCGCGGAGTTTGATTTGGGAGTCGCCTTCCAGTCTGCCGTCACAGAACAGCACGCCATCTCCTCCCAACCTGCCTCTGTCACCAGTCCTGTACATGGAGCCTGGCTGCCACGGGCATGGGAGGTACTTCTGGTCCGTCAACTCTTCGTTATTCAGGTAGCCGACCGAGACGCCGACACCGCTGATGACAATCTCGCCCGGGCAGCCAACAGGCACAGGCTTTAGCTCCTCATCCACCACATACGCTGTGTACCCAGGCAACATCGTCCCAGCCATGATAGGCTCTCCAGGCCGCATCTCGTCATACGGCAAGTCTCCCTTGGTGCAGGCCATGGTGATCTCCGCCGGACCGTAGCTGTTAGTCAACCGCACGGGGAGGCTGAGCTTCTGGAATTCCGAGATCAGACTGCCCGGCACGACCTCGCCGCCCAGGACGGCGCGGTGCCATTTGGTGCACCTGCGCAGGTTTTCGCCGGCGTAGCGGAACCACATGAGGTACTCTGTGGGCGTCGTGGCGGTGAAGGTGATTCCCTCGTCTGCCATGATGCGCGTGATGGACAGCGGGTCGCCGCGCTGCTCGGCCGGCACCACATACAGCGCGCCGCCGTGCACCAGAGCGACGAAGATCTGCTCCAGCGACTTGTCGAAAGAGTAGGCGCTCTGCTGTAACACGTAGCCCGCGCTGGCTGGGAGGTTCGAGTGCTTGGAGAAGCCTTCCAGCTGCTTGATGATGTTGACGTGCCGGTTCTGGATGCCCTTGGGCGTTCCGGTCGATCCGCTAGTGAAGAGCAGCGCCGCGGGCGCATCGGCCGTGGCGAGGTTCGGCATCGGTGCGTGAGCCTCTGCGACGCTCGAGACATTGATGTGCGTGCAATCTCCAACGGCGTCCACGTCCGCCCAGGTGCCATCGTGGGCAAGAATGCCCTTCGGCTGAGCGTCCGCGACGATGGCAGCAAGGCGCGGCACCGGCGTACGCGTGTCCAGTGGCATGTAGACGGCACCGGCGCGGAAGATGGCTAGCAAAGAGCAGATCCAATCCGTGGTGGGCTTCTGGAACACACCCACACGATCGCCCTTGGCGACGCCGGCCTCGACCAGCGCAGCGCAGATGGCGTTGACGCGGTCATTCATTTGGGCATAGCTAAGCACTCTGGTTCCGTCTTTGAGGGCCAGAGCCGAGGGCTGTTTCGCGATCATCTCGTCGACGCGGTGGGCGACGGTGGGTGCCCATTCGTATTCGATTGTTTGGCCTGCCACTGTTAGTTAGCCGGTTTCGAAGCCAGACCGAACCACGACTTACCTCTGCCTTCGGACAGCGACCTCTCGATGGTCTCCCTCGGCCACACTTCCGGTGTCTTCCAATCAACATCGGGGGTCTCGGCCAATTGGGCTAGGAGATGGGCGTATCCTTGGAGCAACAGCCGTGCACTCTGCTCGGAGTAGAGGGCCTCCTGGAGTCTGAATTCCAGCCGTGCATCGCCAGCTGCGTTCTCGATGATGTCTAGAGTCACGTCATATCCTGTTTTCGCCAGGTGCCAATTTTCTCCTGCAGCCTTCATGCCCATGAAGCGTTGACGCTCTTGCACTCCTTGCCGGTAGTCGACAAAGACCTGGAACAGCGGCGTATGAGCTGACGATCGGGGAATCTCCAACTTCTCCAGGAGGATATCGAACGGCAGTTTCGAGTGTGCCAGCCCTCCATACGCCTTGTTGCGCGCTTGCTGCACCGCCTCGGCAAAGTTGGTGGCTGCGTTCCTCTCGAAGCGGAGTGGGAGCAGATTGAGAAAGAACCCCAGCGTGCCCATGAACTTGGCTTCTGTGCGGTTGGCATCGGCCACACCGATGAAGAAGTCGTCGCAGCGAACGATCCGGAAGATGAGGACCTGCAATGCGGCGAGGTAAAAGTGGAAGGTCGTCGATTTGAGCTTCCGCGAGGCCGCCTTGATCTTGCTGGTGAGTGCAGCATCGATTCGCATGTCCACTCGATGGGTGCCATATTTCTCAAGCGGGATGCGCGAGAGAGTCTTCGCAAACGGCAGCAAAGGCAACGGCTTGGGGTCCTTGGGGATTATGTCGCGGTAGTAGTTCAGGTCTGCATCCATCTTCCCCGACTCCCACGCCTCGCGCTGCAGCTTGGCGAAGGTACGGTACTGCGACGATGCCGGCAGGACAGCCAGAGTCTGGCCCTTGTACGCCTTCTCCAGATCGGCGTAGAAGACTTGGAAGCTGACGCCATCCATGGCAATGTGGTGGCAGCCGATGATCAGGAAGTGAATCGTATCCGAGAGCGACAGCAACGACACCTTCATGCCTTCCCACTTCCGCAGGTCCCACACGTGCGCCCGCAGCTCGTCGAGCTCCTTCTGCGCCTCGGCCTCGTCGCGGATCTGCCGCCACTTGAGCTTGACCACCGACGTCGGGATCACGCCCTGCATGGGGATCTCGCCGTACTCGCCGGCGGCGTAGTACCGCGTCCGCAGCGCCTCATGCCGCAGCACCACCTGCTGCACTGCGCGCTCCATGTCCTTGACCCTCACACGGCCCTCCAGGCGGACGGAGATGGCGATGTTGAAGGTCGTCTTGTCCTTGATGGCCTGGTCCAGGAACCAGAAGCGCGACTGTCCGAAGGACATGCGCTCGGTGGCTTCGGATTTGACGAGCGCACTGTACGCCTTGGCCTCGTCGTCAAGCTTCTTCGCGGCGCGCAACTTGCTCCTGTCTGCGGCGCGGGTGGCGTCGTCGGCTGCGCGCTTCTTCTCGGCGGCTGCGCGCTCCTCTGCCCGGGCCTTCTCTTCGGCTGCCTTTCTCTCCGCTCGCGCTTTCGCTTGGGCGGCCTTCTTCTCCGCGTGTTCCACTGATGGTTTTTTGACGTCCTGCGGCTTAGGAACTGCCGGTGCAGGGCTACTCGCCACGGCACCAACAGGTTCCCCCTTGCCGAGCGAAGGCAGCATATCAGACGATAGATGCGTGACAGAGTCATCCAGCAGGTCAGCGACGGACGCGCCTCCCAGCACCTTGAGCACCGGCATATCGACGTCCAACTCCTTAGAAAACCACGCGCGCACCTCCACAGCAACGAGAGAATCCACGCCCTGCTCGACCAGCGACGCCGTCGTGCTGAACTCGTCCTCAGCCGCCATCCGCAGCACGCGCTTGATCCGCGCGACCAAGCTCTCGCGCATGGCTTCTACTGCTTCTTCCACTGTCGTCGCGCTCTGCAGCCGCAGCCGCACCGGCACCGCCAGTTCATCGTCGCCCCCACCGCCCCGCGCGTCCCCCGCCGCCGGCCGCCGCAGCGCCAGATGTGAGAACTTGACGTCCTGCAGGTAGCCGGCCTTGGCGTCGCGGTCGGCGTAGGTGGGCACGATGCCGGTGATGAGCTCGTGGCTGAGCTCGCGCGGGTTGTCCGGACGCCCGCGCACCACGGCTTCGGCGAACAGCGTGTGCAGGTCGGCCTCGCTGATGTTGCGGTAGCCGGAGGCCGCGAAGTAGTCGGCGTCGAAGTTGTCGGCGCGCTCGACGTAGCCGAGACCGACGAGCGAGGAGATGCCCAGCACCGAGGCTGCGAGGCCACGGTTGCGGCGCTGCAGGGCGAGGGCTTCCATGAAGGAGTTTGCTGGGGGGCAGGATGTCAGTGGTTGGCGGGGTTGGTTGGGGAAGGGAGTGACTGACCGCCGATGTAGTTGCTTTGGCCCGTGTTTCCAACCGTGCCGGTGATGGACGAGAAGAGGATGAAGAAGTCGAGCGGATCGTCGGCGAAGAGCTCGTCTAGGTGGACTGCGCCGAGAATCTTGGGGCGTAGGACTGTCATCAAGTCCTCGTAGTCCATGTTTTGGAAGAGACTGTCAATCAGCACCATGGCGCCGTGGGCCACACCTGCAATCGGTGGCATCGTGCGCAGGATCTTGTTGTAGCAGGTGTGGAGGGCCTCGCGGTCCGTGATGTCCCTAGTGGAACGGTGAGTTCTGCTGCTCGGTTGGGGAGGGGTTGGCAAACAACTTACAGCGGCATGGCCTTGACCGTAGCCCCGTACTCCTCATCCAGGCTGTCGATCCACTCACTGCTAACCTTCGGATTCCTGCTCGTCAACACCACGTTCCTGGCACCGTGCTTCACCATCCACTGTGCAACCGACTGCCCCACCTCTCCCGACAGCCCGACCATCAGGTACGTGCCATCCCCCCTGAAAAGTTCCTCGCCCTCCGCATCGATCGGCCGCACCACCGCCGGCACCACCGCATCGGCCTCCCAGTCCACAACACGCAGTTCGCCCGGCGTCTGCCTGCTCCCCGGCACCTCCGCCAGCCGCACCACGCGGTCCGCAACGCTCCCGCCGGCAGGGCTCGACGCCTTCGCCTTCGCCCACCCGGCGGCCAGCGCCTTGGCGACCAGCTCCGTGCCACCCGCGCGCGCCTGCACCGCGCTCCCGACGAACGGCGAGTTCTGTTGCGCCAGCACGCCGCACGGCAGCTGCGCCGCCATGTCCCCCACCAGCGCGGCATCCGCGCCGCGGCCGGAGAGGTCGACGAACAGCGAGACGTGCTTCGGCAGCAGCTTGCGCAGGTGCCGGCGCGGCGCACGCGCGTCGACGAGGATCCAACCAGCGCCCCCGGCGCGGGCCTTCTTCTTGGCCGCGGAAGTCGTCGTGAAGTAGACGCGCAGCTTGCGGGCGGCGGCCTGCTTGGCGAGGGCGGCGGCGACGAGCGGATCCGGGTCGTGCGCTAGGAGCGTGCCGTTTGGCGGGCAGGCGGCGGTGATGGGGTCGGCGAGGAGGTGGGCGGCGAGGGAGAGGAGGAGGGACGGGGTGGGTTGTTTTGGGGGGTGTGGGATGGTCCACTCGCGCGGTACGGCGACGGTGGAGGCGGGGGTGGTGGCGGAGAGGGCGAGGACGGCGGTGCCGGGGGCGGTGGTGCCGGCGAAGAGGAAGTAGTGGCCCGCCATGGCGATCTTGACCGTCTGGAGGAGCGACGCGGAGACGTGGACGACGACGGCGTCGTTCTTCGCGGCGGGCGGGGGCTTCAGCGGAGACGGCTCGCGCAGCTCGTAGGTGCCGTCGACGCCGGCTGCCAGCTCGACGGCCTGCTCCTTGGGCGACACGGCGTGCGTGATCTTCCGCCTGGTCGAGTTATACCGGTCGTTGACGTCCGCGATGGAGCGCAGCCGCGGGATCAGCAGCTTCCCCTGCTCCAGATACAGCTCCGGCTCGCGCGTCCAGGAGAGGGACTCCGACCGGCCGTCTTTGCTCCAACGCGCCAGCACCGCGTGCCGCAGGAGGGTCTCGGCGAAGAGCTGGGGGCTCGTCTCGGCGTGCAGGGCGTCGACGTCGAGGGCTTGGAAGTTGACGGTCGGGTACTCCTTGCGGAGGGCGCGCGCCATGCCGACGAAGACGCGCGAGTAGGGCGACTCGTCGCGGCTGTTCTTGGTGACCCACAGGATGTCGCGGGCCGTGGAGAAGAGCTCTTTGAGCGCGTCCATCCGGTCCGCCAGCCCCTCTTCGAACAAGTCCTGCATGACCGGCACGTCCAGCTCGGCCAAGTTGAGGACCACCGGGGCGACTTGAGCGCTGCCGTCTGCGAACGCCTCGATGGACTCCACGCGTGCAACGGAGTTGAAGTGCGGGGTGAGGAGGTTCGAGATCCGGTCCGCGATCTCCGCCACTTCCTCGTTCTTCCCGCCCACGATGACCAGGTCGTCTTTGTCGAACCCAGCGAGCTCAGGGGCAGCTAACGGCGCGCGCAGACAATCCACCCGCTCGTCCACCGCCTGCGTCGCCAACACGGTGAACGGGTGCAGCGCGTCGAAGTCCGGCGGAAACGTGTCCACGCCCGACCACCCCGTGCGACGGTATATCCGATCCCACTCCTCGACCGGCACGGTAGGCCCCCACTGCCTGCCGCCGCTCTCGGCACCGACCCACCACCCGGGCAGGCCCGCCATGGCGAAGCCGTTCCGCAGGCACGGCTGCGACGTCACCGTCTCCATGTTCAGCAGCCACCCGCCCGGCCGCACCAGCGTGCGGATGTTCGCCGCGACCTGCTCCAGATCGGCGCCGACGTGCAGCACGTTGGACGCGAGCACGAGGTCGTACGCGCCCGGCTCGAAGCCCTGCTCGACGACGTCGCGCTCGATGTCCAGCGTCCGGAAGACGACGCGGCCGTCGCGCCCGAAGCGCCGCTCGGCCGCGTCGAAGAAGCCGGCCGACACGTCGGTGAAGGTGTACTCGGCGAAGGCCTCGCCCAGCGCCGCCAGGATCGCGCGCGTCGAGCCGCCGGTGCCGCCGCCGACCTCGAGGATGCGCATGCGCGGCGCGCGGTGCGCCAGCTGCGCCGCCATGCACGCCTCCCAGCCGTTCGCGATGTGCAGCCCCAGGCCGCGCTCGTAGAAGGCGTCGAGCATGCCGCCGCGCACCATGTGCTCGACGACGCTGCCCCGCGCGGCCACGACGGCCGGCAGGCTCTCGCCGACGGCGCGGATGAGCTCGACGTCGGGCCGCGCGCCGAAGGGCGCGACGAGCGCCTCGACGGCCGCCCGCGTGTCCTGCAGCGCGGCCGCCGGCACGTGCGGGTGCTCGCCCGCGCGCACCTGCGCCTCGACGAAGCGGCACCACGCCAGCATGCGGCGGTGGTGCGGCAGCGCCGCCGCCTCCTGCTCGGCCGTCGCGGCCGCGAGCACGTGCCGGATCCAGAAGAAGGCGAAGCGCTCCGAGGCCAGCGCGAGCGCGACGTCGAGGTCGGTGGCGCCGGCGCCGCACGCGCGGCCGTCGGGCCCGGCCGGGCCGTGGACGAAGTGCGAGAAGAGGCGGCAGTCGTCGGCGGGCGTGGCGGGCGCGAAGGGCACGAGCGAGACGCCCTCGACCTGGAGGAGGACGTCGTGCCCGTCGGCGGCGAAGACCTCGACGTCGGCGCGGAGCGCGGGGCCGCCGCCGCCGCCGGTGGTGGTGACGACCGTCTGCCACGGCCAGACGGACCCGGACTCGGACTCGGCGGCGAGCGCGGGATTGATGGCCAGCCGCTTGATGGCCGTCGGCACGTGCAGCGTCCACAGCCGCTCGTCGCCCGGCGCGCTGTACGCCGCGAAGATGGTCTGGAGGCACGAGTCCAGCAGGCCCGGGTGGACGAGCAGCTGGCCGTCGTCGGCCCCGCCCCAGCCGTCGGCCGTCGTCAGCTCGCCCGCGGCGCAGTCGGCGCGGCGGCGGATGGCGCTGACGCCCCTGAACGGCGCCGAGTAGTGGTACCCCCGGTCGGCGAGCGCGCGGTAGAAGCGCGCGGCGTCGACGCCGGCCATGCCGTGCTCGGGCAGCCTGGCCGTGGCGAGGACGGAGCGCGCCCGCTCGCCGACCTCGACCGACACGGTGCCGCTGGCGTTCAGCGACATGGCCCGCCCGCCGTGCGGACAGGACGAGACCTCGAACTTGGCGCTGACGACGCGCTCCGCCGCCGCCGCGGCGTTTCCGGCCAGCAGCCGCAGCGTGACCACCACCTCCTGCGCCGCGCCCTCGCTGAGGAAGGCCATGGCCCGCCCGACCGCGAAGTCCGTCACCTCGACCAACCGGGCCGGCCCGCCCGCCACCAGCAGCAGCGCCTCGACCGCCATGGCCACGTACCCGGCGGCGGGGAAGACGGGCTGGCCCTGCAGCCGGTGGCCGGCCAGCCACGGCAGCTCGGCCAGGCGCAGCACGTTGCGCCACTGCACCAGCCGGCCGGTGCTGGCGGCCTCGCACACGGCGCCCAGCAGCGGGTGCGGCGCGCGCGCTCTGTGGCGGTAGCCGCCGCTCACGCGCGACTCGGCCCAGTACGCGCGGTCGTGGTTCCAGGGGTAAGGGGGCAGCAGGCGGGCCACCAGCTTCTTCGGGGCCGCCTCGCCCGACGCGAGCCGGTCGTAGGCGTCGAAGTCGACGGCGGCGGGCCCGAAGCGCGACCACAGCGCGCCGAGCGCGGACGAGACGGCGGCGACGTCGCAGGCGCCGCGGTGGAGGAGCCCGATGTAGGGCGGCGGCGGGGCTGCGGCGCCGGAGGAGGACGCGTCTTCGATGGTGGCCAGGCAGGGGCCCTTCAGGGCCGGGTGGGGCCCGACCTCGAGGACGGCGTCGAAGGGCCCCGCGCCGGCGACGGCGGCGGCGACGGCCTGCGAGAAGTACACGGGGTTCTGCATGTTGGCGACCCAGTAGCGGGGCGAGAGGTCGGCCGCCGTCATGGCCGTGCCCGGGGCCACCGAGGAGAACCAGGCCGGGGCGGAGGAGGGGTCGGCGCTGTCCGGGGGCGATTCCAGCGGCGCGCAGGCCTCGAGGGCCGCCAGGTAGGGCCCGGCGCAGGGCTCCATGTGGAACGAGTGGTAGGCCGTGTCGACGCGGAGCCTGCGCGCGAACCGGCCCTCGTCCCGGAACACGGCCTCGGCCTCGTCGACGGCGTCGGCGTCGCCCGCCAGCGTCACGCTGGCCGCCGCGTTGCTGGCCGCCACCGCGAGCCGCCCCTCGAAGCGGTCCAGCGCGCAGAGCTCGCGCGCGTCCTCCAGCGTCGTGCCCACCGCCAGCATGGCCCCCCTTTTCCTCTCCTCTCCCTCCCCACCACCACCACCACCACCGCCGCCGCCGCCACCCCCCGCCATCCCCGCGTACAGTCCGCGGTAGTACGCGATCCGCACCGCGTCCTCGGCGCCCACCAGCCCCGCCGCGTACGCCGCCCCGATCTCGCCCGACGAGTGGCCCACCACGGCCGCGAAGCGCACGCCCGCGCCGCGCAGCAGGTCGACCAGCACCACCTGCACTGCTGCGCACAGCGGCTGCGCCACCGCCGCCTCCCCGACGCGCGAGTGTTCCCCCTCGCGCTCGAGCTCGTCGCCGATCCGCCACGCCGGCCGGTCCGCCGCCGCGGGCAGCGTGGCCAGCGCCGCGTCCAGGGCGGCGACGCGCGCGCGCGCGAAGGGCGACGCGCGCAGGAGCGCGGCGCCCATGGCCGGCCACTGCGCGCCTTGGCCGGTGAAGACGCCGAGGAGGGAGGGGGGCCGCCCCGGCCCCGTGGTTTCGGTGGGGGATTCCGTGCCGAGCGCGTCGTCGTCTTGGGACAGCGCGGCGGCGATGGAGGAGAGGATGGCGGGGAGGGTCTGGCCGGAGATGGCGCGCCGGACGGGTAGCGTGGAGCGGCGGTGCTGCAGCGTCCAGGCGAGGGAGCGGAGGTCGAGGGCATCGGCGGCGGCGGCGGCGGGCGACGACGACGACGACTGCAGGTGCGAAGCGAAGGAGGCGAGCATCGCGCGGAGGCTCTTGCGCGAGTGGGCGGAGAAGGTGAGGGGCGTGAAGAGCGGGGCTGCGGCTGCGGCGTGCTCGCTGTGGGTCGGGGGCTTGCCGTGGATCAGAGGGTCGTAGTGCTCGAGGATCGCGTGCGCGTTGGCGCCGCCTTGGGGTGCTCGTCAGTATCACGGAGAGCGTGGCTTTCGGGGGGTTGGGATGGGGGGACTCGGTGAGTGCGTACCGAAGCCAAAGCTGTTGACCGACGCCCGGAGCGGTTGGCCTGCACGCGGTTGCGGCCAGGGCTTCGCGGAAACAGGAACCTCCAGGTTCGAGCAGAAGGGCGCTACGCTGGGGGAGAGCTTCGAGAAGTGCATGTTCGGAGGAATCGTCTTGTTCTGCATCGCCAGCGCCGTTCCGATCAGGCTGGCAAGGCCTGCGGTTCCCTCGGTGTGCCCGATCACCGTTTTGATCGAGCCGACGAGCAGCTTTTCACTTTCCTCTCCAGGCCTGAAGAAGGCTCTGCTGATCGCCTCGGCCTCCTGGGGGTCTCCCGCCGGTGTCCCCGTGCCGTGGGCGTGGAAGAACTGGGGCCGGTCCTCGAACGGATCAAGGCCGGCCTTTGCGTACGTTTCCCGAATGAGCGCTGCCTGGGCGGTGTTGGAAGGCATGGTGATGCCGGCGGTGCGGCCATCCTGATTGAATCCTGTCTCTCGGATCACGCATTCGATGTGGTCACCGTCTGCCAGTGCGTCGCTCAGTGTCTTGAGGACCACCGCAGCCACGCCCTCACCTCTGGCATATCCATTAGCATCTGCGTCCCACATCCTCGACCGCCCGTCCGGAGAGAGCATTTTCAGCGAGCTCTCCGCGACATACATCGCTTGACACGGTCAGCCTCGACACTCCCAGCAAGGGGGCTCCCAGCGCACCTGGACTCAGAGTGAGATTCGACCCGCACGCCACGGCCACGCTGCCCTCCCGCCTGCGCAGGAAGCGCACCGCCTCGTGCACGGCCACCAGGCTCGACGAGCACGCCGTGTCGATGGTCATGGACGGGCCGTGCCAGTCGAAAAAGTACGACACGCGGTTCGCCATGATGCTCCGCGAGATGCCCGTGGCCGCGTACTGCGGCAGCGCGTCCCAGTCGCGCATCGTCACGCCGGCCCAGTCGTCGCACATCTGGCCGACGTAGCACGCCGTGGGCGAGCCGCGCAGGCGCTCCAGCGGGATGCCGGCGGCGCACAGGGCCTCGTACACGGTCTCCAGCAGCAGGCGCTGCTGCGGGTCGATGGCGGCGCACTCGTGCGGCGGGATGCCGAAGAAGGCGGCGTCGAAGGCGCGCACGTCGGCGTCCAGGAAGTACGACTGCGTGACGTTGCTGGTGCCGTGGCGGGCCGGGTCCGCGTGGTGCCACGCGTGCGGGTCGAAGCGGTCGCGCGGCACGGGCTGGAGGAGATCGCGGGGGGCGCGCAGCAGCTCCCAGAGCTTTTCCGGGCTGCTGGACCCGCCGGGGAAGTGGCAGGCGGTGCCGACGACGGCGATGGGCTCGCTGCCGGTGTTGTGCGGCGGCGTCGGCATCTTGGGCTTCTCCTTTTTCTCTTTTCTTCTTCTTCTTCTTTCTGTTGAAACGAATGATGGAAGCGCGGGGTTGAAGGAGGTGGATGTCCACGTCTGCCCTCTCTGCGCGCGCCGCCGTCAAGCGCCCTCGGGGCTTTATTTGTTGGACGTGGACGAGTGCAGTGCCCGTTCGGAGGCTCCAGCTGCGCGAGTCGGTGGGACCGAATCCGCCGCGGGCGGACATCAGGGCTCGACCGAACTTCCGAATCGACTGTCAACGGCCGAAGAACATCGCGGTGGAGGAGAGAGGGAGGAGATGGCTTGGATCGGGCGAGACGGCTGTCGTTCCCTGGGTAAGTGCGTGTCTGTGCTGACCATTGTAAGTACTCAGCGCGGCCAGCCTCTCCCGCAGCTGTGGGACGGCAAGAGTAGAGCATGTGGACCACCGTGCGCAGTCCCGCTGGAGACCGCTTGCTGCGTGGTGTGCAGCTGCCAGAGCGGTGTATTGTGATTCTCCCGGGCGTGCAAAGGGCAAAGGCAAGGAAGTGAAATCGGGCAGCAGCCATTCACTCTCCGCATCTTCTGCAGCCTCCACCTTGCGCTAGGCTCGCACGGCTACATCAACCCATGCGCGGTCTCGCCTCTCACTGCGTTCAGCCCAAGATAAGTATATCTGACACGGAATCCCGCAAGCTAGCGTGTTGACGCCGCGGCAGCGGATCCTTGACCCGCCACGAAGGGTCGGAGCGGCATTGACCCCAGCCTCAAAACACCCCGCCTCAGTTCTGCGGCTATAAGTATCAAATTGGAGTAGACCCGCTGTAGTTTAGGCTCCCCCTCCCCCCGCATGTCGATGGGGCTACCAACCCTTTTCATCGCTCGCCTATCGCGCTCGCATCTCCTGGCGCTCACTCTTTTTTGCACTCGACACCATTTCCGTTGCAGACCACCCGTCCTTCTATTTCCTTTTCCTTTTCCTCTCTCCCGGCACTGTTCCAAGCAGTCCACATCTTTGCTTTCAAGTTGCTGCCTTGTCATATCGACGTGTTCACTGTTTCTCCCATCCGCCCTCCCTGTGCAGTACGAGCACCACGCCTGCAGAAGGACGCCCGCCGCTCGCGGTTTCCCTGCCGGCGATTCGAATGGTGTTGGTGGACACTCGAGAAGGCCGATTCGTCTCAACATCACCACGTGTAGGAAGTGTGGTGTTTCTGCAACGCACGCACCGAAATTCTCCGAACGCCCGAACACTCACCACAGGCTCGCCAATCATCGGCTTCACACCACGAAGACCGGTCCGGCAAGTCCGCTGATCGGGGCTCGACGAATGTGGCACTCCAGAAACCCCAATCGATGAAAGCATTGCACGTAAGTAGCTACCGACTGCCGCTAGCAGCGGGACCGACAGTCGCCATCCACACCCCAAAACACCAAAAACACCTCCCGCCATGGCTTCCCCCACCACCACCGTCTCCGCCGTCAACGCCACCACCGTCGTCCAAGGCCCCGCCCCGCCCACCAACCACGCCCACCCCATCTTCCCCGTCCACAACTCCCTCAGCCCGTCCCACTGGGAGGTCTGGGTCTTCGACGCCGTGTCGCAGGACCCGTCCTCCAACGCCGCGCTCGAGATCTCCTTCTTCCGCGACGCCACCGGCCTCTTCCGCGGCCGCGCCCCGCTGCGCATCGCCATCCACGCGCAGCTGCCCGGCGACGGCGGCGCCCGGGCCATCCACTCCGACGAGCTCGCCGAGTCCAGCGTGGTCGAGGACCGCGGCGATGCCATCGTCGGCACCTGGACGGGCACGTCCGGCGGCACCGCCGCCTTCTCCTTCGCGGCCGACCTCGGCGCCGCGACGCTGACGTTCGACCTGCCCGCCGTGCGCGGCACCGTCACGCTCACCCGGCTGGGGACCAACAACGACAACGCCACCACCGGCTTCGCGCCCTTCGCGCCGCACATCGCGTACGCGCAGCCGCTGGTCGCGGCCTCCACGACGGCAGCGCTGACGTTCGCGGACGGCGCGGCGCTGCGGTTCGACGGGCGCGGCGGCAGCGACCGGTGCGCGATGGCGGCGGCGATGCCGGCGCTGCTGGACGAGAACACGTACGTGCGGGCGCACGCGGGCCCGTTCACGGTCGCGCTGCTGCGCAGCGTCAGCCGGGCGGACGCGGGGCGGGAGTGCGTGCGGGCGAGCGTGGCGGTCGACGGCGCGGTCGTGTTCGCCGCGGGCAGCGCCGACGTGTCGCTCGTGGACGACTACGTCGTGCTGCGGCCGGTGCGCGGCGGCGCCGTGCGCGGCGGCTTCGCGGACGCCTCGACCGGGTGGCGGCTGGATTGCGTGGCGCCGGGGAGGGGGCTGCACTGGCGGTTCGAGGTGAGGCATCAGGTCGTGTGGTGGAGCATGCCGCTGGGGCCGCCGCCGGCGGGGACGGGGAACAATGGGTTTACGAGCAGGGTGAGCGGGGGCGAGGTTGGCGGGGAGGTGCACGAGGGGATGGCGGTGGTGGGGCATCTGCAGATGCCGCCGGTGCCCGCTGGGAAGAAGTGAGCGTTTTGTTTTTTTTTTTTGTTTTTTTGTCTTTTGGTCGGGATGGAGCCGGCGTGTGTCTGCGAAGTCTTTGAGAATCCACTGGTACTCCTCTGAAAACTTGCTGCTGCTCAAAGCGTTGCGATGGCCCGAGATGCACGGGGACTTTGAGACCTGGCGATGGCCGCCCTGGAATGCAAGAGACGGTGGGGTGTGGCGAACGAGATGGCTCTTCGCACACTTTTCGCCGTGGATGAACGGGCTGGCACCCGGTACAATAGCGCCATCGCAAACGCGATGATATCCCTTAACTGCAGCACTCAGAGGAAACCGGTTGTAAGCATCCATTGGAGGATTATCAAGAACTGCAGTGGTGGGCGTGTTACTCTTCGGGTGGCCGGAATGGATGCTCCAGGTCTGTTCCTTTGAAGGCTGAGAGGCGGCGTCGTCCACTCCGGGTTGTGTTCCGTGTAGGCTGGAGTCTCCTCACTTCGCAAGTCTGGATGATGATGAGACCGGACAGGTTGAGCGGTTGGAGGAGGAAGAAAGGCACTGATAGGTGGCGGCGTGGTGGCTGTTTAGTCATGTGGGCCGGGGGTCTGGCAAAAGACTTCATATCAGCGAGCTTTTGGGTCGGAGGTGGCTTGATGGTGAATCATGGGGAGCTTAGGCTCTGAATTATGTAGCCGCGGCTTCGATAGGCATGTTGACTAGCGCCACGCCAGATTTCGGATTGAGGGCCGTGATCAATCGTCTTGCTGGAGGACATAGCAGATGTGTGATATTGCCGTGTCGTTGACGATAATGTTGTTGGTGGTAGCGCTGGCTTAGACCGAGGAGACGGTGAAGGCCGCTGAGGTGCACATGGTATCACACTTTTTTGCACAACACCACACTTCGATGCGGCAACGCGAGGGCCGACCATACAGATCGAAGCCTGCTTGTGACTCAGCCGCTCGGAATGATATCTGAAGGGCGCCCTTCAGACACCGTAACTCAACCCAAAGGAGGAAATTCCGGCGAGGTGCGGTCGACCACCGGGAGGGTGACGCACCAGTTCCTCGCTACCCTTCGCTGATTGAGTCCCAGCCGCCTGGTGACGATGGAACGCTAGAGTTGCACGGGGACGGAAAGCGGTTCAGGAACCCAAGAGGTCTGGGTTGGGAGGCCGTCACCCACCTCCCGCCCACAACCAACTCAAGCTTCATCCACCGCTCAGCACCATGCATATTGTATCACCACCAGGACACAAGAAATGTTTTGAAATGGTTCATCTATTCATAATCATCCTCGAGCCAGAGCAGAGCTAAAAGATAAGGAAAAGCTATCCTAATTTTCAGCCAGCCTATGAGCACTTTTTGTCAACCACCCAACCATCATCATCATCCGGGCAATCCCTCCTCACTCCCTCGAGAAGAAAGCGGCCCAGACCCATCCATCCATCGTCACCCAACCGTCCCCAATTAACCCGGATCCATGCCATCGTGACGAGCAAAACACACAAGAAGCCCCCAAGAAGAAAAGAAAGAAGAAACATCTACTGCCACCCATGGAAAAGAGCCCAGCCGTGGCAGAAAGGCAAGAAAGCCGTTAGACATGCCTCCCCCTCGCTGTGTGAAACCGGTAGGAGTTGGTTTTTCCCATGCTAAGCTGAAATCTCGCCTGCTGAAGACGAAGAGAAGAAAAGCTGTGTGGCTCATCATCAGAAGCAGGATATCTCGAGAAGCAAAGCAAGCAAAAAGCAGCGACCACCTGATCATCCCATAATACACATGCTCATAACGTGTCAGAGGTGGTGGCAAAGAAGAAAAGGGAACAAACGGGGCTGAGAATGGCTCCTATCGATGTTCGGAAGAAACCATGCAAGGGGGTATTCGGAGGCGTCCGGAATAAAAAAAAAAAAAAGGGAAAGAAAAGAAGGTGACCCAATTGCCCGAGAAGCGGCTCCACTGGGCCTTCTTGTGAACGAAAGCCTCGGGGGAAGAAGCACAACCGGTGAGTCGCATAGAAGAACAAAGACCCTAACTTTTGAGCACCACCAAGCGTGAACCCTAGAGCAGTGACAACGCCTGATACGCCATTTGAGGACCCCAAGATCGAGATGTTGAGAAGCCTAAATGTAACATCCGAGAAAACCCGCGGATGGAACGCTTAAGCCTTGTTCTCGGAGGCATCGCCGTCCTTGGCAGCCTCCTTGGGGGCAGCGTTCTCGTCCTGGGGAGTACCGTCACCCTTGGCCTGGATGTACTCCTGGTAAACACCCATCGCCTCCTCGACCTTAGCGCGGAGAGCAGACTCATCGCTCGTGCTGCTTTGATTAGTCATCTGTTGTCCATAACGCAGTCATAATTGGGGAAACTTACAGGTTGATGAGCTCCGCGTTGTCCATCTCCAGGAGCATTCCGGTGATCTTGCCGGCAAGCTCGGGCTGCATGACGTGAATCTTGGGGTACAGAGCCTCGCCGAGCATCTGCTTCTGCTGCGGAGGAGCAGCGGCGTGGAGGGCGGTCATGTCGACACCATCACCGCCGGCGGGGGGAGCGCCAGGGCCGGGAGCGGGACGCCCACCAGCGAAGCCAGGGGCCTGGCTGCGGTTGGCACCACCACGGTTGTTGGGGCCACCACGGTTGTTGCCGGGGATCTGACCGGCCATCTGGGGCATACCAGGCATGGGCATGCCAGGCATCGGGCCACGGCTAGCACCGCGACCACCCATAGCAGCCTGCTGAGCAGCAAGCATCTGCGCGTAAGCAGGGTTGTACTGGGGCGGGATGCCACCGGGCATGGGAGCACCGGGGAAAGGCATGCCCATGGGAGGCATCTGCTGTGCGTTGGGGCCACCACGGCCACCCTGCATAGGCATACCCTGGGGGAAACCGGCACCACGACCACCGGCAGGCATGCCCTGAGGGAAGGGCATCTGGCCACGGCCCCCCATGAAGGGCTGCTGGCCGGGACCGAAGAACATTTGCGGCTGGACGAACTGCTGGGTGGGCATGCCAGCGGCAGCAGCTGCCTGCTGCATGCGGATCTGGTTGCGGGCCTGGATCGTCGCCTCGAGCTGGCTCTTGCGGACATCCTTGCGCTGGGCCAGGGCAACGTAAAGCGGCTTGCCGCCAACCATCTTCTGGTTCATCTCCGTGACGGCCTTCGTAGCCTCATCGGGGTTGCTGAAGCAAACGAAGCCGAAGCCCTTGCTCTTGCCCAAGATCTTCTGCTCGCCCTTGATGGTGACCTTGTCCATCTCCTTGCTGAGCTTATCGACGCCGTCATTGCCCTCCTCATCAGAGCCCTCCTTCTCGGGCTCCTTCTGCTCCTCCTCCTCCTCCTTCTGCTCCTCCTCTTCCTCCTTCTTAGGGCTCTCGCTGCCGGGGCTGCTCACGGGCTGGGTATCGCGCATGACCTTGGCAGAGGTGATGGTGCCAAAAGGAGCGAACATGTCGCGCAGCTTCTCGTCGTCGACATCGTCACTGAGGTTCTTGACGTAAAGGTTGACGCCCTGGTACTTGGACTGCTTCTCGGCGCGAGCGGCCTCGTACTGCTTGCGCAGCTCCTCCTCACGCTCGTGCTTCTTCTGTGCACGACCGACGTACAGCTTCTGGCCCTTGAAGTCCCTGTCGTTAAGTTCATCGACGGCCTTGGCAGCGCTCTCGTGCTTGACGAAGTTGACGAAGCCGAAGCCGCGGCTCTTACCGGTCTCGTTGTCGTGGGCGAGCGAGGCAGAGGTGATCTGGCCGTACTTCTCGAACAGCTCACGGAACTCGTCGTCAGTGGCCTCCAGGTCGATGTTCTTGACGTAGACGTTGGTGAAGTTGGCCTTCATCTCCTCGAACTTGCTCATGCGGTCCTTCTTGGGGATGTGGTGGCCAACGAAAACCTTCTTCTCGTTCAGCAACATGCCGTTAACGGCCTTGATGGCATTGTTCGCAGCCTCAGCAGTCTCGTAGTGCACGAAGCCGTAGCCCTTGGAGTTACCGTTCTCGTCCTGAGCGACCTTGCAGCTGAGAATGTTGCCAAAGGCGGCGAACGTGTCGTGCAGAGCCTTGTTGTCGATCGCGGAGTCCAGGTTCTTGATGAAGACGTTGCCCTGACCAGTCTTGCGGAGAGCGGGGTCACGCTGGGACCACATGATGCGGCACGGCTTGCCCTTGATCAGCGTGTAGTTCAGCTCCTCCAGAGCCTTCTCGCCGTCATCAGAGCTGTTGTAGTTCACGTAGGCATAGCCAAGCGAGCGACGGGTGACGGCGTCGCGGCAGACGCGGATTGAGGCGACCTGGCCGATCGAGGAGAAGAGCTCGAACAGCATGGCCTCGGTAACGGAGGGGTCGAGCTCGCCGACATAGAGCGAGGCGGAGTTATGGTGGGCGGAAGGAGCGGCAGAGGTGGGCGTGGGCGCCTCGGGGGCACCTGCAGAGCCGACGCTGGTGTTAATGGCAGTTCCGTTCGCGTCGCCGGCGACGGGCGAGGTCGGGTTGGCGTCAGCGCCAGGAGCAGCGGCGTTGGCAGCTTCTGCGGACATTTTACTGGCGTTCTGTGCCCAGGTCAGCGGGATGTTTCTAGAGCAGAGGCGCGCGGGGATTTTCGCAGGCAGGATGCGAAAAGCAGGCCCGGCGTGGGTGGTGGCTCACCAGCGAAAAGCGTGAAGGCGGGGGGTGGGTGGGAGGCCGGGATCTGCGCGTGTCGCGTGTCTAGGCGGAGAAGAGTCGCTCGGAGGGCAGGGCGATGCTCCGGGCGATGGGGTTCTGGCGTGGGAGGGGCTTTGCGGTGAGGCAGCTGGCTGGGCGACTGTGCGGTTGAGGTCGACAGGTCGCGTCAGGAAGAAGAGGCTTCGCCGCGGGTTTTTTGTGGGTTTTTAACTTTTTTTTCTGTGAGGAGAATTTTTCTGAAGGGGAGTGGGCAGAAGGGAGACAGAGACTCAAAGAGAGGCTCGCTCGGGCAGATGCGTGGGCGTGTGTGGGTTTTGTATGCGAGTGCTTTGTCGCGGACAGAAGTCAAAGGCTATGAAATAATTTTGTGCCAAGCCGCCTCGCCAAATTCGGCAGGGACGCACCTTGGCGCACAACGGCCGTCGCATGCCTGAGGCAGCACTCGCGAGCGCGCAGCCGGGGGCCAGCAGCTGCTCGCTGCCTGGAATTAATAATGCCCGCGGCGTTGTCTGCTCGTGGCGCGCGCGCGCCATCGCCACACGTCTGCTCAGCGCGCTGCGACGCCGCCGCTGTCTGCGCCTCTGGAAGCACACCGAAGCGCCCGCGCAACGCTGCCATGTGGGCGCTTCCCAGGCTGCCGCCCGCCCACGCGAGCGTACAAGGACACGTACCGCAGCCACAGCACATGCACGGCGTCCCGCCGAACAACGCCTTCCATTATAGACTATCTTCATCCATTCAGGGGCAGCAAGTAAGCGGACGGACCAAAGCGGCCACGCGCCCGCGCTTGCAGGGTGCAGCGGCGCAGCGGTTGTGGCGCCCGACGCTGCAGGCTCACCCCCGTCCTCAATGCAACGAAAAGAACCTCATCATGTCATTGATAGCCCAGAGGTATCCCGGAGACGCCGTGGAATATATACAGAACAGATTACACAAAGGGTATGCCATCCCGGTCGTGCCCGGCGGTGCTCTACTCTTGCAAGCTCTCGTCCCAGCCGCCCCGCTCCAGCAAGAACACTTGCACTCTGTCCATGCAGTCTTCGATGCCCTTGCCCAGCGCCTCTCTCCACTGCTGCTCCACCAGGTTGACCTTCTCCTTCAGGTCCTCCGTGAGCCGCTGCTCCTCGTCGCGGCTGATCAGACCCATCTCCTCATCAACACCCTGGCGATCCTCGCCCTCGAGCACTCGCTGTGTGCCCAGTAGCTTCGTGTTCGCCGTCATGACGCCAGTCTTGACCTCGTGGAGCAGGCAAAACAGGTTCGTTTGACTCTCGATGAACTGGTACGCCGACTTCTGTGCGTGGGACAGCAGCGTAAAAAGATATTGCAGCGGGTGCTCATGGTAGCTCGGGTTCTCCTCGTACTCCATTGGCGGAATCAAGATCTGAAAATTGTCTGTCAGAGTCTCGGGCACCTTCTGCACGATGTTCAAGAGACCTGGTCCGATGTCCCAGAACGCCGAGAGCTGGTCCTCGACGCCGCGCGTAACGTTTTCTTCGACAATCGCGAGAAAGTCCTCGAAGCGCTTCAGCGCCTGTTTCTCGCACGCAACCTTGCGCTCTTGTGCGTCTTTGGCGAAGAACTCCTCAGCCTCGCGAACCTTCTCATGGTTTTTGGCAGCCGAGTACGGCGTGACGACGAGCGATTTGTACAAATTGTTCCGCTGGACCTCAAGTTCGAAAAGCTCTTTGTGCAATTGCTCACGTGCTTCGAACAACCACTTGAGTAGAGTGAGCTTCTCGAGCAACTCTGGCTGCTCATCACCTTCCTCTTGGGTCTGGTTCGGACTCGACGCCTGTGCCTCGTTGAGCAAGCAACTCTTCAGTTGATCGATCGAAGCTGTACCCTTCCGGATTCGTGCGGAAAGAAGAGCATGTAGTGGCGTCATGACATCTTTTTGGAACATGTCGAAATCTTGTTGGATCCGTCTTTGCGTGATTTGCGCTTCGGTAGTGTCGAACTCTGCCTCAGCTCTGGCTGCTTCTCCAAAGGACATGTCGCCCTTCATGATCTTTTCCTGGATCTCAGCTCTCAGCTCAGCACGACGACCGTTAGCACCTTTGACGCCCTTTTCCCTCAATGAATCGCTACGCGCTCGGTAGCCTTCTTTGATGGTATTTGCGTCGGCAGGATCTTGCAAGGCGCGCAGGTTCGCTCTGATTGACCCTAGATCTGGATGGCTGTTGTTCACGGCTGGATGATGTCGTGGATACGGTGGCGGTAAGGTCACAAGTCTGGAGACGTCCAGCTTATAAGGGTCGGGTGTTGCAGGCGCAGAATGAGTCCAGTACTGCAGTGGTGGCGGCGGAGGAACTTGGTAGCCCATGTCTTGCTCGTGCCAGCCGACCTTTTCTGGTGGGTACTCGTTCGGTCCGTAGATTCCAGAAGGTGTGGTGTCACTTGGACCTGGAGTTCCACCGCCAGAGCGGTTGTCGCTCTCCCATTCTTGCGCCTCGGTGAGCTGCACGCCCATGTACTTCGACTCCCTCTTCGATCGTTCGATTTTCTTGCCATGGCCTTGGGAGCTGTTTACGCTTCCCTCCCACCACCGACTCGCGGACCGGCCTCGTGAATCTTCCTCGTCCGGAACAGTGCTCATGGCCATGCTAGGGATTGGTGAAAGACACGGCTGCCACGAGTTACTGTCGCCACGCGCGCGGCCTGGTGGTCCATGACTGGACGCGCTGCTGAGCGGCGACTCGGAGGCCACCCTGGGACTGTAATTAGCCGATGAGGTGGCAGGGCTTGCGTTCACAATGCTGCCCTCAATCGATGATATCGAATCTTGTCGCTCGTGTTGGGATGGCGAGCTTGTATCCATCATCTTGTTGGGTGTTGTTGAGCGTCTGCCAGTCGAGTTGGTCTGGTAGCTCCGCCACATATCCCTGGTCAAGTCTAGGATGTCGCTTGCCATCGCCTCAAAGGCAGCCGAATATCGGTCCCGACGAAGGCGAGACTCATTGACAATGAAGTCAGCGAAGAGCTCTAGGCGTTCTTGGTCTGTCATGGCGGCACTTTCGCGCTGAATGAACTCGTGGTGTCGGTTAATTGAGGCTTGTGCAAAGATCTCTTGGTCCGTAGGCAGCCTGGCTTTACCAGTGGCACTTGAGGAGGACGAAGGGCGCGAGGGATGGAGTGGCACAACCATCGGCACATTGTCAAGAGGCGTGTGCAGAATATGCGAGATAGGCCGATCCTTGCCTGAAGACACAGACGACATACTCGAGGACATGCCGGCCGAATGTGGAGGAGGTGTTGGCAGAGTTTTAGCGTGAGATCCTGGTGAGGGCTTGTACCGCGAACTTTGTTCACCATATCCATCTGCAGTCGGACTGAAGGGTGGTGTCGGTGCGAACGACTCCGGAGACATGACCATTTGCCGTGGTGTAGAATGGCTTGACTCTCCATGCGATTCTCCTTGAGATTTGTTGGACTCGGCGCTCATCTGACCGCTTGATGGGGAGGGGAACCCCTTTCCGCTGCGTGGCGTATTCTTACGTCTTTGGCTGATAGCGCCCTCAGCAGCAGCAGCAAGAACAAGGTCTGTTGGTCGTTGAGCAGCCTCCATATCCCGTGCCCATGGATTGTTGCTAGGTTCAACTGCACTCTGGGTTTCAATGGTCCTCTCTTTGGCGGCGCGGCTCTCGCTGCGCCTTTCCCTGATGCCTCTTGCACTCCCATCTCTGCGTGCAGGCGTCCGGGTCAACCCGATGTTAGAGGCCGACGTTGACGGATACGCCGTCTGCGGTTCTCCTGGTGCAGCTGAATTGTCTAAATTATCTTGGCCGTGGGGGTCAGGCGTTGTGAGGCGTAGGGCTCTTCCCCAAGGAGACTTTGACCGGTTCCGTGCATCTTCCTCACGCCAATCAGCAGGAGTCGGTGGAATTGGGCCTAGTGTGCTTCCGAGTTTCGGTGCCGCTCTTCTGGGTGCAGGGGCAGCTAGCGAATTAGATGTTAATCGAGACGATGAGAGTTCCGATGTCCTGTTCATGCTTTGTGAACGCGAACCGCCAGGAGGCGGGCCAGGTGGAGGCGGCGGTAGTGGCATGCCGGGTTCCCAAACTGCAGTTCGTGACGGTGTAGAGGAGCCCTCCTCGCGGAGAGCCATACCAATGCCACCTGTAGAAGCGGCGCGTCTTGATGCTGGGGGGCGTGAGGCAACTTCAGGGGTCCACTGAGGCTGACGCTGGGGCGGGGAGTGCATGTTTGCCCTGATTCTATGTTAGTCATATGCCTTAACTGCTCAAGGAGATATATCAGCTTACGGCTGTTGGCTTGGACCCGCCGTGGGCACTGCAAAGTATGTCTGCATAGGACCTGGTGTTCTCGCCAGTGTTTCAGTTGTCTGCAGTCTTAGGGCATCGATTGCGTTGCGCGACTGGTCAGAGCTGCTCCCACTAGCTCTGCTCCTCCCAGTCAGTGCCGAGAGACCAAATACGGAGCGTTTGTCCCGGCTACGTGAGGTAGACCGATCGCGCCCAGATGTAGGCGGCGGTGGAGGGAACGACGGCGCTCCTGACGGGGAAGACGTGCTCCCGGACGGGCTTTGGTTGAGAAATCCAACGCGAGGGGAGGACGTGTTCTGCGGCGAAGCAAATGCACCGCTGGAGAGGGCCGGCGAGCCTCCTATGGCTGCGGACATGCTCTGCTGTCCCGGGTTTGGAGAATACGGCGGCGGCGGAGAAGGCATGTTTGCTGCGAAAGGATAGTCTCAGTATCTTGCCTCTTCACCACAAGAGATAGAACATTGCGACACCAAAGAAAAGTAGGGTGGGCCCGCTGAGGCGCGAGCTCCACCACACCGAAAAAATATGAAGTAGAGGAAAAAGCTGAGATCACTAAGAAACAATGGGAGCAATTACCCTCCATGCCCGTTGCATCTCTTGTATTTCCCCTCAGCGCACCGCTGGACGAAGGGCCGGCGTGCGGCATGTACTGGCCGCTGGCCTGCGGACCATGCCTTCCCCATTCTTGCGGATTGTACGAGGTCATCACCGCGGACGACGGGCCGCGGAACGCCATTGGGCTGGAGACTCTGGATGCGCTCGTCGGGGCAGTTGACGGTTGCGAAGGTGGGTTGGAAGAAGCGGCATATGGGGAGAAGGGCAGAGCGGAGGGTGGCGACACAGCAGAGGCGGGAGTCTGCAGGTAAGGAGTGCCCGCGCTGTTATTGTTATGGTGCAAGGACGTTGTTATTGCCGGAGGTTGCACGACCATGCGCCTGGGGGGGCTTGACAACGGCGGCCGTGCCTGGAGTGTCGCAGAAGCAGCGGGCGCGCCTGCTACCGGCGGTGGCGGGGGCCCAGGAGGAGGAGGAACCGGAGTATAGGAACTCATGATGGCGCGACGGAGCCTTGCTCTTGATAGCCCGCGCGCATTAGCTCCGGTGTGATGTGCCTAGGTGCCTGGGTCGCGCAGGGCGGCGCTGGGATGGCAGCTCTGTGTCTCAGGACGGGGACCCAGCGGCTACTGCGTGGCTGCGACAAATGGGTGGTGCGGACGGCGGCGCTGGACGAAGCACCAGCTGCACGCCCTCAGATCATAAGGATGGCGCCGAGTCAGACCACGCGCGGGCCGGCGGACGAGTGCCTGCGCATGGCGACCTGAAGAGGCAGAGCGCGCTTGAAGATCGTGTCCTAACGTGATCGCGGCCAGCAGGCGGGAAGTCGTTCATTCGCCCAGCCCGCCGAGACGCGCGCTGAGAAGAGAGGGCGCCGGGCGGACGAGCGATGCGCATCGCAGCGCCCGTGAGGTCGCCGCCCAGGCCTAGCACCGAAGAGGCCAAGCAGGCGATTGACCTTGCAGAAGCGAGCCAGGCCGGCAGGGGACTGGGCGAATGAGCGCCGCGGCGGGCAGGCCGCTTGAGACGCTGCGGGAGGGGAGCACAAGGCCGGGCGCTTAAACGCAGGCCCTCCTCGGGGTGCCCGCGTCAAGCTTTTGGGGGCTGCTGCGCTCGCGAAGAGCCGCGCTGAGGCTACACAAAAGCACCGGCCTGGCGGCTGAGCAGCAGCAGCAGCAGCAGCAGCACGCAGCTCCCGGAGCATATATGTATTGCGGCGCGCCTCACAGCGTCGTCGCGCCGCAACGTGGTTTTCGTTTTCTGGCCGGCGCCCGCGCTGCGGTGCTGCAGAGGTGCGCTGGCGCTAAATGTGATTGCTAAAAATAGGCGGCCAGTAGGACGGCCGACAAGCTTCGGGGCCTGGTCGTTCTGCCACGGCGCGCGCTGCTGCTGCTGGAGAACGGTGGAGAGGCATAAGGCCCTCTGTGGGGACGCTAGCTGGGGACGGAGCGGACGGGCGGCCCAGAGCTTAAAAGTGCAGGTGAAGATTGCTGTTCATAGATCCGTCAAGCTTTCGACAAGAGAAGGCTGCACTAATTATACACAGAACACCCTCGCAATAGCCCTGCAATGGTACCCTACTTCGAGGCGTGCTTCGCGTGCACGTCGATGACCTTCTGCACCTCGTCGTAACTGCCGAGGAAGATGCCCGACCGGTCGTGGATGTGTTCCGGCGTTACCTCCAGCATGCGCTCCATCTTGCTGTTCACCGCCTGGCCACCGGCTGCTCCTTATCAGTGCCTGCCTATCCCTAATTGGGGGTTGCTGGACTTACCGTTTTCAAACACCTGGGCCATCGGACCGCACTCGTACATTATCCTCAGCTTGCCCTTGGGGCTCTTCTTGTCGGCCGGGTATGCGAAGATGCCTCCGTACAACAGCGTCCGGTATGCGTCGGCAACCATGGAGCCGATATATCTTGCGCTGTATGGCTTGCCGTTCTCCGCCGGGAACTTGAGGCTGTTGACATAGTCCTTCACTGGATCCTCCCAGTAGAGACTGTTGCCCTCGTTCACCGAGTAGATGGCGCGCTTCTTCGGAATCCTCATGTCCGGGTGTGTGAGGATGAACTCGCCCAGAGACTGGTCCAGAGTGAAGCCGTTGACGCTGCCGCCCTTCATGGTCATGACGAGCTGGGCCGACGCGCCGTACATGGTGAAACCACTTGCGACCATCTCCGTGCCCGGGAGGAGCATGTCCTCCTTCGTTCCCTTTGCGCCTTCGGGGAGCTTGAAAACACCAAAGATGGTGCCTACCGACACACCGGCATCCAAGTTGGAGGAACCGTCGATGGGGTCACATGCGACTGCGTACCGCGCATTCGGGAACTCGTCGAACGCGATGGCCTCCTCCTCCTCCTCCGAAACCAATACTCTGACCTTGCCGCTGCTCTTCATGGCCGCAATGAAGATGTCGTTGCCAATGACGTCGAGCTTCTTCTGTTCATCGCCGGTCGTATTCGAGGATCCCGCCAAACCGGTGAGCTGGTACCGATTAGCATGGCTTCCGAATCCTTTGGCGCACAAGCCCTTAAGACTTACGTTGATAAGGGATGCGCGGCGGATGTAGTACGAAATGCTCTTGAATGCAAATTGCAGGGCGTGGCACAACAAGCTGGGAGCAAGGCAACGTTAGCACAGATCGCGCGCCGCGCGCAGGGGTCTTCTGGGCGCGTTCTTACGTGAAGTCGCCAGTTGCCTCCCTGACCTTGACTTGTTCTTCCGTAAGGAATCTCGTCAGGGTGAGAATGTCGGTGTTGATCTTCTCCTGGCCGACAGGGCCGGCGTCGCCGTTGCTTGCTTGGGTAGCCATGGTGAAGAATGCTGTCTGGAGCGAAAGCGGACGGGTTCGGGGTATCAGGGAGGGTGTTTGGAGGACGTCGCACACGGTGAAAGGTAAGCTCTGAAGTAATGGCAAGGAGCAGGCTGAACTGTAAGCTGCTTATGAAGTAATTTAGTGGGTACAGCTGGGGTCGGGCACGCGGAGGGAGCACGGTCTGGACGCTCGAGGCTTGTGGTTGGACGACTATTGGGTCCTCGGCACGATGTGGCCCACGGGATCCTCAATTGATGTCAGTTCCGCGAACGGCTTCGTCACTTCCCAGGCAGATCAGGATGGAGACGCAGCTGCGATCGCAGATTGCAAGCAGGTGCGACGGGCTTTAAAGGGGTGGTCGCATGCGCACATCGGCCATGGGCAATCCGAGGCAGGCACGGCAGGTATGACGCTTGAGCGCGCCTACCCACGGATCGAGGGGACGAGGGGCGCTGGGGGCGGGGTCCCCTTGGAGCTTCGAGAGCGCAGATGCCCCGCGCGGCCCGATTTCTCCCGCATTACCTTCGGGCGGCGCAGGAGACTCGGCATCCACGCCTCTGCAGCGCCTGCAGCCAAGCTTCACGAGAGGTGGAAAATTGCCGTGCATTGCCCTTTGGCTGCCTGCTATCACGACCCTCGGAAAAAGAGATAGCCGTGCGGCCGCTAGTTCGGGTTAAAGATGCCACCACCACCAGCGTGCTGAGACTCAACAGTGCCTGCCGACCCTCTGTCCCGGAAATTTGAGACACAAGACTCCCGGCTAAGGTAGGAGTATGCAGAGCTCGATCGAATCGCGTGCCATCTTTTGAATCAGCGCTCAACCGGACGCAGTGAAGCGCTGTAGGGGTGCAGGTTGGGCGGAAATGTATCCGGGGAAGTCACGGGAAGCAGCTACCGAACCATCTGGCCAGCGAGCACCGTAAACAACAGAATTGAGACAATCATGGTGTTGAGCCTCCTTGTCGCCTTCTGCCTGCCGCTGGGCTGAATCACGTGCGGCCCCTCGGAGCAGGGTCGCCGCCGAATCACCGGCCCGCTAAGCGAACGGACCTCAGCTTCTCTTCAAAAGCTCTGCAGTCCGCGCGGAAAATTTCCTCTGCACCTCCAACAACGCGTCCAACAACACGCCACCATGCCCGCCAGCGCAGGCGCTGATGATGTGCACACTGCAGCCTCTGGCGCATGAGGCGCTGCGCACTCCGACAATCTGCCAAAGGTAAGCCGCACCGTACACTCCCATCCGTTTCTCTGATGAATTGGCAAACCGCATTACAAACTAGAGTCTTTGATCTCTAACGAGAAATGAAACTCGTACTTGCTTGCACGTCAGTCTGAGGAACTCGTCAATCAGCACAGTAGCTTCATCAACCGCTCAAAGCTGTTGCTAACCCGCGAGTAGTTGGTCCGCTTCATTGCGCTTCACCGCTTGGCCATTGGCGGTCGCAGCTTAAACCGTATGTTTCTTCCTCTTCCATCTACCCAACACGCGCACAAGATGATCAACGTATATTTTACATACGCTGGAAATTACCGGCAGAGGCTTCGGCCGCAGAAGATACAAATAGGCTGTTTTCTGATCCCGCGTTCAATGCACCTTTCTTGAGCCACTTCAGCAGGCAAGACATCTGCTGACAGTTCACAGACGGGACTAGATCTGCTCCCTCTAGCCTGGTACGACATCCTGGACTTGCATACTCCCAACCTTACATGATGAATGGCACTGGGCTCCGATCAGCATGACGGATATGCCATATTGTGGCAGGCCTAGAAAACCTCGCCCACTGAACCAGCACAAATCTCATCGGAATTTCAAAACATTTGGAAGCTTGTACTGAGAAGAAGCCTCAGGGACCTCATCTAGTCGTCTGGCTGGACTTGGGTCGGCACGACTCAGTGAATTCGCTCTGGAGCAGAAAATTTGTACATGGCAGCTTGAGCCAGGGCTTTCAGACTCGGTAAGCGGTGAAGAGTTTTTTTTCTGACACAATTTCATGATGAACACCTAGATGACGAGTCTTATCGGGGTTTCCCATGCAGACAACTTTTTTTTTAATACCATTCATGCATATCTGATCCTTATCCTTTACTTATTCGAAATCAACGAAATATTTAGATCCTTTGCTGACGTTGATTCAAGTTCCAACCAAATCTGAACATCGCGTGCTTCACTTGCATGTAGCGTTAAGCAGCAACACTCTACCCATGGTAGTCAACTTCAAAGTAAGCTTTTCTTGCCAGACTTCTCCCGTGCACCCTTCCATGATGAAACGACATTACAAATTGACAAGCATATGTCCAAGCGCCTTGACCGGTTGCGAAGACGAGACTGTCTTGTCTGATCTTCTTTGGATCTTCTTTCCATCAAACATCTCCAAGCGGGCACGCTTATACTGACATTTATCAGCATACATGAACGCTACCTACTGCTTCGACCCCCATCCAGCTCGCATATTGCGTTTGCAGCTCGACCTCTCTCTTGTAAGTTAAAAGTTTGATTCGCATTAGCACATTACACACATTTCAATGATGATCCTTTTTAATCTCACGACGGTCGACATAGCTTATGCATTGATGAGAATGCCTTCTGACAAAGGCTTTTGGACTGATATCACCTCTTTCACATCTTTTGCAATACCTCGCATGGTTACGCATGATGCTAACGTTCATGTTGTTCTAGATTCATACAATTACTGCGAATTGTCTGTCGATTAATTTTTCGTTGATGCTTTCGCCATGCGCGGAACCTCGAGGAAGAAAATCTCCTGCACCGGGAAGAAACAGCTGTCTTTTGTGTTGCTTCATTCGAAGTATTGGTCTAGAAAACGAATAGAGCTAGCTCGTCCTCTGAAGACCTGCAGTGAAGCCCAAGTACCAACATTGCTCATGGGAAACACTGCACGGGGCTAAAGCTATGGCCATTGTTCCTCATGCTTCCCTGCCCGCTTGCTCCCTTGTTACAGCACTTGATTATGGCTTCTCAGCAAAACGAGTCTGGTTTCTCGTCATGCCTGTTGTGATTTCAAGCTCAAAACTACAAGAGGCACTGCATGCAAATCTCAAGGGATTTGTGCCTGAGACGTCGTTTTTGTCTTATCGGAAGCCTAAGTAGTCCCCTATTTGCTCCGTGAGTCCACTCGTCTCTCGTGCCATGCCAACTGACATGTAAACTACATTCCATAGAATGCGAGTGTTCATGTCCCGCTGTGTCATACTCCCAAACCTCTTCCTCGGACAATACCGGATGTCTTCTCCAGGACTTCCGCCATGCTTTGCAAGCAACGCTGACGTCAATAGTCTCGCTAGTCCTCCAACACCTCAAGCTCCTTGTGAACCCAGCGCCAGCGTCTCTAGCGCCCAAGATAAGACGCCTTTCTCCCTCTGCATTCTCACGTGGCGCAGAAAAAAAACCCCCCAAGTCTCCACCAGTGACGTCTCCGACGCTCTCGTCGTTGCCGGCCGAGCACCTCTATCGAGCCTGTTCCGTGCTCAGTTCTTCCTCCCGGTGCCGCCCACATCCGCTTCGATCGGCAGGTCCATGCCCACCCGCCGCGCCGTCAGGCGCACGCGCTCCTTCTCGTCCATGTTCATGCCCGGGTTGTAGCGCTCCAGCAGGGTGATGTACATGCGCTGCGCCTTGACGTACTGGACGAATTGCTTCGTCTCCTCGAGCGTCGGGGTGCGCGTCGCGTGCTCTGCGGGCGGTGTGGCGAGCTGCGCGCGGAGGTGCTGCTGCAGCAGCGATGGGTTCGACAGAACGGGCTGCGAGGACCGCGTCGAGGGCGCGTGCTTGGGGGAGCGCGCGGGCAGCTCGCGGAGGAGGCGGCGGTACAGGGAGCGGATTTGCGGGGATGCCGTGGCTGACATTGTAATTCGGCTTGCGGAGAGAGGAGCCGGTAGAGGGATCGCGAAGGGTGGTGTGGCTGGCGGTGATGCGGGAATGGAAACGTCTGGACTTGCGATGCGGAGACTTTTCTGGCGGCGGAGGGGGGAGAGCTTGCCTCTGCTGCGGCGGCGAAAGCTTCTCCTCCGAGCAACCAACACCACCACCATGCCGTGAAATCTCCGCACATCCTTTCCTCCACAGCCCACAAGATGCCACAATGGGCCTCCACGCCCTTCACGTGCCTGCGATGCACGCGGCGCCTGCTCTCAACCCACCCCGCGCCGCTCCCACGCAGTAGCATCCGCATCGCGACGCCGCGCATCCCAGCACGCCATTTCGAGACGGACCCGACCAACCACCTGCTCATCACGCGGCACCTCAGCCGCGCCGCCCAGCCGCACCCCATCCGCGCGCACCTGCCCTCGTCCCCTCCAGCTGACCTCCTCACCCCCGCCGAGCTCGCCGCCCTCGCGCACGAGCGCCGCGAAGAGGTCGCCGCCTTCCGCCAACAGCAGCAGCAGGACGCCGCGGCCACCTCGCCACCCCCAGACCTCTCGCAGCTGCACCCGTACTTCCCGCGCCCGCACGAGCCGCACCGCTACGCGGCCGCGGCGCCCGCGCCCTCGGACGCGCAGCTGGGCGCCGCGCGCGCCTTCTTCGCCCGCGGCCGTCCGCGCTACGTCTTCACGTGCGCGCTCTTCCGCCAGTTCCCGCCGGCCAGCCCGGCGCCCGAGGTCGCGTTCCTGGGGCGCAGCAACGTCGGGAAGAGCAGCCTGCTGAACGCGCTGTTCGGGCGGCGCGGCCGCGGGGCCGGGGGCGATGCCGGGGCGGCGAGGGTGTCGAACCGGGCGGGCAAGACGCGGACGATGAATGTGTTCTTGGTAGGCGAGGGGGTGGAGGGCGGCGTCAAGGCGCCGCAGACGGATATGCATGGCGGGGTGGTGAAGGGGCGGGAGAGGGATAGGTGGATTGGGCCCGGGAGGGCGGTTGCGGTGGTGGATATGCCGGGGCATGGGCATGGGAGTAGGGAGGAGTGGGGTGAGGAGATTGTGAAGTATTTGACGAAGAGGCAGCAGTTGAGGAGGGTGTTTGTGCTTGTGGATGCGGAGCATGGGCTCAAGGGGACGGATAGGCAGCTGTTGGATCTCTTGGAGGTGAATGGCGTGCCGCATCAGGTTGTGCTGAGCAAGGCGGACAAGCTGGTGTTGCCGAAGCTGAGGTCAAATTCAAAGGCGAGGCTGAAGAAGGGGCTGGCGAGGTTGCGAGAAGCGCAGGATAAGCTGGGGGAGGAGTTGCTCCGGAGGGAGAAGAAAGGGGCGGGGACGCCGGCTCTAGGCGAGATTCTGGCTGTCAGCTCTATGAAGAGTGTCAAAGATGGTCCGGAGAGGTTCGACAAGCTTGGAATCAACGGCCTCAGATGGGCAATTCTGCAAGCCGCTGGTTTGGAGGAGGCATGAGAAGGGTAGGACATATTCAAGAAAATAGGTGGTGCAAGCTGAACGAATCGAACCACTCCCAACTCAATCTTCACATGCCCTAAGGACTCTGGAACCATTTCCTCAAGCACGGCGCCACAGCGGGTCGCAAAAGGAATGAGCCGCTTCAACTCAAATGGATCTTGCTCATAGGCAGTTGAAGCATCCATCTGGATGTAGATGTGCTGTGATCCAGTTGCTTAAAGCTATCCGGATGAATGCTTTAACTACCTATGTAGGTAGTTTGCTTCCTGTAGGGCCAGTTCTTTCGAGACCCGCTGTGGTGCAGACCCAAATGTCATTATCTGATCCGTTCACAGCCTCGGCAAAGAGTGTCCTTTTCTGGGGTTGTACAGGAAGCAAAGCACAGGTGGCAAAACAGGCCTCGAAGCGGAACTCGGGCGCATTAGGTGATAGTTTGGGGGCCTGCACTGCCTTACAATCCTTTCAAACAACGCAGTGTGCGCGCATTGGACGATCAAGATGCACTGCGCCTTGCTGTGGCGTAAGCGGATCCTTCGCGCGTATCTTGCTGTTGCCTCCCGATGACCCAAGATCGTCTGAACCCCGCCACTACGAGATACTTCTTTTTCATCACCAAGCCGTCACGGAATTATTCTCGTCTGATTTTCTGGCCTCGCTCAGGTCTTGCAGAATCAGATCTCCTCCACCTTGCCGTCTACCGAAGGCCCAAAATGGCCGGCCTCTACAGCCATCTCGCAAGCACCGCGCAACAACTCTGGTCTCTGTTAACATGGAAGCCCAGCGTCCTCACCAAACTCTATGAGCGCGAGTCCGATTCGCGCGCACGCTTCCTTGCCTACGCCGTTCTCTACCCACTAATGGGCTACTTCTGCGCGGTCCTGACGTTCATCGACGCCGCCAGTCTCTGCAAGGGGCCTCCATCTACAGTCCGTATTAACGTCAACGGTGTCCTGAGAGAGAGCTATACAATCTGCAAGGCCGACAACGCCGCGACAGAGAAAGTGAGCACAACGTCCATCAGATTCTATCCAACGAGCCGTTGACCATGTGTGCAGTACATCCGCTTCGCCTATTCCGTGCGCCAGCCTATTCCGGATTGGCTGATCCCACCACCTGGGATGTTCTACGTGGTATTTTTCTTCTTTCAGGTTCTTCATGTTTGGGAGCATCCGCTCGGCCGTTATCGAAGTCACCGTCTGAAGTCCGGCTACAAATTTGGCGTCCAAGTTGCTACTGGTGCTGTTGTCCAACAGTTTTTTTTCGCCCGCAATAATGGCTGGATAACCTTGCTTTGCGTCGTTGTACCATGGAGGATGCTGCTCGAATCGATGCTGAGTACGCTGCTGCATTGTTGTGGAGGGGAACGATTGCTGAAGGAGGAACCAGTGGAGATTGAGAGTGATGGAAGCAACCACTATGACGGAACTTCCAAGCCGGAGGAGGCTTCGGGAGTGGAAGAGAAGGTTTAATAACGTGATGGTGTGAGCATTGATTGATTAGGCTTGGCGGGAGAGAGTTAGATAATCCATCCAAATTGCTTTAATGTATGTAAATATATGGGGGCATTCTCCCTTGCAGGCAAGTGCTTCAATTCTCTCTCTGCAACATCACGCTACAAATTTTAGCCTATCAAAAAAAATTTCATTCACCATTAAATTTAGTGTTGAAATGATCATTTACTACAGGGCTTCGCAGACGAAGCTTCTGGGTTGAGAGGTGGTGGAATTGAGTGCGGTGAGAAGTACTTGATTGCCATGCCGTAAGGTGACCTTGGAGTGAGACGTGGTAGAATCAAGAGCGACGAGTAGTTTAAATAACCCAATGGACCGGAACATAAACTCCTCTCGTCCGCTAGCCTTTGGATCGCCGTGGTGAAATTTGAGGCGTTCAAAAGCCCAGCACCGAGACAGAGCGAATGACTTTACCCCTGATGCCCCTACTCTATTTCTTGTGGTTCTTCGGTAATCATACCGTTGAGTGCGTCTTCCGTGATATGAGAAACGCCGTTACGTGTGCCGACTTCCGGATCTACTCTTTTCGACATTGCGTTAGTATGGAAGCAACCTCAATTCCAGAGGATCCTTCTGAACTCTCGTACAAGAGGATACTTTCTGCTACGGAAGCTCACGAAATTGTGAGGCCGCACCCAAAAGGTCAAAAGAAAGCTACACTCACCTATCCTGATTTTCCGAAGCTGCATTCGTTTTCTGCTCCGCTGGAACCTCGAAGTCGGGATTGAAATACTTGTCGTACTTGTCAGACAGATCCCATTCGTCATCTTCCTTGTCATCCTCCTCGTCTTTAGTTTCAACAGTGGATTTCCTTGCGCCATTCCTCTTCCTGGTGCCCTTGACACTGTGCCTTTCAGTGTTCTTCTCCGCAAGCCCTCCGCTCTCCTCGTCAATGCCATCCCCCGACTTTTTTCTCACAGACGATCGCCGGTTCTTCGCCTTCTTCCTCAACTTCGCGAACTCGTCATGATTGAGGAAAGAACTTGCTAATACCAAAGCCTTTTCATTCCCTGCTGCTCCAATTTCTTCATACCACCTCGGGGTGAAGATCCTTGGCCCATCATACAGGCTGTCGTATGATGATGATCTACGAGGAGGGAAGCCTGCAGAACTGCGGAGATGGTCCAATGGATCAGTTGCGGGTGGCGGTGGCGGTGGTGGTGGCGGAGGGCCATAGAAGGGCGCTTTCTCGAAGGGCCGTGTTTCTGAGTGGTGCGCCAGAGGGCGTGGCTTCTGTGATGGTGGTGGGGATCTTTCGTATATTATCTCCCTTTCGTACTGGAAGTCACTGCCTGGGCTGTCCTCAAATCTTCGCCGGCCGCCTCGAGCTTTCGATAGTTCTTCATCACGTCTTCGAATTCCACTCAGTTTCCTATCTATGCCCGAGGAGGTTCTAGGACGAGGGATATGTCTGCGATCCAGATAGACTTCAGGATATGTTGGGAAATCCCTGGATTCTCTCGCCGGCGACGGATGACGTGTCGCTTCCCTATAGGAGAATGGTCTGGTTGGTGGCGATGCATAGCCGTCGAACTCGAAATCATCAAACCTGGATTCAAACCGCTCGTTGATACTGGGCATTGGCGGACCAAACTGTGCACTGCGGGGCCGCGAGCGGGAACGAGACCTGGAGTAACGGCGTCCATCAGGAAATTCCTCATTAAAGCTATCAGTAGACGTCCTTCGAGCAGGTGACGGTCTCGAACGGGAGAGTTTGGAAGCAAATCCCTCGTCCGATTCACCAAATGAACGGATGGGATGAGAGTCCCGAGAAATGGGCCTTGTGTCGCGGCTTCGACTACGTTGGCGGTCTCGGGTGCTTTGCATATCGTCGTAGTCATCCAGATCATTGTTGATGTGGTTGTAAATACGGATGTTTGGAGCAGGGTGCGAAGGTGACATGTGAGAATCTGATCTTCCCATCGATGGAAAGCGCGTCGGAGACCGCATCCTGGGGGTTGGAATATCACTTTCTGTTAAACAAACAGCCTAAGGGCTACTGTACCTGGGTGGATTTTAGCTGACTAAGCGAGTTGGCTTTTAAGCCCCATATCTGAAGGGAAGCCAATGCCGAGAAGGATCCGATTGACGAGGACCAATTAGGGTTTAGCGTAGCACGTGACGCACACGTATATCTTCCGTGTGCCGCTAATAGGTAGAAGAATTGAACGACTCATCGTGGACTGTCTCTATACCGCTGCTGTGAACCCTCATTGTTCAACAGGTTATGAGCCCGGGTTCGTGTACCCACTAGAGCAGTCTGAGCGTTCCCGCTGGGTGTTGGATCCCGTAAACGTTTGCGAAAAGACGTGTTGCCTCTGCAGTCGGTCTGTAAGCAACCTGGTACCGGTAGCTAGATACGGTCTCCGTTGAGAGGAGAAACAAGCACATTTCAGGAAGCTGTCGCCTGAGGCCTGGGCTTGTGCCAGGAGAAACAGCCACCTCGTTGTCTGTCTGTGCCTTGAGAGGAGCAGACGATTCAATCGAAAATCCGACAAACGCTTAACTTGCCGGACTATAGCATCTTGCTATTTCGCTTTAACAACTCTTTACCCTAACTTTTAAGTCCAACAGCCTGGACCCGATTGACCGCAGTACACTCATTTTACTGCGTTTACAACTCTTTCGATTACTTCATTTCGAAACACACCTTCCCCTTCGCTATGTCTTCGCAAGACTTTGCTAAGCGTCGTCCTGTCCCGGTCCTCTCCTACAATAATAAAGACGACTGGTTCTCTTTAATGAAGGAGTGGCTTCAAGGAGAGGGACTGTTCCATACAGTTACTGCAACAACAAGCCCCGGGCTTGGGTTCAATTTGGAAAGAGACGACGCGAAGGCCAGATACTGGCTACGCATTTGCATTGATGAAGATGATCGCGAGCGAGTCCGAGAGCTAGAAGAGTCAAGGCTGATCTGGGAATCTCTTAAGGAAAAGTATGAAATCAAACTGCAAGTTACTCGAAGGTAGTTTCTTCAATCTTTTATCAACTTCCAGTTCCAAGAGGGAACCACAATCAGCGAAGCCTGGACCCAACTCGCGACACTTGGGAGGAAAATCGCCGTTGCCCTGCCAGAGCACAAGTCTTTTTCAAGTGAGAAAGCTCGGCTCGACCAGCTCCTTCAGGCATTGCCACAAGAGTATATGACAATCCGAGACTCGGTTGACACCCAACCAAATCTCACTACTCTTCAGGTATTACAAATACTGAAGGAAAAGGAGGCACAGCTGAAAGCCAATGACACAGCTATGCTTGTAAAGAAGGCGTTCAAACCCTCTCGCCGCCCCTACCTGTCTGAACCCGAGTCAGACTCTGACAGGCGGCCACTTCAGTGTCATCTCTGCGATGGACGCCACCGTATCCTCGACTGCCCTCAACTTCCGGCAGCTAAGGAGACCGCAAAGAAGCGCCGATCGCAGAAAGCCCGCTCTAGAGCCGAGAAACAAATCCAAGAACTCTAGAGGCAAATTAACCAGTTAAAGGCCTTCTCGGCCAACGAGAAGGATGACACCCAGGACCCAGCTGCTGTAGGCGAAGAATCTAGCAGCTGTGACGAAGAAGCATCAGACGAAATTGCCGCCCTCTCCAGAACCGCCACCAGTAAGATCCCTAGAGAACACTGGATAGCGGATTCTGCCGCCTCAGCACACATGACTGATAAACCCCAACTTTTTAGTGGACCTCTGACACGCATTATGAGGCGAACGATTAAAGTTGCTGGAGGAGTGGTATACGCCGACTACGTCGGCTCAGCCATGTTACTGGATAGGCGCGGCAATTCTATTCGTTTAACTTCTGTACTCTATGTCCCAAAGCTTGGTGTAAACCTCCTTTCAGGCCGACAGCTATGCAAGAGCGGCCTTAAGGGAAGCTTTGACGACAAGTGCCTCTACCTTAAGGATCAAGACAACAATACCATTCTTAGTGCACCTGAGAATGGGGGAGTCTATATAGTAGACCGCGTGAACCCAAAAGCGCTGTCTGCCTACTGTGCCGAGCAGCAACCCATCTTAAGATCACCAGAGCCTGCCCAGTCAGATAAGGACAACGACATGACTGACGCCGGGTTAAAGCAATTACCCGATACGCTAGAACCGAAGGCAGATTCGTTAAGGAATCGATTCGAACTCTGGCACCGAAGGTTTGCCCATATGGGAACTAAGAAGCTAGGAGAACTGCACAAGGTTACAACTCTCGCCGACCCGATCCTTGCGCCAAAAGAGGAAGACCACGTGTGTAGTGTATGTGCCCTTACCAAGATTAAGAATAAGAAGGGACACCACGTAAGTGATAGGAAAGCCGCGAGCTTATCACTTATTTCAATCGATGTTTGCGGCCCGCTACCAACTTCCTGGGCGGGATATTCCTACTTTCTTGAAATCGTAGACAATTACTCAAGGAAGGTTTGGACAATCGCGCTTAAGAGAAGGGAAGACGCGCCAAACGCCCTACGACAGTGGCGTCTAAAGGCAGAACTCCAAGGGGGAGCCAAACTACTCGCTGTCCGCAGCGACAACGCCACCGAGTTAAAGTCACTTCTTAACCAGTGGTGCGCAACCCTTGGAATTGTTCCTCAGTACACTATTCCCCACCAGTCAAGTCAGAATGGTGTAGCTGAACGAGCCATCCAGACCACCGAGACCAACGTTAGGGCAATGCTAAAAGACGCAAAGCTCCCAGTTGAGTTCTGGGTGGAGGCAGCCGAGACTGACGCATACCTGCGGAATCGGACTGCTGCTGGACCTCTTATTAACGGAAAACCCACAAGCCCTGAAGAAGCGTTCACTGGTCAAAAGCCAAGTATCGACCATATACGTGTTTGGGGCTGCAAGGTATACTCCTACGTTGATCCAAAGTCTCTTCCAGTCGGATCTAGACATGACAAGTTAATGGACCGAGGAAGAGTGGGAGTATTTATGGGATACATGGACGAAACAGAAAAACATTATCGTCTATGGGCCCCAGACCTTCGAAGGGTGATCCGCAGCCATAGCGTAAGGTTTGTGGAGCAAGAAAAAGGAGGGGATATTGACCTGAACCTCAAGGTCAAACCAACGTCAAATACTGTCCCCGAGAGACGTCCAGTTGGACGTCCGCGAAAAGTCCTTTTTGCTTCAGAGCCTCCCGTAGAGGAAGAGGAAGAAGCCCAGCAGCCAGAAGCTAGTGAAGCGGTTACTACTGACGAAAGTCAGCAAGAACCGCAGCCCCCGGCTGCTGAAAGAGAGGAACAAGACCGTCAACCAGACAATCAGGACGCTGTACCAAGCAGTACCCCTGGAACACAAAGGTTTAGGGGAGTCTTTATCCCTAAACGAAAGAGATCGCCGGAGGACTCATCCACAGACGAGCCAGAACCAAAGGTGCCACGGAGCCTGTTTGCACTCATCAGCCAAACACCACTTGAGTGCTATAAGGAGCCGGAAGCGCAAGTGTTTTACGCACTATCTGCACAACTCCGGACGATTATTGGACCAGAGATCCCAACCCCCAAGACCTACAAGGAAGCAGTGGGAGACCCACAATTTGGCACCCTGTGGCAACGCGCCATAGAGGATGAACTTACTGCTCTTGCAGGCAATGGAACTTGGGAAGAAGCCGTCCCGCCAAAGGGAGTGAATATTGTAACAAGCAAGTGGGTATTTAAGCCAAAACTTAATACCGACGGCTCGCTTGAAAAGGCTAAAGCTCGCCTTGTTGCACGAGGATTCACCCAACGATTTGGACACGACTTCTGGGATACCTTTGCTCCAACCGTTCGTCACGAGACGCTTCGAACGTTCCTGGCAATCGTAGGGCTCCTTGACTTGGAGCTCCACCAGGTTGACGTCAACAATGCCTTCACTGAGTCACGTCTCCAAGAAGACATCTACATGGCCCCTCCAGAGGGAGTAACAGTTAAACCAGGAAGGGTCTTTAAACTCCTACGCAGCCTATACGGCCTTAAACAAGCCGCACGAGATTGGAATAACAACTGCATTGGAGCGCTTAAAGATCTTGGTTTCCGTCAGAGCGCAGCCGACCCCTGCCTGCTCATCCATCACGAAAGAAAAATCATCTTGCTAGTCTACGTTGATGACATCCCAATCGCTGCTCCAAAGATTGAGGATATTATCTGGTTTAAAACCGCTATCAGCAAGGTCTTTAAGATCAAGGACCTAGGGGAGATGAAGAAGATCCTTGGTGTTGAAGTTACTCGTGATAGAAAGAGCAGAACGCTACGTCTTAATCAGTCCTACTATTTACAAGAAACACTTCAAACTCTTTGCATGGAAAAGGATAAGTCAAGACCAGCAACGCTGCCGCTAAACGGATACGACGCTCTCCGCCCCTCTGGGCCAAACGATAAGCGAATCGACCCAAAAGAGTATCAGCATGCTGTTGGAAAGCTGATGTACCTTGCGGTTCTCACGCGTCCAGACATCGCGTTCCCAATTGGCCGGCTAAGCCAATATCTAAGTGATCCAGCAGAACATCACGGCCATGCACTTAAGGGCCTACTGCGGTACCTTAGATCAACAGCCGATCTCGGGATAGTCTACAGGGACAGTGGGAGTGCAGGGCTCACAGGGTATTCGGACTCGGACTACGCCATGGACAAAACAGACAGGAAGTCCATCCTCGGATATATCTTCCTACTCGGTAACGGTCCTATCAGCTGGAGGAGCCAAAAGCAAAGATCAGTGGCTACCTCTACTATGGAAGCCGAGTATATGGCAATGTCCGCCTGCGCCAAGGAATCTCAGTGGCTTACACAACTACTTCGAGAGATGGGCGCAGGCGAATACCTCGGGTTATCCCCTTATCGTGCAGTACTGTTCGAGAACGAGAAGTTTAACAGCACTACAAGTCTAAAGGGAGACAATCAGGCCGCGTTAGCCCTAGCGAAGGACCCTCACGTGCATGAACGGTCAAAGCATATCGACGTGCACTATCACAATGTTCGAGACCTTGTTCAAAGGAATCGAGTGCAGATCGAGTATGTTTGTAGTGAGGACATGGTGGCGGACGGGCTAACTAAACCCCTAGTAAGAGACCGCTTTGCCAGCTTTATCCAACAGCTAGGTTTGCAGCCGACGCTCCACGGCTGAGTGGGAGTGTTAAACAAACAGCCTAAGGGCTACTGTACCTGGGTGGATTTTAGCTGACTAAGCGAGTTGGCTTTTAAGCCCCATATCTGAAGGGAAGCCAATGCCGAGAAGGATCCGATTGACGAGGACCAATTAGGGTTTAGCGTAGCACGTGACGCACACGTATATCTTCCGTGTGCCGCTAATAGGTAGAAGAATTGAACGACTCATCGTGGACTGTCTCTATACCGCTGCTGTGAACCCTCATTGTTCAACACTTTCCAATGATTCCCTATCAGTCTCATTCTCTTCGTGCCCGATATGGTCTGCATAGCCGACTTGTGGAGCTTCATGACTTATCCGGACACGTGGTTCTGCGGTGGGCACTGGTTCTGGCTGTTTTACTGTGTCTGCTGCATCCGATGGCTTTTTGAGGATGGACGGAATCCTTTGCATAGGCTCGGCATCACCTCCGGAAAAGTAGGAGCCTCTCCGGTTCCCAGGTGGTCCTCTGGGCCGCCCCAATTTCTCCGACGTGCCGTTATCCTGCCTTTGGAGGATCACCAAGACGGATGTGCCTCCTTCGGAATAGCTGAACAGGCCGGTACGGATCTTGTGTTTCGTTATTTCAATCCCCAATAGCTGCCAGCTGTAGCCTGGAGATTCTTTGTTCTTCGCTTCCATGAGGTAGTGGAATTCCTCTTTGAGGACGCTTGGAAGAGCTGCGAAGCTTTTCAGTATGGACTTCCTGTTCTGTTTCTTGACCATATTCAGAAGTGTAGATATCGGTAGAGGCACTCTCATGCAAGGAAGCTCCAGGGACCACGCTTCCAAGACCGGCTGTTGCGTAGAGCTCTCATCCCCAGGAAATTCGGAAAGAACGGATGGGGGAGCGGAGCCGAACCAGCTGAACAGGCGTTTTCGCGGTTTAGATCGACTTCGTGGAATATCAAATATGTTGACGGAAAGAGATTGCGCACCCATGCAGGAGAAGTGGTCACTTACCGAGAGGACGAGATGGTCTGAGACTCGCTTGTTGTCGAATCTGCTCCATCCACCTTCTCCGACGCAGCCGTTTGAGACTTAATCAGAGCGAGGACGTCAAGCTGCGTGTCCGATGCTGTCTCCTCATCAAATTTGTCCATGGCCTCATCGATTTTGATTTCTTCGACCCCAGAGCGCACCAAGGCCGTGCGTAGCCTATCTTTGAGCTCTGTTCTTTGCTTCTTCTTCTCTTCCAGGGCTTCGCGCTCCTTCTGCAATTCCTCGAGAGCCTCTTTCTTTGCTTCCTCTTTCCTCTTTTTCCTTTCTGTCTCTTTTTCCATCTGTACAGCTCGTGCAAGAAGCTCTTCCTCCCTCTTTGCTTTGTCTCGGGTTTCTACTTCCTTCTCCAACATGTACAACTCGTAGTCCCTGCGTTCTCGTGCCGCATTTTGCTCGCGCACATTCAAAAACTCTACGAAGAACTCTAACATATCATCATCGGCAGAGGAAGAAGTGTCAGAGGAAGCTGATGCTGACGAACTGCTGTCTGGAGAAGCCGCGCGAGGATGTGCAGCTGGCGTCCTTTTTTTTTCCTGTGCTTTTCTGTATCTGGAGGCAGCTTTCTGTTTGGTGCGGCTCAGTCTCTTCAGTTTTGCCCGTGCGTCTTCACGCTGCTTCTCGACCGCTTGCGTCGACGGCATCTTGGATCTGCAACGACGGAGTCATCAACCAGAACTCCAAAGGACCAATACGAAAAGGCACCACTTACAGTTTATGCGCGGAGGCAGTGACCATCAGAAGCTGTAACTCAATCTTGAGCTCTCCCAGCCGCGCCCGCGGCACCGCCAAAGCCTTCCTGATGAACGGCCACCGGAACTTCTGCCACTGCGATAAATCAATAATCTCGACCGCGGCGGTGCCCGTATCGTCTGCGACGTCGCTAGTTTTGACCAGCACACTCCTCAGGTTCAGGATCGTCTTCTTGAACTCGGACGAGAGATGGTGGCACTCGTCCAGGCCAACAGGCGTCAGAAATCCGGTGTTCCCGTCTCCCTCAGTCAGCTCCGACAGCTCCTTCACGCGGTGCGACGCCTGTTCCACTTCGACCACCAGCGCCTTGATGCTTTCCTCGGCGGTGCCGACCTCGTCGATGTAGCCTTTGAGCGCTTCGGCGAACTTGTAGCCCAGTTGCGCAACCGCGATGATGTCGCCAATCCCAGACATTTCCCGCGTCGATTTCGGGGTGCGAGGTGTCGTTCGCGCTGGGCACGCAGGACGAGGCTGGTCTTGATTACGCGGCGGGGATCGCCAGCCGCACGCTGCGGCCCCCACGTTGTGGCGTTCAAGCAGCTTCTATCTTTGGACGTGGCCTGGCTCCATTTGGCTGAAGTGCCGAAATGCTGACAACCATGTGAATGGAGGAAGCTCATAGAAGCCCCGACTTCGCGATTGAGCCTCGACCGACAACACTTCTCAAGTCCCAACCGCGCCGCCACCCGGAGTACTAATCCTAAGAATCAATAGATATACCACTCATTATCTACCTCAATTTCGCCTACGATCTTCAGAATTTACAACTGTACCCTCCACCGGCAACTCCGCACGCCAATTATCTCCAGCTCGACCATCAGCTTCGGCGAGCACTGCTCTTCCGTTTTTCTCATGTGGCAATGTTTTTCCGTCCCTTCCACCTTGCATCTCCAGCAGCCGGTGCTGGCCATGCAGTTCTGCCAAAGGATCAACCTGCATCTCTACTGGTGGCGGTCCCTGAGCAAGTTGGAGTGGACGGGGCAATATGGCACGAGTGCCAGCCGATACTCGCAAAGTGATCTTGTTCGGACATTTTATGCGCAAAATTACGTCAACCCATTTTTTATCAACTGTAATGAACCCCGAACCCGAAAGTACTGACCTGAAGGAAGTGACGAATCCATCCTCCAACTATACGCAGCTCAAAACGGTGTTCGACGCAACCAACTTCACTAGCGCTACCGGGGCGGGGCTTTTGACACCAGAGTCTTTGTTACTTGGGGCTGAGCAATTCCGTGCTCTGCGGCTTTGATTAATGAGCGAAGGCATTATTGGTGGCATTCGGATGGCAGCGGATATTCAGCGACTCACGATTGGTCAATCTTATATCATGCAGGCTCCGCGGGGGCTGTATGCAAGGCTGAACAGGCAGACTTGATGCCTGGAGCCTGAGGTCCAATGCTTCAGCACTAGCTGCAGCAGGCTGACACGCATGCAGCATGCTAATGCGAACCACCAGAAACAAGTTGACCGGAGAGGCTGAGCTCCGCCACCAGCGCGGGTGCAGAGAAGGCTGGCGATTTACCTCTTAAAATCCGCTCGCTCAGCCTTTCAAAAGAATATTGGGCCCTGCATTCTTCCAATCCGTTTTCTCGATTTCTTTCCCCGTCACTTGTTCAAACTTGCGCGTGATCATGGATCCGATATCCATTCTCGGGACCGCCATTGGCGTGGCGACCGTGGCTGCAGAGGTTAGCAAGTCACTGTTCAAGGCAGGCTGCGCAATTTCGAAGTCTCATGAAGAGGCCAATGAACTCACCGACCAACTTTCCACGCTAACCTCCACCTTGACTACAATGAAAACTATTGTAGAAGAGAAGATGGATTTGTTCAACCACGCTCTTTCCAGAGAAGTGCATAGGATTACCGGCAGGGTTAAGGAGATAACTGGGGAGGTCGAGCGTATGATGAGAAGATCAAAAACGAATAGGCTACGGCTGGCTTTGAAGCTGCATAGGGTGAAGCCGTTGCTCAGAAGCATCAAGGCAATGGAATCGTCGCTACAGACCATTTTGATTGGCATGCTCGTGGCCAGAGAAGAAGTCAAGCCTCCTCATGAGTAGGTACAAAAGTCCTCGAATCCCATTACGCCGCTAATTAAAAAGGCGCTCGAAACCACTCCCGCAGCAAAAGTACGCAAACTCGCTACGGCTCCTGGCTGAGAGTAGAGTTGAAAACGACCGTCGAGTCATCCAGCGTTACCTGGCTCTCGAGGCTACCGAGTCCTCCCACAAGAGGTATAGAGACACTCGTGCCATTAACCATCATCTTCAAGGCCAGGAAGATACGGCAACATGGCTTTACCGACTCGTCTTTGAAGAAAACCCGCCTGAAGCGCCGTTTCCTCCAAACACGCGTTCAGATCCCCTTGAAGCGCCAACTGTCAGGACAGTCGATACTGAGGAAGCCGTGCAGGCAGCAAAAAATTACCAAACTGCCAAACTTATGGGGGAGGACGAGGGAGTCACAAGTATTCCAATGGATACCATGCCTGAACGAAGGGGCTCCACAACAACACAACCAAGCACCAGTCGGCGAAGCACGGTATCCAACGGTTCTTTCCACGAACACAACCCTCAAAGGGGATCTGCAGATGGAAGTACGGAGATGGATGAGGGTTGGGAGTCAGATGAGAACGATGCTGAATCAGACGAAGGCACCGCAATGGCACTCGGGGTGTATAACCGGAATGGGAGTAGGCAACGATTGCTCCCGGGTCCATGGATCACGTCTCCAGCAGCTCGGGCTGTAGACAATCTCCTGCGAAAGTTCACCACATTAAACGAAGATCAAATCCTCGCTACTTCTCAGCCAGTGTCTCTGATACTCAACACCACCGCCACGCCGGAATCGAAGGAAGGGAGAACCCACATACCCGAGGAGCGGGCTGAGGATGCACAACCACCACCTTCGCCGCCGTCGCCATCGCCACCATCTAATCCAGAGAGTATAGCCTCTTCGGATTTTGCGGTGCTTCAGAGTGGAAGAGACACACACCGGGAACCGAAACCGCCAAGAAGGCACAGCCACAAGCCATCTCGTAGTGCTACCCAAGACAGCTTCCAAGCAGGGCACAACACAACCTCGCATGAGTACCCAGGCTACCTTCGACGGCAATTGAAACACCAACAGAATGGGCTTCCACCACAGCCTATGCCAAGTCAGAACCGAAACCATGCACGCGGCTTTGTGCCTTTCAGCGGCCTGAGTTCACATGCTCACGAAAACAACCCCTTCGACCCCTTCTACCAAAACCCCACCATCGGTATTTCAAACGTGCCTTCTTATGTTTCGCCGCCAAACCTGGGCCAGCACGGCAGCCTGCCTTTCCAACCGTACGGACCACCTTTCCACAGATCCCCAAGTCCCCCACGGCGACGGTACCAGTCACTAAGTCCACGCCTTTCCGCTCCCCCTGCTCCCCCGCCTCTCCCTCCGGCACAACCTCTAGCTTGTCCGGTAAATAAATCCTCGGCAGAAGAGGCGCTGAGAGACTTCAAGGAGCGAAGTCAACGTCTGGCAAAGCTTGAGGATTTTGTTCGGGAAGCTCGCGAGGAGAAACTCCAGGAAGAAGCCCGAGCGGCTGCAAGTGCAGCCACAGAAGAGGCCTATGAGAGGAAGAATCGGGATGATCGGATCCAGGCGAGCTTAGCCGAGCTCACTTCTCATCGGAGAGAAGAAGAGGCGAAGCGGAACCAGGAACAGCTCTTGGCGGCATTGGACGCCAGAAGAGAAGAAGCAGAAGCGAGAGCTGCGGCTGAGCGTGAGAAATATCTGAAGCTCGAGATGCGGCGCAACGAGGATGCTGATCGGAGGGTGGCCGAGGCACTGGCTGAAACAAGGGCGGTGTTCGAGAGAGAGATGGCGGAGCTGAAGGACGCGGCGCAAAAGGCGGCTGCTTCTGCACGGGCTGCGGTGAGGTCGAAGAAGTTGGCCGAAGCCGAGTCCGCAAAGAGAGCCAGAGATACGGCACAGAAGGTAGCGGAGGAGGAGAAGAGAAAGCTCGTCGAGCAGTACAAGCTGTTGCTGGAAGACTACCAAGAGCGCTTAATAGACGCTGAGCAGGCTGAAGCTACTGCAGAAGCACGGCGTCAAGAGGAAAAAGCAGCGCCTACTCGCCAATTGCGTATGGAAGACGGTGACCGGAGGATGGAACTGATTGAGACACAGCATGGTATTAGCGAACCGTTGGCAAACACGGACTTTCTGGCCTCTACCTTCTTTCAAAATCGCAAAGCGTCTGCGTTTTTCTGTAGAGCTGGGGGATCACCAACTCGACCAAGAACACAGCGAGCCACAAGCGATGTTCGATCTTTGTCTTCGGAGGAGAGTGAAGAGGATAGACGCGACGCGAAGTCTGTGCTCTCCGGTAAGACGGTGGTCCTGCTTCCATCAACAGAGAACACATCGGAGTCGGAAATGCTCGAAATCAGGACGGCGCTGCAAGAGAGCGGATTCTCCGCTTCAAACAGTCTTGTGCCTTTCAAAGGCCACAAGGCTCGGGGAAGCGAAGGAATCCCTGCAACATTTCAATGGAACTCTCCGCTTCCTACTGAGAGCCAACTCCTTCTGACCATGAGGAAGAATGAATGGAAGCCAATCTACAGAAGAAAGACCGGTAAGCCCCTGCTGGTTGAGGTATGTAGACCTCAATACTAACGCCCTCGTAAGAACTTGGCCAAACCTGGTTCCTCGGCCACAGCCCTGTTCAAATCGACTTCTTTACGCCCCAGTACAGGCCTCAGATAGGTCCGATACGCGCCAGAAGAAGGGATCCGACTGGAAATCTCATAATCGGAAGCGACTGGATAGATGAGGATGTGATAAAGTTCGCAGGAAAAAAATACGAAGTTGCTGAAGGCTTCTTTCTCTTGGGACTCGAGGTATCCGCCGTAAGTGATGGTTTCAAAGACCGGAAAATTGCAACAACGACTGACGCTCTGCAGAAAGAAATAGACACGCTCGTATCCTTGACCATGCTGCATCGCGAGATCGACCTACACAAGAGATTCAACCTGACCATCGAAGCATCATCGGACCAGGAGACCGATTCCTCCGCTGAGGACAGCGAAATGGACCAATCAAAGGAGCAGAGGAGCCCTTCCTGTGAAGGCTCTGAATATCAAGATCGAATCTGGCCAGAAGACTGGGACATGGATGGGCAGGAGCAGGTTTCGGAGGCTTGGAATCAAATATTACGGACCAAACACAACACATCAAGAACATCGAACCGTTCAATGCGCTCAGGACGGACAAACGTATCAGCACCATTTCGATCTCCAACAACTCCAAACAATCTAGCTGTTGTGTCCTCAGGTCTGAAACGGAGCGCAGGAATACCAGGACTGAGGCCTCAGAGACAATCTGGAGACACGTTGGTCCCAGACGCACTCCCCCCCGGAGTTTATGGGGACATAGAGCCGTTGTCGATGATTTCCAAGACTCGAAACGGACCGGGCTCCGTGGAACCAATAAGCCCCATGGATCGTCCCAAGTCCAGGGATTCGGCCATTTCGGTTTCGTTTGGCAGGAGTTCTGCTTTGGAGCCTCAGTCTTGTCACAGGAGGTCAAGATCGGGAACGGGTGATGGGAACTTCCAAAAAGAGCATAAAGACTAGAAGATGCTGGCGCAAGGTTGCGCTGTTTGTGTCCGGCCAGGACACCGTATCCAACGGAGTAATGCCTCTCGGGGTGTGCGTTGTGGAATTGAATTAAAGTATCGTTGCGGTCTTAGAAGCCAATAATCTGTCAAACCCCCCAAAGTAGAAAAGAAGTTCTCCTGCCAACGTTCCATCACACGGCTTCCATCACTTCCTCGCCGCCTTCTTCGGGTTCTTCGCGTAGGCCGTGCACCAACTCCTCCACTCCTTCGCAGCCTTCGCCATCACCAGCCTCAAATCCTCCTTCACGTCCGCCACCTCTCCCTCCGAGCTCCCCTCATCCCCGGTCTGGCTGGGCGCCCACCCAATCGCCTCCAGCAGATCTTCCTCCGTCGGCGGTGCGTCCACAGCCGCGAACAGCTTCTCGTCCCTCTCGTAGCACCGCGCCGCCAGGTATCTCTGCAACACCTCCAACCCCGGCGCCGGCCGGAATGTGAAGTGTATCCGCTCCTCCTTCTCCGCGCTCTCGGCGCCACCGTCCTCGCTGCCGTCCCCCCCGCCAGCCCCAGCGCCACCCCTGCCTCCGTCCTCCTTGGCCATCGCCAGCTGCTTCGCCGCCTTCCCCGCCGCCCTACTCCCGCGGATGGCGAAGAACGCCCACGCGCCGTTGACCTGCACGAGCGGGACGAACGGCAGGATCGGCGTCATCAGCAAGTCCACGGCGATGGACACGGGCAGCAGGCCGGTGGCGATGATGGCGTCGCGCTGCGTCTTGGACCTGGTGCGGAGCGTCTTGCTGACGAACTCCTCGCAGATGGAGTCCGGCGTGCCGGGCAGGGTGGTCGGGTAGGCGAGGATGATTTCCGAGAGGCGCTTGGGCTCGGGCTCGGGCTCGGGCTCGGGCTCGTCGCCGGGCGGCGGTTGCTCCCGGGAGGTGGTGGTGCTGCTTTCTTCGGCGCTGCCGGCGCGCAGGCTGTCGCTGCTGTTTTGGGCGCTGTCGCTGCGGTGGTGCTCCTCCTTCTTCTTCTTGCCTTTGTTCTTCTTCTTGTCGCTGCCGGTGTCGACGCGGATCAGGAAGTCGACGTTGGAGGTTGTGGTCTGGTTGATGGCCCAGCCGACGCCGCGGGTGGACTTGCTCTTGATGTTCTGCCAGCGCGTCCTCTCAACGGTGGTGTCTTTGGCTTCGCGGATTTCTTGCTGCCATTTGCGCTGGAATTTGTGCACTATGTCCTCTTTCTCGCCCTCGCCCGGCTTCTTGAGCGGAGGCGGAGGAGGGGTGTAGATGAGGAAACGGTTCGGCACGTCCTCCGTTGGGACCTCCAGAAGCGGTTTAGGGAAAGGGATGAGGTAGCCAATGAGCTTGCGCGGGTCGCGAGTGTAATGGACGGGAGCCGAGAAATCACTGTCGTGAGAAGGGCCATCATCTCGAGATTGGAACGGCGGAAGCTCCGGAAGAGACTTGTCGTACTGTATCGGACCAGGGAAGTAAGGCGGCGGTGGAGCCTCTTCGTTCTTTTCGTGTGCATCCATCTCTATGGCGGTAGACTGGTCGTGATGGTGCTTTTCCATTTTGAGCTCTGAGTGTGCGAGTGTATAGGGCTGATTTTGTCTGCAGTTCGGAACGGTCAACCGCGAAAACGCAGCGTATTCATGTATTTGTAGAGGCAGAAGTCGGAGAAGGCTTAGCCATCAGCTCAAATACGGGATCTGCAAGCTGTCTCACCTTGAGCCTGAGAGCTTGCCAGCTATTTGCATAACCTCAGACGAGGTGCGCGCGTCGCCAAGTGGTCGCATTCGCGTCGGGCTTCGCGCTCTCGACGCTAGAAACATAATTGGCTGAGACAGCTATGTAGTCTGTACGAAGCCTAGCCAAGAAAGGCTGTTGTAATTGAGTCTGTGCTTAGTGCAGGTCATTGCCGTTTCACAGGGCACTGCCACATCAGACACCAACTTACCGCTTGGCGTGGCCCGATGACTGCGCTCGCTGGATTCAGGGACTCTCTGACTGGTCTGTTGTATTGCGCAGAAAGCTCGAGAACTGGCTGCAGGATTCCCAACGATACCGCTGGTCCATTTGTGGAAGTGGACCGCAATACGTGTTTCCTGGATACCCGTAAAGAGTCTTTCGATATTTGGATAAAACTCTCAAGCTCATGAATGATATCACCAGCATCTCACCCCAGCCTTACTGTCCCAATCTCCTGTTCAGCATCTCTGACGTGATCCCGGCCGACCCTAAGCCTTCCAATTCTCTCAACCCAGCTATGCCATTCTCGGACTTGGCCGACAATCATGACGGCTGCTGGATAGTAGACCCAGCTCGCGAGACCCTCATTCTCACCGGGACCAGCATCGAATACCAAGCCCTTGCAGCGGAAGCCTTTGTTGAACATGCCGAAGAGCCTCTCACTCGGAGAGACCGCAGCCGTGAGCTCGAATCCGTAGGCGTATTCGGAGCCGCCAGACTGCAGGTACGTCACCCACCCCGGATGTCTGCATGCACTTGAATTGTTCAAATTGATGGCTTCTGCCTGTGAAGTGACACGAGATCTTATCTCCAGGTTAATCGTAAGGGCGGTGATGTGAAGGAACCTCACATCCTTGAGAAAACCGTGGCCATTGGCGACCATCGTCCCAACTTCACAGAAATTGATGGCTGAGCCTTCTGGGCCTTCGATGGAGACGGACGACTCTGGTGGATAGTATATTGCAGCATGTATCATGCGATGTGTTTCGCGCTTGAACCCATACCAGCCTGTCCAGGACCAACTTGGAAATTCACTACGGCGTCGCGCGGGCTCGGAAACGCCCCAGAGGAGAGAAGACCAAAGTTGCTCGTCCCAGGTTGGCCCAGGTGGGGTATGTGCGGCGCGAGGGATGTCTGGCTTTTGCACTGGAATCCCGAAAAGAGGCCAGCAGTCCTCCGTCTCTTGGAAAGCTTGAAGAATGCCCATCATGCCGTTCAGTGCATCACTCGGCCGGCTGAGTTGTCGCTGGGAATAGGCCGTGATCTTCTGCCACAGATTTCTTTCCGAATAAGCCAATTCAAAACATCGGGACGGATCGTTGGTGGTGCTGCAATATGTTCGTTTGCCGCATTGGAAATAGACTTGATGGTCCGTGAAAACCAGCATGCGCCGGGAAAAGATGCCCTCTTGATAAGCCCAACCTCTGGTGGCCCATTTCAAGGAGTTGATCGCTTGCTGGGGATCTGGTTGAGATGAAATCAAGAGGTGGGATCCTAAGCGTACACGGAATTGAGGAATGCGAGTACAATGACCAACACCTGGGAGCCCATAGTCAGGGCCTTCCCCGGCAGCTGCTACGATAGTAACCTCTGTGTTATGGTAGATCTGGTGCATCGACCTGATGTGTTCTCGCTTCATGAGTCCAGTATGCAATATCGATCAACCCATAGAAACTTGAGGTTGTGAGGGCTTGCACCCGGTGCACTCGCGGAAATGCATTGGCATACTTCTACAAGAAGACTAAGCTAAGGAGAAAGGAAATAATAAGCTTAGGAAGGTATTATATACCGAAGTAGTTGATCCGTGCGCCCTTTGAGTCATTAGGTGTTGACTCATAATTGTTAACTCATCGCCGCAGGGATCTTCCAAGGCACTTAACGGTCTAGACCGTCACAGAGGTTCACCTTCCTGGTGACTTGAATAGCATCCTCAATCGTCTGTGGGAGGGTTTCCGGAAGCGATTCGTGTGTGAAAGCATCATCAGGATCACTGGCGACCCCCCAGACATAGGAAAGCGCTGCATACTTACACCCTCTGCATGCTGGGACAATCTTTCGAGTGTTGCAGTCAACGACCATCAGGCCTGGGACGAGAGGGTACCTCATACCACACCTTTCTGCGTGACTGGGTGAGCATGTGTTCATCCAAGTCCGCAGCTCCCGGAAGTCTACGGACCGAGGTCTGATGCAAGTTGGAGCTCCCACGATCTTGTCAGCATGGATAGAGGGGTGGTTTGAGGCATTCAGAGTGGTCGGGTCATACAGCGGGCACATCTTGATGGTCATCGGGCTGCTAGTGATGGGAGGGAGAAGCCGGTGTTCGTTTACGTCCAGGTCGCACTGGAGCCAGGCAATCGCTTCCATACCACTAGCTTCGTTGACCGTGATAGCTCTCAGCTGGGAGAGCCGAGCCGCACTAGAACGCAGGATAGATGTTGCTTTCATACAATTCAAGGCCTGGCATGGGGCGCAATCTTGGCTGAGAGCCAATGACGATGCGGAGAGGAATTCAAGCAAAACTTGATGGCGCCGGGCCAGGGCATCACAGCTGAATAGCTTGCTGAAGTCGACAAGTCTGCACCTCGAGCAAAGAAAGGAGTTGGGTTCCGTGATGAGTGGAGCGGTGGCTGGCTTCGTCTGCCGCACCCCGTGCTCTCCCTCTCCCACAGGCCCATGCACGCACGCATGTTTCTCTCTACACCCTTGTGCGCACCTCCCAATTTGGAATTCAGCGACTTCTCTCCGCCCAATGGCGCTCAAAGCATCGTCGCAAATGCAAAGCTTCCTGTTGTCCTTGAGCTGCTCCACCTCCAGACTCATCACCGCTTTTCCAGTCTCTCCGCCGTCGTCTTAAACAGCTTCGGTATGTCCCGCGCTGCTTCCTCAAACGAGGAGTCATCCATGACCATCCGTGCTATGGCCTTTGCCGTCAAATAGATCAACGCGTTGCCACCTCCGTTGAAGCCCGCTAGAATCCACTGGTTCTGCTCTCCGGGCACTTTGCCAACATGCGGAATCCCGTCGGGAGTGATTCCCATAACTGTATCGAGCCGTAAGCCTCTGAAACGATGTGTAGAGAAGGGCAGAGCTCACTCCCTGTCCAGACTCTCTCCGCCTCACTCTCACTATCGTCCCATCCCCTGAAGTTCCTCTGCATGTACCCCTCGAAGTACTTGCCCTTCATGATCGGCTCGAACAGACTTGAATCGTCCACAGTGTCATAACACAGCTCTCGCCGCTCTTCGTACAACCACTTCCCGCCTCCCACGACGATCCCGCCGTCGGGTCTCGGGTTCAAGTAATCCACCGCCTCCAGCTCTTTCACCCGCTCAAAATGCAGGTTGTACGTGTGGCTGAGGTGCGGATACACCGGCTCCCTGCCATCCACCGCCGCGAGATGCGCCGCCGTTCCCTTGTACGGCGTGATGACCCCGCGATACTGCGGCAGCAGGCCCGCCGTATACGCATTCGTAGCGAACACCACCTTCCGCGCAGCAATCGCGCCCCTCGGCGTATGCACAATCGTCACCTGCTCACCACCCTCCCCCTCCGCCTTCTCCACCCTCAGCACCGGCGTCTCCGTCTGCAAATTCAGCCCCGCATCCCTCTCCATCGCCCGCTCCAACAGCCCCAACACGAACTTGTACGGCCAAAACGAGCACGCCGGCATGCTAAACGCCGCCCTCGCCCCCCGCACCGCCGTGACCCTCTCCGCCCACTCCCCCCCCACCCAATCCACAACCCTCGTCCACGCATCCCCCCTCTCCAAGCACTCCCGCCACGCCCTCCCCATCGCCTCCGCCTCCCGCGCATCAGCAAACACGTCGTAGCTCCGCCGCAGCTCGAACTCGCACGCCAAGCCCTCGCGCTCCACCACCGCCTTCAGCGCGGCGATCTGCGCTTTCACAAACGCCGCGAGCGCGTCCGCCGCGCCGACGCCGTGCCGGCCGATCATCCCGAGCAGCGTCGCCGCCTTGGCCTTGACGTGCCCGCCGTTGCGGCCCGTGGCGCCGGAGCAGGTCTGGCGGGCGTCGAGTAGGACGGTGGACGCGGGCGGCGCGGCCAGGCTCGACAGCTCGTACGCGACCGACACGCCGGCGAGGCCGGCGCCGACGATCAGCACGTTGCAGACGACGGGGAGGGCGGGCGTGGTGCGGTGCGAGTCGAGCGGGTGCGGTTGCGTGCGCCAGTACGAGAGGGTCGGGTTGGGGACGGGGAGGTAGGGGTTTGAGTGGGGTGCGGCGGTGGCGGTGGCGCCTGGGGTGCGGGTCGGTTTGGTGACCATCTTGGTGGAGGAGACGATGGCTTCGTTTGGGTGGTGAATGTAGCTTTGGAGGTGGTTGGAGTGGAGCAGTGGAGGAGCCGTTGTGGGCTGAAGCTTGGCGTACTTATATCACAATGATGACCACGGCGTTCGGGATAGCCCTACCGCGGAGTCGAGAATGTTTCTGCCTGATGTCGAAATTAAGCGACTGCACGGCGTGGAGATAGTGTTTAACGCACGCCGTTGGTGGTTATTCTCACGCCTGCGCTAGCCTCCGATAAAGCAATGGATCCTGCGGAGATATGCGGGGGTGTACACAAGTAAGCACTAATGCAAGTGATTGACGGAGTTGAGGACTCATTGCGGGATCTCCGAACTCCGTCGTTCCTCTGAACGCCGGATTGGATGTTCAATTCGGAGAGTCAAAACAAGAATCGAGATGGTCGGCGAAGTGGTGAAACAACAATTTCAGCAGCATTTAGATCAAGTGGCGGGCCGAGAGTTGAGCAACGACTCACGGGTACGACCTGGCTTCCTGCTTGGAGTCGGGCCTCGAAATCCAACCTCGAGGATTTTCGACTCGTGTGACACAAAAATCTACATGATGTATGTCAGTGTAGGTGTAGGCGAGATACACTGTAGCATCGGGGAACCGCTGTAAGATGCCAGGATCTCTGCTTCCCGAGGGACATATGCGAATGAAGATTGGAACATGCTAAGAGCTTCGAAGTGAACATTTGCAGTATGGAAGGAGGAAGAAAGCAATCGCCTGTTCCATACGAAGGAGTACCCGCGCACGAGAGCACCGAAGTATTCTACAGGCATGGGAAGCAGAGTGAACATGAAGTACACTGGTTCCATTTGGTTTAACTCTCTTCGGGAGTAGGTACACTGTCATGACGTACCTCTATTGCAACAACGTGAGGATGGAAAGTGCTCCGAGTACCGCAATCTACCGCCACCGAGGGTCATGGCTTTCCCAAGAAGGCGATGAAAGGCTGTCGATCTTCTCCGTCTGAGATGCATTAACGAATAATCACGCGGTGAAATGCACGGTAAGATGCAGTGATATCAATTTAGACTTCATTCCGTACTCTCACGTACTACTAGATGTCGTCCCCAAGCGAACCTGCAACGTCTGCGGAGCATGAAAAACGCAGCAGGATTATAAGAGGTCGATGCAAGCATCCATCTTGGTCTTCTCTAAAATGTGGAAAGCCAATGTTGAGATGACAACCCACGGGTATATTTGAGACCGTGAAGGGAGAAAAGAAAGTAATGTCCTACCGGGTTGACAGATGCTCGGGTATGTATGTTTCATACCGTTGCAAGTCAAATACTACCATTTTGCGGAGAACTCGTTTAAGTTCGGATATCTGCAGACTCGTGATACTGTGTAGCAAGCTAGGCTGCGGGATCCTCAAGGTCGGCCCGGTACTCATCATACGAGTAGTACCACTTCGCGGCGCTTGTCCTCATCTTCTTCTGGGGCGAGTGGGGCACGGTGCGGGAAATCGCTCCGGCCGTACCTTGCGTTCTCTGCAGTGCAAGCTCCGTGATCAAGTCTGATGTCGTGCAGTCTAGACCATTTCGCAAATTGATGCAGGAACAAGATGCGGGGAATGATGGCGGCGCTGCATATAAAGCCGGCAGCGAGCAAAGAGGTCGACTGTCATCGGAAGCCACCGAAACCTGCATCTTCCTTCAAATCCTCCATCTGTTGTCAGCCACCATGTCTCCTGCTTACCTCAACGCCATCGCAGCAGTACTGGCCGTGTTCAGCGGCACCAGTATCGCATCTCCTCTGGACACGACCTCATGCACAGATGAAGAGGTATCCCTCTTCTCCACAGCCCTAGCCCTTCCACCCATCTCATCTGACTTGTATCCCAGATCTCGCCGGCGACGTCGATCGACCTCAGCTCGATCCTCTCCGGCTTCTTCCCGGCCACGCCTGTCCCAAGCATCTTGGGCTGTGACGGTGCCAACCGCGAGGTGGCTTGCCCGGTCGGCAACAACACCGGTTACAAGTCGACGGACTGCACAGACTTTGTGCTCGATTGCGGGACAGACCGCATCGGCGGCGACCTGCCCGACAGCCCGCAGTATCCGGGGTCGTTCGCCAAGTGCGTCGACGCGTGCGCCGGCCAGGAGAAGTGCGTTGCGATCGTGTACAGCGATGGACCGTGCTACCTCAAGGGCGAGCTGGCCGCGACGGGCAAGCTTCCGGGAGCGACGGGTGCGAGGAAGGCCACAGCATCGGGAGGTCCGATTGCGACGGCTACAACTGTCGAGAGCTCGAGTGCGGCGGTCCAGACGGTCGTTGTGACTGTGACAGCCAGTGCGCATTGACGGCCATCAAGCCGGAGAGCGGGAGAGCGGGAGAGCGTGGTGGAACGGCAAGAAGAGGAAACAAGGGCTCTTTGGTGATGGATATTGACGAGTGACGAGTGCACGACGACCAACGTTCTTTTCAGAAATTTTGTGGTTTTACGCGACGCGCGCGGTGGGGCGCATGGCGCGCAGAGCGCAGAGGTCAGGGCGGATCCGGTTAAAGCCGGAGCGGGCAGATTGTAGTGCAGTAGCTCGACGTCGCACGACGCGAACACGGTCTTTTGCTCCTGGTCCAGAAGAACGAGCAGAGATGCCTCCGTTGGCGGCGAGCGCAGGCAGTGCGGGACGAGTCCCCAGGGCGCCATCGGCTACACGTATGCAGACGTCGGGATAAGCGCTCCACGCCTAGCCGCAACCAGCGTAGAGACAGCGGCCCCAGACTGCGCGGCCGAATCAGCGCGTGCTATCGCTGGAGCCCCCCCCCCCCCCCATATCGCAGGGACTCCGGCGGCCGCTGGGGCTTGCTATCGCAGGCCCGCGTTCCCGAGACAGGCAGGCCGGCTCGCGTGCGCTCTGCCCGCCTTGCCCGAAGCAAGCCTGGAGCTTGCCACGCGTGTCACATCACGCGTCGCAGCCCTCCATTGGTGGCACGCCCAGTCAGGACAGAAACAATCTCCCCTCCCCGAAGGAGGAATGCAGCGAAGCCCTTGTCCCACGCACATGACAAGCCGGCTTAAGCATGGGCCCTGGATCCCTCGGCACAGCTGCGCCTTCACGCCTTTGTCTTTCTCACTTCACGTCGGCGCTGTTCTGCTGTCGTTGTTCCTGCTCTAGCTCGCTACCGGTGCGTTATGCAGAAGAGCGGGACCGGCTGAGATGGACGACGTTCCCTTGCAACCACGCGCCGGAGAGAAGATGTCCGACGCGCACGAGGTGCTGAGCACTGCGCCGCTGCGCGACGGCTCCAGAGAGGAGGACAGCACCCGGCCAAGCGCCGGAGATGCGCATGCGCACGAGCAACACCACGATGGACGCCACCCGCGAGGCCATTACCGCGTCTACCGCCGACGTTGGTTCGGACTGTTGCAGCTCATGCTGCTGAATATCATCATCAGCTGGGATGTAAGTATGGTCGAACACTGGCCGGTCCGGGCTGAGAAAGACGCTGACAAGCTCTACGCAGTGGTTGACCTTCGCCGCCGTCTCGTCGGATTCAGCAGAGTACTTCCGTGTTTCCGAGTCCACGATCAATTGGCTCAGCACCGCCTTTCTCTTCGCTTTCGTCTTCATCAGTCCGTATGTTCTCCTATTTTGACATCACACGTCTGCCTCCTATACGGCGCATCTGCTCACATCACCTCAGCATCGTCATCCTGATGCTCCACCGCGGGCCCAAGCCCTCCATCATTACGGCCAGCATCCTGACCCTGGTCGGCAACTGGGTGCGCTACGCCGGCACGCGAGCCGGCTCGCACGGCTACTTCGGGGTCGTCATGCTCGGCCAGATCCTGATCGGGCTGGCGCAGCCATTCGTGCTGGCGGCGCCGACGCGCTACAGCGACCTGTGGTTCACCGAGCGCGGCCGCATCTCCGCGACGGCGCTGGCATCGCTGGCCAACCCGTTCGGCGGCGCGCTGGGCCAGCTCATCGACCCGTTCTGGGCGACCAAGCCCAGCGAGGTTCCCAACATGGTGCTGTACACGGCCATCCTTGTACGCTCCCCAAACCCAAACAACACGGTGATATTCCAACTGACCCACCACAGTCCACCATCGCCTCCATCCCCTCCTTCTTCATCCCTGCCCGCCCCCCAACACCCCCCTCCGCCTCCAGCAGCCGCAAGCCCACGCCCCTCCGCACCAGCCTGCACTCCCTCCTCCTCAACCCGTCCTTCTGGCTGCTCCTCATCCCCTACGGCGTCTACGTCGGCTTCTTCAACGCCTTCTCCTCGCTCCTCAACCAGATCCTCTACCCCTACGGCTTCTCCGAAACCGACGCCGGCATCTGCGGCGCGCTCCTCATCTTCGTCGGCCTGCTCACCTCCGCCGTCCTCTCGCCCGTGCTCGACCGCCGCCACCCCAAGCCCTACCTGAGCACCATCAAGCTGCTCTGCCCCGTCGTCGGCGCCTGCTACCTCGCCTTCATCTGGGCCCCGCCGGCCCGCTCGCTGGCCGCGCTGTACGTCGTCGCGAGCGTGCTGGGCGCCGCCAGCTTCGCGCTCGTGCCCGTGGCGCTGGAGTACCTGGTCGAGGCGACCTGGCCGGCCTCGCCCGAGGCGGGCAGCGTGCTGTGCTGGACGGCCGGCCAGCTGCTGGGCGGCGTCTTCATCATCATCATGAACGCGCTCAAGGAGCCTGGCTGCAGCGGCTCCAAGCAGTGCCAGGAGCTCGGGAAGCATAGTACTGGCTGGAAGCCGCCCGGGAGCATGTGGCGCGCGCTGATTTTCCAGGCGGTTGTCGCGGTTGCGGTGCTGCCGGCGCCGTTGCTGCTGGGGGTTAGGAGGTTGGGGTTGGGTGCGGGGCACAGAAAGGGGAGGACGGAGGTGGAGGATGCGGAGGAGAGGGGCGCTGTACAGGAGACGGATGGAGGGGGTGGGAGAACGTGAGGGTGGTGGGACATGAACTTGGAGATATATTCTAGTTGGGGAATAGTTTGGCGCGCTGACAGACGAAGTTCCCGTAATTTGATGACTGGTTTTATGATGGGAAAATACAGAGATGACGTTTCTGGAATTCTTTGAAATGAGATGGAGCTTCGCGCGGATCTCAGTGCCGCAAGTACGATAGAAGTATTGGGCATCTGGCCCGTTGCGATCGGTCTCAAAACAGCGTATAGCAGCAACAATTGCATGCACATGCATCTTTGTACCAATCATATGCGACTACAGCTCTTTTTTTGGTTGCTGTCGGAAAAAAGATAAATCTAGGATCATAGTACATGTCGGGTGTGGAGGACAAAGGCTCTTCGATCGTCTCTGGGCATGTCTCGTGTACAATTGTCGGATCGATCTAAAATATCGCAGCCATCCTCTATTCAAACCGGGAATGAAGGGTGGCGGGAGTTCTTGCGCGGGTCGGTTTACTTGAGGGATGCGAAGAGCTTGGGGGCGGCGCATTGGGTGGCGCAGTGGGCGAGATGGAAGACTGAGAGATAATTCGTCAGCGGAGGGATCTCCAGCGACTGGAGAGCCTGTATATGTGAGCTTGCGCAGGAAATTGGGGCGCTTACACTCCTCGACACAGTCCTCATCAGCCTTGCCGTTGTCATCGATCTGCTTGGTGACGCGCTCGACGCACTCATTATAGTGGTGCTTGGCTGGGGCGCACTGCTTGGACTCGGCGCACTCTGCGGGGAAGATTATCAGCCATGTGTTTGTGGATGATGACCGGCGCGATAGAGGCGCCAATTGCGCCCCAATCGCAGGCGGACGGCGGCGCAATGGCGAATTTGCTCGCGGCGGCGCGGACGCGGCGCTCACTCACCCTCCTCGAGCTTCTCCTTGATGTCCTCGGGCTCCTCCTCTTCCTCTTCCTCCTCCTCCTCGGGTTCCTCCTCGGGCTGCTCCTCCTCGGCAGAGTCCTTGTCGGTCTCGCCGCCTTTCTTCACATCAGCTTTGTTGACTTCGGCTTCTTGTGGACTCTCCCTGGACGCTCCGGCGCTGGCAGGCGTGGTGGTGCTGGCACCACCGCGCACACTGGCTCCTCGCTGCTCCGCGGATCCAGACACGTAGGTTCCTTGGTTCTTACCGCTCTGGTGCTCGTCGCCCGTGTCGGCCTTGGGCGCCTCGGCAACGACGTCCTGGGTGACGACGGACGAGTACAGGTCCGAGAAGAAGTCGGTAATGCCCATCTTGGATGCGATTGGAATGGGTTCGGGGGGCGGTGGCGACGGGTTGGGTCGTTTGGCGTGGGCGTTGACGTCGGGCTGAGGGAGGGTCTGCGAGTCGTCGGAGCGAGGTGGAAGAATCGACGAGGTCAATTCGGAAGCTCCAGCGAATTTGCGCTAGGGCCATTTTGTAATCTGATTCGCCCGCACATCATTCGCTGCCCATCCTCCGGCCTTCTCCATCACTCGAACATCACCGCGCGCTCGTTCTTGTCTGATAGCATCACCGGCGCGTGTTCGCTTAGTATTTGCGGAGCAGTCGAAGCACGGAGTTCCTCCCACGAACTCACCAGGCGCCCTCAACTCAACTCTCCCGCTTCCACCATATTCTCCGATTGTTCTCCGGTTGCACGCCATTGCTCGCTCGATTTAGTTGAGGTCGGATGCTTTATCGGGGATGGTTGATCCTATAATATCCAGTCAGTCTCGGACATCGAAAATGTAGGGGAACTATAATTGCCACGACTTCGGAATAGCAGGTGCAGCTTCTATCGCAAAAATCTCCTCTTCACGTGACAGGGCAGTAAAATTAATTTGGCGCTTGATAATAGCCTTACGGAGTAACATTCCATTCTGTCTTCAATTTCTATCTTATTGTTGGCGATAAAGCTAGGGACAACGGACTTGATCCGTCGATAAAGGTTCAAACGTCCTTCATACAGATCAGAAGCTTCCCGTTGTTCTTATTCTCGTCCAGATATGCCAGCATTCTCGCCTCCGCATCGACGACTTCACTCGCCCAGTGATACAAGCCTGAGCAAAATTTAGCGTCTTGCCAGACTCCGTCAGCGTGAGCACGCAGTTGGCGGATGACGACCGGTAGGTGAGAATCCGAGGCAGACTCGTCGTAGGGGTGAGACTCCAGAAGATCATCAACCCACGTCGAAATGCGGGTCGACTTTCCTGCCTGCGTGGTGACTTTGCGAAATATAGTTAGAGCAAGGCAAAGAAAAATTCGGAGGGAACCACTCACAAACGAAAAGCCATGCCGCACACAGCCACAGGATCCAAGCCTCCCGTTCCACACCCTGTTCGCGGAGAGATGCAAGGTCGTTGGTCTTGAATGTTATCTCCAATGCCTGTATCCAACTCTTACCGCCGACCTCCTCTTGCTCCTCCTTCAACGTCCTGACAGCATCATCAAGGCTCACAAAGTTCGCCTTCTCGATGAGTCTCTCCACATCCTTGTAATTCTCTTTCAAGATCTTCATCTGGCCATCGCGGTAGATCTCAGCGTACTGCTGTTTGAGGTTCTGAGGGCGTTCTGGAAGAAAGTCGCAATATTGGTCGATGTTGTCATACTTCGTCGCCAAGATCTCTAGCAGATCACACCGAGCAGATAGTGTGCTGCGCCACGCTATACGATGTCCCTGCTGCGAGTCTTGAGATTTCTTGAGGACTTCCATTACCGTCCATATTGTCTGCGGAACGCCTGCTTTTGTCATTTCGGGATGCTCTGGCAATGTAACATCATACAATCCGAGGTAGTGGTCGTGACCTCGAATGAAATGTGAGCGAGAAGGTTCCCATTCTCCAAGAGTACTCTCGAGTTGGACCGTGACAGGCTCTGGTAGTTGTCCAAACCGGATGGCTACTTCATCACACTGGTTGCCTCGGATACAGAAGCCATACCCGTTCAAGACTGAAGAACATGTCCTTAGCGAGATCCTGAACATCAAAGAGGAAAGCTAACTCACGCTCTTCATTCCCCTTGCCACCGTAATTGTTGAAAATTTCCTGACCCTTGAATACAGGCTCTTCAATCCGAAACTGAAAATTTCCATTGTCGAAGAACCAATTCACCTTGGCAGGAAACCGGTGGTTCAATAAGTCGATGACGGGTAGGAGGACGGCGTACGAAGAGTTGTCTTTGCTCAAGCCAGGGTCAGAGATGAAAGACCTCGAAGTGAAGATGGTAGCAGCCCATCTGTACAAATTCCAAGTATAGCTTTCGGTTGGAATGCTCTGTTTCTCCATGACGCGAACAGCATTCTCCCAATCCTCTTTCCACTGCTCTTTGCGGGGGCGCCAGGCCTTATCCAGGTTCGTGCCAAGAAGCCAGGCGGTGTCGTTCCGTCGTTCATTGATGGCTTCCTGGGTCATCTCTTCCGCAAAGAAAATGGGAGTGCACAGCTGTTCGCTGGTTGGCAAACATCTGATGTATGGAGCCCATAGCGACTCGTCACCACGGAGCAGTTCCTTGACAAGCGCAATGTTTGACAGAATGTGCTCTGGCAGTTGACCCTGAATGACTTCTGGAGCTTGGCGATGGGAAAGTTGCAGCTCCAGAGGACAAGTCAAGAGGTGCATGCCGCCACTCGGCGGGTTGGAGATGTCCTCATTTGCAAAAGCTGCCACACCTCCAGTCGAGTCTTGAGCGAAGCGCACACTGGGATGCACAAAGCCGCCCTTCTGAACAAACCAATCGACTAGACGTTTGATTGTCTCCTCCGCCGCCTTTGCCATGGTCTTCGTCTCGATGCCTCAACGCACAAATATTTGACAAAAGCGATCTCCCCAGAGCGGCGTGCTTGTCAGAGCAGCAGGCGAAATGTCTCGCGTCTCTCCGACTTATCACCGGCAGCCGGAGACGCAGGTGAGTCGAGCGGGGGCGAGCGGCGCTGGAAATGAAAGACTCTGCTCCAATAGGTGTCAGCCATGGTGACTCGTGGGCGGGCTGGAGGTGGTGCAAAGGGCCGAGTGCAAAACTTCGGCTCGGGATGACATCAACGCACGGCCCCTTGCGCATCGCGTCGACGTCCGCTATCGTCGCCGCCGCGGCCACCAATTCCCAAACAAGAAGGTCAAAAGCCTCCGCTCGCCGCCCATCGCTCACGTCCGACGCGCCTGTGGTACCTGATCGCCCCCGGCACATTTCACGGCGAGTCCCGGCCATGCTTATAAGCCAGCCAGGTACAATGGCTCTCTCCGCTCCTCACCGCGCTTTCCCTCTGCCATGGCCGTCTCCCGTCTGATCCTGGCCGCAGCTGCCTACCTCTCGCTCGCCGCTGCGAGCCTGCACTCGCCCCTCTCCGCCACCGCCAATTGCTCTAGGCATGACTTGACTGTGCTCTCCTGCACGCCCGAGAGCTTGACCACCGACGCATGCTGCGTCGAGTCGCCCGGCGGCCTCCTGCTGCTAACCCAGCTGTACTCGAAGACCGCCGGCGGGCCTGAGAATACCTGGACCATCCACGGCCTTTGGAATGACTTCTGCAATGGAAGCTACCCCTCGTCCTGCGACGCTGCTAGGAACTACAAGGATATCGCTTCCACGCTCGAGGAATACCGCCAATACAGTCTGCTAGACTACATGAAGGAGAACTGGAGGGTCAGTCTATCTCTGCCACGCAGAATCCCCCGGCGCTGACATCCACAGAACGACCCTGTCATCACCACCGCGAACGGAACGGATGAAGAACTCTGGGAGCACGAATGGAGCAAGCACGGCACCTGCATGACCACCCTCCGCCCTTCCTGCTACTCGCACTATTCGCCGCAGCTCGAACTTATTCAATTCCTCCAGGAGGTCGTCCATCTCCACAAGCAGCTACCCACTGAAGACTACCTGGCATCCTGCGGCATTGTTCCCGCCAGCAATACTACATACGCGTTGGCAGATATAGAGGCATGTTTCATCAAGGCGACTGGAGGCTACCTTCCGCACATAGGCTGCACGAGTGGCTCCTTGAGCGAGGTGTGGTATTACTATCATTTGGCTGGCAGGGTCAAGGGCGGGAACTACGTTCCCACCAATACCACTTATGGGAGCAACTGCCCCAAGACAGGTATCGCCTATCCACCAAAGCCGGCGTCGTAATTGCATTTTGAAAGATAATCCATAATTTTTATTCATCCTTCTTTCAAAAGTTGGGTTTACATCTGGAACGTGCAAAGGGGGAGTTTCCTTGGCTTTTCCTTTACGCAACAATGAACGCGCACATGAGGTGAGTAGCTTACCGTCTACTACAAGTATTTGCATCTCTGGATGCTTCAGCATCGGATATTGTATCAATACTGCCCATCTTTGTCCATATCACTGTACATTTTGTTTGTATTTCCTTACATATCCCACTACTTGGTCAACTCGCGGAGTATTTGACACGTCTGCATATGGTCAGTTGAAGCGTTCATCCGGATGCACATGTACAAGTGAGTGAATCGGCAAACCCATCCGAGCAAATGCTTCAACTGCTCTTCAAGGTATGCACGTATTTCCAACACAAAATTTGTAGATAGGATAACGAATTTTCTCCTCTTTCTTTGCTACCTACTGCTGGACAGCCAGCCGCCTACGCGTCGACTGACTCCCTGTGCGCCTCTCGCCTCTCTACTACCTGACTGCTCGCTTCAAACAGAACTCATATCTGCTGAATGCGGCTCGATACAGTACTTTTATGTCATCAAACCGTAGGGAGTGAAGCCTTTATACAAATGTGAATGTTCTTTCATTTCAAGACGCAACCCGTCGTTATGAATGCTTCAACTCCCTGGCAAGGTAAGCCATTCTTCTCTTTCCTTCTTAACACTTCTGGCATCATGTTCGTTCCTTCCTCTTCAGCTAATTAACTTCAGGGTCCAGTGGGTGCTGTTTATAAGACTCCACCCTACCCTCCAAGCTCCTCTTCTTCTTCATCAACTTCACGTCGTACACTCATTGCCCCACCACCATGGACGGCGATAGAACCAAGGCACCTCGTCCGCCCTCGCAGGAACGTCTGACTTCGCCCTCACCGCGGGCCAATGTGCCTTCACTAAGTGAGGACCGCCAGGACCTCCCGATCACAGTCAAGATCGAACCGAACACACAAGCTCAAGAGCCTCTCATTGGCTTTGACCGTGCAACGCCGTTCAACCTCGATGCCGATGATGCCCTCACTCCTTCGGTCGCACCTGTCAGTTTCGGGACTTTCATTCGCGCCGGCGGGCTCCTTCCGACTCCGTCGCAGACGTCCGACAACGGCAATAGCAAAAGGAGTAAATCATTTCACCCTTGAGATAATTTTGAACAGAGCTCACTTCACCCTAGGTTTCAGCTCGATGGATCGTGACGAATACCCCAATCAGGATGGTCGGTACGACCCTAGCAACGAACCTTTGCCGAAGACAGCCGTCCATCATAAGAATTTCTCCGCGGCGGAGCGGATTGCTTGCGGAATCCCCTCCGAGATCCTGCAGATCATATCGGAGAGCGGATTCGCCGATGAGGACGTGACCTTTCTGCGCGAAGGCGCTGAAAACACTCTTAGAACCACTTATCCTAAGAGTGTCAAGATTGGACTCCGAGGAGACTCGGGCACCGGCAAGTCCAGCTTGATCAACTCTATCCTGGGGTACGATGGCATCCCCCCATATGTAAGTCTTCTGCTAGAAACTTACCAGCTACTATTATTCGACTTGATGCTAGTCTCTGCATCTACATCAGGGCAACGACGGTAAAGCCTGCACTGCAGTTGTCCAAGAGTTCAGGAAGCCTGAACTGTATCAGCAGACCGCCTGGGAATCTCAAATCATCTTCCTGAGCCCAGAGGCTCGGAAAGCCACGCTGAAAGACTGGGTCCAAGATTACTGGGACAGCCAGGCTTCTGCCGCCGACTCGGATGATGAAGACTTCGTCGAGGCGGAGATGGAAAATCAGGGTTCTTCTTCCACCACGGTTGATGCCTTGGTGTCACTCTTTTGCGACCATGAGGAATGCAAGGACACCGACGCCGCCGGGAACTTCTTGTCAACCGCCACGGTCCGGGATGATCACCGCATCATCGGGAAGCTCAATGCATGGATGGAATTATTATTGGCTAGCAGAGGAGTCAAGGGTGGCCACGTTACGATCAGTGCGGCTTCACCAGAGTTGCTTCAATACGAAGTGGCACCCCACTTACAGCATCTGAACAACGGGCTTCCTTCTCCGTGGCCGCTAGTTAAGCTCGTTAGGTTTGTTTACCATCAGTCTGCATTGGATTTCTGTGCTAACATGGTTTAATCAGGACCTACTTTGACTCCCCCATTCTGTCTCAAGACATCATCCTCGCAGATCTTCCGGGAAGCTCCGATATAAACAAGAACCGTATGAAAGCCTCGAAGTTATACATCACGAATGATGTGGAGTACACTGGCGTCGTTGCGAAGATCGATCGAGCCTAGTCGGATACTGCTACGCAGAAATACCTCCTTGATGCATATAAGCGAAGGCGGGGACCTAATGTCTTCACGGTCGCCACTTGTTCAGATGTGAGTTCAGCCTCATATGTTTTGGAGGTTGAAGCACTTATCAGGATGCGAAAGTGAACATAGCTAATCTTTGAAAGTCCATCAATACGAGCCCGGCCATTGTCGATAAGTACATCAGCAGTGCGACTTCCACGGATGCGAAAGTCCTCTCCAAACTGAAAGACGAGGCCAATATGGTGAGCTTAGAGATGGACAGTACCAAGGTCAAACACAATAAGGCTCGGAACTACAAGGACTGGGATGCTGCGAAGGATTTGCAGAAGAAAATGGATGGTCTCGAGTAAGTACAATCCTCCTCCCCGTCAATGTGTCTAACGTCAAATTTAATAGGGCTGCCAAAGCTTCTGTGAGAGTCAGGATCTCCGAGGCCCTCATCAGATTGCGTAATGAGAAGGTGGCTCGCAGAAGGCGCCTGGATATGACCAAAACGGAACTACCGGTATTCTGTGTATCGAACACGGAGTACATGATCCATCTTCATGGAACTGGCAGTCAGGAACAGCCGCCTAAGATTGGTGTCGAAGCTACGGAGATACCGAAGTTTCGCGCTCATCTCTACGCCCTTCCAGCACAGCGAAAGCTCTTTGCCTTTAACCACCATCGCAAATTCAAAATGCCTTCTTTATTGAATAGCATCGAGATGGCCTACTCTCAGAGCAAACTAAAGAGAAGGGTGGAGCTGGAGAAGATCCTGATTGATGCCCAGGAGGTAGGCAACAGAGATCTCACTCTGAGAGATGAAGCTAACCAGACAGCCCCTCTTGGCGCAGATCAAGCGTGTCTTCAACACGTACCTTGACGTTGAAGTTGTAGGCATCATCGGTAAAATCAAAGCAGCCAAGGCGAAGAACACTTACATTGTTGCTGCTAAAAAAAAAGTTGGCGGCATACTCCAAGTGGCCTGCCGCAACGCAGAAAGTGTTCTGCGTCCACAAAGGTAGATGGGAGACAAAAAATGTGGGCAAAGTGGACCGGAACGCCGAGATGATGGAGGCCCTCGTCAAAGATGTGGAGGTCGATCTTCGGCGCTGGGATGATATCAGCTCCAATCTGACCAAAGACTTGTCAGAGCTGATTGTGGAAATCTCTCAGAACTTGATTGCACAGCTGGGAGGTATGTGACCCCGAATACCTCTTTCTTTTACGCTGAATCACTCATCGTTATGCAGAAGCCGCCGGTCCATCGCGAGGAGTTCTCAGGGTCTTTTTCGATGAGCTGAATCTTCAAAGTGACCAGCTCAGCACGAAGTGCAGGGAAGCCGCCGATGGCTTCGACAAGGACTTGTGGCAAGTCACCAACCGAGGCTCTACATTCATGCACTAATCTTGTACAGTACCATCAAGGACGGCATCCTGACAGACTACTTTATCGAAGCCATGGCGGAAACGTACAAAAAAGGTGCCGGTCTCTCTGGCATTGGCGTCCGCCAGAAGCGCATTGAGCTTCTGGGGGAAAAGCTCTCTGAGAAGGGCATCAAGAACCCTTTCCACGAAGTGCACAACAAGGCAAAGAGTGCTGCTCAGAAGCTTACCCAAAAGCGCGTAGACGAATTTCACGGCGTCGTCCTGCACATCTTCGAGGGGTTTCATGCCACCTTCATGCGTTCGTTTAAAACAGATGAGGCAGATTCCCCGGAGGCTGAGGCGCTGCGCGAGAGACTTCGGTCCAGGCATTCTGCTTGGCGGACTAAGCTGACGGAGATCGATCACCTCATTCACAAGTGTGAGGAGTCTACGAAGCGTATCTGACTTCACCGGTAGCACAATATTCGGCGGCCTTTTCTGGACTTACGGCCTTTTCTAAACCTCACCGACTGCGTACCCCCTAATAGGGAAAGGCGGAAAACCAAAATTACTCCGCAACCTAGCAGTCTCAGGTGGAAACTCTGTCCGTTGACCTAATCCTCGTCATCAACAAAGAATGGTGATGATAAACTTCATTCCAAAATCTTGCTTTTCTTCTTTGGGATTTTTTTAAGGCGTCTCAATCTGCTTTTCTTTAAACGGTCTATGCAGAGAAGGGCGGGGGATCTAAAAGTTTTTTCACAGCGAGCATCTTTATGGGAGAATGGATACCAATTTTCTGATGAGATATTTGTTGCACTTGCGATTCCGTATCTGTCCGGATGTACGTATCGTCATGTACTTGCCACTTTTGGTGCTCACATGAAGAAGACATCAACGCCGGGCCGCAACTATTCTCGAAGGTGATCGAAAAGCAGTGCATTTCTGTAATTCTTGGCGGGTTTGCCAAAATTAGGAGGTCCTTGTTGCAGGTACACGGATAGCATGGAAAGCCAATATCGAGCATGACACGTTCGCTTCTTTGTAGTAGTCATGAAGTGTTTGATTTATTACAATTACAGCATCACTCCTCATCTTCGCTGTTATACAAAATATGCTGCCCTTCTCCAGCGTATGCTCTCAACTTCTACCAAAACTTCGGGAAGAGCATCGGGGTGTTCTTCTTCCACTCCTGGTAGTCCTTGCGGTCACCGTACCTCTTGTCGTACTTGTTCTCGCTGAGCGGGATACCCGAGACCTTAATGAAGAGAGCCAAAGTCAGCACAGTTGCACACATTCCCCAATGCTCTCCCAGCAAGGAGAGCCATCCAAACGTACCTTCAGCAGCAAGAAAGCCACAAAGGCCGGGCTGACCGCGCACATGGACGCAACACCCAGCTTGCTCGCCAACCCAGCGCCGAGCCCCAGACCGCTCAAACCCGTCTTACTCGCCACGACGCCGGCCGCCGCGGTCGCGATGCCGCTCCACAGTGTGATTTCGCCAAAGTAGTTCGGGTGCCTGCTCCTGCCCCACAGGCCGCTCGTGATGAAGTCCTCCTCGTGCCTCTTCTGCTTCTTCTCCTCCATCCACCTGCTCTTCTGCCGGTCCGCGCTCGCCTCGAACACGATCCCGAACACGTAGAGCGCGAGCCCGACCGCATCCGTCAGCACCAGCGGGCCCAGCGCGGCGAAGCCGGCGGCCGGCAGCGCGTTGAGCAGCACGACGGGCAGCGCGCACAGCGACACCCACGTCGCCTGCGCCATGAAGGCGCCGAAGAACTTGGGCGGCGACACGCGGATCCTGTCGAAGCGGGAGTCCTGCCCGTTCTCGGCCGTGATGCGGGAGAGCAGGAAAGATCCCACTGGAGCACGTCCCCCCAACAAAAGTTAGCACGCATCCGTGGGGTTTGTGGCCGGGGCAGGCTTACGGCGGACGGCCCACACGCTCACGGCGGCGCTGAGCGCCAGCTGCCGCCAGTCCCTGCCCCGCAGCACCTCGGCAACCAGCCCGCTCGTGCCCAGCGTGCCGGCGGCGAGGCGCGCGCGCAGGACCGGGAGCACCAGGCTGGCGCCGGTGCAGGCGAGGTAGGTCAGGCTGCCGCTGGCGTCGTAGAAGCGCTCGCTCTGGGCGGCGATGGAGGGCACGGCGACGGCGGCCTGGATGCCGTAGGCGAGGGCGAGCGTCGGGACGAGGGTGCGCAGCAGCGGCGTCTTGAACGCGGTCGCGTGGAGGAGGGTGGGGAGGAGCGGCATGGTTGCGGAGAGCAGAGCTGGCGAGGGCTGGAGTCGCGAGCTCGAGGCGCGTCCGGTCGTGCTGTGCGGTGCAGCTGCTGCGCGGGGGTCCCTTATGTATGTATAGCTGCCTCCCTCGTGTTCGCCGGGCAGTTTGAGAGACCGAATGGGCCTGCGCTGGAGAGTGATGATTCAATGGCTCGGTTTCGGGGCGAGTGTGGCCCCGTCCAGGCCAGGGAGGCTGCAATCCTTCACATGTTGGCCTGGGGGACACGAGGATGACTCTGTGCTGGGATCGAGACGTCTGCTTGCGGATCGACGTCGTCATCGCAATGCTTATTCTCCGGACCCTCCGACTCCCCGACGGTCCGATGTCGTCGGGCAGGCTCACAGCGGTCTCACGCATGAAAAGGCGCCCGCCGACTGAAATCACGATCGGAATGGTCGAGAACTCGCCCAGTTGACTCGTCACAGCAATTTCATTATCTAGTATCGTTCAACCATAGCTACTCAATGTGGATGTGTCGTCAAGCTTTTAAACAAAGAATCTCTCAACCGCTTTCTCGGTGATCTTCAGCCTTGTGCTAGGTTGCATCAGGGTGTCCAGCCAACCGGCGTATTTCGTCTAAGCCACGAGTATTTTGTCTAGAAGTCCAGTGACTTGCTGTCCTTTACTGCTATGACTGCTTGGCGATCGTACCGGGCCGTTTTCCCAAGGAAAAATAAGTGCAAGAACCGTCAAGAGTCCGTCGTCAACAGGATTAATTCTTATCCAAACCTCGACTCCAGGGTGTCCACCCGGCCCGCCAAAATGTTAGAGTTATGCTTTTAACCCGTCATAGTGAAGGAATATCATTCCACAACCAACGCCCCAAACATTGTCCAACACTCATCAAGTCGTTCGCTTCCGCTTACTGTGTCATGGCATCGTGGTCCAGACCCCGGGGAAAGGGGGGTTTCGGGCCTTTAACGGCGATCGGGCATCTGATGTTGCCGACGCAGGTACTCCTTCTACGACAACAAGTCTTGTTAGAACGACTCTGTTGCCATGGTAGTCCAAGCAACGCGGGTACTCACCTCGCTCAGCAGGCCTGACAGCCGCCCGTTCTCCTCGACCACTTTGCGAATCTCCTCGTGTACATTGCCTTCTAAGCGCACGACCGTGTTCTTGGGTAACCAGCGCAGGATGTGGAATGCATTGGCATAGACGTTCGTCGTACTTGAAGGCACATGGCGCTCCTCGGGGAACATGTCAGGCAGGCTTATTGTGAAAGTCTTTAGGCCCCAGCAGTACCGCAGCCCTAAGCGTACCAAATCCGCAAACCCCTCTAGAATATCATGATGTGTGGGTATGGCAAGCCTCACGTGTTTTATCAGGCTACGGCTTCGCTGGTGGAGCTGCGAGAGAGTGCATAGAGCGCTCGGCAGGTGTAGGACAAGTTCGTTGTCCGAGTAGAGGACTGGGCGCGATTCGCGGTAGATGAGCTGAGAGACACGCAGGAGGGCTGGTACGAGCGGATCAGTGTTGATGCCGTGGTCATCGGTTGGCAGCTGTTTCTTAGACTCGGCGCGCCGCGTGGAGACACCTCGGCGCGCCTGCTGGAGGGCGTCGGCCTCTGCTAGGTTCTCGGGCGGGCGGACGTCAGACGCGTCAGACTCCTCGGAGTCGGTCTCCCAAAGGAACTCGCCCTGCTTCTGCTGCGGCTCCTTCTCCGACGGGCGCGGCATGTGGAGGAGTATAGGCTTCGGGCGAGAGAGGGCCATGCGGTAGATCTCGAGGCGCAGTTCTGGCAGCGCGTTAGCATCCGATCCGCCCGCGGCGAGGGACATTTTCAGCGCCGCTCACCTGAGGGGAGTTCCATGAAAGGGAAGTAGTCCTTCTGGTGGCGCCGTTCCGTCCGGGCATCGCGCACAGGCTCTTTCGCTGTGGTGTCGGCCATGCCAGCAGTCGCGGCGCTGGCGGATTCCGGAGGTGGGATGACGACGAGGCGGCTCGCGGGTTTGACAGGAGCTGGCGCAGGCGGAGCACTGGCGGCGGCGCTATCGGGTTTTGCCATGGGTTCGGGAGGCGTGTGGTGTTAGGTGGAGACGCAGGGGGACTTTTCTGCGGGTGCGAGGGTGCATGGGAGGTCGGCCAAAAACAGGGCTAAGGAAGGGTTGCTGGGAAAGGCCGGAGACTGGCCCTGCGCGCCGGACGCGGGGAAGGCGTGATGTCAATGCGCGCGGACCCGCGCCCAGAACTCCGGCGTGGAGGAGCCCTACGAGAATTCTCCGCCTGCGGCTTTCATTCGTCCCGCGCCCACTGGCGAGGCCTTATATCGTATGATCTCGAGTCAACGCGCGCCGGAACTTTATCTTAGGCACGCGGAGTGGACTGACCGCGAGCTTATCTGGACCGCACCCGCCGCCGCGTGCCTCGCCTCGTGGCAACAAAGCATCGGCATCCCCGCGGGCAGACGAGTCCCTGGCGTGACGATTCGGCTGGTGCTCCCGGCGAGTCTTCATGCATGCTGCCCACGCTCTGATCTCGCCCGCTGCGCTGGCTCCCCACGCGTTCGGCCTGACTTGCAGTGCCCAGCCCGCACGCTAGCGACACGTGTGGCCACAAGGGGAAGATTGCCGGAGCAGTGGAGCACCCTTCGGAGCCGCTGCAAAATGCCTTCTTTCATGGCCTGCGCAATAACTTCGAATTCAACGCTACGCTATGCACTTGATGCGACCGTCCCCGATCGCCCGGCCTTCTTCCCATCATTCGTACACCCACTCCCTCGCTCGAGTACACAGCTTACTTGAGGCGCTTCTCAGCCGCCTTCCAGTTGATGACCTCCCAGATGGCCTTGAAGTACTCGGCCTTGCGGTTCTGGTACTGGAGATAGTAGGCGTGCTCCCATGCGTCGACACCAAGGATTGGGCGGAATTGGCCGACGACAGGGTCCTGGTTCTGGTAAGTCTTGATGCCGACGTTGCCGGTCTGGACGTCCTGGACGAGCCATGCCCAGCCGCTGCCCTGGATGCCGGCGAGGGCAGTGTTGAACTTCTCCTTGAAAGCGTCGAAGCTGCCATAGCTGTCGTTGATGGCCTTGGAGAGGGCGCCCGACGGAGGCTCGCCGCCGCCCTGGGACTTGGGGGCCAGGTTCTCCCAGAAGAGGGTGTGGTTGATGTGGCCACCTAGCGAAGCGATTGATCAGCATTCGTTCTTCAGTCATCCAATTGGCGACGACGTGATTGGAGCTCTGCACATCTGTGCGCAGTTCCCCCACTTCCTTCGCTGCAGCGTCTGGACTTGACCGATTACTCACCTCCGTGGAAGTTGATGAGCGGCTGCAGGGCAATCTGAGCAGCAACGTCGTCCTTGGCCTTGGCCTCAGCCAGCTGCTCGGAGAAGTTGTTGTACGAGGTCACGTAGGTGTTGTGGTGGTTCTTGTGGTGGAGCTCCATGATCTTGCCGGACACGGCCGGCTCCAGCGCGCCGTAGTCATCTGCGTGTCAAGAAGCGTCAGCTGCATGCTCGCGTGGGTCAATTGAGACGAGGATGGGCGTACAGGGCAAGTCGGGCAGGGTTGCCTTGGTGCGCACGAAGCTGGTGCCGGCGAGACCAGCGCGACGGGAGGAGGCCGAGCCAGCGGCGCGCAGGGCGGAGCGGGCGGCAGGGCTGCGCAGCAGAGTAGCAGACATGGTGGCGTGTGGAGGTGTGCGGTGTGCGGTGTGGGCGGTCGCAATTGATGGAGGGGGCGGACGCAGATGCGGAGGAGCTGAAGAAGTCTGTGGTGCTCGGCCGCTCGGACAGAGCTGTGAAGCTATGATGACTTCAGAGCGCGGCGGCCGAAATGCGGCGGCACGGCGGGGGCCAATGGGCCTGCGCTGGGGGCCTCTGGCTCGCCCAACGTCATCGGCTGCAGCGCCAGCCAACCCCACCGCGGATAAATCATGTGTCATCTCGAACTGAACAAAATATCTACGCTGCCACGCGCCCAGCACCGCTGCGTCCAAGAAGCTGGCGCCTCACGCCATCTAGGCCGATGCGCTAGCGGCCCCGGGCGACAAATTTTAGGGAGCACGGGAGAAGTAGGTAGGCATAGCAGAGGTCACTTATAAGAGAATGCACGCCTCAGCGCTGCCTCGCCCAACCCAACACACCCCAGTCTCGCCGTTCGCTTCGACGCAGGTCTTCTCCCTTCCAACAACCCCGCGCCGAGCAGAACCATGACCACCCAGGGCCTTCTGCACCTGCCAAACGGCCAGAACCTGACGGCCACTCCGGTGTTCGGCGGCCTGCAGTTCAAGGTCAACGACCTGAGCAGCCACAGCCACTCCCCCCTGCCGCCGGGATGGACCGTCGTGCTCAATTCGCAGGTCGACGAATTGGATGCCGCAACCACCGCCGACGACCCTGAGAAAGAGGAGGAGCATGAGGAGCCCCAGAGGCGCGTGCGCCGCTACACGCGCCCGACGCTGCGGAACGATCATCTGTACATCTCCTCCATCTCGAACCCGAGCAGCAATGACTTCAAGCCGGCCTCGTCACCCACACGTCAGATTGCCATGATGTTGTGGGCGACGCTGTATTGGTACTTCCATCAGCCCGAGCCCGAGCCGCAGATGACGACCGGCACGTCCAAGAACACGGCCCAGCTGGGCAAGCCCCGAGGCGACTGGAGAATCAACATCAACCGTGAAGGCATCTTCAAGGGCCGTGTGGTGTTGCCCAAGCTCGAGCGCATGGGCTTGGTCTCCAGCGAGGAATCGAGCGTAGGCGTCGTGCAGGATGAGAAGTCGGGCGAGGGCTGGCTGAACATGTTCGTCAGTCGCAAGGTCTTCTGGCAGCTGGATCCGCGTCTCTATCTTTTCACGCTGTCCCCGCTCGAAAAGTCCCCCTACCCCTCAGACTCCCCGTACAACTCAAGACCCAATTCTCCAACCCCAGAGCACAAGAAGCGGGAATCTTGGCGGGAATCCGCAAACGTGGACGGGCTCCCCCAGGGCCTCTGGTCGCCCGCCGCACCAGGTCCCTTCCATTCGAGCAGCCATCTTCCCACCTATTATCCTCCTGGACCACCTCAATTCGTGTTCTCCAACAACATCCGCCACCCGCTCCGTCCCAAGCCCCCGCGCCAGGGCGAGACGTTCTACACACGCTACATCCCCAGCGTAAGCCAGTACCTCTCATTCCGCGTGGCCTCCGCCTCTCCCAAGCCCCAGCACTACACCGGCCCCCTCTCCGAGGACACCAACCCCACCATCGAGACCCTCTCCCTCGGCGACTCCGACACGGACCTCCTGCACCGCTGGATGAACGACCCGCGCGTCTCGTACTTCTGGGGCGAGCAGGGCGCGCGCAGCCACCAGGAAGCCTTCCTCAAGGCCGGCCTCGGCTCGCGCCACAGCTTCCCTGTCATCGGGTGCTGGGACGACAAGCCGTTCGGCTACTTCGAGATCTACTGGGTCAAGGAGGACGGGCTCGGCAAGCACCTGGGCGGCGAGTGCGGCAACTACGACCGCGGCATCCACTGCCTAGTCGGCGAGCAGGAGTTCCGCGGCGCCCACCGCGTCAAGATCTGGCTGTCGGCGCTCGTGCATTACTGCTTCCTGGCCGACATGCGCACCGAAACTGTGATGCTGGAGCCGCGCGTCGATAACGAGAAGTGAGTTTCCACCCCCTCTACCACAAACACATCTTGGCCAGGATTATGAAAATGCTAATGTTATTATCATAGGCTTCGCAAATACCTGGAGGAGGTCGGCTTCTACAAAGAAAGAGAAGTCAGCTTCCCGCACAAGCAGTCTAACCTCATGAAGATTAAGCGCGAAGCATGGGACGGACCGGCGTTGTAGGATGAGTTTCTACTTGATGTTTTTCTCGACGTTGTTTTCTTAGCTTCATACCCCATCATAGCCGTACAGCATTGATAAAAGAGGAATACGGTCGAGCTTTAAAGGAATTTCCACTCCCCTGTTCTTACTCCTCCGTGTCCATTCATGAACTTGGCTTCTTGCCTGTGAAATAAAATGGGTTTTGGTATATCCTTTTTCATCCCGCATCGAGGTTAGGAACCCATGTTCTACTTCCATCTAAGATTGGAAAGACGGTTCGCTTGTCAAGTATGTCTGAGAACAAAAACCAAGAGGCACGCCTGTCAAACTTCGACGCTCAGCGAGACATTCAGACCAAAAATCGCCTACCCATTATGCGTTGCCCTTGTTATATGCGTATGCTATACTACTCTCTATTAGAAAGCGTCCATACAGGGTATCAGACCGACCGCATGCCGAGAAAAAGTGTTTGTGCACCAGCAACCATTGCCACAGAAACAAAAGAGACAGGAAAAGAAAGCAATCCCACCAGATGATCCTTCATACGCCGTATGCCCAGCCCGCCACAAGTTCTTCCCCCTTCTGACTTTTTCTTAATAAAGCAACTCCACAAAAGACCCATATCCATTTTCAGAAAACGCCGTATCGTGACCCTCGCTATGCCGGAGCCGAGTCGAGCCCATTTGTTGTTGTTCTTTTTTTCTTCCCCTCTCCCCTGATCCGTTGTCGAAACATCACATCAGAGGACCAGACCAGCGGCGACCGCCACGACAGCGGCCACGCCAGCACCTGCAAACCGCGTCACCTGAGGCTTCGCAGCGCCGGTGCTGGTCGGCGTAGCTGTGGCTACGTAGACGCCTGTTGGGGCGACAGTGCTGCTTTCCACTCCGCCAGTACTCCCCTTGCTTGTCACAACGCTAGCAGTGACGCTCGCACTGGGAAGAGGTGTGCCCGGTTTGCCCGCGACGACACTCGATGCCGGCGGATCATAGTCGTCGTCGTCCTCGTACCAGACACCGTTCAGGACCACGCCTTTGCCTGCCTCGATCTCCTGCTGTTGGTCGCTTGTGCAGCTATCGGCGATTTTGCGTACCCAGCACGTCGGGGAAGCGCTGCTGGAGGACTCGTCGTTGGTGTAGGTAGCATTCTGCTCGCCGTTCGTGTAGAAAGTGTTCACGTCCTCGATTGGCTCCCCAGTCCCCAGATCCGTACCTTCAATAATACGGGTAAAGAGCGTAAACGCTGTCTCAGGCTGATAGGCTGGTACCATGTGCCCGGCATCGTAAATTCGCGAGAAAGAAAGGTTGCTGAACTGTCGAACTGCACCACCAACGTAGCTGCTGTTTACGATGATGTCTGCGTAGCCGGCCGCCGTGAATGTACTGGCGTAGGCAGGAACTGAAGATGCGAGTTGTAAAGAGACAGCTTCGCCGCCGAGCCAGTTGCAGATATAATCCGCATCACCATTGATGATAGCCACGCGAACACCAAGGGAGAGGAGGTAGGCAAGGTCCTCGAGCTGCGTGCCGCGAATGCTGTCTCCAGTTGCAATGAATTCAGCCTGAACGTTCCGATTGCTCTCAGTAAAGTTGATACGTGCGCCGATACTCTGTTGCACGCTGGCATAGTTTAGATATTCCATGTAGTCTCCTGAGGGTATGACATCGGGAAGCTCTTGCCGAATATCGTATACGCTGCGCTGAGATTGTGCGTACGGAACTTGAAGCGCATTGCATGTTATTTGTGCGGTATTGCAGACCTCATTCACTCTTCCCACATCGCCTTCGCCTTCCGGATCGTAGACGCTGGAAATGTTGCGGCACGCCTTGATCTGGTCCGAGCATCCGTCTGGCTTGTTGAGAGCGTACAATAGGTTAAGCTTATTGGTCGTGTCGAATGCTTCGATACCATATGTATTATTGTTGCCGAAATGTGCGTAATAAGGGGCTTGGATGAGTTCATCGATTATTCCATTGACGATTCCGAGAGAAGTAAGCTTAATCTACACAGTACACAATCGTTAGTTGCAGGCCCATCTTCAAGGTAAGATTGAAGGAATTTTGACATACCTCAACAGTCCCAGTTTGTGGAACGGTCCCGTTTTCCCTCTTAGCATTCTGTTCTTCGAAAAGTCGTGCGAAAGTAGGCCCATACTTGCCGCCGTAGCTTTCAGCAAACAGGTTGATACCAGTTGCATCAACGGAGGTGCTATTAGGCCTTGTGCCAGGATTGTACTGAGGGAAAGTACCCAGAAACGCTTGGAGAAAATGCCAAACAGCATGCGCTGCAATATCGGTGGTGTTCGCGGTTGCGTAGTCCTCGCCGCTACCAAAGGATCCATTGAGGTATGACCACGACGGCTGGCCGTTCGGGACGCCTTGAGGCGGATAGTCAAACTCATTGCTGATTAGATTGTGTGAAGCCGGAGTGACATCGTCGAAGGAAAAGCCGACGAGGTTTGGCTGATCAACATAAAGCATGTTGGAGCTTCTGTCCCAACCCCAGATCCTCGCCTGTGTGCCATAGGAACCGTCCGACATCTGGACAATCTCACACGGACCAGACTCCTCGAACAATCCAATCATGCTGCTGCTGCCCGGGCCGCCATTCAACCTGTATACGAATTAACCGGCCAATTCCGCGCCAATGCGAATGCGAACGCACCAAACGGTAAGAGGCGCCGAGTCCGGCTGCTCGCGGGCCTCGATGAACCAGAAGAAAGTGTTGATAGAGTAGTTTTGCTGAATTGGCGCAAGCGTGTAGGGCGGAAGGCTGATGTAGCCGGAATACTGCTTCTGCGACTCGAAGACAGTGGTGCATGTGCCCGCATCGGGCGATTTGAACGAGATGGTGATATTCTCATTTGTCGGGGAGCGAGTGACATTCAAGAATCGGATGTCCGGCGGGGACTGGGCGGCGACGAGAGAGTGGAAGGCCAACACGGTGGCCAGCAGCAGCCGAGAGAACTGGCGGCGGGTCAGAGTGAGCTTCGGCTTTGCGACGCGCGTGGAGTTGGGAAGACGCACCATGGTCGCTACTGCTGCTGCAATGCGGAGGGTCGGAGAGCAGCATTAATAGAAGGCGGGGCGCGAGAAAGACACAAAGAGCGCTGGTCGGAGACGGGCGCTGTCTCAGCAGGGAGAAACGAGCGTGTGGGACATGCAGCTGAACGCGCGATGGGCGCAGGCAGAGAAGTGGAGAGTCAACGCGGGTCGGGAAGTTCTGCAGGGAGCACGCAGTGGCGCGGGAACCTGGGGTCCAAGGGCCGCAGTGCCGCAGCGCCGCAGTCGCACTCGCGTAAGCTTGGCACTGGAAACGTCAAATGCAAGGGCTTCGTGGCTCTGAGCCCGCGCCGCGTCACCCAGCGTCGGGTTGGTAAATATCTGCGAAGCTTGACCAGCCGTCTCCAATCCTCTATCGCTGCCAGCCTCGTACTCGAGTAGGTACAACCGTGTCCGGAAGAACGACATGCCTGGAACGAGACCGAGGCTAGCCAAGCATGCGGCGACTGCGCCCTAGCCTTATGACTTCGCTACGAGCATCAACTGTCTCACGTGTCTATGTTGATTCGCCGTCTCGCTCCCGATGGCGGGCGCGAAAGTGTACATTGGGGTTGGAGTATCCATTGACGCGTGCAAGGGATTCCTGATGGTTCTATATGGACCAGAAGCAACCCACACCGAACATCGGCGGATGACTCTTTTCCAAGCGAAGGGACTGCTCTGCCGAAATCCAATAGGGACCGTGCACAAGGCAAAATTTCTGCTAATTGGGTATATCTGCTCCGTGCCCTCTGCAAGGGTCCGAAGCATTCCTGGCTGGCGAGACTGCGTACTCGTACGAAAAACAGCTGGTCTCCTCAGTCTATGTGTCATCATCCGCCAATCGTCGTTAAAGTGAGCAGTAAAACATTACGTGATTGGGAACGCTTCCTGCAAAAAACATACTTCGTTAACGAGTGAGGAAAAGAGAAGTCACGGTGCTCAGCACCTCAAAGCAGTAGCAAAAGACCGTAACAACTGAACAAGTTTGGCTTTCGCCTCAATTCGTCTTTCCACCCAGACCGGTCTGTTGCAGAAGAGCTGTAGCCTGTTCCATGGAATAGCCAATGAAGACTGGGCCCGTGAACACCATTTGCGGAGGATTAGGAGATTGCGACTCTGGCTTGATAACGTTCGGCCCGCGGATCGGGGGTGGCTGTGACCCCTGGATTGTTTGGACGTCTGGTTGAAGTGTCTTTTGTTCTGGCTCCCGATTTGGTCCAGCATCTCCCACTTTCGGGGCTCCACGTGGACCGCCACGTAGCTTGGTGTGATCAAAAGGACATTTCCCAGGCTTCTTGGCCTCAGCGACAGGAGGCACAGGAGCTGCAGGAGGGGATTCCTGTACGGGAGATTCAGTGACCACGCCGTCGGTTGCCACGCTCGGTGGCTTGTTGTAGGCTGCGGGTACCGTGATGCCCCAAGGCCGACTTGGAGATTCGCCGACACGGATCTCTTTCATAGGCCTGTCGAAATGTGGTTGCCGCTCCTCTTCTTCAGGCAATGGTTGCTCTAGGTCTGGACTAGCTTCACCACCTGCTTGAGCACTCGTGCTGACAGCCTTGGCCCAATTTGCCACTCGGCTGTTGGACTCGGTCTCGACAAACGCATCTTCTTCATCTGTTGGCGTTTCCTTCAACATGGGCTGATGCTTCTCTCCCAGGCCTTGGATCATGTTGACCAAATTGCCGTATTTGGCATCCAGCTGACGAATACTCTCGGCATTGCTCTGGAAGCGTTTGATACAGACTTCGTGACTGCGAGGTAGCTCATGCTTGTGGTTTTCAAAGTACTTTGCTATATCCTCTGGCGTGTGATCATCCATAAAGCGGATGGGACATACTGGTGCAGCTGAACCTGAGACTGACGGTTCTGGTGACTGTGGCGGCTCGAAGGCACATATCTCTGCCCGGATGGGGTCGTTGAAGGAAGAACGCTTCGACCGCATGGCGTGCGGGAGAATCCTTGACTGAGAACGACTTGGTGTCCCCATGCCCCCTCTTCCACTGTTTGATCGTCCTCGCAAACTAGGTGTGCCGAACGGACAACCCAGATTGCCAGGTGTTCCAGTGGTGGTGAAATCCCTCTCCAGTCCCGCGGCAGAGGCAGCCTGCCTAAGGCTCTCGAGCTTTGACATCCTTTCGGACGCTCGATCTGTCCGGCCATTCCAAATCTTCACGCCCTCCGCCTCTTTCAGCGGACTTTGCAGTGGACGTTGATATTTCAGCTGATCGCGAGCACGCTCGGCTTGCCGAATGATGTAGGCGCCAGTCCTGCGGTCGCCGTCATCGCTCTGCGCGAGCGCATCAAGCCAGTCCAGCGGGCCACCCTGGCAGTGTCTTTCGACTTCTTCCAGGCTTTGGACGAACACTTTGTGATCCTGCAGGGCAATATCGGGAGTGAACCGCTTCAGAAGGTCGAGGTACTGTTCTCGCTGTCAGCACCAAGCTTGGCAAGTTGTCGGGGTGATGACAGCATGAGTCCGAAGATAGGATCAGAAAGTGAAGAAATTGTCGACAGCGCTGCTGAGCAGCTGCAGTTCTAGAGCTAAATTTTCTTTCATCATGAAAGCGGGAGACGTGCTCGAGGCGGGAGAGAGAGGGCTGCGGAAGGGTTGTGGACTGCTGCTCACCTGTTGCTTTGCCCAAGCAAGCTTGTTCTCTAGCTCGCGATGCCGGTCGTATAAAATGCGGTACTCAGACGACAGAGTATCGAAGCCGATAGTGAGCTGCTCAACTAGCTGGCCCATAGCATGATCCCCGTTGGCGGGCATGGCTGAGGGAGTGTCGGTGGCGCAGAGCCGTGGCTCTGAGTTAGATGGCTGCCTGGCTTTATAAGCTGCCGGGTGTTTCGGGCCCGACAAAGACGGCGATGTCGGGGGGGGTTTGTTGTGCAGATTGCGAAGGATCCGGCACGATGCGCGACGGTCCTCACATTGGGACGGCCTTCCACCCCGCGAGTGCGAGACACGAGGGTGTGGAGCGATGGCAGACGATATCTCGTGATAGCACACGAGGAGGGATGAGGGTCGTGGCAGCGACGCGGCAGAGGCGAAGAAAATGCAGGCGCAGCGCACGCACCCGCCCGGCATCCGCAGTCCCGACCGGACCTCAGCCGCCGAGCTGCGCATCCTGGCATCTGCGTCGGCCAAGTCCCAACGATCGACTGAGCCTCGATGCTGTACGCAAGTACCTAATACGTAGGTCCAGTCTTTAGAGCCGGCTCGCGCATTTGTTGGCACTGCCCTGACCACTTCCTTCTTTCCATTCCTCCCATATATTGCGCGCGCCCTGCAGCTGCTATTCCGTCGCATTCCCAGCTCCTCCCGCGCGCCTTCGAGCTCCCCGTCAACATGTCCTCCTCTCTGCACCTGTCGCAGTTCCGAAAATGGCTTCTTATGTCGCCTCCCATAGTATGGAGTATCCAGCGCCTCCGCGAGCTCCTCATTGGGTCTCTTCGCCAGGGCCTAATTCCGCAACACGTCGCATTTGTCATGGACGGCAATAGGCGCTACGCGCGTAGTCACCATATTGAAACCGTGGAGGGACATAATCTGGGGTTTGAAGCTTTGGCAAGGGTATGAAAGCTCCCATGCTACCACTGGCTGTGTGCTAACACACCAAAGATCCTGGAAGTGTGCTACAAGTCCGGAGTCAAGGTTGTGACTATCTACGCCTTTAGCATCGAGAACTTCAAGCGCTCAAAGTACGAGGTGGACGCGTTGATGGACATGGCGAAGTTCAAGCTGTCACAGCTTGCCCAACACGGCGACCTGCTGGATCGCTACGGCGCGAGCGTCCGAGTTCTGGGCCAACGGGATCTTGTGAAGCCCGATGTGATTGAGGCTATGGACCGGGCTGCGGAGATGACCAAGGGAAACAATAAGTACGGGAAGGGAACGCTTGTTTGAGTGACGTGCGCTGACAGAACATAGGGCTGTCCTCAATGTCTGCTTCCCTTACACGTCCCGCGACGAGATCACAACTGCGATCCGCACCACCGTCGTTGATTACAGCAAACCTCATCCGCCTCCGCTTCGCCGCCCATTCTCTGAAGGCCACATCACCCGCAACATCCGCGCGCGTAACCTTACGACCGTCTCCGAAGACGAATCTCCTGAGCCTCAGGACAACGCCCCTGTCTCTCTCAACCCGGAGAAGATATCCGACACACCCGTTTCCGACGTTGCCTCTACAAACTCCATGACTTTGCACGAATCGACAGATGGGCTGAAGGAGGACAAGGTGCTGGATAACTTCCCGGATCCGGAAACCATTACAGCTCAGACCCTAACGGACCACATGTTCACGAAGGGCAATCCGCCGCTGGACTTGCTGATCCGGACGTCGGGGGTCCAGCGTCTGAGCGATTTCATGTTGTGGCAATGCCATGAAAACACCGAAATCGTTTTCCTGGATTGCTTGTGGCCGGAGTTCGACCTGTGGCAGTTCTTGCCGGTATTGGTCGAGTGGCAGTGGAGGCAGCGGAAGATACAGGGCGAAGAGAAGGGCAGAGGGAGGTTGAAGGTCGTCTAGAAGAAGCTTACATCGCGGTAGATAAGCGTTCACTTTGAAGAGGACACAGTGTTGATACCCAGAGTCAGTTTGCACACAAGACCACGCTGATGCCACAGTAGCATATGAAGACGGGGCATTGGATGGCTTTCGTCTAAATCTAGACCATAGACCACTGAATTCATATTATTTTGGTATCTTTCGCCGTGCAAATGCTGTCAATGTGTGGAGAACGTCGACTTTCCCAGCTGATGTTTCACTGTAAAAACCACTCAATCCCTCCATTAACATCGGGTGTTATTTCTTCTTGATCTCCGCAATCCATGTCCGCACAGCCTTAGCGCTATCATGAGCAGCCCTGAAGACTGTCCTCAAAGTTAGCATCGGTGAAAGATTCTGATGGACGGTGAAGAAAGCACTCACGTTGCCTCTCATCCTCGTCCAGACCTCTGAGAAAATCGGCTCCTTCTCCCAACGCCCCCCGAGGGTTGTGGGCCTGATCGGCGATCACTTTTGATCTCGTTTTGAAGCTGTCTGCAAGAATCTCGCCCATTTCTTCCTCATCGAATAGTTCGAGCATACGCGCTCCTAGAGCATAGAAGTGCGGGGCCAGCGCTCTCAGGTCAACTGTGCGGGGATCGGCTTTCAAAGCATTCATGACACGCGCTGAAAGAGCAGCGGGTAGATCAAGCGTTGCCATGCTGGTGTTTGCTGAAGGTGCACTGTCGAAGAGTTGTCAAATGTACAGCCTCGCATCAGGGCGTAGCAAATGCTCCGGTATCCAAAGAACAGCTTTGCACAATTCAGCCTTACCTGACTGCCAACATCTCGCCCAGCCACAGAGGCAGCTCCACCTTGGTACCTTGCTTCATCTGCAGTGCGCCTTGTCAGCCTCTGAAATTAGGGGCCAGTGAATAGGTTGCGCATACATCTTGGCCGGCGTTGCCATCAAGGTAGCCCAGACCGGGTACGGTAAGCTCGAAAGTGCATGGTACTTTCTAGCAGTGACGCGTTAGAGGCTGAGAGGCCGGTAGGCGGCGCAGCGGGGCAACGCACTTGCGCGTCGGTGAGGATCGCGTCTATGTCGTAGTACGAACTCATGGGGTGTTCTTAGGAATAGGAAACAGTAATGCCAGCAGGTGGTAGCCGCCGAACGGGCGGAAGAAGTCTCTAGATGGCTTTGTCAGTACATGTTGGGATGCGGATCGGCGGCCGAAAAAGGAAATGCGCGCTCACGCGACGCGCTCAGCGGTGGTAAAGGCATCGAGGCGGGCGATCGGCAGGGCAGCAGGCTCAAATAAAAGGCGCTGGAATGCAAGCGGAGCAGGTGCGAGACACGAGGCCGGCGAATCCGCGTGCTCGTGCTGGGGGCAGCCTTGCTTACCTCTAGGCGTTTCGAGCCGGAGGCGATTGCGTACTGGTGATTGCCTGGCGGCGCGCAGGACAGTCTGCTACACTCACACTCGAGGCTCGACTGGTGCCAGCTGTCAGGGTCGCTCTGCGTTTCGCGCCCTACGCCTGCTGCTGGAGCTCGTTCTAACGCGTCGTCGCTGATTGGTGTCCGGTGGTTGACGGCGGCTGTCAACAGAAGGAAACGGACGCGCTGCTCCGCCCTCGCTCGCGCTTTCAGAGCCCGCCGAGCTCGCCCACCCCGTCGTCATAGCTTCTGTACCTCCATCCGCCGTGCGGGTACATCTTACTAACCTTCACGCACACACACGCAACGTAGCGACCCGTCCTCGTCCGTCTCCGCACCCCCGACGACGCGAACCCACGGCTGCGTGCAGGCCGTCCGCAGCATTCCAAATCCGCGGCGCCGTCGTCCATGTCGCCGCTGTTGTCGAGCGTCATCGCCCCGGACAGCCCCAGACCGTCGTACAGCCGCTGAGCTGCTCGCTGCGCCCGCATCCTCCAGATAACTGAGCACGCCCAGCCACTGCCCATCGTCACCTGCATCCTCCACGCTCCTGCGCATCCGCCTCTCACACGACACCGCACGGCCAGCCCTTGGACGAGGCCGACCACCCTCGCCAACATGGCCGGCTACGAGCGCTTAGGGCAGCTGCTCAGCGCCGTTGACGGGCCCAATGGCGCCGACGTGTCGCGCGCCACCTCGCCTGGTGCAGATTGGGAAGACAGCAACGGCGATGCCAACGCCAAAGAGCGTCCCAACCGCGTTCGCCCGCGCACCTTTCCCTACACCAAGTACCTTCCCTACGAGTCCGAGTCCGACGCCGAGCGGTTAGAGAACCTCGACACCTGCATAAAGCACCTCTATGTCGCCGTGGCTGCTGGAGACTTCTCGCCCGGTGCCGTGCACTGGACTCGAGAGATTCGCGGATGGCTATCCCTCAAGTTCGACCTACCCCGCGACATGCGTGTCAAGCTCATCAAGCTCTACTACGAGCTTGCCTTGGCGCCGGGCCTGGATATCCTGGTAGCGGAGAGGTTCGCCAGCATGTTCATGGTTCTTACCAAGTGAGTCCTCACACAACCACCGCACGCTGCAGCTGCTGACAGATCACAGGCGCAAGCACTATCTCCGCCCCGGCAAGGACCTCATTCTCGATTGGAGGCCTCTCTACAAGGAGCTCAAGAACTACGTGTTGCCCTCTGAATCTGGGTCGTCCACGATGGCCAACTTCAGGCGGAACATCCGAACTGTCACAAAGTTATGTACTTTCGCGCAGTTATACTTTGATCCTCAAGAGATCCCAGCTATGCTGGAGGAGTTCCTGCCTTTCTTCAGCACCTCATTCTCCGAAGGCGCATATGTGGTTGTAGGACTGTTGAACCTGATCTTGCCCACAACACCCGCTCCTGCCGATCGCCCAGATCTCCACCCGCAGCACTATCTGCCAACCTTCTTTCACTTGTGGTCTCTCGTGAACCGATCTCGGCTATTCGACGTTCACTTCATTGACATCTGCTCCCGACTTGCTCGCGATTCCCTCTCCTCGAAGTCCATACCTTTCACCGAGCACGGTCTCTTCACCAAGGATCAATCGCAGCTGATATTCACTGCCGTCCTCAGATTGCTGGAGATCCCTGTCGGCCAATCCACGTCTCCATACAGTTCAAGCGTGGATGCGGGTGCCGGCCTGGCGATAATGCTGGATAGGGACCAGCGGAAGCATCCCATTGCGCACCACGTTGCTCGCTGGATCGTGATGTCCCTGTCGCCAGCTTGTCTTGATAAGCCGGACTCGATTTTGGCGAGATTGCAGGGCCTCATCCAAGCAGTCGAGACTTTCTACCATCCATCGAATTCCGGTAGTTGGACGAAGACTCTCTCTCAGCTCGTCTACTACCTTGCAGATTTCTTCGTCATGCGGTGGAACCGCGAGCACAGTGGTGAGATGGAAGTCCCTGAAGACAGACGTCTCAATGACGCAGTCAAAACAAGATTTGTCCTGTGTCTAAGGGATGTCATCTTCATGGGCATCTTCGCGAAGAGCGGGACTGCAATCAATTTTTCGTTGTCCACGTTGCAGTGCCTGGCTTATCTTGAGCCGAATCTCATCCTCCCGGGCGCGTTGCAGCGCATATACCCGGCCATGCAGGGTTTGGTCGAAGTGCACCGGACTATCTCTTCGATCCGAGCTCTGCACATGCTTTCCAAGACAATGGTGAGGACCAAGGGCTACCGCTGCCACATCACCACTCTCCTTGGCCTTGCGCTTCCGGGAATCGATGCGAATGATTTGGAGAAGACTTTGCACACTCTGAGCTACATCCAATCGGTCTCATACATCATTCCATTCCATGACCTCACCAAGGAAAAAAGGACCGTCACGAAAGAGAACGGCAACATCTCCATGGAGAACGGTGGGATCGAGAAGCAAGGCTCTGGGGTCACCACTCCCATGCCCGAACAGGAGAGTACTCCGGATCTTGCTTTGCAGTGGATTGCCTCGCAGGTTGACCGTCTTGAAAGAGAGGGCGCCGGCGTAGAATTTGATTACGAGGAAGAGCTCTCTGATCAGGAAGAAGAAGCAATTCTGCGGTCATCGACCACAGGCTTTGCTGAGTTCGTTATCACTTTCCTGGGCCGTGTCTTCACGCTCCTCGAGAATCTTCCTGATGCATCTCGTGTGAGGAGCGGGTCTCCGGAGGAGAACGTAGTGAATACCCTTCCAGCAGCCTTCACTCCTCTGTTGGCATCCCTTTCACCAGAACTCTTCGACATCGCACTAGACAAGATCGCAAACTTCGTTACGAACCATGTGATACACCAAGCACGAGATGCAATGGCCTTCATATGCAATGGACTTGTCAAGGTCAACCCTCAGAAAACCCTTAAGCGACTTCTGCCGGACCTTTTGAACGGCATCCGCACCGAGATCGGCGAGAATGGAGCAGGATCGTCGAGGACCACTGGCTCGGAAGTGCTCCCCAAGGATAGGGCTCTGGTTTGGAACATCAGCTTGCTAAGCATGTGCGTTGTCCACGTCGGAGATGCCGTCCTCGAGTACAAAGACGAGCTGTTCGATATCGCCAAGTACATGCAGGAGCACTGCCGCGGCATTCCTACAGTGCACGTCTCGAATTTCATCCACCACCTCCTTCTCAACCTCACCTGCATTTACACGGTCGATTACTCTATTTTCGAGCCGAGTGAGACTGAGCGAGGCCTTACCGTCAAGGATTGGGGTAAGATGCCTGACGCTAAGGACATCAGTGTCAAGTGGCATGTGCCAAGTCCTGAGTGCATCACTTTCGCAGTTGAGCTATTCGAATCACAAGTGAATAGCGCCATGGATGGCCTTAAAGCGCTGACCGGCGATAACTCACCCGTGAAGCGCGACGGGACTGGAAAAGAGTGGTCTGACGAAGTTTCGCGCAACCTCGTGCTACTGCGCCTGATCATTTCCGGTGTCTCTGTCCTTTTCGACTCAAAGTTCCCTGCGCCTTCACCACAGAAAACCAAAGAGGACAGCGACGCCGAAATGGAGGACAGCTCAGAGGATGGCATTGACAACGATCTCGGTGACGCCGAAGACGATGAGTCCAGACCAACGTTCCAGTACGAGGTCGGCTATCCGTGGACGCGAGACGATTCAAATGAGCAGTATCGCCTTCTCCATGGGTTGCGCCAGGAGGTCGGACAAACTCTGCATCGCATCCACCAGTTCCTGGTTGATAAACAAGAAGACGACGTCCCTTGTTTCAACGCCTTGTACAATGCCTACCGTTCTTGGTTCATCGACGTGGGCATCGAGAGGTCGGCACATGTTTTGGATAGGGTGACGCGTCTGCTTGCCGCCGATGTTCATCCATTCAAAGTCAGCGGACTCCGGAAGGAATACCCGAGACCTCTCCTTGTGAGACGTGCGTATGTGTATCATCTGCAGCGATTGCGGCACAATGCTGCTCCACGTGAGCGCTCGGATCTAGAGGAACAGCTGCTCATGGATCTGGCCCATTCCAGCGTGTCACTGTACACGGAGATCCGTCGCACAGCTCAAACAGCGAACGAGTCTGCTGTCAAGTGCATCGTCGGCTCGAGGCCTCTCGTCATCCCTCCTCTCCTCAAAGCTTTTGATGAGGCTGTCAAGAAGAGCGATTACCCGCGCATCAAGGGTGCCATGTTCTCCTTGCTCTTTGGAAGTCTGGCGAAGACAATCTCGCGCAATTGGAAGTTCACACCCCAATTGATCAAGTCTTTCATCGAAGTCACTGAGGCAGACAAGCCGTCTGTGCAGAAGCTCGTGTCCAATGCGACCTTCCAGATCATGGACATGGGAAAGCCCCTGGAGCGTATGGTGATTCTCGACGAGGATGTCGTGGAAGCCGTCGTAGAGCACATTGAGAAGGAACAGATCGAGGAGTTCAGGCCAAAAATTTCCAAGAAGCGAGATGCTGTGAAGAGGAAGAGAGCGAAGGTTGAATCCAAGAAGTCAGAGCTTTCTGCGGAACTAGTGGAGCAAGCTCGGGCATCACATTGGAAGAAAGCTATCCGCACCGCCACCGTGGTCATTAACCTTGGTATGCGTTTTGAGAATATTGCGTCGGAAGCCATGATCGATCTCGCAACCAAGGGAACCATCGATCCTCACCCGACTTTGCGTAGCCTTTACCAGGGAGCTCTGCTTGGCTTCTTCCAGCTCGTGCAGACCCGTAGTCTTGCACACCACAGCTACGAGAAGTATATCCTTAGCCAAGAGGATGTCCCTGAGAAGATTGCCGTTCCAACCCGGGCAGATGAAGACCCCTCTTGGACCGACGAGTACCTCGGCAGCTTCGGACAGCCGGAAGCCAAATACTATGTGGACTTCGACTATCCTGGTTGGCTGGTTTGGAACAAGACGATGCCAGCATTCCTGACGGAGACCAAGGGACTAGAGTACGACGATGTCGAGACAAAGGTCCGGAAGCAGATCGGTGGCATTATTGACCGCAACTGGTTCTCAACCTACTTTGCATACCTGAAGCAGGAGCCTAGGGACTCTGGACAAGATCGATTCCGCATGACGAGCGCAATGATGCTCACGCACGCGTTCGACCTCATGTTCTCGGGGCTGACCGAAGCAACGTTCGACGACATCAAGGAGCTTACTAAGTCGGTTTTCGGCGATGGCACCGACAAGCATCAGCACCGAGCCACGTCCGAGATCATGGGCGCGCTGCTTTGTTGTGCGCCGGACCTGAAGACTGGCCTACGCACTCAAGTGTGGGAGTATGTTTTCCCGCTAGTCCGCGGCATTTTCCAGGACGGCCTCACTCCAGAGAACTCCTCGTACTGGACAACTTTCCTTCACATTGCACTCCAGGGCAAGGATCCGAGGAGGAGCTGGCCCCTCATCGACGGCTTAGCTGCCTTCCGTCTGGACATGTCCTCAAGCCAGGCCTTCAAGGAAAGCTCAAAGATCAATTTGCTTCAGCAGTGCGTCATTGACTGCGGCTGGCACTTTCAGCTTGAGAAGCCCATTCTGGAAGACTTTATGAAGCATCTTGACCACCCATACAAGGCTGTCCGTGAAGCCATGGGTCAGACTATTGCGAGCATCTACCGCACGAGGTACCATGAATCCTACTCCAACGTCAAGGCGCTTGTGGAAGCGCAGAAGAGTTCATCTTCGATTGGAGTGCGGCCCTACCAGCCGGACGACAAATACACGGAGACCATCACCGAAGTCTTCAACAGGCTGGAGAAGTGGCGCAAAGAGCGCCCTGCCGGCGAGCAGCAGCCGACGTCGTACACGCAGGCCAGCAAGACGGTTCTTCTCTGGCTTGACTCGAACCTTTCGTCTTACGAGTGCACGCAGCTTGTGCCGTTCTTCCCCAGCCTCTTCATGGAGCAACTCTTGCACATGATGGATGTCAAGGAGGACCCAGAGTTGCAGTCTCTGGCTTACCACGTGTTCAGACATCTGCCCAACATCCCTCACCGCGCGGGTGAGGATGAGGAGTTCATCAGTGCCATGATCCGCATCGGGCGGAATGCCACGTCGTGGCATCAGCGTCTGCGTGTGCTGATCAACATCCAAGTCATTTACTTCCGTCGCCTCTTCCTAATGACTGAAGCACAGCAACAAGCTCTTTTCGACTGTGTTTCGGCCATGCTTGGCGACTCGCAGCTGGAAGTTCGTCTGGGCGCGCAGACCACGCTCTCTGGTATGATTCGCTGCTCACCGGTCGCATTCCGCACGCAGCAGGTCGAGGAGTTGCGCAACCGGTTTTCTAAGATGCTCCGCGACAACCCGCTACCGAAGCGCCGTGTCCCCGGCACGCCGACGCCGGAGCAGAACAGGCTCCTCCTCGTGCGCCACGCGGCAGTGCTCGGACTGGGTGCGCTGATCTCAGCATTCCCGTACACGTCGCCGCCGCCCGGTTGGCTGCCTGATGTGCTGGCTACTCTGGCTATCAAAGCGGCGGGTGATCCTGGTACCGTCGGCAAGAGCGTGAAGTCGATCCTCGCGGACTTCAAGAAGACCAGGCAGGATACTTGGCATGTTGACGTGAAGGTAAGTTTCTCCAAAAGCCACATTCCCTCGACGAACAGCAATGATAACCTCGGACTGTAGGCATTCGAACCGGAACAGCTGGAGGACCTGGAAGGCGTGCTTTGGAAGAGCTACTTCGCGTAGAGAGCTCGTGGCGTCGGGAAGAGATGGCGATGGGCGGCTTCAAAAAGAAGCTTCCCTGGCTTTTCTCCGTCATCAAGGACCAGATCGGATCGGATAGGTTAGTTTCTACGTGTATAAGTATGAAGGCTTGTGGAAGGGGGCAATGATGACGGTGGACTGGGTTGGAGGCTTTTTTTTCGGCTCTGGCTTGGGGGACATTATTGCATGGACGGCGATGGTCGATTTATTGCATAGAAGGATCTCTTTTCGTGCTGATTTTTTTGCCTGCTGGACTAGAGTAAAAAGGACGCGTCTGGTTGGGAGATTAATATCTTGTCTTGTATCTCCAGGGCCTGGTGCAGTAGCCAGGCCGTTACGTGAAGACAGACGGCCATCCGCATAGGCTGGAGTTGCTCGATCAGGTAAGCTGCCGACGCGAAACCGCCAAAGCGGGGTACCTTTGCGCCGAGCCGGCAACCTGCAGCGCTCTCTGCGAACTCGCCTCAACATCATCACCTGCTCCTCGATCTCGACGGCCGTGGTGAGCCAGCCGGGCAGGGAGATCGGGCGACAGCACGTACCACGACAGCATCATGCGCGGCACCGCACCACAGCTGCAGCTCCCGCCCGATGCGTCACGGGACCCCCATCCTTCCTTCGCGACGGCCAGGCCTGGTCTTCGGTCAAAGATCCTCCGCCCGCCGCGCGCGCGGCGAGAGGCCGCATTAGCCAGCGGATAAAATTTCCCCGGCGCGCATCCCCACGAGCGGCGCGATGCTGGGGCGCCAGCTCTGCGGAGGGCGTGCCTCCGGTCAGCTGTTTCGGCCGCGAATGGCTTGGGGGAGGCTCGACGGACGGAAGCTGTGCGTGCTGCGACGGGAGCTGAAGAGTGGAGATAGCTCGTGTGGTGGGTATATGTACCTGGTGGTGGCTCGCCGTCGCCTGCCGCCCTTTACGCGGCTTGCACCGTTTTCGCTGCAGGAGTGGACTGGTCTTTTGGTGTTTTCTGGTCAAGATGAAATTCCGCGATGGTGAGTTCCTGTCGTTCTTGTACTGGCGTACCGATCTTGCTGCTCGTCTGTGCAGTTGCACTTCTGGGCCATTGGCGCTGCTTGTCTTCGAGCTACTGGAGCAATTGTGCCCGCAACCGCTATCTACGACTCCCGGATACCACGTCAGGTGCAGCGCAGTAGTGAGGTTCTGACACATTCCAGGCATGTGGCTCGCTGCAGCCGACAAGCACATCCAATATGCCGAAGACATCTACACCATCACACCCCGCGACGACAAAGCTCTGAGTCTGCTCTGCCCCACGCGACACATCCGTTCGCGTGGAGACACGCTGAATCTGAGCACTCTCAGCGTTGACATCGAGGCGCAGTTCGACGGCGTGATCTCCATAGAGGCCACCCATTTTTCTGGAGCCCAGAGGAAGGGCCCGAATTTTGACCTCTTTCCTGATGGACAGCCAGAGCCTGGAAAGAGTGAGTGGTGATTGCGGCCATGACACTCACGGTTGCTAACAGGTGCATAGCCGGCATTAGCAAAGGAGAAAGGGGCACTACACTCACCTCCGGAGCACTGTCCGCCACCGTTGGGCCCGATCCTCAGGCCTTTGACATCCGCTTCCATGCCACAGACGGCTCGAAAGAGCTCACGCAGTTGCTGAACCGCAGCGTGGGCCTTGCGTACAGCCCGCCGACGAGCAGCCCGAAGCAGGTGGAGGATATGCGTAGCCTCCAGCACTACGTTTTCACGCAGCACGAACTCGGCGTGGGCGAGTCGATCCATGGCCTGGGAGAGCGGTTCGGGGCGTGGAACAAGGTCGGTCAGACGGTGGAGCTGTGGAACGAAGACGGCGGCACCTCCAGCGACCAGGCGTACAAGAATATTTCCTTCTATCTGAGCTCGAAGGGATACGGTGTCTTCATCGACACGCCGGACCGGGTCTCGCTGGAGATTGGTAGTGAGCGCTGCTGCCGGCTGCAGACTTCGGTCGAGGGCCAGCGGTTGAAGTGGTACATCATCTACGGGCCCTCGGGACCCAAGGAGGTGCTGACCAAGTACTCGATCCTGACCGGAAAGCCCGGTAAGCTGCCCGCCTGGAGTTTCGGGCTGTGGCTATCGACATCCTTCACGACCGACTACGACGAGAAGACGGTGACGCACTTCCTCGAGGAGATGGGTTCGCGCGAAGTGCCGATCGAGACATTCCACTTCGACTGTTTCTGGCTGCGGGCTTTCCACTGGTGCGACTTCGTGTTCTCGTCGGAGCACTTCCCCGATCCGGCGGGCCAGATCAGGCGGATGAAGGAGAGCAAGCTGGCCAACAAGGTGTGCGTGTGGATCAACCCGTACCTGGGGCAGGCATCACCCGTGTTCCAGTACGCGGCCGAGCGGGGCTACCTGCTGAAGCGGCAGAACGGCGACGTGTGGCAGTGGGATCTTTGGCAGACGGGCATGGGCATCATCGACATCACAAACCCTGCCGCGCGGGACTGGTACGTGGACTGCCTGAAGCAGCTGTTCGACCTGGGCGTCGACACCATCAAGACCGACTTTGGTGAGCGCATCCCCGCCACGGACGTGCAGTGGCACGACAAGACGGTTGACCCAGCCCGGATGCACAACTACTACGCCTTCTGGTACAACAAGATGGTGTATGAGGCGCTGCAGGAACGCTACGGCAAGGACGAGGCCGTGCTGTTCGCGCGTGCCGCCACTGCGGGGACACAGCGCTTTCCGCTGGTAAGCATTGCTCACTTCACTTCCCCCTTTTGAGAATGGACTCCTCCATGCTGACGGTCTGTGACAGTGCTGGGGCGGCGACTGCGAGTCGACGCCGGCGGCGCTGGCCGAGTCGATCCGCGGAGGTCTCTCGATCGGGCTGTCCGGCTTCAGCTTCTGGTCCTGCGACATCGGAGGCTTCGAGGGCAACCCGCCGGCGTGGATCTATAAGCGGTGGGTGGGGTTCGGGCTGCTGTGCTCGCACAGCCGGCTGCACGGGTCCAACTCGTACCGGGTGCCATGGCTCATCGACGACGGGGCCACGGGCCCGGGCAGCGCGACGAGCGTGCTGCGCACCTTTGTGCGCCTCAAGCGGCGGCTGATGCCGTACCTGTACGCGCAGGCCGAGGTCTCAAGACTCAACGGCTGGCCGCTGTCGCTGCGCGCCATGTGCCTCGAGTTCCCGGACGACACGACCAGCTGGTTCCTGGACAGGCAGTTCATGGTCGGCGACAGCCTGCTCGCCGCCCCCGTCTTCACCGAGGACGGCAGCGTCGACTTTTACCTGCCCGCTGGCAAGTGGACCTCCTGGTGGGACGGCAGCGTCGTCGAGGGTCCCGGCTGGCGCCGCGAGACACATGGCTTCGAGACGCTGCCGCTGTACGTGCGTGAGCGCGCAGTTCTGTTCCTGGGCCAGGAGCAGGAGGGCTTCAAGGGCGAGGGCTTCGCGTACGACTGGCTAGCCTCGGACGCCGCTGAGGTCGCCCTGTACCACACGCGCGGCGGCGAATCGGCGGAGGTCGTCGACTCGAGGGGCGAGCCCGTCGCGAAGCTGACGGTGTCGGACGGCGGGGCGAGCGTCGTTGAGGATGGCCTGCAGAAATTGCGCGCGAGGGGCGGGGCGGACGTCAAGATTCGGCGCGTGTAACCGTCGCGGTTCTTGTCTTTTGTTTTTCTTTTCTCTTTCACCTTGTTCACTTCAGCTCTGACATGGCACGCAAGGGCTACTGTCCACTTAACAGTGGGGAAGCTTAAATTGGTGACAGCTAAGGCTGCTTACGGGTGCAGCTACGGGGAGAGTGGCTGAAGTCTGCCTTGCGGGAGGGGAGAGGGAAACGGGGCAAACGGTGGTTGAAAGGGATGATGGTGCGAGAAGAACAATAAAACAAGAAGAAATAGCCTCAAACATGATCTCGGGGATTTGGATGCGGCGATTCTGGCGTGGTCTGGTGGACAGCGGCGTCTTCTTCGTACGACGCGGTACCACGTAACTATGTTTAAAACACGTCCCCGGCCGGCCGCTTCGGGCAGGTTGTCTGAGCGCCCCGGCTGACGCTTATAGATGGCGTCTGCGCGATGGATGACACCAGAGAGACTAGACCCAATGCCTGCTTCGCGGCATCGGCTAACGCTGTTTGGCTCGCCCGTACCTGACCCGGCGCAGCCCCCTTCCTGGGGTTGCGCGGTGGCCCGAGTTGGTGGTACTTTGAACTACCGTCTCTCGTCAAACGGGCGTTGCTCAGCTTTCTCGTGGCTATTGCAGGATTCGAGATTTCCCCAAACGTCGTGTTGAGTCGTAAGTCATCGTCAGCGAACCATGGATACGTGTTTGAGTTCAGAAGGGGGTTTCGGTGGGCGCGTGTATGGGATGGGATGGGATGGTGCGAGCAGCAGCCTCAAGGTGGTATTGTCGAGTCTGCAGCCTGTCTCTGATGAGGCTCCTGGGGGTGTATATAAGGGTCGTCGAGGAGACTCCAGGGATCTCTTTTTTTGTTCATCAGGACCAGAACAGCTCTCTTCAGTCAACTCTCGCTACAAACACCTCTTCCAAACACAACAACCCACCCACCAGCCAACATGCACGCTGCCGGACTCTTCACCACCCTGCTCTTGGGCGCCTCCTCGGCTGCCGCCGCCGCTGTCTTGGACGCCAGAATCCCGGCAGTCCGCATCAACGTCACGCTCTATGACGGTACCGGTGGAGCCAGCTCCAACACCACCGACAGTGGCACGAGCGAGAGCTACCCTGTCAACGTTGACAACTGCTGTAAGTAACAGATTTTCAAGCCGGGCAATCCAAAAAGAAAGAAAAACATCGCCCATGGAATAAGAGCGGATTATGCCCTTTGAGAGGGGTTAGAATCTGTAAAAGAAGATCCAAGCTGACAACAGCTTGAAACACATCAGTCAACCTCTCGGGAGAGCGCCTCGACCGGATTGCGAGCTCCATCTCCGTCCCTGCTGGCTACGAGTGCTTCCTGTACGAGTAAGTAAACACTTCAACGGCGTGAAATGCCCTGCGGCGTTTGGCAGAGGAGCTAACAGCTACGCTTAGCGACTTCCTGTGCGCTGGCATTGTATCCTTGGGCATCTTCAACCCTGGCTTGAACGATCTTAGCGACATCAAATACAACGATAGGGCCAGGGCCATCCGCTGCGCCCGTCCTAAAAACTGACTCACTACGTCGACGACGGGGACGACTACGGGGACGACTTCGGGGACGGGTACGACGACGACGACAACGACGACGACGGATTCGACGACTGGTTCTTCGACGGGTCCAACGACAGATTCTTCAACGGCAACTTCTACAACGGGTTCTTCCACAGGTTCTTCAACAGGTTCGACGACGGGTTCGACGACGGGCTCTTCCACAAGCTCCTCGACGGGCTCTTCCTCGACGACGGATTCTTCGACGACGGGTTCTTCAACAACGACAACCGGATCCACGACTGATTCCACGACTGGCTCCACGACTGACTCCACGACTGGCTCCACGACTGGCTCCACGACTGGCTCCACGACTGACTCCACGACTGGCTCCACGACTGGCTCCACGACTGACTCCACGACTGGCTCCACGACTGGCTCCACGACTGGCTCCACGACTGGCTCCACGACTGACTCCACGACTGGCTCCACGACTGGCTCCACGACTGACTCCACGACTGGCTCCACGACTGGCTCCACGACTGACTCCACGACTGGCTCCACGACTGGCTCCACGACTGACTCCACGACTGGATCCACGACCAGCTCTACATCGACAGACCCCACCACCACCATGACAAGATCCTCGACCTCGACGGACCCCACGACCATCTCCACGACAACAAGATCCTTGTCTCGTTCCTCGACGGGCTCCACGACTTCGCCTTCGTCGTCGACGACGATCACGTGCGGTGACGGGTTCTACTGCTGAAGCACTCCATTCCTTTCCTCGCTCCTCTCAACAGCCAACGGACACCTCCATCAACCCACATCCGGGCTGGCTGTTAGGGGCAAAGGCAAGGGATGGACGGCAGCAGCGGTGGGCGCGGGCTGTGTCTTCTTCTCCTAGCTCTTCTGTCTTCCTTTCCGGCTGCACGACCTTTTTTTCTTTTCACCCCGGCGGAGCTGTTGTTTTGGCCGAACCGGTGACTGTCGGTGTGACGGGCTGGTCGTGTGTACTTTCGTTCATGCGGAAGGTAGCAATAGGGTGATCACCTTTTTCGTCTCTTTTGTCCTTTTTTTTCTTTCTCTTTGGGTGGATTGAATTTTGGTAACGCGGGAGAAACACATGTGGCCAAGTAAAGTTCGCTCCCTACCAATTGATGCAACGTATGCCGGCACGACGACTATCTGCAACGTGATCAGTGAGATTGACGGGTGAGGGAGAATTAGGTATCTGAATGCGGGAAATGATATAAAAAGATGTGACGTAAAAGAGATGATGGGATGAGAAAGATTGGACGAAACGGTAGGTAGCAAAGTCCGGATTGAAAGTTCAGACGAATGCATACGGGATAAAACCAAAGAGCAAAAGATGTAGACCCCGAAAGACCAGGTGAAATAGGATGGTATGAAAAGATGGGATGAGATATTATGACCCCGAAGATCGCATGGAAAGATCGGACGGATCAACACAAGACGAAATCAAAAATAGGTCTTTGAGGGCCAGATTAATAAGATGAGATGGAAATACTCGCAGAGATACCAGATGAACATAACGATGGGAGGGAAAATAGATGATCTTGTCAAATCCATTTTTCATTCAATGCATATACATATTTGAATTCCATCTCAAGAACTACTCCGCAACCCAGACGGCCGCCATACCCATACCAGTACCGATGCACATACTTGTTACACCGATCCTCTTCTTCTGTCTCCTCAGCTCGTACAGCAATGTGCTAACCTGCCTCGCGCCAGTGCAACCCAGCGGGTGGCCGAACGCGATGGCGCCGCCCTTGGGGTTGACCTTGTTGACATCAAGGCCAAGCTCCTCGATGCAGAAGACGCACTGGGAGGCGAAAGCCTCGTTGATCTCGTAGACATCGACATCGTTTTTGTCGAGGCCCGTCTTCTCGAGAGCGACGGGGATGGCGGCAGCGGGGCCGACGCCCATGAGAAGCGGCGGCACGCCAACGATGGAGGCCTGGACGAACTTGCCCAGGATGGGCTGCTTCAGGCGCAGGGCGGTGCTGCGCTTCATGAGCAGGACGGCGGCGGCGCCGTCGCTGACCTGCGAGGCGTTGCCGGCGTGGATGCTGCCGTCCTTCGCGAAGGCGGGGCGGATCTTGCCCAGACCCTCGGCCGTCATGCCGGGCCGCACGCCGTCGTCCTTGGCCACGGTGATGCGCTTCTCCTCGTCCGTCTTGGGGTCCTGCCACAGGATGTTGTTCAGCGGCGCGATCTCCTCGTCGAACAGCCCCGCCTTCTGGGCGGCCTCGGCCTTCTGGAACGACGCCGCCGCGAAGGCGTCCTGCTTGGCCCGCTGCACGCCCTTGTCCTTGGCCATGGCCTCCGACAGCACGCCCATGGGCACCTTGCAGTTCTTGGATTCGGGGATCGAGTCGAGGAGCTCCGAGAATTCGCTGACGGCTTGAGGGCTGTGTTCATTCACATCAGTCACTGCTCCCAAGGAGGCATTGTAGGATATCCACTTACCCGTACTGCGTGCTCATGCTCTCCACACCAGCACCCACACCAACCTCAATCATGCCCGCCTTGATCGCATTCGCAATGTCCACACACGCCTGCAGGCCGGAGCTGCACTGACGGTTCAAGCTCTTAACGCCGGCGGAGAGAGGGAAGCCGGCGGCGATGGCAGCGGCGCGGAACTCGGTGGCGCCGCCGCCCGGGGCGAGCACGGTGCCGACGGCGACATCCTCGACGACGCTGGGGTCGATCTTGGAGCGGTCGATCAGGGCCTTGAAGGCGCCGACCAGCAGGTCCGATGCCTGGGTGTCCTTGAAGCCGCCCTTGCCTCCCTTGGTAATGGGCGTGCGGAGGGCGCAGGTGACGACGATCTGTGGCGGGGAGACGGGTTAGGCGAGGTGCAACGGGGGATGAGTGCGGAAGTGAGTCTCGAAAGGGAACTTGTTCATGGACAAATGTGGGCTGGGGTCGGAGGGGCTCGATCGTAGTTGTACGGCCGCAAGGTGTTCTCCCGAGATTGCGCACTTACATCATCGCCGTGCTTCTCCAGCAGCGCTGCCTTTCCGCGCGGCACAGAGGACCCGGAAGAGGAGATGTGGTCGGAGACCTGGGATAGGCGTTCCTGCGCTGCGAGGAGGGGAAATGTCAGCGCTCACTTTCTTGCATGCCGCGTCAAGCTTCAAGGAAGCTTACCCTTAGCGTTGGTGCCGGCCTGGTTTGCCATGGTGTCTCTTGGTACAATTCGAAAGAGAGAAAGGGAGCAGGAACAAGAAGCTGCGGAGGTGGGAGCTGTGGGGTATGGAGGTGCGGAGGAGCGAGGAGAGGGTTATGAACGGCACCGAGCGAGGTTCTTGGGGCGTGTGGGCTTGCGGACGAGAAGGCCCAGCTGATGCTCCATGTCATGCCGAGGCTGTCCGCAACCGGCTTAGCCTCTCTGCTCGCTGCTTAGTCATGCCTTTCACATGCCAAAGTCTGGGGAACAGACGCCTTTTCACAAGCCTGGGGCCGCAGCATGGCGTCACGCTCACCACTGCGCCGGCCGCAGCGGCAAGCACTCCGAACGACATGCTTTGGCGTCGGTCCGACCCAGTGCTTTGACCTTCGTGGCTTACATATCTGCTGGAGCTTCCCAGACAGACGGACGGCTGTACATTGTACCGCTTTCTCCCACAGGGATTTCATTGTAGTGAAGAAGTGTGGGTTGGTGCTGACCAGATGCCGCTTCCCCGGCAACAGATGCTCCAAGTCGTACAGGAAGAGTCCCCCTCCGAATCTCTCTAGCCAAACCGGCCATTTCCATAATCCCGTTGTAATCCAACATCCATATGGTCAACGCCGCGCTGTCGCCGCCCCCAGGCAGGCCCGAAAAGAAACGCCTGCCCATGAATCCACCAGTCCCGCAGAACCCGGTAAGTTTGTGCTAAAATAGGATGGTGTCGAAAGTCATAACTAAAAAGCCCACAGGAAGGCGGAGGAAGAAGGAAGGAAAACGACGAATAAAAGCCGCAGACCGAGCAAACACTTCTGAAATCCTCACTCCTATCCTCTCAGTCTCCTCTCCAGCTCATCCGCCACGCTCTGTGTTTGCACTTCCTCGTATCCCGGCGGCGGTTCCGACGGCGCGTCGTAGTTTTCTTCCGACGGCGCGCCCTCCGGACTGCTCATCCCCAGCCCGCTGTCTCTCGAAGTATCCGGGGTTGCCGGGGCCGCCGGGGCCGCCGGGTCGGCGTCGATGGGCGGCGGAGGCTCGTAGGCGGGGAGCTGCTCGAGGTGCACGGCGTTCATGTTGACGCCGGCGAGGGGGCCGCCGGTCCGCAGGGAGCCGTTGTCGGAGCCGTCGGTGGAGCCGTGGTAGTTGCCCGTCTCGCGCGCGACCTCGATGGCCTGCTGCAGGCGCTCCTTGATGCGCTCGTAGCCCTGGCTGAAGTCGTAGGCGCCGCCGTCCTTGAACGTCAGCTTCAGCTCGAGGGCGGCGTGCTGGGCCGGGATGTTGCCGCCCGGCACGGGCTGGACGATGGCGGTCCACACGTTGGGGCCGAAGAACGGCGCCTGGACGTGGGTGTCGTGCAGGTTGAGGATGGGGGCGGCGAACGACTGCAGGGTGTCGGTGGGCGAGGCGGGCAGGTAGATGACGCGGCGGTTGGTGAGGTGGATGCAGCCGGCGCTGCTGGAGATGGTGTAGGGCGCCTTGCCCGGGAACTTGTTGAGCGACTGCAGCGACATGGCAGTGCGCGGCGGCGACGTGTACAGGCGCTGCTCGCCGGGCAGCAGGGTGAAGCCCTCGCTCTCGGAGAGCATAACCCAGCTGTTCTTCTTAGCGCGGATCTTCTTCAGCATCTTCGACTTGGTGTGCGCCACGGCGGTCATGGTGGTGGTCTGGCTGGAGCCTGGGTGGGGTTGGAGGGGAACTGCGGCGAGGATATAATGCAGGCAGCGGGAAGGATGGCCGGGCAGGCGGGGTGCAGGAGGGCGTGGGGCTCTTCTGGGAGGCGTGCAGGCCGGGCTATACTAACTTTATGGACATCTGGGGCAATCTCGCGGGCTGGCAGAGTGTAGTGTCTGGCGAAGAAACAATTCCAGCGCGGGCAGGCGACGCGGGCAGCGCCAGCCGCGGTTAAGCTTGCGCAACCTCCAGCGCCAGTGCACGGTCCGGACGGCGGCGGCGGGCGGCGGCCAGCGAATCGCGCGGCGGCTGCGGCGCCTCGATCACTGCGACGTCGAGGGGCAGCTTCCGCGCAGGCCACCGGCCTCCCGGCCCGCTGCCATTGTTGGCCAGCCGGCCTCTCGAGCAATCTCGCTGATCGAAGGAGCCGGATGTCGGCCGCGCTGACGTGCATCGTCGCCCGCGCCTCCACGCCCGCTGTCCCCGTCCGCCGGCGTTGGTTCACCGTTGCCGGCGACGCTGCGCGTGCAGGCACTGCCAGCAGTGGCAGCATATCCTCAACAGTCGGTCAGCGCCGTCCCGCGCGGCAGGTCGAAGGGTCCAGGGCGACATCAGCCGCAGCGGTGCAGACGCCGCCCGCCCCGCGGACGATGCTCCGGCGGCGGCAGCTGGCACAGCGGTTGAGGCCGCGCCGGTGCCATCTGCAGCGGGACAATCTCACGCCAACAACGGACCAACAGACAGCCCGCAAGCTCCGGAGGCCCGCTGGCCGCCAGGCAGACAGCTCTGTGCTGTGCCCACGGCGCACGCACTGGCCGCGATCTCCGTTTCGATGTGCAAGTCTTTGCTGGCCTCGCCCGGACGGTTCTCTGCGCCCTGCAGTTCCCTTCCGCTTCCGTCCCGCCGACCCAGCCCGCGCCACGATCCGTGCCTCTGCCAGAGACGCTCCCACGCTTCTCTTTTCCGCTCCGCAGGCCCACGCGATCGGGGAACTGGGCCGCCGTGGGGATCTTTGAAACTCTAGTGCTCCCGTGCCCTGCTGTGAACGGCCGGCCGCATCATTAGGCCTCAATCATTCCATCACTCTTGAAATCAACCGAAATGCTCAGGGGAAATATTGAGGGACAGAAATAGCCACCGAGGCCAATCGAGATCACCTCATCGATAAAAACGGAAGTTCTCCGCTCCCTGGCCCGGAAATCCGATGACGCTGTGCGGCCTCCGGTCTTGACACCTTGGGGCTGTTTGCTGCTCTGCGAGCCACTGTGCAACCGCAACCAAGCTCCGGGCGTACTTACATGTATGTACATTTGCAATTTGCAGCGCCAATAATGCACGCCGCCCCATGCCCATCACGCTATCCCCACTCTTCGTGTGACCCGACTCGAGTATTGTTGTAAATCACGTGTACATTCGTTACTAGATTAGGTATAGCTTAGAGCTTGAGTATAAGGCGGGCACCTCTCCTACCCCCCTTACTAACTGTTACGAACACGCCTCTGTATATAGAGTTGTTGGGGCACTGTTACGAACCTCTAAGGACAAGGGCTCTATAACCCTAAGGGCGAGGAGCCCGCACGGGAAATAGAACCGCAGTGGACTGCGAAGTCACGGGACAAGACCCAAGACAGAATCCCCTACGGGAAGAAGACCCACAAGGACAACAAGGCGGACGGCGGAACCCGGTTAAGCAGGTATGGGACAGGTGGTTATCACGATCGTTCGGCACCGACGAATGTCGGAAACCAGGAAGGTGGCTAAGCGCCAACGTCACGTGCAGCCCACACGTTGGATCAAAAGCCTTGGCACTGATCCAACTCTCGGGCTGGTCCATCTCTCGGACTGATCCATCTCTCGGGCTGGTCCATCTCTCGGACTGATCCATCTCTCGGGCTAGTCCATCTCTCGGACTGATCCATCTCTCGGACTAATCCATCGAACCTAATGATCCAGATTGTTATAGCTTTCCTAGTAGTATATAGCCACACTCCCTTAGCTAGACATTTGACCCTTCGTGGTCAACTCAAAGTTCCAATTTAAACCCTATTAATTTGGAGGTAACAAGCTCATTGCGCACCGCGCTATCACGTGATACTTTACTCTTTGCACCGCCATCCTCCTCTTGTCTCTTCAAGGTAAACCCTTCGGTTTCTACCAACCTACTAAGCGACTCCGAAGCTTAGTAGAAGGAGCCTACCGTTACAGAGAAAAGGAAAGAGAGTCTAGAAAGAGAGGGCGAAGGGTAAATATACCCAGTCGCTTAGCGCTGGGCCCGTGCCCTAGTGCCTGACCGAGTCATCCTTGATACAGCTGGGGCCTCTGGGGTGGTAGCGCTTGAGGGGCCTGACAGTAGGTTGGTGGAAACCGAAGGGTTTACCTTGAAGAGACAAGAGGAGGATGGCGGTGCAAAGAGGGAAGTATCACGTGACAGCGCGGTGCGCAATGAGCTTGTTACCTCCAAATTAATAGGGTTTGAATTGGAACTTTGAGTTGACCACGAAGGGTCAAATGTCTAGTTAAAGGAGCGTAACTATATACTACTAGGAAAGCTATACAATCTGGATCAATATTGTTGGATCAAAGTGACTGGATCAACCGGGTAGGATCGGTCGTACTGGATCACCATGATCCAGTGTGGGTCCTAGTCACGGGTGTGGGGCACACGTGATGTTAGCGCCCAACCACCTTCCTAGTTTCCGACATCCGTCGGTGTAAAGCGGTCGCCATGTTTACCTGTTCCGCGCCCGCTTGCCTGTGTCTTCTCCGGGATTCCAGCTTCCGTCCTTTCGTCCCTGTGGGCCTTCTTGCCGTAGGGGGTTTCTGCTTCGTGTCCAATCTTATGAACCCGCAGTCCACACGGTCCTTTCTCCCGTACGGGCTTTTCGCCCTTGGGGCCATAAAGCCTGCGTCCTTGGAGGTTCGTAACACTACCCCCCACCTTAAGGATCTTCGACCCGAAGATCTACCGTAAGGTGTATATCTTTTACTCGTGTGGTTCCTCTTCTCTTCTTCCTGTGCGTCTTCTCGCCATGTCTTTTATTGATACCCGTAAGCGTAAGCGTTCTGCACAGCGGGCTGAACATCTTGTTTTAGGTGACGAGATTGATCGTGACGGTACGACGATGCCGCTTCCTTGTTCTTCCTGCCTTCTTGCGAATTTTGGTAAATCCGAAGGCGACCCTTCCTTTGTCTTTTGTCAGATGGACGGGGTTCATTCGCGTTGCGGCGAGTGCGCTCGTCATGGCAAATCTTCGTGCGATGCCAGTGGTTTGGACAATTCGGATTGTACGTTGCTCGATACGCGAGGTAATTTTTGGCTGACCGGTCTCTTAGTCCTTCGCCTCCGTCAGGCTTTGTTGAAGGCGGATCAAGCGGAGGAGAAGGCGCGTCAGGAGTTTCGTGCTTCCATGGCGCGTTTAGATCGTGCTGAGAAGCAACGGTCCTTATTACGTCGTCGTGCGGCGTTGATGCTTTCCTCCAAGGCTGAGACGGTTGAAGAGCTAGAGGAGTTGGATCGTTTGGAAGCTTCTTCTGCGGCCGGGGGTCCTGTTGACCCTGAAGATGCCGAGTCTTCGCGATCGACAAAGCGCCTACGTGGCGAGGTCTCAGCTGACGCCTCTGTGGGCCCTGCTGGGTCTCCTGGGGTTGGCTCTGCTGTGCCACCCGCGAGTTCCGAGTTGGTCGATCAGGCGCGGCAGTCTCCTTTCCCTGATTTCGACTTTGGGTCCTTCGTGTTTGACGAGGCCGCGGTGTTGGTCGATCCGGGTTTTGGCGATGGAAGCTTTCAATGAGGTCTTTGCATCCTTTGCAATTTTCCGGTGGTTCCCAGGTATGGTCCCAGTCTCCTTCCCATTGTAGGAGGTATCTGAATTGACCATCAACGTAGCCGCTGTCTAGGATCTTTTCTACGATCCATTCTTTGTTTTCGTCGGCATCTGGGTTTTCTGGTACCATTTCCTTAGTTTGCTGGATGACCGTGGCGTTTTTTGGCGCTGGTTCAAGCAGTGCAATGTGAAAGACGGGTACTATCCGCATGGTTTTTGGTAGCTTGAGGCGGTAGTTGACTTTCCCGAGTTTCTCTTCGATTCCGAATGGTCCGATTTTCTTGAAGTCTAACTTGCTGTTTGGTCGCTTCGTTTTAATGTTTTTTCTGAGTAGGTAGACTTTATCCCCCCTCTTTAGCTTCGGTGCCTCCTGGTGCCGTCTGTTGTAGTAGCGGGACATCAAAAATCCGTTATATTCGATGTCGAGGCTGAGCTGTTTGTTGTAACGGCGGGCCTCTACCTCTAAGGATCAAACACCAAAGAGGGTGGTAAGCCGTGTGAGGGTTTACCTTGAGTGGGTACAAGGGAGGGTGTGAGAGAACGAAGTGACGAACACACGTGACAGAGTACTACGTGCGAAGGCCGTGTTACTAATCAATGGTGCGGATTGATTATTGAAGTTGACCACGAAGGGTCAAGTTTCTAGCTAAGTGAGTGTGCTTATATACTGTAGGAAAGCTATGACAATCTGGTGTTGCTCCCTGTGGCCGGGCTACAATGGGCGACGGTTGCTTTATGTCGCCCGGCTCGTGAGGGCGACATGTGGGTTTTGGGCAGATCATCACGTGCACTAATCACGTGGTGATGTTTTTTCTTGCGGGGTTCCTTCGTGAGCCCCTCACCTTTCTGCGTCTTTAAAGGCTGTGCCGTAACACAGAGCAGTGCTGCAGCCGACAGCTCGCGCGAAAGCGCTCTCGACATCCGCTACTGCGTGGAGAGTTGAAGCATCCGCCCAGATAGCTTTGGCACACGCTCTGGGTGATTTTCTAGCGTCCCGACGCATGTCTCAACTCCCCACAGCGAGACGTGCTTTTTTGGTTGGACCAGTCCCGTCACAAGGTTGTGTATTCTCCGCGTAGCTGACGGCTGCAACACCCCTGTGCACGCGAGCTGCAAGGCCTGTCACAATCGATACCGGTTCGCAATCCTCCAGGTCCTTCTGGAGAGGGGTACGAAGAGAGATTGATTGGCAAGGTAAATATTCAGCTCTCAGCCCCCCCCTCCTCCCACGTTCCAGCCTCTCGCCCCAACAACCAACGCCAACCCAACGTGGAGGTAGGAAATAGAAACCGAAACTACGCACCAATGGTAAACGCAGCCAGCGAGAGCTATACATGCACGCACGTCGGTATGACTCCTCTTCTACCGGTCAATCGGGCACCCTTCAATGCAGGGCGAGACGCGCATTGTTCAGCCTCGCTATGGGTGCCTGAGAGCATACGACGTACATCCCGGCATACTGTGTAAGGCTAGACTAGCCAAAATCCATAGAACCGGGGCGTTCCAGGACGCAAGGCAAATATTGGCTTGTCTGAGGCGACGGTCATCCTGGTCGTGGTAGTTTATGCTCTTGAACACTTTGAGATGTCAAATCCAAATGGATCTATCAAATCTGGTTGAGCGATGGTAAGCCCTCTTCAGATGCACACAAGCCTCCAAATACGAAGCAGTTCGAACAATACACCCCAAGCGTGCTCTTTATTTTTATACTTTTGTCAAACAAGTCCACACCCCACCAACCAACCTACCGGAACCCCTTATTTCCTCCCTTCCATAGTTGGTATCTTACACGCCCATCCTCTATACCCAGTAAGATCACCCATGTCAATCTTGCCGCCGCCCATCAGAAATACTCAGCAAGGAGATCCAGCCATCTGCAGAGTGTTTTGTGTTTTCGCACGCCGCGACTGCGTTGGATAGCAAAAGAGAAAACAGAGACAGAAAGCAAGCAAGGAAAAAGGGTGCAGTAATAACAAGCAAAGAAAGGAATCTGTACCAGACTGTCGGATATTGGTAAACGTATGGAGAAAAAGGAAACTCAGGTGCTCGCAATACAGCTGTTATTGTTCGTGAAACGAACTGGGTGGTGTATAAGGAAAATGGAAAGCAGGAAAGCAGGAAATGGAGATATTTTTGTCAAGTCAACGCAATCCGGGTATATCCAACTCGGGAAATTGGCCGTTCGTTAAGACAATCCTTTGAAAGCAAAAAAGTCACAGTGATCCGTACACCGCTTAGGTGTTATAAACAAGGTGAGTTCGTGGGTAGTCGGCACCCGCTACCGGCCAGCCATAACAAGCGGCCACAATATAGTCCTTATCCATCCAGCCCTTTTCAGCCGAAGGATCGTAAATCAATTAAGTGGAGAGAGCGACCAAGTTCCGGAAGAAATCCGTGGCGTCGCCAGCGTCATCAGGGTAGACGAAGAAAGCCAGAGCGATTATGATGTACGTGCCAATGCACATGGCACCCTCGAGGTAGTTGCTCTTTCCATCCTGGATGAGGTAGTTGACAACCAGAACGCTGAGGAAGAAGACCACCGTCTCAAAGGTCTGGAAGTGAAGAGTCATGGGCTGTCCCATGGCCCAGCCGAGGAGGACGAGGAAGGGCGTCACGAACAGAGCAATCTGCATCGAGCTGCCAATTGCGACGTTAATAGCCAGATCCATCTTGTCCTTGTAGGCGACGATGACGGCCGTGACGTGCTCAGCGGCATTTCCGACAATCGGGAGCAGGACCAAACCAATAAAGGTCTTGGAGAGATGGACGGTCTGAACGATGGCGTCGATGCTGTCGACGAGGTACTCGGCGCAGACGGCGACGAGGAGGGTAACGACGACGAGCGCAACGCCCGCGGAGACAGTCCCCAGAATGTGGCCCTCCTCAGGCTCCTCCTCCTCCTGAGCCTCCGCATCGAAAAAGTCGGCGTGAGATTTCAACTGGAAGTAAAGGTACATGATGTACAGGATGAGCAGGATCACAGCCGTGCCGTGCGAGAGGATCAGGATGTGGTCATTGCTGCTGGACTTCGAGCTCTGCAGAGCGGCGTACAGCGTCGCGGGGATGATAAGAGAGGCGCTGGCGACAGCCATCAGCGACGACATGGTCGAGGCGACGGTCTCGTTGAAGCGCTGCTCACGGTGGTTCCAACCACCCGCGAGGAAGCAGCATCCAAGGACCTATGACTTGTGAGTTTTTGATGATCACAATTTTGAAACCGATGACGTACGAGGAGGATGTTGGACAGGATGCTTCCCAGCATGCTGGACTGGACAATGCGAATCTCGCCGTTCTTCAGCGCCACGATGGAGACCTGCGCAAAACCTCTGGTTAGCTCCAATACGTGCGACGGCGATCGCGCAAGCACCCACAATCAGCTCGACGGCATTTCCGAAGGTCGCATTCATCAGACCGCCGATGGTCTGACCCATCTTGACCGACAGCTCCTCGGTCGCGAAACTCAGCAGCGCGGCAAGCGGGATGATGGCTATGAAGTTCTGTGCGCCGCTGTCAGCAGCGCTTCCACAGCGAAAAAACCCGGGGCTCCGAGGGCATACAAGAACGAAGACGGCGGTTGGGTCCCAGTCCAGAGCGCCGGCGATGATGCCCAGCGGCACGAAGACGAGGAGGACATTGACGTAGTTGCTCGCCAGCGTCATCCAGGTGGTGTAGCCGACGAGCAGCGGCCAGCGCACATAGGGACGCGGGTCATCGTCGCCCCACGGCTTGTGGGTGGGACTGTGGACGATGCCGCCATTGGGACGCTGTTCTGGGTGGGAATCGCCGTTCGAGTTGGCGAGCAGGCGCGTGCGCTCGTCGGGCGTCGCATCGCCGTTGGTACCGTTTTCGGGGTGCGGCATGGTTTGGGGTTGCTCGAAGGAGCCGTATCTAGAGGACTGACGACGATGGAACTTCTGCAGCAGGCCTTTGTAAATGGGAGCTGTGTTTCCGGCCGAGAAAGATCAGCATCGGTCAGTGATTAAAGGCGCGCGCTTGTCGGAGTTAAGTGTGGCTGGGGGTGTGCGCGCCAATTGACTTCGCACCGAGAAGGCGACGGTGGGAGGCGTAGAGGCGTGGGTGCTCGGGACTGAGGTGATGAGATTGAATCCCGCTTGACGGGCTGGGCACATGACAAGGGATGCCAAGGGTTGCTAATTGCTAGGTGTTTTCGCCGTACGGACAAAGAGGAGGCGGGCGGAAAGAGTCGGTGGGCGCTGTGGCAGCTACGTACCCATTGCTTCCTTGCCAGCGAGGCCGAGTGGCTATTTAGTTCCCGAGGGCGGCGTGTAAGGCGTGGGCGGCGTAGCCTTGTGAGCGGAGCAGGCAACGGGCTTGTACGTGGGATGGGCGACCAAGGCTGCAAGGCGTGAGCAGATGCGAAGCGTGCTCTCGCGGTCCAGGCTGTTTCAGGGAGGATTTTGGAGGAGAGGGCTGTGTACAGCTGCTGTGCTACGCGACGTCGAGCTCCAATCAGGCGTGCCGCACCACGTCGCGCGTCCAGCACTGCCACAATCCGACAGGGATGTAGGGGACGGCGAATGACGCGCTCCGTGAGCAGATCCGGGGCCTTGGCGCTCAACACCACCACCGCTGCCACGGCCAGCACCAGCGTCCCGTCCTGCGCGCTGCTGGCCCGTCGCCCGCCGCCCGCCGCCGCTTCCAGAACGCTGGACACAGCATGCAAAAGCCGGCTGCCGCGTGCGGAACCACCCGAGCGCGTCCCCGGCCGCCGGCGCCCGCTTGCGTCGGGCCTGCGCGCGCAGTGTTTCACGGCGCGCCGAATGCAAGGCCTCCGCGTGGCCCATATCGCAGCCTGCGCGATAAGGCAGGTACGCCCGGCCGCGCTGACGCCCTGTCGAGGGCCACATGCACAGTGCGGCGCAGCATATCTTGTTGATCCGCCCGCAGCCTGAAGAAAATTGCGCGAGGCTGGTGCTGGTGCTGGCAGGGTCGCTTGGCTGACGGAATGGTTGTTGCTGGCGAGTGCCGAAGCTTGGACGGAGCTGCACACCCTGCTGCAGATCCGGGCGGGGCGCTAAGGCGCTTCCAAGACCTCCACCCTCTGCCAGCAACAACCATTCCGTCAGCCAAGCGACCCTGCCAACACGGCACGAGTAGTCAAGGCTGCGGCAAGCCAGCAGAAGAAACCTGGCTGCCTGCCAGACTTTTCCCCTCCGCTGTACAGCCTCCGCGCCGCTTCACCATGCTTTGCCGCCAAGAGCCTTGAATGAGTGACTTCGAGTTCGGATATTTGCGGATGTATGCTGAGAGCACAGCCATCTCACGATATTCAGGAGAGCCGGTCTCCTCTCTGAACGTCAACTTGGCAGGGCGCACAAGGCGGATCGCGTATTTACCGTACCGCGCGATCGCCATTCGTCCGAAATGCCGTCCGCAGTCTCGGGATAGGGGTCCATCTATCGCTCCGTGAAGAAAGGTGGAAGAAGCAATCGAAGCTGCTGCACAGCCCACTACTCCGCACATCCAGCCGCGCTCTCCGCATGCTGTTGTCAACCAGTCCCGGTCACAACAGATAACGATTCGCAATCCCAGCAAGATGATTCATGCGCCACGAAAGGGGTGCCCATCGTCAATGATGGTGTCGATGCAGTCCACAGACATCACCAATGCAAAATGTAAAGAGAGTGAGCTGATTCCTATATACCCCAACGCCAACTACCTCCAAGTGCGGACAGACCTCAAAGACCTCTTCCCCTTCGGATATTACAATACTGTCGAACCTGTTGAAGGTCTAGACATCCGAAAAGGACTCGTTGAGTGTATACAAGACCGTGTGAGAGAAAAGAAAAGAAAAGAAAGACCCATCGCACTATACTAGTTCCTGCATAGCAGCCTGCCTTTGGTTTTTTTTTCGTTTTCTTTTCCAAGTTTTTTTTACGACGTTTTTCAAATTGTGAAAGTTTGTTTTGTATGGTTAACGGTGTTTGTGCGTGGTGTTGAAAATCCAATCGGCCCCAGGAAGAGTGAAAAAAATACCAACTCAGAACACTGACTATATTCAGCCCAACCGAAAAGAAGGGACCGGGAGTCCTGTTTATGTGAGCGACGAGAGATATTTATGAATATCCCCAGTCAGATCAAACTTCCATCGGCTCGATGGCCACACGTCCGGGGTGAAGGTTGCCAGTCCAGATGGTTTGCTTCGAGTCTTCGCCGTTCGGTCTGGACGTGGTCGTGTCGATTTTTAAATAAATTTTGTGTGCCTGGATTCTGCGACTGGGTGGTCTGTTCCGGCCTGCGCATTGGTAGTAGAGCTTGCTGCAGAATGTCGGTAATTCAGAGCCATGCAGTGCTTGCATGGGGGCTGGGGAGTTGAAGCATTCATCAAGATGACGAACAGAAACATTGTTTCCACGTTCTACAAGTAGAACATGGTGTCCTTGAGACGGTCGTGCACGCCGCGAGTCCAGTGGCGCGACCTGTCGTAGGTGACATTTGTATTCTCCTTGAGGAAGGAGTGGAGATACGAGCGTCCACGCTCGCACACCAAATCGGCGTAGTACGCCGGGGGGCAGACTGAGACAGCACGAGTGGCGCGACCGTACACGTAGCAAAGGTTGTGCGTGATCCTCTGTAACTGATCCGCACCAAGCTTGTTCTCGTCTCTCAAGCAAATGTAGTGAGCCGGCTTCGATGTCCCTTGGAGACCGGCGTGGGCAACCAGGAAAAAGTCGAAAAGCCGTTCGCCAGTGATGCCACGGTCGACGACGGTGCCGGGCTTCACGTTCATGTTTCTACCTTCCGAGTCCTCTGGCTTCGTAGGGTAGAAGCGCGTGTGACCACGCTTGGTGCAGATGACTAGAGACGACTTGGGGAAGTTCTTCTCCGCGCCATACAGCTTCTGGTAGGCTGAGGCGAAGCTAGGCCACTCATCGCGGATGACAACCGGGAACTGCCCTTCGGAGACGCCGTCACGATAGACGATGACCTTGTTGGGCAGAGCACCGCCGTTGCGCTTCCGCCAGAGCTCGAAGCGCTCAACAATCATCTCTGTAAGATCATCCGAATCAACCATCTCCTGGCGACCGGTCTGCGTGCGGATCGACGCTGGGTAGTTATTGAATTGTGAGTCGATCGAACCCACGACACCCGTGATACTAGGCGCGCTGTCAGAACTGCCAGGAACCGGGTGCGAGACATCGATGCCGATGAGAATAGTCTTGTTGTCGAGGGGAGCCAGCTGCTGAATCCTCATGTCATGGTTGACACCACCGCACTTCAAGTTGAACTTGAGGCCGACGTTGGCCATGTACTGGGCTTGGCCGCGCTGGTTGAGGATTTTCTTCGCGATGGTGCAGACAGTGGCGATGCCAAAGCGAACATCTCCCTGGTACTTGATTGTGTCGTATAGCACGGTGTTGTCCGAAGGCAGTAGGACAAGCAACATGCCGATACGCATCTTGACCATCTGGGCGAACTTGGCGGAAACGACCTCGGTGATTTCGCTGGCGTTGTAGGGCCAGGAGATCGGAATCTTGGCAGGCGGCTGCGGGTCGCCCATACGCAGGCCGTAGGATTGGAGCGCAGCCTTGAAGGTGGTGACCAAATCCAGCGCCTGCTCCTGGTTCTGGAAAGTGGGTCTTCCACGCTCCTCGATCACCAAGCATCCCCAAGAATTGATGGTTGCCGGCTTGGTATACTTGACGCGAGCCAAATTCCACTTGCCGTTCTCCGGCTGCTGCTCCTTGCCAGCGTACTGCAGTTTCGGAACAGGCAAGATGCGCGCTTGTACAGTGAGCAGGTTTCCGCCGATGTTGATGCCGAACGCCGACAAAGCTTCGTTCTGACGAACTTGCATCACCTCCAAGCCCTGTTTGGTGATGGAAGTAGCATTATGGTTCGGAGGCCTGGCAGCGAATTCAATCATCATGCGGGTTTGATTAGCACTGAGCATGCGCCCTGCAACCTGACCCGGCAGCACCTCGCACAACTCCGGAGGGATGTAGGTCGGGTTCTCATGGTTGCCGACGTTGACAACCGGAGACGTCGGCACCTTGAGCGTGATTTGGTGGACCCGAGAGTAATACTCCTCCACCGAGATCAGAGACACATTGCCGTCAGGGTCGGTGTAACTGAATTTCACTTGTTGCGCATTGGCCGCATGAGGCCAAGTACCCTTGCTGTCGTTGTTGGACCTAGCCAGCCCGTAAATGGTCTTGACCTTGCGTATGCGCTTCTTGCTGCCATCCCTCGCCAGCATGTAGCGGGTCTCCACGCGGAGAAGTCTGAGGAAAGCTTCGAGCTTCAGAAGATGGCTTGGGCTTCTATTCGTGGGACCAAGGTAATCCTGCATAAGCTCAAGCAACTTGCCGGGCTTGTAGAAAGCAGAGGTGGAAACATTGATGTTGACCAGGATGCGGTTTACACTTGTACGAGCGCTGGAGAAGTACCCGCGCAGGGCTTGCAGACCTTCCGACAAGTTCCACGCTTCCGTCAGAGCGTGTTGGCCCACGGGATAGAACTTATTCTGCCCCACAGCGACCATGTTTGGAGCGATGTGAGGACCGCGGGCTAGGATGACGTTGAGGGCTTGGATGGCTTCGTCCTTCAAAGGATAGTATGCGCCCGCACCGGTGGAGGTCAAAGACTTGGTGAGCTCAAGCAGGGAGACAGTGCCAAGTTCTTCGACCAGCAAGGTCTTCGTGCTCTTCTTGCGCGCCGCCTGGGCTCTCTCCGATTCGTCGGTTTCCGGAATCGGCTCTCCATCCGGAGGATACCACTGAACCTCGATGGCCTTTCGATTGTGAGGCCCCTCGCTAAGCGGCACCTTTTTGTTCGTAATGATGACCTGCGAGTAGTCGGTTGCGACCATGACACCGGTGAACAACGGATCTTGGAGCAAGATCTCGATGTATCTCCTCTTCTTCCGTTTCGCCTGCTCCTCTGGCTGGAAAGACACAGCATACCGATAGATTTCGGGGCACTGAGCCGCAACATGAAGTGGGAAGTAGTTTGTGTAGACAACCGTCTCACGGCCACAAGTGCCGTAATCCGGACGTCTCGCAAGCTTGTCCTCGTTAGAGATCCGCGCGAAAGCGGTCGAGAGATCCTTCACCACGGTGTTCTCCGTTTTTGTAACGTTCGGGTCCGGCTCAGGAATCCTCTGTGGGTTGCTGCGAGAGTTTGTTAGCATGTATCATGGTGAGCCCAGAGCTGAAAGGCAAACTTACCCGAAGATAGCGGCCGGGGCGGATTGCGCCCTCTGCTTGAACCCACCAGGGCCTCCACGCTGGGGTGAGCCTCCACGGGAAGACGACCCTCTCGAGCCGCTGGTGGACTCGAAAGGACGACGGCCGCGGAAAGATGTGCCACGACTGCCAGATCCGCTCGAGCTGTCACCTCCTCTACTACTTCCACCATAGCCGCCACGTCCACGGCCTCCACCGCCACCACGACCCCCAGGTGCAGACATGTTGGATTCTGGGGATCTTTGAGCGTGGATGCTTCAATTCCGAATTGATCTGAAGATGGTGGTTTCGGACGCGTGGGTGATGAGCAACACTATCGAGTCTTGTACAAGTGAAGAGTTAGTGAAATGTTGGGGGGGAATTGAGGTGAAGGGGGCAGACAAGCGTAAGATATCTGGCCTCAGAGAAGAGACCGAGGGCTCGAACGTTCTACAACTTACCTGCGGATATTCGCCACCCACGCGAACGACAAGTAGTCGGAGATTTTCTGCGAAGCAAGCACCCTCAATGGCAATCTGATTGCACACGATCAGCTTCCCGTCGCTTCGTTGCGTTTCGAGGGTGCTCTCTCGCCGTCCGTCTGCCGCCTAGACCGTCGTCCTGTCGTGCTTGACGTAAACCCCAGGAAAACACAGTTCATAGTCCTATATGTATAGCCCTTCACATGCAAGCCACACTCCGCAAGTGCCGACGGCATTGGCAGCTGTCCAGAAAAAGAAACAAGAAAGATGAAACGCAAGACTCACCGCACTGCACGCTCACAACCACACTCCGCACCACACAAAGCCTGCACCGAGTCTTTCGCTGCTCGATTCAGAAGCCTTTCCGCGATTCTCAGCAAAAGGTGCGGCGTGCACCTACCCGCAACGCAGGGGCCTGTTTCCGTGGTGGCACTTTGCCGCCACCGGCACGCTGCCGCCGTCCGCTTGTCTGGGCCGTCTGTCGGGTCCACCAATTGGCACTGCGCGGCACCTGTCAAGACCACGACGGCTGGCAGTGCAGGAGCGTGCGCGGAACAACACAAAAAGGAAAAAACAAATGAGCCAGTCCGAAGGACGTGAGGAGGGGGATAATAAGAATATCGGGCGGAGGTGGAGGTTCGGCGGGTGGCAGACCGCTGAGCGCAGCCAAGATGCCTGGCCGTGCGGGGCGGTGTGCGCGCTGCGCCCGGTAACGTAAGCGATCACCAAATGCACGCTATCACCAAATGCACGCTATCACCAAATGCACGCTATCACCAAATGCACGCTATCACCAAATGCACGGTCGCTAAGAATCAACCCCCCGAACAAGAAATTAAATATCTCCTTACCACATGGCTAAATAACTATGAAATTTAAAATATAGAGTAAATAGGACCGTGCGAAAAAAATTATATTACTGTCTAGTCCTAAAATCTTAAGGGAAGCGTGATTTTACGTCCACTTCGTATAACTACCGATTTCTGCCTTTTTGGACTTCTCTATATGGTATCCTCTCTCTTCCGCTTCTAAGCTCGAATTTTCTCTTTTGCCTAATTATTTTGAAGCCGCTTTTCCTTCTAAAGCTATTTATTAGTTTACTGCCGTACTAGACGCTCTTCTTTTTCCCGCTCTTTTTACTGCTACTTCTCATCGCGAATTCTTCTCCTCGTTTCCCTTTTCTCTTGAGCCTCCTGAGCCTTTCTCTCCCTTTCAGCCGCCTTATTCTGACGTCGCTCCTTAGCCTCAGCCTTCCCGCGCTGCTTTTGATCCTCCAACTCTTGTGCGCGAGCTCGTACGGCACTAACTTTGGCTGGAGAGAAGAACTGAGCTTCTCCGGGCCGTTCTTTATCGAAAAGACCTATTGGTTTCCCTTTTTTCCGCTTGTTTTTCTCACCAACAAGTGCTGCACGAAGGCCTTGGTTCTTATGTTTAAGGATTTCGTTTCGGACTACTAGCTTTTCGCTTGCCCGAATGATGAGATCAAGCCCGAGTGCGATATTAGCCTTCTCCTTTGATATCGCCTTGACCGCACGACGTAAGCCTCGTACGGAGCTTAGAGTAGGTTTCTTCCCTTTAATGTCACTTGAAATCGGTGACGGAGTCTCTTTTTTGATTCTCCCTAGGACTTTCTGTGGCTTGAGGGGGCAAATTCCGGAACTAGCAAATGCCGACCGGATATTTTTAAAAGTCAAGGCTGAATTCCACGCCGTACGAAATAGCCCCCAGAAAGTCCGTTTCGTAACGCGAGAAAACCTATGGCTTGATTGAATTAACCGGTCAATTTCATTCGAATAGGCCGTGGCGAGCGGAGAAAAGATTCCAACATCAAGAGGCTGCAGACGGTGGGTTGAGTGTGGCGGTAGAATAGCCAGGATAACCCCGTGTCGGTCGCAAAACTCGATAAACCGAAGATTGACGTGGCTTGAATGACCATCTACAAGAAGTAGACGTCGGGAATTTCCTGCTTTTACCCTCGTACGAGGCTCGAAGACCTTGGAAAGCCATGAGATTCCAAGCTCCTCGTTTGTCCATGTGACGGTTTAGACCGTTAAGTGCCTTGGATGGATCCTGCGGCGAGACCTTGGGTTGAGAAGACCCTGAAGCTTAGTGAAGCTCAACAAGAAAACCCTGCAACTCGCTACCAATAAAAGGGACTCTGGAGAGATATATAAGCAGCGCTATCTTACTTAAACCTTTCTTTCTTTTCTCTGGAGCTTAGTCTTCTTGTAGAAGTATGCCAATGCATTTCCGCGAGTGCACCGGGTGCAAGCCCTCACAGTCCAGCCCTTTTTCGACACAGCGAAGTAGGCTTCCTCGTACGAACCGTCAAAATCCTCAAGCCAGGTATCTTGTAAGTCTCCAGAATCGCCCTGATAGATTAAGGCTGGTGGGAGAGCTGTTCCGTCCGCGCAAATCGCTGCAAGCAGGGAGATAAACTCGCGGCTCCCGTCTTAAACCGACCCCAGAATCTTTCCCCTCCGAAGCTGTTGAATTGAGACGATTCTTTTCATCGTACGGCAGAGACCTAGCAAGAATCCCTTTTCATCAAAATTGTACGTATTCGCTGGACGAATATGATATTTTTCAATCTTTTCCTAAAGCTATAAGGGCAATGTTAGCTTATATCTTCATATAATAAATATAAGGAAGCCAGGAGAGAGAGGGCTCGTACGATGGAATAGAAATATTCAAAATACGTCGAGTTATCAGCGACTTTACGGGTTTGGTCAATACCGCGGAGATAGATGCTTTTAATCCGATCTTTGTGTCGTTAACAGAACCGGCGAACCCAGCACTATCCGATTGGCTTCCGTACGATCTCTACGGTCAGATTCTTAAGAATCCGAGGAGTTGGATGCATTCCCCGATCAGAAAGGTCTGATATATGCTTAAGAAGGACCTCTTCTTGCGCGTCCGTGAGAAGTTTCTGGTGGGTAGAACGTGATTCATGGTATAAAGTAGTTTTGCCTTCATAGCGGCGCATAAGGGTCGTACGATCAAGATTATATATTTTAGCTGTAGCGGCAAAATTGATGACTTCTTGCGATTTTAAATCATTAAGCGCAAGCTTAATAGTTGCTTCGTTGACCATTTTATTCAATTTTGAAGAGGGAGGGTTTTGTGTGGGCGACCGTGCATTTGGTGATAGCGTGCATTTGGTGATCGCTTACGTTAACAGGCGCAAAATGCAGAGAGAGCTGCACCCGTTTGAACGCGTCTCCCTTCGCCGCGCGATCAGCTGATCGCGTCAACAAAGTGGGGAAATCGGGCTCGCTGTGCTCGCTGAGCCAAGAGTGAGAACCGACACATCGCATCGTGGCGTGCAATTTATCTCCCATCGATCTTCCGACACCTGAAGAGTCGCGTGCTGCGCGGAAGCGTCTCGTATTTTCCATGACGTTGTGGTGCAACGGTGCGATTTGCGCTCGATGCAAGAAAGTCGAGGCGACCTCGCGCCTCACTGCCTTATCTCCAAACGCTGGCCGAAGCTCCCCGGGATCCCCCGGCAGCACACCACTTGCAGAACATAAATCGTCTACAAATGCCGTTTCTCACATTTCTGCCTTAGCGGCGTATCTATCAATGCCGTGTATCCCACCACACAAAAGCTCCCTGAAAGAACCAGGCTCCGCAGAACAATCAGAAACATCTGGAAAGAAAGGTGGATGGCCAAGACAAGCCAGGCGAGGAGAAACAAGCCAGTTGCCCAAGATACACAATGGAACCCAAAGCTTAGACACCTCCACTATGGGCTATCCAAACCACAAAGCACAATCACCACCCTACTACGCACTGAAAACATTGGCCTGGAAGACTTCCTCTTCAGGCGCAAGGTGCCTGGCCATCCCAGCCCAGCCTGCTCATGTGGCTGGCACAGACAGACCCCAAAGCATATCCTCCTCTTCTGCCATCACTTCCAACAGAACAGAGCTCAAATGCTCCAAGAAGCAGGGACCACCGATTTCCACACACTTCTGTCCACAAAGAAGGGCGTTGGAGCCGCATCAAGCTGGTTCCTCCAGCTGGGCCTACTAAATCAGTTTAGTATGGCGAGGGAGATGCTCCAGGAGGACCACCGGGAGGACCATCAGGAGGACCACCAGGAGGACCACTAGGAAAACGGAGAGGAGAACTGAACTGAGAACTGAGAAGGTGATACCAGTAATCGAATGAAGGGCTGCCACAGCAGCTACTACCGGTAAGCAGGGAAAACGGAACAAGTAGAGGAAGACAAACCTGAAAAGAGAGGAGGGGTTTTTGCCTGGCGAATAAGGTTTTCCCCCTCGTGTAAAATAAGCGCAGATGGCCAGCCCCGCATGGACCCGCAAGGGAGCTATATCGGGAGGAAATGAATTTATTATTATTATTATCAATGCCGTGTCCATGTACCAAATGCAGTGTACCTCCAGGTGACAGGAATGGGAAACGAGCTAACAGGTCGAACGAGTGACAACGGGTCTGCCCGTGAAACAGGAAGGAGGAAGGTTTCATGAGAAGAGAAAATGCAAAAAGCAAGAAGAGAAGCTGCTCCGTCCGACCCATCATCTTCACGCACCGGCGAGCGCTGCCGTGTAGGCCAGGTACCACGTAAGGCTGGCACCGCCATCCAAGAGACCCGTATTGAAATTCGGGTCTGAGAAGAATCTGTACGCCGAAGCCGGGTCGATGAGCGCCAGGTTCGACTCCAGAATTCCCCTCCAACCACCCTCCGCCTGTGCGATGCGCCCGCCGCTCATAAAAACCTCGAATTCCTCACGGACGAAGTTCTGCTTGCGGATGTACGCTGACGGAACGTGCACTGGGATCATGTGGATACTACAGTCCGACTTAGTACTGTGTCCCGGGCTTGCATTGCACATTGTCGAACAGCAACTTACCCCTGTTTGCACCACCAAGCGTCGCTGAAGTATGTGGCCCAGTCAACCTTGTTCTCAAACAAAATACCAGTCACCTTGTTGTTGATGATTTGAGGCGGCTGGACAGTGTTCGTGCTTTCCATCAGGAAGTAGTTCTGGAAGCTTCGCGCCTGAATCCCAAGCATAAGAGTCGCTGTGGATATCAAACGTCAGCATTTCTGCATTTATGTCTGTATGTACCGCTGCCAATCTGTGCGGAGAGACTTACCGCGTGCCTCCATATTGCCATCCCCAGTAACCTTGCCCCACAGCTTCAGTCCGTATGACGCAAAAGCATCCTGTAACTTGTAAGTGCATGGCCCACATCCTAAGACGTTGATACATACTTCAGAAGAAGACTCCTGATCCTTGCCATCACCGGACTCGAAGAGGCCCTTGGCCCAACTGTGTCCACTGTGACTTGTGAGTGCTTATGTCTGAGATACTGCAGGTAACGTGACTTACTGGAACCAATCGAAAGCGCGGCTGAATGGGAACTGTCCACCACGAATAGGGTTCGCGTAATCTCTCACCAGCATGTTGACATACGCAAGGTTCCTTCCAGTAAGCCAAGACGGATCCAGGTATCCAATAACCGCGGCCGTGTACACGTGGTAGCCGTAGTGGAAGTGATGGTCGTTGTAGTAAGAATTGCCGAAGTCAGCGTTCGGGTCGTTGTAGCCAGCGCTAGAGACGACACCCTTCCACGAGTCATCATACACAAGCGGACTCTTCTGCTGGTTGTTGACGAAAACGTCGAATGCGGACTTGAGTCTCTCGAGCCCTTGACTTGCGATTTCCTGATTCCCTCCAAGATCTCGTACTGTGTAGACGATAGTTGCAAACTTGGCCAAGCCCTTGCCACTGAAGTACATAGAGTCGAGGTTCGTTTGGGTGGGGATATCCTGTTGCAGCTCAGACTGGGCTGCAGCTACAACTGCGCATCGGGCAGCAGCCGAGATGGATGGCACGTTGCCTTGGGCCAGCGACCACGGCGAGAAGCTCATGTCAGTAGGAAGGCCAGTCTCGACCATGGTCCAACTGTCTGCAAAAATGCCTCTCGCAATACCCTTCGTGGTGGTGTTCAATGCAAGTACAGTCTCGCCTGCAGCAGTGATATTGTCAAAACTCGAGACATGATGCGGCAACGCATACATGAGCAGAGTCTTCTGAACCTCACCAGCCTTGCCAAAGCGGAATCCATATTCGGCCGTGGTGCCGGCAGCACTGCCAAAGATGTCTACAGCGACGGGGTAGACACCAGCAGACCTGTCGAGAACAGTTTCGCCGTCCAATCCGGCAGAGTTCTTGGCCACCATGATGGTTCCGCTCCAGCCTTGAGGTCCGATAAGTGTGGTGTTGCTGGTCAGAGAGAACACAGGGGCGCCATTGCCACTGTCGGGGGTGGCATAGAGGAGCCAATTCTTGCCGTCTTCCAGGAGCATACTGTACTTGTAGCTGTTACCGACCTGGAATGGGCCACTGACATTGCGGTAAAAGACACCGGAGCCAATACTCGGCTGCGCATTCCTGTAGATTCCAGTGACGAAGCCCATGCCCTGAACAACGGGGAATGTGATGATTGGCTGAGCACCGGGGCTTGGGGCCAGGTTAACATTGACAGACATGTCCCGGAGCGAGTTGAGCGTCATATCAGTGGAATTGCTGAGCTCGGTGGCGGATAGGACAAGGGACTGGATTCCAATAGGGGCGATGAAGAAGCGGGAGCTGTTCTGTTCTGTCATCGGTCCAAAGGCAAGCTGTTCGCGGTCGATATGTGAGATTGCAAGTCCAAAGCTCCGTGCGACTTCCTGGCCGCGGGACCAGGAGACCTGATAAGGGTGCGTCCAGACACTCTGGTTTCTCCTGCCAAGGAACATGTTGGCGTAGAACTTGTTCGTCTGGAGCGGAGTGGTACCAGCTCCCTCAATGCCCATGAATTGCTGCGGGTGGGGCGAGCGCCGGGTGATCTGAGAGGGGATAGAGGCATCACCGGGAATGGCTGCGAAGAGGTTTGGGGAGTCCATCCTGAATGTGTTGTACGGGTACGCGTTGGGATCCGGCTTGTAGTCAACGGGCAGAGGGGAACGGCTGTAGTTGCTTCGGCAGGCAGCGACGTTGGGCGCAGGGGTTGGCTCTGACGCGCGTCGTTAGCACTCAGATGCAGGATACTGTAAGGTTGATCAGGCGGCAAGTGAGATCATAATTTCCACCGAGCTTCCAACAGGGGGCACTGAGTGAACTGAGCGTCGAATAAACTGATCCCAATTGTGCACAATCAAGTGAAGTTAGAGAGAACTTACGAATGCGAGGCCAGGGAACCCCAGTGGTAACTTGAGGATAGGGTTGGAGCGTGGTGTGAATGATGCCGGACGGTTGTGGCTGAAGGGGCGGTGCAACAGACTGCAAAATAGGAGTAGCAGTAGCGCCGATAGATAGCTCGGAAGGAGCAGAAATAGTTGTAGGAGTCGTAGGAGTCGAGGTAGGCGTTAGGTCTGAGGATGTGTATAGGTAGGAAGGACCTGATAGAGAGCAAGTGGGTTTCACGTTAGTGGTCGTCGACGAAGAAGATGACGTCAATTCGTAAGATACAGCGTAGACAGTTCTCGTGATGGTCAATGCTGGGGCGTTGGTGCAGACAGGCGTTGGGGCCTGGACGTCTTTTCCCGCGGACGGCACGCTTGCCGGATACGTACTGTCTTGAGGCAGCTGAGGCTCCGCGAGCGGATGGGCCGCTGCGCCTTGAAACTGCACACTTGTCAGAAAGACAGCTGCTCCCGCGGCGAACTGAAGCATTTTAACGAGGGACGGAGAAGAAGAAGACGAAGACGAGGAAGCCATGTTGACAGTCTGGCGTGGGATGAACAAAAGTGGTTGCGGCTGCTGCCAAGAATGCAAGAAGGGAAAGCGCAGAGAAGACAAAACGAAGGAACGGCAGGAGCAGGAAGGAACTCCAGAAAACCGAGCTCGAAAATCTCGGGAAAGACGCCGTGGCTGCTCTTATACTTTGTAGCGCAATCCCCCGCGCGCTTGTTCGCCGGCCGTGATGGCGCCCTGAAATGGTACCAAGATCGACCCAAGCCCCAAGAAAGGCTGAATTGCGCAGGAAACGAAGATACTATATTTGGGCCAAGAATACGATTTAGACCGAGCGAGGAAGGCAAGACGGGTCTTCGTGCGGAGTGCTGCGGGCCGTGAAGAGCCTGAGCAAGGATGCATTGGAGTCCATTGCTCCTTTAAACTCTCAAGCGAGATGAGGACTTGGGGTGTTGTGTACAAGCCACGAATCAGGTGAAGCCATCAGCAGACCACCAGCGAAGGGAGCCAAGAAACAAAGAAAAATAGATGAAGCGCAGTGATTGAGACATGGGGGCAAAGAGGCAAGAGGTAAGAGAAAAAAGGTGGAGAAGCAGCGGCGCATGGAGGATTGAATCAAGGAGAATGCTGCAGGTTGGCAGAGGCACCGCAGCCAAGCAGAGCTGCGGCACACTAGTTCGGCGCGCGTGGTACCGTACCTGTATCCAACAGACTGCAGCCGGCTTATGCAGGCTGCCGCTCGTAGGGCTGACGTGGTCGCACGAGGTCTGTGAAAACTAATTCGCTGCCGGCCGAGGTTTCCTGGCCGAATTGCGCACCCTGGCACGCAGCTATCCGGGGCGCAGCGTGCTGGGAGGGAGGATGACTGCTCACGGCCTCAGACACCTGGGCATTGCGGTTAGCGTGCCACGCTCTGCGCTCACAGGACGTCCTCCTGTCTGCTCATACCTGCTGCGGCTCAGCGTCGGGGATGCAGGTCGCGAGCGAGGCGTCGCCTGGTTCGCTGGGGACCGGGGCGACGGGCTGGGATGGCGGCGGGTGCGGAATGCGGGTCTGGCCGTCTGAGGACTGTCGCTGGGTTTTGGGTTTGCTGGTGGCACGAAAACCTTCCTGGAACTGCGTCTCTCCCGCCCTGCTCGACCTGGGACACCTGCTCTCCTTATATGGATACGAGGTTTCTCGCCGCCTCTGCTGGCTCTCAGGGCGAAGACTGTACGCGTTGGCTGCCGGAGCAATGCATGACCGCAGACACCAGGTGCGGCGGAGCGGTTTGCATCATCAGGCGGGCTGGCGCCGAGCGCTGCGCAGACAACCAGGTTGGGGCATGCCGCTTTGCCGGCCGTCGTTTGCACCCAGTCGGCGCTGCTGCTCTACACCCTCCACGCCCTCCCCCACCGTCGTGCGCGTTCGGCGTTTCTCGGCTCCAGGCCACACGATCGTGCCGACAGGGCCGATCCCGTCGTGGACGGGCGAATGGGTGCAGGAGAGGGCAGAGAAAGCCACTCGTGCCACTCCCGCACGAGAGGCGCGCTCATGACGAACCGGCCGGGGTGCATCGCTGGTGATCACACGCTGCCGATCCACCCAGCAGACAGATCGCTGCCAGGCACCGCCCAGGAGGCGCCGGCCCGTTGCGGCGACCCCCGCCGTCAGTTGATCAACCGCCAGGCGCCGTCGGGAGCCGCATATGATCGGTCGTCCTGGGCTGAGGCGCAGATGGGGCACCGCCGTTCCCAAATCTGGACGCCGAATCGCCCACATGGAGCGTTCAAGAACAGATATCCTTGCTGTCGCGTCTCACAACGGCGGGCTGGATGGCTGGCCTGGTCGACGGCACGGTGACGGGTGGTCGCTGGCTGGTCCGCCGTTGTGAGGAAACGAAGTGAGGATTGAAGCCGGTTGTCAGACGGTCACCGTAAGCGCATTTTGTATCACGGTGGCTGACGCCGCTGGCTCATGCTTCTCGCCCAATCAGTAGAACAAATGTGCCACAAGTCCATTTCCAGTCGCTGTGGTTCAGTTCTGCTGCCTTGCCCTAAGCCACTCCAAAGAACGCCTGCATTACTCTATCTGGACGTTGTCTGTGCGACAAGTCTTGCAATGCGAGCCATACCACACCGCCAAAAAAAATAAAGAAACCCCCACTATTCCCCTAAACAAGAGGCTTTGCCAGGGGTTTGATGACAACACCAGGCTTGACCATGACCCTCGGCTTCGTGCTGTCCTGGAACACTTCCTTGGTGTTGAACTCGGGGCCCAGCGGTCGTCGCAGTGTCGATTCGTAGACCTGCTTCGACTGGTGCGGGAAGGGCAAAGATGACGCCAGATACTTGGCATTCTTCTTCACACGCTTCTCGTTGATGACCACATTCTTGAGCTTGGCGTCTTTGCGCTTCTCCTTATCCACACCCTTTTGAGTAGTCAAGAAGCGTCCCGTGTTGCGCTTTTTGTCCCGCTTGCTGACGCCATCGCCGGTCCAGCTTCCCCATCCAGGCAACGTGTTGTCAATGATCTTGTCACCTTCGTCTTCCTCGACAGCACGCTTTTCGGCCTCGAAAGTGTTTGCAACCTCGTCACCTGCGAACGCCTTCTCGACTAGTGATTCTTTCCGAAGAACAAAGGGGTTCTCGGGCTCCTGGTCTGATACGTCATCGGAGGCTTCCTGGGCACGATACGTGACAGTTGTCCAACAATCTGCGTCAGCTGGAGCGGGCGCCTCGATGGCCTTGGCCTGAGGTAGCTTGGCCTGGCCTGAGGTCTTACTTCCTGACACAACATCTAGCGTGGGCTCGAGACCAGATGATGTTGCCTGGCGTGACTTAGATTTCGACTTCCTGTCTTTGGTAGTTGCCTCAATCCAAGGGTTATCTTCAGGCTCCTCGGACGGTTGCCTGGCCGCAGGCGCCTTGCGATTCCGGTCCCGATTCTTCGATGCGGGCTGTTTCTTCCGCGACGCCGAAGGCTGATCTTTGTTGTCCAGCACGAACTTAACTTCGTCATCTGCATCCGCCTCATCGTCCGATCCGGGTTGCTCCTCAAATTCGTTCCTGACCGGCTTCTTGGCCGGCTGAGCGGGTTTGTTAGACGAGGGGCCAAAGACTTTGCGCCCAATCGATTGAGGCTGGTCGTTGTCTTCACCCTCCTCTTCCTCGCCATCCTCTGCAGCCAGCTCTCGCCTCATGCGCTCGATGTCTTCATCATTGCGTGCCTTTTGCGCAGCTTCAGCACGTTGCATGAACTTCAAGCCAGCAAGTTTAGATAAGCCACCCGCGTCAGCAGAGTCCTGCGCATCAACACGATCAAGCTGACGCTTTAGCCTGCGGGCGTCACCGGCATCCGAGTCATCATCATCATCCTGATCACTCTCACTACTGAGGTCCGTGGCGTCATCGTCCTCATCGCGGACATCCTTGCCCTCAATCCGATGGCGAAGCTCCTCGTTACGGCGAGCCATTTCATTCAAGCCTTCACGCGCGTCATCGTCCCATGCCGCGCGACCAGTAGCTTTCATGCTTTTAGCCCACTTGCTTTCACGATGCTTCGCACCCATGCGCTCTTCCGCCCTGCGACGATCGTTACGTTCCCGTTCGTCATCTGAAATATCCACACCAGCTTCGGCAAGGGCTTGTCTTTCCTGCTCCTCAAGCCGCTCGCGCTCTTTCCTGTGGACACGGCGGTAGGACTTAGACTTGATCTTTTTGAGCCGCTTAGAGCGCACTTCTTCCCGGAACAGGAGGTCTCGTGCCTTGCGGAGCTCTGCGCGTCTAGCCATGACTTCTTCAATGGGCATCTTATTTGTTTGAAGCTCCTCAAACTCCGCGAGCTGCTCTTCAGACTTCTTTCCGGTACTAAGTCCGCTCTCTTCCATGATAGATTGGATGGTGCTCTCGAGGTCATTGGCGGGTTTAGCAGTGGTGAGGGGGAGGAGAGTCTTGGATCCCATAGGCTCCTGCGCATCAGGATCCCTGATGGGAAAGGAGAGGTGCTCCGCCCTTCTGTTCTGCTTGACTGTGTCCACCCAGCGTTCGAGGGTTTCCTTGGCCTTCTCGTTTGCGGCGACGCGGCCCAGCTTGTCCTGTTGACGTTTAGGTAATGGTGCCTCCAGCTTGCCCGGGATGCCTTTGTTTTTGGATGGTTTGCTGTCTTTAAGCATCTTGATGATCTTCTTCGCGTTGGGATCATTCGTGCCGGCGAGCAGATCTCCGATGTCGAGCTTTTGGGAAGATCCAACTCCAAATTCTGACGGGGCACTGCCCTCATGAGCGTCCTGCACACGTCCCTTCTTATTCTTCGCATCGTTCCCGTGGGAGATGGTTGAGATGAAGTCCTGCAGCTGAGAGATCTTGCCCGGATCTCTGTCGTCTTCTTCGCCATCCGACATTTGAAAGTCAGATGCCTCGCTGTCCTCATCCTCATCATCCTCCTCCTCCTCAGCACCTTCATCGCTCTCGTCGGAATCCTGCTGTTTGCGTGACTTCTTACCCTTAGACTTGGTCTGATTTTGCTCCTCCTCGTAGTCGTCGAGCATCTGAGCCAGATCAACAGCCTCAGAACCAAGCGAGTCGTCATCGCTGTCCTCCTCGCTCTCCTCCTCACCGTCTTCATCGAGGTCAATGTCGCCATCTCCGTCTACAGGCTTCGCGGCCTTTCTCTTGCTCTTCTTGTTCTGGGTTGAACTGCCGCGGAAGGTAAAGTCGGCAAATCTCTCCTCGTCGCTCTCGTCGAAGGCGTCATCACTATCGATGTCGCTGTCGTCATCCTCGTCGACTTCACCCATGCGCCAGGTGTTGCCATCCGAGTCGCTGCCTTCGCTGACATCCAGCTCGTCGAAGCGGCCCTTGGCGGCCTTCTTCCGGGGATTGGAGGTGCGCGGTTCGTCGTCGTCATCGTCGTCGTCCGACTCCAGGCGCTGGCGCTTGCGGCGCGGGTTGTCGTCCTCGGCTTCACCAAGACGGTGCTGGCGAATCTTGGTGCGGTCGCCGACCTCTCGCTCGGCGATGGCGAACGCGTCGAGGTTGCGCTTTTGGTTCTTCTTGCGGGCGGATTTCGGCTTGGGGGCGGAGGCGGAGCTCCGCGCAACTCGGCGAGCCATTCTGAAGGAAAAGGGAGTGTTTGGGCGTGCTCAAGATGTCTGCGGGCAAGCGTTCGCCGCTGGGTTGTGCAGGCTGGAAAATCAGATCGCGAGGACCGTGCGCTCGAAATCTTGGCTGCAGCGCTGACTCGCGTCGTTGCCGACTCGCCGATGCCCGCGGCCGCCTTCGTTTCCTCCACGGCCAGACTTCGAGCGCGACACCACCGATACTGCAGCACAGCATATCCGTAGCCAGCCGCCATGCAGCCCACCCAAGTGCTGCAGCGCAGCGTCAAGCGCCTGGCCCTTACCACCAAGCAGACCGGGAAGGGCTACTACAAGGGCACTGGCTCCGGCTCCATGGGTTCGCACAACAAGCACGGCCGTTACAATATCAACTACAACAAAGTCCGGACATACGTGGCCCCTAGCCTCGATGGCTTCGAAGTAAGAGCGTCTACATAAGGCCAAAGAATTGGTCAATTGTGCCTGTACTGACTCCTTGTGCAGCTTACGCCTTTCGTCACCAAGCGCATTTCGCCGCAGACAAGCAGAGGAAATTACCCAGACAAGCTGGGCCCGCTAAGCGGGAGATTCTATCTCGAGAAGTGGAAGGCGGAGAATGGCCAAGATTGAATGTGGAATGCGGGAATGGAGCGCCATTGATGCTCGAACGATAAAGAGCGGCGCTGAATTCGGATAAGCGCAACAAATTCTTGGGGCATTGCAAGGCGTTTAGGGGATCTATCCCTGGGCGAAACGATTGATACATTGGGGATACAGGAATCAAGACGCTGGAGTGGTCTGGAAAAGATACAAGTTCATCGGTTATTGTATTACACGTTTATTGGCTGTGGCTATGATGAGAACTCAAGAACTCCCCATGCATTGGGCGTATGAGAGTCTTGATTCGCTTACATCTGTGGGATTGAAGAAGTCCACCGTTTTCAAATTACATGAGAAGAAGACATGAACAGGGTAATATCGCAAGGAAAGAACCGGCCAACACCAAAAACACCTTGAATCGCGAAACTCCCCATGGAACCATTAATCATCTTCCTTCTTCTTGATAACAGGACCCGGAGAAAATCTCGGGTCTTTCATCTCCACTTTCATATCTTGCAACTTGTCCATCGAGCAGGCAAAATAATAACCCCATCCGCCCCAGCTCGTCTGGTTCTTCGCCATGGCCTCAAGCACGGCTTCTATAGCGGCATGGAACCGCTCCTTCTCGTATCCACCTATCTTTTTCTCCGCGTACTTGGCCAAACACCTCAAAACCAGTTCGGATATGCGCCAGTGCTGCTTCTCGTCTGCACACGCCGAGAGCAACGCCTTGCGGAGATCGTTGGTGCGCGCGTGTGGGAGCAGTGAGTATTTGGACCAGGAGGGGGTCGCGCTGCTGAGCTCAGCTATGACCCAGTTTGGCCATTTTGAGGCATAGGTGGTGTTGGTGGTGGTGGTGTTCGTCGTCGTCGTCGTCCTCGTTGTCTTCTTCGCAGTGACGCCGGAGGAGACGCAAGAAAGGCCGCTGGCAGCGGTAACTGCGGGTTTTCCCGCCCGGTAGCAGCGTTGTTGCGTCTTTCTAGATGCGGGAGTGTAGGGACAAGAGGAGGCACTAGGGGCCATTCTTTGGTATTTTGGAAGGCTTTGCTGAAACTCGTTGGCTGTCGATTGATTGGGCTTTATCGCAGTCTTTTCGTGAGTTGTGCGATAGTCGTCAGAGAGGTTTGAAGATTTGGTGCCTAGAGAGCGCCCGGATGGTTTCTTGAGCTCTGAGTCTAATACGTATTGGACTGAGCATCACACTTGTAACTGCTGGTTCTCAGCTTAGTCAAAAGTTGTGGGCTCTCATGCTACAAACAATGGTATAGGGCCTCAGGGTCTTCCCACGGTACGCCACACAGCTTTTGTGGGGGCTCTTCGGGAATCTCATGGGAGCTATGAGGCTGTATTGAGGAACACGACGTACCCCATCACTGCTCAAGAGGAGCACAAACATAATTAACTGCGCCATTTATGTGGGGTTGTAGGGGATGCTGTTGTAGGATTGATATGGAAGGCAAAGAAATGCAGGCCTGCTTGATCGCAGACAGATTTCTACGCGATTCCGTAACTCCGCCAAAGGTAAACAAAGTGTTACGATAAGGGTGGAATAAACATAAGCACAACAAACAATACTTGCAGCTGAAGTACAATGCAGGGAATGGTTGCAAAAATGAGCACTTCAATGTGATCTGGAAGAGAGCAGAGTGAAAAGTGAATCGAAATTGAAAGCCGACCAAAAGCCAGCAGTTGAAATAACTGAGAAGGCGATGGAAGCGAACAGCCATTTTCGTGGTGTAGATTGCAGATTGAAGAGAAGGTCAATCGAGCGGGTGGTTGTGGCTGGTGCATGTGGCTGGTGCAGCAGCTGCAGCGGGTCAGTGACATCTTCTGATTTCGCGTTTGCGCGACACTCGCGGCTTTTCTATCTTACTCTCCAGCTTCTCGCGGGACGATGACAGTATAGCGCCAATTGACCTGCACCCTTGAAGCCGGCATACCACATCTGCGGCTTGCCAGGAATGACCTCGACACGAGCTGCCAGCGTCCTCCGCGCTCTAGAAACCGCCTCTACTACCTCGACCAGACCTCTGCGAACCAAGCTGCCGGCCTCCAGATATAGCTCCCTCTCCACAGCACACTGCCCGCTCGCAACTCCCGCACTTTCTCACACCTTCTCCACCACATCCTCTTCCAGACATGGCCACTCCTCCGTCGACCCGACCGAAGTATCGCACTTCAACGCTCTCGCATCAAGCTGGTGGGACCCCCACGGACCCTCGCGCCTCCTCCACCTCATGAACCAAATGCGCCATCCCTTCATCCAGCGCTGCCTCGGCTCACAACCTACACCTCCACCCTCGCGCCTCCGCTACCTCGACGTCGGCTGCGGCGGCGGCATCTTCGCCGAGAGCGCCGCGCGCCAACCCAACACCACCAGCGTCCTCGGCATCGACCCGACGCCCGAAGTCCTCACCGTGGCCGAGGCGCACAAGCGGCAGGACCCGCTGCTGATTCAGGAGGGCCGGCTGACGTACCGCAACATCGCGATCGAGCAGCTGCCGCTGCCGGCGACGCCGGACGACGCCTTCGACATCGTGTCGTGCTTCGAGGTCGTCGAGCACGTCTCGCAGCCCGCCGAGTTCCTGCAGCGCCTGATGCCGCACGTGCGGCCAGGAGGCTGGCTGGTCATGTCGACGATTGCCCGCACGTGGACGAGCTGGGCGACAACAGTGGTGGCGGCGGAGGATATCCTGAAGATGGTGCCGAAAGGGACGCATGATTGGAACAAGTACATCAATGACGATGAGCTGACGGCCTGGTTTGCAGGACAGGAGGGCTGGCAGAACTCGAGGGTGATGGGCGTCATGTACATCCCGGGCTTGGGGTGGAAGGAAGTGCCTCGTAGCGAGAAGTTTGGAAACTACTTCTTTGCGATTAGGAAGAACGAGGCTCAATGAGCAGGTAATATAAAATGTAACATTATACTGCGTAATGAACAATTTGGGAGAGGGTACCATCTCCAACACATCTTTGGTAAAGGAGCCAAGGCGCTATCTTGTGTGTGCTGGGAGAACTACGGTGAAAGCACCATTCGGTGCATTGCACACTCTACAGCTAAGTCTGCGGAGCTACCAAAAGATTGCCAGTAACTCCCAGGAGCACATACCGTACACCATATATTCCACTATTGCCTGGTTGAAGGGTAAGACGGAGATATCACATCGGATATATCACCTATTCAAATCTCATCAAGCCCTTCGAACACCCTGCGAAGACCCTCCTTGAGAACCTGCTCCTTCTGACTGAACACCACGCGAAAGAACCCCGGTTCCTCCGCCGCCTGATCCTCGCCCGCCGTCAAGATCACCTTCTTCGCCTTCAGCCTCCTCACCAGCACTCTTTCGCTCTCCCACCCCTCCACCTTCTCACCCTTTTCATCCACCTTAGGCAGCCACTTTCGCAAATCCACCCACAAGAAGAACCCCGCATTGGCGCGGCCATCGTACGGTACGCCCTTCTCGTCAAACACCTCTTTCGCCAGTGCGCTCTGTTTCGCGAGCTGCTCCGCATTCATCAACCTGAACCGCTCCAGCCACTCGATATCCTCCAGCATCCCAATCCCAACGGTCTGGTCCGCGATGCCGGGCCACCCAGACTGGCTGACCGCCATCAACGCATCCATCAGCTCCGAGTTGCGCACGACCAGGCAGCCGAGCCTCAGGCCGCTGGCGGCGAAGTCCTTGCTCAGGCCGTACATGACGTGCAGTAGGTTGGGGTCGATGTGCTGGGCGTAGTCGATGCTGAGGACGGAGGTGAACGGGGTGGAGACAGGCTTGTAGATGGAGAGGGCGTAGATCTCGTCGGCGATGAAGTGCAGGCGGTGCTTGTTGCAGAAACGCATGAGGGCCGTGAGCGTGCTGGCGGGGTAGCAGCGGCCGAGCGGGTTGTGCGGGTTGCAGACCATCACAGCGCGGATCCTGGTTCCGGCGGCGGTGGCGGAAGCGAGAGCGGCTTCGTATTTGGGTATGCACTCGAGGGTGAACTGGTCGATGCCGTGGAAGGGGACGTGGTATAGATTCACTCTGGTAGGTAGGTGTGAGATGGTAGGCGCTGGAGTGATCATTCTTCGCAGTATTGTTTCTTACTTGGATTTGGCGCCAAAATCGTGCGCGAATCCCACGTAGCTAGGCTGGGAAATGAGTAGGGCGTCTCCTTCGTCGAAAATCGTATAGCCTAATGCTTCACAAATGGATCCGCAGCCATTGGCGAAGTAGAGCTCATCTGCATCCACAGATTTGTGTGGGTTGAAGTACCTGTTAATGAGAAAAGGTTAAAGCTCGCCATGGATGTGGACTAGCGATTGATGAGAAAGAGTGCATTCATCACGTATACCCATGGATAGTGGCAGGTAAAGAGGTGTGCTGGAGAAAAAATGGAATCAAAGTGGGCGCAAATTAGGCAAGGAGGTCAGAATTTTGTCCAAAGTATACCTGTTCATGTGCTGGGCCATAGCATTGCGAAGACGCAAACAGCCAAATGGTCCCTCGCCATACATGAAGTCGTATGGTCTCACCTTGGGCTGAGGCTTTGTCAGTCTTTCCACAAAGCGCATAGAATAGGGTAAGCATACAGGCTTATTCTCTAAGTGAGCTGCCACTTCCGGAGCCATGACATGCTGTAGCGTAATATAAGTTAGCGCTCCTGACTTTATTGTCATACCCCTCGGGCAAAAAAGTGCTATGATCTCTGAAGATTGTGCGGCCTAAAGGAAAAGAGATCATGACATTATCAGAAGTTCCAATGTTGATGAAGCCAGTCGGATTTGTCTCGGGATCGTAGGTATCCTGTGGGAGTTCTTTGTAATTCCCCATGGGATTGGGAGGCGTAGCGTACACGGCTCCGCGCCGTGACAACGTATCGTTTCCGGATGCCATTGTGGGACGCGCCTGGACAGCACGGGATGTGGAGAGGCAGTGGGAAATCAATATACAGAGGAAAGAAGACGCCAGAGAACATATATGCACCAAACAGGCAAAGTTTGAGGCTGCCGATGAGGAAACCCCCGCTGACCTGAATTTGATGTCGGGTTGGTGATGGAGAAGTGTCGGAATGCTCGCGCCTTTAAGATCCGAGATAATCTCGGCGACACGAGGCGGCAGCCCTATCTCATCGCCATACCGGCCCGCCGCTACGTCAGAGGATGCCGGCCGTTAGCGCGAGCGCGTATGCAGCAGAGGGTGCTGCAGCCGACGGCTAGTGCACATTGCTCAGCATTCATCCGGATCACTCTAGTATAAATGAATGCTTCGACTCCCCACGCAGTGTTAAATCCAGAGAGTGTTTTCGCGCTAGCCGGTAGCTGCAGCACCCTCTGTAGCGGACCGATGCGGTTGCGAAGGAGATGGACTCGGAGACCAATCAACAAGTGCTTGTCTCAGGGCTGCTCCGGAATTCCTTCCCCAGCTCCACATGAGTCATCTGCCGGCCGTCGGCTGCAGAAGAAGACCGGCCGCGGGATCGAAATCCATGCTCCTTCAACGCTGCTGGACCCTTTTCCGCTAAGCACAATCTGCGAACGCTTCCCTGTTCCTGGGGAGGCGCCAAAGTATGCCGAATGCAAGTACACCAGATCTGCGCTCTAGCCAATTGGGCAACCCCCGCGGTGCCGCTGCTCACAATCGCTACGAGGCTCCTCTGCCGTTACAATACCGGGGCGTTGTGCAGCAATAATGCACACCGCGTTGAGGAATCCATGCGGACGCGACAGGGCAGAACGAGGGACCAAGAGCCGTAGGGACGCTCGACCCGTGCGGACGCATCCTGAATTCCCCCACGCGCGCTGCTGTTGTTGTTGTCTGGCCGACCGCCTCCAGACGGACTGACGATGTCGGCTCCGCCGACAGCGCGCAACCAGACGGGCTTGCGGGCGCGTCGCACGGCACAGCGACGCGAAGAAGGTGTCTGAGGGCGGAGACAGCGGGAGGCGTGTCGCGGAATAACGTCATTGTCGACCCGGTCACGTGCCTTTTTCTGCCGCTGCTTATCGATACGGGAGGCCACTTTCGGTGGGTGGCCGGCAACTCGTCCGTCTCGGTCGTGTACCGGAGAGCAGCATCCTTCCTCTGCGCGACATTTGCACTCGTCCCCGACTCTTCGCGCCGTCGCGCCCTCGCACCCTGCTCTTCGAGCGCGCTATGAGCTCTCGCTCGTAGCTCAGCGACTCGCTTCGTCACCCTCCTCTCCACGCCTCTCTGCCGTCGCGGCGCGTCCGATCGTCCAGAGGGTGAAGTCACCACACGACGCCCACCATGAAAGCCTCCACGATTAGAGAGTCCGCTGGCCCGTCCTCGGGCCCTGGCCGCCGCCAGTCAGCGAGACAGCAGCGCACTGCTCGACCGACCAACTACTACGCCCGGCCCTTCGCTCCCCGGGGCACCATGGGAGGCGCCGACAATGCCTCGACGAACACCTCCGCGCCCGGCTTCTTCCCGGCCATCACCCATTTCACAGACTCTATAACTGCGCTTCCGAAGGAGGTCATGAAGCATTTCTCTATGCTCAAGGAGGTCGAGGCGAAAACCCATCAGCCGGACGAGGAGCTGCAGAAGCTCGCTGAGCAGGTTTCGCAACTGCATGCTCCGACGCGTCGGGAGGCGCAGCTCGCAGCGCTGAATACATCAAACCCGACCGGCAACAACAGCCTCAATGGGAGCGCTGCTGGCTCTGCTACTCAGAGTCAGACGTCTGCGAACCAGCGGGGCGGCAATGACTTGCTCGAAAACGCGAACAACGGCCAAATCATGGATGAGACCTCAATCAGGGCCCGTCGAGAGCTGTTCCTACGCTATCGCTACGGCCTCTCACAGATGTGCGCAATGCTTGATGAGAAGAACGCGGTGCTCTCCAGCGCCAACCAGACGATGGATAAGCAATTAGGTCGCATGGAGAGCTCGTATATGCACATCGACGAGGAGCTCACATTCGAAGCGCGATTCGGGAGTTTCTCGCATTGGGCGTACAAGGACGGCGAGGAAAAGAAAAAGGCCACCAACGAACGTTCGCGACGCGAGGTCGCGTCAGCGAACAATCTTGCTGCTGCTGCTGCTGCGGTCCACGAAGGAGATATTGCCGCCTCTAGAAGCGAGGCCAGACGCGAAGCTTTACTCGCGAAACAGAGAAACCGCCATCATTACATTGACTCAGAGTTTGAGGACAGCCGACCGGCGAAAAAGCTGCCCACAAACCGCGGCAAGAAGATTGCTGAACCTGTTGGACCGGGGGACGCCAGGCTCTACGGGCTGGGCATCAGTAATGCTCCAGGACAAGCAACCAAGAGGCGGAAGACGGAGAAGGGCGCAGCGCCTGCCGCGCCTGCCATGGAACGCTCGTTGAGTGGAGCAATGCAGACTGCTCAAGGTGGTCGTGCAAGCCCAAGAGAAACTCCGGCGGCAGAAGGCGGTAAGAAGAGGTCTCGTGCGGCCCCAGTTGCCGCGGCCGTGAAGAAGAGGTATGAAGCCGCCCAAGTTGGACCAGCCGGTATGCCACATCCTAAAGCACCAAACAGGACGCAAGCACTCGGAGCCCAGTCTCCCCAGGCACCATCGTCACCAGTTGTTGGTGCATTTGCCCAATCTGCGGCCAACGCGCAGCGTCCACAGTCTTCTCGTGCTCGCCAAAATTCTACCACAAATTCTACGCACTCAAACAACCAGGATTCTGCCCGAAACAGGCCTCCGTCTTCGGCATCGAACCGTGTCGTCAATGGCGCTATCAGCGCATTGGAGTCGGAACAAGCTGGAACACATGCTGCTCCAGGTGTGGGGGCTCCAACAACGCGCCCGACAGCTGAGCCGTCCGCGCCGGTAAACGGCGGGCTCTCAGAACACAACATGAAGCGCGAGGATACAGAGGCCCAGGATGGTTCGGGTACACCAGCACAAACTGTAGTTACCCGTGCTGGGCGCACATCGAAGACAGCTACTCCAGTCGTTGGCAGTTTTCCGACAGATGTGCCGATGGCTCGTAGTCGCAGCACACGGAACAACGGCAGCAGCCATGCGTCTTCTGAATCTAATGTGCCACTCGCCTCGACCCAATCGCAAAAACGATCCCACAAGAAGGGAGCTTCGGCGCTGCAACAACAGTCCAACAATCTCGACGACGGAAGCAGCCTGGCCGGCGATCTCTCCGGTCCGGATGTCGAGGAGGAGATTGCGGAAGACGACGAGGATGGTGACCAGGAACGCTTCTGTTACTGCAATGGCGTCAGCTACGGTGAAATGATAGGATGCGACAATCCCGACTGCACAAGACAATGGTTCCACTACGCCTGCGTAGGCATTACTAAGGAACCAAACAAGAAGGGTAAGTCTGGACGAATATGCCAGCTCCCCATGTGTGCACGAGAGACTCGGGTAACTAACTTGAACTTCTAGCGAAATGGTACTGCGACGACTGCAAAGAGAAGATGAAACGGTCGCGGCCTGGAAGCCGGCAATGACGCTCAAAGAGCATACACGGGGAGTTGAAGCATCCGTCCGGCCGCGAAGGTCCAACAAGGCACTCGTGATATCCATCTGGACGAATGCCTCAAGTCCTCATGAGCAGTTCTCGTAGCCCGACCTGCCGAATGAGAAATGAAACAAAAGAGCATGTGCATACCCGGCGCTGTAATTAATGAGTCCAGGACCCGTTTTTCTATTTGGGTCATGGCTTAATTTCTTTGGTCTTTGCAATTCAATGACTACTTCCACTTCGATACGTTGGGCTTAGTCACGGATCGTCTTCGGTTCATCACTGGGATATGCGACGACATCTTCGACAACTCTTAAGGATACAAGGGTACTTTTTCGGCACACGTGCCGCTGACTATTTTACGGCGTCGATATGGGACTTTCTTTTCGACTCGGCTTTTGCATCTGGAAGGCGATCATGGGAGGAAGCTGTTCTCTAAGATGGAGCAATAGCTATACCTGATTGCTGAAACTTTTCTGCGCATGAGGTGGCGACGTGGAGTTCGTGGCGCGTACAAGCCTAGGCTGGCAGTGCTGCATTGCGCTGAGCATTCTCTTCTCTTCATTACATTCCGCTGATGTACAGCATCGCATGCGTTGATAGAAACGGACGAAATCGATTGTTGTCACTTGGCTACTGGTCCTGTGAGGATATGGGGTCTGGATGGAGAAGTCATCAGGAACACATGCTGGACGGATGCCTCAACCTCCCAGACTTGACTTGATTGCCGGTTGGTAGCGTGTGTTTTCTTCGCACTGGCAATCGGCTTCAACACCCATCTGTGTTGTATTGGTGACCCAGATGTCCTGCTATCAACCCATTAGGGGTGATGGAGAAGTCTCAGCTCAAAGTCTCCTTTCTACAAGGCGCGTCGAAGAGGAAGGAGAAAGATGAGTTGAGTCAGTCAACATACCGATTTGATATGCATTTCGACGGCACTAGAATGATGAGTCATACTAGAGGTCAAGATATAGAGCAAACATACTCAGCTCTTGAATTGAATCAAAGACCGTCGCTGAGGTCGCATGATTAGCAAAGTGTTCTGCTTTAGACGGAGGGGCGAGGCTGTAGAATCCGATGCTCTGGTGCCAAGAACATTCCATGATGTGGTCCTTGCGCGAGCTAGAGCTGCACGCGAAGCTAAGCCTAGAGCGGGCACTTAGGCGACGCACATGCAAACCCACAAACTTCTGCGCGCTTGCGACTCTTCTCTCTTCAACCACGACGTCGACAAAGTCCAACGACCGCCCTACGACAACAAAATGGTAAGCATCCTGGAATAATCGCTCGAACCATCAAACTCTGCAGCACCTCTGCCCTCATGCATCGCTGCGGCGATTGAGGTGCATGTCGCAGCAATTTTCCGCGCATCACTGGCTCCGGCTGGTTGATGTTAGCGATGATTTGGCTTGAGCCATGGTGTGCAGAAATGCCACGATGTGTTCTTTAGAGATCAAAGAATCAGTAGCTGATTCTTTTCTCAATGATAGCCTCCTAAGTCGGGAAAGAAGACCGCCCCTGCGCCCTTTTCGTCGGGCAAGACTGGCTCCAAGAAGCAGGCCAAGGTAAGCTGACTCCAATTTCTCTTTTGATCTTCACCTTGTGCTGACCGACACGCCGCAGAACCCTCTTCTTGAGAAGCGCCCCCGCAACTATGGCATCGGTCAGGACATCCAGCCCTCGCGCAACCTGTCGCGCATGGTGAAGTGGCCTGAGTATGTCCGCCTTCAGCGCCAGAAGAAGATCCTCAACCTTCGCCTGAAGGTCCCCCCGGCGATCTCCCAGTTCCAGCACGTGCTCGACCGCAACACAGCTGCTCAGGCTCTGAAGCTCCTCAACAAGTACCGCCCGGAGACCAAGGCTGAGAAGAAGGAGCGTCTCACCAAGGAGGCCACTGCCATCGCTGAGGGCAAGAAGAAGGAGGACGTCTCCAAGAAGCCCTACGCCGTCAAGTACGGTCTCAACCACGTCGTTGGCCTGATCGAGAACAAGAAGGCTTCCCTTGTCCTGATCCCCAACGACGTTGACCCCATTGAGCTGGTCATCTTCCTCCCCGCTCTGTGCCGCAAGATGGGTGTCCCGTACGCCATCGTCAAGGGCAAGGCCCGTCTCGGCACGGTCGTCCACAAGAAGGTTCGCAACATCACGTTCCTAATAGACAGCAATCCCAAGCTAACCTGATCTGCAGACCGCCGCTGTCGTCGCTCTGACCGAGGTCCGCTCTGAGGACAAGTCCGAGTTCTCCAAGCTCGTCTCGGCCATCAAGGAGGGCTACACTGACAAGCACGAGGAGAGCAGGCGCCACTGGGGTGGTGGTATCATGGGCTTCAAGGCCAACGCCAAGCAGGAGAAGAAGCGCAAGGCTCTGGAGAGCGCTATCAAGATCTAAGCGGTCTAAAAAGTTTCAACTTTCACGATACCAAAATGGATGGATAAATGGGATTCAGGCGTGCCTTCCTCAGTTTAGCGTGCGTTGGTGGAAACCCAACCGGAATGCGATTGGCACTTTCTTCGCAAATGACAATCAAGGAAGCACTCACTGGCCCAGCAAATGACTCTGAACCTTGCCCTTGTCTCAAAAAAAAGTGCGGAGTGAATGGTACGATCTTCCGCCGATATCGGTGCCCCGCGCCGCCGAATCGCCGACACGCCGTTGGAAGCCGTCCCGCCTTCTCGCGCACCCCGCTGCGTCATCCTGCCTCCCCGCGGACGGCGTGCTTAAGAATCGCCGTGAACAGAGCAGACTTTGTGCTGATACCCGCGCCGCAGCCTTCTCGCACAGCACAATGCCTCTCACCATTCTGACCGACCACGACGTCAAGTCGATCCTGCATTCTTTGAGCCGGCAGGACATCCTCGACCTACAGCAGTCGCTGGCCGATGCGCTTCACTACTACTCGACGGCCACCGAAGGCGAGAGCGGATGCTGCGCAACCTACCAGCCCCAGCGGACCCATCTCAAGCGCCAGGATGGCTCCACGACGCTCTTCATGCCTGCGAGCAGCAATGACGGCTTAGGCGTGAAGCTGGTGACGCTCTCTGACCCGTCAGCCAGCAACCCGATACCACCACGCGGCTCTATCACGCTTCTGGACGCCGACGGTTTCCCTCGCGGCATGATCAATGCGGAAGAGATCACTGCTTTCAGAACCGCGCTCGCATCGACTATGCTGTTCAAGAAGCGCAGCAATGTACACGACCTGACGGTCTTCGGCGCAGGTAAGCAGGCATACTGGCACATCCGTCTGGCGCTGCTCCTGCGGCCGGACGAGATCCACCACCTCAACATCATCAACCGGAGCTTCGAAACCGCCAAGGACCTGATGAGGAACCTGTTCGACCCGGAGAACAACAAAGACCAGCGAGTCCACCGGCCCGACGTTAAGCTCATCACACCCGCACATACCGAGTACGAGCGGCTGCTCAAGTCGACAGTGCGCGCCTCATCGGCCATCTTAATGACAACGCCGTCGTTGGAACCGCTTTTCCCTGCCACCTACCTGACGAACACCGAGGGCCGGAAGAAGGGGAGATACATTGCGGCAGTCGGCAGTGTAAGTCCCAAATCCAACGCAGACCTCAACCCCAGCTAACGCACCACCTCTGCCCCCCAGTACAAGCCTCACATGATCGAAATCCACCCGGACATCCTGCGCCAGGCCGTCGCGCCGCAGCACGGCCGGCACTTCCACAAACACGCCAAGCAGGGCGGCGCCATCGTCGTCGACAGCGTCGAGGCGTGCATGCGCGAGGCGGGCGAGGTGGTGCAGGCCGGGCTGGAGGGCGACCAGGTGGTGGAGCTGGGCGAGCTGGTCATGCTCAAGCGCGACGCCGAGGCGCGCAGGCGCAGCGCCGCCGCCAGCTCGTCCAGCCAGAGCTCCATCGGCACCGAAGCTTCCGCCGGCGTCCAGATTGTCGCCGACGACAACTGCCCCGGCGCCATCACCGGAGGCGGGCTCGAAGAGGGCGATCTGGGTTTGAGGGATTGGCTGGAGAAGGGGAATGTCATTTACAAGAGCGTGGGACTGGGGTTGATGGACGTGGTCGTCGGCGCGGACGTGGTGGCGCTGGCGGACCAGAGGGGCGTGGGCGTCAGGATCGACAACTTCTGAGACGGCAGCCGGTTCCTTGTCCTTCGAGTGTGGAGATGAAAGCGGTTGAGAGATTCGTCGACGATCGGTTCTGTATACCCGTTGCTTCTTTTGGGGTTCTTGGAGGGGACCGTCGCTACGAAGACATAGGCGGAGATCTCGGGCTGCGGCATTGCCTTTTGCCAACTACACTCAATCTGAAATGTGTTTCTCCATACAGTAAGGCGTTCGGCTTCGCGCGCTCAACATCTGCAAGTGCGCTCAGAGGGAATCCACATTATCATTAAAATACTATCAGTCCCCAGCAGCATTGGCCCTCCCTCCCTCAGCTCAGCAGCCGCTCGCTTTCTTTCATTCCTCTCCCGCTTCCGTTCATCTCGTGAGAGCGTTTCAAATCTATCCAAAAACTCTCCGTAGCAATTTCGTGTGTGCGCGTGGGGGGGTATTAAGCTGGGGGGCTGACACAAGAGCCGGACTTGGTGAAGAAAACCGACAAACACGACGACGGGCAGTCTTTTTTCGTCTTTCAAACAACCTGGAGTGGGGCGCAGAGAGGTCGCAACCGCCATTGCCAATTACGATCAATCGTGGACGAAGAGAGGTGAAAGAACCGGGGGACGCGAGAGCCGATGACTTTGCCATCTCGAAGGGACGGCTCGTGAGAGGGGGAAAAGCTGATGAATAAAAGAGGAGACCTGATAAGTCTGGGGCCCCGCGTGTTCTCGAAAACGGGGGGGAATAAGGCTGTTGAGAGAAGAAAGAGGGAAAAAAGGACAACGCCGTTGCTATGCATCCCAAGATGTTTATTCCTCCCGCGGGTCAAAGATGTTGCACATCCTGCTTTCGCTCTCGTTTTGCTCGCTTCAATCTTTGTGCCTCCGTATTATTTTTTTGTTGCCGTCGTCAATCGCTCTCAAAACGTTCCACGTTCCAGTCACGAGGACAGCGGGCTCCCAACTGACCCTTCCTTCAACTTCCCAGCATTCCCCTCGCGAGGTATCTCGAAAAACATGCAAAAAAAAAAAAAAACTAACAAGGATATCTCTATAGAATTTTGCCTCAATCCATGCGTCAATACTCATATCCTACCTCCCTCAACGATCTCCCTCCCGACCACCTCCACCTCCCCTGTCCCACTGGTCCTCCTTCTCTCCAACACCCACCGGAACTCCGGTGGCCTGTCCATGTGGTCCGTCTCGATGCGCTCTTTGACGTATGCGACGCTGTCCATACCCGCGCTGCTCGTCCTGCTGTGCCTGCCTCCGCCTCCAGACTTGCGGTGTGGGTGGTCCGCGAGGTTCGTCAGGGTAGGGGACGTTGGGGAGAGCGGCGAGAGGATCGCGATCGAGGCCGAGGAGTCGCGGGCGGCCGCGGTGTTGGCGTGGAGGCCGTAGGGGAAGGTAGCGGCAGTACCTGGGGGTTGCTGTTGCAGGTGATGCAGTTGGTCAGAGGATGAGGATGGGAGGGGTAAGGGCTTCTGAGGTTCGTTTCCCACTGCTGCGAAGTTCGTTTGTAGTTGTGGAGGAGAGGTAGGTGAGAGGAGTGGTGCGGGAGGGATGCCAGATGCAGACGCGGATGTGGAGAGTCCACCACCTGAGACGTGGCTCATGGGGAGAGACGTGGTTGAGGTGGTGGAGATTGCGGAGTTAGGGACGGAAACGGGAATATTCCCGGGCTGGTCGGGAAGGAAGTTGTCGTAGTTCGTGTTTATCTGGTGGGGGACCTTCTTTTCAGCGGGAGGAGGGCTGGCCAGGTTTTCTTTCTCCTCGTGCTTGCTGTTGCGATTTTCATCGTATGCCGATACACCACTGACATCAGATGCCGAGTCTGCCTTGTTAATCTCTGATACGAGGGCTTCTTCGTCTGCGGGGCTCTGTTCGTCAACCTCATCACTCTCATCATCTCCAGTCTCCTCGTTCGGCGTCTCTTCGACCTCAGGAAGATCCGAGTACGTGTCCAAAGCACTCTTTGCTCTGGTCGCGACCGGGCTGCTTCCTCTTCCGGGGAAACTACCAGGGAAGTAGCTGAGTGGGCTAGAGTTCCTTGGACTACTGTTAGCACTGCCGCCAGGACTGGCTGTGCCAGCGCCACCGAACGCACCCTTGCGCAGCTTCATTAGCTGCTCAAGGCTGTAGTCGTAGTCGTAGTCGTCCTCGGAGCCAGGTGGGAAGCCGTATGGGCTCATCCGTGCCAGTTGCGCAACACCAGGCGAAGGAAGGGCACCAGCCGAGGTGTGTTGACCTGCACCTCCTGCGCTTGTGGGAGCCGCGGACCATGGACCCATGCCGATGAACGAGTTGCGGGTGCTGTACTCTGAGCGTTCGGTGATGGGCGTGAGGTTTGGTTCCCTTACTGCGTTGCGGCCACTGATGCTGCGTCCTAGAGCATCCCTGGGACCAAAGAAGCCTCCGTAGACGGAGCCATCCACTCCATTCGCAGCCGCGTAAAAGCCAAACTCTGAGCCATACTCGCCTTCGTAATCATTTGCAAGCGCTTCAGCATTTGCCGCAGCAATGATTGGGTCGTCCTCGAGAGCGCTGTCATAGTCGTCGAACCCATCTCCGAAGTCGTCTCCGTATGCGTCTGCATCGAAGCCCATGCTTCCGAAGTCGTCCAGCGCATCGGGTGCGAATGTCTCTGTAGCACCGCTGACACGGCCTGAATCGGGAACGAGACTGGGAGCCGTATCTTGCGAATCACGAACGGGGTTCCTGTTCTGCTCATCATGTCCATCCTCCTCATCCTTGTCTGGTAGAGACAGATTCGTCGTGGCGACGCTGTTCTTCCTGGCGAATCGACCGTCGGCCTCAGCCTGATGTGTGGCCTCAACCAAAGCACTGAAGTAGTCTTGCGGATTGCTGAACTCGAAAGGATCGCTGGCGGCTTGGAAAGTCCGACCTTGACCACGCATGGAAGGATGCGGTGCTAATCCATGTTTCGATAGATCCTCTCCATCTTCTGGGTCCAGATCACCGGAATCGGGTCCGGCATCCGCGGGAGGTGAAGACTTCATGGCTGGTGCAGGGCGTTCGTACAGCGGGTGGGTCGGGTCGTCGAAAACGGATTCGTCGAACTTCTCGCCATCCTCCGGAGGATCCGGTTCTCCAATCATGCCATCGTCAAAGTAGAGATCGTCGTCATCTTCAGCGATATTGACGCTCTGCGATTGATCCGGTGCTGCTTGTTGTGCTCGATCTGGTCTTGCGAGTGCGCTGATACGTGCTGGCACAAATTCGTCGTCGCTACTGTCCTCGGGGTTAAGGAATCCTAGGCCAGTGGGGTCAGGGCTGGGATCCCGGTCGCTGTTTACAGGAGGAGCGCCCAGCGGGCTCGGTGCAGGTGCGAGTTTCTGGTTGTCATCCGTGACCGCCGAGCCAACGACGTTGCCGAGGGAATCTCTTGGTGTAGCGAGTGACTCTCCACAAGCGCTGATGGGGCTCAGAGTACTGCTGAATGGCACCCTGTTGTTCACAGTATTGAAGTCGAATGATCCTAGACCAGGTGCTGACCCCGTATCGTCATAGGCGCCATATTCACCATTATATCCACCATATCCATAGTCATCATAGTCCCCACCAATTGTTGGTATCTCTTCTTCGAATCCAGCAAACATATCATCGTCTATATTGTCGTAATCGAACATGTCATCTTCCTCGTCTCCGTAGTCGTGAGCACCGTTACTGCCAGATTGCTTTGCCGCGACCTTCTGCCGGTGCTTTTCTTCGAGTAATTTCTCTTGTGCTGCGGAGTCAACACCAGCGATTTGAAAGCTGAAGCGGGACGCCCTGCTCGTCATATGCGTCGGAAGGCCAGCAGGCTGGAACACGGAGTCTGCACCAGACGTCGCTCTTGAACGGGACTTCGGAGGCGTCTTGGCGGTGCTTGATCGTTTCGACGCGTTGGAAACCGGCGAGGTGGGGCTTGCCTCTGGAACTGTTTCCAGGCCTGTTGCCACCTCGTCTCGGGCAGGCACTTGGCTAAGCGGTGGAGGTATTGTTTTCCGTGCTATGTGAGGATGGGCAGGTATTCGGGCGAAGGGCGGTGCGGGTGGCTCTGGCTCCGAGTCAGGTACCGCGTTTCGAGCCAGGAAGTCGTGGTTTGCAAGTGTTTCCGCGCGGATCGCAGATTTCCGCTTTTCATCGTCGGCATCGGTATTATCGTCGAAGTTCTCCGTGAACACAGGAGTATGCGAACGGTCACGCTTGGAAGGACTCTCATCATCCGTTTTTCGGGATTGCCGTCTGGTGTCAGCTTCCTTCACGCCGAGATAGTTGTTTCCATAGGGGTCGTAAGACACTGCTCTCCGTGGTTTTGGAGCACTGAAATCGTGTACAATATGGCCTCGTATGCTTGGATCAAAGTCATCTCCAAGAGCCATGGCCGGGACGACATTGTTTTGCTTGTGGGTGACAAGGCTCTCTTCTGAAAGATGTTGTAGTGCCTGGGCAGATCTCCGCCGCAGGAGCAGGGACATGGGATTCAACAAGTTCAACCCTCTCTTCCCACTTTTTCCGTGCTGAACCGGTGCTGCTGGCTTCCCCGAGGCGGACACCTTCTCGGATAGTCCCGACGAGGACAAGGAGGACTGGCTCACCATGTACGGCGAACTGAAGGACGACGGCGCAAGCGCCTCACCGTGAGGAAACGACGGCACCTGGTCGATCAACGGACCATTTTGGCCAGCGGTGGCGGCCGCCGCTCTCTGACCTCTTGACCGGAACCCAGTAGGGGCGCTCGCTCTCTTGCCAGTGGTGTCGCGCCAACTGTCGGGTGACAGCACAGCGTCCGGAGACGGTCTAGGCTGCTCCGCAGGCGGTGACGACACTTGACCACCTCCTCCGCTGCCCGGCGCTCCAGCATCACCTCCTCCCCGCGCAAACTGTGGTCTCCCCAGCTCTTGGGCTACGCTGGCCGCGGGCGGAGGCACCGACCGCCGCTCCTTCCTTGGCGTTTGTTTCTGCGGCGCGGGAGGGTTGCTCCGGCTGGCCACGCGGGGGATGGGCGGCAGGACGGGCGGGAACGGGCTGACGGGGGAATTGGAGTTGGAGCTGCTGGCATCGGCGAACTGCTGGAAGCGGTGCGGGTTGGGCGGCGGAGGCAGCGGCTGGGGCTGGGGGGCGCTGGTGGGCGAGAAGACGTCCTGGAAGTGCTGGGGGTTCGTCGGCGAGATTTGCGATGACGCGGACGGCGGCGGCTCGGGCGAGTTTGGCTGCGAGTTGGCGCGGCGGTGGTGGGGGCGCAGGTAGGAGAAGACGTTGGAGGGCGCCATGCCTTTGCACTCGCCCCGGAGCTTGCGCAGCTTGTACGAGGAGGCAGAAACAGAACGCAGCCAAGCACGCAGCACGGCGCGGGCGGCCTAAAACACGGCCGGGGCAGTGCCGCGCAATTGTCGCGTTTCGTCGGCGGGGCCGGGGGGGGGGTCGCGCACTTCGGTCAGCGCGGCGGCAGCTGGGGTGCGGTGTCAGACGCACTCATGGTCGCCTCACGGTGCTCGCGGGTGGTGTTGCAGCCTGGCAAATTTGGGCCTGGGGCGGCTGGGCGAGCGTTGGAACGGCGAGTCGTGCGTCCGTGGGAACGAGATCGTCCGCGAGGCCTCTTCGCGCAGCGCTCGCGGCCCCGGGTGGTGGACGACACACCACTGGCCGGACTCCCGATCCGCCCATGCGCCCACTCGCCCACACGCAGCCCACGCTCGCCATTTCACATGTGCAACGCTGCTGCTGCCGCTGCTTCGCCTTCACATGCGTGGCGCCACCGCCCGTGCGTGAGACTTCCGCTCCATGTTTCTAGTCTGCGCCTACGGATACATGTACACGGCCCGCCCCCGTCCTGGTATCACCCAACCGCGAAACGAACGCCAGACACCATGCTGAATGCGTATGCAACCCCTCACCTCTCCTTCTTGCTGTCCGTGAGCCCGCTGAATCCGCTGACCTCGCTGCCCGGCGTCGTCGCCCCGCTGCCGCTGCCCAGCTCCCAGTCGTTGGTGGGGTTGCTGCTCCGTCTCCGCTGCCCTCGCTCCTTCATCGCTCCGCGGATCTTCTTGCTGACCTCCTCGAACCCGCCGTGGCTGTCGAGCGTGCTGAAGCCCTGCAGCGGGAACCCGCCGCTGCCCGCCAGACCGCCGCTGGAGTTCGTCCTCGACCGCGGCTTGCTCGGCGTCGTAGGCCGTGTTGCGAAGAGCGCGATGTTGCCCAGGTTCTTGAACGACTCGTTGCGCGGCAGCTGTCCGTCCGCCGTCAAGCCTCCGCCCATGCTTGTATCCGTGACGTGGATGTTGGTCTGGCTGGGCGAGGAAGGCAACGACTCGACTGAATACTCGCTGTCGCGCCGCTTGAACTGCTCGCGCTTCGGAGACTCGTCGTGGAACGGATCCGCAACAATCCTGGCGTGGTCGAAGTCTGGGTACATCTCGGGTCCCAGTTCATTGATTACGTCGTTGAGATCGCGGACCAGGTCTGCTCTCATTACCCTAAGTCGATGCAGCGTGTTGCTGGACGACGGATTCAACGACAGGGCGAGCGGGCGCAGAGACTTCAGAATATCCATTCCGACCTCGCCAAAGCGGAGAGCGGCGTATGTAATAGTCGGGAAGAAGATGTAGCCGAATACTACGACAGCCCAGAGCGGCACCGACTCCGGCATATACCCTTGTACGCGGTTCCGGTACGTCCACCAGGTAAGCAGGATCGTGTAGAAATTGTAAAGGAGTGGTGCAAGAGCCATAGACACGAGGAGCTTCCAAGTCGCCACAACGTCCTTGGCCTGAATCTTCACTGTAGAGGCCGCCAGCGCTTCCTTCGACTTCTTGATAGAAATACTCTTTCCAGCGATGAACACCGGGGCGAATAGGATGAGACCAGGCAGCACGCCGATAGAAAGCAGGACCAATTTGCTGAAACGGTAGAGCAGCATGAAAACGACCTTGTGGATGGAGAACTTCGCATACTCAACCTGGTGATCGCGGATGTTTAGCATCATCAGTTTCTTGTTGTACGCAAGAACTTGCTGCTTCAAGCTGACGATGCGCGGGTCATCCTTGTATCTTTCGTAGCCTTTCACAAGCCTACGGTTGAGCTCGATCACCATAGGCAGCGGGAGCTTCTTGCCCTTGGGGTTGTAAAGGCGGCGAACAGCTTGGATCAACTGTGGGAAGCCATATCAGCATCGTCCAGGGCCTACAGGCCTTTTGCTAAGACGTACCATCAGAGTTTCGTAGTCTGGCGCCGTCACTGTGACCGCAACCAGAGCATTGTAGACATGCTCCAGCAGACGGCCAACAGCTTCTCTGCGCTCCCCGTGCTTGTAAAGCTCGATGAACTCCTGAGGAACTTCGACAGGCGTACCGAATTCGATCACAGCCCTTGAGCGGAACTTGTGGGCGTGGAAGTAGTTCATACCAACAGGCACGATCTTCAACTCGCTGTTTGGGTTGGCAGCAAGAGCACCAAGAGCCATGATTGCAACACCAGCTAGCAAAGAAGTCAGTGGTCATATCCTCATCCAATATTAGGGATTCGACCCACCCTTGAGGGGCAGCAGTTCCGGACGGTCGTGGCTACCACCTTCGGGGAAGATGCCAACGCAGCCACCGTCGTTGAGCCTCTCAAAGACTGCGTCATAGACCTTGCTCTGATCTACTTTCGGAGCAACCTTAAAGTTGATGCCAGGGAAGCCCTCTGCCGGACCAATCTTGCCGTCACCATTCATTATCTTGCCATCCTCACTGACATCCTCCCGGCCAGTCAGCTGGCGGATAGCCACCCCACCCTTGAAGGGCTTCTTGACGCGAAGCTCTTCCGGCCCGTGTATCTCCAAAATCTCCGAGCTTGCAGCAGTGTTGTTGACCGAGGGAAGCACGACAAGTCCTCCAACTTGGAAGTCCTTGCCCTCGAAGTTTGTGCCTACGCCGCGAACGAGGGTGGAGTCGTTGATGGGATCAGGGAGGTAGACCTTGCCCTCGGCGGGCTTCGTGCTGTCCAGAGCTCTCCCCACAGGCAGAGCACCAACGTTGCGAGCGAACCACCCGATGAACTTTCTCCGCATGGATTTCTCGGCGATAAGGAAGCAGATGCGGCGTTGGGCCTCCATACGCACGACACGCATGAGAATCAGAGGGTCGACGAACTACCGTTTCTTGTCAGATCCCCCGCATGTTGCTGTTTACCATACGCCCCGGAGCCGTGGTGCACATACCTGGTTTGCATGAGGGGCAGCCACAAAGATAACGGGCCCGGTCCGCGGGACCTTCCACGAGCTCCGCGGGTGCACTTCTCTGAAGAAGAGGTCGACGAGTATAGAGAATGTCCATAGCAAAATATCGTAGATGAAGTTGTTCATCGGCGCCAGCGTCCTGGCGACCGACTTCCGGCTCGTCCCCGTGTTGTTTTGCGGCATGGTGCCGACTGTGTGCGGTCCGTAGCAGTGCTGTCGAGCAGACACTGATTCAGCCGCGTGCAGGGGAAAGCTTCCTATTATAGGAGGATCCGGGGGGGCGCTTGGCGGCGGGAACGTGGTTCGCTAGCGGGAGCCGGGTGAAGGGTGCTGTCGAAGTGGCGAGAGATTGGGTGATGCCAGGATCGGGAAGACGACGGCGAGGGACGCGTCGGGACTGGCGAAGAGGAATGGCACGGAGGGCAGCACCGGATGAGGGCAGTGTTTACGGCGCGACGCGGAGCGGTATACAGCGTTGCGCTTAAATATGGCAGGATCACGGCACCCCCCACAGCGAGCAGACGAGCATGTGCTGTGTTTTTTCTTCTATCGCGGCGCCACGGCGGGATGCGACGCACGCACGCGCTCGCCCGGAGGGGCCCTTGCGCACCGAGGTGGAGGAGCTGGAGAGCCGCTGTGGGCCGGCGCTGCACTGCGGAGACGCGGCGAGCGTGGAGAAAGGGCAGAAAGTGTTGGTGAGGAGCGCAGAAACGTCTCAACAAGAACGGGACGCTGGTGACTTCATTGGCGGGGGGTTTTTGGTTTTGCAGCGGAGCGCCGCCCACGAGCGCCTTCCCCGGATGCCTCGCTTCCAGCTGTTTCTGTGCGACTGTGCGCTGCATGCAAATCATCGTCAGTCCCCAGTGCCGGGAGAACTCTCGGATGCTTCTCCACCCGGCCGGCGCCGTGCTGCAGATTCGTCGTGTTGTCGGGCGGAGGGGTGCGCGCATAACTCTCAACAAGCAGGCTTGCAGCATTCTCGAGCACTTAACGCCCAATGGCTAAGCTTAATCGTGGGCCCGATAAGTGCCGTTGGAAGGCTGTTGCTGCAGTGCCCATCTGTGCCACAGCATGCCGGCAGATCTTCTCCTGGTACTGGCAGCTTGCAGGGCACCGCTTCCAGAACGTCAGAGACGCTGCTCTACCGACGCACGCTATCATTTTCGATGCCATGCTATCTGAATACCCTGATGTCCAATGCAGTTACATTCATGCTAAGGAAAAGCAATGCTCAGAGAAGGTTCCTCTTCGTCATCCCCCTCCATATCCCGGGAGCGAGGGACAGTCCACCACTGTTGAGCCGTCTCCAGCCCCTGTACCCGCAAACGCCACACGCCTTGCATTAGCCGCCCGCTCACGAACAAGCGAGGCTGTGGCCTGTCCCTGCCTCCAAAATCGTTCTCGTACATTTCGCTGTTCACTTTCCCCTCATCTCTCATCCATGCCGTTGGCACCGGGTATGCCGGATCCGGGAGCCGGTGATGGCGAATTTCCAGGTTGTTCTCCGCTGCCCGGTATCGCCGGCGGCAAGAAACTTTCGGGGAGCTTGATCGGCAGCTGGAACTCGCTCTTCAGCTTGTCGCCGATCTTCTCGCCCTTCACGGCCTTCTCCATTTCTTCTTTGGTCAAGCTCTCGTACTCAACCAACGCTCCCGCCAGGCGATCCAGCTCCTCACGCTTCTCTGTCAGGAGCTTCTTGGCGCGCTCCCGTGATGCGTCCAGAATCTTGCGAACCTCATCCTCGATCTTGTTCTTCGTCTCCGAAGACAGTCTGGAGAAATTGCTGTAAAGGTCGATGTTGCCTAGTTCATCACTCATACCCATCTGCGTCACCATCGCGTAGGCGATCGAAGTGGCCTTCTGAATATCGCTAGATGCGCCCGAAGTGACGTGGTCAGGTCCGTAGATCAGTTCCTCTGCGACCTTACCACCCATGCAAACATCAATGTGGGCAAGGTACTCCAGCTTCGTTTGGCTGACTCGATCCATTTCAGGCAGCTGGAAGGTAATACCAAGAGCGTGGCCGCGGGGCATGATGGTGGCCTTGTAAAGAGGATCCGAATGCTTCGTAAACATGGCAACAAGCGCATGACCACCCTCGTGGTACGCTGTGGCAATCTTGTCCTTCTGCTGAATGACGGCAGAGCGGCGTTCGGCTCCGAGAAGAACCTTGTCCTTGGCCCATTCGAAATCAATCATAGAGACGCGCTTTTGCTTGTTCTTGGACGCGTGAACCGCAGCCTGGTTCACAATGTTCTCAAGCTCAGCACCGCTGAAACCAGGAGTACCACGAGCGATGACATCAGCGTCGACATCGGTGCCAATCTGGACATTCCGCATGTGGTGCTTGAGGATAGAAGAACGGCCACGAACATCAGGAAGAGGGACAACAACGTTGCGATCAAATCGTCCAGGGCGGGTCAGTGCCTTGTCGAGAAGCTCCGGGAAGTTTGTTGCAGCAATGAAGATTACGCCAGAGTTCTGCTCGAAACCGTCCAATTCCGTGAGAAGCTGGTTGAGAGTCTGCTTGACGTACGCATGGTCCCGGTCGTTGCGCTTTCCTCCAATAGCATCGAGTTCGTCGACGAAAACAATCGCAGGTGCCTTGGACTTCGCAGCGTCGAAAAGTTCTCTCACGCGCTTCGCACCAACGCCGACGTAAACCTCATCGAACTCCGAACCGGACATGTAGAAAAACGGTACACCGGCCTCGCCGGCGACAGCTCGAGCCAGTAAAGTTTTACCAGTACCAGGAGGACCGACAAGGAGAACACCCTTGGGAAGCTTGCCACCGAGCGTGTTGAACTTGTCAGGAGCCTTGAGGAAGTCGACAAGCTCCTGAAGCTCTTCCTTGGCCTCCTCGCAACCGTGAACATCACTGAATCGAGTAGTCTGGAGCTCCGGCTTGGCTTCCATGTCCTGCTTGGCACCGCGCCTCTGCAACATGCCACTGGCCTCAATGATCATGGTAACGCAGACCATGGAGAGGTAGGTAAGCAGGCCGAACCACAAGAAAAATTTTACCCATTTGAAGATGGTACTGCCGGTGGATTCCTCAACGACAACGTACAGCGGGCTGGCTCTTTCACCGGAGCCGGTCCGGGCGGTCGCTACATTGCCGCCACGAACACGGGCACCGACTGCCTGGCCAATAGCAGAGATCTGATCCATTCCAAGTCCGGAGGTCTGTCCAGCCGCATTGTTTCCTTGCAGACCAGCAACCTTGTCCGACTGACCAAGCCGTTCCAAAGCCCGAGTGTAAAGCGCGTCACAGGCGGCACTCGTAGAGTACCTGCCCGATTCATAGCGCTCAACAACAATCTGCGGAAGATTGGCGCGGAGAAGTGCAGCATAGAAAGCATTCTGAGCACTGGCGCTTTGAGGGTTGTTGTTCGCCGTTTGCTCCATGTGGGCCAAAAGATTCCTTGAAGTGTTGCCACCGAAGATGTTGCGTTGCTGGGTCAAGCCAACATTTCCAGGTCTTGCGATCGGGTTGAGTTTAAAGGGACCAAGCCGTGTAAGAGTGGAGTATGGCCGAGGAGTATTCGAAACCGAAGGAAAAGTACGAGAGAAAGGACTGAAGCGCCGAAGAGCATTGGAAGGCACTGTGGTTGGTCAGAGGGTCAGCCGGAGATTTCACCCACCTTGGGAAGGTTCCATCTCGACTTACCTTGAGAAAACAAGCCAGCTACTGTTTGCGGAGACCGGAGTGCTTCGGGAGACGGGCGGAAAGCGAGAGCGGAGATGGGAATAGAAGCTAGACATGCAGGCACAGCATGCTGATACCCGTCAGCAACTTTACCAAAGGAAATGCTCTCATAACACACGTTCGCCACTTGTGCCTTGTGTCCTTCGAGAAGCGGCCGGCGGTCTTTTGCGGAATCGGACGGTGTCGCGCGACGTCCGACGAAGCGCAACGGGGTCTGCGCGGCAGCAGACATTGACGGCCAGGCTTCGGCCGCAGCAGAGGCGATGCTCTGACAGGCAGAGTTAGTTTGCAGCCCCAAAAGCACGATGCTGGCGAGGGAAAGCTTGAGCGCACCTGCAGGCTGACCGGAGCGTGGAAAGCCATGGTTTGTTGAGCTGGAGCGGCCGGTGCCGCGGAGAAGTAAGGAAGGACAGTGGCGGGCTAGAAATCAATAGCAACAAAGGGGAAGGTGATGGAGCAAGCGGTGCGTGAGAGAGGTGGCCACTCGCGCTGGGGCGGATGTGATGTGGTGACGAAGGAGACTGACAGTCGCCGCCGCGGCTCCGATAGCACCATCGTGCCGCGCTACAGCCTTGGCGCATCTCAGCCTGGCCCCTTCCGACCGGGCCCGAGCCTGCCTAACCCGACCACACATCTCTCACCTCCCCGCCGCCGACCCCAGATTATTCCACCGCCCATGGTTCGCTGTCGTCGTTGCAAGTCTGGCACCTGTCGCCGTGTCTTGCTCACGTGATGTCTAGACCTCCACTCTGATTCTCCCTCCGTTCTGCCTTTCCGATTCCCTGGACTCGTCCACGACGCCGGCAGCGACCCCTGTAACTACAGTGCAGAGGGATTGCAGCAGGCGGCAATGCAGCTTACTTTTGACAAGCACGTCGCTTAGATCGCCTCGGCATGCATCCTGAAGCGCTTTTGTGTCCGGACGAGCACTTCAACTCTCCATTGCTCAGCTCAATAGGCGTCTCGGGAGCTGCCATCCTTTGCGCCGACCATCGGCCGCAGTGCCCCTCCGCGGCTGTGCCTGCGGCGTCTTTCCACATGGAGTTGAGTAAGATCCTTGGTGGGTCAGGACACGACTTATACCACGACGCCTGACACGAGCACTGAGCACCTCTGCAACCAATCGGAGATGTCGATTATTAAGCACCAAAATCGGTTGCAGAAGCTCAACGCCAGCTCAGAGTAAGCCGTACCTCGGCAGCACCTGGAGGGTTCCGCAAATTCCTCTTGCAGAGGTGGAACTTCTACGCAGACGACCCTATGCCTACCTCCTAGACGAAAGCGCCAACGCCTAGTGAAGGCCCCATGGCTCTTACATCCAATTTCTTGATTTATTTAAGTCTATATTTCGCCATCTATTACCCCAAATTAGGACTAGACATTCCTCTTTTCAATTTTACCGATTTTTGAGGTACAATACAGGAATAAAAGATGTAAAGACTGTTCGGTTTGCCTCCAACGCCCCGCTCAAGCCTGCCGCGGCCGTTATCGTCCCCTCATCCATCAGCTCACTGGGGGAATCCTTGCGCCCCAGAAAAGAAACCTCGTCACGTCCCTGCTCTCATGGACCGATTAGCAGCTTCACCCTGCGCAATGGCCCAGAGAGTACCGGTGCTGCCTTGAATCCAGGACTCAAGGCCTCAGGCACCATTAGTTATTCAAGCCCTATCGTCGACAAGGGCCACTCTGGCGGCTGCGCTGGCAGCCTCGCGCGCACGCATCAGCATGGCATCCCTCTTCAAGACGTCCACAATGTTCTCCGAAGAAGAGGCGGGGACTGCACGAGCACAATTGATTGCCGCGGCGGCAACGCTGTCCCTGTTGGTGGGATCACGCTCGAAGATCTCCAGAGACCGCGCGCACAGGGAGTTCGGGATCGGCGCCGGTGCCGGTGCCGCGGAGCGGGCCTTGTTTGTGTTCGCAGTTCCGTTGCTAGCAGCTGCGCGGCGGGCTACGTTCGCGTTCGCCGTACCATTACTAGCAGCTCCAGCAGCTCCAGCAGCTCCGGCGGCTCCAGCTCCTGTTGCTGCCACGCCGGCATTGTTGTTGTTGTTGCCTGCGTTCTGGTTGTTGGCATTCTGATTGTCGTTCTGGTTGCCGGCGTTCTGGTTCTGATTGGCGTTGGCATTTTGGTTCCCAGCATTCGCATTTCCGGCATTCTGATTGGCATTGGCGTTGCCAGCGTTGGCGTTTCCAGCGTTGGCGTTTCCGGCATTCGCGTTTCCAGCGTTGGCGTTGCCGGCGTTGGCATTTCCACCGTTGCCGGCGTTGGCATTTCCACCGTTGCCACCATTTCCGTTGCCGGCGTTGGCATTTCTACCGTTGCCAGCATTTCCGTTGCCGGCGTTGGCATTTCCACCGTTGCCACCGTTTCCGTTGCCACCAGCACCTCCGCCGTTGCCACCATTACCGTTGCCACCAGCACCCCCGCCGTTGCCTCCACGGCCGCCGCCATTACCACGGCCGCCGCCGCCTCCACCACGCTGTGGCTTGGGGGAGCGCGTCCTGAGTCCAAGGTTGCCGAGAAGACCACCGAGAGCATCGCCAGCACCGCCCGCAGCCCCACCTGCAGCCCCGCCAGCATCTCCAGCTGCTCCGCCGAGCAGGTCACCAAGACCTCCAGCTGCGCTGGCTGCTCCTTGATCTGCGCCAGCGCCGCCGCCCAGTCCTGCGAGAAGACCAGAGAGACCGCCGCCGTTTCCAGCGTCGGCCCCAGTATCTGCTCCCGCAGCGTCCGTTGCTCCATCGGCGGCAGCAGCGCCGCCAGCCGCCGGGGTCGCCGCAGCCGCAGCCGCTGGTGTTGCGGCCTGAGCTGCTACGTCGCCGCCAGCAACCGGTGTTGCAGCGCCCGCAGCAGCTGGAGTCGCCGCCTGAGCCGCTACATCCCCGCCGGCAGCCGGAGTCGCAGCAGCCGCGGCGGCCGGGGTTTGAGCTGCAGCGTCGGCGGCGTTTTGAGCATCCGCAGCGCCCGCAGCGTCCGCAGCAGCAGCGCTATCCGGGTAGCGGGCGCGAAGGGCCTTTCGGTTGGCCTCGAATCCGTTCTCGATGGGGAAACCCTGAAACGCGTTGGAACTGGTGTTCACAGCATTCTGGGGAGACCTGACCTCTACCGCGGCCCGGGCTTGGGGGAAGCCCGAGAATGCGTTCGAGGAGGTGTTCTGACGACGTACGAAAGAGTCCCGAGGCAACAAAGATGCCGGGTCTTTGTTTGCAGAGTCCTACATGAAACGTTAGAAACGTGAAGCATCTTTTGGAATTATGTAAACTCACGACGAAACGCTTTTCAACGGCGTTGCCATGCGGGAGGGCGCTGCCGGAACCCGCGAGGAGGCTCAGAGCGAGCAGGTTAGAAGAGATGTGCTGGAACTTCATATTGGCTATGAAAGAGAGAAGTGAAGAATCTGACCCGCAGTGAGTGGGGTCTGGAGGGATCGTTTCGAAGCAGAAATAAAAATTGTAAGTGCGTTCAAGCAGGTGGGGAAAAAAGACCGCGACTGAGACAGGAACAAGGTCAACTTGATTGCTGCTACAGAGCAAATGGTTGGAGACACAGCATTTTTATGTCTACTTCGCCCCCGCTGTTGCTTGCCCGTTCCTGGCTTGTTCCAAAACGGTAGGAACACCGTTTGGCGGCCCATACCATGGGGGAAAGGCCTTGCGGCTGCAGACGTGACGGCATCCAGCGCAGCAACCCGCGCCGATCCAATCAGTGGTGGCGAGCTGCACCCTTCGGCAACGCCACCTCGTGCACAGCAAGTCGAGGACCAGCTGGCGTCGAACATCGATCAGTAGCCAAGATTGCGCTGACCCATATTTCTGACCCCGCAGGCGCCCCAGAAGGCGGACGCGCCGTCCATATATGGCAACGAGATGGTGCATTGAGTGTCAGCCGGGACTCCGTCTTCCGTGCAGATCACACAGGCACCGCGGGGTGGCCGTGGGAGCCAAGCTTTGGCTTGAGGGGCTGCGATCTGCCGATTAGCGTGCGGCCGACCGCTGTCTCGGATCTGGTCTTGCATCATTGCAGCAGCAGGCGGCCGGCGCGCCTTTTATGCTCTCGTCTAAGCACGGCAGACACCGGCAGGGTTGGAAATGCGGCAAACTTTGCCCAGATTTGGCGTGTTCATGCCTCGCGAAGTTTCTGGCTTTTTAGCTATGGATTCCAGTTGATTCAAAGGCCAAGAAAACACGGTCGGTGCAAGCAGCGATGCTAGCGCGCGGCTTCGAGTGGTGCAGATAAGGTTGTGCGGCGCTCCCGCCGTGGAGCAAAGCAACCCCTGTATCAGACCCCTGTCCACCCCCAACCCCGTCTGTCTCAGCACCGTCTGCACTCGGTCTCACAGCACCACGCTCCTCCGACAGCTCAAGTCGCCATCACAGCCACCGTCGCTACCTCTCGCCCGGCCCCAATCTCCTCGCAACTGAAACTGTCCAGACGATCACACAGGCCATGTCAAACTGCTCAGGCTCCACGCGCTGCCCCAGCATGCCCATCGCGTCCCGCCAATGGCCCGCGGTGCAAGTAAGCAGCGGCAGCGCGACGAGAGGGGCGCGCACGACTAATGGGCAGCGATGAGGGATCGTATGTATATCTGCATAGTCGCAGCACCCGGGTCCGCCAAGGGCGTCTTTGATCTTGGCTCAAACCCCCTCAAACCTGCGCATATAGTCGCCCGCCCATCTTTGCGCTGGTTCGCATTTCGCCAATTCCACCCAAGAAATTGCCAATACCTCAGGCATTAACACCACCCGGAAGTCTATTAAAAATGGACCAACACAACGACACGAAGTACTCGCACGTCATCAGCTCGGAAGAGCAGTATCATGCTGAGGAGAAGGAGAGCCTCATGCTGCGCAGCCGGCTATCGGAAGAGACCGACTCCACGCTGCTCGAGCACGTCGACCTGCACGATGACGATCGGGAACGCGGCATCAGCAGCCACCACGACGGGGGCAGGTCATCAAGACGGTGCGAGAGGCTCGGCCCGGTCTGGCTGTGGGCCCTGCATGCCGGCCTGCTGTTCACCTCGATAATGTTCTTCGCCCTGGGTGCGACCATGGGGCCGACGACCAGGGCCTTTGTGGAGCGCTTCTCTGCCTATTGTGAGTGTGCTTCGCCCCTCCAAGAGAAGACCACGGCGCCGAGTGAAAAGAAGCGTGCGCCACGCGCCACCATTTTCGTTCCCCCTTGATCTTCAGCGCAAGCCTCGCCCCCCGGACTTCGGGGATACCAATGAATCCTCGGGCTCTGAGCTGTCCACTCCGGCCCCGGGTGGGCTGGGCTGATGATTCGTACGGACCGTCCCGATCAAGTGAGCATGTTTTGCTGACTGCGAAACCACGACAGCGCCGGGACTGAGCGCAGTCGAATACGAGACCGTCACGTTCAACAACACAAAAGGCGCACGCACGGGCTTTGTGGGCGCGGGCGACGAGGCTGACAAGGCTTGGGAACATGTTACCATGCACAGTAAGGCCCGACCCACCTAAATCACAATCACAAATATACCCACCCCTCCCATTCAACGCCAAACAAGCAATCCAATCTACCCGGCGCGCTCCCCAGCCATGAAGACCCCCCCCCCCCCCCCACGCGCGGCTCCTGGGCTGACGAGTACTCGTGCGAACAACAGTGGGCGACCAGATGGTCACCGAAGCCGACATGGCGGCACTGGGCAAGCCGCATGACCGGCTGCGCGTGACGGACGAGGCGACGGGCGAGAGCGGCTGGCGCATGGAGCTGGCCGTCGTGCACCAGCTGCACTGCCTGAACCTGATCCGCAAGTTCGTGCACAGGGACCACTACGAGCCGCTGGGCGGCGACCTGGCCGTGCCGGAGACGAAGCTGGTCGGACACCTGAGTGAGTTTTTTTTTTTTCCGCCCTTCCCCGTCGCCCTCGTCATCCGTTTTGGTGGTTTGGAAAAAAACTGACCGCCGAGCAGACCACTGCATCGAGGCACTCCGCATGAAGATCATGTGCGAGGCCGACGTGGGTGTCATCCTCTACCAGGAGCAGCCCGGTTCGGATGGCAAGCTGGAGCCCGACTACGAGACCCGGCACGTGTGCAGGAACTGGGATACGGTCCGGCAGTGGGCCGTCGATAATAAGGTTGCGGACAAAACAACATTCTAAGCAAACCCCGTATTAACAAAATTAATGATCAAATGAACATGAAATGATCTGTTCTGTGTGACGTGCATTTGATTCAAGCCAAGTACCAAGCGTGCAAGCCTCCATCGTTACCGGGACTGTTCTTGAGTTTGTTTGAGGAGCCAAGAGCATTGGAACCGCCAGCAGGGGGGATGGTGGCAAAATCCCGCGTTGATATTGCCGGCGCAGCGGGTCATAACATGAGTAGCAGTACACGGAGAGATAGCTACAAAAGCAGACAAGGCATCTATACGGCGGTTTTGAAGTGTAGATCAAAGCAATCCTTCTGGATGAGTGCTTGAAGTGCTCATTAACTAGAGCCATTAGAGTTGAAGCTATCTATATCTTCTGCAACCTGTCGTGTCAGTGCATGACTCCATGGTCTGCACTAAGTTTTTCTCCTTAGCAAGCCAACATTCACAGCTAGCAGGTACCGTAGAAGGATACGGTGAAAGCCAGTAAGCAGTAATCATCCTTACGCATCTGTCCCTGGATTGATGAAAGGTTGAAACCCGTTCAGGATGAACTTCGTGGTAGCATCCTCTTCAAAAAGAGCCAGAAAGTGATCAGCCAGAAAGCAAGTCAGCCCACCCTAGCTAATGATGGCTGAATCACCTCACTTGTGGTAACTAATGACTCTGTATCAAGTCGTGCGCGAAATGCAAAGACCGACCGACAACATACTCAAGTCCAAGGAGGCCTATTCTCGGTCACATCCTCGGGCTCCGACTTACCCAGCCTCATCTCCTTCAGCATCTCATTGACACTTTTCTGCGGAGTCTTCTCCATCACATCAACGATCTCGACATCGGGCGCGGGCAAGCTCTTCGCAGCTTCCTCATCCTTCTCCAGCTGGATGACGGCCCACCTGTGCTCGAGACTCTTCTTCCACGACTCAGGGCTGCGCTGCTGCGTTTGCACGCGGCCGAACTGGTCCGGGATGCTGAACTTCTGGCCGAGCATGCGCACCAGCTCCGCGCTGCGTGGCTCGAGGTACTGCAAGCGCGCGATTTTGTGGTAGCCGGCAAAGCGGAAGCCGCCAGTTTGTCTGGTAGCGGCCTGCTCGAAGACGGCGACTGGCTCCAACTGATACTCGGACAGGTTGGCGTCTGTCTTACCGTCGGCCTCCTCCGCCGTGTCTACGTCTTCCTCACTATCTCCGTCGCTCTTGGCGTGCTGCTCGCTGCTGGTGGTTGCATTGGTGAATTTCTCACTTCCGGGGAGCATGTGGAGATTCGTCTTGACGTAGATGATGCGATCCATCTGCCAGCGCGGGTTTGCATCTTTGAACAGCATGACGTATGTGAGCGTGTTAGGTGTGGCGGCGGCAGAATCCAGCGTGTTATGGACAGTGAAGCGCATTCCTTCGTCTGCTTCGGGCTCCGGCGGCCAGTAGTGGTCATGCACGTCCTCAACGCCCGGAACACGCTCCCGGTGGACATCATTGCTGGGAAGTGGCTGGGCGGGCTTGTCGCGAGCTTCTCGCTGCTTTTTGCGGAGACCCAAAGGAACGTGCGCCATGCTGATCCGCTGTCAACCTGTCACTGCTGCTGTGAGACTGGAGATGCTTGTGTTTGGTGGTTGATGGTGAGGCCTAGCGCCGCTCCTTCCCGCCAGCCAGATGGGAAAGTTCGAGCGGCTGCCCGAGGAAATCCCACCCACATGACGTCACAGTCCAATCCAGGCCAAAACGCAGCAGAGTTTCACATAGGCAGTCAGCGCATTCGTCCGGATGCAAAAACCAAGCTCAGTGGTAAGAAGCTTAAGCAATCATCCGGATGGTTACTTTGGCTCCCCATGCAGGTGCTTACTTCACGCGCCCTGTCCTGTCGGCCAGTGCGACCCTCTAGCAGTGCCATATCTTTGCACCCCCATGTGAGGACAATGTACAACAGAGCGTCACGTTCCTCAGACGAGTGCGTCGATCACAAGAGCAACTATCCCGAGACGGTTGCGAAATTATCCATGCGACTCTAATGCCAGCTCTTGACGGCTTGAAATATCCCAGTATCGAACAAACTAAGCTTTCCCAATTCCCAATTCCCAATGTCCTTTGCCTTCCCCAGTTCCGCCGTGAACCTCGCGCCATCCAAATATCCTAGACTTTTGGTGTAAAGAGTCTCCTTATTGCCTGCTGATAATTACGACCCTTTCCCTAGCTTCCGTGCGTACCCGGCGCTCTCGACTATGCAAGAACACTTTACAGAGAATTACAAATTAATAAGTATGTTTAAAATGATATGCCAAGACGCTCATCCAGGATGAGAAACAGGAAGAACAAAAGGAGAAGGTGGAGAAAGAGGAGACTGTCAAGAAAAAGGGGAGTAAAAGAAGGGTGGGAACTGGCCATCAACCGCCGTCCTGAAGGTCAGTACAACCTCGACTCCATCGAGTCATACACTCAAACCACACCGACTCATCCATAGAGGGGCCTGAAAGTACCGAGAGTCGACGTCCTAATCGTGACGCCGACTTACGCGATGTCTTGCCTCCATCTGTCGATGGCCGCTCTACGGTTGTGGTCGAGACTGCCGGCATCCATCTGCATCTGGTTGCCGACACCCATACCCATACCCATGCCCATTCCCATGCCCATTCCAGACTGCATGCCCATTTGCATGCCGCCCATGGGCTGCATACCGTACGGTTGCCCCATCATCATTTGGCCACCGGAGAAGCCAGTACCCATACCTCCCATGCCCATGGCCCCCATGTTCATGCCATTCATGCCCATGCCCATATTCATGTTCATGGGCGTCTGCATCGGCATCATCATGGGTTGCTGCATCGGCATGCCCATACCCATCATGCCATGCTGCGGGCTGAGGAAGCCACTCTGGTTCATGGCGGGCATGCTCATTGGGCTCGTCGAAGGCACGCCAGCACCCATACCCATTTTGTTAGCTCCGAGTGTCATCATGCTCGCACGCTTCTGAATCTGGGGGGCGCCGCTGCTCCGGCGGCCTGCTGTCAGCCCGGTGCTGTAGTCCTTGCCAAGAAGACCGCGCTCTCCGCTCGAACCGTCGAGAACCATGCTCTTGGTACGACTGTCGTTGGGTGGGCCCACGTCTAGGAGCGGCTTTTCAAGTCCGTAGCTCGTGCTTCGCTTGTTGCTCTCGCGGAGGCCAGCTTGGCGTGTGGCAGTCTTCTGCTCGTTCTTTTGCAGTAAACTGCCTTGCGGAAGGCTGGAAAGTAGATCATTGTTGCTGATCTTGTCTGCTTGGTTGCCGGCAGGGTGGGCAGACAAAATGTCCGCCAAACTGCGCGAGGCCTTGAGCGGAGGGCGCAAGGGATTGCCCGGAGACAACCCTGACGGCGTCGTACTGCCACGAGCCAAAGCCTCGGCTTGGAGACGCGCGCGACGCTGCCCAAGAGTCTCCTCTTCCTCGTTGACGGCTCCTGGTGTTTCTGGTGATGCGTCCTTCTCTCCATCTTTCAAGCCACCAAACTGAATCATCATCTCACTAGCAAAATCTCTGCTGATAGGGCGTGAATTCATATCGCCGAGTGCGGAGTTCAAGGCCTCCTTGCGCTTGAGGCGCTCTCGTCTTGCTGCCAAAGGCTCTTCCTCATCTTCCGACTCTTGCTTGTCTTGCGGTGGTCCTGGCGAAGGATCTATACTGACACGTGGTGCATCCTGGCTTTGCAAGCTGTGCATGGTCATGCGCTTGCCAGGACTGCTACCACGAGAATAAGGTGCATCGGGCGCGAGTCCACGAAGACGGTTCCTTCTTCGACTGAGGGGTTCGCTATCTTCCAGCTCCTTCTTTTCAAGCAGGCCTAGAGGTCGGTCCCAATCCTCACCACGGCCTGGCTGTCCAGCCCTGGCAGCGTGACCATTTTGGCCGGGGAAGAGCATGCCCAACGGTACATCTTCATCCTCCTCCTCCTGGTTGGGGGTCTCCCAAGCAAGATTGACCCGCTGAGCTTGGCGCTTCCTTTTCTCGATTTCTGCGACGGCGTCGAGCTGGAGGAGGGTACTGTGCATACCGTTCGGGAATGCAGTTGCGGCGGTGCGGTTTCTATCTCTAAGATGGGCTTTGCGCATTTGCAGTTCGGCCAGGAGAGTTGTGGGCGGCCCGATAAACTGCTCATCGTCGTCGAGTTGCCCCTCATCTTCCTCATCCTCGCTTCCGTCACGCGATGCCACAGGAATACCGTTATGATCGTCGACGTGGTCCCCTCCGTGGAGTGCAGACAATTCGGTGATGTTTGGATCGTGGCTTGAACCGGAACCTTGCCGCTTGTGCTCGCCCTCTGCGTCGTTTTGCTCAAGGGTTTTTCCGAGGCTCATCTGGCTGTTCCGTTTTTGAAGTTTATTCAACTTGTCGCCACTGCTGTTCCTCTTGAGGTGCTTAGAGACTTCATCGGTGCTGGAGCGGCGTCCCAGTAAAAAGCCAAATGAAGATTTCCTCTTCTCCTTCTTTTTCCCTTTCTTGTCGCCTTCATCATCATCAACAAGCAGTGTTGCTGAACTCTTCCTCTTGTCCAACATGTTGGCCGTGCTCTTCCGCTTATTTTCTTTTCCATAGACGGCATTTCCAACGGGTCCAGCCATGGGGTGGTCGGTGAAAGCACTGACTGGGGCGTTTGTCGACGCGTTCAGAATATCATCGAGTGTGGCCTGGGCAGATTCACCCTTGACATCAACCTCATGCGGCGCATTGGGCTGGTCGAAGTACGCACTAGCACGAAGCTGGGCCGGGAGCTTGTCCATGTGGGCACTGTGCCTAGGATTGACACTCTTCCGTTTGTCGGGCTTGTCATTGCCACCTAGCCATAATGCAGAGTTCCTGGCCTCAGCAGACATGTTATCAAGCACCTGATTTCGTCGCTTCATGCGCACGTCGGTTGAGGGCAGCTGTGACAGGCGCTTGGGCAGGTTCAACATTCTAGGGACCGGTGCGGGATAGTGGATCATTCCGTCGTCAGGCGGAGGGACTCCGGACTGTTGTTGGTGTGGAATGGAGTGTAACATGGAGTGCTCGCTGCCTTCGGATATCTCACGCAGACCCATCATCGCGGGAGTGTGGTGCACGCCATCAAAATCTCGGAAGGCTGTCTGAGCCTGCTGGAATGTGTCGGCGGTAGCAGGCCGGTCAGGCAGGTCATCGGGGTCCAGCATGCCGTGAGCCACTCGGTCATACGCCCCGGCGGCGGGGGCCGACTCCTGGCTCGGCACGTTGGCCAGCTCATGCTCGATGTCCTGCACAATCTGATCGTATTCGAGGCTGAACTGGGAGGCATTGCGAGTGTGGGGTCGCGAGGGGTCAGCCGCCGGCGGCGGGGGTTCGTTGTGGACGGTGGCGGTTTCGGCTTCGTCAATGTTCTCGTTGGCTTCAGGGAACCTGTCGAGGAGCGAGCCGTCGTGCTTGGAGCTCTTGGACACGGAGTGCTGGCGCTGCACGGAGCGGTGCGACCAGGAGCCGGAGCGGATGGACCCCTTGGGCGAGGTCACGTAGGCGCTGGGCGAGTAGCCGCCCCAGCGGGCAGCGGTGTTGACATCGACAATCGAGTTTGCGTAGGAGCTTATCGACGTGTTGCGCGACCTGCCTGTCGGCCCTGGTTTAGCGCTATCACCCTCAACAAGCGACGAGCGCCGGCTCTGCTCCTGCTTGTCCTCCAGCTGCAGCTTGCGGATCTCCTCGCCGATGTCTGAGCCGCTGGAGCTCATGCGCTCGGCGTGCCTCTCGAGGCGCTCGACATGAGTCGCGAAGCCGTCGGTGGGGGACTGCAGATCGGGCGTGGGTTGGGACAGCTGGAGCGCGCCCTCGGCGGAGGCAGTGCGGACCTTTGGCCTGGTGGCCATGGCGTTTCAACGAGAAACACGCCTGCGCGGCGGCGGGCGGAGCTGGGTTGGGGCGTGGGCCGTGAGGAGCACGGCAGGACGAGGAGAGGGCGGACGGCGAGGGACGGGGGAGGCTATATCGCAGAGTCGTGAGACAGCAGCAAGGAGCCACCAAAAGGGCGCGGCCGCGGGCGTCGGGCACGCGCGATAGGCCAAAAATAACCAGGATCGACGTTTAGACAGGACGGCGCCGTTTGGCTGCAGCTTAGCCGGGCCCCCTGCCCCAAAGGCGCCAAGCCGTCTTTTTGCCCGCGCGTCAGCCTCGCGTCCTTCGTATCAATCTACCAAAAACGACCCTGCAACACCACTCGCACACGCACGCCGCACGCCGCACACCCGCCCACCCCCACGCCGCGATGGAGCGCCCGTCCTTCAAGCGCAAGCTCGCCGACGACGATGCGGGCGCCCGCAAGAACCAGAAGACCCAGGGCCCGGACGGCGGCGCCGGCGGCAAGCCCAAGATGTCCTTCGCCCAGCGCATGATGGCGAAGATGGGCTACAAGGAGGGCCAGGGTCTGGGCAAGCAGGGCGAGGGCATCCTGAATCCCATTGAGGTCAGGCTGCGGCCGCAGGGCGCTGGTGTTGGCGCCGTGAAGGAAAAGACCGACCAGGCAAAGCAGGAAGCAAAGCGTGCCGCCGAGCGTCGCGGCGAGGACTATGAGGACTCGTCCGAGGAAGAGCGCAAGGCGCGTCAGCGGAGGAGAGCAGATCGCAGGAAGGCGGCCGAGAGCGGCACGAGCGAAGCAAGCACGCCCAGCGGCTTCATGCGCCCCAAGAAGAAATTCAGGACTGTCGCCGACATCGAAGCCGACGCCCAGGGACTCGAGGTGCCGAATGTGCTGAAGAACCTCATCGATGCGACGGGCAAGGAGACGAAGCTGCTTACGTCGACCGCGGGGCTGATGACGCCTCTGGGCGGAACTCCGTCGGCAGCGACCGAGGCTGAGAAGATCGCCACGCGCGCCCGCCGCGAGCTCGAGGCCTTCGCAAACTCATGGACTGAGTTGACGGAGCGCAAGCAGTTCATCGATATTGAGGAGGAACAGCTACAACGAGAGATTGATGAGCAGGAGCAGGCCAGCCGAAAACTGCAGGGCGTCACGGACGCTGTGGACAGGCTCAGCCGTCTGGAGCTGAACCAGCCTGCCACTGCCGACGACGCGACAGCTCGCTGGGAGCAAGTCGTCTCCGAGCTCGAAACCTTGCAGTTTGAGTTCCGCAATGAGCTCTTTCAGTTTGGCTTGCAGGAGGCTGCTGTGGCCGCCATTGCCCCGCTGTTCAAGCAGGAGATGCTCGACTGGGAACCTTTGGAGCAGCCCATGCACCTCGTCCCTTACATCCACCGCCTGCGCACAATCCTGGCAATGGGTAAGGATGATCTCGTGCCTCACAGCGGACATAATGACCTTCACGGATACAGAAGACACAAGTCCACCACCCCGTACGAGTCGCTCATCTACACGCTCTGGCTTCCACGAGTACGCACGACGATCACCAACGCATGGGATCCATATGCGCCCACCCAGCTCATTGCGCTTGTCGAAGCATGGAAAGACATCCTGCCTCCATTCATTCGGCACAGCCTTCTCAACAATCTCATCGTGCAGAAACTCAAGAACACTCTGCACGACTGGAATCCCAAAAGCTCTCTCAGAAAGAAGCATTTCAAGCCCCTGCCACACGTCTGGTTGTTTCCATGGCTCCAATATCTTTCTGAAGAACACACTAATCCCAAATCCTCCACTGGTCTGCTGACGGATGTACGGCACAAGTTTGGCTCCGCGCTTAGATCTTGGGATCTGTCTCGTGGTGTTATGCCTGGTCTCGACAGTTGGCGAGAAGTGCTACCTAACCTGGAGCATACTCTCGTCCGTTACCTTCTCCCGCGCCTGTCTATGCACCTTTCGACAAATTTCACAGTCGACCCAGCCGACCAAGACCTCACGCCACTTGAGCATGTCCTTGCGTGGTCTGAATTCTTCAAGCCCAGCGCCATGGGCCAGCTCCTCCTGGCAGAATTTTTCCCCAAGTGGCACAACGTCTTGCACTTGTGGCTGACATCGGACCCTGACTATGAAGAAGTCGGCGAGTGGTTCAGCTGGTGGAAAGAGCGGTTCTCAGACACCATCAACGCGGTCCCAGCTATTGCAGAAGCCTGGGAGCAAGGTTTGGAGATGATGAACACAGCACTTGACCTCGGCGACGAAGCGAAGACCGAGCTGCCTCTTCCTGCCGCGCCACCCACCGTTGCTGAGGAAGAGGAAGAGAAACGTCCCAACTTTGCGGCCTCTACAGCCAGTAGAGCAGCTGAGGACGAGACTACATTCAAGGATGTCGTTGAAGACTGGTGCGGTGAGAACGACCTCCTGATGATTCCCCTTCGTGAGGCGGACCAGACGACTGGTCTGCCATTATTCAGGATCACTGCGAGCGCATCCGGCAGGGGTGGTGTGATAGTATACCTGAAGGGTGATGTCGTCTGGGCAATCAACAGGAAGGATGATATGAGGGAACCTCTGGGTCTGGAAGAAGGCCTCGTCAAGAAGGCCGAAGGCAAGTAACTTTATCAAAGTGCGCTTTTCAGACAGTAGAGTACCGAAATGAAGTCGACCGTCTGCTTTTGGCCATGACTTCACGACGTGCGCCGAAGGCAAAATTATGGAAATTCCACCCATGCTGCCAAACATTTATTTATCCGCCTCTCGTGCACTCCCTATCTCCATGCATCCTACACATGCGCAATTGGACCATTTGTGTGGGTTAGAAAGCGGAACAACTTGTATGGTACTCATCGGACGAAGTTTGGCCCCCCATGTACATACGTGTGTTGCGAGCGCCTTGCGAGCCGAACACGTCTGCCTAATTCGCGTAGGATTTGAGGATGATCTTGTGCAACCACACCCAAAGATCCCATTGCTCACGTCATTCTTAGAAGGAACCAATCATTTTATTCTTGGTTTTCGCTTCGTCCCATCCATTGGCGCCTCTTTGGGGGGCTTCTATCTTCGGTAACGCAGCGCATTACTATATGTAGAAGCAGGCCGACAGCCGCACCCTTGCGCCTCTCTTCTAGAACTCCTCTTGCTGCACGCGTGGAGGGCGGTGGGCGGTGTGGGCACATCACCCATGCCTTCCCTACGCGAAAGAGTGGGGGAGGGCCTCAGCTCCCCATCGTCAGCATTCGCGGGTTATCGCCGCTTTGCGCAATTTTCCTGGTTCTTACTCAACCTGTTCATTATTAAGTTAGCTGGGGCTGAGCCACGTGGGTGGTTCTACTCATTTTGTGGGCCAATTTATTTCACCTCTGTGCCGCCTTAGGATCCCATGGCGAATGCCTACACTTCGCCCCAAAATCTGGTAGGATCGTACTGCAGTTCTCTTTTGTCCTTCGCCAGGGTTTTGCATTCCCTAATGGCCGAGAGCAGGCTGCCATCCATACTGGAGGCCACTAGGGCGCCTGAACCAACACAGCACAGCAACGAGCCTCGCCCAGATGTTCATCCGCTACTCAGGATTCCGCCCTGTAAGATTTAGATCCCTCTGCGGATTATCTTGGCCAAGTGGAGTCCTGTGCATTTGGCCCCGAGGCGCGACTCGCTCGAGGAGTGCTGCGCCGTATGCTGTATTGAAGAAGCATCCTCCAAGCACAGCCTAGTTGAACCCAGTATCGGAGGGTACAAAATCTCCATGTCTCGCCCTTAATGCTCCATAAGCCATACACTTTTATCTGTTCTGTGCGAAAGCCTGAAGCATTTTGGACCAAACCACGCGATGGAGGCAAAGAAGGATATTGCCCCGAAACGGCAAAGAGAAGTACCGCACATCAAGCGCCTGAATACCGGACCAATTCTAACTGTTATACTTCCAGAGCCTCGTGGGGTCCGCTACGTACCACGCGTATACCATCTGGCTGTTCTCCCGAAGTGACCTCAAGACCGTGCTTATCCCTGCAACTATATTCGGAGTTGCGAATGCTCTCTCTGGTCCGCTCCTGACAACCAACCCATCGCCTGACCCTTACAAGATCCTGGCCAGAGTACCGTTGGTCATGTTTTCGACCTGGCTCAACCAGCGCCACCCAGAAGCCATAATCGAGGACTCAATCAACAAAAAATGGCGGCCCCTACCATCAGGCCGGCTGAGCCCAGCGAACGCCCAGCGCCTCCTCCTAGCCTGCATCCCAATCGCCGTAATGAAGAGCGTCTTCCTCGGCGACACCCTCGAAACGCTCTTCCTGATCCCACTCATCTGGATGGTAAGCCCCCCCCCCCCCCGGGCCCTCCCCCACCAACACCCCCCTAGTACAGCGACCTCGGCGGCGCCGACACCGAGTCCCACAAGATCCGCGACGTCCTCAACGGCCTCGGCGTCACGGCCTTCAACGCCAGCGCCGCGGCCATCGCGTTCGTGCCCCCCGCCGATGCCTCCCCCTCATCCTTCCTGCACCCCTCCCCCCTCTACGCCAACCCCACCGCCGCCCGCTGGCACGCCCTCGTCTTCCTCCTCCTCGCCACCACCATCGCCACCCAGGACCTGCCCGACCTCCCCGGCGACCGCGCCCGCGCCCGCCGCACCCTGCCGCTCGCCGCCCTGGTCGCATTCTGGAGCGCGGCGGGCCCCGCGTTCTGGCGGACGGGGTGGTGGGGGTACGGCGGGGTGGGCGGGGTGGGCGCGGTGCTGGCGGCGCGGGTGCTGCTGCTGGGGGGCGTGGAGGCGGATGCGCGGACGTGGAGAATGTGGTGTGTGTGGGCGGTGTGCGTGTACCTGTTGCCGGTGGGGGCGTGGTGGATTGATGGGGCGAGGGCGGGTTAGCGGTGGGTGGGTCGAGAGAGAGAGAAATGGCCCTGGGGGGAGGAGTGCTTTGGCCGACGGAACACGTGAAGGAAGAGGGAACCACCTGCGTGGGTGGGGAAGTGCGTGGAGGTGGGCGAGAGACACTCTTTGATCTGGAAGAAGAGGCGCAACCGGATCTATGGATCATTCAGACTTCAATTCAGAGCTCGATAATCGTCAAGACACATTACAATTTCAAATGGGTCGGTGTATATACCCAATTCCTCCCTTCAGCCATCACTTCTTATTTACATTATCGTCAGCATCTATGTCGTGAATCTATCAGTCTACTTCCCATCAGCATTACGTTCGTGACCCAATGTTGACTCAAAGCCAACCATTTTTCATTTCTTCGTCACCTTATCCTTCGCTTCATCCTCCTCTTTCCCCTGCTCCTTCTCGTTATCCTTCTCTTTCTCTTCGTTCTCCTCCTCAACAGGGGCCGGCACAGCCATAAAACTCGCGCAGTCCTTGTCGTCCTCCATCTCCCTATCCTGCAAAACCACCTGCTGCGACTCTCCAGGTGACTGTTGCTGCTCGCCCACCTCATCCGGCCTGGTCAACCCGTGATCCTTGACGAAGAAGGTCCCGAACAGACAAATCGCGATGAACGGCGCGAGCGTGATGAACACCGCCCGGCTCGCCTTCGCGTACGCGTCGTGGATGGCGTCGCTGTCGGCCTGGCTGTACAGCGCGTAGTTGGGGGTCGAGTAGGTGGACGCGGCCAGGCTCTTGTACTGGGCGGGGAGGTTTTTCTTGAGCGTGTTCTGCAGGACGGCGGCCGAGATGGCCAGGCCGAAGGATCCGCCTAGGCTGCGAAGAAAATTTCGATTGGAGATCACGACGGCGCGCTGAGCCTTGGTGCAGTGGGCCTGCATGGCGACGAGCGTCGGCTGGAAGACGAAGCCCACGGCGATGCCGTTGATGCTGCTGATGACGACGATGGCGGCGATGGGGAGCGTGCGCGAGAAGAGCGTTGTGAGCGAGGCGCCGATGGTCCAGAGGATGAAGCCCGCCCAGATGACTTCGCCGTAGCGCTTGTAGTGCGAGATGTACAGGCCGGAGAGGATGGAGGCGAAGGATTGGAAGAAGACGATGGGGATGGTGAGACAGGCGCTGATCAGAGGGGACCAGTCGCGCACGTTCTGGTAGTAGATGGGCAGGTAGTACAGGTAAGCGTAGTATGTCGCGCCGTAGAAGAAGTTTTGGAAGACCATGACGGCAACAGGGATGTTTTTAAACAGGGACACTTGACCGTGGTCAGCCGGGGTTGAACGAAATCTCGTAGAGGCATGGAAGAGCCTTCGGATTTGTGCCACATTTTGGGAACCAGCACTGTTCTTCAAAAGGGTGTTGACTTACGGGGCATCATAGGCAGCGGTGCGACTTTCCACTCCACGAAGATAAAGGCCAATGCAAGGACACCTCCGAGGGTGAGCATCGTGATAACCATTGGCGAGTCCCACTCGAAATACGAGCCACCTCCGGAGATGGGTATAAGGATCAGAATGGTGGCGGCGGATCCGGTGAAGACACCGTAGAAGTCGATTTTCTTGACGTTTCCCTTGAAATCCTTGCTCGGGACTGTCGCTGGCACCATGAACCAGTTGATGGCACAGCAGATGGCTGCAACGGGACAGATGAAGTAGAACAACCCACGCCAGGTGGAATGCTGCGCAAATGCTGCACCAAGGAGAGGGCCGACAAGGTTGCCGGTGCCGACCATTGCTCCGAGAATGCCCTGATACTTGCCACGCTGTTCGAGGGTAACGACATCGCTGACAATCATCATGGACAGACTGAAGGAGTGTAAGTGTTTTGGTTGCAGATTAAACTCGGATGTGCTTACCTGGTTATGCCACCGCCAGCAATACCCGCCAGTCCACGGAAGACGTACAGCATGGTCGAGTTCACAGCAAGGCCGCACAGCAGGTCACTGATAGCCAGCAGCGCCAGCGCGGAAACATAGACCAGCTTTCGGCCAAACAGATCAGACAGACGTCCATAAAGCACCTGAAAGGTGGTGTTCGCAATCAAGTTGGACGTGCCGGCCCAGCTGATGGTGTTCTCCGCATTGATGTCCTTGGCGATGGACGGCAGCAGCACGCCGATGCCATTTTGGTCGATAAAGCAGACGAGCAAACTGGCAGCGAGCGAAGAGAAGAGAATGATCAGCTCGCGCTGGGGCAGGAGGTTGGTCTGGTCGTGAAGGCCGGCCTCAATGTCCTTTTGGCGCTTCGTCATTGACACGTAGGGTGGGAGAGGTCAAAAGGGGTGGGCAGCTACGAGAGGTACGAGTGGCGGAGGGCGAAAAGCGTGCTGGGAGACATGAGACGCTTGGCACAGGAGCTCGACGGGTGAATGAGAGGCTGCTTATTCGCAAGAACGGGGGGAGAGATTCTGAGAGGCGTCATCTTAAGACCGACTGCCGGGGCTGCAAAGGACCGGTATCGGTGAACGCGTCCAAGGAGGTTAGTGGGCAGGCGGGATCGCCCTCGCGGGCACGCTGCGAGGGCGGACAGCTGCATCACGGACTCGCGATGTTTTTTGACCGGTGGGGGCGTCGTAACGCCGAGCGCAGTGCCTGCGGGCCCGGCCGACGTGAGAGCGCGCGCTGGCGGGTAAACGCTCGCCATGCGCCGGCACCGCGACAAGAGGCTCCCGAAAGGCGTTCTGCTCCTTTTGCCACTCGAGGCGGCGCGCTTTGCGGCGATGGCATCCATGTCGGTGTGTGGCAGTGGGCGCGGGAAGTGGAGCTGGTGCGGGAAATCGGGCGACGCAGCCAGCCCGCGCTAGTCCCCAATCCGGCTGGAGCGCTCTCAGCAGGCCCGGGTCGCGAGAGAATTGGCAGGAGTGCTGAGAACATGTAGGCTGCGAAGCATGCAAGTGGCCTGCATGGGTAGTGGAAGCGTTCATCCGGACGGCTTTGGTGGGTGAATCAACAATTGCCCACTGCCACGAGCGAGTCGAAATGGTCCACTTCTTCTGCGGCCTGCTGGTGCTGGGCCGTCGCTTCCCCAACCACAACCCACCACTGGGACGGCAGATGCGACGCCAGCCGCCGACCCTCGCCGCCCCCCCCGCCGGACGCGGCCACGATCGCCATTCATGCAGCACTCCCCCGCGGCCTGCGGCGTGCCACGATGGCGTGGAGACAATGGCGTGCGGCAAAGATCAGGGTCACAGTCTCGGCAGACGGTCCATCAGGGGGTAAAGTGCACGGTGCTGGACGAGCCAGCCAGTAGGGCGCTGCGAACCGGCTTTGTAAGGCGCTTTACCTTAGCGTCGCGCTAACAAAACACATGCCTGACTGACACGCCAGTGCGGTCCACAACACCGCTACGCCCCTGGCGTGTACGGGAACGTCTTCCTGTAATGCTCGGCAATCTCCTTCCTCGTGGCAACCCACACGCCCTCCTTCTCACTGGCGTACTTCATGAAGTTTCTCAATGCCTCGGCCCGTCCCGCCTTCCCGACAATCCTGCTGTGCATCGGGATGTTCATCATCTTGCCGCCCTCCCTGTACAGCATGTCGAACGTGCTCTTCAGGTATGACTCGTACGTCTGGCCAGTTGACGACCCGAACCCCGGACTCATGTGGAACTTCCCATCGTTGCAGTCGTAGTTATAGGGGACAAGAAGAAGCCCTTCACGCTCCCCGGGTGGAAGCTCCTTCTCCCACGGCAGGTCGATCCAGTACGGAACATCGTCGTTGTAGACCTCGGACGAGTACAGCAGCGGGACCCCCATCTCCTTGAAGACGATCGGCAGCAGTGCATGCGTGTTGGGAGTTCCTCGCCCAAAGTAAACCCCAGCCGGCATCTCCCCAGTCACCTCCTTCAGCTTGTAGCAGCTATCCTTGATGTACTGCTTGTCGTCTTCGAGACCAAGGTCCCAGAAGTCGAGCCAGCGCAGCCCGTGTGCTGCGATCTCGTGACCATCTCTTACGCAGGCCTTTGCGAAGCTGGGGTTCTTCTCTGCAGCCCATGTCAGCTCCTCGAGCATGCCAAAGACGGGAAGTTTTTGTTCTGCTCACCCACTGCCGCGGCAACCGCGTAGATGGTCATGTTCCAGCCAAATTCCTTCATCAATCTGTTGATTCGCCAACATCCCACACGGCTGCCGTACTCGAAGTCTTGCTCTGCATTTAGGTACCGAGCGCCTACTCTGTGCCCACCACTGGAGCCTTTCTCCCACAGATACGGCTCGGACATGCCGTCCCCCTCCAGGACTGAGCGCTCGCCTCCCTCTTCGTAGTTCAACACGAACGAGATCGCGATTCGAGCTCCATTGGGCCACTTGGCGTTGTGCGATTCCTCCCCGAAACCTGGAGCACCTGTTAGCGGGCCCACGGCAGCAGAACAGTGACCCTGGATTGTCACCTTCGAAATCACGAGGGAGCTGAAGAGACTCTTCAATATGCATGGTGGATCAGATAAAGCAGCACAATGCTGGTGGGGGATCGAGCATGCTCACATTGCAGCCATATTTCTACCTTTCTATCTCCATACCCCGCGGCGGGGCAGAGTCTCGGTATCGAGACGCGCCGCGGGTGATAGGGCGAGCAGATAGGTAGATACCAACCCTGCAACCCCACATTAAGCCACCTGACTCGCGGATAATGACGTTCTATCGCCTATCAATTCAGCAATTCTCGCTCTCCCACTCCTGTTCCTTTATCGGTATGCAATTACCAATATCCGGAGCTAGTGCTTACCTCGGCGCGGCGCAGAGCACATCAATCATGTCCGACGTCGCAGCTGTGGTGGCCCCGCGTTACCTTCAAGGCCGCAGCTTTTGGTTCATTCCAGACTGCAGGTCTAGTTAAATCCAGACGGGAGAGTTAAAGGAGTCTGACATAGTCTCAGGACAGTTCAAGATGTCTGTTTTCTCTCTTGATCCAAACTCTGGCAATCCGGTCACGACGGCGGTGGTTGACGAGGTCTGCAATGATCTTGGTGTGAGTATCAATGATGATGAGAAAGAGGCCTACCGGAAACTGCTCGGAGTCTTCCACGATTCTGCCGTGGAGCTGATGGCAATGCCGGGTAAGTAGCATGCCACATACCATGAAATTTGGATGGGCTCCCGTGCCAAAGAAAGCTGATGATCCGGATAGACTATGTCCCTCAAGTCGACATTCAACGCTTTCCACGAGACAACGTATACTTCCCGGATGCAAAGGAAAACACGCACGGCGCCTGGGCGTGGAGATGCAGTATCAAGGATAAGAGCAAGGACAAGAATGAGCCCGGTCTGCTGGAAGGAAAGAAGGTCGTGCTCAAAGACAACATTTCGGTGAAAGACGTACCGATGCTCATGGGTACAGACTTCGTGAAGGGATATGTGCCGGTATTTGGAGGTTCCGATGAGAGTGCGCTTCGAAGGCTAACTTCAGACAGAATACGGATGCCACTGTTGTGACTCGCCTACTCCAAGCCGGCGCTGAGATCACTGGCAAGGCTGTTTGCGAGAACATGTGCCACAGCGCAACATCCCATTCCGCTGCAACTGGTGTGGTGGAGAATCCGTTTGCCAAAGGCTACAGCAGCGGAGGGAGCTCGAGCGGCAGTGGCGTCCTCGTAGCTCTTGGAGAAGCGGACATGTCAATCGGCGCAGATCAAGGCGGCAGCGTGCGTATCCCAGCGTGCAATTGCGGGCTTGTCGGATTGAAGCCCACGTTCGGCATGATCCCCTACACCGGTAAGAACAGCTTGAAGCCCGGACCCCGATTTTCCTCCGGCTCATGAAAGGCAGCATGTGGGAGCAATGAACCCACAAACGACCACTTGGGCCCAATGACCAGGACGGTGCTGGAAAACGCCGCGCTGCTTCAGGCTGTTGCTGGAACGGACAAGATCGATGACCGCGGATTCGCCGCGCCGACTCCGGCAAACATCCCCAAATACCCGCTAATCCTTTCCGGTGCTGGAGAACCCAAGAACCTTTCTGGCGTCAGGGTCGGCATCATTTCCGAATCCCTGGCAGGCCCTGTCTTGGACCCACGTGTGAAAGCAACTTTCCTTCAAGCGGCGGAAACATTCAAACGATTGGGCGCAACTGTCTCAGAAGTCTCTATCCCGCTCCACAAGAAGGGCCCCGCAATCTGGACCGGTGTCAGCAAAGTCGGCGGCTTCCTTGCCAAAAGCAGCGGTCCGTTCGGTCGACGTGGGCACCAGATGGTTGATCTGCACGGCATGATGTGGCCGCTGAAGCAGGAGAACTGGGACAACGCTTATGTCTCGTCCAAGAACATCTACCTGAACGGCGCCTACGCAGCGAAGGCGTTCCCGCAATTGCTTGGCAAAGCGACCAATCTGTCTCGCATGCTGCGTGATGCGTACGACGCCGCGCTCGAGGAGTACGATGTCCTCATAACACCCACACTGCCGTATATTGCGACCAGCCACTGTGGGCCTGATGCGGGCCCGCTCGAGCAGATTGCGAAGCAGGTTGGCTTGACCAGCAACACCTGCCAATTCAACCAGACGGGACACCCGGCGTTGACGATGCCAGTGGGCATGCTCGAAATTAAGGAGGGCCCGTTGAGGGGCACTGGAACAAAGTTGCCAGCGGGCTTGCAGATTGTCGGGAAGTGGTGGGCGGAGGAAACGGTTTACAGGGTCGCCTATGCGTGGGAGTTGGCGAATCCGGACTGGAAGAGCTTGTAAGATGACTTTGTATCTGTCACCGTGTGGGCCCGGCGCGCTCTTATACTGCGCATTCGTATCCGGATGAATGCTTCAACCGGCCTTTTTCGCCACAAATTTGGACGGAGAATTGTCATCGTGGCTTGCATAAGCTGTGCATATTCAGTGCGGAGGATACTGTGTGGTTGGCCCACGCGATGCTTCCGTATTTGGTTTGTATTGAGATCAGTGGCTTGCCGCCCCGCCCACGGTGGGTCGCAAAAGGAATGGGCTGCTTCAACTCAAATGAACCTCGCTCATAGGCAGTTGAGGCATTTTTCTGGATGTAGATGCACTTTAACCCAATTGCCAAACTACCCATGGTGCCATGCGGGCGCTCTGTCGGCCGAAGCACCACTCCCGCTGCTTAGCCGGCCCGAACCCCGCGGCTGCGGCGCTTACTCACCTTCGGCCCCAGACTGACACCCGACACCGAAAGCTGCCAGCTCCAGCGCCATTCGGCTCCTTGCTTTGTCCGACCCAGCCTCGTCTCAGCCGTTGAAAAAGGAGCTGCAGCCAGCCATGGCTGATGTGAAAGAGCAAGGGACAGACAGCCCGCCCACACCACGCATCATCCCCCGGAAGCGCAAGTCCAAACGGGAAATCCGCCAAACCGCCAAAGGCATCCAAGCCGCCATCGCCATCGTCATCAGCATTGCCATCGCCATCCTCGCAGCGATGTCGTCCTCGCCCGTCTTCGCGCTGAACCGCCGGCTCTTCAACCACGCCCACGTCCGCAATGTCTGGTTCGGCGACCTCCCCGCCACCGCGACGACCGCCCCGCAGGCAGACATCAAGCGCTGGTTCGGCATCGGCTCGCCCGAGGACAAGGCCGCCTTCGACCACCTCTGCACCACCTCCTTCCGCGACGCCCTCGCCTCCATCAGGCCCGACGCCTACCCGCTCCCGCCCCTCGACGCCAGCAACAGCACCTACGCCGCCGAGCTCGCGCACGCGCCCCAGATCGCCGCGCCCTTCGTCAACGAGCTCGACGCCGCGGCAGGCGACGCCTCGGACGCCGACGAGGCCCGGGCCGACACGGCGCTCAGCCTCGTGCTGCTGCTGGACCAGGTGTCGCGCAACGTGTTCCGCGACGACCAGCGGCTGGTGTACACGCACTACGACCGCCTCTCGCGCAGCCTGGTGCGCCACGTGCTGGCCGCGAGCCCGCGCGCCGACCTGCACCCGAAGTACCGCGCCGCGCCCGTGTTCCGGCTGTGGTTCTACATGCCGCTGCTGCACTCGGAGTTCGTGGAGGACCATCGCGAGTACATGGCGATTGTGGGGGGGATGGTGGAGGAGCTGGAGAGGGCGGGCGACGCGGAGGCGGTGCAGTACGCGAGGTACAGTCTGGATCCGAAGCACAGGGAAATTGTCGAGAGGTTTGGGAGGTACCCGCATAGGAACGAGGTCTTGGGGAGGGCGATGACGAAGGAGGAGCAGGAGTGGTTGGATGCGGGCGGGAGTACTTTTGGCACGAGCAAGAAATAATAGGGCTGGTGATGATGGCTGTCTGTTGAAAATAAAATTCGAGTTCAAGATATAGAAGGTCCGTTGCTCACCCTTTCTGCTTGTATAGTTGAAAGAATTGCATCCGCAGGTCGTGAGTGCACCTCTTCATTCCGGTGCTATGCTGATAGTACCTATATCTCAACGCTCACGGGGAAGACAGAGCAAGGGGATCAACGAGTATGGCCGACTATCAGACTTTGGCGCAGGGAATCACGCAATAGAGGCGAGATATCTACGTAGATTTGTGCCATAATTTTCCATTTATGGGTTGGTCCACAACAGAAAGCGTCACAAGAGAGCAGCGTGACGCACACGTCCGAGTGCCCTTCTTGTCCGTAGGGCTTATTCTGGGAGGCACCCCACACTTCGGAAGCCCGGTGATTTTTATTTTCGTGACAGGAAGGCATCATGGTGCCCAAAAAGGTAGCTGGAGATGATCTACAGGTGATACCGCGCAAAAAAGACCGTGCAAAAATGAGCTCGAGAAGCGATCGAGAAAAGGCAAAAGACATGCCTTCCCCCCCCCCCAAAAAAAAAAAAAAAAGGCGGCGGTAGAGATCTCCTGAGCTAGGATAGGCAGCAACACGGGATGCCTGTTAGGCAACGAAATCCTCATCCGAGCAAACGTGCAATTCACTGATGGCTGCCTCGAAGGCAGGCTCTTTAATGCACAAACAGGCTAGGCTTTCAGCAGCTGAGGCGTTCGTTTGAACGCCAAACCCCCTTGAAATTTTGCAAAATACATCCGGAGAAATATTTCAACTACCCGTGCAGGTGTCCCTACTGACCCGTTTGTACCCGCGGTGATTTTCTGTCAAACAGCTCTGGCTCTGCCTTCCTCTCCAAATGACCCTCAAATATGACGTAAACTGTGGCTGAGTGCTTTCACATGCCTGAGGAACATGGTCACATGGCCCTTATCTTGCGGCTCGAGGTATCCACCGTGATGGGCGAAGCGTCGACGTCCAGTCGCACGGACGCGGGCGGACAGATAGTTCGTGTCCGGAGTCAAAAAGTCGGTCAGCGTGTGCTTGCGAAATAGGGGCCGTCTAGACATCTCGCAGCGGACTTCAAGCCAACAAGGTGTCGTGGCTGGCTATTGGCCTCTCGTCTGTTAGATGTGCGCCGTTGCGGCTCAGGTAGCCACATGGGAGGCAGCGATCCAAAAGTGGAAACGGGCGTTTGCCATGTGATGTGAACGCCCACTTTACGGATCGAGTCAGGCCAATGGCAGGGGCCGCCCGTCCCACACGTTCCCAGTAGATGACACGATCCGGAACGCGAGATGGATTGCGCGAGCGGGCAAGGGAAGGTTCCACCCGAACAGCAGCCGGAATGAAGTGCAGCAAGGGCATCATGGCTATTTCCCAGCGCCGCGTCGTGGGCGTGGCAGGATATGCATGCCGTGAGCGAGATCCGCGTCAGACCCTTCTTTGCGGGAGGCGGCGTGGTGATCGAGACCGGGGGGGGGGCCGGCGTGGTGCGGCGGCAGGCGGGAGGAGGGGCGGAGATGATTGCAGGGGCCTGGCGCAGTCGCGGGTTATCGATTGCTACCCGTAGAGATTGGCGTCCTGGCGCTGCGATACGCTGCCACGAACCTAATCGCGCGCGGCGGGATCGTGGAGTGCGAGCGTGTCTCATGGCAAGACGGGTTCCTGGTGCTGTCGCGCGCGCTGCGATTGCGCAAGCCGGCGTGTTCTGTGCCTCCTGAGGGCTGCGCGGCCGGTGGCATCGCGGGCTGGAGGGCCCGCGAGCGCGGCCTGACTCGCGCCTCAGGTCACCTGCAGTTCAGCCTTGCGATAAGCTCCCACGGCCGACTCGCTCGCTGCGGCGGCGCGAGCCTTGGGGCAGCAGCCGGCGGGCGCTACCACGCACCACGGACGGGCCCCGCGAACGAGACGCGCTGCGCGTCCGGCACGCCCTCCTCGCGCGCGCGCGACGCGCGACGACGTTGCCTGGAGCGAAGGGCCAAGGGCGCAGGGCGGAGGGCGAAGGCGGCCTTGCTTGCTGCCTTCCCCGCGCGCAGGCCTGCGAGCGCTGGCACACTGGCGGGCAGCGAGGTCGCGGCGGGCGGATCGGCCGCAGACCGCCAGAACGGGCGAGGTCCTGGAGCTGTTAGCGTCGTGCGCTGGCAGCAAGCAAGGACCTGCCGGCCGCCCATTGGCTGCCGCCGCGGACGCGCGCGACCCCCAGCCACTGCCTTATCACGCGAATGGCAATGCGTGTCACTGCCGCCGAGCGCTGCGAGAGCGAGGGGGTGGGAGATCGCCTCGGGCCTGTCCCAGAGATACCGCACCTCTCGCGCCGCTCTCTCCACTGCCACCACCACCACCCGGCTTCCAGCTACCCGCCAACTCTCTCGCCAGGCACCGCTGTCCAATGTCTCGTAGGGCTGTCCGTAATACTGCGACTCAGGATTGCGACACGCTCTGCCCGCACGCTGAATCAGCTGCCCCACCACCAAGTCACCGGATCCCACACGCTCAAGCGCCCAGACGTCTCCATCGCCGCCCGCCGCGACAACCCCCTCCCGCCCGCACCACCAACCACACCACCCAATTCGGCACCCCCAACCACCAGCGCGCATGCTCTACGAACGCGGCAGTATGACTGCCCTCAAAGCCGAGGAGCTCGAGGACCTCTTAGCCAGCCGCCCGTCGCTGGTCGCCTCCGTCGACGACTGCTACGACCTGGACGCCCATCAGCGCGCAAGCCGGTCGCCCTTCTTCGGCATCCCGTCCACCCACTCAGGCTTCCGCTCAGAGGAATCGGAGACCGAGGAGGCCGACAGCGCCGGCCCGTGGTCGCCGCCCGCCTGGCGCAAGGCCGGGAGCGGTTGGTACCGGCACCACCACCACCTGTCGCCCGACAGCCCGTCGCGGTCGCGCGAAACCAGTCCGCAGTACGAGAGCGCCGGCGAAGGCGACGCATTCGTCCCTGCGAATGTGCCGCTGCCCGTAAGTCCGCTGAAGCAAACGCCGCGCACCAGCCCGGAGCGCGATCTCGGATGGGATGCGCGCATCAAGAAAGAAGAGAACCGGGACAATGACGAGATGCCACAGCGTGCTCTGGCGACTCGCGATCGTGAAAGGAGCAAGGACGGCTCCGCGCCGCCCAATAGCCTGGGTGCGACGGCCGCGGCGCATGCCAACAACTGTACGTATAGGACGCGCGACGGCCGGTCGCATGCGCTGAACAGACCAGATATCCGTCTCGCGCTGCGCGCCGAAGTGCAGCATCGCACCGAGCCCTACGAGGCTGCGTATTCGTGGTTGAGCGACAACTTCTCGATGGTTGCCAAGTCGCGCACGTCGGCGCTGATGTCGATTCTTGTGGGTCTATTGTCAATTTTCAGTCTGCGCCTCCTCCTGCAGCCGCCGTCTGCGGGCCACGTTCCGGATCTCGTGAAGGTTGCGGGCCTCGCAAAGGCGTTTGAGCCGTTCATCTACTACAGCGAAAACGGAGTGTCGCAAATAGGAGACTTGCAAGAGACGGGAGTCGCGGTTTGGGATCTTGGAGAAAGCGTGCGCCTGACGAACATGACCTCGGCGCCCATTATAGTTAAGGAGCTCGACGAACTGAGCGAAAGCCTCAAAACCCTCTCGGTAGAATTGACCAAGTTCTTTGCAAACGTGGACGGGGACGTCGATAGGTATATTAGTCGCACAGTCTGGCTGAGTCGCAGGCCGGTGACGCTGACACTAAGTAGTATCCTCATAGTCATGGACTGGGCGAAGCGCGAGCTGGCGCATATCCAGACCTTGCCAGAGAGTTCTCTGTCGTCAGTCTTCGGCAATGTACACCGCCTATTGAGCCGCGTAGGCTTTCTCGAGACATCGAATGGCGCACCAACAGCTGTCGGAAAGGTCGTCAAGGAGCTGTTCGGCCAAACAAGTCCCCAGCGCACCAAGGCGACTCTGCAACGCACATTCAATGAATTCCTTAACGTGCTCGAGGAGAGCATCAACAACGAGCTCACTTCCTCCACTGCCCTGTTTAGCCTGTACGAGTCGATTGATCGCCAGTTCCTCAACCTCCAGCGCACCGTGCTACGCGAGACAGATCAGCAGGAGCGCGAAGAAGGCGACTTACTGTCGAGCCTGTGGACCCGCCTCATGGGTGCCAATGCCTCTCGCTTGCGCAAATACGAAAAGAACCGCCAGCTCCTGGCCTCGTTGCGCGCACGCACCCTGCTCAACAAGGGGGCGCTCGGTGACCATCGCGCCAAGCTCCAGCAGCTCAAGAGCAACCTCGAGATGCTGCGGAAGCGCCTCATCAGCCCGCTGTTGAGGAGCAACGAGTCGAGCACGCTCGCGATCGAAGACCAGATCAAGGGTCTTGACGGCACGTACGAGTACCTCCACGGCGTGCGGGAACGGCAGAAAACCAAGGTGATGGGCCTCCTATACGGACCAAGCGAAAGAATTCTGGTGATCGAAGGGAACTCCTCATAGGTGAAATCGGCGCCACGGGTCAAAAGGCGTTCTCGCAGCATTTGCAGCGGCGCAAGGCGTAACGGCAAAGAGGAGTTGTGCGGTCTCTGGTGTCCATTCCTTTACATGGGATAGGAGTTATTTCGGATTACTGCTGGGAGGAGCGGCGTTGTCGACTGCGTTTCGGCGTACTGGGTTTGATCTTCTCGTCTCATTCTTCTCTGCGTCTGTGGCATCGGGTCTCGGGCGGGGATATTCTTCTGCATGAGCGGCATACGGAGTGCTCTTTGCGAACGACATCTTATGGGCTACTGTGATGCTATTGCGTACTTTTGTCAGCATAGACGCTGTAGAAACGAAATCCACCAGTTATCATTCAACCGCCGAGCTTGCGTGAGAGGGTTGAGGTGCAAATTGGTGGGGGGAGAAGGTGGGATGCCTGGGGCAGGGTTTTCCAACCATGGCCGGAAGAACCGAATGGCCGAGCGGCATCGATCCCGGCCATGATTCCATCCAAACCTGAACTCCAGAATCACGAACACCCCCACGACACCGCCCAGCATGCCTCCTCGACTCAATTTACGCACCGCACCCCGATCGCTCGCGCTCCGCCCCAGGCCAGCCGTTCCGCAATGGCGCGCCAACCGCATCGTCGCCGCGCCGCGTGCGGTCAGAAGATGTTACGCCGACGACGCATCGAAGAAGGGCTTACCAGAATCGGAGGATAGGAAGGGCCCCAACATGGACACTCTGCCGCATGTCACCGAGGAGGCGTGGGATATTGCCAAAATGAAAAAGGTGCCACCACCGGAGGTGGAGCAGGGAACGCCGGTGAATGAGGTATGTGGGAGCTTTGGTGCTTGCAAGGCGCTTTCCCGCGCTGAAAGCCATTGGCGTAGGAACAGCGGGCTAACATGCACCTCAGTACATCAAGGGAAACAAGGACGCGCAGAAGCACCTGCCGCAGGTCATGAAGGACAGCCTGAAGGGATCATCAGGACCGAAGGGCAGCCGGTCGTTCTCGACTTCTGCCATTCGCCGCGAGGAGCAGATGGCGCTCGCGCAGGAGCCTGCTCCAACGGAGCTCAGCGCTGAGGGTGTAAAATTCGGCGTCGTTCCTTTTCCTCTTCCCGCCGAAAACAGGCTGAAGAGCCGCTACGATCCCGTCGTCGAGCAGGTGACGAACTTGCTGATGCAGCACGGCAAGAAGAGCGTCGCACAGCGTGTACGTGCTTTCTAGTCCAGTTCATCTACATCTCTGAAGACTATTCAAAATGGCATGCATTGCTCACCACCGGCGGTCTCGCAGAACATGGGCCTCATTCTCAACCACCTCCGAACCTCCCCGCCCCCCACCATCAACCCGGCGCGCCCACTCCTCTCCGGCGCTCCTCCGCCATCGCACCTTCCCCTCAACCCCGTCCTCTACCTCACCCTCGCCATCGACTCTATCGCGCCGCTCCTGCGCATCCGCTCCCAGCGCGGCGCCGCCGGCGGTGGCATGGCGCTGCAGATCCCCGTCCCGCTCGGCCTGCAGCAGCGCCGGCGGAAGGCCGTCGAGTGGATCCTGGAGGCGGCCAGCAAGCGGCGGAACACGGGCAGCGGCAAGGGCGGCTTCGCGATGCGCTTCGCGAACGAGCTGGTCGCGGTAGTGCAGGGCACGAGCTCGATCTGGTTGAAGAGGGACGGTGTGCACAAGGTGGCGGTGGCGGCGAGAGCGAACTTGGCCGTCAAGCCGAAAGGGAGGAAGTAAGCAGGAGACGCTTGGATTGGGGTTGGGGTTGGGGGGGTTATGTTAAAAAGTGACGGGCTGGAGCGTGTGAGCTCCTGATGGCGCATTGGTGAGCTGGCTATCGCTCGCTACTGTATACTATTGTGCGTGGAAAATAGATGATTGGTTTGAAAGGATACAAGCACACGTAGGCTTGAGCTAAGAAACGTGTGTCTGAGAGGTATCAGGAACGTTGATTGATATCTAAGGTTATCAGATTTCTTGCGTGCAAATGCACTAAATGCACTAAATGCACAATGGCGCGTACTCTACATGAGTGCTCTGCGAAGTAATAAGCATGTTACAGATTAGTGAACAACATTTTAAATTAGGACGAGACACCGTTCACTACAAGAGCAAGATATGGACCTTGAGGTTCTGCTCGTTCAACGGTTTAACCTGGCACTGACCTTAAACGGTACAAAAATTCTGAATTTATCCTGCTATCTAGGGCCAAGACCAAATGCAACAATAGCAGCCTGGCTCGATGGCTAGCTTAGCTCAATGAAGAACAGGCATTCACGGTCGAAGTGTTCATCCAAGCCATCTTGATAAATTCTTCAAAGCGCCACGTGCTTTTCACAGGACTAGCTTACGAAGCCTCTTGACAGCGAGAAGCTAAAGTCCATTTCGTCAAGCTTTTGGAAAGCGCGATTTAGGTGTTAGATGCAAATTGGAAATCAAGCCGTGGACAAACAAGCAAACTTCCAAACGATATCATGCAGACAAGCAGATCTACAAGAGACAACTGGTTAGTATAAGTCAATGCATATGTGACTTCATTCATTCCGCCTATGCATTCGATCACCGACTTGCTTTTTGTTGTAGCGTCGTCGACGTAGGCGCGGCAGAACCCTCGGACTCTCGAAGGGTGCTACGGCGGGCTGCAAAAGAAATGGGCTCCTTCCGACTCAAATGGAACTCACTCATAGGCAGTCGAAGCATTCGTCCGGATGCAGATGTACTCTGATCCAATTTCTAAAGCCATCCGGATGAATGCTTCAAGTACACATCAACAAGATGATCTGGTTTGATTTGGTCATAGGGAGTAGAATCATTTTTCCGTATGTCTTTGGCATATAATCTCAATGCTTCAACTCTGAATGTAGGAAATGCGCCTGTAAGTTGAGCTTGTTGGGATCGCTCACACTAGGAATCGGCCACAGCGCCCGCCCGTAGACCCTCTGCAAGTTGATTTTCGCGTTGACAGCACAGTCGAGGTCCGTTCACCAAAATCCTCCCGACCGTTTTACGTGGACATGGACGCTCGCAGATTGATCACCTCCCAGCATCCCAGATCAGGGCTTATTCTCCGGCTCTGGATCTGGTGCCAGAAATCTCTGGGTCTCATAGGCTGGAGCTCTTCGCCGCAAAGTGCAGGTGTAGCGGGACGATTTCGTCATGCATCGCGGAACGCATCACGTCTCCAGAATCGGTCCTACGACAGGGTCCACAGCGCCAGATTGCCAAAGATCGCATTTCAGAAAGGCGATTCCAAGCAGACCCTGTTTCAGCTCGCGGCAGAGGTCAGAGTGACGTTGGTTTAGGAGTTCCCACTCCGCAAGGCTGACGTGCGCTGCGCATCCGCGGATCCTGACGTGCTGCGCGGGGCCACGGGCCTGAAGGAAACGGCACTTGTATGGATCCTGATCGCAACAGATGTGGAGACTGGGTCGCCCGGATCCTTGGAAGCGCGCAAAGCTTGACCTGACGCCGGGTTGAGTGATCCTCGGCCCTTTGCCCCTGTTGGCTGCCGGTTTCTGCGCGCTGTGCTCGCTATGACGTAGCGCGCGCGGAGCTATGGCCCTCGCTCGCACCTCCGCTTTCTGGGTACGTCAGAGTTGCCAAACCCCATCTTGCTTCTCCTCCCGCGCGGCGTGGCTATCTCCGCCGCGAAGATCGTTCGCCGTTTTACTTCTTCCTCTCACCGGCTGCCTGGTCGCACGGAAGCACTCCTCATACCCTCTCGCCGCTATCTGCCTGCCATTGACCGACACGTGCATCCTTACTGTGCCTCACGCGCGATAGCTTGACCGGCCCCACTGCGCTTTGCCTCCACGATGCTGCGAACCCCCGCTTCACGCGCTGTCCTGCGTTCGCTGAATGCTGCTAACGCTCAGCACTTGCGTGTGTCGTTCAATGCCGCCGCCAGCAAGGCTCCTCTCGCATCAAAGCTTTGCACGCTGAGCAGCCGCCGGCAACCACAGAGTGCCGCCAGTGCGACACGCAAGCCAGTCGCAGCTGCTTTCGCCCAACGCCAGAGATATGCATCCACTCAATGGGACAAGCCGGACATCAAGGCAGAGAAGGAGGCTGCAGAAAAGACGCTGAAGGCTGAGCCGGAGCTGGTGTCATCGACGTCCTCAATCCACCCGATGTTCAGTGAGGTGGGCACACCGGAACCAGAGAAGGAGAAAGAGATGATGGCGGGCATCAAGCAGGACGTGGTATGTACATGCACATGCAACCTTATCATGACTCTTATCCTGACCGCCGACTGACACATGCTAGGAAACAATCAAAGACACATTCTCTCTCACTGAGGTCCCACGTCAGGCATACGTGCTTGGTCTGGCAGGTGTCCTCCCTTACCTTGCAACCTCGCTGTCTACCGTCTTCTGCGCCTATGAATTGAACCATGCCACGGCAGCGGGCTCCGGCACGATCATGTCTGCCCACACCTCGGAGCTCCTTCTGCATTTCCTCGAGCCGCTGCAGGTGGGCTACGGAGCAGTGGTAAGTCATCTCCTGTCTTACTCCGAGACAACATGCTCATTCCCGAAATAGATCATATCCTTCCTCGGAGCCATCCACTGGGGGCTTGAATGGGCTGGGTACGGGGGGTACCAGGGCTACAGACGATATGCAATTGGCGTCGCGGCGCCCGCGGTCGCGTGGCCTACGATCCTCCTGCCGGTCGAGTACGCGTTGATTGCGCAGTTCATGGCGTTCAACTTCCTCTACTATGCGGACGCGCGTGCGACGGTGCGCGGTTGGACGCCGACGTGGTACGGCACCTATCGCTTCGTGCTCACGTTCATCGTCGGGGCAAGCATTGTGGTCAGCCTAATTGGCAGGGGCCAGATAGTGGAGAAGGTCGGAAAGCTGCCCAACCCAGTTGACCGCGTGATGCAGCTCAGGGACAATGCGGAGGAGGCGCTGCAGAAAGAGGAGGAAGCACGGAGGGCGGCCATCGTGGCACGCGACGAGGGGGATGAGAGCGTGAAAATCCCCGGTGGAGACCCTGAAATCAAGTCGGGGCTGTGAGAGTGGAGTGTTGGGAGCGGATGCTTAGTAGACACGGGGCGTTCTGGGTGGCTTGGCGCGAGATTGGGCAACGCGAAGGCCCGCGCGAGGTGAAACACAGGTCGATACGAGGGCGCCGATATCGTGGGGCAGGGGTGCGGGAGCGACGTGTCGTTGGGGGGTATGCGCGGTAGAGGAGCTGTGGGAGGGGAACGGGGCATGCGAGGGTTGGGGAGCGCGATCTGGAAGCGGCGCGCGAATGCCAGCCCTTCGGCGAAATTTCTAATTATGCCACCTGGGCTTCTTCTCGTCTTCCAGACCCGTTTTTCTGTCCGCATGCTTGGTTTTTTTATGGGCCGGGAGCTCGCGCGGTTCGCATCCGCAGCCTGCCACCTTGCATGCCTGGATCGTCGGCAAACCTGCCACAGCTCGCGGACCCACCGGGTAGGCGCGTTGCGGAAGCCGGGGCGGTGTCGCTAGAGCGCTGGCAGCGTGCGCCGAGCCTCCTGCGAGCGTTGGGATCGCTGGATCGAGCAATCGCAGCGCCGAGCCCGCCGCGCTGGGCAAGCGATGGCGGTGGCGGCTGAACGGGGGTGTGATATCAGGCCCGTGGGGACGCGCGCGGCGACTGCTCACGTGGGGCCGCGACTGTGCAATGAGAGGCCTGCCGCGGGCGGCCGTGCAATGAGATCCCCTCATTTTCCGCGCCCCGCAACCCCGAGCCAAGCGTGCTCAGCTGGGAGCCCCGCCGGAGACGCGCCTGGGCTCCAACATCATAGCAGCGCACAGCAGCCAACGCCGCGAGCGGCTGACGCACAATCCACTGGCCCTGTGCCTTTTTCTTGCAGGCCACGCCGCCGTGGCTCTCCCAATTTCCTCCTGTCTCCTTCCTCAAGCCTTTAAGAGTCCACCGATTCACTCGCACCTTCTGCTCAACCACTCCGTATACCCGCGCCCTCCCCCCTTCTGCCCAAAAAGATACCCAGCCGCCGCGCCTCTTGTCCCTTTTCCGCGCCCAATCCGCCTTCTCCGAGATCGCCCGCTCCTGCAAGCCCACCCCCAACATTGCTCCCTATTTTTCCGTCTTACGCACACCTTAGCCGCCGCCGAGCGTGACCACCGGAAGAACTCCTGCGCGGCATTACAGAGCGGCCATAAATCAGCCCTCGCCCCGCCACGCGTGCTCCTCCTCAGCGCGCTACAACCGTTCCAGACGACCACCTCCTCGCGCTCCTGCTGCACCCACGCGCAGAGCCGACATCTTTATTCTTCGTCACCGCACACATCCGAAACAATGGCCGCCGCCATGGTATCGCAAGACGACCTGCCGACCCACGAGCCCAGGGCCAACCCGCCCATGGAGAGCGCCGGCACCGAGATCAAGGCGCGGCGAGGCAGCATGCGCCTGCCTCGCAGCGAGAGCTACGAGAAGCGCATGGAGCAGTTCTTCATTGGCTCCATTGATCAGGGGACCACGAGTTCGCGGTTCATCATCTTCGACGGCACGGGCACGCCCGTCGCGATGCACCAGATTGAATTTACGCAGAAGTACCCGGAGTCTGGGTGAGTTCTTCAGCCCTATCTGCCGTCTACCTTGTTTTCCCCAACTTTTTTTTTTCTCGCTGCACGGAGAAATTATGGCGCGCGGTGGTTTTGTGGGGCTCGCAGGGGACTGAACGCTGACATGTGATCGCTCGTGCAGGTGGCACGAACACGACCCGTGGGAACTCGTTCAAACAGTTAAGGAGTGCATCGAGGAGGCGACCAAGAAGTTCGAGCAATTAGGACACAAGGTCTCGGATATCAAGGCCGTTGGGATCACCAACCAGAGAGAAACGGTCCTGGTGTGGGATGCGGAGACCGGCGAGCCTCTGCATAACGCCATTGCGTGGCCCGACACGCGCACCAAGGGCCTGGTGCGCGATTTCAAGTCGAAGGAGGGCTCCGAGGTGCTGAAGGAGATTTGCGGCCTTCCGCTGTCGACCTATCCCTCGGCGGTGAAGCTCGTCTGGCTGATCCGCAACGTGCCCGCCGTGAAACAGGCCTACGACGAGGGCAAGCTGGCCTTCGGCACGGTCGACACCTGGCTGCTCTACAACCTGAACAACGGTAAGGAGAACAACATCTTCGTGACTGATGCCACCAATGCTTCTCGTACTATGTTCATGAACCTGTGGACGCGCGAGTACGATGACATGCTGTTCGAGTTCTTCGAGCTCGAGAGGAGCAAGCTCCACGTTCCCAAGATTGTGCCCTCGTCCTGCGCAACCGCTTTCGGCTGCCTGAGAGACGGCCCGCTCAAGGGCGTCAGGATTGCCGGCTGTCTGGGCGACCAGTCCGCTGCGCTCGTCGGCCAGCAAGGCTTCAACCCAGGCAACGCGAAGAACACTTACGGTACCGGCTGCTTCTTGCTCTACAACGTCGGCGAGAAGCCTGTCATCTCAAAGCACGGCCTGCTGGCGACCGTCGCGTACGACTTCGGGCGGTCAAGGAAGCCCGTCTACGCGCTGGAGGGCAGCATCGCCGTGGCCGGTTCGGGTGTGAAGTTCTTGATGAACAACCTGGGCTTCATCCGTGACTCGGACAAGGTCGGCGAGCTGGCAGCGAGCGTCGAGAACAACGGCGGCACCGTCTTCGTCACCGCTTTCTCCGGTCTGTTCGCGCCCTACTGGATCGACGATGCGAAGGGAACCATCTTCGGCATTACTCAGCACACCCAGCGTGGCCACATCGCGAGAGCGACCCTCGAGGCGACATGTTTCCAGACTAAGGCTATTCTCGACGCCATGGAGAAGGACAGTGGACACAAGCTCGGGGATCTAGCCGTCGACGGCGGCATGAGTAAATCGGAGCTATGCATGCAGGTAAGTCAGACAGAATCGGACCGCAACCGCAACCTTAATCCCTTCGTTTCCCTTGCCACGCCTTCAGATGAAGCTCGCGCAAGCACTTTATCGAGGCGAACCAGCCGATGAGATCAGATCAGTTACTAATTCGGTGCACTCTAGACCCAAGCAAACATCATCGGTATCCCCGTCAACAGGCCCTCAATGCGCGAAACGACGGCCCTGGGCGCGGCCATCGCGGCAGGCTTCGCCGTGGACATCTGGAAGGAGTTCGACGAGCTCAAGGACATCAACCAGAAGGACCGCGTCATCTTCGAGCCCAACATCAGCAAGGTCGAGAGCGCCAAGATGTTCAAGAAGTGGAGTCGCGCTGTCGAGATGTGCCGCGGCTGGCTAGACGCCGACGATGGCGCCGACGACTTCTAGACAGCTCACACCGGTGAGAAGAACAAAAGACGAAAAGCCGACGGGGTTTAGAGGCGCAGAAGGGAGCAAATGGTTGTTTAACGCAGTCATGATGATGAGCATTGCACATTGGTTCGCATCATTGGCATTTCCTTTTCCGTGTTGGCTGTTGGGAATTGCAACATTGGTCGTCGTTTCGCGAGGTGTTCTGGGTTTGTTGGATCGATTTTCCCCCTCTTTGGAGTTGAATACGCAGATACCTCGTCTCCGTACATGTCTTCAGCTTTACCGCATGTAGCTCGAAATAGTAATTCGAATGAGAAATCTTACAAAGCCAAGGCCTGTCAATCCGAGGTGGGATGCGTGTACGAAGCGCGCTCGCTCGGGATGCTCGTTTGAGCAGTCCCATGCGGAGTGTGAGAAAATTTCTCAGCCCAAAGCTTGCGTGGGTTCGGGAGGACCAAGAGAGCAATTCCGAGGCGGTTCCTCCCTCTCCCGTCCCGTCCGATGGCCTGCTGACCGCACCCGCAAAGGTAGGTCTGGCGGTGTGTGAGTGCCGATGGTCTGATCTTCGCGGGAGGAGCGTCTGGGATTGGGGATGAGGGGGTGGAAGGATTCTGATGTGCCGCCTCTGGCCGCTGACGACCACGTTGGGGCAGACGGCGGCGCGGGAGCTTCTTGGGCTCGCGGGCGGATGGCGCAGGCCCGCGTCCGGCAAAAGATGCATAAAACCTGCCCAACGCACCGCGCATGCAGTTTGCGGACCGGCGGGAGCATGCTTCCCCGTGTTTGGGGTTGCTCAGCAAGGTTCATCAATGCAGTCCTTCCCGGGGCTCTGCCGCGCCCTACGCATGCGGGCGCAGGCGCAGGGCTGGCAGCAGGCCCATCTACCTCCGACGGCGCGGGCTGCAGGAAACACGGCTCCAAACAGGCAGGGCGCTTGCGTTTGACATTTTCTTCGCAGGTGCTTCTTTCGACGACCTGCCCCATCGGTCTGGCGTGAGCGACGCACCGCTCGCGGGGCCTGCCCTCTGCTTGGCTGAAACATGCGGATCACAGCAGGGCTGGCATCAGATAGAAGGTTAGCAGAAAATCATACACAAAGCTGAGACGCGCGCGCGACCAATGGCGCCCCCGGGCCGCGCGAACATGGTCCACGTGGTGGCGCTCTTCAAGGCTGACGGTGCCTGTCGCATTGGAAACGAGGCGGCGGACGCGGCTTCTGGAAGGGGTCGCGGGCGAGCTGGCCGCTGGACGCTGGGCGCTGGACGCTGGCAGCTGGCAGCTGGCAGCGGGCAGCGGGCGTCGGGCGACAGGCGGCGGGCGGCGGGCAGGCACGGCCCTCGGACACGCAGGTGCCGCACGATCGCCGGCGCTGCGGGGAAGATTGGGCACGAAGGCAGCCAGGCAGTCGCGCGCCGGCAAGCAGCAGCAGCAGCAGAAGCAGCAGCACAGCCTCAACGGCGATCGTCGTCGAAACAGTCTTTGACGCAAGCGTCGAGAGCCGCAGGCACCACACCGCGCCAGCGCGAGGCGACGCTGAGGAGCTGGGGCGCCGCCGCTACTGCGGGCCTCGGCTGGTTTGATTTGGAGCTTGCGCGCACACGCTGCAGGGACAGGGCGGCCGGGGGCGCGCGGCGTCTCCTGCTTACTCCTAGCCTCGTCGCCAGAGAGCCTCAGAGCGGCAAAAATTTGAGTTCCAACGCTCCTGCGCGTCAACCTTCTTCGCATGGATCGCCTGGGTGCGCTCGCCCGCCAGCAACCACGCCATCTCATTACAACACCGCAGAGCTGCCTGTGTCATCCGCCATCTGATCGGTTTCAGGAGGCAAGATGCGATCGCGGCCTTACTCGTGGGCGCCCAACCCATACCACTCTCATCAAACCACCGCGAGCGCCAGCTGATGCCTCCCGACCGCTCCGCCGCGGCAGCTCAGGCCACGCCTCTCGCGATAGTCGCCCCTGGGCCAAGCCGCGTGCGCTCGTATCGGAGTCGCCGCCCGGCGCAGCCCCGCGACGCGCGCATGTACGAGTCCGCCGGCACCCATCACAAGACCGCCGCCCAGGGCCGCGACTCGCTCTCGCGCGTGCGGATCGACGGCGCCCAAGAGTGCGCGTCTGCCATTTCGCCGCCGGGCGTGCTGCTCAGGCCGCTTCCGCACCGCCCTGGTCCTGGCGCAGCTCCTGAGGCCGGCGCCTCGTAACTGGCCCACGGCCGAGCTTGCGTGCTGATCAGATTGCCTCCTTAGGCATCAACCGCCAGCCGATCCCTCACTGCCGGCTCTTCGCGTCGGTGTCGGGCTTGCTGCAGCCAGCGCAGACGATCCAGCGCGCTGGAAAGGCTGCTGCCAGATGTCGATTTGCACCGACCCGCAGCCTCCGCCAGCTTGTGCTGCTCGGGTGCCTACAGTAGCTCGGCCGGCCCGCTCCAAGCAGCTGCCACTGCCAACGTTCGCCCGCCCGCCCAGCTCCCCAACCGTGCGCGCATGGCCAAATAGACGCCGCCGGAGCGCCAAATCGCGTGCCGCGTCGTCCAGACCCCACGCGCGAGGTAAAAATCAGCTGTTTGGAGTTGGCCATGCCGCCCGCCCACTGGCCGCGCCGAGAACGAAACTCCCAGATCCCAGGGCCAGGGCTGCTCGGAAGGGACCGGTCTTGACTCGAAACCTGCCCTGAGCTTCGGCACGCGAGAGCCCTCTCCTCAGCGCTCGACGGGCATGGGCCAAAACGTTCTTGGCCGCGGCCCAGGCTGAGGTTGTTTGGCATCCGTCGTTGTCCGGAGGCACGCCCGCTTCCTCGTAACGTGTGCCATGGCGCTGCTCTTGACACCTGCTTGCCTTGCTTCAGGCCAGCCCCGGTCCCGTCCCGGCTGCTGACGCTGCAGTTGCAAATCACTCGCTGCTCGACCCTGGGGCAAATCATCGCCTGCAGCACTGCGTCAGGGCGCCAGGTAGGGGTGTGGGCTGTCCGCGTGGAATATTTTCCCTCTGATCCTTAAATTAATCAGCCAAAGGGAAACAGAGCCTGAAGCATGGCCAGCCTGGCGTCCAGACTCGCCGCTGCCTCTTCCAGAAGTCCTTTTCTCTTATGTCCGCCAATCAGACCGGCCTCGTGCTGTCCTGCTAGCGCTGTCGTTTCCGCGCCGTGATGCTTCACATCAGGTTGATGGCTAGCGTAACCACCGTACGATACACATAACTTACACACGCGCGCATCCCTTCCCGCTTCGGTGCTCTGGTCAATGTCCCTGGTTTTGACTTCCCTCTGCTCCTCGCTGCGCCTGCTCGTCCTCTGGCCCCATCGCACAAACCACTCGACGCGCACCGTTTTCGCTCATCGCTTCCTTCCACCCCCCAGCTCATCTGCACCCAAACCGCCACCACCCCTCCCTCTACCCCTCCCCCACTGTAACAGCTAGCACGCAGTGACACGGCGGAGTTCCGCGAGCCGACCGTTCCTGAACCCGACCTGTGCTTGCGCCACCTTTTCTGCAGCGGTCTGATTGACTTGCTCTTCGTACACCTCTTACGTCTTTATTCTTGGAATTCCGGGTTATGCGGTACCGCTAGCCCTCAAACCCTGCACCCGGCCTTCCAGAAGCTTCACACGTACAGACGGCGAACAGGCCCGGGTCCGCGATTTGTTGGGTTCGCCGTCGTCCGCCCCGGGAGCGCACGCGCACGCGAGCAATCTTCCCGTCTGGTGTATCTGCAACGGCGGCACAGGGCTGAGCACCGGCCGGCTCCCCAGACCGCGCCACCCATCACGGCATCCGCCAACCGGAGCAACGCATCTACGGTGGCCAAGACAGTGCGGTGGCCTAGGCCCTGAGGTAGAAAAAGATCGAATGGATACTAGCGTCATCCTTAAAGCCCTGACAACCACTGACCATCATCACATCAGATCCCCAGCCCGAGCCCCTCCCAGCCCTGTGCCCTGTAAGATGTATGCATCCGCGGCAAGGGCTGCGGAAGCTAAAAGCTTGCATGGTTCCCACTTTCCGCTAGCACAAGAGTCCATTCCCAGCATTCACGCCAGACCCATACATTGTCTTCGTCATAAATTCTATACCTAGTACCGTCCTGCCGCCATCCCGCCCTGCGCTTCATCACTTCCCTGCCATCCTGCTACCTGCTACCTGTTACCAGGCTTGCCACAACCTTTCCCTGCATCACACTAGCCTGCGAGTCTACCAAAGAGAAGGCAGCATACTCTGCCAGCCGACATCCCCCGACGGCCCTTCCCGGTCTGGTGTGGAAGCGAACCCAAAAATCAAGGCACGAATGTACGTACATACATAAGCCCTCCCGTCCTGCACTGTGCACCGGCCTGCCCTTATTGATCCTCCAGTCGACTCTCTGGGATTACTTGCGCCGCATCCGCCTCCTGCCGTCATCACCACAACCGTCAACTGCGCATTCTGCCTCTGGATAGCACCATTTCGCCTTCTCACACCGTCTGGGAAAGCCAGCGTGTTCCTGGCCACGATTCCCATTGCCGCCTGCCGTCCACCGATAACGGCTTGAATACCCACTCTGGGACGATCCTCTCTCAGCACACCACCTCTGCCCTCACGACCTGTCCTCCCTTGCTTGCGCTCCCCGGCACAATGTGTGACTATACCCAGGTCCACTACAAGTGCTCGCATCTGCGCTTTACCGTGCGCGCTTGGTGCATCAAGTACCAGGAGACGCACCGCAGATGTCCGGCCAATGTGGTCGCCATGTGAGTAGTTCACCGTACCGCACACCAAAAATCCGCCCCAACATACCCGCGCGCTTGTCTCTTCACGCAGGTGCCATGCCACGCAAGCAACCCCACAGATCACCCATCCAACCACATGACCGCATCAAAAATTGCGCCGCGAATGACCATGCTGATTTGTTTTTCTGTGGCAGAGAATACCGGCTGGATGAGCTATGCGGTGAGCAGCAACTCAAACGTGCTTTGCACGGGGAGGGACACGGCAGCTGATACATCATTTTTGTTTCCACTAGGCGACTGTCGCAGCAAGACCCAAGCGCGGACAGCAGTCGGCAGGCCCGCTGCAGCACATGTGTAGACTCTAGCCACACACTGGGAGCGAAACCAAAAAAAGGACAGAGACACGGCCGATAGCGACACGAGACGATGCATTCGAATTCGACACCGCGAGCAAGCGTACTATACCATGACGATTTGAATTACTCCCATCGGCGAAACAGCGGGCTCCACTTTGTGGATGGCACTGGGTGACCGGTTCTGGGGTTGAGGGCGTTTCCTTGGAGTTCTATATACTTTTTGGTCCAAATTTCCTATGGCAGCAACTTTTCATCTTACGCCTGTTTCCTATGCGCTCCCATGGGTTTCGCGGAGAGATTCCCCGCGTCAAATATTTTTGGTCTCCTTTTCCCGGATCATCCAACTTCCATCAGCTCCATATACGTCGACGTATCACTACTTGCGAGGAGAGGGCAGGTATGCTACCAATATCATGTCACATAGCCAAAAGCAAAGACAAGGATGAGATAACCCTACCGGCCCCCCTTGTTTCCGGAACCTTTCCCACTCCCCCTGCTTCGAAAAGTTTCCAGAAGCTCACCGTCTCATCACTGACAAAACAGGGGGAAAGAGAAGCAGCGAGAAAAAGCCGAGAAACGACGAGAGGACGACGAGTTAAAAAAAGGAAATATGACAGCTCGCAAAACGAAAAGAAAAAAAAACACAAGCTGCCTTGATACCCACTTCGTCCTTCCTTGTCCCCAGTCCATGTTACATAACGTTCTCGTTTATGGAACTGTTCCATCGTCGTTCATCCATGCGGATGGGGAGGGATCTTCCTTTACTGCCGGTCGCTTAGGCTAATGCAGGCCAACCTTCAAGGATCATGCTCTCAATGCCCGTGAGGGGTTAGAGCAAGCTGCAGCAACTACTGCATCGCATACACAACGCCCAAGTACGACGGCCGCTGGCGACTGGGGGAGCTGAAAAGGCAGGTAGGCCAACCAACCACGAGACAACAACGCACATCAGCGCGCGCGGCCGGATTAGGGAAGAGCAAGCGCTCTTCCGAGCGGTGGGCTGTGCTGGAAGGCTGGGAAGATTGCCACTACCACCTCAGCAACTTCATGTGCGTTTTCTGTAAGGCCAACCAAGATAACACCATGGTCGCGTCTCTGCCCGTGTTTCCACAGAACCGAATCCCAGACGTGTGTTTCTTTACTGGGGCCGTACGCGCGTCAACGAAACGGATGCTCTCTGAGTGGACAAGGAAAAAAAGAGGAAAAAATCATGTACCATGCAGGCTGGCTGCTTTATCCCGGTTGTGCATCTCGCCTTCATGCGCGTCAGGTTTGCATACATGCACGCACGCACGCCACCACGTAAGTCGTACTCTTTTTCCACCTCTACATACAGCACGGCACACAACTCCACATCCCCACACACACCGCCTCTGCACGAGTGGGAAGCGGGTGGGCCCCGGAGAAGAGGGGAAACACGCCGTTGTCGACGGCGACGGCTGCGCCGATTTGTTCGGTGTGTGTTGTCCGCCTTGGTTGTACAACAACAACCACACTAGAATGGAGGACCCACCGCTCTCGGCGGCGGGGGCCCACTAGCGGCAGATCTGGTGTTGCCATGGCGGCGGCTACTGCCTTTTCTCCTTCTCCACACACACACCCTCTCTCTCTCTCTCTCTCTCTCGTTCTCCGTCGTCGAGTTACGCCGGTCCGTGACGTTTTTCTTCTGTTCTGTGCGCTTTTCTCTTGCGGCCGCTGTTCCCCCACACAAGCAGACATGCACGAACGGTTTTGGGTCTCGATGCTGCTTCGATGATGCCGGTGATGCGTGCATGCATGCGTGCATCGAAGAGTCCTGCAAGCGCCCACACATGCGACGGCAGTTGGGAAGCAGAACGCTGGAACGGAGGGGAAGGGTGTTGTAGACGGATGCCGGCAGCGCTCGTTTCAGCATCCCGCCGTGCCAGCCATTCTGACCCGTTTCGTCTCGTGGATCATAGATCTAATCACCCAATGTCCACGGATCCTTGGTTGTCTGCCTACTTTTTTTTTTATCGCCCTGCTGCGCCTTTTTTCTCCCCTCTTGACTTTCCCGTCTCAAGCTGCGGCGACGAAAAAGCTGGGTTGGAAGGACAAAAAAAGATGGGGGGGTACGGGGTACGTTTTTTTTTTTTGTCCTTAAGGCTTCCCGCAGCATCTTTGTATCACCGTTGCACGTACCAGTTCCTTTCTCTTTGCTCCCTTTTGCAACGTACACTATCTCTGTGTACTACTAGCCGCGCCATTTCCCCTCTCCCGTTAATTTTCCTCTTCGGCACACACCGACTGTTCAGGGTCTGCTTAGCCGGGGGGAGATCGCGGTGGCGATTAAGGAACATGGAATGGTACGTGTACGTTTGTGGTATGTAGATCGACCACACGAATCGCGAAGCGCTCAAAAGCTGCTGGACACATCATCGGAGATCTGCAATTCTCATGTTTTGTGGCAGGGCTGTCTGGTTCGTGGCCTCTGACCTCGTTCTCGCATTGTTCTTTCCTTGTTCCTGTGGTTCTGTGGCCCTCCAATCTATCTGCTCTACCTGCTATCCCTTCCCTTGACGTTCGTGTGTAGCGTGGTACGTGGCGGAGCGGAGTATGCGAGCCTCCCTCCTCCGCCTCCCGCCACCTTCTGCTGCCCCGCGGCTCTTTCCGCCTCCCGCATGGTGTACAAGGCACAGGGAAAAAAGGACGACGAGCCCTACTGTGTCATGTTGACATGCTCACGCACAACAGCGCTGCGAGATGCCGTCAGGAAAGAGTTCTCCCGCGTTATTCAAGGCACACTTGACTAGCCGCCGTCCGAACAGGCGGTCTGGCGTCCTTTTTTTTTTTTTTGCACACATGCATGCATGCATGCGCCCAACGCAATGGTACATCACCTGCTTCACCTGCCTGCTAGCGTGCTTCTCGTTCTCTGCATTCTTGCTTTCCCGCCATCCGGACGGGGGTGGGGGGAAACGACGACGTCGACCACTACCACCACCCCCACCACCGCAACCACTTACGCAATCTGAGGCTGGCTGGGTAGGGGTTGAGGCGAGGCGAAGCGTTCCCAACTCATGTACAGGGCGGCCCGCTGCATCCGCTGCCCAACGCCCCCCTCGTCGGCGCCGGACACCAACCGTTCGCGGTAAAAAGTTCCCCTCTCGTCAGAGACAGGGCTCATCCCCCCATCGCACCCGTTTTTGCCTTTTTCCGTCCAGGCCTCTTCGCCTCCGTCCTGTTTGTCTCGGGTGTCAACGAGGGGTGTTGGAAGAACGGCGTCTCGCTAGCTTGAACGACGATCCTTCTCCTGCTGTGAGAGCCGTGATCGGGGAACGATTCGTTGATTTGCCTTTTTATTTTTTATTTTTTTTACCTTTGCTTCGCCTCGCCAGATTGAGGCTTGATCTTTCTCGGCGTGAGCTATTCTTTCCGTCTCGTAACCAGTTCCTTAGAGTGGAACAGGGATCATCACTTTTGCTATCATACGAAAGGTAACAACAATGATAACGGTGCTGGGAAAAGAGGGAAATCTTTTTAATCTAAGTTTAGAACCTACCGGAAACCGGTGAACCACTGATCTACGATGCCGACCATTGAATCAGAGAAAAGGGAACGCAGTGGCTGACAATGCTCGTATGGGATATGCCCGTGAAGAAGATCATTATCTCCCCAATTTGACAAACCGAGGCGGCTTTCGTTAGATGAAGGGGAAATCGAGCGAGGAGAGAAAAAGGGAAGGCGGAAGGTGATGCGCGCGTGCTTCCGCACGCGACAAAAGTTTAATTCAAAACAACGTTTTTTCGCCATCCTTCTTCTCCACAAGCGATCGCTGCGGATAATGAAGATCCGGCGTCTATCGAGTCACTAGCCTCGCAAGCTACTAGAAGAGTTCTGGCTGATATGTGCCGGCGAGGTCTTCACTGCCGCCGGCCGGCCGGCGAGCACGTACGGCGGCTGAGGTTGTTCGAAAGCGCCCACATCCGGCCGCCGTAGGTGACACAAACGAGGCGGGAAGAGCCGAGGACTTGCTGCCCATTTCCGCATCCGCCGAGATTCAGAGAGGAAGCGCGGGGGACGAGGATGGGAGATCGAACACTTCCTCTTCGATGTCATTGTCTGTGAAATCATTCGTGGACCAGGATTTTACCTACGATACACCGCTTCCTGCCCCGTGTTCTGGTTTTGCGGTTATCCCCTACTTCGGGTATGCAATACAGCTTTCCGTGATGCGAGCACAGTTCAAGGGGTAAAGCTGCGAATTCTTTTCAGTAGGAGGCAGCGCTGTCGGGTAGCAGGTGGCGAGATGAGTGACGCGCACACAGACGCACATAAACGTCGGATGGCGACCCGGATGGCGGAACCCAGGTTACGGGGATGTTGTGCTCCTATCTGCGGCAACAGAGCCAACGTGCAGTGAGGGATGAAGGCTCGCTGCTCCCACCCTTTCCTCTCTGGCCGAAGTCCCTCGCTCACCGCAGGCTTTGCGGGGTGATGAGGCGGTCCAATAGCGGACAGCTGGTTCGGGGCTCGTTTTCTGTGACACCACGACGGGTGGGCAGGATGGAACGGTTGCGACGGCGAGGATCGCTTGATCGTTTCATGGCCAAGGATTATTCTCCTTCCTGCGCTGCACCGGGCCGTCGTCAAGGATGCGGATGTGACCATGGATGACCCTTAATTCTTCCCGCTGCACGCCGTACGGCTGGAGGGCCCCTGTGAAGAGAGATTGATTGGGATGCTTGTGTCAGCTGGTGGCTGGCTAGAAACCCACCCCTCTTGCTGCCCTTGTTGGTGTGCATGCGCGGGCGCCGGGGACGACGGGATGACTTGCCCTGCTGTCATATACCGCGATACGAGGCAGAAGATGTAGCGAACAGACTAATGGCGGACCTTCATGCTGCACCTTGACGCTTCCAATACCAATGTCGACTTTCGATCATCTGAAAGCTCGAGCGGGGTGCCAAAGTCAAATGCATGTGGTAGATCTCGGATCAATCCGATTTGACTCGTGCAATCGACTCAGTCTGGAGGTGCTGATAGCCTCTTCCTGTCGTTGGTGGGAGAAAATTGGGACGAGAGTCTAGACCGGCCTCATTGCGCCCACCTGGCTCGGTTGGAGGATCACAGGGCAAAGGAAAGGAACAAATTGGAAGAGATTGGAGGTCGAAAATGGAAGGCCGGATGCCGTGGGCGAGGAATGCTTGTACAAATCCACGCGGATACGACGAGACAACTGGACTCATCTTTGCAGGTCAGCGGCCAATTGCTACGTTGCGCTCAACCCATGCGTTGAGATAGTGCGCTACTATCAAACTCACCTCTCCGCGTTGACCGGATGATTCTTCAGCCAGACTGTGCTTCTGCATGGCTTCAGCTGACGAGACTTTACAGCGTTTCTGGGCTTTGGTGGAGACGGTTGAGTTCGTGGGAGGCAGGATGCTTGAGCCGGCGGCCGCACCAATCAGTCACGCACGGCGTCTCTCCGAAGCGCGGGATGAGGGAGACCTGACGATGCGTTGGCAGACACGGCAGCTTCATTTCGCCGCAAATTGCCCATACAACTTCTTCGAGGCATCTTATCGCTCTGGCAGCGTCTCACGGAGCACCGTCGGCTCCGGAAATGGCATTAGATTTACCACTGGAACATCTGCAACGTCAAAGTCGTCTGACTTTGAGCAAGACGAGAAGGGAAAGTTGTAAAATTTTCTGAGCTGTTGCCGGAAAAGGAAAGGATAGTGACAAGACCACGGAGACAAATGCGCGTCGGGCGGCAGTCGGAAAACACCATAGATGGAGAAGGTGGCTGCACTGGGTAGACCTGCATTTCAGGTGATGCCAACGATAAGCGCCGGAAGAGCCCAACCGGGGACTTGAATGGAGGACCTGAGCGAGGGCCTGCAGCGGTGAGAGAGTTGGTGTATAGTTTTAGGCAGCCTGGGTGGCAGGTGATTCTCTGGCATTCCGGCCTGCGGGGTTGTGCGTTTGCGCCCAAGCCCGAGCCCAGGAGCGGAAGGCTTCCGATTGACTGCCGCCATGTGTGCCGGAGTGAGGCGGTCAGCGCTGTGCTGCACCGGGCCCGTCGGGCTGCGCTGGGACCGGAGTTCAAGCGGCGGCGCTGCTCGGCGAGTTCAAATGGTGGTGATGGTCGGTCGTGGTGTCGCGGCGGCGGAGGCGCCGCATGATGTGCGCCAAGCAGGGCCCAAAAAATCCCCGGCCGCTTCCCCTTTCCCTCGCCCCCAACAGCCATGGACGACAACTACTATGTCCTTGTGACCGGTGCCAACAGGTACGTACTCCGCTGAACGCTCCGCCCGCCTCGTATTGACCGGCTTTGCAGCGGCATTGGCTTCGCTATCTGCTGCCGCCTTATCGATGAATTCCTGCAGACCCGTCCGCAGTCGCAGACCCTCGTCCTGCTCCCCACCACGCGCAGCCGCGGCAAGTGCGATGACACGGTGAGGCTGCTGGAGGCCCACCTCCAGAAAGCGTCGAGGAAGGCCGAGAAGTCCATCCCCGGCATCAGCATGATCCTCCAGAAACGCGTCCGATTCCAGCCCGAGATCCTCGACCTCAGCTCGATTGTCTCTGTGCAGCAATGTGCCGGCAGGCTGAGAAGCGCGATGCCCAAGCTGGATGCCATGATATTCAACGCGGGGGTAGGCGGATGGACCGGTATCAACTGGCCCTGGGCCATCTACAAGATCCTTACGGACTGGGTGGCCTCCAACACCTGGCCCGTTGGCTTTAAGAAGGCTACTATTGGCATGCTCAACAAACCGCAAGCTGCGGCGAAGAGCTCTGATGGCGCCACCTGCAATGGCTCCGGAAATAGCCATGGAGACGCCAATGCTGCAGAGCCGCCGCTCGGTGAGATCTTCTGTGCAAATGTATTTGGCCACTACCTCCTAGGGCACTACTGCGCTCCACTGCTCTCGGCAGCCCGCCCTGACAGCGGCCGCATCATCTGGGTGTCTAGCCTTGAGGCATACGCGTCGGAATTCTCCTTTGCCGACTTCCAAGGCATCAAGTCCGACCAGCCGTATGAGTCCTCGAAACGCCTCACGGACATCCTCGCACTGACCTTCGATTTGCCATCCACGAGCCCTTGGACCTCGCGTTACATATCTATTGGCAATCAAGCGGCCGCAGAGGTACCGGCGGAGAAGAGGCCACGCATGTACCTCTCGCACCCGGGTATAGTTATCACGGGAATCTTCCCACTGCCATTCCCTTGGCTGTTAACCTACGTGTGGATGCTCGCAGCTTACGTCGCTCGCTGGCTGGGCAGCATATGGCATCCTGTGCGCCCATACCCAGCGGCTGTTGCCCCAGTCTGGCTGGCGCTGGCCCCGCAGGAGACACTCGACAACGCAGAGGAACGCGAAGGGAAGGGTAAATGGGGAAGCTCGACGGACCGCGCAGGCCACGAAAGGGTGTCGCGTACAGAAGTCGAGGGTTGGGGTTGGGGTGGCGTTCTCGGAGAAGCCACGAATAGGAAAGGACGGAAGCCAGGCGCCGTGGATTTGAAAGACGGAGACCGGGAGAAGTTCGAGCAGCTGGGAAGGGAGTGCTGGAGCGAAATGGAGGAATTGAGGGAGCAGTGGGAAAGGAGGGTCGGAAATGCGGTTTGATCTTCGATCTGACGCATTGCACCCCGCGACTGCATGCAAAAATAGACATAGTAATGGTAATCCTCCGCATTCCTGCGCAAAACAAAAAGAACTGGCAATCTAATGCACACCGGGGGCGCCGGCAGGAGCCTTCCCCCGCCAACTTTGAAACCCTATCGTTAACACAGATTTTACTGAGGGTGGGTAAGGCAGACCTGCTGTTGCTGCAGTTCCCGTGTGCCCAACAGGTCTGGCATCAGCTGCGGCGATCGGTTCTCGACTGTCCGCCGGCCGGGGCGCGCAGTGGAATAGGCAGCTGATTCCACGGCGACACAGGCTCTGTGCTGACAGCGCAGCAGCGCGAGGAAACTGGGCCGGGCTCCGACAAGGGCAAGGCGCGGGATGTCTGCTTGATCCTGCTCAACACCTGCACGGAAGGGCTAGACGCATGCCGGGCGCAGCGGGGAAGCGTGGGCACGCTGCTTGCGGGAGGCCCGCTGGCCGACCACGGAACTGGGAGAGGCTCTGGTCTCTGCTCGGACAGCGGGGAGCTCGCGATTCGGCGGCCGTCGCACGGCAGGTCGGCGTCGCCGGGTGCGGCTGACGTGGAATGCGACACGAAGCCGGGGAGGGCATAATGGGTTGGCCCTTGAGGCAGACCTCGCCGGCGCGGAGGATGGCTTCGGCGGCGCTGCAGAAGCGTTTGGGAACTGCCAGGCGGCACGAAGAGTGCGTGAGCCGGGCAGGGCTGGGCCGGCTGGCCTCTCGGAAGAGCTGCCTTGCCACTAGGCAGCGGCAATCAGCGCAAGCTCCCGGGTCCCCTGTGGATCCGAAAGGCAGTTTGGCGCGACTGCCCAGGCAACCGGATGCGCCGTGCCCGCCCAACGGCCGATCATTAGAGATTTTTGTGGAGGCAGCGGAGTGCCGGAAAGGGGCAGAGCTGGACACCTGGACCCGCTGAAATATTTAGCTCCGCTGGCGAATTTGCGCCTTCGCACGCGACTGCTTCCTCCAAATCCAAAATAACATCTGCTCAGCTCCCAAGACAAGCCTCTCCTGCCCTCACTTGCTCCATTCCTGCCGCCTGCCTGCTGCCCGGTGCTCGCCAGCTTCGTGCTTCCCCTGAACCCGCTGCCTTTGTCCGCGCGCTCTTTGTCGCCCACGCCGCGCCCCGCCGCTCAGCTCCCCCCCGGACCCCTATCGCAATGGAGCCCACCAAGCCTTCTGAGGTGCTTGCGAGCGACTTCCCGCCCTGCTATTAGCCGTGGAAGCCCAACTATAGCACCTAATCTAGCGGGTCGCTAAGATCAAACATACCCTCGCCCGCTGCGTCGGTCGCAACCACGCCAGACCAGGTCGCTCGCTCGCCCGCGACCGAGTTATACTTCCACCCTCAACACCGCTGCCTCTCTTGTTCTCTCGCCTGCTCATGCACCTATGCGCTGTCAAGAATGCCGATACGCATGCGCGCCCCGGCCAACCACTCCCGCTTGCCTTCGCTTCGCCGTGATACGCAGCACTGTAAGTCGTCCAACAAAGCAGCGCATTGCAGGCGGCGGGCCGGCATTCCACCTGCCCAACCACCGTCGCACGCGTCGTCTGCGCCTGTCTTACTGACCACTTTTGACTGCAGAAAGCGCAGGCGTGTCTCGGCTCAAAATCGTCTTCACCTTTCTTTCTCGTCGCTCCTTCCGCACCCCGCCAACGCCCGCCTTCACCAGCGTGACCTTTCAGCATGGACCAACCCGTTCCTTTCACCTATGAGCACGGCGCTCTGCACACTCCAACTCGAGACACGCTGCTCCCCAGTCCGACCACGGCCCAGCCGAAGTCGGAATACCTTCGCCAGAAGCTTCGCGAGCGGCGCGAGGATCTCGGAATGACCGATGACTCTCTCCGCCAGCTCAGTCTCTCCGAATCCAAACGTGTGCGGGGAATGGACGATTACATATTCGAATCCGAGGAGGACCACAAGAAAAACCGCCGCAGGCAACGTGGCCAGGCCAGTCGTGTCTCGAGCGCAGTCTCACAATATGCTGGTGCCAACTCTTCCAGGTCCCAAAGCTACAGCATGGGGTCGCGCGAGCAGCAGACAAGCATGGACAAGATGAGCAAAGACAACTTCGACCTCAAACTGCGCCTCACTCTGGTCGAGGAGCGGGGTCATCGACTGGAGACCGAACTGGAAGAGGCTTTGGAGAAGATCGACATCCTGCAGGCGACCGAAGAAGAGCGAGACGAGCTGCACGAAGAAAACGCCGCTCTCTGCGATCGCGTCGAAGAGCTCCAACAGTCCAACGATGCTTGCGAACAGAAACTGAGAGACTCCTGGAGAATGAATGGAGAAGTCTTCGCGGAACTGGAGAAGCGCGACGTCGCCATCAAGGAGGCTCTTGACATGTACCTCGAATCCGAGCGTCGGATGCAGAGCCTTGAAGCAGAACTCGCCAAATACAAAGCTTCTCCACGGCGTTGCGACTCGTCTTACTTCAGCGCCGGTACCGAGTCCGCTGTAGCGAGGTCGAATGAGGAGTTCAGCAGACCATCAACCCGCCAGCGCGGAGCTCTACGCGATGGCTATGACAGTGCGCCTTCGTCCCCAGAGCGTCGAGATACTTTGCCCGACCTGGCCTCGTCACGTCCACTCAACCCACGATATAGCAGACTTGTTCGAACCATGTCTGCGGGGGAGATGCGCATGAACCACCTTCGAGAGCGCGCGACCACCGCCAATGCTTCAGAATCCGCCATAGACGATGTGGAGCTGAGCCGTTCCTCACCGGTGCAACGTAGGCGCACGCTTCGGCGCGCTTCAGGAAGCCCTCAGATGGACCGCGCTTCGGTCAAGACATCCAGCTCAAACCAATCCCGAGGCTTGCGAAGCGTATATCTTGATGGCGAACGGGAAGAAGACTCGCCCGCGCTCTCTGATAGCATTCGAGCTCCTTCAGATATTTCACAGGATTCGGATCTGAGCCCGTCTCAGCGCCTTCCGGCCACCACATACGAGCGGTCCGGCCGCCGCTCAGGTTCCCCAGCATCTCCTTCTCCGCTTGGCTCTTACCATGACTGTGGGGACGATGTTGATAGCGTAGCGGACTCGGAGCATCCAGAAGGGTCGGTGCTCAACGACGACAACAAAGACACGAGGAGCGACATGACACAATTCGAAGAGGAAGATTTAACGACACCGACGGCAAGCGAGACACCAACCATTCCTACCGAATACCGGCCTGGCCAGTATCCACAATGGCCAGGCACTGGTGGCAAGTACGGTTTCGGTCGGGATTTGTTCTTTAACGGAGACGGGTTGGATGACGTCCCGAGGGGCAGAAGATAGGGACGATGCATTCGATACGGTGTTTAAGCGGTGGATTTTGGGGAGAGCGCCTGCATGATCAATGAATTTCGGCAGCGAGTAGCTGCTTTTCTTTCTATACCCTGTTATTTCTGTCATGGGAGAGAATGGCGCGGGATGGGAAAACGGACATCGGATGGGACCGAGGAGTTTCTACACGGATGACAAAAGCAACTTGCTGTGCTGTTCATGGCTGCATAATAAGCAACAACCCTAGAGAGACCAATAGTGCTAGTTTTGAACTCTTGCGAACAGTTTCTCCTTGCCGTAGCCGTGATGTTGTGGACGGGACAGCGTACAGACGTAGAGACGGTTTTGAGCCAGTGCAGCATGTCGTCCCCGGTTGTTCGTGAAAGCATACGTTCACTATGCACATTTTGTATTGGTCCTGCCTTCTGAGTTCTTTGAGCGTTCTAGACATGTGGTGGTGTTTTGTCGCGGCGCACGTGCAGGCCGATCAGCGAGCCCCCCCGTCGGCGGACCGCAGCTCCAACACGCTACGTAGCTCTCACCACCAGCCTCCCAACGCACTCCAGCAATGCTTCGGCGCGAGCAACAATGCTCACCTCCGGCTTCACCAATGCGCCCGTCACGAAGTTCCTCGTCTTCTACACGGTGGCTGCCGCCTTCCTGGCCAGCATAACCGACTCGCAGTACCTCCTCTACATCCAGGTTGTCCCGCATTTGTGGGTGCACCGCCAGTTCTGGCGCCTCTTGACATGGCAGGTATGCATGCGGAGCCCCGTCAGAGCAGAGAAGCTGTACCACGGCGCACCAGAGGACCACAGAGCTAACAAGAGAGCACAGGCGTGCTTCGCGAATTCCACTGAGGTGTTGTTCGCCGCCATGACCTTCTACCACCTGCGCGTCATCGAGCGACTGTGGGGGTCGCGCAAGTTCGCCGTGAGTCCTGCCCCTCTCCAAACACGCCGTCACGGATCTCGCGAGCTAACGCCCTCCCCGCGCAGTCCTTCATCATCTCCACGCTCCCGTACACGACCCTCCTGCCGCCCCTCATCCTCGCCCTCGTCGTCCGCCCGCTCACCTTCAACCACGCAAACTACCTCCCCGCGGGCCCGACGCCGCTCCTCTACGCCATCCTCGCCCAGTACCACGTCTCCGTGCCCCGCACCTACAGGTACCGGCTCGCGGCCAAGGCGCCCTCGGCCACGGCCGCCAACACGACCGCGAACACCGACTCTGGTAGTAATAGCCGCGGCGTGCTCGACGATGTCAGCGTCACGCTCTCGTCCAAGACGCTACACTACCTCCTGCCGTTCCAGCTGGCGCTATCGGCGCTGCCGGGCTCGGCCGTCGCGGCCGGCGTCGGCTGGTGCGTCGGCTACGCGTGGCGCAACGAGGCGCTGCCGTGGGCCAGCGGCTGGCGCGTCCCGGCCTGGGTCGTCGGCGAGCGCAAGGCCGAGGGGGGCGCGAACGGTGGCAGCGGTGCTGCCGGGCGCCGGGAGTTCGAGGGCCTGCGCCAGCGCATGGAGAGGGAGCACGGCGCCGCGGCCGCGACGGGCAGGGAGGGCGGGGCGGCGCAGGCGGAGGGGGATGCGAGGAGGAGGGGCACGCTGGGTGGGATGTTGGCGCGGCAGTTTGGCGGTGAGGGATAGGTAGGAAAGACGTGCAAGCAGGTCACCCGCCAGAGCAGCCAAGGCGTCAGGTCGCCTCAGGCTTTGCAGCGACATGAGGCTGGCTGGCGACGGGCAGATTGTGGAGCGGTAAGCATCTATGGCGTCGGCTTTTCAGACTAAAAAGGACTATCTAGAGCGTTTTTACATTGCAGGAGTCAAAACCCCGTTGCCGCCTCTACTCAGATCCGCTGATACTTGCTCTTGATGGTGACAGGAAACAGCTATGTGCTGAACTCATCCGCATCCACTGCTGTTTGGCCTACACATTGATTGCTCCTCCGGGAAAGGAGCCAGTTGGAATTACCCAATGGTTCCTCAGCCCAATCCTTTCTGTGGACTTGCACCTTGGCCTCCGGCTGCGTTTGGGGGCCGCTCCCAGGGTCGTCTCCGATGTATACTCATCCATTTTCTGCTTTCGTTCGATGCTCCGTCAATCTTCTCCACATATTGCTTTTGCTTTCTCTTAACCCTTCCCGGTCACTCGACCTCCACGCCTCGTGACGAGAATGCCTCCATCCTCCGATGACGCAATTGGGATAGGGTCCAAAAAAAGGCTGAGTAAGGTCAGCCTCGCGTGGGGTGTCCTGCGCGCCAAGTCCTGCGCTGCCTCCACAGCCGCCGCCTTAACTACGCCGCAACGACGAAAAGTTCTCGCTGCGGGAGAGCCGGGAATAGGCGCGCGCGACTGTGTTCGCGGGGCGCCAAACGGTCGCGGCGCTCCATCGCTTTGATAGAGACGATGCGATGCTCGCTATTGGCTCGCGAGCCGCTGACCAGCTCTTCAGACCCCACGGTGCTTTGCCTCCTCCTTACCGAGCTTATGTTTCCGGTCGCACCGGCTACGTAGCTATTTCAGACTGCCGCCAGCCGAGAGGAGGCAAAAAAGCCACCATCGATCGTTACTCGTCTCACCTCAGCCCGTGGGTGGCCGGGGCAGTACACGGGGGTACATGCTGCCTTCCTGTAAGGTCCCACACCAACGGACGCCCGACGCCACTGCCTCGGTGCTTGGTACGCGTATTTGCTGCAGGAATGGCGGCCGGCGAGTCCACCCGGGTCAAGCCTGGGGGACTTTGAGCCGCACGTGGGAACACCTCGAGCACAAGTTTGCCCGCCAACACCTTCGTCCACGGTGTGTTCAGATGCACGGCGTTTGCTTCCGCAGGCGGCCACCTCGTCACCCGAACCGGATCTATTCTATTGCAATTTTTTTTAACTCTTTGTTTATGCAGCAGTGCGGCGTTGGTCCCCCATGTCCAGCGGCTACGTACGACCCCGTCTTCCACTCGCGCCCGCGAGGCTCTGCGGCGCAGCAACAATACCAACCCGTCGCGTCACACACCCCCCAGCCCGCTCTGCGTGAGACCGGGTGTGGTTGGGGGCATTGGCGATTGCCTTGCCTCCCAGCCGCCAAATGCATCAGCACCGGGCTGCCTTTTTGCTCCCGTTGGGGAAATCCCGTGGCCTTGCGCAGACGAGCAAGGCTCCCTTGTACCACCGGGGCACCTACGCCGCCTCCTCCCAAGCCTCGAGGACCTGGTCCGGTGTTGCTAATTGGGGGAGGGCGAGGGCGCGAAGTGCTGAAGTGAGGTTTCAGATGACTATGTGTGTGTGCGTGCATGTCAAGGGTTGCTGCGTGGGAAGAGGAGGTGCGGTAGGGGGAAGGATGTGAGTGGGCTGCTGCGGCTGGTGTAACGCTTAGTGGGCGTAGGTGGAGGGCGAGAGTATATGTAGAGAGAGTTGGGGCGGAATGTGGTGCTGGCTTCTGCTTTCAATTGTGTCCTTTTTTTTTTGTCTCTTCATCCTTCTTCTTCTTCTTCTTCTTCTTCTTCTCTTGCTTCTGTTGATTTGACGCCTCAGTTCTATAGTCCGCAGGGACTTTGCAAGCAAAGATGTCACTTACAGCGCCTTACGATAATGCCATGCGCCTTGGTAAGAATATCTTTCTGTTCAACTTTTGCTTTCTCAGACACTTCTCCAGCCCCACTCTCTGTTGTCGACTAATGCATCATCAGGCCAAGGCTTCAACACATATACCCAGGAGATCCGCATAGAGAACGCGGTCTCCATCAGCAAGAAATCGCTGCCCGCCGCTAAGCTTGCGGCTCCAAAGGCAGTCAAGAAGGACGCCCTTCTGGCTGTTCCTGCGAAGGACGTCCCCGCAGTGGCGACGCCTCCGGTTACTCCTCCCCCGACGAAAAAGGTAGAAAGCCAGAGCGAGCCCTCAACGCCGACCCCCGCACCAAGGAAGTCAGCCGCCGATGCTCAAGACGTGGGCGGGCTCCCTGGTGTCGGAGAGCTGCAGAACCGCGCCCTCCCATCGCCGGCAGCATCTATCCTTGACTTCGACGACTCCGTTGAGACGGCGGTCTTCTCCCTCCCCGACATCGACGGCGCGCCTCCGAACCAGACGGTGACCTACAGCACACGCGCCATCGACAACGTCAGCGATATCATGGACGCGCTGAACATCTCAACGGCCATGTCCATCAAGTACGGCACGATCCACGGCAACGCCTCGGCCGGCTTCGTCAACGAGAACAAGGTGCTCGACTCGCAGCTCAACTACATCGTCTCGGTCAAGGTCAACAACGAGAACTGCCTGTCGTCGTCGCACCACCACTCGGCCGGCGACATGGCGTTCAACCCGGTCGACGACATGCCGCCGGAGCGCTTCACGGACGTGTACGGCGACGCCTTCATCTCGGGCTTCCTGGAGGGCGGCGAGTTCTCGGCCGTCATCTCAATCCAGGTGGCGGACCGGTCCCGGCTGCGGCGCGTCAAGCAGGCCGTCGACCTGGCGCTGGCGGTGGGGCCCACGCCCGTGTCGGTCGGCGCGTCCGAGAGCGTCGAGTCCAACCACGCCGAGGTGCTGCAGGACACGGAGATCACCATCAGCGTCAACTGGACCGGCGGCGGCGACATCAAGAAGCCCGAGGTGCCGTGGACGCTGAACACGGTCGTGGCCGTCGCCAACGCGTTCCCATCCATGGTGGCGCGGAGCTCGTCCAAGACGGCCGCCGTGCTGACGCGGTACGAGAGCCTGCGCAGCTTCCAGGCGTGGAAGTGGCGGATGGAGGCGAAGCAGAGGGGCTGGGTGGACAGGCTGCAGCAGCTGAACTATACGCCGTGCTCGCTATACACGGCGGAGCTGTTCGATGCGCTGATGGCGTACAAGAAGCTGTGGAAGAAGATCGGCGGGAGTAAGTCGCCTCGTCCGCCACCAGAATTCCGTGCTGACCGGCGCAACAACAGTGCTCAAGGACCCCTCGAAGTGGCAGGCCAGGAAGCCGGTGGCCAAGATCAAGAGCCTGCCCGACGGACACGATATCCTATACGCCTCGCCGACGGAGGCGCGGAAGCCTTCGTCTTCTTCCGCCCCTGCATCACCGAGCGCTCTCGCCACCGACATCCAGGAGCGCAAGCACACCTTCGACATCGACGACCCGCTGGTCCTCGAGGGCCGCACCCTCAAGGAGCTGAACACGAGCCGCGAGCCCGTGCCCGTCGACCCCGTCGCGCTCAACGAGGCGCGACTCCTCTGCCGACAGGCCATGACGCTGATCACGGAGGAGGTGAGCCGTGCCCCCCCCCCCCCCCCCCCCGCGCCCAACACCTCACCAACCTTATCACCCCGTCCTTTCCATTCTTCCCACAAGAAAAAGAAAAGAGAACTCGACGCTGACCTCTTCTCCACCCACGCAGGCCGCCCGCCTCGTCTCCCACCCCGAACTCGCCTACGCCGATTTCAGCAGCCTGACCCAGCGCACCAAGCTCAAGCGGCCCAACTACGCGTACCCGGAGGTGCTCGCGGCGCGCCTGCCCGTGCCGCTGCGCAACGACGCGCTGCCCACCGCCTTCCCCGCCTCGGCCGCCGCGCGCCTGACCCAGGCCTTCGCCCGCGGCGACGACCTCGCCTGCGTGCTCGTCGGCGACGAGCCGCACCCGCACCGCTCGTACAAGGCCTTCACGTCGCTGGCCATGGGGCTCCCTCCGTCCGCCTCAGCCTCCTCCGGCGACGCGAAGGAGGGCGTGGCTGCCGCCGCCGCCGCCGACGACGACGACGAGATCCCACAGCTGGCGCGGCTGAGCCTGCACTCGTACCACCACCACGTGCTCAGCCTGTCCAGCTTCTCCAAAGCGTCGGCCCACGCCATCGGCGGCATCGGGTTCCGGTTCGTCGGCGGCGGCGGGGGGACGAGCAAGAAAGCGGCGACGGAGAAGGACGACGGCTGCACGCACCACGCGGGCGCGCCCAGCTTCCACACGCTGTCGGCGTCCGGGCGGCCGTCGTGGGCGAGCCTGGAGCTGGCGGGCCACCCGGGCCACCCGGCCGTCGAGATCGTCGCCGTCGAGGTGTACTACGTGCCGCGCAGCCACCGCGTCGCCGGGCTCGCCTTCTTCGACTCGTTCGCGGGCAAGGTGGCGGAGCGGCTGGCGTGGCGGCAGTGGGAGTGCGAGGAGGATGGGGGGAGCAGGCGGCCCCCAGAGGGGCTGGTGACGGTGAGGCAGGAGCCGCCGAGGGATGGGGCGAGGTGGTGTTTTGCGGGGCTGACGGGCGAGTGGGACGAGAGCGTTTGGGGGAGCGTGTTGGCAAGGGTGGGGGCGGTGTGGCGGAGGGTGGAGGAGGAGAGGGATTTCGAGGTGGGGTTGTGAGGGGGGGACGGTGAGTGGGAAATGGGAGGGGCTGCTAGTGCTGCTGCTGCTAGCGAGGTCTTTGGGCTGCCGTGCATTGCAGTGTACGTGGAGCTGCGTTGGCGTGGGTGGTTGGCCTGAGATCCGGGGATCTGGGGTGCGGGTAAGGTACGTCTACGTACCTGCCCGGCCGTTGTGGAGAAGGTTGCGAGAAGGTTAAATCTTTTTGGGTTCGTCCGGGCGTCTGCGTTCTGCATGGCTAGTCAGTGATTGGGCGATCTGGAGGCGATCATCATTGCTTGTTCGTCGTCTCAGTTTCGGTTTGAGTTTACTTCAGCGTCATCAGGCGAGCCGGTGGGCGGTGGGCGTTGTGAGCTCTCGTGGTCCGCTCGATGCTCTCCGCTTTCGGGGTCGACCGGTGGATGTTGTATTCATTTTGTTTCTTCGGTTTTGATCGTATATCTCGTATGAGGCATGTCTCACGGGAAAATTGGTGAACGCCCCTCTCCAGCAAATGCTCGCACGATGTTTGTCACATCATGATACCCCCCTTCAAGCTTTCGAGTCCTCCCTCATCTGCTTCATGTTCGCCACCGCCTCTTCCGTACTCCACCCCGCTTCCAATCCTCTCAACAGCAGCTGCTGCTCGCTCTCCGGCGCCATCCCGCCCGGAGCGGGCGGACGCCTGTCCAAATTAGTCGGGAAGGGGTATCCCTCCGCCATCGCCGCCACCAGGGCCTCCACCTCGCGCACGTGGCCCTTCTTCTTCATCTCCTTGACCTCGTCCCAGCACTTCTCGACCAGGGGCAGCGCGTCGACCGTCTCCATCGGCTTGCCGAACGCGGAGCTGATCTGGACCAGGTTCGCGCTGCGGTGCACGTCCGGCGACTCGTTGGCGCCGGCGGCGTGGAACAGGGCGGGGCTGAAGAAGACGCCATCGCCCATCTGCAGCGGCAGGCTGACCCAGCGCGACAGGAAGTACTCGTTGAACTCGCCGCGGCGGTACGCCATGTAGCCCTCCGGGAAGCGCTGGCTGAACGGCAGGAAGCGCGTCGGGCCCGACGACAGCGGCATGTCGCTGTGCGCCACCGCGCCCTGCAGCGTCAGCAGCTGGCTGGCCACCTGCATGGCCTTGGGGAACTGCGCGCACGCCTCGGCCGTCTGGAAGCCCAGGTGGTAGTCGCGGTGCGAGACCTGCGGCGCCCCGCCCGGCCGCACGATGTTGACCTGCGCCGTGACGCGGTAGGCTGGCCCCAGCCAGGCGGCGCAGATGTGCGAGAGCCACGGGTTGGAGTAGTAGGTGCAGAATGATTTCGGGTCGGCCAGGCCGTGCTTGCTGAAGGAGTTCCAGATGCGGGAGTTGGCCGAGCCGGCGGCGAAATGGTCGCCCTTCGTGCTGGTGGCTTCGGAGGCGATGATGGCGTCGTAGGCCTTGTTGGCGGCCTCTATGACGGAGAGATCGGTGTAGAGGTTCTTGACGGCAAAGACGCCCGGGCCTGAGAGGAGGACGTGGTTCCACTCGTCCTTGAGGCGCTCGACGGCCGAGGCATCCTCGTGGGCATACGAGGACAGGTCGTACACGGGGACGTTCTTCTCGACGAAGGCAGCAAGCGGATAGTCCTCCTGGGTGACGGTCTGCTCGCGGAGAGCGGCAAGCTGCTTCACGGGGGGGACGTCGTCGATGGTCCACACGCGTGATGGAATGGAGCGCTTTGCGGACCCGTTGGTGCCGTTGGTGTGGAGGCTCGCCATGTTGTGTTTTGCTGCGTGGCTGCAGCGCAGCAGGGAACACAATGCACTGGACGGCGATATGGCTGGTGTGCGTGTGCAGCGCAGTGAAGGGGTCAGAGAAGCGATAGCGGCGCGCTTCATGAAGCCGACAGGTGTCTGGTCCTCGACAGCGCTCCTGCAGCGGGCCCGGCTCTGCTTATATGGTCTTCAGCGGGATCCCCGCATCCCAAGTCTGCTGAGCGGTCTGCTGAGCGGGTAATGCTTGTGGAAGGCACAGTCCGACGGCTGAACGGGCTCTCGTGGCATGACGAAGCCGGTGGTTGGAGGTGGAGAAGACGATGTCGCTCTAAAACTTCCGCATCGGCTCGCCGCCGCCGGGTTAAGGTTTCCAGATTGGCGAAGTGGTTGCCGGTGGTGGCTCTGCGCGGGCTGCGGGCGGCCCGAGGGCCGTCTCGATGCGCCCTGGAGTCCGCGGTGATGCAGAGTGAGGTTGGGCGGGAGCGCAGCGGCCCCCAAGGCGGTTAGGCGCAGCTTATGAGCTCGAGAGTCGGCGGACGGGCCAGGCGCGCAGAGGTCGTGCCGGCCTCACCTCGCACACGACGTCCTTCCCCATGCAGCACCGCTCCTCGTATGTACACTTCCCGCCCCGGCGCCGCCTCCTGCAGCGATGCATCTCGAAGCCGTCGCTTTACGCGCGTACAGCGCCGCCCGGGGTGCTGGCTGGGTAAATGCATTCGCAGCTGCAGCTCGCATCCTCCGCCTCAGGCCGGCCGCATCACGGGCATCAGCACGGAGATTGATGCTGCTTGCGCGCTGGTGCGCTTGGGCTGAGCGCCCCAATCTGCGGCGGCCGCCAGCGCCATCGCCATCGCGACTCCGCGCTGGCGGGCTGGCGGACTCCACCGCGACGCCCGGCTGATCGCCGGCGGCGGCGCCCAGGGTCCAGCAGCCCGACCAGTCAGGGGCGCTGCGATATCACCGGGCATTAGTCTTCGCATCTCCAAACAGCTTGTCAGGCTTGTTTCGCAAACTCCAGAGGTACCAGACAACCGGCCGGCACCGGGATATCCCACGATGCCTTGGCGCCCAGTCGCGACGCCGCTTGGCGCACCGCAGTTCGCAGCGCCGCCGCGCTCCAATTGGAAGGCCTGCGCCGACAGGCACCATCGCCGCGTGGGTGGCCAAGCAGCCAAGACACAAGGCGAGGGATCCTTATCTTGCAACAGGCGCGGCTGGAGTGGTTCTGCGATAAACCCGGCTGTTTATAACGGCCGGCGTACGAATTTTGCACCCTCGTCAGGATCAGCCAGCCCAGCCCACGGCCGCCCTCCGAGCTTAAAGACCTGACCGGCCTCCAGCGCCAGAACACCACCAGCGCCCGCCCTCACGATCATGGCCTGGATCCACAATGCCAACCTGCGCGTGGCGCAGAGCCCTGTGGGCAGGTATTTCCGCCTGGAGAATAGCGGCCATGCAAGTCCAAACCTTCTTATATGCCGTGCAGCTACTGACACCACCACCACCACCACCAGCCCAAAGAGCGCAAGGGCTCCTACTTCTTCACCGAGATCCGCGCCGGCCTGGCCACCTTCTTCGCCATGGCCTACATCATCTCCGTCAACTCGACCATCGTCTCGTCCTCGGGCGGCACCTGCGTCTGCCCCCAGACCCCCGAAGTCTTCGCCACCGATTTCTGCGACTCCGACACCGAGTACATGCTGTGCGTCCAGGAGGTGAAGCGCGACCTGGTCACTGCCACTGCTGCGATTTCCGCCCTGTGTAGTTTCTGCATGGGGCTGTTTGCGAATATGCCTATTGCGCTAGCTCCCGGCATGGGTGTAAGCAATCGTCTTTCCCGGACGGGAAGTGTCATGCATGCTGACTCAAGCAGCTCAATGCGTACTTTGCCTACACCGTCGTTGGATACCACGGCGGCGGCCTGGTCCCCTACGAGGTTGCCCTCACCGCGGTTTTCGTCGAGGGCTTCGTGTTCGTCGGCCTCACAATCTTTGGCCTCCGCCAGTGGCTCGCTCGTGCCATCCCTGCCTCGATCAAGCTCGCCACCGGTGTTGGCATTGGCCTGTACTTGACTCTGATTGGTCTGACATACTCCGCTGGCATTGGCGCAATTGTCGGTGCGACATCGACGCCTCTCGAGCTTGCCGGCTGCGCTCAAAGCGCCTTGCTGGAGGACGGAACCTGTCCGTCTTCTGAAAAGATGCGCAACCCCGCCATGTGGATCGGTATCTTCTTGGGCGGCTTCATGACTGTGCTCCTGATGATGTACCGCGTCAAGGGCGCCATTATCATGGGCATCCTGCTGGTTTCCATCATCAGCTGGCCCAGGCCGACCTCCGTTACGTATTTCCCCTACGACGCCACAGGAAACAGCGCGTTCGACTTCTTCAAGCAGGTTGTGGCCTTCCACCCAATTGGCAAGACGCTCAATGCGCTCAAGTGGGACATTTCGGAATACGGTGGTCAGTTTGGTCTTGCATTCATCACCTTCCTGTACGTCGATATCCTCGACTGCACGGGCACCATGTACTCCATGGCCCGCTTCTGCGGCGCCATCGACGAGAGGACCCAGGATTTCGAGGGCAGCGCCATTGCCTACCTGATTGATGCCTTCGGTGTCTCGATTGGCTCCCTCCTGGGCACGTCGCCCGTGACTGCCTACATTGAGAGTGGTGCTGGTATCTCTGAAGGCGGTGCAACCGGTCTGACGGCCATGGTGACCGGCATTTGCTTCTTCATTTCCATCTTCTTTGCGCCGATTTTCGCGTCGATCCCCCCGTGGGCCACCGGATGCACGCTGATCATCGTCGGTGCGCTCATGGCCAAGGCCGCCAAGGACATTAACTGGAGCTACCTCGGAGACGCAGTCCCTGCCTTCCTGACCATCGCCATTATGCCTTTCACCTACTCCATCGCCGATGGTCTTATTGCCGGAATCTGTTCCTACATCCTCATCAACACCATCGTCTGGATTGTCGAGAAGGCTTCTGGGGGCCGCCTCAAGCCGGCTGAGAAGGGCCTCAAGGACCCCTGGACGTACAAGATTGAAGGTGGCATCCTGCCTCCCTGGCTCCTCCGCGCTGCCAAGGGTAACAAGACGTTCTGGCGCACTCCCGAGAACGAAGGTGTTGTGGATGGAACAGCCCGGTCTTCGTCATCACTTGAGGCGGGATCGGGCGAGAAAGTGTCGGAGACATCGCAACCCAAGGCGTGATTGATGAGATGAATTGTTTGACGTGAATTGAAAAACATGCTGATGTTTTCCTGGATAGATATATGTTGTTGATACCACTTGTATAATTTGATGAGTTTGAATGATGGCCCTGTGTCCTACAGTTCCATGTGATTGATACCAGTGTGGCATGAGCTTAGAGATAGCTTCCGTTTCCCGTCGATCCACTGCATGTTTAGGCAAGCCTTTAGCAGTCTCGCAGACCGAAAGGCAGGGCAAAGATGGAGGGAGTAACCAACCCAGATCAAATCGAATGCCGTACAGGTCAATCCTCCCGTGGGCCGTCAGGAAGGGAAGCGAATGAGAGGTGGTAAAAGGGACAAAAGAAGGACCCTGCGGAATGTAGGCTGGTAGAATCTGCCCTGAAGAGCCGATACTGGCCCACAGCAACAATTCGAGCCACTGGGCAGCCTGGCCACCTAAGAAGGGTCTGGGCCAGGTGATGGTAATGGACAATCGGCGCTTCAAAGTCCCCGTGTCAGCCTTCCTGTTCTGTCAGTCAGGTGCTGCAGACACCGACAACCCCAGCACGGGCCCTGGCATGCTGACTTCTTACAGTCACCATCTCCTCTTCCGGCTTAGCCTCCTCGCTTCCACGCAGGCGGCAGTCGTCCTCCCTTGCCTATATAAACCCCCCTCATCCTCGCCAACCTCTTCTTCTTTTCTCTTCACGACCGCCACGGCGGCCGGCAAAGTGTCAGGGCTGCACTTGACAACAGCAAAGCCCGGGTGGGTGGGGCCTTCCCTCAGCTTCCCACGCCCATCTTTGACGGTAACGTGGCAAGCTGGTAATAGGGAAGCCTCTTCGGCGGGGACCCAGTGGGCACGCCGAAGGGGGGGCTATCACCTCAAACATGTAGTTTACTCAAACAGGCAATGGCAATTCTTCTCAGTTTAGTCTCTGAACCGTCTTTCTTCTCAGTTTAGTTTCTTGTTACGGCACAGTCTCTAAAGACGCAGAAAGGTGAGGGGCTCACGAAGGAACCCTGCAAGAAAAGGCATCCCCACGTGACTAGTGCACGTGATGATCTACCTAAGATCCACATGTCGCCCTCACGAGCCGGGCGACATACAGCAACCGTCGCCCAGCGTAGCCCGGCTACATGGAGCAACACTAGATTGTCATAGCTTTCCTATAGTATATAAGCACACTCACTTAGCTAGATACTTGACCCTCCGTGGTCAACTTCAATAATCAATCTACACCATTGATTAGTAACACGGCCTTCACACATAGTGTTCTGTCACGTGTGTTCGTCACTTCGTTCTCTCACACCCTCCCTTGTACCCACTCAAGGTAAACCCCCATACGGCTTACCACCCTCTTTGGTGTTTGATCCTTAGAGGCAGAGGCCCGCCGTTACATTTCTAAACCTGTCTTTTCAGTTTAATCTCTGAACTTACTTGCCTGATACATCCTGTGAGCTTCTTTGCCCATGTCAATCCTACGTCTCGCTGTCTATATAGGTGGTGCTCTCTGACTATCGCTCAGACTATCTTCCTCTTTTTCCACTTGCCCTTGCCCTTGGCCTTCTTGCTCTTCCAGCCACCACCAACGCCGACCCACCGCGGATGCTCGCATCTCCGCGCATCCTCATTTGTCTCGTCCTTCCTCGCATCAGAGAGAACCTGAACGGAAATTAATCCTACCACAGTATCGAAAGCGGCCTGAAAATCACCATCCTTGTCAGCTATTTGGGTCCTGACAGCACACCCGGTCATGATGGTAGCGACCAACCGGGGACCTGGAACCAAACCACCCAAATTCGACAGCCCCCGGACATCCCCAAATATCGACGCAACCACATGACCTGGACGCATATTCGACTCGCCTTGGTCTAGAGACAAACTTAAGTCATTACTTCGGACTGCTGCATTAAGCCTGGTATCGAAGCATGTTGTATGAGCCATTACCAGGTCAGGCGGCATCGTTTAAAGCAGAGCATCAATTACTTCAGCACTTCAAGTCCACGCCTTGTTCCTGGCAACTGCCCTGTGGCGTGTATGCCGACCAAGTAAGAGTTTTTGTCAGTAGCGCACCTGCAGGCAGAATTGCATATACGTCGCCGACTGTGAGCGTGTTACACAAGGCTGAGGAACCGAGAGATCTCGATCGCTCGTCAAACCACCGCCCAAATACAGTGGCCTCAGAAGAGAGACAGTCTCGGTCTTTTGTTAGATAGGCCAAATTCGGATGACTCTTAATGCCCGGCACTTGAGGCCTCCTGATACTCGCAGGGCTACGTTTGCTGAACGAAATCCGGGCAACCGGAAGAGTGCCCCGCCCGGGCGTGTGTGCGGCCTCTGCAGCAGGGATAATTGCAAGACAAGCTCGGTGATTGGTACACACATAGTCTCACGAGATATGTATGAGAACACAGCGACGCTCTGCATTTACTGTAGGGCAGACGCCTCAGTCTCATTTGTCGTCAAGTTGCCGAGGGTGTGCGGGCAACGCAGTTATTCCACCAACAGTGTGTATCCAGCAATCTATGCATCCTGCTCTCTCACCATTTGCTGACAAGACTCACCGGTCGCTGCAGGAAGCAGCACTTTATCATCTCACAAGGCGCTCTGGCGCCTTAGCTCGAACTTACCACGCCATTTCAACCGTGGTGGAACCCTTCTCTTGGTTGCGAAACGGCAACATCCATGACGGACGATCCCGACATGACCTTGGTTCTGTCTTCCTTGGGCAGCCTTGTCCAAGCACAGCTCGGCGTCAATGAGGTAGCTTCTGTCTTTGTGATCGGTAAAGCTGTGGGATCCATTGTTTCTCGGAAAGAAGATGGTGCCATCCTTCAGGCTCTGACCGAAAAGTTCGGTTCGTTCGTCCGAGACATTCCCAAGTATCTGCAGACCATCAAGCTCGATCGGTCCGGTACTCTCCTTGGAGCGCAGCAACGGAGAATCCCCGTCGACAACGCAGTGAAAGACGTCAAGCTCGACTCCGTTGAGGGGATTGCGACCTTTGTGGTGCTCATTCTACGCCACGTCGAATCCCCAAACGACATCATTGACTACCTAGAGGACCTGTTCAAAGGCAAGCACTGGATTGTCGACAGGACACGTTGCGACATCGAAAGCGAAAACAATCTTCCTTATTCTCTACGGAACATTCTGCAGAGCTTCATCAATGGTGTCATTGACGCGGATGCGGATTCCCGGCAGTTGAATGAATTCAGAAAGTCGATGAGCAAGCTGGCTCTGACTGTCGGAAGCAACAAATTCATAGACTCTGTTACGAAGCCAACGCAGCATGAGCAGGAACGATTTCTATCCTTCTTACTAGGTGCTCCTCATGACGACATGGACCCCAACGAAGAGCACCGAACATTCAATACACTCTCGGCAGGCGCAGTCGTCATTGCCTTAGCAGCGGCTGCAAACGGTGCCAATATCAACGTCCAGTGCAGGACCAGCGAAAAAGTCCCAGTAGTTCTTTCAGCTGCCGAGAAGAGCAGCCGTGGAGTCCATGGAGTCCTGGAAGTCAATCTTTGGCTTGTTCAACCACCGCCTTCTGTTGCCGAAAAGCTACGCTCTGTTTACACACAAGAGGACTTTCAGCCTCGGACGGTATTCAGCGGAATGCTTCCAGTACTTGGAGGGGCAGACGAGGTCTCCCGGATCGTGTCACAGCAGCTCCACTGTAAGCCATGTTACCCCGACGAGGCTCTGGCCCTTTGGAAAGGCGGTGTGGCAGCTGGTCTTGACTGTGTTTGGACCGAAGTGCGAGACACTCGTCTTACGCTTCTGTACTTCATTGAGGCGGACTCTATTACCAGAGACATAGACATGCCTCAAATCTTGACGGAGAAAGCCGAACGTCACTTTCGAGCACGGCGAGGCGATAACCGGCACAAGTTGGCCCTAAAAGCTGCCTCAATCTTCCATGGAGTTGTGAACTCCCCAAGATATCAAGGTATCGACAACCACCGGCTCAAATCTGCGCTCGATTTCGTAATAGTGGCCATGTTCACTGGGTTTATTGCAAAGCTGGCATCGAATTCACCGGATGAATTGACTCACTATGCGTGGACCGCGGAATACGAAAGATTTCAAGGACTTGCCGAAGCAGCAATTATCCAAGGACTTACTGTCAATAACATCTTGTTGGCAGCGGCTCGAATATGGGGCGGAATGACGCCGTCGTTCGCGCCTGACATAGCGAGCGATCGCATGGTCATGGGGATTGCATGCCCTCAGACCACCATCCTCACCAACGTTCTTTCGCATCCCGACGCTGTTGCGCTATATGGTCTTAAAAAAGGGATCTTCACACTCCATCAAGGTTCTATTCCTACCATTCCACGGGACCAGTACTCAGGCCTCGTCTTTGCTGGAACGAAGCGGTTTCGCAAACCGGTGCAAAATCTTGACGCAAGAGAACAGATTCCTGCAGAACCCTCAGCCGACTGTCGCCTTATTTTCACTGTGGATCCTGTTACAGGGGATGACGGTATACTTGCCGCCATAATATGTGCCTGGCAGCATGGAGATGTTGCTTTGGAGCTGAATCCATATCATGTGCTCTGTGGATTAACAAGTCAGAGGACACTTCCCGCAGCGCTGCCGGGAGATGCACACAGACAAACGCGACCGAGGTTTGATCCTCCTGCTTTAGCGCACATCGGTGACCGCGAGCTTCTTACCTACACAGATGGGTTTACCATACGGCAAGGATGTGCGCTTATCCGCGCGGGTTCGAGAGTGGATCTCCAAATAGCTGCTGCAGGCAGCCACTCTGGCCCGCATACGATCATGGTCACGTCGGAAGAGGATGCTGAGATGATCGGAAGGTGGCAGAAGTGGTCAGACTCATTTCCAAGGACCTGCTTGCTTGATCATGAGGGAGATTTGGACATTCAAGATGGAACAGTGATGATATTTTGCCGAGATGGCCTTCCACCCCATCTTGGAGAAATTGCAGAAGAACAAGTAGTTGAGGTACGTTGACCATGACAGATTTCCGGGCCGGCTGAAGGAGGAAGCGACTACTCCCTACCGTTTTTTCTTATCCTAGTAATTCCTCCCAATGATATTCAAGATTCTCATATCTCCACAAGCGAGAATTCCCCATTTTAAACCATATGCTGGCCAAAATAGCATTTCTTGCTTCGAAAAATCCAAGCAGACTGCTGCGATGCACTTCTTGTCCAGCCACGCACACCTTAATTCGCCAGGTTTTCCATTGCTGATCGAGCAGTGCATGCTGGCCGAGACCTGTAGCACCAACTTACTACTCCCCGTGGTCTCTCTTGTAAGATCCAGATGGCACAGAGGGCCGCAAAAGAAATGAGCCGCTTCAACTCAAATGGACCTCGCTCATGGCCGGTAGTCGAAGCACTCATCCGGATAGCTTTGGTAATTGGAGCAAAGTACATCTGCATCCGGATAAATGCTTCAACTACCCATGTAGCTAGTTTGCTTTCTTCACGTGTCCTGTAGGGCCAATGCTTTCGAGACCCCCTGTGATGGTGAGCAAAGAGGAATGAGAGGGGAGGAGTGTTGGTTGTGTTCTCGCGCTAGATTCGCGCATCCCTGTCCAACGACGGCAGGGGTTCGCGGGGTGGGACGCGTCCGATAAGCTTTTCTTATCGCCCAACATCCCAGCTGCCTCACCTCCAAGAACTTCCGCTTGCCCGTTGACTAGCCTCTCTGACGCTCTTCGCCTGCATCCTGCTTTCATCATGCCCATCACCCCGAATTCTTCTTTCACTGCAAGATGCCTAAGCAGCCGCCTCACGATTGTCATCACGGCCATCCAGAGACACCCCCGCTTCGATGAAAGTGACCCACGGAACTCGCACTATACTCTGCACCGTCTCTGGGACTTCGTCCACCGAATCCGCTATCAGTTGAACCAGATTGACTTCCAGAAGCTTGACGAGGATGACGACGAAGCCACTGGTGCCTTTGAAGCCATCGTCAGTCGCACCTGTATGGCCCACGCAATGCTCACCGATCCCACTGGTATCATGGTGGCGAGGGTCATGGGTAGCAACACCAGCCCAATTGACCTCGGCGACGAGATCAGACAGGCCGGCGCCCTGCTGATGCCCGATCCAGAGACAGGTACGGGGGGAAACCTCGCGCTTCTGACCCAACGTCTGATCTTCTTGCAACAGGCGAGTTCACCGAAAATCCCGCGGAGCAGAGGAAGCTTTCTAGGGTTGATCTCAGCGAGTTCCTTGCTGGTGCCGATGGCTACGAGTTCGGATCCGAAGGCGAGTGGGAAGAGGGGGCCGACGACTCGGAGTGGGAGGATGTGGGCCCGGAAATGCCTCCAGATGACCGCTGCCTGTTCCTGGAGCTGCCGAGAGAGATCCGTGACCAGATCTACATGTATCTGCTCTGCGCCGATTACACAAAGAGGAAGCCCACCGGTATCATCTACTACAAGCCATCGCGCTTCGAGCTGCGCCTTCAGACAGCCATTCTGCGCACCAACAGACAGATATACAAGGAAGCTCGCGAGGTTCTGGGGAAGGAGAACAAGTTCGTTGTCATTGAGCGGAGTACGGACCGCTTGAAGCAGTCTGTCGATGACAAACAGGATGGCGGCGATCGTGACATGCCGGATCCTCCAATATGGCTGGGACGGGCAAAGAGTCAGGTCTCAGTCGTCGGCGAGGTCATGCGCATCAACTTCTCCCCGTCGGAAGGGTCGGAAGAGGGCAAGAAGACCGACTACTTCGTCTTCCTGGCCGAAGAGCTACCGGTCTTCTTTATCAATCTTGGCAAGTTCAGAGCTGGCGGTGTTTTCCGAACCAAGGATCTCGCATGCACCGTCACTTTGAGCCCACCGAAAGATAGTGAGACAAGCGCCATCACCGAGCGCAGAGAGTCGGCACTTCTGGATCCGCTCACCAAGCTTCGACAGTTGTCCAAGGTCACCATCAATGGCGCCAGTAACGAGAAGTCGCAGTACATCGCCCAACAGATGAGGCGTAGGGAATTCTCCGCCAAAGATGTGCTGCAGACCATCCGCGAGCTCCTCGCCACGGCCGAAGCATACTCGCGATTGGAAAACTACTACATCGCCGTGTCATACTGCGACTGGTGCATGAGCATCCTCTCGTTCTTCGACGCGTCCAACGCCCGGCTGCTGGACGAAAATATGGTCGGCGACATCCCCGACTCCATCTTCGCCTCCGACGCCGAGCAGATGCAGATGTGCGCCGCCATGTTCCACATCAGCCTGGCGCGCGCCCTCGCCAGCCTCCACGCCGACTGCTTCGCCGACGCGTTCGAGAGCTCCGACAGCGCGCTGCGCCTGGCCACCATGATCACCAGCATGCCCGAGTACTCCGACTTCCCCGGCGCCGGCGCCGCAGCCCCGCGACGCGGCCCCATGGTCCAGTGGCTGACGAAGCAGACGGCGGCCCGCATCGCGGACAGCAGCAACGAGCTTATCCGGGCCGAGGACGTCGCGCGCGCGTACTGGTACCGCGGGCTCGCGCTCGGCTCGCTCTCGGGCGCCACCGGCCAGGAAGGCGAGACGGACCGCGTCGTCGCTGTCTCGCTGGCCGTCTTCGTCGGGCGCGAGCGCGTCGCCAACGAGCTGTGCACGCTCGACCTCGAACTCCAGGACCGGCGGCGGGACCGCGAGCGCCGCGACGGCGGCCGGACCGCGCGCAGGAGGCACCTCGGGCTGCTGCGCGACCTGCCGGCGTACGGCAGGGCGTGGGAGAGGCAGCTGCCGCCGCCGCCGCCGCCGCCGCCCGTCGAGAGGGTCACCGACGGTGGGCTGGCGTACCTCTTGTCGCAGATGCATGTCAAGGTGTGATCGGCGGGCCTGGACTGCTGGGGTCGCGTTGGTGAGACGAGGGGTGTGGGGGCGCCTTTGATGGAGCGGGCGCCCTGGACGAGAGTGATGGAAGTGTGCTTGAAGTCCAGATTGAAGGCCGTTGATGTTGCGATGATGCTGTCTTATTCGGTTGTGAAGGGGGGAAAATACAGCTCTCCGGTCCTGTAAGTACACCCCCTTCCGATAGCAGAACCACGACTGATCAGAGTAAGGATCGAAGCACATGCGTTCAACTTGCTCAAGATTGACTATGCACTGTGTACTGTAATGGTCACTTCACATTTCCCCTTCCTCTCACTCACTGCAATCAACTGTCACGTCATCAAAGCAAAAGCCCGCCGCCCATCTTGGAGGTGAAGACTAAGATCCCATTGCTACCCAACCGCAATAACTCCGGACAGTCGTTGCTGTCTACGTAAAACATGGCCCATCACATCCTGAGGTCTCTTTTGTGTCATCCACGATCTATTCACATCCACCTTTCTCGCTTCCGCCCCTTTTTTACACACCATCTCTCTACCTCAGCGTCTGGTGCAGAACGCTGTTCTTGTACGACTCGCTCCGCTGGAACAACTCCTCGTGCGTGCCCTTGTCGACGCACTTGCCGCCCTCGATCAGGAAGATGACGTCCGCCTTCCTGATGGTCGCCAGCCGGTGGGCGATGACGACGACGGTGATGTCGCGCGACAGGCCGTCCAGCGTCGTCTGCCAGATCTTCTCCGACTCGGCGTCGAGTGCCGACGTGGGCTCGTCGAGCAGCAGCAGGCGCGGCTTGCGGAGCAGCGCCCGCGCGATGGACAGCCGCTGCCGCTGGCCGCCCGAGAACTGCGAGCCCTTGTTGCCGCAGCGGGTGTCGTAGCCCTCGGGCAGCGACGCGATGGTGTCGTGGATGTTGGCGGCGCGGCACGCGGCCTCGACGTCGGCGTGGACGACGCGCACGCCGGCCGGCGCGCCGAGCGCGATGTTGAAGCGGATGGTGCCGTCGAAGAGGACGCTCTCCTGCGGCACGAGCGCGACGTCGTCGCGGAACGACGTGTCGGCCGAGTGGCTGATGGCCTTGCCGTCGAGCTTGACGGTGCCCGACGTCGGCTGGTAGAAGCGCTCGAGCAGCGACAGTGTCGTCGACTTGCCCGAGCCCGAGTGGCCCGTCAGCGCGACGAACTGGTTGGCCTTGATGTCGAGCGTCAGCCCCTTCAGCGCCTCGACGTTCGGGCGCGACGGGTACGCGAAGCGGACGTCCTCGAACGAGATGCTCATGCCCTGGCCCGAGTCGAGCCGCTGGCTCTTGAACTGCTTCATCAGCATGCCGGTGCTCTCGTCGCCGTCGGCCTCGTCGACGTCGCCGTCCTCGTCCTCGTCCTCGAAGACCGTCAGCACGTCGCTGCCCTGCGAGTCCTGGTACTTGCCCGCGGCGGGGCCGCGGGGGGCGCGGTCGATGAGGTCGAGGATGCGGCGGGCGCCCACGCCGGCGCGCGAGATGTCGGGGGCCAGCGAGAAGAACTGGCCGCAGCTCTGGGCCGAGAAGAGGAGGGCGGGCAGCACGATGAAGAACTGCGTCTGCGTGTAGTTGCCGTTGGCCGTCTGCTTGGCGCCCCACCAGTAGGCCAGGGCATAGATGAGGTTGCTGATGCTGTAGCTGAGCGCCAGCCAGAAGTTGCCCAGCGTGATGCCTTGGATCGTGGCGTCGTAGGGCGCCTTGAGCGCGCGCCGGTACACGGACAGCTCGAGGTCCTCGAGCGAGTACGCTGCCACCGTCTGGATGCAGTCGACCGCCTCCTTGGCCACGGCCACCGACGTGCTGAACGCCTTGGCGTGCTTCTCGTGGAAGCGCGCCAGCATGCGCAGCCGCAGGAAGCCCGAGAGCAGCAGGATCGGCACCGTGGCCAGCAGCACCACCGCGATCTTCCACGCCACGATGTGCGAGATGGTCACGCCCATGACCAGGCTGACGACGATGGAGAAGGAGATGCCGAGCACGGTGCCCGTCATGCCACTGAGGCTGGTGGTGTCGGTCGTGATGTACGAGAGCAGCGTGTCGGGCGTGTGGCCCTCGGACTCGTGCCACGCCACGTCCCGGTGCAGCAGCGAGCGCAGCGTCAGGATGCGCGTCTTGACCAGCAGTTTCTCCGATACGAACCCAAAGGCCGAGCCGCGCGTGACCGACGCGCTGAACTCGAGGATGGCCAGCAGGAAGAAGAGCCGCGAGAAGAAGACGCCGGACCAGCGCACCAGCACCTCGTCCTCGCATGGGTTGATGTGGCTGATCATGTTGCCGAAGATGAGCGCCTCGCCCGAGTGCGAGCTGCCGACGATGACGGCGGCGATGACACCGACCACAATGTACAGGCGCCACCTGCGCGCGAGTTTGACGACGGCGATGAAGGTTGAGGGGAATGAGCGCTGCTGCTCGTCCTTCACGGACTTTACCACGGCGAGCTCGGGGTTGACCTGCGAATCGAGCAGGGGGAGGTCTTCGTCCTCGTCGTCCGACTCCAGGTTGACGTCGCCCAGGTCGGCAGCCTTCTCGTCAAAGCTCTTGCTGCCGGCACTTCCGGATGCTTCGCCCTTCTCGCCCGTGTCGATGAGCTGCTGGGTAGCAGCCTTGTCCTCCTCCTTCTGGATGTCCTGGATCTTGACCAGTGAGGCGAACAGGCCGTCCCTCTCGAGAAGCTCGCCGTACGAGCCCTCCTCCTCGACCCTGCCCTTCGCCATGACGATAATCTTGTCCGCGTTCTTGACGGTGGCCAGGCGATGCGCAATCATGACGATCGTCTTGCCGCGGCACGTCTCCTCCAGCGACTTCTGGATCTTCTGCTCCGAGAACGAGTCCAGCGCCGACGTCGCCTCGTCGAGCACCAGCACCTGCGCGTCGCGGACCAGCGCGCGCGCGATTGCGACGCGCTGCTTCTGGCCGCCGGACAGCTGCCGCCCGCCCGGCCCGACCTGCGTCGCCAGACCGTGCTCCAGATTGTTGGCGAACTCGGTCACGCCGGCCAGGCTGGCGGCCTCCTGAACCAGGCGGATGACCCTCTTGCACGCAGCGTCTGCGGCCACGTCGAACGTCGAGCCCTTCTGCACCTGCTGCACCGCCTCGTTCAGAGCGCCATCGCGGATGATTTCCTGCAGGAAGAGGTGGTCCCGCCGCGGGGAGCCCATCAGGCCGAAGGCGATGTTCTCGAGGATCGAGACGTCGAAGAGCGACGGGTTCTGCTCGACGATGGCGATGTTGCTGCGCAGGAAGCGCGTGTTCATGTCCCGGATGTCCATGCCGTCGACCGTGATGGAGCCCTCGCCGTCCTCGAGGTCGTAGATCCGCGGCAGCAGCGAGGCGAGCGTCGACTTGCCGCTGCCCGAGGAGCCGACGAGCGCCGTGATCTTCTTGGGCTCGATGGTGAGCGAGACGCCGTCCAGCACCTGGGCGTCCGGCCGCGACGGGTACCGGAAGCGCACGTCGCTGAGCGAGAAGCTGCCCTCGAAGCTGGGCGGCACTTGGCCGTGGAAGTCGGACGTGCCGTCGATCCTGGATTCGCGGTCCACGGTCTCGAAGAGCTTCTTGGAGGACACGGCGGCGCCGGAGAAGATTTGGAGGAAGGGCGCGACTTGGGTGAGGATGAAGGATGCTGTGACCTGTGTCAGTGCTTTGTCTTTGAGCGCGAGCAGGGGCAGGGCTAACCATCAATCAGCACCAGAATGCAGGTGTACACGCGGCCGACAGTGAAGTCGCTCTGGTTGACGATTGCGTCGGCAATCTGCTGACTGCCTTGCCAAATAGCAACCGCATTGGCAGTGTATGCCACGAAGTACAGAGAACCCAATTGCACGGCAGCGGTGATAAAGTTGCCGAGAGCGGCGGGCTGGACTTTCAGCAAATGACCGGCAAAGATTCCCTCAAGACGCAACTCCAGACGGAAGGCATGGACGATGGTAATGTTGGACAAGCACTCGGAGGCAATGGAACTGGCTTCAGCAACTGCTTCATTCACCTGCTTGGAATACTTTGAGGTAAAGTAATTTCCTGTTTTGGTCATTGCCCAGTACGTCGGCACCAGGGAGAACAGGATGACGGCCAGTCTCGAGTCCATGACAAAGGCCACGCCATAGGCAGCCAGGAAGTACGACAGGCTGGCCAGGTAGATGCCAACCTTCTCGGACACGCCGGCCTGGATGGTCTGCAGGTCCGTGTCCAGGCGCGACGCCACCTCGCCGGCGGGCATGCCATCGAAGAAGGCGGCCTCCTGGCGCAGCAGCGCGGTCAGGTAGCGGGTGCGCAGGCGGCGGATGAGACGCTCGCCAAACAGGGTCCAGCAGCCCATGTAGGTGTATATCAGGACGAAGTTGACGGCGGCGACGATGGCGACGAGCACGACCTTCTGGCGCACGGCGTGTTCCAGCCGGGCCGGGTCGGGCGCGTCGTCGCACGACGACGAGTTCAGGTCGTCGACCAGCTTGCCGAACAGGATGCCCAGGAACGGGAACGGCAGGCCGGCGCACAAGGCGCCCACCACGCCGGCGGCCAGCAGGAACACATCGAATCTCTCGGGCTCGGCGGCGAGCAGCAGTGGGAAGAAGTCCTGGTCGATGAACTGGCCGGCGATGCGCGTGACGAGGCCGACGCCAAACTGAGGCGCGGCAGGAAGTCAGCAACCAGCGCGTGGTGAGCGACTGCGGCCAGAGGGGAGGGGTGCCGGGGTACCTTCTTCGCAACCATGGCTGCTGCTGCTGCTATCCACGGCGCGCGTCTGGTCTGGGGTAGCACACCTGTAGCGGGCGGGGCGCTGGCGGCCACTCGGTCTCCGGCTTGGAGGTCGAGATCTGAGATGGAGGACAGGCAAAGCAAACGAAACAAGAGCTGGAGCAGGTGCACGCGCGCGCTCAAACAGGCACCGTGGAAAATTTCTCCCTCGGCCGCTCGCTCGCGAGAGTGTAACGCGAAGGTGCCATAGCTCCCTCCGGCCACTGGGGCTCTGTCCGAACATCGGGCGGGCAGGTGGGAGGGGGGGACGTGTGGGCACTTGGGCACTTTACGAGGTGGGTGGCTGTGGCTTGTGGCGGGCAGAGAGGTGCAGCACTTAGCGCGGGCAGCGAGCAGAGGGCCCGTTGTGCAGGGGCAGGGGCCGAAAACAAGACTACGTAAGCCCCGGCGCCCCACAACCAAGCAACGCGGGAAGCGCGGGCAGCACGCGCCGGCCTGGGCGCAGCTGGTTTTTTTTTTTCCTTTGTTTTTTCCCGCTGCGCTCTTGGCGTCGTACTGTGTACGCCGGACACCACGCTACATCTGATAAGACACAGACAGCCGAGGACAGCCGGACGCCAACCGGGGGTCATTGGCTGCTCCATCGGGTCTACTGTGTTTCTTTCCGCCGGTCAGGCGAGACCAACGCCCTCCTGTGGCTTTCTTCGCGAACTGCGCCAGTGAGCCTTCCTGCTGCGGGTCTGCCCAGCTGTGCAATCCTAGTGCTGGCTCAAAGATGTTGTTTGGACAGTCATTGATGGCCCTGTCCGCCCAGCAGCGTAGCGCGCGCCGTTTAGTCTCCGATCAGGTGAGACCGACCAGACCGGTGGCTGTTGGCTCGCTGGGGTCACACGCGTATTGGCATCATGCATTAGACCCAAGCTGGCTGTTTAAGCGCGGGGAGCGCCTCCTCCGCTGTTGGTACTTGGTAGAAATGCGAGAGGAGGACGAGACGGCAGCAATAACATAGCACCGGGAAACCCGAAGGGGAAGAACGGCCGCTTCTGTCAGTGGGCATTCAACTGTTCCTTTTTCAACCTCACGCACTCGAGCACACCATGTTTGCGACTCACCAGGCATCCTCGTCCAATGCGTTTTACTGCGATCCTCAGGCTGTCAAGAAGCTTCTCGGCAAGGAAGAGAAGCCACATCACGGCTCTTCCGTCCGCGCAACCCACGTTCCTGACACCAATACCGGGCGAAAAGACAGCGTCACCACTATTGGTGGTACTGCGATCAAATTTGTCGAACCTGAGAAGCAGCCGAGGGACACCGTGAAACCAATGAGGAAGAGGCAGAGAGCGAGGACCATGTGCTCCATGGTCTTGCGGAAGTTGAAATCGTGACCCGATACAGGCCATGCCTGCTTGAAGTGAGTTATCACACATCGACCGTCGGCATTCTCCTCACACTCGCTTACTCGTCAAGGATATTCAAGCCCGACTTTTCTGCTCCGTCAGCAAAGCGCACCATCGATCCAGACCCGCGGTGGAAGCCTCTGTCTGATGACGAATGCAGGTTGAAGTTTTCTTTCGAGCCCGTCTCGCCAATCGCCTTCCACCCAACAACGAGCAGATGCACAACTTCGCCGAGGAATAGCAGAACCGGATTTCCTTGGAGCCGAGTTTATGGAACAGACAGGACAGATAAGAGAAGGAACTGTTGTTTGACCAGAGGCAGAGCAAAGAGAGAGACGAACCAGCATGAATCAACCCAGAGCGGAGATGGAGAAGTGAACTGGGCCAGTGAAAGATGGACCCAATGTGGGAGATGGGATGCGGAGATACTGTTGAAGCGAAAGAGGGCAGTATCATACTTCTTCTAGGAGTCCATGGTACTCAGGAACCTGGTGTTACGAACCTCCAAGGAAGCGGGCTTTATGACCCTAAGGGCGAGGAGCCCGCACGGGAAACAGGACCCCAAGGGACTGCGAAGTCACGGGGCAAGGCGCAAGACAGAATCCCCTACGGGAAGAAGACCTACAGGGACGAAGGGACGGAAGCTGGAATCCCGGAGAAGACAAAAGGTAAGCGGGCGCGGAACAGGTAAACATAGCGACCGCTTCACACCGACGAATATCGGAAACCAGGAACAAGGCCAAGCGCCGAAGTCACGTGGGACCCATACGGATAATGCCAAGAATGGATTATCCAAGAAAGACACTGGATAATACGGGATCCCAACTATCCACGATTATCCAAGTAGATTGTTATAGCTTCTTAGTAGTATATAGTCGCACTCCTTTAGCTAGACATTTGACCCTTCGTGGTCAACTCAAAGTTCCAATTCAAACCCTATTGATTTGGAGGTAACAAGCTCATTGCGCACCGCGCTATCACGTGATACTTCCCTCTTTGCACCGCCATCCTCCTCTTGTCTCTTCAAGGTAAACCCTTCGGTTTCCACCAACCTGCTAAGCGACTCCGAAGCTTAGTGGAAGGAGCCTACCGTTACACCTGGCGAGTGAAGAACGAAGGGCGCGAAGAAGCAGGTACTGGGAAGCAGAACGGAGGACACTTCTGTTGTGGAGAGGAGTTGTATACAACCCCCGGCCAATGGCTTTCAAACTGCAGGTTGAGGAGGGGACGAAGCTGAGAGAAGTACAGATGGACTCATTCCATGAGCTCTGGAAGCCACGTCACTCCCACCTGCTCTCGTGCAATTGTACGTGCGGTAGTTGTCTGTGCATCTGCCCATACGCCAGGTGCTCAGGGCGGTATGCTCTTCGTGCTTAACGGCCATTCAACCGTTTTACCCGCGCGGTGAGCACAGAGGACAAGCGCGCAGCGCCGCCGCCTGTGCTTCGTGTCCGTTAATACTCATCACGATCGCAGGCCCTCCGACGATCGGCTTCGCGCGCCGCCTGCTACAGACGTGGCTAGAGAGAACAACGCTGGTGGCTGAGCCTTCGCCGGGTTAAGTATCTGCGGACAGCTGCCTAGCGGCAGCGGTCGTGAGAGCAGCCGGTCAGCCGCAGCCGCCCCTGCGTGCCGTGTACGGGTTGTTCGTGCGTTTCGTGCCATTGGGCGGCTCGGCGGGCAGCCAAGGCGATAAGATCGCATCTTGGCGGCGCAGAAGCAGGCACAAAACCGTCTTCTGCTCGCACGTGCATTGCGCCACGCGGCGGCGCTGGCCAATGCGACCAAGCTTCGCCAATGCGCGCCGGATGGGCCTTGTCCACTAGAGACCTTCTGCGCCCGCTGGCCTAGGGCGGCTGGGCGGTAGGGACAAGATGGAGTTCTGTTTTTCGGCGCGCATGAACGCTTGATCGCGCCCTGCATGGTGGCATGCGGCGGCCTCTTCTGGATCTAGCAGTACAGTGGCAGCCGCGGGTGCTGCGTGAAGCGGGCAGCGAAAGCGGCTGCCCGTGCGGCTAATCTGATTGATGCACTGATGGTGGAGATGGTGGCCGATGCGGCAGGAGTTGGCGAGGCGGAGCCGGGGCCCGCAATCTGATAAGATCATCGCCGTGCGCCGTGCGTAGTACTGTGGTACGGCCGATGACAGACGGAAACTGACCGGGTCTCGGTGCAAATGTCGGAGGTTATCAGATTCTGCGGGCGTGCCTGGTGATTCTCCACCAGGCCCGGACGCCAAGTAGACAGTAGGCAGACGCGAGGCTGCTGGGAAGTGAGCGAGCGAGCGGCCAGATGCCGAGGGACGTCCAACGCCAGTGCCGCGCTCCCTCACGTCGCTCGTGGGGGCCTCCGCCGGCGACGGGGACCGCGGGCGCTGGAAGCCTTTCGAAGGCGGCGCCGACTCCAACGAGCAAGCGGCAGACCCACGCCACGCGCGCGATCGCTGCCGCTCGTACTTACGCTTTCTCCGCCTCCCGACCTCACGCCTATGTCCGACCGCCTGCGCCCCAGACTGCGTGCGCCTCCGTCTGCGCCGCTCACCACGCAGGAACGCGAGAGGGGGCACGACGTCTTATCTGCGGATCTGGGGGATCAGATAAGTGCAGCTGGCGTGCTTAAATCACGGCGGACGAAGCGAGAAGTTTAATTTGCCGTCGTGCCGTGTCTTCGTGTCTTCCTCCACCGGACGCATCAACACCAGCCCCAGGCCATCGCCACTCCAGCTGCTAATACCGAGCCGTCGCGATCGTCGCCGAGTCCGCCCAGCTGTCAGCACCCGCCGCGCCGATTCCACTGTTGGCCGCCTTCCACGCCCTCGGGGAATCCGCCTGTGGCTCCCTCACGCCCATGCGCACGTCATGAACGCACCCTCTGGCTGGCTCGTCCACCAAGATCGCTTTTTCCAACCAGGCCAGTTCCAGGGCCGATCCCATGCACATCCGAGCCCGACTGCCGCCGCCGCCGCTTGCGAGGAGAACAGCCGCCAAAACGAACGCAAAGACACCGCGGAGCAAATGCAGTATCGCATCGGCGGGCCGGCCCACGACGGCAAACCCTCCACGGACTTGCAAGATGACGCCTCGGCACGGAGGTCCTGGATGGGGTGTTTCTGCACGCCGTGAGGTAACAGTCATCGGGAAGCTCCTTCGACACGATGTCAGACGGCTCGCTTCTCGTCAACTGAGACTCAGGAGTCATGGCAGCCTTTCTTTTCCTGTTGCTCGACGCGGAGGAATCGCAAAGCTTTAGCTCCATCCAATGCGCTCCCGTCTGTGCGATCCTGCGCGGACGGGAAGTGGGCTGACACGCGGGATCATGTCGGTGATGCTTCTTATCCAAACATGCCACTGGAATCCCTTTTGGAATCCGACGGGCAGCAAATCTCGCCTCCCACGCTGCCCTCCTCGAATGGCACGGTTCCATCAAGCCCTCCATGCCGCCCGTCGATCTTCCTGCAAGGCCTTATTTTGAGAAGACATCTCCGAAGGGCATCGGAGTCATCTGGCAGCTCCAGCCTTACACGGCGAGAGATCAAAAACCGAAACGAAACAGCCACAGCCCGTAAGCAACTGTCTGCCCCGCACGATGGATCGATTGACTTGAGACCCTGTCCGGACACCTTGCCACCGCGTCCTGTGCAATGCCTGACCCGGATTGCTGGATCCGCACCTCGCTTAACACTACCTGCCTGATCCGACCGGACAAGCCGGTGATAGACACGCCGGCAAGGCTCACAGGGCTGTCAGTAATGTCAGTGCTGCATGCCTACTTCCCTTTTCCAAGCCTTCCTGCCGGCTTACCGAGGTCTGGTGACTGCGCATGCTCTGCCATGACGGATGGGCTGCCTGTCGTGCGAATTGGCTTCTGACAAGGATGCATGCTACCGTTTTTTGGAGGCTACACAAGATCGGCCATGGTGGGTATGCAGGAGCGAGTGCACTGTCACACGGTCAGCATCACAGTCGCGATCGGCCTCGCATTCGGATTGGGAGTGCCTGGAACGCACAGGCCAGGGGAGAGTACCTGAACACTCGCAAATTACTGGATTAGGAAAGCAGGGGCAGCAAAGTGCAGTTGTCAAGTGTGGCTCCTGTTGCTCGCGCAGCAGCCGCGTATTCCAGTGGAGACGTCTATATCCAGGCTCTGAGCTTTTGTCTACCAACCGTTGCGTCTCCCTACCACATGGAATCCACCCTCCCCCCTTGAACACCGTCCCCAGCGAGCGACCAGCACCCGCCCGCCCTCCCGACAACAACCCCCAACCTCCCGACCCGGCCTAATCGTGATGCTCCACCGGCCCATCTCCCTTCCCCCTCCCCCTCCCCTCCTCCTCCTCCTCCCCCCTCACCGGCAGATCCCGCCACATCATCACGCACACCACCACCAACGGCAAGCTCGCCGCCGCGACCACGCACAGCCTCGCCTGCGCCACGCAGTACGCCCGCGCCACCGCCGCGCGCACCTCGCTCCCGACCGGCCACTCCAGCTGGCGCTCCAAGCTCCCGAACAGCTCCTCGGCCAGGCCGTCGCGGCCGGGGCCGGCGGGCAGGAACGCGCGCAGCAGCGCGGGCACGGTGCCGGTCCACAGCGCGCCCGCCACGGCGGTGCCGACCGCGGCGCCGACGCTCGAGAACAGCAGCAGCACGGCCAGCACGACGGCGAGGTCGGCGTGCGGCGTCGCGGCGTGCACGGCCGTCTGGTTGGCGACGACGAGGGCGGCGCCGGCGACGGCGCTGGCGAGCTGCGCGGAGACGACGGCGGCGGGGCGGGCGCCGGCGTGGGCGTGCTGCACGGCGGGGATGAGGGCGAGGGTGCCGAGGGCGCGGAGGGGGAGGGCGAGCAGCGCGAGGGGCTTGTAGCGGCCGGTTTGGCGGATGCGGTAGGCGAAGGCGATGCCGAGGATGCAGGAGGTGAGGGAGAAGATGTTGGCGATGGAGCCGGAGGTGCGGATCGTGAGGGCGTGCACGACTTGGAGGTAGGCGGGGAAGTAGGCGTTGGAGCAGCTGGCGGGGGTGGGGTTAGTGGTGGAGGGTGCGGCGGGGTGGGAGGCGTACTTGAAGGCGGCGAAGGAGATGAAGCAGAGGAGGCAGGAGCCTAGGACTGTGCGGTCCATGATGACGCGGTAGGGGATGAGTTTTACGGGGGCGAACTTCCACTCCCAGGCTGCGAAGAGGCAGAGGCAGGAGTAGCCCGCGATGAACTTGCAGAGCGTTGAGGGGTCGAGCCAGCCTGCTGGAGAGTGGGAGCGAAGACTGAGGGGGAGCAGGATCAGTGCAAGTCCGATGACGAAAAGGACGGAGCCGACAACTGACTGACGTTAGCGTTAGCTGTATCAATCGGGTGTGGTGCATACCGTCAAATTGAATGGCAAAATTCTTGGCCTGCACCAGCCATGGCTCCCTTCTCTTCAGCTCTTTCGGCTTGAGGATACCTCTACGAACAGCTATGCGTTTTGTGTAGAACAGGAGGGAAACGAAGGGGAGCGACACAAACGGCGTGACGATGGCAAAGATGATGTAAGCCCACCTCCAAGAGCTGTTCTCCTGGAACCACTGCGCCACGGCGGGACCGGCAAAAGTTGTGAGGATGAAGGGAGTGGCCGAAAGAGAGAACGCCAGCGCACGGTTCCGGAGACTGGTGGTGTCTGCGAGAAAGACCTGGAGGACATATCCCGCTCCGTCGAATCCTAACCAATAGAACACCTGGGAGGCTGTGAGAATACTGAAGACGGTGAGGGGGGCAATAGGGCTGTCGCAGACATACCTGGGCAACAGCATACGTCGGTACACTGTTGCAAGCAGCCATCAAAATCAAGCCTGCAAAGGACGAGTTCAGTATACACAGCTTGCAGGCAGCGACTGACTCGACGCACCAAGAGTTGTACACGCCACCATGGCAACATAGCCCTCGCCGCGCCCCCAGATGTCGATTAGTTTGGCAATGGGAACGCGGGCCACACCAGCAACCAGGCTGGTGCTGATGGAGATTGTGGAGACAAGGGCATGCTCAGAAAATTCACTTGTGACGTAGTTCGTCAGGTTTGCGCTGGCCTGGGTCTCCAGCGAGCTGCCCAAGATGACGACAAAGACAGAAAGATAGGCAATCTTCAGCAAGCCCGGAGTCCAGACGGAGCGCACCGCCTCGATCTCCCGGACGCCCTGCTGCGGAGGGTCGTCGGGGTGGTCGCGCTCGGAGTCCATCAGCAACGGGGCGTCTTCGCCGGGTATGTCCGGCGAGGAGGCGCGGGAATGGTCGGGGCGGTCGTCTCCCAACGCGCGATCGAAGGATCGTTGGCGCAGAATCATGATAGGACAGCCGGGTGGGGTGCGAAGCACGAGCACCACAAGGGAACGGGCGAGACGGGTGTTTTGGAAAGAAAAAAAAGAAAGAAAAAAGAGCGCAGGTGTCTGGGAGCAGAGTACGCGGCCGCTGACGCAGAGTCTTGCCGCACACGCGCGACACACGAAGCATTTCGGGGCAGCAGACGAACGACAGGCACCGGCCTTTTCGCGGCGCCCGGCCGGGCCTGTGCGGCGTGCAAGCGAGCGCAGCGGATCTGATAACCTTAACGAGCCACTCTAAATCGACACTTACGTCTTCGCCTGCCCGCTTGACTCGCTGGTTGGACGCCCGCCTGCCCGCGCCCTCGTCTTTCTCAGCGGCCCACTCCTGTCCCGCGCCAGCAGTCCGACCTGCCGGCCATGCAGCGACCACGCCCGCCGCTGAGCGCCCAAGAAAAGGCGGCGGCCTGGCGCTCTCTTCCCGCCTTTGTGGGCGAGCACCCAGACCTTGTACGCGCACGCTGCAGACGCCATGGTTCCCTCCGCTGTCCCCGCCCCCGCCAGCTCCGACGGCCACGCGCCTGACGCAGTCCCGCACCGCGTCCTTGTCGTCGGTGGGGCCTACGCCGGTGTCGCTGCGGTCCTGGGCCTGCTCAACGGCCTCGACGGCAAGCCTGTCAGACCGGTCTACGGCCGCCCCGAATCAGACCAGCCCCGCCCGCGCCCGAAGAGGCCCGTCGAGATCACGCTGGTCGACGAGCGTGACGGTTTCTGTATGTGTACCGGCCATTGAGAGAACGTCGCGGTGGTGCTGAACAAGGCTCTCTGTGCAGTCCACTCGGTGGGAGCTCCGCTCGCCCACGTGGCAAAGGGCTCCGTCGAGCCCTCCTGGCTGCGCTACAAGGCCCTGTGGCGTCTGAAGCGCAAGGAGCTGTCCATCCGCCACGGAAGCATCAAGCGCATCAACCCCGGCGCGCTGTCTGCTACCTTCGTGGCCTACGACCATGACAACAAAGACGTCACCGTCGAGTATGACTACCTGCTCCTGGCCACCGGCTCGCGGAGAGAATGGCCCATCGTGCCAAAGGCCAGCTCCTTCAAGAGCTACGTGATCGAGGCTCAGAAGCACATTGCTGGCATTGAGCTTGCTAAAAGCAGCACGGTGGCGGTCGTCGGCGGCGGTTAGTATCTTATCTGATCCTGTTGATCCCCGCGGATCACACTAATTGCGTCGTCTGATAGGCGCTGTTGGAATCGAATTCGCTGGGGAGATCAAGAGCTATCACCCCCACAACCGGGTGATCCTCATCCACTCCCGGGGTGAACTTCTGTCCAATGAGCCGCTTCCCGCCGACTTCAAGGCTCAAGCCCTATCCTCGCTGGAGGAAATGGGAATTGAGGTCGTCCTTGGACAGCGTGCCAATGTCACCACCGAGGATGGTTTCTCCAAGATCACACTCACAGACGGCCGGACGATCAATGCTGGCTACGTCTTCCCCGCAACTTCGCGTTTTTCACCCAACACCGAGTCACTGCCACGTGATGCCGTCGATGAGAATGGCTACGTGAAAGTCACTTCCCGGTAAGTAAATCCGCTGATCACATTCGTTGCGCCCTTGCTGACCATTTCCACCAGCATGGCTTTGAAAGGAATTGCCAACCCAGATCGTCATTTTGCTGCTGGCGATATCTGCCACTGGTCTGGTATCAAGCGCGCTGGACCTGCAATGGTCATGGGCCATATCGCCGCTGCCAACCTCTTCAACGATATCCTGAAGACGGAGGACCCTACTGTCGAAGTCGAGGCTGCAGAATTCCCCGAGGTTGCTCCCATGATGGCTCTCGCAGTAGGATCTTCAGCAATCACCTACCATCCCGACAAGGGTGTTATGTGGGGCCCAGAAAGGTTGGCCGAGGTGTTTGGCAACGACTTGGGCTGGGCTAGTGAGTTTCCTGTCACAATGGACAAGAATACTGACTGATGTAGATTACTTTAGACTCTTTGAGATTCCTTGGTCTATCCGATCCGGAACCGTCAGTGGACACTCTTTGAACAAAAGAGAAGGCCGTCTTTCTTTTTATTCCGGTCTGCTTTGTAAATTTTCAGATGCCATATACTACCAGCATTTACTCAATCGGCAAAACCTCTGCAGACTCTTTTGGTATCATACCAAATTGCTTCGTAATTGTTCTCATGCTGTGCAAAGCCCATACCCCCACGCACGGGTGTTGCTCAACTCTACTAGTCACACGGGAAAAGTCATATCAGAAAGCACCAGGCATTATCCGTCCAAACGCCAGACAACACGCCTATATTTTCCAAAGACCTTGTACACGTCCAGCGTCTCGTGATCCAGGGTTTAACACATGTCATGGTCAGAGTCAAGTCGTACACGGTACGGTTTCACTTGGCGGCGGAAATGAGGGCTCCACACCGACGGTCAACAACGCGGCACTCGAAGCTCGAGCCGCCGGCTTGCATGACTTTGGCGGTTTGGTGGATTTACTTGGGCCGGCGCCAAGAGCCAAGAGACACATGTGCGAGGCGCCGCGATATGTAGCTGCATATGTGCGGCCCGGTTGCGGAGGAGGTATGTAGCACTACCGGCGCCGCGACAAACGAGGCTCTGTTGGTCATTCCGACTGCGTCAGTCCCGAAGGAATGCTCGGCCTTCTCGGTGTTTGGGTTGTGGAAGATGTACAGGCCCGCTCGGCTATGCTGCGGCAAAAAGACGACGAGGACTGGCGGATTGGCGGGCGCTGAGAGGGGGCAGTCAGCGACGCTTTGCGGAGACTGTCTCTTTTCTTAGCGGTTTCTCCAGCGTGGCCAAGTGGGAGAAGGTGTCCACAAGCTCACTACTTTCCGTGAAATGCAGCGGACCGGAGTCAGATCGGCGGTGTTGGTCCTCGGCGTCGGCATCTTTTTACCGATGCTCGTCTTCTCGCTATCCCCGACGCTTTCCTCGGTCCAGGAGAAGAAGAAGGTGCCATGAAAAAAAATTTTCGCCACGAGGGCGACGAACACTGGCGGTCGGGCTGCCATTCAGGAAGGCGCCTCTACATGGCGGCCGAACATCGCTCACTGTACTGCGTCAGGGCGCCAATATGATTGCTGAGGAGCAAGATCCAACACGGTTCGGCGGCCGGCAGACAGATACTCCAAGAAGATCCAAGTCGCCGGTCTCCTCGTGTTCCTGTCATTGTTTTTTTTTTTTTTCCTTCGCTGGAGGAATCACAGGTCGGGAAATAATCCAGGCGCCGTGAGTTATCTTGGGCGCAAGGCACAGCGCGAGCAAAAGCGGGGCAGAAGAGTGGAGTTTTTGGGAGACAGAACACGGCAGGATGAAACGTCGTTCCACGGCGGCGGAGCGGTCATCAGATAAGATCTGGCAGCATCTAATCTGGGCAACCGTCCGCGGCATTTGTGTCAAGGGTGGCTGGCGAAAAGTAAAGGATCGCCGCCGAGATACGATGCCCGCGCGCCCGGAGAGGGAGAGAGAGCGCACGCCAACGCCGACGCGCTGGGCGCAAGCGAGCAGCTGGTTGGTGACAGGGGTGCGCGGCGTGCTACGTCAAGGCCGGCCACAAAGTTGCGGACAGCAGCTCTGGGCGCAGCAGACACTTTCCCTTAGGCATGAGTCTTGAGTGCGGCCAAGCCGCGTTGCGTGCTCTCCATTCGGTTCACGCAACCCCCCCCGCCGCCCAGCACGCCACGCCGCGAAGCTCTTCCCGCACCCTTGGCTCACGCCGCACGTCACCCAGGCCAGCGCCCACGACGTCGGAAGGGAAGGCCTGAGCGAGGACGTCGGGGATGAAAAGGTTCATCTTGTTCGAGAGCTGCGTTTCGCAGAGCGACTTCGAACACACCGACATCTCGAATGATATGGTCTTGTTTCTGTACCCGGTGAGAGGGCTGGCAGACGAATACTACAGTATGGGTAAGGGGCTCGCGCGATACGTACGGCGGCTGCCAGCCGGGCGTGTTTTGGGCAATCGCCGGGCATGCCGTCGGCGGCTTCAAGCCTGCGCTTGCATGTCACCTCCGATAGCTTGGCCGCAACCCTATCTGTAGGCCCATCCGTAGGTCCATGGTCGTGTCTGGCTGTTTCTCAGTAGTTAGTGGCGTATTGGCTGGTCAAGGGCGCAGCAGCGCGGTCGAAAAGGTAGGCCAGGTGAAGGTGTTGGCGCTGGCCCACCGTACATGTATACCTGTTACCCGGGATTTCACTGGCATCAAAACGTCAACCGACTTAGTTGCCAAGTCACAGGGTTGGAGAAAATGAGCGAGTCTAGACAGTCCGTCGACTGGACTTGAATGAGCAAGAATCTTGAAGTCCACTGAAATACAAACCGCCTATGTACAGCATGGTGACAGAAATATCTTAACAGACATCGACAAAGATCTAATCGCTAGTGGAGAAAAAAATAAAAACAAAAAGCACACCAATCCAGAAGGTCAATTTTGCTTTTAACCCCCCCCCCCCCCAAACGCCAAACAATCGTAAGGCCCAAAAGGCAAAGAATTCCAGGAACAGGGAGGCCGGCAGACGCCGTTTCACACGGCGTTGAACTCGGCCCCCCTGGCGGCGACGAGCTCGTCGCCCAGCTTCCTGAGCTCGTACTTCTTGATCTTGCCGCTGCCGGTCATGGGCACGGCGGCGTCGAGCCCGTCCTCGCCGAGCCAGAAGACGTGGGCGGGCGCCTTGTGCCGGCCCAGCAGCTGCCGCGTCCACTCGCGCACCTCGTCGTCCGACAGCCGCGCCTTGTCGGGCGACCGCTCGACGAACGCGCCGACCACCTCGCCGTACTTGGCGTGCCGCAGGCCCACGACGATGGCGCGCTCGATGGAGGGGTGCGCCACCAGCCGCTCCTCGATCTCGAGGGGGTAGATGTTCTCGCCGCCTGGGAGGAGGGGTTGGTTAGTATGTGGGTGTGGGGGGGTGTTCTGATTGGGTGGGGAGGCGATTGGGTGCTTACCCCTGATGATGATGTCCTTGAACCGGCCGGTGATGGTGCAGTAACAGTTCTCGTCGAACACGGCCTCGTCGCCGGTGTGGAGCCACAGGATGCCCTGCTCGTCGCGGATCATGCACTCCTCGGTCTTCTCGACGTTGTTCCAGTAGCCGCGCTGCAGCTGGTAGCCGGCCATGCACAGCTCGCCGCGCTGGCCCACGGGCAGGATGCGGTTGTTGCGGTCGACGATCTTCGCGTGGGCGTGCGGGAGGATCGTGCCGACGGTGGTCAACCGCCGGTCCACCGTGTCGTAGGTGTGGGCGTTGAAGCACGTCGGCGAGGCTTCGGTGAGGCCTATCAATTCGAGGTCACACAGTCAGCCCAATCCGGTCACACCCAGCGCCGCAGCCACGTAGCTCGGGCGATTGTTGCGCAGTTCGCAAAAAGTGGGGCCGGGGTAAGCATGATAAAGATAAAGGAGCCTGCTCCCCACGCTACTTCCTCCGGGTACTCTGGGTTTCGTCTCTTGCACTTACCATAGCTGCTCGTGTACTCGGTCATTCCCAACTCAACCAAAATGCCTTCCATCAGATGGCGCGGCACTGGCGCTCCGGCAATGATTCCTGTCCTCAGCTTGCTGCAGTCGAAGCCGTCCGGGCGCGGAAGCGAGAGAATGGAGTCGAACATGGCAGGAACTCCGTGCAGGCCGGTGCACTGCTCGTCGGATATGGCGCGCAGTGTGGCCTCGGCGTCGAACACCTCGCCCGGAAGCACGATCTTGCTGCCGTGCGTGATGCACGCCATCAGTCCGAGCACCAGCCCGAAGCAGTGGAAAAGCGGCGGGGGGCAGGCGAGCACGTCCTCGTAGGTGAAGGCCATCCGGTCTCCGATAAACCTCGAGTTGTTCACGATGTTGCTGTTCCACCTCGTCAGCATCCGGCTGTTGCTTTCCAAGCCAGCTCGGACTTACAAGTGGGTAAGCATGGCGGCCTTGGGGTTTCCGGTGGAGCCGCTGGTGAACTGCAGGTTGCACACGTCGTGGGCGTTGAGGGTCGAGCTAACGCGGTACAGATAGTATGGAGAAATAACGGAGCCAAGGCTGATCAACTTGTCGTAAGAGGTAAACTCGGAAATCTCGCCGCGTAGAGCAACGACGTGCGCTAGCGACGGCAGGGTCTTCAGGCGCGACTCGGCTGATCTCAGTTGCTCGACGAGGCTGCCGTTGTCGTAGCGGCCAATCGTCGACTGGATAAACAGAAGCTTGCACTCTGCGATTGGGTCAGCGACATCGGTCCTCACAGCACGCCATCGTGCCGATCTCGGCATCCCACATACCAGTGTGGTTGAGCGCGTAAGTAGCTTCGGTGGCCGTGTAGGTGTTGTTCAGCACCACCAGGATGGCGCCGATCCGCGCGGCGGCAAAGAAGACGGCCACGTACTCCTCGCAGTTGCCGGCCATGATGGCGATGCGGTCGCCGGGCCTGATGCCCATGGAGAGCATGCCGCGGGCCAGCAGCAGGCTCTGCTCCTTCAGCTCGCCGTAGGTCCAGCGCGTGCCGGTCCACGGCACCACCAGGGCTTCCCGGTCATGGTACTTGTCGGCCTGGAAGTCGAGCAGCTCGCCAATGGTGAAGTTGAGCAGCGGCGGGTCGACGGGGCCGTGGACCAAGGACAGCTGCAGGCCCTGGGGCCGCGAGGCGGGGTCGAGGATATCGAGGGTCTGGTGCAGACGCTGCACGGCGGGGCTGGCGGCGGCCATGGTGTGGGAACAGACCTATCGACTCGGGGGCTCGACGCTGGCACGCTGGATAGCGAAAAGGCACGTTGATAAGATCGTGGGCGGCGCTGGCTGAACATCGGGCCTGGACCGCGGGTGCCTTTTACTCTTCTGCAGCAAATTTCCAGCTGGTCTCGGGGACGCAAGCCGGGCGGGCAGCTGTGGGAGCTTGGGGCCCACGCCAGCCAGGGCTCGCGATCGTCGTGGCCCGCGACCGGAGGGCACTGCGGCGCGGTGGCTGCCGATCGCACATTGCTGCTGGGGCTGCTGGGGCTGCTGGGGCCGCTGGGGCTGCTGAGTTTTTCTGATCCATCGGCCAGGACGACCGGGCCATAGCGTTCGCAGCGCCGGGCGGGAGCTTGGGGGGTGGCGGCGCCGAGTCGGGTAAGTGGTAGGGCGAAGGCTGGTGGTGGTGGTGGTGGTGGAGGGAGCGCGGCAGCTGCCGCTATCTGATCCGCAGCGGCAGTCGCAGGAGTACGTACTGTGCAGTATTGCCGGACATTGCCGCTATCTGATCCGCTGGCCGGGGCCTCTGCTGCCCCCCTGCCGCCGCCGCCGCCGCCCCTGCCCATTCCCCTGCGCGTTCGCGTTCGCGCCGCGCCCCGCCGGCGTCGCCCCCGGCCGTTGTGCGCGCCCCCGGCGCCGCTGCCACACGCTCGCTCAATTTCAGGGCGTGCGTGGGGACTTCACCTCGACCACAGCCGCTCCACTTCCACACCCACACCCACCCAGCTGCTGCGCGTCCGGACGGCCCTCGGCCCCGTCAGCGCCATGGCGCCAGGGCGCATTGACACGCCCGGTGGGGGGTGGCGCCGCCGTGCGATGATGGAGGTGGCGGCACGACATCGCCGACGCGGCGAGCAAACGCGACATCGGCAGTCCAGATGACCGTCTGCTTTCGTGCGTGCTCGCTGTGTGTGTGGCCAGCCGCAAAGAATCTTATCAGATCCCCTCTCGCCAGCCCCGCGCCCCGAGCTGCACGCCGCAGCCTCGCAAGCCAGATGGATTCGCCCCCATGCCGTTCTCCACGCGCAGCCTTTATCGGCCAGCCAGGACGAGATCAGCAATGGGCTTCGAGCCACAACAGCGCTGCACCAAGACAGCGCTAGAGAGGTCCGGTGTTGTAGGCCTACGGTCGATGCTCCAGCCCTCGCTCCGATTGATGAGAATGACCTTGCCTGTGTCATGTACACCAGTGGGTCTACTGGACGCCCCAAGGGCGTGAAGACTACCCACCATTCCGCAGTGTGGCCAGTTGCCCTACATCTCTCCACCCGAGCCTCGACCACGCCTTCACGGTGGTTCCAGTTCGCCGCACCGACCTTCGACCCTTCCGTCATGGAGATCTTCGTCACCTTGTCTTCCGGCAATGCACTCCGTTCCGCTGAGCTTGTTCCACGCCATCCTTGACGGTGGATCGTTGCAGCTGTTGGTGCAGGATGTCGACAACCAATTCTTTGGCCGTGAGCCTGCCAACAGGACCCAGATCGATGTGGCCGTCGAGCGGCACTTCCGTGCGGATCGCGAAGGCGCAAAGGAGCATTGGCTGAAGCAGCCGGAGGGCTGCGCGCCAACAACCTCCCCCGCTCCTTCCCGCGTCCAGCCGCAGTACCTGGTGAAGGGTCCGCAGGTGTCAACTGTTCTCTCGAATACTTTGGATGATCTGCAGGCTGCTTCCAAGGCTTCTCGGGTATCATCCCTCGCGGTTCTCCAAGCAGCTTGGTCTGTCGTTCTGTTCAGCTACACTGGATCAGAAGCTGACGTCGTCTTTGGCAGCGTCGTCTCGGATAGGTACAGTCTGGCTGGCAGAAACTTGCAGCTGGAGAACACAGACACCATCATTGGGCCTGCTTTAATTGCTGCGCCGTACCACTTGCGCCTTGGCAACCCGTTGTCCTCGAACCAGACGGCCCCGCAGCAGCTGCGGCAGCTGGCCATTGACGGAATCGAGTTCCAGCATGCATCCTTCGCTGACGTCCAGAACAATTGGCGCAAGTCTGCTGATACCGCCGACGCCACACTGACGGGTGGTGGAGGGCGCCACGGCGGTGGACGGGTTGGATGCCGGGTGGGTTGGGGACGCGCGGATGTTTTGGGACGTGGGGCCGGGCCGCGAGGGGCATGGGGTGAGGGTTGGGGTTAGGGGTGATGGGGGGTTGATGGTGGAGGAGGGGTGGAGGGTTTTCGTGGCGTTGTTTGAGAGGGAGATTGGGGGGAATGCGTGGATGAGTGAGTTAGTGATTGAAGAAGGGGAGTTTGAAGTAGTTGGTAGGGGACGTGTGGTTGTCACTGGTATTGTATATAGGTAGTTACATATCCTTCACGGGTTTCAGGCATTGATGGCGGAAATGTGCTCACTTGTTCATATAGAAGATATTTTGGTAGGATGGAATCCTTGTTCTTGTATTTTTTTTTTCTACTCAAGCACTAACGGTGAGAAGCTCGAAGCGAGGTGAAGTCAGGAAGCGCGCAAGGCGGTGAACAGTTCACCAATACCACTCACAACAGCCCTCCATGCCAGGGCAGTGTCCGCAAGTCTGACACTCCTCAAATTCACCATCATTCGAGGCGGAGCAGCAGCAACAGTCCCAGTAGATTCCGTTGGACATGATGGCGGTTGGAAGTGAGGGAGTTGATGTGTGGAAGTGCTTTGAAGGCGTGGTTGCTGTAGTGTGAACCTCTGGAGTGAGCTTGAGAATGTGTGTTCGGCTGGTGAGGTTGAGAGTTGTTATGTTCGATGTTTCGGTGCTGCATAGGTGGGTATTTATGGTGATTTGTGGTGAGGGTTGTTCAGAGACAGCGAGGGTTGAGACAATGCGGGTATCCCGAATGGCATTCAACGGTGACGATTTCCCACAAAGAACGATGCACTTCAGTCAAAGGACATTGCAACAGGCAGTAAAAAAAAAAAAAAAGAGGTTTCGTATTGTATAACAGTAAATTTAACTTTTCTATCATATTACTTCATTAAATCAACTCATGGCTCGGTGAACAATGCTCCTCAGGCAGAGCACTGGAAATCAACCGTCCACTTTCCTCCACTCAGCCCATCCACCTCCACCCTGTCCGTCAGCTCCTTCTTCTCCTCGGCCTTGACCTCCACCATAGTCGGCGCCGTCGCGTTTCCCGCGCTCTGCAGCGTCAACGTCCCGTCGCACGCCGGGTACTCCACGCTCACCGCGCCGCTCGTGCCCTCGGGCGTCTCGAACGCAATGGTAAACGCACCCGTCGCCGCATTCCTCGTGTTGTTCACAGCGAAGTCGCCCAGACTGGTCACGAAGCCGGCCTCGGCGGCGGTCAGGTCGCCCAAGCTCGGCTTGATCAGCCACGTCGCGCCGCCGGCGCTCTGGAGCTGGATGCCGGCGACGAGGAACGACAGCGTCGAGGTGGGGCCGGTGGCCCAGCCGTGGGCGTGGCTGATGCGCGGGTCGTTGTTGTAGGGCGCGTAGTGCAGCTCGCCCGTGGTCGAGTAGCCCTCGATGAAGGTGCTGTTGGTCATGCGCGGGTCGTCCAGCATGAAGCCCCACTGCAGGCGCACCAGCTCCAGCGCCGCCGACGCGTTGCCCGCCAGCAGGTGTGCTTGCAGCTCGAAGCCGGAGATGAAGGGCGAGATGGCGTCGGCGGCTTCGGGGGCGGGCGCGCCGTAGGGCGTCCAGCGTCCGGCCAGGTTGGACGAAATTTGCGCGGATTGTGTGGAGTTGAGTGTGAGGTTGGCGACGACAGCCCAGGCGTTGCCATCCTGCGGGTGGAGCGTGGTGGTTTCGTTGTCGCGGTAGAGACCGATGGAGGCGTCCCAGAGGAGGTCGTTGGCCGAGGACTTGATGGTTGCGGCGGTGTCGGACCAGGAGGTCAGGAGGTCGGTCTCGTTGAGGGCAGAGGCGAGGATGGAGACTTGGTTGATGGTGTAGTACAGGATGGCGTTGGCTTCGATGTTGTGGCCGCCCATGCCGAAGCGGAGCCAGTCGTTGGGGGAGGTCACGTTCATGAGGCCGCTGTCATCGATGAAGCTGAGGGAGAAGTTCATCGCGAGCTTGATGTCGTCCCACATGCTTTGGAGATAGTCCATGTCGCCCGAGTAGAGGAAGTAATCCGCCACGCCAATGACAGTGTACATGTGGTACGTGTGTGAAAGCGTGTACGTAAAGGGACGGCCAGCGTACGGCAGTTGACCAGAGCTCTTGTTTTGGATATCGAAGAGCGAGTTGAGAGAATTTTGAATAGAGATCAGATCGTTGGTTGAGGTGACAACGCCAGGAACGGCAATGGCCATGTCACCAGCCCACACCAGTCTGTCACGCTTGGCTCCGTCGACGAGGGCAGAAGTGCCATTGGTGATTGTGTAGTTGACGTACCACGGCAGAGCACCGACCTCGTCCGAAGTCATGTTCGATGTGATCTCGCCAAGGTAGATGAGGGCATCGCCGTAATTGGGGTCGATCGTGCAGATCTGGTTGGTGTACGCGCCTGTTAAGAGGTTAGCAACTGGCTTTCAGGGAGCTATCAACTAGCTGGAGAGGCTTACCAGCATACCACACCCGGTTCAGGAGATCATCTGGCACAGGGTCAGTCGTCATTCTCACATCACCTGTCAAAGGGAAGAAGACATACCATCACAGTGGAAGTAACCTGTGTAATTCCTCAGTTGGTCATCCGCATAATGCGGCATGGCCGTATAGTGCGTCGTGACCTGTGTAACTTCCAAACTGCCCGTGGTATTGTGCACCAAGCTCAAGTACCGGAACGCGCCACGCTCGTTCTGCCTGGGTACCGTATACACACCAGCTTCCTTGGGCTGGAACCACAGCGTCTCATCCTCGCCCGCATCGGCCGTCGCATCGCTGCTCTCGCCCGAGATCCACAGCGAGCTCTCAGAAAAGGTGATGCCGATGTACTGGTTCTCGTCGGAAAGCTCGCGGACGGTCAGCGAGACGACACCAGCAATGTTCTTCTCGTAGTCGAAGGTCACAGCAGAGGCGTCGGTGAAGGTTGCGCTGCCGAGCGCGTCGCCGGTGACGCTCTCGGCGCCGTCGAGCGTGCCATTGATCTTCCAGACCGAGACCGGGTGCAGTGTGCGGCTTGACGGGGCGAGGATATACTCTTCATAAGGGATGGCGAGCGCCGAGGTTGCCAGGCTCGCGAGAAGCGCCGCAGCGCGACGGATGGAGAGGTGGTAAGCCATGGTTGAGGCGGCGACGGAGCAGTGTCGGGGGCTTGGACGGCTTCAGCGGCCCTGAAGCAGCGGCTCCTTTAAACAGGCCGATTGAATAAAAGTATGGAATGTCTCCAGAGCCTCACGGGCCGCCACCCACGGGGCAGTGATGGCCGAAGCGGGTGACCCCGGATGACGTTCGCAAGGTAGACATGGAGGAGGCGGCAGGGAACATTATTCACGCAGGTGGTGTTGCTTCCAGGTCCCGGCGGCGCCAGCAGGGATGGCCGCAGCAATCGTGGAGAAGCTTGATCGAAACTCCGGGACGACGCTCTTGGCGGCTCGGTATGGTTTGGACCGAAGCCACATGATGTGCGTCATAGCGGTTCGTGGCCGCAGTTTGACCGGTGCAAGTCTTGCCATTTTGACTCGCCAGAGCGGCAAAGGACCGGTCTCCGGTTGTCCAGTGTCGCTGGCACCGCCTGTGGCCATGCTCGTTTGGGGTAGACATCCCCTCTTCGGCCTGGGTGTCAGTAATCAACGCTGCAGGAGCCTCCATTCGCCCCGCACCGTTCCCCGCAATTCGCAGATCTCGGTACTTGGGAACGCCCAACTGGTCGGCACGCCCTGCACGTGGAAAAAGACGTTTTAGAGCCCGCCGGCTATTTGGGTTCCCAGCAGCATAAAGCCTGAGCTGTGCCCTGCAATATCATAGTCGCGTTAAGATATACTGCTCCGCGAAGACAGCTCCAACCAAACCGCTACTGTTGCCAACCATCGACGCATAGTTGCGAGAAAGGCGGTAACTCGGCCGGCGAAATCCGCGACATTAAAGCCTCATCGGACGATGAACGGACCTAGAACTGGTTTTGAAGGACAAAGCGGTCGGACGTGGTTACAGGGAGTTGCGGACATTTCAATATGCCGACCTCCGAAACCGGTGCGCGACACAAGCGTGAGTTTCGCGTGCTCTCTCAAGAGTGCTGGATGTTTGGTGGTGCACTCGTAACCAGTTTTTCGTCCAAGAAGTACCGTCGAGGATGTGTATCGTGATGACAAGGTACGGCAGTTCCAGCGAAAAGACCGGGAAATGATGACATGGTATCGAAGAAAGGAAACGTGCAAATGGGGAATCAATTCTGTGAAAGACATGGCAAGGAAATAATGAAAGAAGACAAAGCGACCCACCCACACGTACTGACTCGAGCCACTTGATCAGCTCACGTGAACCTCTGTTGTTCGTAAGATGACATTGCCTCTTGGTCTTGATGCATCCCCGTTGTGTGGCAAGATCCCATCACCGCTTGTCTTTCTTGCCTCGACGTCCCAGTGCTTCTCCCCGTCCTTTGACAACTTAGACGTTGCCCCGGAAGATTCCCTGCTTCCTTTTGAACTAAGGGGGATCCCTTTGTCCATCTTTCCAACCTCCTTCACACCAACCGAGACCTGTGCGACATATGGGTCCGTCTTGCTGTCGGTGTCTCTGCGCGAGCGGGACATGCTTGCCAAAGCAAAACTCGAGCTGTCAGGTTGCTTCATGTATCCGAGAGTAGCGGAGCGGCTGCCGTAGGCGTTGTAGCCGGAGGGGCGACGGTTGCCGGAGCGTCCACCGGAACTCGTGATAGCGCGCGCGGTCTCCAGGAACCAGTTGAACAGAGGTTTTGATGCTGGCAAACTGGCTGCAATGATGCCAATGTTCAGCTCAATGTAGTTCCAGACGTTGAAAGAATTGTGTCTGCCAAGCCAAAGGCGTCATTAGCGATAGTGTTTAGTCGGAATAGCTGCTTGAGTGGGACTAGGGGATTGTTTGGTATATGAGGTAGTCGCCTGTGCACTAGTAGAACTTGTTGCCAACCCACAAACACGTCTTGTTTCTGAAAGAAGGCAACAGCTTGCTCGTGTAGCAGGCCTATACGACCACATCTGGCGAGGGTGGGGAGGGTGTTCATACACTGTCCAGTCCGGATCCTCCAGAACATTCCACTGCTTTACACACTTGACGATAGCCGCCGCGGAAGCGAAAAATCCCAGACTGAGAATCGAAGCCAAGGTGAGCTTCGTTCGGAGATTCACTTGCAACTGCCAAACTAAGGGTACAGGGAGGGATGCAAAAAGGAAGTCCGTCAGGATGTTTACAACTAATGACAAATGGTAAGCAACGCTGTTTCAGGACTCCTTGTAGTTTAGGAGCAGACTTACTGCTGTTGAACATGCCGATGTTTCTGAAAGTGGTCATGGAAAAACATTTAGCGTTTCCTATCGGCGCGCGTAAGGAATAGTCCCACGCGGCTGCGATTGGCGAGCATTGAAATATCAAGGTACCGGCGCAGGATATTGTGAACAGAATGAGGAAAACTACAACCAATCGTCAGTGAGTCCAAGCATTCACATCCCAACTCGACTCACCGATCATTCCCCATAGGAATCTAACATTCCTCGTCCGCTGCGCAAGACGCATCAGGAACAGGGCAATCGAGACCTTGACTGCACTGACAGCGACCATAACGATGAGGCTGTGGACGTAGAGCCACTTTGAGAATTCCATGTAGGCCACTGGATCCGCGATCATGACTGCAGCATGTTTCCCTAGTCCGTACTTGGTCTCTACCGCGAAACAGGCCATGACGACCACACTAAGAATCTGAAGAACGAGTTTCAGCGACAGTCCACCCCGACTTTCGAATCCCGAAATGACAGTGGCCACATCAGTGAATACTGACCATCGCCAACACCATAATGTAGTCGTCCGACCCATAGTATTTCAGCATCCATCCCCTCACGTAGAGGCGGAGCATCACCACCACCAACGCAAGTGCGCAGAACACCCCGGTGATGGAGAGAATCTCATCGGCGGCGCTAAATTCGACATAGCCTGGTGGGAAGCTGTCGAGACCGCTGTCGGGAACCGAATCTGAGCCGGATTGGCGCTTGAGGTATACGGACATGTTGGTTGCTGTGCCCTTGTGGTGCGGCTTGCCGCGGGTGCTCTGTGCTGACCCCAGAGAAAGCGTATATTGGAAGTGAGAGTTCAAAAGGCGCTCGCGTGTTACATGTAAAGAGAATGACTCGACATGTGAAAGGGCTCTCTTATTGAAAAAAGGATGGACATGCGCAGAATCACTTAGCCAAAAAGATCGGCAAGGAAAATGGAAGGAGGTTTGGATGTTAAGGCACTGCCCTGGCCGGGATATTGCAGGAGAGGCGGGCGGGCTTCCAGGTGGCGTTCTTGTGCCTGGCGAGCTAAGTGTGTGCGTGCCAGTAACAGAATCTGCACCATGCCGCGGACGCACATGGCGGGAGGAGGACTTCCACACAAGAGAAGTTAGACTATGCGTAGATTAAGGATCTTGCTCGTGGTAGAAGCAGGGTTCCGCTCTGGCTATGCCGGAAACAGGCGGGGCCGGAGACGTTCGTGCTGCAGGAGCAGGTGCAGGTTGCTCTTGCGAGCAGCCGAGTCACCCCCGGGGCGCGCCACCGCGTGGGAGAGGGGTTGGTGTCCTCGGTTGACGAGCCGGTGGGGCCCTAAAACAGCGTCAAGGACAGCACCAGAATGGCATAAGACGCGGGCTCTCGGCTTTGCGTGTAGATCGAGCGTCGCATCCCGAAGGTGCCGGAGGGCCCAAGGACGTCCTATCATCCTTGGTCGTTTTGAAGCTTGGCCACGACAGAGGCCATGCAGCAGCAGCCAGACAGTGGAAAGATGCGTAGGCAATGTGGCTCAGGGAGATGATCCGTTCATCCGCAGTGATGGCCAGCAGGGTTCCTCATCAAGCAGGCGACACAGGCCGCAGACGTCCCAAGTCATGGTGCACAGCATCCCCCCGCGGTTACAGGCTGCCATTACAGCGGGCCGTTGGTGGCGGCGCCAGACGGCAGATTGAGGGCAAGCCAGGTTGGCAGGTCGAGTTCGCGCAGCGTGGCTTGGAGCGAGCGTGAATCGCTGGGGCGGCAGGCGTCGTCGCTGCAGCTCGCACGCTCGGGTGGCGGCCAAGGCGCAGGACGCGGGCGTGCTGGCGTGGATTCGTAGACTGGCGGTAGCGGCCGGCTAGGCGCAGGCTAGAGAAGGCTGCCAGCTTCGTCGTACCGGGCGGAAGGCAGGGTGTAGCGGGCTGGCGGGGCGCACGGGGACGAGAATGGTCGCGTAGAGGAGGTGGCATGGTCTGGGGTAGAATACGGGCGGCGGCGGGCTGTGGTTGGACGGCGCACATGGGCCGGCGGGCCTTTTCGCCGCCGGCGCTCGCTTGCACGCCGTTCCTGGCCCAACTGCTGCAACCGCGTCCCCTCCGCGCTCTATCTGCGATTCAGCCCTCTTGCACCACATGCACTCCCACGCGCTCCCACTCTTCTCCGTGCCGCCAGCAATGTCGGCTGCCTGATCAGGCCGCGCCGCCGCGGCCAGAAGAGCCGCCCGCGCGCGCTCCGACCCTCCGTGTGTTCGACCGGGAAGGCGCCCGACTCCCGCTGCTCTCCCGCCTCGATGTTGCGGACCTCGACACAGCCGGGAGATCGGTGCTGGATCGCCGCCTGCCGTGCGTGCGTGCGTGCTTGAGACGAGACGCACATCTGCAGAACATCACCTGGGACACGCCGGTGACGGAGCGTCTCTTGAACACGGCAGCGAACCCAGCCTCCGCCGCCAGGGGAAGCGATCCACGCTTCCGGTGCTCCACTCCGGATTCTGCGCGGCTTCTGAAGCCCGCCCCCGTCGAAGAACCGTTCGACGCCACGCTGCAGCCGCCCTCCTTTGCCCACAGCAGCCCGCGGGACTGGGTCTTTTTTTCCCCTCACCGTCGATCATTTACGTACGAGATCGGACAAGCCATCTGCACAACCGCAGGATCTCCTGAAGCCGTCAGTTAGCATGAGTCTCTTTCGTATCCGCATCAGAGGCCAGGTGCTGCCTTCGTCCGGGCTGCTGGCTCACATATACACCTATAACATCCAGTCCGGATACAAGCGTCAACTTCAGAAGGTCGGGCCTAACCTCTGCAACAGAACTCCAGACCCCTCGCATTAACTGCAGCCTGGTCCCTTGCACTCGCCCCCGGCAATACGGGTACGCACGCGTCAACTCTTCTACCATGGGAATCGACACCCTGGGACAGCAGTGCTCCAGTTCCAGTACCTACTCCTGGCGAGCTCATAGCACGGTTTAATATTGAAATCGATACTTCGGCCAACCAGCTATCTTCAGCTGCGCAGTATGTTGCCGTGCCCGACTGACTAAGTGGCAGGCTGGAGTTTTCCGTGTCCATGTGCGAATAAGCGAGTTTGATCATGTTCTGCCTGAATTGATGTCTGACTGAATCAGTCAAATCCATCCCGCAAGAGCCTTGTGATAAGCACTGGGGATGCTAGTCTGCACGCCAACGCGGAAAACCAAGAAGTCCCCTGCAATTTCTTCCCACGACATCTGCATCTCCAGCAAAGTCAACGACTGCTTAGACCTCACCATGAATTTTCCCATTGGACTGAGCGCGAGTTGGTGTATTGCCGCGCCAAATAGGGCTTACATGCGCGGGGACCCTTTTTTCTTATTCCGGCCCCCAGCTAGATTGCGGCACATGCAGATAGTCGGCGTGGAGCCCACTTTATCTAGGCTGGCGCCTTCCCTTGCAGCCCGCGCCGCCGCCACCTGCTAGCTCAACGGCCGCTCGGGCTTCGTGCGAAGGGACTTTTTGTACGCTACAGGCGGACGGGGCCCAACTTGGCTTCTCTTTCGACGCCATAATACGAGCAAGTGCCGTGCAAGAGCCGTGCCGGCGGCGCTGCCACGCAATTGGGTCCCGTTTGAGGCCATACTCACCGATATTCAATACCGCTTTGCTGGCGTGCGCATTAAGCCGCAATCTCACAGACATCTATTCTCCGAGGCCCGAGTGACTGTGCCACCCGGCTATGAATAGTCGACCTTGATTCTTTCTGCAGTCCTGTAGAATGGTGCATAGAAAAGCGTAGCAGATAAAGTGACAGCCGCCGCCGTCTCTGCCACACCCTCTCGGTACCGAGCTTCCACCAGCCAAGTCGTGGGGAAAGCTAAGAATCTTCCCCTCTGCACAGCTCGCCACAATGCGCATCGAGAACGTTGTCGCCGCCGCGGCGCTTTTGGGCGCAGCCCGTGGCGCCGCCATTGAGAAGAAGGATGCCGAAAACAAAACCTTTCTTCAGACCGATCAGCTGGCGATGCAGAGTCTGGTCAATCTGCAGAGTTATGTGAAGGCCAATGGCTACTTCTCCGATAGCTGCACCGTCGAGAACGTTGCTGTCAGGAGGGAATGGTACGTTGTCTTACCTTGGTGGCCCTAAACCAAAACGCAAGCAATTTCTAACCCACGGTGCAGGAGCAACCTCACAACAGCGGAGAAGAAGGAGTACATCGCAGCAGTTCAATGCATCTCCACAAAACCCGCCATCACCCCCAAAGACGTCTGTGCTGGCTGCGTCTCCCGCTATGACGATTTCGTCGCCACCCACATCAACCAGACCCTGACGATTCACGGCACCGTGAGCAGAATCCCCATGAGACCTCATTGAAGCGCCAAACTGATCCATCCATTATCAGGGCAGTTTTCTCTCCTGGCACCGCTACTTCACCTGGACATACGAGCAAGCTCTCCGCAACGAATGCGGCTACACCGGTTACCAGCCGTACTGGAACTGGCCCAAATACGCCCTCGACCCGCTCTCCTCCCCCATCTTCGACGGCAGCGACACCTCCATAGGCGGCAACGGCGCGTACGAAGAGCACACGCCCGTCTACGTCCCCTCGTCCGCCGCGCCCTTCATCACCATCCCACCCGCCCAAGGCGGCGGCTGCGTGACCTCCGGCCCCTTCACGAACTTCACCGTGCGCCTCGGCCCCGTCTCGCCGGCGTACGAAAACCTCACGACCAACCCGCAAGCGGACGGCCTCGGGCTGAACCCGCGGTGCCTGCGGCGCGACATCAACGCATGGGTGTCGTCGCAGTGGACGACGGACGTCAACACGTCGTCGCTCATCACGTCGTACGCGGAGATCTCGACCTTCCAGACGCTCATGCAGGGCGACTTCGCCAACGGCTTCCTGGGCACGCACACGGGCGGGCACATGACGATCAACGGCGACCCGGGCGGCGACCTGTTCGCGTCGCCCGGCGACCCGGCCTTCTGGCTGCACCACTCGATGATCGACCGCGTGTGGTGGACGTGGCAGGACCAGGACGTCGCCGCGCGCACCTACGCCGTCGGCGGCACCATCACCCTCAACAACGACCCGCCCAGCAGGAACACCACCCTGGACGACGTCCTCGACCTGGCCTACTCGAACGAGGACGTCATCACCATCGGGGACGCCATGAGCACCGTTGCCGGCCCGTTCTGCTACATCTATGCGTAGAGAGGATGGTGCCGAGCGAGAGGAGAATTGAAGAGGAAGGCGTGTTCGTTTCTGCAGTGCATATTCAGCGACATAAATATATATATATATTCAAGAGCGATCCAAAATAGAGAAACACAAAACTCATAATAAGAAGCATCCTAGCCTTCGCCGGCCTGCATCCCCCAAGGTGACCACCAGGTACCCGTCAGTTGCCACGTTAGTTCAGTTAACGAAGCGGTGATCAAAAATCAGCGAAATCGCTCAGTCTTTCCCGCCATCTTGTCGCGAGCCATCCTGCAAGCGGTGAGGCGCGGTGTAGCCACCCTGTCCACGCTGGTCCGTCCAAAAACCCGCCGCATTGTTGCGTTCCTTCCAGCTCCTACCCATCATCACCCGAGACACCGGTACGATCTTGGCCAAGACGACGGGATGTCGGAGATGCGACAGATCCTGAGCGATCGGCAGGGACGCATACACGGGAAGCGCAATCTCGTTTCTCGAAAGCCAAAATAGCTCGGGCTAAGGTTTCTAGCGTCCGGTGGGATGGAGAGATATGCTTAAAGCGAACGGAGATCTTGGGAAGGAAACATCATACGCTAAGCATTGCGAATGTCGCCCGGTAAATATCGGCCGTAATTGTGGAAACAACCACAGCGATGGGGCGAAGCTTCTGCACACATCATCAGGACTCAACTTCTCGTCTGCTGTCACTATACAAGAAGTCGAGGGAAGGCGGTTTTCTTTAGGTCTCGTGAATGAACCGAGGTGCAGAATGTTTTTTTTTTGTATGTCTGATGGTACCCTTTCCTTCCTCCCGAACAAAAAGAAAGACCTGCTGGTGCTATTTGTGCAAGAGCGGGGATGAAAAATAACAAAAAAAAGCCCAGCAACCCGGTAAACCGCTCAGAAACGCCCTCAAATGGTTAATCATTTCCTGTGTTCTTCCTTTTCGCTCAGACGTCCGAGTCTCAACTCGGTCCGAGGAAACAACGCACCTTTTACCTCCTCCTGTTCTGCTGCATGCCCAGGATCTGAACCATGCGCCAGAAGAGGTTGATGAAGTCGAGCTCGAGGCTAATGGCCTCGTTGACAGGATCGCGCTTGATCAGGCCACGCTCAGCCAAGCGTGCGTGGTGCAGAACCTTCTGAACATCGTACAGGGTGAAGCCGCCGAAGACGGCAAGACCGCCGTATAGCCACATGTTCTCGGTCCACATGAGCGTGCGGGTGGCGGTAACGGGGAGGACCAGGGGGGCAAGGCCAGAGAGAGCGACGATGGCACAACCGGCGAGCAGAGGGCCACCAAGGTACAAGTACTTCTCCTGCTTTGCTGTGGCGCCAACAAATGCGATGGAGCCCTGTTGGAAAATGTCAGTGCTCTGATAGTTGACAAGCGTATAAGACTTTGAGCTCACCATCATGCCTATAGTGTACAGGCCAGCGCGAGCAAGCAGAGCGGGCTGAACGAACATGAGCGGGGAGAGGAGAGCAGCCTGGGTCACGTTGAAAGCAGTCCACAGGGCGTATTTCTGGACGTAGCTGCATCCTGGTCAGTATAGAAGAACTGAAAGTTGGTACGGGCAAACGTACTTGTCCGGAGACGTAGCCCTGGTACCCATCATCGTTGCGATAGATCCAGCAAGACCGACACCCATGACGACCCAAGGGTTAGCGGCCATGAGTCTGTAACTCCATCCGTTCATGTGCATTGCGCGCGCAGCAACGCCGATGATACCAATACCAAGACCAGTGTGCAAGAAGGTGTCGTTCAGGTAGCTGCGCTCGTGGGGTGGCATACCGCCATCGTCACGGGTTTCGCGGTTGAAAATGCTGTGGAAGTCATGAGCTGGGGCCGATTCACACTCCAACGAATTGTACCCACAAATTGATGGCCAGAAGAGTGCCTCCGAAGATGCCGGCACCGTAAAGCAGGCGCTGCCTAAACTCGGGATTCGAGGTTGCGGCAGTCGGCTGAGAGTAACTGCGGCGGAAAGTCGCCCTGAAGGTGTTGCGGAAGGCATTGTGCGACTGGGCGAAGGTGGGCACGGTGGTCCTCGCGGTAAAGAAAGTCTGCGGCGTCGACTTGAGAGGCATGTTGTGGAATGCGCGGATGGCGATAGAAGAGGCCTTGGGAGCCTGCCTCAGGGCGGAAGCGACGGCCAAGGGCCGCTGGAGCATGAACGCCATGATGGGCTATGCGCTCGAGCAGACGAGGGTGGTGTAGAGGTCGTTCTATGCGGGTGGAGGTGGAGGCGAGCGAAAGAAGCGCGGAAGGTCAAGCTTCAAAGTGACGTCGCGGAACCGATCACGTGGACGGCGCACGGGCGCGGGAGAAAAAACGGACTTGTCTTAACTCCAGCCCGCCGAATCTCATCGAATCGTCGCCGTCATGATTGGACATCCGAAGGATCCATTGTCTTCTTCGCCGCTTCCTCTGTCCTGACTCGCACCTGCTTATGTGCCGGCCAGCTTGAACTCATATCATTCAGACACGTTCCAGTCCGCGGCACACGGCGATTTTGGACCCTGGCTCTGGCCATCGCTGATCCTCGAATTGAATCTTTTGAGCCTGTGCTAGTCAATCGCGGCTGTCACCTCCTCTAATACAGCCTACCGCAACAACCACCGAGGCAATCCCCAATGGGATTGTACTGCTTTGTGGAGTTCATCAATTAGCCAAAAATGCATTCGAGGGTTATGATGGACTGTTCTTCTGTGGTCGAGACTGATCGCCCTCGCTCGGCTCTCATAAAGGAGAGGATGCGATGATTGAGGATGAAGAGGATGTCTCCGTAGCTGTTCAGCCGAACAAGGTGGTTTTACAGTGGAAGGATGAGCCGGACTCTTCGTCTCCTCCAAGGGATGTGGAGACTGTAGCGGAGATGATGTAGACCGCTGGGTTGATGAGAGAGCTTGTGGTTGTGTTGATCAACTGGATGTTGGTGCATTCAGAGAGGGAGATAAGGTGAGCTTGCCCGGGATCCAGCAGTCGTTCAGCCAGCCACTCCATTTCCGACTCAACGGATGTAGACACTGTCAGCACTACTTCGACGGAATGGGAGTAAGGATGACGAGTAACAGGATCACAGCGCACGAGAGCACTTGAAAGGTTTATTTGGACGGATGCTTCGATTTCGAACACCATAGACGATGTACTCACTATCAGCAGTAGCCGCGCCCCACGGAGAAAGAGAACAAGAATTCGAAACGTTATAAGCTTCGCAGATCACCCGCCCCACCCAGTTCCCGCTGGTCCCCACGCTCTGACCTTCCCGCCCTTGCCCAACCATCCCATGCGCCTCGCATGCGCCCAGTCGCAGTCCGGACACCATCCATGAACGCTTTTCTCAACCTTCCGCGGATGGAGGCAGCTTTTCGGAACTCGAAAGGGTATCTTCAGCGTGGGTGGCGTTAAAGAGCGTGTCGTCGCCCGAGCAAAACCTGTTGCCATCTCTCTGCTCGCGCTGTCGGGTGTTGATTGTGCCCCATTTCTGCTTTCAGCATTAGGCTGTAGAAACTCCGGGGTGCTTGATGCGATCTGAGCAGGCTCCAATGGTGCGTTATTTGACTTCGAGCGGCTCGGGCTGTTGGAGGCTTTTGGCTTCGAGTTCTCTGGCAAGCAAACCCTTGAACTTTCGTTGTCTGACATCAATGCGGGATCAATTGGCATCGGCTGGTGGTATCTAGGGTCGTTGATCTTGTGCAGAGCGTGACGGATCCTGGTACACGGGTACTGTGGCCAGTGCGCGGGCCGGTGTGAGGGGTGCGAGCACATGGTGTAGCGCGGGACCAGTACGATACACATCAGGATTAGGAATGAATGATAGCAGATGGCCGCGAGTTGGTTTGGCGGTGGTGTAGCTGTGAGACAGTGTTGGTATTGGCGAGATTCACAGTGGAAATGAGACGGTTGTGTGGATGGAAGTAGCGGACTGAGGTTGGTTGCGTATGTTTGAACAAACCACAGAAGGAACGTTCTGTAATTGACAAATTTGCACAATGAAAGTGCTGATAAAGTTCCGCAAGGAGAGCGTTAAAAGATGTTACAAGCAAACGCTTATGTTCCAACTTGAGAAGTGATCATATCTGTGTAAATTCCTTCGAACCACGAGCTGTGATATAGTGGGCATAAGAACTAAGTGCAAGGCAACCAGCTGTCCAGCCTTAGAGTGCATCCTTTATGCGAAAGCCACCCGTTTCGGACTACACGTGGAACTTGACGATGTCTAGTATGTCTGTGGAACAAAAAAGGTGGCGATCTGGGAAACACGGAACTTGCCGATAACCAAACCCCCCGATTGCGCAGTAGTTGGCCAAGGAAATGCTGTACCAACGATCTCTTGGTAGGCAGATCAACCCGTTCGTCCGCTAGGTGCCGAAAACGCTGTAAGGCTGGCCAATGAACTCGCCTGGTATCCTTGGGGTGAGCTGAGCCACTCCGGCGGACCTTTCGGGCTTCTCGCCCGGCAAGAATTCACGCCGCACTCACTAACAGAAGTGCATTCCATTACTCTCTTCCGAGTTGGCGGCGGTACCGATCATATGAGTAAAATGTATGATGCGCCAGTCTACGCTATCCTTATTCTACAGGAGGTACCATCGACATACTCTGCAAAGGCAGTGGACTAATTAATGGTCTGTACAAGATCGCCAATCAAATCTGAGGACTGCATGAGCTGTGTCAGCGTTGCGATGCCGATGCAACTCCATAATAAAAGTATACTTATCTACGTCGGAGTCTATGCAAGAAGCTAGTGGCACAATACTCAAAGGCATGGATCGTGATCGGGGATTCTGATTGAGTTTGGCTTCACACTTTACAACGGAAGGACATTTCTGAACAAGATAAAGTGACATGGAGAAGATTAGAGAGTAAGATCACCTTGTGATTGTTGTACGGTTTGCCTCACCAAGATGCTTGGCTTACAATGCCGTGCGTAATTCATGTGTAACTAAAAATTTGTGGCATCGGAGAGTTTGAGACGGGCCAACCAAAGAGTTCTCACCCTCAAGCGGGAAATCCTGTCAATCGGAGTACAGTCATTGGGTAGAATCTCTCAGGGCCTGAGTAGTCTTAGGGCGTGTAAACGCGCCGGCCCTCTACCATAGGGACAGATACCTCGCACGTAACTCTTGGCTGCTGTTTGCTCATACGATCATGCATAGCAAACAGTGAGAATCCTGGGAGAGGGCGGCGTGACCAGGTGTCATGCGCGAATTAGAACACGGAGCCTGATGCCTGCAGTTTACATGTTCAATAACCATTGGAAGATTTTCAAGGTTGCATGCAGCGTCACGGTGCCGATAAGCAATTGTTTGGTTGGAAGATGGTCGAGAGATAAGGCATGAGCATATTATAACACTCACCTGTGAGTCAGTCAAGCTACCGTGATCCCCAGGAAGAAGAGTGGAAGATTAGTGAGGTAACCGGGAACAGTCATGTCCACGATACCGTGCCAAATCGAAGAATTCGACATTTTAGTATGCTAAGTTTCGAAATCCCTGACATGGCACTTGGCTCATCAGTTTTATGATCCAGACCTCCTCTATGGGAGGGCTGAAACCAGAGTGGACCTTAGAACAGATCCGTCATCGCACCGTGACTGGCATCTCCGACCAGTCTTGCGTACTTCGCCAGAACACCCCTTGTGACTGGCCGCTTCGGAGGCTTCCACTCCGACATCCTCTTCTGAATCTCTTCGTCGCTCAGGTGGACATCAAGCCGGTTCTTCTCCGCGTCGATGGTGATAACATCGTCGTTTCGGACAATTGCGACAGGGCCTCCGACAGCTGCCTCTGGGACGATATGGCCAACGATGAAGCCGTGAGATGCACCACTGTACCGGCCGTCTGTGATCAGAGCCACGTTTGTGAGTTTGGCACCCATCAGGGCAGCCGAAGCCTTGAGTTGTTCGGGCATGCCTGGACCACCCTTAGGCCCTTCGTAGCGTACCAGAATGACAATGTTATCGCCGTGCGGAACCTTGCCTTCTGCAAGTGCTTTGTCAAGCTCGCTCTCCTTGTCGAACACCATGGCCTTTCCGGTGAAGCTCAAGCCCTCCTTACCAGTGATCTTGGCTACAGCACCGCCGGGAGCAAGGTTTCCGCGAAGGATCTCAATGTGGCCAGTCTTCTTGATAGGATTGTCGAGAGAACGAATGATTTCGTTGCCCTGTTGAAGGGACGGCCAGGACTCGACATTCTCTGCAAGAGTCTTTCCAGTCACGGTGAGAGTTGTGCCATTCAGCAGACCGGCAGCAATCAGAAGCTTTTGCACTGACGGAATTCCACCAACATCGAACAGCTCCGCCATGTAGTACTTTCCACTTGGTGCAAGGTTTGCAATGTAGGGAATCTTGTCACTGACGTGCTGGAAGTCGTCGATTGTGAGTGGCACTTCGGCAGTACCAGCCATGGCAAGTAGGTGGAGAACACCGTTCGTAGAGCCACCCAGAGCCATCATCATGACCATGGCGTTTTCGAATGCCTTCCTGGTGAGGATATCACGTGGTTTGATGTTCTTCTCCATGCAAATCTGGATGCATTCTGCTGCCTTGGCACATTCCCGCATCTTCGTGGGACTCTCAGCGGGCGTGGAAGATGAACCAGGAACCGTAAGACCGAGTGTCTCAATGGCAGAGGCCATTGTGTTGGCCGTATACATTCCACCACAGGCACCAGGTCCGGGACAGGCATTCTTCTCCAGATCATCCATGATAGCCTCCGGGGTAATGGTCGGATCATGCTCAGCCCTCAGGCTATTGTAGACCATGGCACCATGAGCTTCGTAGCAGGTAGAGATGTTGATGGGCTTCCGAAGAAGCTTCGAGTAGCCGGGCATGATGGAGCCTCCGTAGAGCATAAGCGCTGGGCGATTGTGACGAGCCATGGCCATGACACAGCCGGGCATGTTCTTGTCGCAACCAGGTATGCAGATGTTGGCGTCGTGGAACTGCGCGCATGTGACTGTCTCAATGCTGTCTGCAATGATCTCACGCGTCTGGAGGGAGAAGCGCATTCCTACTCAACGAATGAGCTTCCGGTGTCTCAGAAAGACTTTGGACACCTACCCTCCCCGCCCATTGTAATGGCATCCGACACGCCAACAGTGTTGTATTGCCATGCAAGCATTCCCTGCTTCTGAACGGCAGCCTTCACGGCCTTTCCCAGGTCGAGCACTTTTTTGAAGTATGATCAGCGAGGTCTCGTAGCGAAGGAAGATCGTGGCAGGAGCCGCAGCTTACGGTGCATGCTATATAAGGTTTCGAGTCAGCAGTGATCGACTCAAAGATGTACAGGTGAGAGCGCCTACTTGCATGGGTTGCCCTCCCACCAGACGGACGCAATGCCAACCTGCGGGGCAGTCTCCATTGTCTCCTTGTCAGGGACGCCACATGCATACAGCATGGCCTGGGCTCCGGGGAAGTTATGGCCCTTGGTGATAATGGTCGAGTACTTGTTCAGAACGGGCTTGCCGTCCCTGGCGGCATCGTCTGGGGCGTGGGGAAAGTTGAGGAAGCGCGGCTCCTCAGGCTCGTTCTGCTTCTGGAGGTTTGAGGAATCCATTGTGAGCTGCAGTGAGGTGTGAAGCGTGCAATGTGAAGACGGTCGAGTTGGAAGGGTGGTGGGCTGGCGCGCGGGCGTCAAGGTGCTGTAGTCGGAAGCCGCTGTCGGGGGAAGCTGCGTCGGACAGTCAATGGCCGCTCGCGGAGACGGCAAGAAGGCACGAGACAATTTGAAGACGCCGCTGCCGTCGCGGGTACTGCCCCAGAGTTACCCCTCATCGGCCGGCTATGCGCTCTACCGCCTGGAAGCGGCATCGTGGTCCACTACTGGGCGTTGCGGAGGCTAGCTCCACACAGGGCGGCCTATGGAAGCTTTACCGGTGCGCGCGCCGCCTTTCAGACGCCGTGAGAGAGGCTCTCGGACCAAGGACAGCGCGATCCGTGAGTAAGCAGCAGCCGGGGCGCTCTGATTGGCTGCGCCAGCGACCAGCCGCCTTGCCGATTCTCCGATGCCCTGATGCGCGGGCGCTGGCCGCAGGCTCCGAACGGCGAGCCAGCACGAAATGTTGCGTAGCACGACCAAGGGACCAGCTGTGCGGCAGGCGCCCTGCATTTGGCTGGCGGGCGGGCGCGGGTGTGGGCGCATGCCCTGAGAAGCATGGCTGCCGGCTGGGTGCCGCCGCGGGAGAGCGCTTCAGCTAATGCATGTCAGAGACAGCCCTTGTGCGTGGAGCACTGGCTGCTGGCAGCGCAGCCCTCAGTGAGGGCGGAGAGCTCTTTAACGCGTACGTCATAGCCCATGCCAGCCCTGCAATTCTGAGTCACCCGCACACTTCTGTGCCTCTTTCAACACCAGACACACTGCTGCACGCTGCCTGCCGACCCCTCAGCCTGCCGCGCCTGCACGTGTCAGGGTTTAGCGCATCCCGTCTGGCGGCCTCCAGCTCCCGCGGCCTCCAGCAGCCTCGAGCAGCCCCGAGCGACAGTCTGCCCGTTGCGGCGCCGGCTGCACCCGCGCGTTGGGCTGCGCGACGCTCCAGCCTGGCCGCGAGGCCCACGTGGAGCGCTCCTGGCATTCTTACTCCGTCACCCATCGCGCCGCTTGCAGCGTCAATCTGGAGGTGTCGTTGCGACATCTGCTTGCTCGCAGGCCGCCCGCAATCGACGTGTCGATCGTTTTCCTCCACACGCGAAAGCACGCCGTGCATTTTCGCTCTTCATTGGCCGGCTGCGGCATCCCGGGCAGCTGCAGGCTCACCAAACCAGCTGTGCTTGGGGCCTTCGCCAGTCCTCTTCGTTGTCCTTCCGGACATGGAGGGTCTTCACCGCGACCATGGCGTCGTCGCTGCCACAGTCGCAGTAATGCTATTCATCCCTAAGGCGTGCGCCTCAATTCTTAAGCCGCAGCTCTTCTCGAGTCCCGATGCTCTCAATGCTTCTTCTCTGCCCCTTTCGTCGAAGTTCGAAGGCCGATTATCCTCCCTGATTTCACGGGCGTTCGCCCTGCTCGGCGTTGATCCTGCCCAACCGTTGACCGTTTCGGATATGGTCAAACTTTCCCTTATCTGCGGCCTCATTCCCGGCCTGCTCCTCCACAGGCATCGGGCACACGTTGCGGAGAAGGACACCGACGATGACAGCGCTGCTGCCAGTTTGTCCGATACCATTGGTCAAGGTGGGGAATGCACGATGAGGGGGAAAGCACACGCTAACGTACGATGCTAGATGCCGTCGCAACTGATCCGGGGTTGCTGAAGAAGCACTCGACGTACAAGCCATACACCGTCCCGAGCACTGGCTGGACATATCCATCAATCCGCGCATTTTATCGACCACATCCACAAGCCGACAAGCTGCCCAAGAAGCCAGCTCCGATTCCCCTACTCGTCTTCGTCCATGGTCTTGGCGGCTGTGCCGCTCAATTCCAGTCTCTCCTTACCAGTCTCGTCAATCTCGCTCCATGTCTGGCCATCGATTTCCCTGGTTGCGGTCTCTCCAAATTTGCGCCAAAAACCCAGCAAGCGTACTACGCCAATGCTCTCGCTGCACTGCTTGCTACCGTTATCGACGAACACCGTGACAAAGAAGCTGGCCAAGGTGTCGTTCTCATTGGACACAGTCTGGGTTGTTCCATCTCAGCCTATTTGGCGTCTGCGTCGTCGCCAGAGACGCACAGCATTTCCGAGCACGTCCTGGGATTCGTGGCCATTTGTCCCAAGGCAGAAGGCCCGACAGAGGATGAAGCAGCAAGATTCAGAAAGCTGCTGAGCATTCCTGATCCCATCTTCAACCTCTGGCGCAGATGGGACAGACGGGGTGGGACCGAGAGTGCCAGCGTTCGTCGATTCGTTGGCGCTGATGCTGAGGAAGAAACGAAGAAGCTTCAGGTTCGGTTCAACGAGCAAAGTCGAACGCGAGTATGGAAGAGGATGGCCCGAGGAACACTGCCGAGAACATGTTATCGAGGCCATTCCGGCATTGTAGCGAAGAAAGAGGAAGGTATGCCAGGGAAGGAGACCTGGACAGGCCTCAACATGCCAGTCTTCCTTGTTGCTGGAGAAGCAGACCCCATCACGCCGCCGAACGAGATTCGCAAGATTGTATCATTCCTTGGCAAAGATGTCGACTTTGCAGGTGAGAAAGATGCGGAGGCCATTGTAGACACCGCAGCCCCGGTGGACCTCACCAGCGCGAATGGATCACCGCAAACTTACAGAACCGGCTCAGAGACGCTCATAGACAGCCTTGACAACGACTCATTGCCACCTCTTGATGTCTCGGTAACCAGCGACGGAGAAGCCTCTGTGGCGTTGAGGCCTAAGGCCAAGTACCTTAAAACCGCGATTCTTCCTTCTCCAGCTTCCCATGCCTTGCTTTATGCACCGACAACCGCCAGGACTCTTGCTGGCCTTATCCAAAGCTTCCTCGCTGAACGCGTCGACAAGAGACTTTCTCTTGGATGGCAGCTCAAGTATCTCACTACAGAAGGAAAGTGGGACGTCAAGAACTTGAAGAAATGGCAGGCTGTCACTCCGGTCTCAGAGCCCATCGGCGGTGTTTTCCGCGCCATGAAGACCCTGCGAGAGGTGGATCCTACACATTGTCCTCGCGTATTCGTGAAGGACTGGCAGAGTAGGATCCGCTCCGTTGTCGACATCAGCCATGAAAGTCCGGTCTATGATCCGAAAGGATTGGAGAATGGCGGCATCAGCTACTACAAATTTCCGACCGTATCTAAGCTGCCGCCCACTGTAGACGAAGTCAAGCAGTTCATCAACCTCATCGATAGGCTCCGCGGTGAGAATGCGAGCGTCCCTGGCGAAGAGGCTTCGTATGACCTTCCTTTGATCGGAGTGCACTGCCATTATGGCTTCAATAGGACGGGATTTTTCATTGTATGCTATTTGGTGGAGAGACTCGGTTGGACACTCCAGAACGCGATCAATGAATTCGCCAAGAAGAGGTCCCCTGGGATCAGACACGACCACTTCATCGACACACTATTCGTGCGCTATCACATTGGATTGAAAAGAGCGCCGACTTTGTAACATTGGATCTCGATAGAATGGATTGGCGTTGGAAAGGAGTTGCTGATTAGATACCATGTCATGAACGGCCTTGACGCTTCGCTGTATATTTCTCTAATGAAACTTTTCATTCCCAATCTCCAAAGCGTCGTTTTTGAGCATGAAGTGCGGGCGATTGAGATGCGTAGATTTATTTGGAATGGTATCGTGGATGTCGATTTTTGAATAGGTGAGTACAGCCTAGTCTGAACTCTTCCTGCATACTCATATGGCTTGCTCTTGCCTGTCTTCGCTTCTACGAGAAGTAAAGTTTTCGCCGAGGCTCTGCGTTCGTTGGTGTTGCTGTTTCGGGCAGTCACGTGGAGCGCTAATAGGGCTTAGCGAGGTGCATCGCACTGCGGGCCTTCGCACGCCAATTTCGCGACGAGCCGACGACGACAGCAGCGACAACCACCGTAGCCCGCACCCCAGTCCATCCACCACCTCGCGACCCCCCAACCACCCGTCAAAATGGAGAACGAACGCGGCGAGCTCGTCGACCTGTGAGTCTCCCTCGCAGCGACGCCCACACACCACCACCGAGCCGCGCACTAACACTTTTTTTCCCACCAGCTACGTCCCCCGCAAGTGCTCGGCCACCAACCGCATCATCAAGGCCAAGGACCACGCCTCCGTCCAGATCTCCATCGCCAAGGTCGACGAGAACGGCAGGTACACTGGTGAAAACCAGACCTACGCTCTTTGCGGCTTCGTCCGTGCCATGGGCGAGAGCGACGACTCCATCAACCGCCTGGCGCAGCGTGACGGTTTCCTCAAGAGCGTCTGGAGCGCTAGCCGGTAAGCGCTAGGCAAGACAAGAGGGTTCTATTGGGAAATGGTACGTGCCAGCCACAATCAAACAACGCCTGGAGAGGGGAAGCCCAGACGACAAGAGCGAGCGGGCAAGACCCTTGGGCGTCAAAGAAGAGAATCCGGAGCTAATTACTAGCTCATAGGCAATGCTCTTTCTTCCTTCGGTGCAAACGGTTTCGGGGATTTGGTAGTGTTGGCTGCACGCCAATGGGGGGCTTTCACAAAAAAAAGCTTCTGCGCTGTAGTTAGGAAGACAACTTCAGTGCGCCTGACGATTTGACGATCTCAGTGATCCGGCAGCGACAAGGCCCCAAAAAAATCAAAAGGATTCCTCACGCCAGTATCTCTTTACAATGACCGCCATACCAGTGCCACGCCCAGTTCGCCTACCTTGCACGATTCCGGGAATTTTCACATTTGTTACACAGGTGCTTGCTACGTTTTGTGGAGTGCTCAAATCCTTGAAATGAGAGATAGTCACTGTGCCAGGGACAGGATAGCGTACTGCTACAGGATTCTCGCTCACCACTCATCTATACCGGACAAACCGGCGGTCACATTATGCCCTGCAACCAGTTCTCGCCGACCACAGTCGATTCCGCTTTCATATTCGTGCAAGATCCGCCAGTCCGTCGATGCAGGTGAATCAACACCTACTCAAGTACCCGTGACCTGGAGATTAATCCCGAAGCTGTAGGTTGCTGAAGCTGTGCACCATTACTATTTTTTGCGTCCTCCATTTTCGTGCGCGCCGGCGTATCAAGGCTTCCTCACTCAGGCTCGTTTATCGGTGGTTGATTCACGTTAGCCACTGCTGTAACGATGCCCAGGTGGGTGAGGAGGTATCGTAAACTAAACGCCGCAGATCAAACCCGCCTTTTGAAGAGCTGCTGTGGCTAAGGTTCGCCCTGTGGCACAGATACGGGCAGAACATACTTTCCAAGTAGCTACATGTAGCTTTCGCTATCACGTAGCTGGCTTTTTCTGACTCAATATTCAATATATTTAGGCGTTATTTCCTGCTCGTATCGTCTCCCACGTGGTGGTGTCTTGAATCGGCGCCGACTCTCCTTTCACCCCTTGGTCTTATCGAGACCGACAAAATGATGCAGATAGCGGCTGAGGAGCGTGGGCGGTAACGCCACCACGAAGGCTCGTGATGATCTCTTCGACTCGCGCCAATTGACATCCCACTGTTCAAGTTGTCCGCAGGGGCGAAACAGTTGATCCCCTCCATTTCCAGAAGGGCGCAAGGAAGCCGCATCACACAAATCTCACTGCGGCTGTGCATCCTGAACTTGATTATGTATTCGATTACCTCATTTCCACTTCAGTCTACCATTTTCCTAACTCTGCGCAGCACCCGAGCTCCCCAACTACGACGCAGGTGCCGAGCAGTTCACAGACAAGGCCGACTCATCGACGTTGTCGCAGGTGAACATGTTCGTGCCCGACGGGCTCACGACGTCGATGTCCTCGAGCGTGATGTTGCTGCACACGGAGGGGCTCGAGCAGACGAGGTAGCCGACGAGCGGGTCGTACTTGTCGGAGGTGGTGCCCTGGAAGTTCTTGACCAGGATGTTGGAGATGGTCAGGTTGGAGGGGTACTGGTTGCAGAGGGTCAGGTTCTTCTGGCCGTAGCACTGGGTGATCTTGACGGCGTAGTCGACATTGGAGATGGCCATGGTGTCGTAGGTGATGTTGTTGACGCTGCCCAGGCCGCCGCCGCCCTGCAGGTCGCCCGAGAGCGCGGACTGCGTGCCCGGCCAGACCTTGATACGCGCGCCGTCCGAGGCGTCGGACATGCTGATGTTGTAGACCTGGACTGCTATCAGCGGTTGTGTGCCTCACTTGCTCCGTTCTCAGGAAGCGGCACGCACGTAGACGTTCTCGACGATGTCGACTTCGCCGGGGTACTGGCCCAACGAGCCGACGGAGATGCCGTGGCTGCCGTTGCACCACAGGTTCTGCACGATGATCTCGGTACTGTTGGGCTTGAACGAGACGCAGTCGTCGCCGTTGTTGATGTGGCTGTCCTGGATGACGATGTTGCTGCTGCGGTACGTGTCCCAGCCGTCGGTGTTCTTGGCCGGGTTGCTGCTGACGGAGCCGCCCTCGATGTCGATGTTGGAGAAGACCACGTCGGTGCTGTTGGCGACCAGGTTGTACCACTGCGGGCTGTAGCGCAGCTTGAGGTCGCTGATCGAGCCGCCCTTGAGCCCGATGGTGCCGAACAGGATCGGACGCAGGATGTAGATGTCCTCGGCGTACAGGTCGTACCAAACCTGGCCGTTGCCGTCGATGGTGCCGCCGCCGTAGACGTTCACATCCTCGCCTCCCAGCTGGAAGAAGGTGGTGGCGTTCTGGAAGGTTTGGAAGAACGCGTTCTCCTGCCAGTAGTCCGTGTCTTTGGTGAATTGGAGCTTGCCCTCGATGACTGGTGCGGGATTGGTCAGAGTCGATGTACATTTGAAGAAGTACCCTCATTTGCCCCCATTGGCTGCCTCTTGCGTGCTCTTTTTTCCTGTTCCTGGCTCTTACTCATAATCTCAGGGAGAAGGTCAAACTCACCCCAATCGACATGCTTGAGGAACGTCAGGTCCAGAGCGGTGCCGACAGTGTACGTCTCGTTCGCGGACAAGACCACGCTGCCGCCGGGGCTGCAGCTCTGGAAGGCCTCGAGAATGGCGGGGCCATCGTCAGAGCCGTCGCCGGACGCGGGAACGACGCAGGTCTTGTTCCGCGCGGCGGAGACAGGCATGGGCCTGTAGGCGGGCTGCGGCCCTACGGTGACGGAGTGGCGCTTCGCATGCTGGGCGTGGTGGCTCGCGGGGGAAGCCAGAGACGCGGCGGCGTTCAAAAGCAGGAGAGCAGAAGCTCCACCGAACAACATGCTGGGCGACGGCGGCAACAGTTTGCAAGTGAGGGAGAGGTGTCGTGCCGGTCAGGGCTGGCCTGTGGCAGACGCGTGCATTGATCTATATATACGGACGGCGGGCCGCCATAATTTCCCCCAGCGCTCTGGTTTATCCGTCGTTGATGTCGGCGGAGGGCAGCAGGGCGGGATGTGCGCGGTAGCGCGGCGCAAAACATGTCAAGCAGGGCCCCTGGCTGCGTCCCGGCAGCGGAAAGACGCGAATATGGCCCGCAACGAGTAAGGCGGGCACGGCGGCGCTCCAACGAACGTCGTCGCCTCTCTGCAATGGCGCAGTCGTCTCCGCATTTCGGACTGCTCTCAGGTGCCGTGCCCCGGCGTGGCGGCGCAAGCCATTGGTGGACAATATCTGCGCCGCCAGCAGCGTGGGCGCACGCGAGAGAGACCAAGTATGGGGGAAAGGATGGGCCCCCGGGGGCTTGACGAGACGTCCGGACGGAGGAGGCGGCTCCTGCTCTTGTTTACCCACGGCCTCTGGCGCTGCTGCACGAGTCGCAGCGGGCGGTCCGCTGAGCGCCCCCAATCTTGCAGAAACGAGAGTGAGGAGGGAGCACACCCAGGTCTCCGCCGCATCCGGGCCTCTGCGCGGTGTTTCAAGTATCGACGGGAAGACAAGCGCTGTCAAGGCCCCACAAGCGGCCGGGCGACGTTTCGGCGCCGCCGCCGCGCCCTCTTGTGTTTTGCTTGTCGCTGGCGTGTTAGTCAGGCACGCCGCCCGGGCGCGCTGACGCCTGACGCCCTGGCGCCAACGCCAGCAAGAGCCGAGGGACGGATGCGGGACCGGTTTGTGCAACCACAGCCGCAGCCAACGTTGCCGGCGTGCGACAAGTCACTGTTGCGCCCTCGCAGCCATGCCCTGCCATGCTCTCGGCCGTCCACTGCGGAATACGAGTAGACGCGACCCGCAGACCTGGTTCGCAAGCGCAGTTGGCGCGCACAAGGCGTTCAGCGCGGGCGGGCGGCGGGGTTCTTCAACGGCACTTGAAATCCCACTACCTTGTCCGCGGAACCCGAGCATCTGCCCAGCTCACTTCAAGCCGTCCAATTTGTCTACCACGTCTTCGTGGGCGGAGCACTTGAGCATATGTCCCGTGTGCACCCACTACCGCGCGCTTCTGCTAGGGCAAGCCATTCTCTGCTTCGCTTTCCAATTCCGCCACCCTGCATTCTCGGCCGGCGTTAGGGAGAGAATATTATCCGTGCCGGAACCCGTGGCCATGGTAGAGTCCCTTGGCCCGCTCAGTGCATGGATACTTTGGTAGGAGTACAGGTGCTCACTCCTACCGCGCCCTCCCTGGTAGGCTTTGGCGAATATCGGACCCGTTCGTCGCCAATCACCAGCCCGCATGTGCCGGCGAGGTCTGCGCGTCAACGCCATATGGAAACACCAATGACCGCCTGTCTCCGCTTTTACCCCAGTCTATCCTCGGGCGCGTTTCGGCCAAATGCTACCATAAGACGAAACGAGTCCAGATTGAGAACGTTGCATGCCACATCTCGCTCTCCGTGCTTTGAGTTCAGCCCCAGCTTCTCTTGACATTGGAGTGAGCAGAACGCTTCGGATGGAAACGTCAGGACAAAGAATTGGGAACGCCAATTTGCAAGGTTGGTCTGCAAACCCGGTTACCCTACTCCTTGGGTATTCGACCAGAAATTCTCGCCACGTCATCTTGCCATCGTACCAGATTTCTGGCTTTGCTGAGGCCTTTTTGGGGCATGTTCTGATGTCACTGATACCTCTGATGCAGCCATCAGCATATTCTTAACATCCAGCTTCACGGCATCGTCAGTTCAACATTTGGCCTCCAGGATGACCATGGCAGGCATCAAGACAGTGTCACACGAATGAAGCCCTATGGAACTCTCACCGAGAGGACCTGTCACTTGACGTACCAGTGAATCGAAGGGCCGGCTCGCCAGGTTTGGCGCCCCCGAAATTCTGCACGAACCGTGACCTGATCACATGATAGATGCAATCATGGCTACTATCGGCTGCCAAGGGCACTCTGAGGCCTAGCCGTAGACGTGCAGCAGTGCGAGGTACCCACATCTAACCGCGACCTGCATCCTACCAGCCACGCGTATTCTTGCTGCACAGCAGGATGCTTCGGGGTTGCGCGCATGCAGGTGCAACCTACCGCATACTTTTTTTTGCTGCCCGCAAGGATCTACCCGCAGACACGGCCCGTTATGCAAGCGCATGCAACAACTCCTTATTCGCACGGCGTCTAATGGCACGACATGACTCACATGAGGTTCCCGGCCAATTCTCTCTAGATCAAGAAGAATATGTTCTGAGAACAGTGCGCGAATCTGATCCGTAAAAGGCGGTACGATACCAGGGAAATGATTCAGCTCATAAAACTTTATATCTTACGAGAAATTGAAATCCTTGGGATGACAGCTGAGAGCAGAATAGGAAAAATTGTACCAGACCAGGTTTATCAGGCACTTTCGATTCCACTAAAGCTGAATTTTCGAGGAGCTCACGGGACTGAGGCGCCGCCATGTTGATCTACTTTCCCGCAGACTTGTTAATTGTAAGTCATCTCTCACTGGAGTCGTAGTTTCTAGCATGACGTCGATAGATCGAGATTAAAATTTGGATGCAGCCACCCACTGTGCAGACAGGAAAGTCCCGATCTGCGAAGATGTTCCCCTGGCAAGATCTCGATCACCACCGATCGACAGGATCACAAGGCAGCTCTCCGTGGTCATGTACTCAACCGCTGTCACTAATCTTCCGACCCCTGAGCCCTGTCAAGCCACACAACAGATACGAGGTGTGATTTACAGATCCAGGGAGCCTTGATCTTGACAAGGGTGTCGTTCGGTAGATGCTCTGGTCGTTGCGTGCATACGACTACTAGAGTTTCGCCACGCATTATCTGGGGACTTCTGCTCACCCAAGGAGGTGGTATCGACAACACCACTAGTAGTACAAGAGGATTGCCCCGTTATGCACTGAAAGCGCCTTGCTTCGGCTGTGATATATGGGCCACTACCACAACGAACAATCTGCATACGGCTTCGCACAGATTCCGGAGATCTGACCTTGTTGACAGATGCACTTAGCCTCTTTGACATCATAGAGCATATCTTGGTTTCACATCTTTTCTCCATCAACGGCCTTCTACATAAGCGCGTTCCCACTTCCTTTCCTGAGCGTTGCGGTGAGCACCGCGAACTTGCAGACAGAAGTAAGTGGACCCACTTCTTGCTTGTAAAGCTCGAACCGCGCGTACACACAGCGCACAGTATCGTGGACCTTGCATTGGGATCTTAGACCACCTTTCCGAAGATAACGCAGGTGCTCACTGGTTGGCCGTGGATCCTCGTATAGACTTTCCGTGTCGTATTCTCTGGGGTCAAGAGGCAACCCTTTCTCCCCACGAAGCACAGAGCACGTGGTAATCACAAGCGTTCAGCCACCTCGCATAGCTCCGTGAAGGGCTGCAGGTATGGAACCGGGGTATCCGTTCTCTCTGTGAGAACAAGAGAGGTTTGATAATTCCACGGAGAAATGGGGGCGGACATGCCCCCTCACCACAAAAATTCTTCGCTGGCAATTTCGAGTCGACATTATGATCGAACTGCAAAAATTTCGACAATCTGCTGATAGTCACCCTGAAGAAGATGGATGTACTTCATGTGTGCCGATCAAAGGTTCATTTTCTCAAGCCTCCGGGTGTCGCCATGGTCGTCTCATTAACATGGCCAAAAGCTCGTATAAGCAGCCCAGGGTGAGACCCATATTGTACGACTGTCTCTGCATCGGCTTTTCCCGCGTGAGCCTCGCTTCACGCATGGCATATTTAAAAGGCCCAAGAATGGTTCCGATAGGCCGGATATCTTTCTCGGTCGTCACTTGCTCCTCCTCTTGCACAGGAACGATGGTCGCTGTGCATTCTCAGATACAATTGGAGTCCTCATACACACAGAAAGGGCGATCACAGAGACATATGAGTAGGTAAGTATGTCCAAAGGCGAAAAAACACACCCCACACCTGCAGAACCCCCCTTGCCCCTCCACCCCCTGTTCGCCTCCCATCACCTCGGGACAGATTTGGAACAACACGAAAAGCAAAAACTAACCGTCACAGAGACTACGAACCAAGTCACATTTCGGTGTTTCTGCGCAGCGTTGCGCTGCTTGGACAACGGTCGTACCTTAGCAACATTATATTTAAGCTTATCACAACTTCACCAACACATGCTCATGAGAGCGTTGTATCATGGCGTGAGATCATTCTTGCTTGGCGAAGTCTCGCCCTCCGCCGGCTCTAGCGGCTACACTAGCGTGGACGTCTAACGTCCGTGTGTATGCCCGCAGATAAGAGGTTGCGTCCCTTTGTGTGACAAGCTTTCATTTTCTCTTTTGGCCATCCTCTGCAGTCAACTGAGGAGCACGGAGCGAGCAATTTGCACGTGTTACGGAGCGGAAGCTTGCTTTTGGGCCACATCTGAGGCTGTTTACGTTGATGGGGCAGGAAATTGTGAGCAAGGGTAGCCAAAGGTTGAGGTATGGCAGCAGGGGTGGGATGCAGGGCAGCGATGTGAGACAAGAGCACAGGCGGGGTTAAAGAGGTTTGTCAATTGCTTTTGTACGCGTGGTAACACGCATATTCACTGAGCAATGCGGCAGCATATTTCGGACAAGGGAGAAGAGGAATGATGGGCACGGCATGGACGTTAGTTATTGCAGGCGACTAAGTGGTAACGGTGCACATGGAAGCGGCTCAAGAGATCCGGTACGAGGTTAAGAGGCATGATCTGCAGCGGGCATGGGGGGAGCGCGGCGGGGGAGCACATGATGAAGGAGTTCGGTAAGGAAATGCTGGTAGAGAGAATGGTGGGCACGCTTGGCACGCTGTAGGACTTCCGAGGACTTGGATGAAGTAGAGAGCAGGGAAGATGTCTTGGTCACAACGTCAAGGAAATGCAGCTGGGGAAGGCGAGATATGCATGCGGGCGCATGCAGGCATGATCATCAGGCGGAAAAAGCAAAGAGGGGGAATTATCGTCATGGATCCCATGGTGGCGGTGCAAACGGTTGGTCCGGCCCCTGAACCAGCTGTGGTGATCGTTTCTGATGAGTAGTAGGGCCGGTGGGTGGAAGGGGGCGGTTTATTTGCATAACTGCAAACCACACGCATCACACCTATACTTCGTAAAACCACAAGTAGAAATTTTCATAGGCATATTTTCTGCTACCGAAGGGCCAGCTCCAGGTCGAAATGAGACAAAGGGGAAAAAATCCAAAGAAACTGAAAAACACTACTATCTTTATCCGACGAGATACAGACTTGTACAGAAACGACTTGTCATCTTCCATGGACTGCAGCACACTGGTAACGTGGATGAGATAGGGATGAGATGGTAGACCAAGGACAAAACGAGCGCAGCACGTATCGCTGCGGGTGTGGAAGCAGCAGCTACTCGTGAACGTAAGAAGAGGGTCCAGTAACGCGTGATTTGACAGATTGTCCCAAAATTTATAGTAGACGCGCGGGAGCGGCCAAGGACAGCGAGGATACGCGAGGATTCGAACGCAGAAAGTAGAAGACAGGTCAAATCCTCTTCACCGCTATTCTGTTGCCTTCTCTCATGGCCTGAAGACGGTTACCTGAAAACGAGGGCTCACAGGGGTTGTGTGAAGGATGAAGATGTTGTGTGACTAGGCGCGTCTGACAGGGGCGTTAAATGAACGGGAAAAGATAAAGTCCGACATCAACGTAGCGGGAAAAGAATTAATGAGGCGATTCGCGGCAACGCAGAAACCAACAGAAAAGGCTACAGTGACTGTTGAGAGAAATCCCGGTCATCGCCCTACAGCGTTGCACCCTTGGCTTCAAAAAAGGTAGCAGGCGCAGGAGGTGCCAAGTGGCCTTCCGGATCCACATCCAAGCCGCCAGGGTTATCGTTCGGGGTTGGAGGATCGTCACTGTCTGAAGGTGACGTACTGTCCGGATGTGTGTGCTCTAGGCCACAGCCACAGCTGAAACCACCAGGACAGCAGCCAGCCGCGGAAACGAAGAGCGAAGGCACATCCGAGATGGCGTTGTAAGCCCAGCATTGATCCTGGGCTGGGCTGTTGGGGAAGGAGTGATAGGCGGTTAAGTCGACGGGTGAAAGCACTGTTGACTCTGGCTCTGAGTGCTGCGATATCTGGTAGTGGTGAGAATGGTGCAGGTTTTGCTGCATATAGTTGCTGCTGCCAGGCAGACCGTTTGGCAGGAGGTGAGGCGGATGCGGTCCTCTAGGGATAGGTCTTAGCATGAAGGGAGAGATCGGGCAAGGATCGGCTTCAGGATTCAGCACAGCGTCAGGCGTTATCCCCAGTTCATGCTCGAGGAGATCTTGCTCCGATCTGTGTTGCTGCCGTGCCTGTTGCTCTTGCTCTTGTTGTTGTTGTTGTTGTTGTTGTTGTTGTTGTTGTTGTTGTTGCATCTGTAGCTGCTGCTGCATCTGTTGGCTTCGTGCAGACCGCCGAGCTGCATTGCCACCCTTCGCGCCGGCCGCCTGCCGTTGAGCGGCTGGAGGGTGAAGATGGACTCTTTGTGGAGTCTTTGCGCCGCGCGACCGCTGTGGCTTCGGCCGATAACGAGTCGTTGACTTCACGCCCTGCCGAATGGCGTCCTCGGTCAGACGCCACATGTTGCCCTTCTTTGAATCTTCTCCAGGGGGGAGCTCAACCTTTTGGAATGCCTGTCGTGGTATTGCTTAGCCGGTCCGTGCGCAAAGGCTGCCTCTGAGTTTGTGGTTGCACGACGGGAAGAGGGGATTGAAGACTCACTCCATTCATGGACAGGTTGTGCCGAATACTGTTCTGCCACCCTTTCGTCTCTTTGTCTCTGGCCTTTCCGGTATTCTGCACGAACCAGTTGTAGATTTCGCGCAGCACCATCGTGTGCCCAGGCGCATTCATGAGGGCTCTGAAGATGAGCTGTGCGTACGGCTTGTCTTTCTCACCGTTCACGTCATCCTGCTCGTGCCCAAGGTCGTTACGGTCGTCGTGTGGTGCCTGGACCAACTGTGGGTTCAGACGATATCCAGGAGGGTCGTGGAAAGGTAGGCACGTTGAAACTGGAGTGGGGTAGACGCTGGTGTCCATGCTCTGAGCGTCGTGCGAGGGCGATAGACTGCTGAAAGCGCCTTCCATTGGGGGCGACGGCTCCTGGTAGATTTGATCGGGGAAGCAGAAGCCCTGTTGCGGAATGGGGAAGTGGTAGCCTGCTGGAAAGCAGACCTCGGATAGCTGATCTGGGCCCAGGCTGGAGAAGGTCCGGGGACAATTCCGGTCGAAGTCGGGCGGAGAGTACTGGCCCGGGCTGGAATCAGCATACAGCGGCTGATGAGCCGTGCACAGCTGTGAGGCATGGTTGAGACCGGACGGCAGGCCGGGCGGGTGCGAAGACGTGGCAATCTGATAATTGGAGAAATCCGTGTGGTTCGCCGGGAGGTCATAATTCATGAAGGAGAAGTCTGAGGCTCCCGAGGCAGGGTCCCCGACCACGTCAAAGAACTGCTCATGGTCTTCGAGTGTTTGCGGGTGGGTGTTCTCCTGCTTGGAAGGCACCAACAAGGCTGGCGACGGCATGGCGGAGGTGGAAGTTTGGCGGACGGGAACATGCGAGAGGAAGGACGTCCTGGGCGTATCACTTCTAAAGGGCATCTGAAATTCCTCGGGCCGAAGCTGAGCAGAGGGCTCCGTAATTGTCATGATACGCTGTGTCTGAGTTGGAGGGGCGCAGTATGCTGCAGTCGGGGAAGTCGATCCAACGCGCGGAGGGTGTGACACTAGCCTGTTGTGGAGGGCGAGCAGATGCGCGGGCGATCAGTCGAAAGATTCCAGAAAGGAAGCAAAGCGACGGTTAGTGAGACATTTCTATTGGAATGAAGGGCAGTGTCCGCAGCAGGCAGCTTCCTACGGGCGCCATCATCCGGGCGGATGCCAGCGCACAAGGTTCTCTTCTGCAGCGCCGCGCAAACAAGGATGCAGTCTGGCGGGCACGCCGCCCACCCAGACAATGCCATTGTAAAGCCTGGGCAGCCTGGAGCGGGACCTGCGCCAGGCTTGATGGCTAGGCGGACCGGCAAGCCCATTGGCACAGCATGCTGGGGACGCCGACCAAGATTGCACACCGCCCGACGGGTACATGCAGTGGCCGTCGCCGCGGCGCGTCAAGTGTCCAACGCCCTGCCAGCCACGCATACAAGGCGACAAGCACGGCCATCTTCCAGCGCTTGGCTTTCTAGAAGCCTTCTGCGGGCCGCTCCCCGATTAGGAGTCGCCTGATTTGAGTTAACACTCGTGCTACCGCGGCTGCGGCATGCTGCAAAATTTTCCATCTCCACCACAGCTATCGTCGGCTCCAAGCCGTTACACACCCGCTCGCCTCAGGAGATCGTGTTGGGGCATGGTTGGAGGTTACTTCTCACCACGTGCCCAACCGATGGTTGATGCGCTTGCCGTTAGTGTTTGGTCGACCTGAGGCCCGCACCCAGCCTGTGTGCAACAACGTCAGGCAATTGACCAGGCGGTGCGCGCCTGAACTCACTCGTTGCAACTGCAAGAGGACACTCCAAGCACGCATTGGCCAAACCTTAAAATTCATGGTTTGTCAGACCATCCGGTATATGCAAAGCCGGGCAATCCCATGGACTGACCACACACGTGAACAGCATGGGCGTGTGACTTTCGACCTCAAATTATGCTGAATCATCAGCTCTGCACCTAGGGAATATGGAAACCCATGCTTTCGAATGCTGCACTCCAGGGGCTAGAGATACCAAAGACCGGGAACGGCCGGACGTCTTGGCCGGGAGCTTCTCCAAATCGGGTCATTACTCCATGTTCCGACCGGAATCCGCTAGGAGAGCGGCATTAGCCACTCGTTGACACTTTTTGTGTACGATTCCTAGGTGATCCCAGCAATGATAGGCGAGCCTTGCCGTGCCCTCCAGGTTGGAAGCGGCACGATGCTTTCATTTCCGGTAGTAAATCTAAGGCTTGCATGTTAGCCATACGCTCCCAATGACTTGCACAACAGCCCGTTGCAGCGGAAGGTCACGACATACCTTTTTAAACTGAAAGTGGAGCTGCAAGATTCCCTGTGTTTCTTCTCGTCAGCGTTGCCCCGCCCGACGTCACTGTCGCTAAATGGAGAATCTAAGCTCTCTTACCTTGTCAAAGCTGCTCTTGAACCCTCGTTCCCGCTTGGCGCTGTAGTCCCACTCTTTGTCAACAATGCGGAAGGCGATATCTTCATACGGGGGACCAGCAACGAAGCGGATCAAGCAGGTGTCCTCCTCGCCAGCCGGTGCAAATGACTGGCCTCGCTTGCGTCCGTTCTCCCGTTCGATGCGATAGGTTGGGGCTCTGGTTTTGTCGATCAAGTCCGGATAGAATATATTGAACTTGTAACCCTGGACAACCTTGGGTGGGGGGTTGTCGTGGTCGTAATGCGTTTGATTGTACTTGTTCCATTCATAGCCCATTTGAACACGGTTGAAGTAACGGGGTTTGCGTGGCCTGTACTTGTCTGCCCATTTGGATTTGTTGGCCGTATCCACTTCCTCTTCGCCATTGAAGATCTCCTCGTTCTCGCTTACGCCACGGGCGACCTCACGCTCGTAGAGCGCCGTGGTAGCTTGCGAGAAATCTTCGTCGCGTGCTGCGAATCTAGAGATGCCCGGTGCGCTACTTGTATCTGTCGGCCTGGCTTGAATGACGGAGCCAGCTTTGTCAGCGGTGGATTGCTTGAAGGGCACATAGCCCAGCTTCAGAACCTTGCGACGGTCCTCCGCCTGCGAACGTCAGTAAAGGTAAGGCGCTTGCAGTCTTTGTCATGCACTCACAATCTTGTCCAGAAAGGCCTTCTCATCAACGGACTCCAGAGCCTTGTCTTCTGAGCGCAACTTGAGGAATGGCTCCGGGTCCAATGCTTGTTTATATGCCACGGAAGACTGAGAGCCTGAAATCGGCCCGAGGATTCCACGAAGCTTCTCCTGCACGACGAGCGCCTCTTGCTCTTGTTGTTTGCGCAAACCCTGCAACCGGCTACTGATGATAGTCTGCGACAGCTGCCTGAGCTTGGCCTTGGCCTTCCAGACCAGAAGACTCCTCAAAAGGTGTTCCCAATAATCCACATCAATGGGCTCATTCGAGTCGAGCTTCCTCCGGATTTGTTTCTCGAGGGCTTCGAGCTCCTCGAGAGATTTCGGGCTGAGCAAGCGATCAACATCGGCAGCAACAGTATTGACGCCGCGGGCCTCAGGGCCAGAGGACTTGGACTTCTGCCGACGGTCTTTGCAGATGACCTTCATGGTCTGGGCGGCATCAGCAAGCTGCGGTATACAAGGAGATGTGGGTTGGTACGCACGTTCCAAAATTCCTTGTTCTTCCTATCGTTATCGAGCACCAGGTAGGTGTCGATTTCCTTCTCAAGTTCCTCCATCTGTTTCTCGTCCAACGACTCTAGAACCCCCTCGGGGTCGACAATGTCCAGCTCGGCATAGTCATCTTCGTCCAGCACGTCCTGGGTGCCGTCGATGACGCGCAGCGTGACGGCAAGCCAGTCGATGGGTTTTGCGCGTCCGGCCTTCACGCGGATGGCAGCCTTTTTCTTCGCTTGCTGCAGGACAAAGCGGTCTTCGCCAGCGACCCATTCTTCCTCCTGCGTGTCGGCGGAGCGTTTGCTCGGGATGGTTGACGCAGGCTTCCGGTTCGGACCGCCGCCCGGTCGCGCGCGCCACGGGGGCTGGTTCGTTGCATCCATTGTGAGGTGCGGAGTGGAGCTTCGTGCGGGCGTTGGGTTTTCTGGAAGGTGAGGACTGAAGGAAGTTCTGGCGAAGCTGCAGCTGCGGCGGCGACGACTGGGCCAGGAAATGCCGGGGCCGCGAGCAGAGCCGCGCGCGCCTGCCTCAGGAACAGCCGGTAGGCAGACGTCACGGGCCGCCGGCCCTCCTCCCACTGCAACACCGACTGCCGCCCTCCACCATCGAAGTCCCACCACCTTCGCTAGGCGTCCGCGATCCAACACCCCTCATGGACGCGATATGGCGGCCGCTGCAGGTCGCCAGCCTCCCGTCAGCATGTCCGCCTCTGTTCGCAAAAATCGAACTTTCAACCTCCGGCTATGTGGTCTTCCTCACCGACCTCCGTCACATTTGGGAAGAGAACCTGGATAGAAGAAATATGATCATGCGAGCCTTTGCGGAGGAGTCACCAATCGATCCCACCGCAGATGCGGGTCAGATGCGCCTGCTGCTTGGTAAAATTCGAAGCGCTGTCGACGGGGAGAAAGGGACGCGCCGCCAATTGATCAGGAATGCCGAGGACCCTCGTGCCCTGAACCTTCATCTCACAACGCCTTTGCCTGGCTCGCTTGGTGACTTGACGTGGAGCATCAACTTGAAGCCTCTGCCGGCTGCGTCCTTGCAGCATCATTTGATTACACCTCTCGTGAGCCGAGTCTACGATCAAAGGAAGCAATTAGACGATCTTGTCGGTCAGCTGAATGCCAAAGACCATGTCATCTCGAAACTGCTGGACAAACTTGAAGGCTCGGGCATGGAAATTACCAGTATTTTTCCTGGTGCAGGAGCTGTAAGAGGATCAAAGCATTCAACGTCCCGAGAGCAAGCAGCACAACAGGTGCAGGGCCTTGGTGTTTTTGATCACAAAAAATGGCTACAGGATCAAAGCAGTACTCCAGGTGCCAACGTCCCACATGGAAAACTGCCAGAGGTGCTCAATATTCAGGCCTCCATTGATCACATCGATAACCCAAGAGAGGCAGATTATCAGTGGCTTTTCGCTTTGCCGTCTACCATTGGCGAACCAGTCAACACAGGAGAAGATACTGCTGTTCCTGCAGATGCGGATAGTGACATTACTATGGATGAGGAAGACACTGGTGCGGATGAGGATATATTCGAGGTACGCCAAATTTCAAATCGATCTCACCTTCGCTAATTCCCAGCAGCGTCAGGATACTTCGCCACGCTTGAAGAAGTCCAAGCCGTCACAGAGTCCGCCCAACGCAACATCTCGAACTTCTAGATCTCAAGCAGCACATCAACATGGCAATGAGACTACCGATGACGATGACGACGACCTTGATGGGCCATCCGGCCAGCCTCAAAGACGGGCACTTGCCCCCCGAAAACCAGCCTCTTCCGCGCCGTCTGAAGTAAAAGATGGGACCCCGAAACCTTCACCAAAAGCAAGAAGACTCGGTAAACTAGGTGGCAGCATCGCTAAGCAATCGACGGTCCAAAAGCTGGGAGGCAACGCCAATGACCAAAGAGACAAAGAAACAGAATCCGAAACGGAGGATGAGGATGGCAATAGCCTGGACGTCCCAAACGCCCCCGATTCCGCACCCCAGCCCAGCCCAAGCGCTACCGAGCAATCAGCAGGAGTTCCTGTTCGCAGAGGAAAGCTTGGTGTGCTCGGTGGTAAGAAGGCAGCTGGCAGCGCTGGCGGTAGCACATCTCCAACCGCGGCTCGTCAATCAACGCTAGAGTCAGCTCGCGCTCCAAGCAGAATTCGTAGCAAAATTGGTGGGAAGAAGGCTGCTGACATCCGAACGGACAAGGCGACCGGGGCGGGAACAACGGATGCCGTTGAACGGACTGAATCTTCGGGCGCGGTTTGGAAGCAAACGATCCCTGCAAGGAAAGAAGAACCGACTACAGCATCGAGTGTACCACCCGAGTCGGAACGAGATCGAGCGAACAGGAAGCGCGAGGAGCTGAAACGCGAGTTGGAAAAGTCACAGGGCCCGAAGAAGAAGAGGAAGTTCTGATGAGCTAAATGACTCATTTTCTTGTGTAAATGGTTATCAAGAGATAGCTGAGGTCGTAAGTTCTGGTCAAAATCTCTATGAAATCAGTGGATATCATATCCTGCCTGCTGGAAAGATGCGGTAAGACAACGTGATACTATTTTCGAAAAGGTCAATTAGCTTGCTTGGGCACTTTAAAAGACGTCAGTTTAGTGTGACTTTCGCGAAGGTGAGTGATGGTCTCTGCTTAGTTTTTCCCTCGAAGATTCCTGCCTGAAACTCCATGGTAGTTCAGTAGTGAACCTCTTCATTGAGCCTCATCATGGGTGTCAGAAAGAGCTGTGGGCGCAGTGGGGAGATTCAATTCGTTCAGCTTGCTCACAGGCCGTGGAGAATGAGGGACGCTTCGGAGAGACGCAGTATGGGATTCGAGATTTCCGAGAGCAGAGAGCGCCATATTTGACATTTGGTACGGAACAATGCTCGGCTACGCGTTCGCAAGTCGCGTCGCGTTGTTACATGGTCGCCGCGGTGAGGTCAATCTCGCTCCGCCCTTCACCATACCACCATCTTGCACATTCCATCATCACACCCGCACACCACCATGTGCTACTATCACTACGTGTACTATTCCCGCTGCCGTCATGGCGACATGTTCCTGCGGCACTATTGTGACGATGCGTATGCGCGCGCAGGCATGGTGCCACCTGGCCAGGGTAACGCACCTGAGGGCGCGCAACCTCCGCCTCAGCATAACGAAGGACCGACTCCGTCGAACAACGGCTATCAGGACACAGAGCAATTCCTGCGGAAGGAAGAGACTGACGTAAAAGAGAGCGAACCAGAAGACAACGCGGACCATTCACTTCCACAGCATACCGCCGAGCAAGTCGAGGCGCCGCAACAGCAAGCTCCTCCGCCAGCTATATGGGCGTCAGTCGTGCGCGCCGCTGAAGTTTCCATTCCTGGCTCAGTTCCACAAGCAGCGCTGTCGAAAGGCGAATCCTATGCCACCACGACCGGCACTCAACTGTCACCAGCGCAGCGCCTCGCAGCGCGTTTTGGCGATGTCAAGATATCTGAGAGCAGCACCGAGCCCAGCAGCTCTGCCCAGACGCGGGATCCAGGCAAGGGAAAGTGGTTGGGCAGAGGCAGGAGCAGGTCGGCATTAACGAGCGCGCCGACACACGGAAGGAACGCCCGCGCAGCAAGCATGACGGAATCACCCGGCTCTGATCGGACGGTCACAGCGCCAGCAGACCTTCCCGACAAGAAGGAAGGCGGAGAGACCTGTCTCGACGTCCGCTCACCCACGGACTTCCCTCTTCTCCCGCCAAGCAGCATCATTCAGTCATCATCTACCACAGTCAGAGCCCGATCGCTCTCGTCTGCATCTTGGGCGCAGGTCGCTGGGCTTACCAGCGCAGAACGGCAAGTCCTCTTTGACCTCACTATACTGCCCTTTGCACTTTCCCATGGGGATGAAAGCTTCAACTCCTGACACAGATATGCGCATTCATGGACCATCTGCTAACCTCGCTATTCGCTGGCAGGTCAAACAAAGGTTCTACGACAGATCCTACTGCCGTTTCTGACGCTGGTACCGATTCCACCTCCCTGTCATCCTTCCATAGTGATCTATTTGACCCTACTATTGGATTAGTGCAAACAACCATGGCATCTGACCGCAACTCGACATCAAAGACGGTCAAGCTCAAGAAGCCCCCACCCATCAACACCAAGCTTGGACGCACTCCAGACAGTCCCAGAAAGCGCTTGCCGGCAGAATGGACCGGAAGCCCATCAAGCCCCGAAAAGGGCACGGTAACTTTAGCCAAGCGGAAATCGACCGGGAGCCTCGGAATGCCACCGAAGACCGCAAATGAGGCCTCCAATTCTCCTCCCAAGTCTCCTACCAAGACCGTCCCTTTTGAATTGGCGACTGCCCGTCGTGCTGCAGTGCGTGAACAGAAAGAGAAGACAGCAGGCACGGCCAAGGTCATTCCGGCGGTGCCTAAGACTCTGCCCAAAGGCAAATCATCCATGAAATGTCATTCAAAGACTATGTCCTACGATATAACGTCCGTGAATCACTTCAAGACAGCAGCGCCGTCCCCGTTTCCGAGTAGCTCGAGCCAGAGCTTTGCAGCTGCACCTGATGAGCCACGCCATGCACTTTCCGCACCCGGTTCTCCATCGCGCATCCCACGCTTGGTGACTAGACTCGACCACGGCAGTGCTACCAACGCAAGTGAATCGGAGCCATCGCCAGTCCGTTCGGAGGTTCGAGTTGCAATCACGGTCTCCGACACAGCTTCTGAGCCCCAGATTGACATTCTGCGGACGCCGAACCTACCAGCACCTACCGTGGAAGACGAATGCGAGCAAGATCTCTTCGTCGAGACCGTAATGCTTGGGAGTCAGAAGAACAATGACATTGACGACGCTCGGTCTGAAATGGCGAAGTCAGATGAGGCTATCAAGAACGACAGCGCTGCGGTGGAAACGATTCAGCACCCGCAACACTCTCGCGTCCATTTTGCGGAAGATGACGAGGCGGTGGAGGAATTCTCAGGATTGGGGATTGAATACGGATCTCCAATTCGTCAAGCTGAAGCGACCAAAGAGCTATACGAATCCCTGCCGGCTGAATCAAAGATCTCCGCACATGTTGATGATCCTCAACCTCCATCCACGACTCTGAGTCCCCAATCCCAACCAGCTACCCATGAATTTGAGGCCTGTGCCACGCGGGAGGTTCCTAATTCATACGGAGAAGAAGCCGACGCCGAATCCTTGGCATCTCTTAAGTCTTTTGAGTCCAGAGATGCTCAACGCGAAGGAACTCGGTCACCTGAGGCGCTCAGTACCTGGCCGGGGTCATCGGATACCACCGTATCTCGTGGAACCGACCTTCAGCTTCGTGAAGAGACTGAAGAGGCGGTATCGCAGCAATACCAGGACGCGCCTGCTTCTGAGAGCCTTGTCAGTACGGAAGTAGTAATCACAGAGTCCTCACTCTGCGAGGAGCCGAGCGATACCTTCACGTCAAATAACAGTTCGCAATGGTCACTGAACCCTCAAAAAAGCCCGCCCAGCTCCCGTGCGAGCACTATCAGAGGCACCAACTCTACACCACCTGAGCATTCGATCCAACCTGACCCTACCGCCAATCTCAAACAAGGCGCAATGACGCGCCCAGGACCCGGTATACGCACTGGCGTGTCGCGTTCATTCCAAAGCATCATGACCGCGCCTAGTAGACTTAATGCTCAAGCTCAGGAGTTTATTCCTTCAACGATTGCAAGTGTGCTTCCTGGCACTACATTCGACCCAGGAGCCAGCAGCCATGGCCACGCCCGGCCGCAAGTGCCGCGTGAGTGGAGGCACCCAGGAACCACCAATTCGTATGTTGAGGAGCCAAACCATGCACAGCACACTACCAACCTTTCTCATTTCAGTTCACCAAGGGACTCGGCTCTTGCTGGTAAGAAGAAGAACAAGAAGAAGTCTCCGAAGAAGTTTTCCAACGAATCCTCGAGCGACCATTGGGGCCGCGGCTTCGATAAGCGGGTGAACGCTACCGGTGCGCCTCAGCCGCCGTCCAGACAATTCAGCGGTGCAATTGCTGCATCTTCCAGCAGTGCGTTAGCCGGACCTCCCGGTGGTGGATGGAAAATGCCGTACACATTCCAGGACTCCAGGCCATACGATGGCTCTCTCCAAGAGGTGACCAATGTGCCTTACGGTCACAGGCGCACTGCCAGTGGTTCTATCAAGCCCGTCTACACTGGCAGAGGTGGTCAAAGAACGCCAGCGTTCGAAGGGTGGTTCGGCGACGGCTGGCAAAGCGTCAACGGCGGTCCTCTGACACATACGTCCGTCTACGAGTATCTCAGGCAGCACGGCGAACCCGAATTCCGAGGGCCCGACGGATCCTTCGCGACCATCTACCCACCGGCATGTATGCCAGCTCCAGCTGGTGAGCCCCAGGAACATGTGGGCTACGGTGTGCTCAAACCCTGTGGCAACAGAATCATGGAAGGCTGCTACGAGGCGTTGCCGCACTGGCCTTTCATGTGCCCCAGTTGTCAGCCGGAACACGGGCCCGACGAATGGTGATCTCTTTTCGTTGCTGAGATTTCGTCGGTGGTTAGTAAGCAGGAAAGGAAGAAGAAAAAAAGGAAAGTCAATGTCTGGACGCAATGGTGCTGAAGGCCATGTGGGAAGACGCGTCTCTCCCCGAATGCATGCTTCAACTGTCTATCCAGATTCACGGTTTATTCACGGCACACAGGCATTGGCAGCGGCTCCCTGAGATCTGAGTGGCGCGCGGCTGAGGCCGCTCAGACATGCGAGTGGCATGGATTGTAAAATAGTGCTGAGAGTTCTGGGCGCGGGGGCTGCACTGTGTTCGCCTGTTTCAGCGGCACGGAAGGATGACGTGCAGGATGCGGCTCTTTTTCTTGCTTATGCTTTTTCCCTCTCTTTTCCATCCTTTCCTGTTCCAGGGCCTGTCATCTCTGCTTACCGGGTCAGCAGAATGGGGAAGCTTCTTTCTCAAAAGCATCTGCAAGGAATTCCGGCGGCAGGGGTGGTGGCTGGCATCATGGATTTATTGCTGCAGGCGGGCTTAGCGATAAGCGAATAGCTAATTTCGAGGAATGCCGCGAGACTCGAAAACAAACACGACGCGGTGAGATGCTACTTAGGAGCAACTATGGATGACGGGCGCGGCGCGCTTGCGTGAGGCTATTGTCTGGGGCGCGAATGCGGTAGAGGCTGATGGAAGGCCCTTGGTGCCTGGTGGTGCGACGGGCGGTCACGCGGCTGTCAAGCGCTGGCAGGCCCCGCGGTGCACGGGTCGTGCGGCGCGTCGCAGTGCGCGCAAAGGGCATTTCAAGCGATGACCTCAATGCAAAACGGCCGCCCTTCCTGGCCGGCTGTCTCCACATGACCCTCGTCAATGCCGTCTCGTCAGGCGCCCTCTGCCGGCGCCGGACACCGGATGGCGTGCGGCCGAGCGAGAGGGACCGGGCGCGCGCGGTGGCCGAATGCGAGGTGGCATCGCGACGGCGGGCGCAGGTGCAGGTGGCGGGCTATTTTTGCGTCAGAAATGGCCGCTCGCCGCCGCATCCTGCAGGGCGTCGGTCGCGAGCGTGTGCTCGTGTTGGGCCGGGCTCTTTGCCTGTCGCGGCCTGGGCTGGCGCTGGCCATCCCGCGGAAGGTTAAGGTTAGGGCAATCCTCCGCATGGGCGATCTTTATCAGCCAACCTTAATTCCTCCACAGGCCCAATGCGGTTCGCGCTCGCGGCTCGACAAGCCGCCGCCTACCCACATGCTGCCCTTTTGTCTGCCGTGGGCCCCCTGGGCCGGCCGTCGCGCGCTCCACTGCTCCTCACCTCTCCCTCTCCTCCTCGAACACTGCCCAGCAAGCTCCGGGGACTCCATTCGCTAGTCCGTGCTGCTGCCGCTACCACCGCCCTCCTGTCGCTTTAATTTCTGTCAAACGCTCGCTCCTGCCCGCCGAAGCACGCCGCCTGCCGCGCGACGTCAAAAAGAAACGCGCAGCAGCCACCCGTCTCCGCGTGTACAACCAACATCTTCGCCCTCTGCGCCATTCGATCAGCACGCATACACGTAGCGTGCGCATAGTTACTCCCGCCGCCATGGGCCGCTCGCTCGCATCTGCTGCTGCGCTGGCAGCTATCACGCTGCTCTCCGCCGTTCCCTTCGTCAACGGCGCCATCCCTACCTGCGGTCCCAATAACCCGTGCCCGGCCGAGTCCCCGTGCTGCTCTCGTACGTCACCTCCCTGGCAGCATGTTTCAACCTGCATGCATGCGCACGCTATGCATCCGCAAGCCACCACTGACGCTTCAATTTGCAGAATACGGCCAGTGCGGTGTTGGTGCATACTGCCTTGGCGGCTGCGACCCGCTGTTCTCGCACTCGCTCGACTCGTGCGTGCCCGCGCCCGTCTGCAACAGCGACAACTTCAAGATAAACAACCTCGATGGTGTGACCGACATCACGAAGTACCTTGGTGACGCCTCCAAGGCCAACTGGGTCGCGACCGGAAAGCCGCTCCAGTACAATGGCGGCGTTCTGCTCACCATGGCCCAGGACACCGTCGGTACCTTGCTGGCGAGCAGCCACTATGTGTGGTACGGCAAAATCACCGCCAAGATGACGACGTCCCAGGGCAAGGGTGTTGTCACTGCTTTCATTATGATGAGTGACGTGAAGGACGAAATCGACTTCGAGTTCATTGGGGTCGACATCGACCACGTCCAGAGCAATTTCTACTCGCAGGGCGTCACTAACTGTGAGTGCTGCCATATGCTCCTCTGCTACGGTTGGCGTAGTGGTTGCTAACACTCCATAGACAACAATGGCGAGAACCTCACCATGACCAGCGATACTGTCAACAATGAACATGAATATACCATTGACTGGCAGCCCGACACTCTCACTTGGTCCATTGACGGCAATGTCATGCGTACGCTGAACCGCAAGGATACCTGGAATGCCACCTCTGGCCGCTTTGATTACCCGCAGACCCCCTCTCGTGTAATGCTTTCGCTCTGGCCCGCCGGTCTTCCCTCCAACGCCGAGGGCACCATCAACTGGGCCGGTGGTCTTGTTGATTGGAACAGCGAGTACATGCAGAACGGCTACTACTACGCGTCCGTCACCTCCATCGGTGTCGAGTGTTACGACCCGCCGTCCGGCGCCAAGGAAGATGGCTCCAAGACCTACGTCTACACCGACGCAGCTGGTACGAACAACACTGTCGAAATCACCGACAAGCAGGTCATTCTTGGTTCTCTGCAGGCTACCGGCGAAGACCCGGACAAGGGCAAGGCCTCTTCCTCGGCCTCCGGTACCGCCAGTAAGACCAGCTCCAGCTCTTCCGCCTCTAGCACCGAGGCCGAGCCCGAATCCGTCCCTGGCATGAGCGGTAGCGGCAACCGCGGTGATTCCGGTACTGTTCAGAGCTCCGACGGCTCGGACAGCTCTAGCAGCGACACCAGCAGCAGCGACACCAGCAGCAGCGACACCAGCAGCAGCGACACCAGCAGCAGCGACGGCAGTTCCTCCAGCTCCAGCTCGGGGTCGGGGTCGTCGAGTTTCGACCAGGGCACTAGCTCCAGCAACAGCAGTGACGCGCCATCAGGCCTGCAGGGTGTTGGTGCTAGCGTCATTGCTTTTGTTGCTGCTTTTGCCAGTCTGCTGATGTTGTAATTTCTTCGTAGTGGATCGAGTCGGTCGAGACACGGCTCCTGATGATACTGCGGCGAATGCGGAAACAGCGGAAACATGATCTGGAAGGCCTGCAATGCGTAGCCGGTCATTATATCCTGCACGTTGTCGGCCTTCTTCCCGTCCCTTTCCCGTTTTTTGATGATTATTATGGCTACATGGTCAGCAGCATTCTTTTGGAGCGGGTTTGGAAAGAGCATGATACCACCAGACGTTCCTTGGATTCAGCGAATGCCTCTGCCATTCAGCTGCACGTTGACGTTGACGGGTTTTTATTGATTTGATGGATTGGACAGAGCGCAAGCATCGGCATGCTAAGGGACGAAAGTAGTAATTAATGAGGGGAAGAAGAAGGACAGCTCAAGGAGCCTCCATTCATGTACATTCTCCGTCAACACGTATTGATCACCGTAATAAGAGGAGGAGCAGAGCACCGCATTGAATCTATCCATTCGCTGGCTGAGAGGGATGTTCAGGAAAGTGCACACGATGACCAGATCGAGCAGGTTGCCACGTTCAGGACGGATTGCTTGTGGAGGCTATCATTGCCACGAGGTCTGAGCGACGAACCAACGCCATGTATGTACGTGTCTGAGAGGTGTACTCGCTGGGCTGTCCAAGGGTTAATAGGCACTCATCTTAACCCAAATCAGCTAGTCCCTCCGTCACTGACAAGAATAGCAGTGTGGCGAACGAGGATCCATCAACACGCGCGGTCGTTCCGGAAGTTCTGACTCCTCCGGATATCATAAGCACCTCCGATCATGACCTTGAGCTCCCTGTCTGAAAATCGATCAAGTTTGAAAAAGAACTGCTGAGAAACGTCCAGTGACTGATACAACAAAATGGCTGCCAATTTCCATCGACCCCCGACCTCACGTCCGATCTCCTCGCCGACGCATTCCTCACAGCCAAGCCCAAGTGTCGAAATCGCGCGGGTCGAACCCCTCCGCCGGCCCGGGCACCCTCGCAACCTCAATCTGCAGGTCCGGCCTCCGTTCGCGCAGCCAGTCCACGACGCCGACCCGGCGGAGGCTCCGCGGGTCGTACCCGTCGCGGCAGTCCCGGGACCGGACGTACCGCCCCAGCCAGCCGAAGTGGGCGGGACCCTCGCGGCGCCGGGGCCCGGCGGTGTGCACGTAGCTGGGCGAGCACGTCGCGACGAAGCTGACGCGGCGCAGCGACGGCGGCAGCGCGCCCAGCAGCTGCTTGACCACCTCGTCGTAGCGGTGGTGGCCGCCCGGCGCCAGGCCGAGGCGCGCCTTCAGCCCCGGCAGCTCGTGCTGCTGGCGGTAGTAGACCCAGTCGCGCGGCGCGAAGGCGAAGGCGACGGCGTCCGTCCCCCCTCCCCCGGCGAGGGCGTCCGGGCCGCGCACGAAGCGCTCCAGCTCGACGATGTCCATGGGAAAGTTGGTCAGCCACCAGTCCTCGACCAGGGGGAGGAGCTGCGCGGCGGCGCGGGACCGGCCGCCGCCGCAGACGGCGTCGAGGCGCGCCCGGAAGCGCGCATACTTGCGCCGGTCGGCTTCGGGGATCTGCCAGCGGCCCTGGGCGGCCGGGGGGGTTGCGTTGGAGACGACGTCGAGAGAGGCGACGCGCGCGGTGCGCTCGGCCGGGTCGGCGGGCAGCTCGCGGATCATGGCGGCCGTGTTGCGGCGCAGCGTGCAGAGGCCGACGGCGCGCTTGAGGATGGCCGTCTTGAGCTCGGTGGGGAGGTGGTCAAGCTGGAGGATGCGGCCGAGGTGGGCGTTCTGTTGCTCTTGCTGCTGCTGCTGCTGCTGCTGCTGCTGTTCGCGCTCCTCGTCCCGCTCGTCCTCGGATCTGAAGAGCTCATCGTAGTCTGTCGGCTCGTCCAGGCAGGCGGGATACCGCCGTCCTCCGCTCCCCCCTTCTCCGTCACCGTCGTCGTTTGCATCTTCGCGGCTGTCCGCTGGATGCGGACGCACATCTCCGACGGTGTGGTCCAGTCGATGTGCAGCACCGCGGAGCTTATCGCCCGCCTCCTTCCCGGGCGGCGAGACGGGCGGCTTGGACGGCTTCCTCGCCGCCGCTCCCTCGGCCTCGCCCCAGAGCGGGACACCACCGTTCTTCTCCCAAAAGTGACTCGGCCCTCTGCTCGAGGAACTGCTTCTGTACAGACTCGACGAGGGACGGCGGCTCACAAACCAGTTCGGAGGCACGGTACCAGGGCGCTGCGCAGAAAGGCTCGAGGTGCGGGTTGCAGTACGACGCGACTCGGGGAACGGCGGCGGGGCGGGTGCCCCGCCTTTCGAGAAGGTGGAGAATGATGGGAGTCTGGTGGTGTTGCGGGGAGATATTCGGGAGGATGGGGGGGATGGGCGTCTGCTGTTCGGGCCGGAGGGAGGCTTTGGGGTCGCTTTGGTCTTCTCCAGTGGGCGTGGGAGGCGCGGTGTCTTGCTGCGGCTTGTGGCAGTGTAGAGGGGCACGTTGGAAGAGGGTTTGGTGCGGCGCGAGTGACGCGGTTCGCGCGGCTTGCGGGCTTTGTGGTTGTGGCTGAACCGCCTGTTGGACGGGGCGAAGCGGATGGGCTGGCTTGGCCCGTCGAGTTGGTAGGTGCTGCCGAATAGGGACATTATTGGAGGTTGGACTGAACTCTCGAAATGCTTGTAGGATACTCGATCACTGAGGTACCTAGTCTAAAAGCCTTTTCTTTTTAGAGGGCCGCTCTTCATTGTCCTCTTTGAAGGGTTGAGAGGAACGCGAACGGCCCCCTTTTCCGTGGGACTTGAGAACTGGCTTCACGGGATTGCATTTTGCCCATTTCCCGTGATCACCAAAGTCGACGTATGCGGTATGCTCATTTTGTTTGTGCAATGCAAACAGCGACCTTGTTACTTGGCGCTCTTTATGAGTTCGGGGCTGCTGGTTGGCCCGTCTTTGTGTCGGACTTTATCAAAGAACATGACCTTTTCAATGCTCCAGCTGCATTACCTACCACTTTAGGCTATATCAAGAAAATTCTACCGGGATGGTTTACTTGATTGGATTGTTTGATGTTGTTGAAAATTCGAAGTGTTTCTGTCCACTTCAGATGTGCAGCGGCACTACTAAGTTCCCAAGTGACTTCTTCCGGCCGTATATGTTATGTATAGAAAACATGTAATATTACTGTAACACTAATTTCATCATAGTTCCTCCAAATGACGAGAAGATGGTGTTCTCATATGTCCAGCATGACGATCACAAATATCCCCTGCCAGCCTCACAAGCCGATGCAACGTCTTACATAACAAAGCATGGCCAATTTTGCGCCTGGAAGCAGTTACCCCCACACCAAGTACACAAGGTTGGTCTTTGAGATGGCCATGCGCCGAGTTTAACCATCTCTTGGTGGCCGAAAGCGGAAGGTGGTCGTATGCTCAACGTAGGACGGCAAAGACGCAGGGTAAACCCAAGCTAATGCAGGTACGCGTCGACCTGTTCGTTGTCGGATAAACTGATAGCTATTAGATCCGGTTCCTCTACACCAAACTATATCGACGATGTTATAGGGCGACTGGCCGAACCTCCGCCGAAATGACATCATATGTACGGCAATCAATGATCCTTAGCAATTGTCGAAGGAGTTTGATCGGGACATATCACGTACTATAATGGATAGACCAGATAAATAGATGCCCAGGTTTAGTAGAATGATAACCTCGTACAAGACACATGCATGAAACCCGCTTGATTGCACAACTCACTACGTGATGGTAGATTGACTTGGATGCCGGAATCATGATCGTGTAGGTAGCTGGAGGCAACAATGACAATTCTCTCGAAATGTTCCTCTACCATATTCTCCTGCTGTCTACTGGCCTACCACAACACCAAACCATCTCCGGTGGCTCCGATAAACCCACTCCTCGGCAAGGCCATTTTGCGACTCTCCGACCCCTCAGCCACGAACTCCATATCTATCTCCGCTCCCCGTTCAGGCAACCTTCCGCGTCCCAGGTGACCTCCTACCACAAGCCGCCCGCGCGTTTACGAGGGACCACAAGTGCAGAAGCACTTGCCGCAGGAAGGCTCGTGATCGCGGCACTCAATGCAGAGCGAGTTGAGGCAAGCGTCTTCGTGGAATATGTCGTTGCAAGCGGAGACGCACACATCCTTGCCGGCGCCCTACCGCACATGAAAATGTCAGCCCAATCCTCCTCTCTTGTAAATGTGTATATAAGTGATGTTACCTCAAAGCCGGTGGTCCAGTTGCACTCGTGGTTTATGTAGCTACGGATGCTCTTGCGGGCGTGAACAGGGAGTGCGCTCGGAGCGATTGCGGCGCGGTTGATGAGTGAGGCGATGGGGCTGGAGTTGAGACCGGGCATGACGACGAAGCTGGCGGTCAGGCTGGCGGCCGGGCAGAGGATGAGAAGGAAGAGCCGAGGGGCCGGCACCTGAGGGCATGTCAGTGAGATTGAAGCGTGAAGTAGCGGTCGTACCCACTGTCGAAGATCTTGCGGTCAGAGATTGCAGTTGGTTCGGAGCAGGGTGGTGCGTGGAGGAAGGATGGAGAGAGGAAGCTTAAGTATGCGTGCTCCGGTAGAGTTTCGGGTGATGTATGCGCGGGAGGGCGGAAAGGGATTTAGCAAGGTGTTGGGCCTCCTTGTGGACCGGTGGGGTTCAAGATGAATTTGTGTGGCATGCGGCGCTCCTACTCCCAAACAATATTAACGGACCATCGAGGCATCGTCGGACAAACCACGACGATCAAAGATCGCAGGATGGCAGTCCTGAGAGAGGCGCTCCAGCAAACATAGCGCGCAAAGAAAGGTACGTGTATGGGGATGTGAAGCGTCCATCGGGATGCATACATGCTTTGATTCACCTGCCAACGCCACCTAGATGAATCGTCCAACTGCCTATCAACAATATTTAGTTGTGGGCATCCTCTTTTGCAACCCACTGTGTCAGCACCAATTTGCTCAATGCACCAAAAATATCCGCAAGAGAAAAATATACAAACAGGATAAATGATATGACTCTCAAGTGCTCCTTCCAGACGGCTCCACGAGCCTCACTCTCCTCCCACTGCCGCCCGTTGCGATACCTGCACTACTGTCATCTCTCGTCTCCAGTCTCCCTCCTTGATCTCGATCCATGCCCCGCCCCCTCTGACTCTCACTCCTCTCGCTACCGGTCCTCGTGAGCCCCATCGCCCTCGTCGGTCCGGTCGCCACCGCCGCAGCTCCGAACGCCGAGCCGCCGACACCACCGAAGCCTCCACCTCCAAAGGCAGCAGCGCTCTTGTCGCCAGCTCCGGCAGCTCTCTCCCCAACCACGCCGGCGGCGCCTCCGCGGGTGGCTAACGCCGCAGCTCTCATCGCGGCACCGCTATCCCTGACTCTGCGACCATCATCGCGAACACGGCCGCGCTCTTCGCCGGCTTTGCGCCGCTTGAGCTCCTCGAGTTTCTCGTTGCGAAGCGGTCCGCGCACGCAGTCGCACAGGCAACCGTTAACAGGGCACGCGCCGAGCGAGAAGTTCGTGTCCACGTGCCACGCACGGAGGCAAGCTGTGTGGGCGGCGTGACCGCAGGTGGCGCAGGCAGAGTAGAGTACGGGTGGCAAAGGCGGCAAGGATGTCGACGAGGTGGCGGCAATGTTGCTGTTCGCGACAGTTGGAATAAGCGCGGGCTCACCGGTGCCGGATGTTGCCGATGTTACTGTCGTTGTTGTAGCCGTGCGATAAATCGGCAGGGAAGCGTCTGAAGGCGTGTGGCTGTGCCGGCCGCCGTTGGTCGCCTTATTTTTCGTCGTGGACCGGGGAATGGTAATGCTGCTCACACTTGCACTGTGCTGGTGGCCTTTTGCCCTGTTCCGGCTTTTGCTTCGCTTCTTGGGTGCGGCAAGCGGTGTTATGTCCGGTGGTGGTAGCGTACTCCAGCAGACTGGGCATGGCGCTTGCCGTCCCTTACAGTTCTCGCACAGCGTCTTATCGCCTGGATTGTTGATCGGGTTCTTACACTGTGTGCATCGTAATCCAACCTGGGTCTCCTGAAGAGCCTGCTCATACACAGCCGGATATGTTGGATACGCAACTCGTCGGAGGGACGCAGCAGCATTGAAGAGGCCAAGTGAGAGAAGTTGCGTGTGATACGTTTGCAAAATTGATTCAGCTTGCAAGGGGTTGATTCCAGTGCGTGTAAGTGGCGCGAGTTGCGAGTTAAGGATTGCGCGTATTTGAGCGGGCGACATGCTGAGAGAGTGGAGATGGTCTGCGTACTGATTAAGAAGGGTCGAAGTGGTGGAATCTGCGAGAGGATGAGTGTGCGGGAGGAAGTCAGAGATGAGAAGAAGCATAATCGATACGGTTTGCGCATCAGAGAGTGTGCTTGTGTGAAAGTCAAGAAGCCATCGAAGCATGTCTATGAGCGGGAATGGAGCGTCGAGCTCGCTGTCCACACTCTCGTGCTTGGAGAGGAAATCGGACAGAATGAGAGCCTCGCTATCCACGTCTGCTGTCTCGATTGCGGCAGGCGCACTGGCGGACTCATGCAGCAACGAGGGAGGAGGAGGAAATTCGGGAGAAGGAATGTTAGCTGGTCCATCCGGCACAATGGTGCCGCTGGCTTCCATAACGTCGAAGTTGCTCACAGAAGCTTCCGAGAAGCTACCGTGAGTGCTCGTGAAGGCGTCAGACTCAGAGCTGGAGTTGCGCATGAGCAGATTATGCTTGCGTAGCGTCTCGATATCGTGAATCGCCCTGCTTTGCTCCGAGCTCGAGCTTATGACGTTGGCATTGGCCTTGGTGTTCGCGATGCTTGGAGCTATGGCCTCGTGCGCAATGCGTCCTTGCTCGCTAGCACTGCTACTAAAGTCCCCGTGGTCCGGAACCGAATCATCAAAATTGATGCGCGGCGGGGGTCCCTGGGCGCAAGTCAGTGTTGAGAATGTGGCGCATGCGTGAAGAACACGTTTAGCCGAGTCAGAGAGGTGTGACGAAACCGGTGTACGCACCTTATGCACGTCAGCACCAAAGCCACCCGGTGACTCTATGTACGCGTCTGGCCCACTGATGGATGTGGCGCCGTTACCGAAGCTCGAGAAGGCTGGTCCACTGCTTTGGTGGTCCCAACGGTCCTGCAAGGACTCCGCATCCTGCGCGTGCGACGGGGATCTACCGCTGGCGAAAGAGCCTGGAACAGATAATCCATGCGAATCAGTCGATGCAGAGAACATTGCAAAGCTCTCCCCAGAATTATGCCGGTCAAAATCCGGGCGTCCATTCACAGCAGGGCTGCTGCCATAGGGCTCCAGACTCAGAGGGATGCGTGGCTGCGCCCTATAGCTGCTCATCATGGCCCGTCGCTCATCGAGATCGTTGGTCGCGAGGGGCCATGAAGGGTGCGCAACGCTTGGACGACGCGCCTGACGCCGGGATGAGGATTCCGCTTGGCCTTGGCCGCCTGTTTGGGCAGATCTGTCTACAAGAGAGGGGGGCAGTGCCAAAGCTTCGTCGTGTTCTGGATCTGGGAGAGCGTTCTGGTCCACATGCGTCGAGGCCTTAGGCGGGTTTATCGGGCGGGCGATCGGCGTTGGTACCTGTGACGAGCTGTCGGCTGCAGTCTGGGCATGCCCGTCTACACCGTAAGTCGCTCGCACTGCAGGGATAGGAAGCAGCTCCTGCTCTTTCTTCTCTGTCAATACATTGTTGCTCACTGCTGACGGAAGTGGCTTGCCCGGAGTCGATGCCTTCTGATCGAGCCTCCGCCGTTGATTTGCAGCAGCCCGTTGTTGCACCGCATCCGATACAGTTTGACCCACCACCCTCCACGAATTCGCCAATCGATGATTGCCAGCTTTCTGGGCGTACTCTGCGTTTGCATCGAACACTTTCTGGAGGCTCTGAAACGATTGGACCGTCGGCGGATCCTCGATCGCGATCGTGTTGTACTTCTGTGCGAGAAACGTAAATAGAGGGACATTGATCGACCCTGGTATAACGCCGCGGAGGGCGACCTGATTCGGCGTGAACGAGTGCCTCTGGTTAGCAAGGGAGTCACTCAGAAAAAGCATCTTTCCTGGATTGTCCGACGTAGGAGGCGTGCTGCTTATGGACTTTGTCGACCGGTTACTCGACGTTCGGCCATGGTGGCGCTTGTATGAGGAGCTGAGGAAGCTGTCATCAATGCTGTCATCTGCCGAGCTCCTTGGGAGGCTGCTCTTCTCAGACAACTCGCGTTTTGTTCGTCCGTCGGTGGTGAAAGTCTTGTCTGAATCGTAGCCTCCGGAGGCTCGTCGGCGCACACGTTGCTGGGAGAAAGCGCCGATGTCACCGGTCGAGGAGACAGCAAACGAGGACATGTTGCGCCTGTCGACCACCTTCGGGGCGAAATGCACGTCTGACTGGGTAAAGATACCCTCGCGCCCGACGGTCCAGAGCAGGTCACGAGAGCGCCACAACAGGTCTGTTGGCGCTGTCTGATAGAGGGATATTTCTCTAAACGGCAGTGAGGGGCGGCGGAAGTCCCACACATGCACGACCGGGTGGTCCCGATCGTACGCAGTTACGAGCTGCGTGCATTGCCACGCCCCGTGCTCTTGATCCGCAGACCAGAAGGGAGGCCTCCACTGCGCGTTGAAGACGGGATAGGGTGTGCGGATGATCCACGCGGGCTTTTGACGGCGCTGGTCTGAGGAAAAATCCCAGATCCGGACTGACCGGTCTGCACTCGCACTGGCAAGATGCTTCCCGTCGGGATGCCAGTCTATAGCGTAGCAGGTTTTGTCATGGGCATTGATCTTGAGTTTCGGGGCACGATTCATTCGGTAGTCCCACCTCTGAATGACGCCGTTCTCAGTGCCAAAGGCAAACTCAACACCGTCGGTCGGCGACCACTTGATGTCGCGGATGCCCTCGCTCTGGCCCGAGTAGCGGTCGCGGCTGGGGCAGGACATGACGTCCTTCTTCATGTCGCGCAAGTCCCAGAGGCGGGCGGTGGCGTCGCGGCTGCCCGACAGCAGCAGGTAGCCCTGGTGCGGGTTGAAGGCCAGCTTGTGGACCTGGCGATGGTGCTCGTGTAGCTGGGCCAGCTCGACGCCGGCGCGGTTGAGATCGTACAGCACGACCTTGCCATTGGCGGCGGCGGTGGCAATGTGCGAGCTGTAGTTGCCATGCGACCACTTGACGTCGTGGATCTCGAGCGTGTCGCGGTGCCTGGTTGGCACGGAGGGGGCGCCGGCCTGGTGGTGGGAAGCATAGTTAATGATGGCGGCGCGTAGGTTGGTCTCCTCGGCACACTTGGTGCCAGTGATGCGGACGGTCTTGAGGATCTCTCTGCCAGCGAGGATGGCATGTGTCCGCTCGTGATTGATGTGGACGGCGCTGATGTCAAGGCCGGTCTTGTGGCTTGCATCTTGCGACGACAGCGAGCTCAGGCTGGCGGGGGTCAGCAGCGGGTATCAGCGATCAGTTCGGCGCATCACACGACGCACCCGGGGATTCTGGGGGCGAGCGGCGGGCGCTGGCTGTCGGGACGGGCTTGCTGCGCGCTGGGCGGGCGCGAGCCGTAAGAGGTAAAGGACTGGGCGAACTTGGTGAAGGCATTGCGCGCGGCCTGGGGAGCAGATCAGATCACGAGCATGCCGGGGCGCGAGGGCTCCTACCTGGCGCTGGGGCGGCAGGGGTGGTGGCGCAGGCGGAGGCGGAGGAGGGTCTTGGGCCATGATGGCGTGCGCGCGGAGACGCGCTCGCAGCCGTGGAGGGCAGCAGAGGGACCGAGGGGACGCTGGAGGTCAACGTGTTCCTGCATCCAGGCTGAGCATAACGGCCGTGTTGCGGTGAGCGCGCGGGCGCGGCGTGGAAGGCGGACCGAATGCAGGCGCGCAGCCCCGGCAGTCAGCTTGCGCTGGATCGGCCTCCGACTCGCGGGGGCGCGTGTGACATTTTGCGTGGTGTTGATTCACTTGCAGGGCGGGCGCGCGCCTCTGGCCTGTGATGCATCAGCTGGCCGGCCCTGTACTAGCGTGGAAGCGGTATCGTCTGTCAAGGCGAGGCATGGCACAAGGCATGGATGGTGCGCCCGTGCGGCCGTCCACCGGATGGATCTGTGGCGGGCTAGAAGCCTGCAGCGCGCGCCGCCCTGGCCCTGGCGCGGCGATTGTCCTCTCACTCTAAAGCTCCCGAATACTCCACAAAACCGCCACACGGCAGCCAACATTCACACGAGCGGCTCCCGCCCGAGTCGCTGTCATGCTTGCCTGACGGCTCCCTTTTTCTCCACCACTGCCCGCTCTCTTCTTCGCCATCCATCCGCCATGCCCCAACACTCCACGCCGCCCGCCCAAGTCGAGCCGCTGGTCTCGAACTCCACCACGCGCGCCGTGCTGCTCTACCTGCACTACGCCTCGCCCATTGTGCTGCTGCTGTTCTTCCTCGCAGCCTTCACCGTCCGCACCGTTGCCGCCTCCTCGTCCTCTAAGCGTAATCATAATGACTTCGACTACGTCGACAGCTCCACGCCCACCGGCCCGGGAGGAAAGCCTCTGCCCAAGCGCACCCCTCCACGCACGCCACCAAAGAAGGACCCGCAGGCCGACGACCTGCCGCGCGCCCGCAAGCTGCTCTTTGAGTGGCTCTCCGTGCTCGCCGCCCTCACCTTCGTGGCCAACGCCATCAACATCATCGTGCACGCTCTCTACAGCCGCAACGAGCAGTGGTGGTGCGGCCAGTCCGTCGTGGTAAGAGTGGACGGGACGCCTGAACGAACAGGGACACGAGCACCTGGCTAACCCTTCTTTTTGCGCCTAGATCTATCTCGTCGGCTCGTTCTTCGTCTACATCCTCTTCATTATCTCCATCATCGACACCAAGCCCGCTCCGAACTACGTGCATCAGGCCACATGGATCGTTGCCCTGCTCCTCGAGCTCGCGCTGCTGGCCGCGTCCCTCACCCTCTACACCCACAAGCACCGCGAGCCACGCGGCGGAAATGGCGGACGCGGGAAACTCAGGTACAACATGACCGAGTGGGAGGTGACTGAAGTTTGCGTCGATCTTCTGCGCATCATCTTGCTTGGCGCGTTGATCGGCTTCTACTTCATCTTCGTATCCCTCCGCAACAAAGGCACGCCTTCCGACGCCGACGGGCCGAGTGAGACGACCGGACTTCTGGCCGCACACAACGCGGAGAACGGCAGTGCCAATGGCACCACACACTATGGCTCTGCGCCAACCGGCGGCAAGCACAAACACACCGAGGGAGCCCCTGCCGGCTGGAGCCGACCGGACAACATTCCCTCGAGGAGCTGGTGGGAGTACCTCAAGGGCTACTCCGTTTTCTTTCCTTACCTCTGGCCGTCCAAGGACCGCAAGTTGCAGATCATGGTCATCATCTGCTTTCTGATTGTTGTGCTCCAGCGGATCGTCAACGTCCTGGTGCCCTATCAGGTAGGAAAAATCACTAACCAACTTTCTGGAGACGACGGTGCCATTACCATGCCGTGGGGATCTATTTGCCTCTACGTTGTTTACCGGCTCCTGCAAGGAAGCAACGGACTGCTCGGCGCCACACGATCGACGCTGTGGATCCCCGTCGGTCAGTATTCCTATCGTGAGCTTTCCGTTGCCGCATTCGAGCATGTCCATGGCCTAAGCTTGGATTTTCATCTCGGCAAGAAAACTGGAGAGGTTCTCTCAGCTCTTGGCAAGGGCAGCTCCATCAACACCTTCCTGGAGCAGGTGACTTTCCAGGTCGTCCCAATGCTGGTCGACCTATGTGTTGCCATAGCATTCTTCCTCATTGTGTTTGACGCCTACTACGCTCTCGTGGTAGCCGTCGTCACCTTCTGGTATGTCTACCTCACGATCCGCATGGCCCAGTGGCGTGCCGAGATCAGACGCCAGATGGTGAACGCAGATAGGGAAGAGGATGCCGTCAAGTAAGTGGGATTTCGCACTTTTCAATTACAGTCACTGACTCTCTCAAGAAACGACTCAATGGTGTCATATGAGACGGTCAAATATTTTAACGCGGAAGCTTATGAGTTCAATCGCTACCGGGAGGCAGTCAACAAGTACCAGAGAGCCGAGTATAGGGTTCTGTTCTCGTTGAACCTGATGAACATCACGCAAAACCTGGTGTTCATGCTTGGCCTGATGGTGGCTTGCTTCATCGCAGCGTACGAAGTGACGACGGGTCAAAGCAAGGTAGGCCACTTTGTCACGCTTCTTACGTACATGGCGCAATTGCAGCAGCCCCTCAACTTCTTCGGAACATTTTACCGCATGATCCAATCGGCAATGATCAACTCGGAGCGCATGCTCGAGTTGTTCAAGGAACAGCCCACTGTCATTGACAGGCCAGATGTCGGGAGCCTTCGCACCTGCGAGGGTGACATTCGCTTCAATGAGGTCAGGTTCTCGTATGACGAGCGCAAACCGGCGCTGCAAGGTCTGGACTTCCACTGCAAGCCAGGGACCACGACAGCATTCGTTGGCGAATCCGGCGGTGGCAAGTCTACAGTGTTCCGGCTGCTCTTCCGCTTCTACAACATCCAGGGTGGTAGCATCCAGGTCGACGGTCACGATGTTGAGGATATCAGCATCGATTCGCTCCGGAGGCACATCGGTGTGGTGCCACAGGACACGGTGCTGTTCAACGAGACGCTCATGTACAACCTGAAATACGCGAACCCTAGTGCAACAGACGACGACGTGCATAACGCATGCCGCGCAGCCAGCATTCACGACAAGATTCTCACCTTCCCGGACGGCTACAACACCAAGGTCGGCGAGCGCGGCCTCCGTCTCTCCGGTGGCGAGAAGCAGCGTGTGGCGATTGCGCGTACAATCCTGAAGAATCCGCGCATCATCATGCTAGACGAAGCCACAGCCGCGCTGGATACGGAGACGGAGCAACACATCCAGGAAGCCTTGACCACTTTGGGACAAGGACGGACAATGCTGGTCATTGCACACCGTCTTAGCACGATCACAAGAGCAGACCAGATTCTGGTCCTGCACGAGGGCCGAGTAGCGGAGAAGGGCACACACGAAGAGCTGCTAGCGAAGAAGGGCAGATATGCCGGCATGTGGAAGAAGCAAGTACGAGCGCAGAGAGCAGCGGAAGAGGCACGAGTGCTGAAAGACAAGGCGGATCGGCTAAGACGAGAATCGAAGGACGGCATCGTTACCGAGGGAGAGGGTAGCGCCAGCCAGAGCGAGGACGAACGTGAGAAAGCCAAGTCGCAAGAAAACGAACCGGCCCCGACGGCGGAGGGCGGCAAGACGGAAACCAAATAGGGCCGACATCACATGTGCACCGCAAGACTATACGTAGAGATTTCGGGAGGAGGCATCGAGCCTCAGGGAGTCAGGCGTTGGAGTTGGCATGGGTCGGCTGAGTGTCCTTAATAACCTACGCGGGACGAGCTCATGACTTTCCTTTTTTTTTTTCCGGGGTTCTTGTTCTTCACTGCTCTCCTGTCTTATCACTCTGCTTGTATTGGGGGCTAAAATACGATCTGTTCGGCATTACCTTCCACGGCGCTGGAGGCTCTGGGTATCTAGTCTGCGTCACGGTAGGCATGGAAATTGGGATTTTGTGTTACAGGATCGGGGCGCGGTGCCTGCGCGGGGCTGCAGTTGAATGCATGTAGATATAGCTTGTGTCGCGCGAGTGTGGGCAAAAAAAGTCAAAAAGGTGTGTGGTCGGGAAGCAAAATTAGGCTCTGAGTTGCTCGAAACTGTGATCGGCGCGGGCGTTTGGATGCTACACCCGCTGCTTCCGCGGCTACAGGTGGATGGTGCAGCCGACGGCTAGCTGACGCATTCCTTCCTGGCCGGTATGCCAAAGCTGGGCGGGCGGATGCGTCGAGCGAATGCCGAGAGCAGCTCCGCACTAGCCCGTGTAGTTTGATCGGGTGGGGATGCGGTGTAGCGCTGGCCGCTGTGTTTGATGGTGACAGTGTGCAGATCGGCCGGCGCACAGCGCGTCGGCGGGCAGCAGCGAGTTCCACACGGCGCGGCCAGCCCTTCGCGTGGAGTGCTGGGCGGAGAAGCGCATGTCTCACATTCCGCAACCCAGCGGCAGTGGCGGCACGCGGGAGACGTGATCGATCTGGCCGCTTCGCTGTCGGCATCGCCACACAGCTCGCGTTTGACGATTGCGACCGGTCAGCCAGGAGCGCCGTCGTCGGCAGGGCAGGCCCCCGGCGGCCCTGAGGCCCAGCGTGCAGCGTGCAGCGCGGCTCCCAGCAACCGGAGAGCCGGGGCTCCACGGCTCATCAGCTGCGACCCGCCGGCGCGGTAAAGCTTGGGGGAGGGCGTTGGCAGCAGCGGCCGGAGATCGTGGCGACGGCGCGGTGTTTGGGGCCTGTCATCTGGGCCGCAGCGCACGCCGCAGCAGCGATTGCGATGGCGATGGCGATGGCGATGGCGATGGCGATGGCAGCGGACTGGTCGTCGTGGAACCGCTGTCCACCGCCTCCCTGCGCCTGCTCATGGCCGCACGCCCCGCCGCAGGCGCAGGCGCAGGCGCAGGCGCAGCTCCCGGGCCCCCGCCGCCGCCAGGCACTCGCGCGCGCTGCTCCAAGTCGCTCCTCGCGTCGTCCCGAGCAGCACGCCGGGCGCGCTCCGATTGAACCCTTGGACTCTCGCGATCCCGCGCCGCCGCAGCAAGGGCCGTCACCGCGCTCACGTGTCCGCCGCAGGGCCACCTCGAGCCATCGCTCTCGCACAGAGTCATAGCACATCCCTCGCTCCACCACCGCGCCGGTACCACGGCGACGCGCCTCTCGTGTCCCCGATCCAGCAGCAGATCAGATCGCGGCAGCAGACCCGTCCTGGACGCAAATCGCTCCAGCGCCAGCAGATCACCAGGCCGCGGGACATGACTTCGCACCATCCCGACGACGTACTAGTGAGGCTCTCCCCCCGTCCGTTCCCCTTGCTGCCAGTCATCTGCCGCTGCAATGCGAGTGGCATCTGCCCCGACCCGTCTTGGGGTATCCCCGGACGCGCGCCCAAGATGCTTCGGGGCGTTCACCAGCTGCCATGAATCGTTTGTTTCTTCCTGGTGAGCGCGCTAGGCTTGGCTAACCGCTGCGCTAAGGGCGACCTCCCGGAAGATCCAGCTGATCATGAGGACAACCGCACCTTTACCTCGTGAGCAGACCCCTTCTCCTCGACTGGCGCTATTAGCTCCGCCGCCAGCCCAAGAAGAGCTGGGGAAAAGGGGCAAATGACGCGCAGCGAGAGCGTGTCAGCGGAGCAGCAGCCCGCCAGGGGCTGTGGGCAGACTTTCGAGCGGGAAGCTAATGCAGCCAGAGGGTCCGGACTGTGGCGTCGAGCATAACCACGTACCGCTATGAAAACGGGCGGAGATATCATGCATACCGTGAGTCTCCCTTATCTCGAAGCGCGCCGGGCGGAATCGACGCTGAACAGGGGTGCACCGGGCTAGTTCTAACGGACCGCGTTTAGGAGATGGAGCATACTACCAGCCGAACGACGACCGGCAGGCCAAGGTCGGCAATATAGAGTGCGTCTGACGGAGCCCCGGCCCGGCCGAAATCCACTGACATTGCCCGATTGGGAAAAGACATCACGCGTGGCTCCTCACCCTCAACGATGCGCTCTTCCTCGCGCCCTTGCAGGACCCGCAGCGGGTGCTGGATATTGGCACTGGCACGGGCCTGTGGGCCGTCGACATGGGGGACCGGTATCCCTCGTGCGAGGTTGTAGGTACAGACCTGTCGCCGACCCAAGTCCCGTATGCGCCGCCGAACGTGCGCTTCGAGATCGACGACTGCTGCAGCGAATGGACGTATCCGGAAAACAGCTTCGACCTCATCCACGTCCGTGGCTTGACGGGAAGCGTAGGCAACTGGCCGAAATTCTATCAAGAATGCATGAAGTATGAAGATGACGTTTCTTTTGCTTCATCTGGGTGCTTCGGAGAATTTCTTAAAAGCATTTCGATTTGAGTGGATTGCTTTTTCGCTCTTGGCAACGTCCTTACTGATCCTTCTGTGCTACCGCAAGACACCTCCGGCCGAACGGGTACATCGAACAACTGGAGTTCGGCATCAACATCCACACTGACCCCGCCAAAACCCCTAATGACGATATTATCAAGAGCTTCGGACCGCTGCTTGTCGATGCAGGCGAACGCATGGGAAAGACGTTCGAGATTTCCACTAAGATGGACGTGCTAATTGAGCGAGCGGGTAGGTGTCGAGTTTACTTTTTGCGGCTTTTCGAAACTTCTCCGGAGCCGTTGAATACGCGCTCGGGGACCTAAATTGGGAAACACTGCAATCTATTTTGCTTCAAACTGACAGCCCGCAGGCTTCGTGGGCATCGTGCGGAAACATTACGTCTGGCCCATTGGTCCTTGGTCCGACGACGAGCACCTTAGAGAGCTTGGCCGCTGGAATCTGAAGCATTGGGAAGACGGAATGGAAGGTTGGGTGATGGCGCTGCTGACAAGGGTGCACGGGGTGAGTTTGAAGATACGAACTACGCGCAATGCCGAGACGACCCTGAACTGTAATGATTGGCTGACCGAACCGGGTTTGCCGTTGCAGTGGTCCTACGAAGAAGTCCAGAATTACCGAGCCCAACTGTTAAGAGGCCTGAAGTCGAGAGATGTTAAAGCTTGGCACGACGTGTGCGTCTTCCTCGTCTCCCTCCCATGCAAGATTGAACTGACGGAAGTTAGTCATGTTGTATACGCTCGGAAGCCTGGTTAAATAGGTAAATCGTGACGTCTGGAGTGAACACATTTGGAAATGGATAAAGTACAAACAGGCACATGGGTGGGCCTTTTTTCTGCGATTGATACCCTCTTGTAACATCTAATCTTTCAGGGGCCTTATCATTCATTCTTTTGAGCGCGTCTCGTGGACCACCGTGCCTTGCCTGGTGTCGATATTGTTTTCAATCTCAGTGAAATCGTGTTGACCTTGATAGCGCAGTAGTTAAGCGCCTTGGTGAGTTTGCGCTTTATTGCGGGAGAGGGGTGTCGACGCGTCGCCGGAAACTCTAACTGAGCACGCGGGATCGCGTGATTCGCCGGGCTGCGGAAGGGGAGACACGCGCCCGCATCCCGACAACCAGGTCTCGCGGTTGGGCAGAAAATAGACGTAGCCGTGACGCTCCGTACCTATCACGCCCCCAAACGCCATACCCTCCTTTTCTAACATCGTTTGGACCCGCCATAAGATCAATCCTATCTCGCCGGCCCTCATCCGCTCTGCTCAGCCTCGGCTCTTACTCTGCATCAACCCGCCTCTGCGCCCAAACCACGGGGCTGGGAGAGAAAAAAAACAAGCGTTGGCTGCGCGGAGGAAACGAGTGCCACGACACCCTTTTTCATGCGGGGTGATAAAAATACAGACGTTCGTATTCCCGTATGCAACCCGGGTTTGAGAGGGCGGGGTGATGTACTCACAAATCATGCTGCATCTGCATGCGCGGGTTTTCCAGCTGCTTCCGCACAACCGCCAGGAAAACACGCAGCTGGCCGGGTTTCCAGCCCCTGGCGCTCGCGAGAATACGCATCACCGTGGCCTCCAGGCCGCCCTGGGACTGACTGCATCAGGTCGACAGCCCCGAGTTCCTTTCTGTCCCGAGATAATGCACTATGCAATGCGTTAGCAAAGTATCACACACGAGGAGGCGTGTATGTAAGCCAAGCGTCAAAAAAAAAAAAAAAGAGAGCGCCTTACTGCGTAGGATCGTCCTGCCCTATCCGAGAGCCGCGTGAAGCGCTTTCCCGCCGTTGCAGCTGCAGAGCGGTGCGGCCCCCAAATCGCGTCCATTCCCCGGATATTTCTGCTCGCCCCCGTCTCCACCCCCTATCGCTCGATGCCGAGGCGGCTTTTTTTTATTTTTTTTTATGCTGGGGCGCCGTATGCAATGCAAATGCATTCCTGTCGGAAGCAGGCTGTGTGCATCCGACCAGGAAAAAGAAAGGAGCAAGAGGCACGATTACATACCATTCACACACCCACACACCCCACCTTCGGTTACACCCAGCCCTACGGTATAATTGCCAATGCTCCCAATTGGTCCCTTCTCCCCAGGAAATGTGAAATGAAGATAAACAGGAAAGGAAGAAAAAGAAAAGCACACCAAATTGTCGGGTCGGAAAAGCAAATTAAACTCACCAACGTATCATCCCTAAGCCACGCTGCGGTGGAAATGGTGATGGGCCGATACTGCACTGCTTCGAAGCCGGCGGACTTGACCAGTCGTTCGAGTAGGGCGCCCGGCTCGGCAGCCTTGCCGGCGACCGCGAGGCCGGCCAGCGACTCACCGGAGCAGCGGCCGATGGCGCCGGCAGGCGTGTAGGCGCCTCTGTACACGCACTGAGTCGTGGCGATGTCTTGGACCTTGACGTGGCTGCCAGGTTTGGTGTATCTGCTGCGGCGTGGGTGTAAGCGTTGCTGGTTTGGGGAAAAGGTGGACTGAGGTGGCGAGAGGTTGACAGGAAGAGAGCGGCGTGTTATATTTGGAGGCTTGGCTGACGACTTTGGACCAGTCTGGTATCGTGCCGGCGAGCAAGCTGTTGTTTCGAATTGTCAGTGCTACTCAAGTCGTCAATGACTCTGGTTCGTTACCGTGGAGTCGGATTGATCGGCTTAGATCCAGTCGTTTTCGACATCGTCGACCTCGAACGTGACAACCGGAGGAACGCTCAGTCAAGTCAGCAGGGTCTCCTCAGTGTGTTCCTCAATAGGGAAGAAGAGATCGACCTGGAATATTGGTGTCAATGCTCTTTTTCCGCATGTGGAAAGTTGATCTCCAGTCTGACCACAATCTTATTTTGAAGCGTGCTGAAGCATTCATCCAACCAATTAGGAACATAAACGATGCACCGCCACTATGAGCGCAAAAAAAAAAGTGAACATTTGAGGATTTCTCACCTCTTTGCCCATCGTTGTTGTTTTCACTTCAAAGGCTGCCCTTGTCAGTGGCTGCATACTGATCACCTATCAGTAACGCGGCAATAGCAGAGCACGAAAAGTTGAGACTCCCGCAAATTCTCGCCAGAAGCAATTAAAATACTCGGCTTATACAATAGAATGATCCAACCCGTTATTGCTGCTACTGTTTGATCTTGCATGTTCGTAATGTACTGCATCAAAACCGCAACCCTCCGAGGGGAGCAAAACCATTCATCCTAAGAGCCCTGCCCTTGTTGTACTGGAATAATGACTGAATATTTTCTCCTACTATGTGGGCACTTGGGCCAGCTTTCCCCTGCCGAATTCTTGAGTATACAAGACTTACTTAGAAGAAGGGTTGAGTTGGACTTATATCGTTACTTGAAATTTGTTCAGCAAATCAGCAGCAGCCTCAAATCCCCGTTGCCAAATATGCCCACCATCCGGAAACTCACCCGTCGTCCACCATGATCAGCAAAACATATCAGATCATCATCCATCACACACTACCAATTAATCCTCACCATTCTTACCGCCCTTCCATCAAGCAGACTGAGCACTGTGAAAGCTCACCGATCTCAAACGCCCACCACCTCATCTCCGTCTCGAGGTTCAGGACCCGGCTGGTTGTAATTCATATTCTTTCCAGCGGCGCGAAGTGCAGCCGGCCGCCGCATTCCAGCGTTACCAGGTTGCCCATATGGTTGAGACGCGCTTTCTCATCGTCTTCATTGGGTAGGATGCACAAGCCGGGCTAGAAGGCGGTGGTAGCGACGGCCGTTGTTAAACGTGCAGGAGGTGAAGTCGGATTTTGCTCTGAGGGAGGTTATTTAGGGTTCGTTGGGGTACGTTACGGCTGAGGATATGGAGATTCAGATTGTGGGGGAAGGTGCGGCTGGTCTTTTGGGTTGTGCGGGAGGGTGTGATTTTTCGTCTGGCGTGAGAGGGCGATGGGAATTTTGGTAAGGTCGCTTTGGTGAATGTGCCAATTCTCTGCATGCTTTGCTCGGGTGGCATTCGAGGGACAGTGTGTCCCCTTCCCTCTCTTCCTCTCTATCTTTCTTTCTTTCCAGGACAGTGTGCAAGGAGATTACCCTCGTCCCAGGTGTGGAGTCAATGCGATGACGGAAGGATAGGTGGAGATATGGCGGGAAAGAGTACGGGAGGGAAACGTATGGCTATCGTCTCCATAGATGGATGTCAGGGTCTACGCGGTCGTCAGCTTCAATGATGGCGGGTAACGGGGTTGAATAATGATGTTGATCTCGGCGGTATTGGTGGAGGGTCATGCAGGGCTGAGAGAGAACGGGGAGGAATGGAAGAGCGCCAGGAGGATCAGAGCTGACAGCACACGCACTTAAAAGAGTCAAAATTGGCTGTGCGGCGCAGCTGCGGCGTAGTAATTGTCGGTACTGCTACGATGGAAGCGGCTTCTTCGCCGCAGAGGGGAGCTCAGGAGGGTTGTTATCGGCACGAACCCTGTCTATCTAAATATATGTGAGCTGTCGCATTTAAATTGCGTACGCTGTTGAGATTCCTCGGCACAGAAGCGTTTCTGAGGAGCTGCAGTGGCTGGAAGTTTGACGACGGATATCGATCCGCAACTGGCTTAGAGAACGCAAGATCACTCTGAGACGGTTTATCGAGATCCCTTAAATGTTCAAAAGAGATAATTGTGTGAATAAGGAAGTGCTTCTTATTTTTTTTTTCTCTCGGTTCCGTTAACGAAGAGAACCCTATACGGATCGGATTAAGATCCGTTTGCGGCTATCGAAGCATTCCATCCTGGAAGCACCCACGAATTGGCCCATGCGCGAAGCAGAACCTAAGCTCTTTAAGGGCCCGACCTTTTGACCCACATACCCTTATTCGAACTCCAGACCCAGAAAGAATCGTAAAATCATAAACTCATTCGCATGCAGAGATATCGTTGAAGTACCACAGGTGCGCGTTGACATCAACGTTCAAGCCCCATTGAGCGTTGCCGCTGAGGTTCGAGTTGCCCGTGTAGACAGTGATATCGTTGGCCGTGACTGCAACATCGTTCGCCGAGGAGATATAGTACTCAGGAGAAATGTGGACGTAGCCCATGTTGAGCGTTGGGAGACGGGGCACCTGAAAGAGAGTCAGTCTCATGGAGTTTGGGAGCAGCCGACAAGAAAGAGCTTACGGGATCATTTAGATGCGTCACACGGTAGTTTCCACCAGCCTGGTTGGTGATGTAGTCAGATATAGCAGCCGGGCCGATGCGAGGCGCGCCGAAAGTGTACTGTTTGATCGTCAGCAAGTCCGATTGCGGATCACAGAAATAATTTTGAGACGCACAAGGGCAACGCTGTATCCACTGTTCCGGAGATCCGCGGCAGCGAAATCGGCCACAGCACCTCCCCTGCATTCTGTTAGCAATCAAATGGTCTTCAAGGACTCGGAGCAAAAACCGGACGACTCACAGACTGTGCCCGGTAACGACGATCTGGTAGCTCGGATTTGCGGCTAGAGCCGCCTCCACGGCCGGCACGACGAGGGTTTTGGCTTCCAGCCAGGAGGCCCAAAAACCAGAGTGGCCAGGGCAACCAGAGCAAATCGTGGTGGCCTATCAAAGTCAGCATTCTGCTAAAGAGGACTTCGGGGGCGCCTTACGGTGGTCGCAAAATCGAAGTTGGCAATCCAATTCTGAATAGATCTCGAGCCACGGAATGATACCACGATCAGGGAGTTGGACGTATCCACTGCAACGAAGCCGGTGGTGTCGGTCACGGTGGTGCTACAATGGAATTAGTCGGAGGAACGTTTCAAAAATCTCCGGGTCGTCGTCATCAAATTTTTTGGCGCATACAAAAAGAGCAGGAGGACAGCGGTTTAGCATGGCTGAACGGAGAGGGGTCCGACGATAAGGTGCGGACACATTTCGGTCGAACTCACCGAAGGAGCAAGAGGGTTGAAGGAACTCAAAAATAACAACGCAATGTACAGTTGAAACAGAATGCGTTGGGGGAGCGATACGTGGAGTGATAAATGCGGAAATTGGGAGGCGCTTTCGCCACAACTTACTCCTCGAATTCCAGCGTAGTGTTGGTGGACGCGGTATCTACCAGAGGGCAGTTCCCAGAAGAGCAGGACACCTCCGTTCCCGGCGAGTCATTGTTGGTGCCGCAGTACGCAGCAGCGGCATACTGCTCGAACAAGTTGAACTTCGCGAGCAGATCCGCGCTGACAGCTGTGCCATTGTGAGCTCAAGTTGCAATGGACGGCAGGCTGGGCACAGTACCCCTCTTGTCAAGCTCTACGGGAGCTGCGAACGCCCAACTCGACAAAAGCGTAACGATGACGGACAAAGACAGGCGGGCCATGACGGGCAGTAGAAACACCGGAGGCAGACGAGGAGAGCTTGCTGCTGGGTGACGGACACATGGCGGAATGCAGCGGGCTTTTAAGCGCTGCCATTATTGCCAGGCTGTCAGAAGCGCGAAGTGGAAGAGCAAAGAATGGGGGCATATCCTCGGTGGTCTTGCACAAGCGACGGCCGTCGACCGACTGGGCACCGACGCGACTAGCGGAGAGGGCTGGCAAGTGCCGGAGCATATAGCTCCTCGTAGTAGGACCTGCCTTTCTGCACAAGTGCTCTCGATCAGGGCGTCGTGGGAGCCGCGGCGCTAACGACGCGAGCAATGGTGATCCGGCTCAACGAGCAGCAGCGATAGGCCGGCGGCGGTGATGGGAATAGCAGCGGACATGGATGGCAGAAAGCGGCGGACGCCAGGCGTAAGCGCTGCGGACAGCGGCACGAAAACGGGTTCGCGGCCGCGATCGTCTCCATCTCTCCGCACATTTCGCGATTGCGGGGAATGCCATCGCTTGTGGCAGTCTCTGTAGGGCTTCGCGAATGGCCATTGCGCCGGCCCTTTTTGCGCGCACCTGACCTCGGCCGGGTGGGAAAGTGGGAAAGCGGGAAATGTTATGCGATTGCCCGGGTCAGGCCGCCAGACGGGCGGGCTGTCAGCCAGGAACGGCCTCAGGTGGTTCGCTGGCGGACGCGTCGTCGGAGGCAGAGGATTCCCGTTTGGGCCCTGGTGGCCGAGGACCCATCGCCGCAGAATCGCAGGTCGACCGCGAAATCGGCGCAAAGGTGGAGCGGGGATAGAGTTGGAACTATTGGGAGGACAGGAACCGGCGGGACCTGCAAGGCACCTGGCACTGGCTCCGGGCGGTCCCTGTGGGCAGCTGCCGGGCAGCCAGCCGACCCGACCATCAACCGCACACGCAGCACGCAGAGAGTGACACTGAGGCGCAAAAAGCTGCGATGGCCGGCGGGATGCTGAATCATGGGCACTCACACGGACAGGTGCACGGCCGTGAACGCCGAGAGGTCCAAACCCAAACCTGTGGGCTGGAAACGATCCGACCCCGGTTGGCGACGTCAACGCCGAAACACCGAGTCTTCAACGACATCGCTCGTTGCCGACCTCGAGTGAGCGTGGGACGGCACGGTGGGATTGGCTTCCGAGGATGCTCCGAAGGCAGTGGAGATGGAGTAGCACGTGCTCGCGCGCCGCCGCGCTTCCCTCCGCCCGCCGGCCGACGCGCTCCAAACGGCTCCCGTAAACACCACCGCACGCCACACCCACCACCACTCACGCACGCTCCGCTCACCTCGAGTCGCCGCAACACACAGGCGCTCCATGCCCGCCACGCCAAACACGCCAGACCTGCGCAGGCGCATGTGGAATAAAATCGGCATCTCGCCATGATCACAACTCCACAACATCGTACTGCTAGCTCGCGACACATCCACCACCCACCGCACGAATCCGGATTCCGCCATTTCGCACGGCTAGCATACGCGAGCACTTCACATACTCGATACGATGCCGACCGTCATCAAACAGACCTCCCGCCAGGCCAAGGCCGCCTTCCGTAAGAATGGTGGCAGCATGTCTGAGAAGGAAAGACGCCAGCTGGAGAGGGAGGCCGCCGCAGACCGCCGCGCCGAGGAGTTGCGAGAGAAAGAGAAGAGAAGAGTCGCGAACAAAAAGAAGAGGGAGGAGAAAGTGGCAAAGGAGCGCGAGGCTCGCCGCGCAATCGGCATCAGCGACGCAACCCAGGCAGTTGGATACAGCCACACCCAGCGTGCAATGAAGAACTTCATGACCACCTGGGTCCGGAAGCCCTCTGCAAAGTCAGCCACAGAGCACGAGGGTAACGACGCAAATCCCTACGTCTCTAGTCCTCCCCACCAGTCCGATGACGACGCAGGCGATGAGCGTAGTGGCTTCGACCAGGACAACGAGGACAATGACGAGCTTTGGTCGTGCGTCACACCCGAGTCGGCCAGGCCTGATCCGAAGGATCAGTCCATCAATCCCTCCGAAGTCTACGGCTTGGATGGTACCGGCGCTGTCGAGGAAGGTAGATTTGGCTCTGGCTGCGGCTCCGCCACAGATTTTGAGCGTGCAGCGCCCGAGGATGGTACCAATATCTACGACCTCCGGCCGTTCGTCGCTTCTTCTGCACATCAGCCCCTTGGTCCGGATGGCGCCGACGGTTTGAATGATGATTTTGATGGAGACATCTTTAACCAGGCCATTGAGGAAGCCAGATCCGCCTCTGGATTCGATTCCGCCAATGATGACGACCTAAAGTCCCCCGCCACCCCTGCAGTGGCCGAGACTGGGGTTCCTTCAGACCAGCCTCACGATCCGTACGACATTGACAATCTTGAAGACACCATCGACGACGGAGTCATTGACCAGGCAATCGAAGAGGCCAGGTCTGCCTCGGGCTACAGCTCCGCCGATGATACGTGTCCTTGGGAGACAGATAGTGTGGAAGACGAGCTCCTCCACGAGGCTTTGAGCAAGGCGTTCAGGGGTGCGAATTCCAAGGAGTCGTACTCAGTGTCAAAGGGTCCACGTCTACCTGGAACTCCATCCAAGCACGCCGATGGTCTTCCGTCTTTAGACAGCGCACTACACACAGTGTTGAATGAGCCTACCAGCCGAGAGCGTTCTTCCCCCCGAACCTCCGAGCCGTTCCTGTCCTCGGAATGGGACATTTCCCCGGAAGATCTGGACGCGATGGAGACCCAGGCATATGTGGCATGCATGTCTCGCTCTTCGGCTATTTCTACACAGTGTAAATCGTCGATGGCATCAACGCCATGCCCGACGCAGAAAAGGAAGTCGATGGCTTCTAAAGACGACGGCCTCTCAGCTGTCAAGAAGCGGAGGACCCCTTCGCCCGAGTCGATACCTGAAAAAGGTCGCATGCTCCCCCCACCCAAGCCTATCACGCCAGAGGCGCGTCGCAAAGCCTCGCAGTTTGATGATATCGGCTTCTCTACGCAGGATCTCTTCGAGACTGCGTGCGAGCCCGTCGTTCTCTTAGACAAGACAGCCTCCCCCGGGGTGGATCCCGCCTTTGAGACGCGCTCTTCCGAGAACTCAAGGTTCGCAGAGTTCGGCCTCTCCACCCAGCTTCTTTACGATGCTGCGTGTGATGAGATCTAAAGCAGATGCGGAATAACATGGACGGCCTATCGCCGGCGCAACCACCTTTCCCAAAAAAAGAAAAAAAAGAAACGAAAAGCCGCTCCTGGGAGACTGTGCGACCGTGTCTCCAGAATGCAACCTCGGGCAGATGAAGGGAAACAATTCTCAGCTCTTCGCCGCCAAAGTCAACATCTGAGCTCGCGCCGAGTGGGTGTTCGACAGCGGATTGAATGATTTGTGAACCGGTGGCGTGGGCTAGTCGGTGCTTCTTCCCTTCTCCCCTCCCGTCTTCTCTTCTCCACTACAACGGCCAAGCTGAGTTGGCTCGTTGGTGGTTGCGCTTGCGTCTTTGATTTTCCTTGCATGGGCGTATGTGGGAAATTCGGTATTGCATTTGGATCTGGCGTTTTTGCTTGCACTTTGGCCCAGTGTTTGTATTCTGAGGAGGGTTAGCATACTTTCTGGCCGCGCCCATTTGGCATGATGAGACAGATACCCAGGGATTGAGCATTGAATGGAGTCGATGGGATTGGTGATCATATATAGATCGTGAACATGGAATAGGACCAGAAGACACAACTCCCCTTCTACATACGCCTTCCCCTCACGTTCGAGGATGGCACGTCTACACCCCGCTGTGAGACTTGCAAACAAGGCGAGGACAAGCCGGCATAAGGATTGCCGACTGAGGCCTTCGCGGGTAGACATTTTTGACCAGAGACCTGAGGGGGTAAACGTGCTGTAAGTTTCCATCTCAGGCCGGTAAAGCTCTCGCTCTCCATCTACGGGGCTCCCGTAGCTGGTCTCGTGAGGAGCAGCGATCTCCACGTCTATGGCTCCTTCCAAGACCTTACAGCCACAAAAGCCGAGGGTCTGTAAGTTATGAGGGTTTCCCGAGTCGTCGTTCACTTCGTTGTCGGTTCTAGGTTCCTAGCATAGGCGAGCATACTGCATTTTCTGCTCGTCCGACCTGCCAGAACGGACTCGTTGGTTGACTTTTTTGCTTTCCCTCCACGCCGTTATTTGTCAACATGCTTCACCCAAACAAGCATACACATCACATCATTTCTCAGCGGCAAACATCCGAACACCTGCAGACTGCGCTTTCCAAACACGTTTTCCATTCATATCGCCTCCCCACCATCAGCCGCGCCCTCCTCGTCCACCTCCTCGTCCAGATCCTCGATCGGAAATGTCAGGATGGCCGCGATATTGCCCAACCCCTCCAGCCTCTTCCCGCTCTCGTGGGCGGAGCTCAGCACGCGCACCTCGCCGCCCTCCTGCTCCCTGACGCGGTCGACCAGCCGGACCCAGCGGCGGCGGGTCGCGACGTCCTGGCTGCGGAACAGGGCGTTCGAAATGAGCAGGACGCCGCCGCCGCGGCCGACGGCGCCCTTGTCGACGGCGCGCTCGACCTCGCGCGGACCGTACCAGGCGCGGCCGTCGTCGAGGCGCAGCAGCTCGAGGAAGCGGTCCATCAGCGCCGTCTCGCGCGCGTACTTTGTGTCGCTCAGCTGCGCCAGCACCGTCGGCGACTTGAGCACCTCGTGCAGCGCGTGCACGTGGCCCGACGACGAGTGTGCGACCAGGATGGACGAGAGCTGGTTCTGCAGCGGCTTGTTGCCCGTCGAGACGGCTTGCTGCTTGATGTAGTTTTGGAACGAGGGCGCGACGAAGCCCGGGGAAGCGAGGAGGAGGGGCCGCGGGTTTGTGAGGTCGATTTGGCGGAGCAGCGTGCTGAGGACGGTGGAGAAGAACTTGTCCATGCCCTGGGGGAGGGGAACAATCAGCCTTCACGGAATGTCTCTTCGAAGATGACTGGAGCCAATGGCCCAATTCCTACCTTCTCGTGATCGCTGGCGCCGCCCTTGCGCTTCCTGGGAATGGCGCTCTCGACGCGCTGGCGGAGGATGGTCTGGTGCTCGGTGATCAAGCAGATGTTGGCCATGCCCTCCTGCATGACCACCGCCCACACCTCGGCGCGCTTGGTCGGGTCGGTCGCCTCCTTGAGCGCCTCGATGGCGATGCTGTCCCAGCCGTCGTTCTTCTCGAGCACGAACTGCCGCTGCAGCTCCAGGTCCAGCGTGTGGCTCTGCCCCAGCCCGACGAACTCGTTCTCGACCGCCACCTGCCCGGCGACGTGCAGCTGGCTGCTTCCTGCGTCGAAGTCGGTCGACGTCACCCGGATCGTGAGGTTCGTGTGCACGCGCTTCGACGACGTCGCGCCCGTGGCCGACGACGTCGTCACTTTGCGCACCGCCGCGGCGCGCAGCGTGTCTTGCGGCCGGATCAGGTTGTACGCGTGCCACATATCTTCGGGCTCTTCGGGGAGCAGCGTTGCGGCGCCGGCCCCAGTGCGCCGGTCGATGGTCTGCCTGATGAGGCGCATGGCGGCGCGGCGTTCGGTCGGGAGCGCGGTCGGGAGAGAAACTCGAAGAAGGCGTGCGCGGGTTGGATCTCGGTGATGTTGAGGGAAGTTCGGGCGGCACCGCGGTGACGTTTGAAAGCCGCCCCGCAGCCCACTTTGTCGTTATCGATAAACGAGCCCACTAAAATGCCAGAGCACATACATACTATCTACTGTTTACAAGCTTGCAAGGTATGCCAATGTTTTAGAAGTAAAATTGAGAAGCGAGGTTTTCTATGAATAATGCTACAACTTTGGACGATAGGGGGACGCGGCCTGGATGTGGAATCGTTGGTCTTTTGTGCTTTGGGAATCGCCGTTGAGGGCATCACAAGGATTGGGGCGAAGCCAGTGGGTTTTCAGAGACACTGCGAGCCATCCAAGGTTCGAAAGCTCACCGCCCAAACCTCTTGATCTCCCACCACCGCAGCGGCGGGAACACAACCGCCGCCCAGGCAAAGCCAACATAGTTCCCCATATCAGCGCCATACTCGCCCACCGTTTTAGCGATCGGTCCAATATACCAGACCTGCGCCATTGACAGGATGGCACCTGCCCAACCGATCAGGAACGCCACCAGCGCCGCGACGCCCAAGGGGAGATGCTTCTTGTCATTCCAGCGCGCCCAGTCCCAGGCCAGCGCCGTGTTGGCCCGAAAGATGAAATGCTCCTCAAGCGTGATTGCGAGCCAGATGCAGACCCAATACCCCATCAGAGCGAGGAAGTTCGTGAAGATCTCCGCCAGGTGTGCGCGCCCAGCGGCTGCGCAGACGGTGTAGATGACGACACCGATCGTGTTCCAGACGACACGCGGCACCTGCGCGCACCAGCGTCCCAGAATCTGGAAGTCGACGCCGGACGAGTAGGTGGGCGGGATGAGGTTGGCGACCAGCCCGAGCGCGACGACGACGCCGCAGAACTTGCCGAACACGCCCAGAGGCGCGAACCCTTCAACGATGAGCGCGCCCTGCGACGTCTCGTAGGCCGCGGCCCAGGCGGGGTTGGCCGCAACGCCGGACGCCAGGCCGATGCCTACGATGAATGCAAATGTGAAACTAGTGGACAGGCCGGCCATGGTCACGCCGAAGACTTTCCACGAGGGGGTCGACGAGGGGTAGTACACGAAGTAGTCGGCTGCTCCTCCGCCATAGGTGATGGCAGCTGCGAGACAGAGGGAGAAGAACGAAAGCCGGTTTCCTGCAAGGGTTCGGGCGTCGCCTGCGGAGGAAGGCGTCGTGGTGTCAAACGTCGGGCCGGCGACACCCGCGAGGATGCACAGAACTATAAGCTGCGGTAGCCAGGCGTAGCGCTCGTAGTAGTGGAAGACTGCGTATCCGAAGGTCGTGATACCCCAGGTGATGACGGCCACGACGATGATGCCAACCACGATGGACATGCTGTCCGTTGACACGGCTGACAGGATTTGCCCTGCAACCACGCAGTCAATCAGGGCGTAGCCCAGCAGGACGATAATGTTCAGTAGCACCACGATCTTGGAAGGATACCAGCCCATGGTGTAGCGGGCAAAGATCATCGTCCTGTTCCCGGAACGCGGACCGAAAGTTGCGGTATAGGCTACACCGAGACAGCCAACTAGCATGCCAAAAACGGCGCACAGGCAGCTGTCAGTGAAACTGAGGTAGTACACCGCGGGCCCCAGCATTCCAAGAGTGACATTGTTGGCGGCCAGGTTGATCGAGAACCACAGGATCGCTATCTGGGAGTAGCCGAGCGAGCGGAGGCCATGCCGCTCGTCTGCCTCGACGCGCTGGATGCCACGCGCTTCGAGGTTGTACTCCACGAGCGTTTGCTCAAAGGTCTTGTACCAGCCCTTGGTCGAGTTCAGGGCAGTGGAAGGCCGACGAGCTGAGTTCCCAGAGTCATCTTGAATGGCTAGCGGCTCCGCTTTCCAGGGCGACGGCTCCTCACTCTGCGGCAGTGGAATGCCCTTCTCGATATCGGCCGTCGTGGCGGCCTGCTGTTCGTCGGACATGGCTCCCTACATGTTGGTCAGCATTGCGCTGCTCACTCCGAGGGGAGCGGGGTGTGAGGCAAGCAGCATGCGTCCTTTCGCTAGAATTATCTAGATCAAGTTGAACCGTATCATCTCAGAACGCCAGGTTCCAGTAGTCATATCTCTCGCTGCACCACAGACTCCTTGATTCCCCCACGCAGCGTGATAGCTGACAGCGCGCACCGCTGGGCGTGGGGGAAGAGAAGATTGGTGGGTGGCACGGCGAGACGCTATGGAAAACCCGACGAACACCGGTGTCATGCTGATGCTACCTAGATACCTTGATCCGGGAGATTCTCCATGCGATTGGCATACATTTCGCGCCGGTTCCGTACTTTGAGTGTTCTGGGCACGCGACCAAGCGGCAACGGGGCGAGACAAGAAGAGGACAAGAGATGGTGGTGAAGGCGGGGTGCACCGGCGGGGGCTTGAAAATCTGCAGAATGGCTCGGGACCGACCGGGGGCCGACTGGGAAGGCGGTTCTAGAAGACGCTGATCACGAACGTCTCGCCGCACCTGCCGTTCTTGCGCTGGGCGCCGAGACTCTGGGTTTGGGTTGATGGTGGCGAGCTGCACAGGCCGTGGAAGAAGCCGGACGAGGGGAATTTTTTCCGACCTCGCCCGCCCAGCTACGGGTGCCACATTCCTCCGTGGCCACGACATTTCTCAGTCAGGTACAGCGGAAAGAACAACCGGGCTCTGATCCCATCCTGACCATGTATTGCTTGTGAAGTCGTGTAGTCGTGTGCGGTTCCCGCCCCCGGTGTCTTTGGGTCCAATCACAGTAACTGGCTTGATTGTCGCAATTCCACCGTGGATATCTCATTGGTTGAGTGCCAGTCCGGCACGTAACCAGTGTCAGAAAGCGCGAGACCTAAATTGCTAACATTGCGCCGGTGAGATAGAGTTGGTATGGATCGAAGATAGCACTGCAGCCGACGGCTCATGCGGAAGTGCTTTCGAGACCTACAATTCTCACGCCAATTCGGCTACAGCACAAAATCACCTGGATCACATAACACATTTCGAATGATTGGAATGATTTGAATGATGGATTTGCTCTCAATAAGCGAAGCCGAAGCCTCTATGTTATGTGCCTGCTATGCAATGCTATCCGAAATGGCATGGGTATTCGCTTTTCCGTGTGGAGGAACGCTAGCCTACGCTAGCCTACGCCTCAAAGAAATGCCAGGAAACATTATTGGGAAAAGAAGGAAAGAACAACAAGTCAACCGTCGGCCTGCGGCTCCAGGTCCTTTGAAATAGCCGGGCTCGCCCATGCAGACCAAGCGCGCGCGTAGGATGGGGTGGCTCGCGCCATGCCCACCCTCTTCGGCTGCCACCCTAGCAAGTTCATTGCCCGCCTCGAGTCAGTGTTTGTGGAAGTATTGAGTGCGTGTGCGAGGGTGCCAGGTTCATCAGGTCGGTTGAAATTGAACTTCTTGTCTCCGCAACCGAGGGCGCGTGCACAGCCGGTGAGAATCAGGGCGGCGCTCTCGTGACTGCTGACAAGGTCGAAAATGGGATGGACATCAGCCTTGACCAGAAGCTGCAACTTGTCGATTGCTAGGCGAGCAGCCTCCGCAACATCGACGACGTGCACCAAGCCGATGATGGTGTCACCCCCACAGGGGAACTCCACTGCGGGGCTCTTATTGCACAACGCCGAGAAGATGGGGAGAAGGAAGTCTGACCACAGGGGGGCGGCTCCACCATAGACAAGGGTAGGACGAAGGATTATGACGTCCAGAACATCCGAAGACGCGAGGGCCTGTTGCTCAAAGTCTGGGCGCCAAGCCATGACTTCAGCTGGTTGGGCGGGGGCTTGCGGCACGCCAACCGGGTCAAGATCATTTACTATGCCAGGCGAGGACCCATGAACCATGGCACAGGAAAGATGGACAAATCCGAGCTTGGCAGGTCGTCGGTCTTGTTCCTGGGCGTTCTTGATTCGCTGAGCACTGACTTTTTTCAGCTGAGCCAGGAGCGCGGTGCTGTCCGACCGGGTGCTGGACGCCGTATCGACAACGACGTCAATGTGGGCGTGGAGAATGAGGTCCGAGTAGTGATCGCTGTCTTTGATTGAACCGGGGACTGGAATGATCTCAGACCGCAGCAGATCGGTTTGTTTCTCATCTTTCGGGCAGAGACCGTAGACGAAATAGCCATTGCGTAAGAGCGCGAGGCACACCTCATGGCCGATGTAGCCGTATGGTCCCGTCACGAGGATCTTGGACATCGGGAGAGACAGTATCCAGATTTGCCCAAGGGAGGAGGCTGTGTTTACTCCTCCTCAGACGAGGGCTCGGCCGAGGACAGTCGAGACGAGGTCGACGAGACGGACGAGACGGACGAGGTGCGAGGCGGGTTCAGCGGCCGGGTGATCGGCTGCTCGTCGTCGTCGGGGAGGAAGAGGTTGGGGTCAGCGCGAATAGCTTGTCCCCCGCGCAAGTTGGTGATGTAAATGTACGGGGTGTTGGAGGAAGACATGGCGACGGCGTTCATGTTGATTGGGCTGGTGAAGAGGAAGTTGCGTTCGGTTCAGTGTTTCGTCTGATTGAGGCAGGTGGTGATGGATGTGTTTGACGGCCGGCTGCCGCAGTGGGAGCGCGTCGATACTTATAACCACGGCACCCTGGCGATAGGCTCCAAGAGCACGATTAACGCCGCTCTACTCGGACATGTCTTGGGCTCTTGTGTAAGGCCAGTGAGTCAGCTTGGCGCTCGAGTGGCCGCATTAGCTTTTAAGGTTCGGAGCCTAATGCGGGTCGTGTTCCGCAAAAGCGCCCCCCAAGCATCCCAAGCCGCCTGGTGACACGAGAGCTGCGCACTCGGTCACGGCGCGTTTGCCAGTGACGCCTGCTGCAGGCTGCAGTGCTGGCCGGGCCAGACCGCGGATGCGCAGGCCTCGCCGCTCGCAATACCCCCCGACTCGCCGCCGCACGGCCACCTCTTCCCCAGCGCACGGTCCTCGCAACGTACGAGTTGCGCGCGACGTACGCGGCCATTGGCGGCGTTTACCTAAGCCCCCGGCCACTCTCTTAAGCCCGCCCGTGCTCCGGCTCGCCCGCCCCAGAGGACAGGGCATTTCTCATCCGCTCTAAATCTCCCCTTCGGCCTCGGAAGTGTGTGTTCTCAGGTCCGCGTCACCTTTCGAGTCTGCCTTACTCCGTACAGAATGCAATGGAAGCAGCAGCCGGACCACTTGGCCCATGCCGGCAGGAGTGACGGCAAAATGCGCAGCTGCGATAAGCCCGCATACGCTTTCCGGCCCTGTGTGATGTGATACGCTCACCACCACAAGACAAGCCCGCCCATTCGTCGCACCCCTGCTCCCCAAAACGCATCTCAAACCTCAACCGATCCGCCTTCGGGACGCAACCTCGCGCGTCTAGCGTCCCCGCGATCGAATGTCGTCCAGACCTGCCTCCGATAATTTTCCCTAGCGCATCCACGCCCGTGTCTGCCCGCTGCGACGCTGCGCGTGTTCAGAGAGCACCACAATGGCCTCACCCCCAAGCAAGGCGGACTTCAAGCCCGCATTGGTCATCGTCGACGTGCAGGAGGACTTCTGCCCTCCGGTGAGCCTCACCCCACAAGCAATGCCGCCAGTCAATAAAACACCTTTGCGCCGTGGTCAACTCCTCTCAAACCTCGCAATCCTGCGCACACCCCACCTTCGTACAATTTGCCCCTCACACACCATACTAACACCACATGCCTGCCAGAACGGCGCCCTCGCCGTCCAAGACGGCCGCGCCATCGTCCCCACCGTAAACCGCCTCCTCGCCCTCCCCTTCGCCCTCAAAGTCGCCACCAAAGACTTCCACCCGCCGGACCACATCTCGTTCGCCTCGAACCACACGGCCCCCGACAACGTCCCCTTCGCCACGACCATCACCATCACCAACCCGCTCAACCCCGCCGAAACCCAGACCACGCGCCTCTGGCCCGACCACTGCGTGCAGGGCACGTCCGGCGCGGAGCTGATACCGGAGCTGGACGCGGCCCGCATCACGAATGTCGTCGAGAAGGGCCAGGACAAGCGCGTCGAGATGTACTCGGCCTTCTGCGACCCGTTCCGCAGCCCGACGGTGGCGAGGAGCGGGCTTGCGGACCTGCTGCGCGAAGCCGGCGTGTCGGATGTGTTCGTGGTCGGGCTGGCGATGGACTACTGCGTCAAGTTCACGGCGCTGGATGCGGCCAGGGAGGGGTTCAAGACGGTGGTCGTGAGCGAGGGGACAAAGGCGGTGGACCCGGACCAGTGGGCCGAGGTGCAGAAGGAGCTGGAAGACGCTGGGGTGCGGCTCGTGAGTGTAAGTGGGGAGGAGGTGAACAAAGTGGAGAACTTATAGGGAGGGTATGTTTTGGATACGAGTGGGAGTAATGCGGTGGATACCCAGTGGGTCAGTAAGTCTGGTAGTGCACACGAGTGAGGTTTCTCTCTGCGTTGATCCCCCTTTGTTGCTGGACGCTAGGAATCTCTCCTGGTCGTGGATGACGGAAGTACAGGTAGGACACGACTTCTCTCTTCGCTCTAGCCTTTTTCGTAGGTACAACAATAACGACTCCATCATCTTCAGATGCCTAGCGCGACCGCCGTTGTAGGAGGGATCATTGAGACCACGAGTATGATCCACGCCAAATCCACTTTTGGAGGGCGAGCACGAGCCCAATTTTTCCAAATCCAGGACACCAATGGCATCAATTCATATCCCACAAAGCTTAGTCCAATTGCTGTCCATCAAAGGAAATCGGAGCATGAATGGTCGCCAACGACAATTGTGGAGGTGCGGGAGGAACCTTCGTCCCAATCCACTCCCCATAACAGGAACGAACCAATTCAAAGCCAGATCAATCGTTGCACATCGTGTCAAGTTTAGCACAACTGCCGATTCATCGAAAAGATGCGGAACCATTCGAAGGATTCCCGATACCTTATCTGGTTGGCTTAGGGCAACGTACGGCGGGGAGGCTCTGCCCAGGAAGGGAACGTCGATCGCAAAGGGCGCACATCCATGCATACCCCACAGGTACCGCGCACACAGCGTGTCACTGATACTTCTTTTGTCAGGGACATGCTCGCCAAGGTCGAGAGCAAGCGTCTCGAAATAACATCACAGGCCCAGATTAACCTACCAGCACGTGAGGACGGCAATCGCCGGCATGAGGCAGGCATCCTGGACGACCCCTTTCGACAATATACTTTTCATGGAGAGACGCCTTGCATTACTGGTGGCTACCGCGTACAGAGGGGTGCTGCAGCCAACGGCTAACACCAGAAGTGCTCCCGTCATCTAGCACGGCGTGGGGAATTGGAATATTTGTCCGGATAGCTGTGGCACACTTTCTAAGCGGTTTCTGCGTCCGGGTGAATGCTTCAACTCACCGCGGCTGGGCGTGCTCTGGGAGTCGAACAATTGTGCCGCGAGGCTTATGTTTTCTCCACGCTCACCGTCGGGCTGCAGCCCCCCTCTGTATCGATGGAGAAAAAACGGCCACCCACTTGCCCTTTTCGCGACACGCTGCGCACAAAAATAGCAACAATCACTACGTGAGGAATCACGAACTATATGGGCGCACGAAGTCGTTCAGTAGTCGGAATAGTAGTGGTGGTAAACCTTGAATTAATCAGATTGCCGGGACTGACCGAGAAAACATCTGGTCCGGGACAGGTGTCGTTATGGTTGGGTATCTAGCTTTCAAATGAAGCCAAAAACTGCTATGAATATGCTAGAGACGCGTTGTTTGAGGTGTTTTGCCCTCCTGTACTGTCTTTTGTTTTTTTGTCCGATGTCTCTACCGTAGCGCCGTTGCCACTATGCCAATGCTCATACTCCTGTCGATATGAGAGACCGGTAGTAATAAAATATTAACCAGAAAACGCCGGGCTGTATGCATGTTCCACGTTATGGTCGGGGTTTGCGGGTCTGTACAGGTGGTGGTGATCAACGCCTCGCGCTCGCCGATGATTGGGAAGAGTAGGGGTCCGGATCGGAGACGACGCTGTCTGTAGGTCGGACCGAAGGCTGAAAAATAAGGTTTGCATCTCGGACGCAAATGACTTGGTGCGGAGCCTTGATGCCCCACGACAAGAAATTCGCTGGGCACGAGGCGACTCATGAGCCCCCCTGATGGGTTCCGGTCCGGCACTCGTTCTTGTGGGTCGCGCAGTAGGAGCTGCAACGCGCGTACACAGTCAGCAAATTTGGTCGCCACATCAGAAACATAACCGAGACAGGCTTACTCGAGCGGGATCCACTCCATCGTCTGCTGGTCGAAGCGGTGGCCCTCGTAGCGGGTATTCGTCAGGCTCCTGGCGCCGTACTCCCCCTGGAGCAGTGCCGTGTAGGCGTACGGGATCTTGACGGGCATGTTCTCGAAGGTGCTGTCGCGCAGCGGGAAGATGTCGTCGTACTTGAAGTGGTGCTTGTCCTTGCAGTACATCCAGCCGGGCTTGCCGTCCTCCTCCTTCTCCTTGTCATGCCTGACGGTCGTGATGTCAATGAAGAGGCCGGTTTCCGTGTCGATCCAGCGGGCGTCGATGACATTGAGCCAGTCGTCGGTGGAGGCGTTGACGTAGTGCGGGTTGACCTCGATCATGTAGTCGCGGCTCATGTCGGTGCCGGGGATGTTGAAGTGGTGCACCGTCATGTTGTAGTAGCTGGCCAGATAGTGCATGCTCTGCTCCGACATCTGCACGTCGATGTCCGTGTCCCAGGGCATGATCTTGCGGTTCCACCACCAGCCCAGCAGCGAGCCGTGAATGATCCACGTCTCAGCGCCAATGTCGTGCATCGTGGAGAGATACGTCTGGACGAGGGCCGTCAGGTTGGAGAGGCGGTCGTCGTATGGAAGGGTCGTCTCGGCGAAGCGTCCGTCGTAGTGCGGGTGGAACTGGGCGTGCCTGCGTTAACCAGAGTTGCAGTGCGGCCTGCGGCATTGGAGCTTACTGTCGACTCGTGGAAGTACTTTTCCACAGGATCACCGCCCTTGCCGCTGTGGTCTTGTTTGTTCTTCGTCTTGACGCTGAGGAAGTCGGCGTCTCGTCTCCCTATCGCCGGATCGCGCGTCGGGGCGCCATTCGCCGAGCCCAGCAGGCCGAGCGCTGCAACGAGCGAGCAGAGCGAAAGGCGGGCGAACATTGGGGAGATTTCTGGAGTAGCGAGTGTCTCTAATGCTGCGAGCGCATGCTACGGAGGAGAGGAGAGGAGGTTAGGGGCGCGGCAGCAGAGGGTGAGAGGGCTGGAGTAAGCCTGGCGTGGAAGCTTTGTCGCGTGAGGGATTGCCGGGTCAAGCGGATGGGCCTGGGGACGACTTATGGATGCGAGGCACCGCGCAGGACTGCGCGGCCCATGTGTGGAGATGCGACCGGGCGCTGACGGGGATGCTGGCTCAGGCGTCAGGGATGGACCGGGCGTCGCCAGAGCAGCCAGCCAGAGCGCCACAGCCAGCGTGAGCGTGGGCGGCTGTGGATTTGGCAGCAACAGCCCGCCGCCCGCAGCCCGGTGGCAGGCCGTTAGTCTCTCGTTTGCCCGCCTCCCGTACGCCCGCTGCGCCTCTCGCCAGCCCGCTGTGCCCGCGTCGCCGTCGCCAGCATGGACGGAGTAGCCCCCAAGCCAAGACGGCGTTCGGACCGGACGGCATGAGTAATGTCGCAGGCGGACCTGCTGGCCAGGCTGACGCGATTGCATGCCTGGCGCGGTGCAATCTGTTCAGGCGTCGTCATCCTCGCTGCAGCAGCTCGTACAACACCTGTCAGGCCCGACCGCCAGCCCCATGCCAGCCCCGTACCACTCCCATCAATATTCCCCGCCCACACCAGCCTCGAGCCGTGGAACGCCTGGAGGGCACACCCGTCGCACCGTATCGACACGCTCGCAGCCAGCTGGCCGGGACCGCGGAGGAACCAGCGCAGCCTGAGGTCGCGCCGACGCCAACTGCGCTCTTTTGCATCGCTATCGCGCGCAGCCAGGGCCAGGCAAGAACACGGCTAGCCGAAAGCCGGCGCAGATGACGCGGCACGGAAAGCCAAGCTTTACCAAGCTTTCCCGGCGGTTGGTGGCGGATTCCGGAGCGCCAAACAGGGCAACGCAGCACGCGTCCCTCCAAGTTTCTGCTCCTTTCCCCGAGCCGTGGGAACAGGCCGACGCCCACCCCCCGAGCCGTCTGCGGGCACTGGCGAGTGTCTACGGGCCCCAGATCGTCTTCTCCGCACGATCGATGCGTCTCTGCAGCGAGCACGCGACAGCCTGCTCGTGCCACGGTGCTGAAAACAAGGCGCCGCAGCTTGCAGTGCTGATCGCGTCCGAGAGCAGCTGTTGTCGCCGAGAGCACCTGCCCGAGATACAGACAATGCCACAGTGCCTGCGCCGCCATGCGCTGACGCGGCCAATGAGCGCTCGACGGCCACTTCTGACTAGAGCAGCCGACTGCATCAACCATGGCTCAGCTTCTCCGTCGAAGGGTGTGCCGGTTTTTGTCAAACCGCTCAAATCCTACGTCTGTCGACTGGTAGTCTAGCCGGGCTGGCGCATTCTGGCCCTGCAGACTAGCAGCACAAAGAAGACTCCACCTAGACCTTGGCTACGAGGACGAGCGATTTGCTTGCGGCCTCTCCCGTCGCTGAGAACACGGGAACAAAGGGAGGAGGGTGAAACATGCAGTCGCGGGCCGGGGCGCGGGTGCTTGCGCGTCTGGGGTCGACGCGGCCTCCGCCGTGCAACCCAGGGTCTGCTGGTAGGAGTAGAACAAGCTCGCAGCTCTGCAAGGAGCCAAGCCTGAGAGCTTGCAATCTTCTTTCCTCATTCGTAAGGCCGAGCAGGACCGCCGTCGCTCATGTTGATCATTTACGTTGTCAGCCTTGCTGGCCCGTTGACGGCAACAGGACGCCTGAGAGTCCCCTGGTACTTGGCCTTCACTATCCTTGAGGCGCTCCCGCTCTGGATTCCATTCCGAAAAGAATCGCTCAGATCAAAATTCCCAAAGAGGCCATCTCCACGTCCCGTGTCTCGGAGCAGCCACAAGCACCCGGCCTTAAGATTAAGCTTAGAGTACAAGATTGTCCGCTCTAGTCACGGCTAACAGTGGGATCCCAGGCGCACGGTTCATATGCACCGATGTCCAGACTCTTCATATCTTCAGCATCGAGCTCAAAGTCAAACACCTTCGCGTTCTCCTCGATGCGAGACACAGTCACTGTCTTCGGAAGAATGATAAAACCCTGAGGAGGCACGAAACGTCAGCCATCATTCCAAACGGTCTCGGAGGAGCGTACCTTCTGCAAGCCCCACCGGAGTAGGATCTGTGCCGTGGTCTTCCCATGTTTCTTCGCCAAGGGCAGGAGCAACGGATCGTCCTTCTTAATCGCCCGCACAAGTGGACAATAGGCCTGCCTTCAACGTCAACCCGCCACTCGCGTGCAACTATCACGGAGGTATCAACACTCACCTCCAGCAAGATTCCCCTCCGCCGACACCACTGATCGATGTCCTCCCTCGCACACCACGGATGCAACTCAACCTGATTCACGCTCAAGACGCCCCCCTTCCCCTCCCCCTCCCTCTCCTCCACCTCTTTCATCCACGCCTCCAACTCGTCAAGATGATGCACGCCATAATTGCTGACCCCGATGCTCCTAACCTTCCCCGCCTCCACCGCCTCGACCAGCGCCCTCCAAGCGCCCAGCCGCGCCTCGCGTCCACCGTACGGCGCGTGCAGCAGGTACAGGTCCACGTAGTCCAGCCCCGTCTCGGCCAGCGTGGCGTCCACGTCGGCGCGCGCCGAGTCGTACGACATGCTCTTGGGCGCGACCTTGGACGTGAAGAACAGCGACTCGCGCGGCTGGCCGGCGGCGAGCAGGCCGGCGGCCGCAGGCTTCTCGTTGCGGTACGCCCGGGCTGAGTCGACCTACGCACGACCGTTACTCTCGCGAAGCTCTTTCAGGAAACCGTGGGCTTCGTGGAACTTGGGGGAGGGGAGGGGAGGGGAGGGGAGGGGAGGGGTGGGGCATTTACGTGACGGTAACCGACGCGGACGGCACGGTCGACCAGATCGGTCACTTCGGCGGCGGGGCTGAGGGTGGTTGCTTAGTTTTCTTTGGCTCGCGGGTGCCGGTCTGGGAGTGGGGTGCAGGTGTGCGTGCTTACGTCTGGTATACCTGGGTCACTGTTAATTGCTGATGGAGAGGACTGTGGTTTCATGCGGTGGTACTGCAACTGTTGGGCGGGGCGGGGCGCACAAGCGCATTCGAGAGAAAGAAGAAACAGTCAGACACCGCACGCACATAGCACCAGGCATGTAACGTTCAGGCTGATCAGTAGCCCGCGAACCCAGAAAGGTGTAGTAAGAGAACACACGCAAGCAGGAGAAAGGGCACGGGTTGGCATAAGAAGCGGGATATCAACTCACACCAAAGCCCAGTACCGGAATCTCATACCCCGAGTTCATCCGGTACTTAGTATTGATATCCAAACTCTTTTCGGCGGCCATCTTCGCCGATGTTGTCGTTGTAGTCGTAGCGAACCCTCTCGTTGGCGCGGCGCCTAAATGTCTCTGCAACGTGAGCAATCTCCTCAACCGGCTCATGGCTTATGAAAGATGGAGAACCTTAAGGAGGAACACGACAGTGTTGCAGGCGGAGATTAGGGGGTTTTCCGATGGCTTAGTATTCTGTTCGGTGGTGACGCAAGCGCCGGCTGGAGCGGAGTTCACGGCAACAAGCCCCGCTTATCTCCATGCGGAAGGAGGGGAGGGGAAGCCCACCAAGCCCCGGCTGCAGGCGGGAGATCGGCCGTGCAGTCTATGGCGCTCGAGAGCATGCTGGTGACGTTATCCGCGTCGAATGGCTGTTTTCGATACTTGGTTTTGATGCTATCGCATACAGTCTCGAACGGTCGTACCTCACTACATGAGACAGGTGTAATGGTTATATCGTTGATTCAGACTATCTTCCTTACTCCTACACCAAACCAAGATGCGCCGAGCCGTGTCAGACCAGAGTGAGAAAACCCGCAGAAAGAAAAATGACTTTCGCACAATCGGCTAATCCCGCTCCTCTCTCCATTCCGCGCCATTGCTGACGCCGTTGAAATGGTCATCCGCGGCCTTCTGGCTAGGCTTCGTGCCCAAGTCGCCCTCGTCTTCGCTATCATCCTCAAACGCTTCCGGTGCGGTGAGGGGCTGCGAGGCCTGCCCGTTCTCACGGTCCAGCACGCCGTCATCCGCCGAAACTGATATTCCACGAGCGCCCCACTTGTTGTTCCTCGGCCTGCTTTCCTGCGGTGAAGGCACATCTCCGGCCTCCGCATCGTATTCGAAGTCGTCGCGGTCCGCTTCCGTGCTCTTCCGCCCGAGCACCCGTCCGACAAGCCAGCTTCTGCTCAGATCCTCGCCGTCGACGACACCGCCACCTCGGAGCTTTACGCGCTGCCTCGTCCAGTATACCCATGCGAAATCAACGTATAGGCCGGTCTGGACGATGCCGAAAATGGTGCGGATGGGATCGAAGTTGTGCTCCGGGCCGAAGCCGCGGACGAGCCAGTTCAGAATGTAGAACGCACGGTACGAGCCAAGCGTAGCGAGGTAGAAGGAGTCGATAACCGTGGGCACGGTGGTTTGCCGAAGCAGCATCAGCTGTGGTAGGACCGCGACGGACTCGAGGATGATGGAGAAGGTCCACAGATTCTGGATGGAATATTGTCAACAACCCCCACTTTCGAGCACATGGCGCCGGGGGAGGCTTACCTCGCCGAAGCTGAAGCGGTGCCACTTGTGGAAGATGCCAGTCATGATGGGAGTCAGGACCAGGCTTCCAAGGGTGGCGTATCCGCCCAACTTCATGGCCTTCTCCCTTTCCCGCGTGCGAGCAAAGACCCGGGTCATTATGAAGACGATGTAGGCCGAGGTTGTGATGAAGTATATCTTGAGGACGAAGTTCCACCAATGATGCCAGTCTTTCAACGCCGATGTGTAGAAAAGATCAATGTACCGCGTGCTGAAGACGACGACATAGAGGACCTGGGTCAGGAGGGAGACACCTGCGAAAGAGCGCGTTGTCAGCGGGACGGCAGCGACAGACAACGGCGCAGAGAGAGCCTACCCTCAGCACTTCTGTTCGAGTGGATGACAGCGATGAGGATCATGTGCGAAATGGCATGGGACAGATCGCCCAGGATGCGGAAGATGTTGAAGTTGAACGCCATGGTGGGGGAGGCGCCGGGCGCGGGAGACGGCAGTCGAGCTTCAGTAGCAACAGGGCTAGCTCATCACAGAGCTGTACAGAGATGGGCGCGCCAGGCGAGGGGTGGTGGTGCTGGCAAGGTCATCTGCAGGCTGAGCTCCAGCTTGCCGGCCAGCTTGCGTCAACGCGCGGCCAGGGTCTGCCTTATGTCAGCAGGCGGGCCAAGCCAGCTGCAGCCGCCAGGCCGCCTGCAGCTCCACAATTAGCCTCAGCCCTCTCCTGCACACCTGCCCGCCGCACTGTCAACTTGCGACTACTCGTTGTTTAACATGTTTTCCAGTGCGCTGTACGAGCACCGGGGCCCACCGCTGCCGATCTAATATTCAGCCTCCTGAGCGCCGCCAAGCTCTGCTGTCCGCACCGGCCGCCCGTGCTGCACGCCGCGCGCGTCTGGCTACCGTGTGCGCGCCGTATGCAGGGCTGGCCGCGACGCCCTGTCCGTCATGTGTAGATGATTGTCGAGAGGCTCCCCGCCTGACAGCAGCCGTGCCGTGGCGCCGGCTGGCGAAATAGATGAAGCCGAGGAGAGCCACTGTTTCACACCCCTGGCCTCTCCAATCAACTCATGAAACAAATCTCCGGGCCCACTCCCTCCCGCCCGGCGAGTAGGTCGTATAAGAACAGCCCGCTGTTGCGAGCCGGCGCCTCAGCTGCGGTAGGAAGCATTCCTTTTACCTTCCACGCACATCGTCCAGCCTTTCTGGAGAGTATTGTATACTCTTTTCGTTCCTTAGCCTGGCTGCTCCACAACATTCTCTACACTTTTGACACCACGCAAAGCATTTTTGTTTCACACACTCGCTATGCCTTCCTTCAAGTCTTCCTCCCTCCAGGCGGTGCTCGCCCTTGCGGCATCGGCCTCTGCCCTGCCCACCTTCTCGTCGCTGCAGCAGCGCCAGTCGACCCAGGCCGCCACTAACCTCTGCGGAATGCCCGATGACTCGCTCATCCTTTCGGGCACCCCGTGGATCGTCTACAACATGATGTACAACTCGGCTCAGATCGAGGGCAGCGCCTGCACCGGATACGTCAGCACCTCCACCGGTAGCGACGGCAACCAGAAGGTCAAGTGGAACAGCACCTGGAACATTGAATACGTCCAGTCCACCGACAACGTCCCCAAGGGCTACTCTTTCGTTGGCTTGACCCAAAACCTTGAGAACAAGATCAGCGACATTGGTTCCATCCCTACCACCTACGACTGGACCAGGACCAACACGACCGCCTACAAGGGCAACGTCTGCTACGACTTCATGACCTCGGACACCAAGGGTGACTCCACCAGCTCCGCCGCCCAGGAGCTCATGCTCTGGCTGCAGTACGAGGGTGGCCAGCTGCCCATTGGCTGGACTGATGGAGCTGTAGCTACCATCGACAACCTGTACGGCACCTCGTGGAAGCTCTACCAGGGCAAGAACGACGACACTGGCATCACTGTCAGCAGCTTGCTGCCCGATACCCAGTTCACCGGCTCTTTCAGCGGCGACATCAAGGACTGGCTCCTCGCTCTTGTCAAGCAGGGTCTCTTCACCGAGAGCACCTACGTGAACGTCGGTAACGCCGGCACTGAGGTAGGTTCACTTCAAGCCCATGAGAGTTAGGGACCAAAGCATGATACTGAAATACCTTGCAGCCTTTCTACGGCGACGCCGTCCTCGAGGCCACTCTCGGCCTGCAGGTTAACCTTGGATCCGATACCACTGCCGAGACTGCTAGCTCGTCTGTTGCCCCCGTTTCTTCTGTGGCCCCTACATCCACCGCTGCCCCTTCTTCCACCGAGGCCCCTGCGTCCACTGAAGCACCCGCTTCCACTGAGGCCCCCGTGTCATCTGCCCCCGTCGCGACGCCTTCTTCCAGCGCCGTGACCTTCGTTCTCCCTTCTTCCAGCAGCACTCTCACCGTCGAGTCCACCGCGCTCTTCACCCCCTCAACCCTGGCCACCTCGACGGTTGCGGCCACTACGCCCGCCGCCTCCTCCGCCGTCGATGGTGCCAACACTGCGGCCCCTTCATCTGCCGAGGCCCCTTCATCCTTCACCACTACCGTCACGGCTGCCCCCTCCTCCTCTGCCGCCATTGAATCACCCTCTGCGATAAGCACTCCGACCCTTCCCACCCCCAGCGCTGCTGACCCCGCATTCCCAACAGGTAACTACGGACCTTCCTCTGGTTTCGGTGGTTTCGGAAATGGTCCCGTCCCCACTCCCACCCCCGGATTTGGTGCCGGCGTTTCCGGCGAACAGGGCCAAGGTCTTGCTCCCGGAGAGGGTGAGCAGGAGGGACCCTGCGCGGTCGAGTACATCTACGTTTAAAGCCCGCGGCGAGGATAATGTAAAAGGAAAGAAGACACGATGTCAAAAGGGGTAGCAGCGTGAAGAAAAATTCAAAACGATGATACGGAACCGGTGTGTTCTCGTCTTTTTCCACTTTCGCCTCACCGCTCTTCCGGTTCCCTGGCACTTTCTGGGGATCTCTGGATGGGTCCTGGTGGAGAAGTGGAGATCTCACCCCATGTACAGCTTTGGCGCGTTTGTTGTTTTCTCGTTCTCTGTGAGCAGCTTTGTTTCGCTTCGATTCGCTTCTGGCTTGCCGCCGTGCGAGGTTTTATGTATTAAACGTATCAAATTATCTTCCTGTTCACCTCCGCACATGCCTCAGTTCCGTATCAACCACATACGGAACGGAATGAAATTTACCCCGAAGAGGTAGCGGCAGTAGACTCTGAACCAACGGATTCGTACAATCTTGCCTCTGTCTCGTTGCTTGAAGGCCGCGAAGAGAGCTTCTTCAAAGGCAGGCCAACGTGGGTTCCACGAGCGGGTAGGAAGATCGCTCACGATTGATTCTCTGGCCCTCCACCAACCCGTAATCGAGCTCGCCGGTATTTTGAACCATCGGGACGCCTCCTCGTACGTCGGACGGCGGTATTCGTCCTTGAAGAGGTCTCGAAAATAGCCCGCCGTATCGATATCGCGGCGCACGCGGTGACGCGTAGGTGCGACAATTGTTGATTTTTACCGCGCACCCCCGAGACGCCAATGCCAAGGCAGCCAAATCTCGACAACCACAACAGCAATGAATTAGATTAAAGCATAAAAAAAAATTCCTCGCAAGAGCCTGCTCTTTCATGCTGGCTAAAGGAATATATTGATAATGCTGTGTGTTGAGGGATGTGATAATGGCAGAATCCTCACCGCCTGCTCTAGCAGGGGGTAATCCTTATCGCCAAGACGACGAGTTTTCAGAGTAAAGACGGTATCACGGTGGGGTATAAAGAAAACAGCAGTGCTATAACCAACAGGACGCGTAAAGTAACGCATCTACGGGGCAAGTTCAAGCATATTTGGATGCTAAGGATGCCGACATTTGAAGCTTATGTATCAGTTAAGCATAGTTCTTCTGCGACGTACCGTGCCACGGCGAAGATGACTTGCGCTTCCATCCGTTGTGACGCACGCAGACCTCAATAATCCACCCCAAGCCTGTGAGTAGTAATGCACAGAGAAGAAGAAAGCTGCCTCTATATTGGGGAAAAAGGGTTCCAACTAATCGTATTTTAACCTAACCCAATCACCTTCCTCCCTATGTTGCCCACGTCGACCACCACCCCATCCAATCTCACCAACCCGCAGCACTCCGCTTCTCTCGTCCATTCACCTCAGCTCATTCTTCTTCTGCGCCTCCCCCTTCCACCTTCCGCCACATAAGACGCCAGGTCGTCAGGAAAAACGCCAGGGTATCTCTTCAATGTCAACCAAACCCAGAAAAATATCAAGAAAACACCTTTTCTATGTACAGAGATTCTCTTGACATGATGAACGACAGTCGTGAATGCATAGAGAACACGAAGGCCCAATAAAAAAAAAAGGAAAAAATGCTCCAAGAAGCGCACCCCGAGGGTGAGAGAAGAAGAAAAAAGAATTCAAAGGCGAAACGGGTACGTCATCATGAGAAAATCGTGCTCCATGGTAAACCGTAAGTGAAAAAGGCAACACAAGCGAGTGCGGGGTTGAGCCTGGCCCGATGTCCCATTAAAGGAAGAAGTCGAAGTCGAAGAAGAAGCTGATGTAAAAGGGGGGAGGGTATGAGTGAAAGCTACCGGGGCGAAGAGAGAAGAGTTCGAGACCAACACAACTCATGGAGCTGTTGAGAGTGTACGAGACGCAATAGTCCCCCACCTCACATGACCGCGCACCTCAGCTTTCGCATCCCGTCCCTCATGCGATCCCTCTCGCCGCCGTGCCGATCCTTCTCTCGCTCCCGTGCGTTGATCTCGGCTAGGTTAGGCGCGCTGCTGGCACGCCGCCCCGAGCCGCCGCCCGAGTGGGTGCTGCGGATCGTCGCCAAGCGGGAGAGGTTGGAGCGGTCGCCGCGGCGTCTTCCATTGCTACTGCGGTTGTTCCGGGCGCGTAGATCGTCAGCGCTCTGCGCGGCGCGCGCATTGACGCCGAGGGCGCCGAGGGCGGCACGGGGAGGGCCTGGCGTGGGCACGCTATCGCGGCGGCGGAGAGCTTCGAGTTGGAGGGAGGTGGGGGAGGGTGGTGTTGCTGTAGGAGCGGTGTTACCGCGCTGCTGTTGCTGTGGTAGCGGCGGTGGCGGTTGCGAGCTTGTTTGGGGGTGGAGCGTGCGGGTCGTGGCTTGGTAGGCGGATGGTTCCGGGTTGGGGCGTGAGAAGTGTTGCGCTTGAGGGTAGGAAGGGTGCGCGGATGCTGGGACGTGGGAGAATTGGAAATACGCTTGGGTTGGCGGAGGAGACGTCGACGGCCGGTTCGGACTTGTATGATGACGCGACGCTGACGGGCGAGGAGCTGGACGGCCGGAAGGGTGAGAGTAGCGGGAGGTGCCGTTTGATTGTGGAACAGGATGGGCAGAATGCGGGTTGTTGTGGAAAGCAGGCATAAAACCAGATGAAGGGCCAGCATCTTGTCGATCCGGGGGAGCAGAGTGGTTGAATGTGTTCGCCACGGCAATTTGAGTGATGGTGGGGATCTGGAGTCGAGGAAGAGACGTGTGCTGTGCCGGAGGAGATTGCGGAATTGTCGGGAGAGAGACACCCATAGGATGACTGAGGCTGATGCTCGTCGCACCTGGGCCTGGAGGATCCGCGTTTTCCGTGTATGGTGGTGGAGGAGGTACCCAGTTATCCGCGTCGCTCTCGTGAGGTATTTCACGTTGCCCGTCGGCACGTCTGTACTCCAATGGCCGGTCTGGTAATGCACGGAGATGCCTTCGATTCGCGGGTGCAGCTGCAGCAACAGTTGCAGCTCTGCTCAACGACATTTGCGACCGTGGCTGCCCGTGTGAATATGGTTCCTCAAAGGCAGCCTGGGTCTCCTCATCTCGAACCTGGGCACTCAGTGGGCTAGGGACACGGTTTCGACTGGCCGACACAGGGCTGGTGGTAGTTGAGCGTAGCAAATTGTTTCTTTGCGCAGCTCTAGCGGCCTCACCCCGTCTCTGCGCCACAGTCCGAGTCCGTACCAGCTCAACTTCCCTTTCAAAATCAATCTCGTCCTCAGGCAACTTCTCGCCAGGAAGTGTCTCGTCCAGGTCAATCTCTATCTTGACCGTGCTGTCTGGCTGACCACAAGGGTCAGGACCCTGGTTGAAGTCAAAATCCATCATGATCAGCATGCCTGTAGTTTTCGCTGTCTCTCCGGGCATTATTGGAGTATCAGGAGTTGTGTTCCACACAACGTTGCCAACAGCAAGCAACCTTTCAATGTCCCCTTCTGGAGGGTCTGATAGCCAGCGCATGGCAGAAATGTCCTGGGACGATGTCTCCTCCGGTCTGTGAACCGGGATACAAGCACATGGTGCAACAGGAGTGTGATGTTCAGAATGCTGCCCCAAGGCTCTGTACACTGGAGCATTGGATTCGTAGCTATCTGGTAACCTGTACAGCCAGATAGAATTCGAATCGCGTTGCCTGACAGCGACAGCAACATGACCTGCAGCGGGGGAAACGGTCGGGAGAGCGTCTTCCAGAGACTCGGCTCTCATGAACCGCCCAACCTCAGGAGGGGGTTCCTTGGTCTCGACGAACTGCACTCCAGCAAGGTCATAGATGCCCCAGGAGTCTTCTTCAGCATCAAAGGCAAAGAGTTCATTGACCTGTCCAGTGATTGTGTCAGGCAGCAGCAGTGCCTGTTTCGCCGTGACGGCCTTTTCGGGAAAGAGGATCTGCCTGGTCCATGCAACATGACACTCCTGCGGAATCAGTTCGCCATCCTCCGTAAGGGGACCATCAAAAGCGCCATGGACGGAGAAGACGGTGGTGGCGCGTGGAAGCCTCGCGGAGGTAGTGGCGAGCAACGTCCGGCCGTCGTCCGAGAAGGCAAGGTGGTCCATAGGGTCGCAGTTTACAGACCGCCTATCATGCTCGGACGCCTTCTCCGCCAACGACACAAGCTCAATTCCGTATTGGTAACCGGTAGCCAGGACCATACCGTCGGGTGACAGTGCGATTGTGCAGGCGTCGACGGTCAGGATGACGCTCTTGACCTTCTCGAGCCCAGCGGCCTCTCCGTCCTGCAGCCTGTACAGGTCCACCTTGTGCGCGTTCGACAACACAGCCAGCAAGCTCCCGTCGTCCAGAACCTCGACGGCGATGGGTTTCCGGCGGACCTCCAAGGTCCTCATGAAGGTGCGAGGAAGCTTGTCGGCGCGCACCAGCCAGATGTTCTTGGTGCTGAAGACTGCAATCATGCGACCCTGGCGCGATATGGAGAAGCCAAAAGGCTGCGGCAAGGCTGAGGAGGTCGCGGTGTCGGACACAAGGTTGAGGAGGGTGACGTTGGGGCGGGGGTGCTGGCCCTGGCGGGCGCGCCAGGTTGCGGCGTCCTTGGAGTCGGCATGGCTCATGTTCGACGCATGCGACGAGGTGGCCAGCGTGGAGAGCGTGGTGGAGGCGACGCTGCGGGCAGTGGTGGCCGTGTAGCTGGCCGACGAGCGGGCGGCGGTCGACAGCGGCGGCGAGGGGGGCGTCGCGCGGGCAGGGCCGTCGTGGTCATGGCCGGACAGCGGGCGGCGCGGCGGCGCGCTGTAGAGATCGTCTTCGTCGGCGTCGTCGCCGTGGGTTACGCGTTCCATTGCGCATCAGCAGGGCATGGTTGGCAGCTTGCTACACCGGGGGAGGGCGCTCCTGGGGCGCGCGCTGGGACGGCAGCCCGGACAGGAGCATTATAGATCCGGGGGGTGGCGGCAGGTGTTCTCTGGGCGGCGGGCGTCGCTCACTTGCGCACAAGCAGCAGTGCGACTGTGGAGTCGCAGGCAGCGTGTGGGCAAGCGGGCCTGTGAGGGCGATGGGCTGCTCCCGGGCCCCTGCCATCCTGGGCCCGCCAGCCCTGGCCTAAAAATAGCGCCCCTGCACGTGCGTGATACGAGATCCCAGCAAATGGCGCGCGCCCGCTCCTCCAGCAGCGAGATGCATTTATCTATCGTGCGTCTCGCTTGCCATTCCGCCTGACCCGACCAGTGCTGCAACCTCGCCCTGCACCCTCCGCCGCGGCGCTGCCTCGCCCTCGACTGCCGCCGCAACACCGCGCCCTGGGCCGCCCTGCGACTGCGAGATACCCGGCCGTGCTGCCTTGTTCGACCGCGCCCGGTGCCGCCGCCCTGTGGTCGCAGCCGGCCGGCTCCCTGTTGATTTTTCCGGGATTAGACACACATGCATGCCGCTCCACTCATGCAGGCGAGGCCCCACCGTGCCTTGAACATTATTTCCTTCGCCTAAGCAGGATCTTCAGCCCAATGGAACCTCGTTTTGCGGCTGTCATCCATGAATAGCTCCTGCTGCTGCTGCCCCGAATCCAATCACGCGGGAGATCGCGTGAGAGCCTCCCCTGGTTCTCTCTATCTGTGCGGGGGATGCAAGCCCGCTTCCCCTTCTGGAAATGCCCCAGCTGGTACGGCTCCTTTGGGACTATCAATGCTCCAGGTCTTCAACATCCAGCCGACGCAGATGCCATCCTCATAGGCGGAATTCACAGGACCGTCATCCATGCCTGCGTTGATTGGCCCGAACTGGCCGGCGAGACCGGGGTGGTGAAGATCCTCCCTCGAAGAAAGTTCCCGGACAACGGCGCGGTGCGAAACGGCTGAGTGACGGCAAGCCCTCCGCTTGGGCACTGTGGACGACCCGGCGCAAAGACCTGTGAGAACTCTTCGCCGTCTTTTGGGGGCCGAATTACTATCTATACCTTTCAGAGGAAGGCGCGCCTCTGGCGATTTATCGAGGTAACCCGTTCTCGGAAGAGCCTCCACGGGATTCGTAAACAGTCGGGCTAGTCTTGATGAGCCTGACCGCGGGCATCAGGTTGAAACACGGTTTCGGCTTCTTCGTATTTTTGGCAATGCCTGGGATAAGATGAAGTTTAAAGTCGAGATTGGCGTAAACTTACTACAGTCTAAGACGACGTGAAACCGACGATAGAGTGTTTCCTTCGATGACGTTAGCGGATATGAAACGCTTGAGGGTAATGCGGTTAAAGCCCCAGTGAGAGGAGTCGTGTGGGGATGCTACGTCCAACTGCTGACGAGGACTACTCTCACCGACCGCAGCTTCACAGGGGGTCGAAGCATTCGCCTGCATAGCTTTTGGTACAAGCTTCTGCTCACATGTGCGTTCGGATGAATGCTTCAATTCCAGGCGGCCAGGCGGGGCTTTGGGCTGGATCAGGAGCCATGGGCCGCATCATCATCAGTCTGTAGCTTCGGCCTTGGCTCACGAAAGACTCGCATGGCTGTCTCAATTTTGGTTGCTTCCGGCAGACACTTCATGCAAGAAGGTGCATCCTCGGGAGATGACGTAAATTCTTTGTCGCCTTGCGCGCCTCATGTTGTCTTTTCAGTTTTGTGTCCGCTACTTCAGGTCACTCACCAAATGCGCGTGAAAATGGCCGGTGGGATCGAAGTGTCAAACTGAAAAGGTGCGCTGAAATACCGGTGTTTTGTGGTCTAGATATGTTATAATGTTCTTGTCAGCGCAGTTTTCCCCTCGCTCTTGGTGTGATTGGCACTGGAGAGTTGAGCAATATCAGACACGGCGCTCACCAATGGCCACTGACGCATTACTGGATGAATTGCAGGCCTTGGTGGCGTAGAGGAAAGGCGAGTGTCCGGTTGAGGCAATGATACCCAAGATCAGACATGTATTCAGGCCAAGAAGCTCTGTGACAGGGAAAAGCTCTCCACACGTAGGGAGTTGAAGCGTTCGTCCGGACGCAAAGGTGCAGTAGGAAATTAGCCAGCCCCATCCGGATGAAAGCCTCAACTCCACACGAAGGTGATAGAACCAAGCTACTGAAGGCCATCTGCAGCTCTCGTATCTCGGATCCGGAGAGCACTTGGCTGAAGTGACAGCTCATCCAAAGCCAGATATCCCCAGAGAGCCGAGACGCTGATGGTCTTCAGTCGATGAGTGAACGTCCACGGATAATCCTTGGCCAAGGATTCCTGTCGGTAAGCAGTCTGCTCTTGCATTGTGTCTACGGATGAGAGCTTTCGCATGTACTTGCCTCGTCGAGCTAGCAGCGCGAGCGGATTGCAAGTTGCCTTACGAGCGACAGCACGCCATGCCTGAAAGGGTGAAGCACCGGCTTGCTATCTCATGCACGACATGCCAATGCAAGGATCTGCCACGGGAGCAGGACAGACCCGAGAGGTGTCGTGTGCATGGAAACAATGCGGAGAAGGCGGAGAAGGCGTTGAAGCTCCACCGAGAGGGCAAAAGGCGAAGGCTGATTTTGTCCTACAACAGAATGCGCCACTGTATTACGAGGAGTCCGGCGGAGGAGGTGGACTTCGTAGTGAGATGGTGCTCAATGGAGGGAGCGGTTGCTCCTCTGCTCGTGCCTTCTCTTCTCTCGCTTTTGTGGTGGCTGTTTGCATGTTCCTGCTGTCACTCAAGCGAACGCCGTCGGTCCCCATGCCGCCACGCAGGACGTAGCTGCCAGTGGTCCCGGGCCGGCGGTGGGAAGGCGGACAAGAGCGGCGCCACGGGCGGTGAGGCGGCCGGCGGTATCTGTTATCATTCGCATTAGACATACGCAGTATCGCAGCGGGACGGGGCGCGTGGAGTGCAATCAAGGCCATGACTCTGCTCCAGCGTGTTTCGCCGAAACCCCGCGCGCTGGCTCGGCCGCCCCAAGCTTCCATCGCCCGGTCGGCCAGCCTGCACCTCCACCTGCCGTCGCATGCGACTGCCCGAAACGCCCTGTTATCTCCGCACTGATGCAAGGTACTGGTGCTCTTCTCCGCCCGCCTGGCCTCGTCGGCGTCGGCCTGCTGTCCACGGCCTAGTCGCGCGCGGCCATCGCAATCACCCTGCTTATCGCAGCATGGAGCTCCATGCCAACTCCTGCTATAAAGACCCCTCGGCGTGCGCCGACGGGTGCATCGAGCATCTCCCACAATGCGGCCTTCGGTTTCCGTGCTCCTGTCCTTATCGTGGGCGCTATCAGGCGCTCAATCCGTCTCCGCCGCCGCATTGAGCTCCCGTGCCGACGACAAGCAATGCCGCAAGACCACCGTCGCCGTTCTCGGAGCCGGGGTGGCCGGCATCACAGCTGCACAGGCGCTTTCGAACCAGTCCATCTCAGACTTCGTCGTCGTTGACCGGAATTCCTATGTCGGAGGTCGTGTCGCCCACACCACCTTTGGCTCCAAATCCGACGGCTCGCCCTACGTCGTCGAGGTATATCCCAAGAAACCCCTGTTTGATGGTTGAAGCGGAGCTGACCTCAAGTCAACAAGCTCGGCGCAAACTGGATTCAGGGACTTGTTAGCGATGGCGGGCCTGAAAATCCCATTTGGACTCTGGGCAAGAAATACAACGTCACAAACACATACTCCAACTACAGCTCCATCCTGACCTACAACGAGACGGGTTATGTCGATTACACCTACCTCCTCGACGACTTCGAGGACGCGTATGCCATTGCGGAGCAGAATGCCGGCTACATCGTCACCGACAACCTGCAAGACCTGAGCACGAGGGCAGGCTTCAGTCTGGCTGGATGGAAGCCGAAGAAGAACATGGCCGCCCAGGCTGTGGAATGGTGGGAGTGGGACTGGGAAACGTCTTACCCACCTGACCAGAGTGGCTTTGCTCCCGGAATTTGGGGCTACAATGCCACTTTCTACCAGTTCAGCGAGGCGAACAATTTCGTTTTCGACCAGCGGGGCTTCAACGCCTTCGTCGTCGGAGAAGCCAGCACCTTCCTGAAGGCCAACGACTCGCGCCTGCTGTTGAACGCTGTTGTCGAAAATATCACGTACTCTTCCGATGGCGTCACCGTGTACAACGACGACGGGAGCTGCATCTCTGCCACCTACGCCATCTGCACCTTCTCCGTCGGAGTTCTGCAGAACGAGGTTGTTGCTTTTGATCCCCCGCTGCCGGACTGGAAGAAGACGGCTATTGAGTCCTTCCAAATGGGGACCTACACCAAGATCTTCATGCAATTCAACGAAACATTCTGGGACCCCGACACTCAGTTCTTCCTCTACGCCGACCCCGACGTCCGCGGCTACTACCCAGTCTGGCAGTCTCTCTCCACCGAAGGGTTCATTCCCGGCAGCAACATCATCTTTGCAACAGTCGTGGAAGAAGAGTCGTACCGCATTGAGCAGCAAACCGTGGAGGAGACCACAGCCGAGCTCATGGAAGTTCTCCGCCTCATGTTTCCCGACAAGGATATCCCCGACCCGATCGACGTCATGTATCCTCGTTGGAGCCAGGAGCCCTGGGCTTTCGGATCGTACTCCAACTGGCCCGTGGGCACCACGCTGGAAAGACACCAGAACCTTCGAGCCAATTTGGACAGGCTCTGGTTCGCCGGAGAGGCGAACTCCGCCGAGTACTACGGATTCTTGCACGGCGCCTGGTTCGAGGGTCGGGATGTTGGCCAGCGCATTGCAGGCTTGCTCGGACAGGTGTGCACCAATGCAGATGCAACTGGGAACACGACCGATGCGTGCGGCGCGATGCAGCGATACGAAGTTCTCCAGGGCACGACGTCCTATGAAGAGTACAACATCGAGAACGGAATCATGGTCAGCCCGTTCGTAACGTACGGTGACGAGTAATGTGACAGGATTGGCTAGAGATGGTTCGCTTTGTACATACACCCCAACTGGAGCAATTTGAGCGTCAGAGAAATCATAAATCAAAAGGAAGTACGTTGCTCTTCCGACCACACCGTCTCCCAACTTTAATGTGGACCAAGATCAAGCTCAGCCGTCTGAAGTCGAAGCCTTCGTCCGGATGTCAAGTGTCTCCAGGTGTATGCAAAACCATTCAGAAAATCCTTCAGCTCCGCATGCACTCCACTTGCCAAAAGCAACGGACCCAGAGTTTCAATGCAGTGATGGGGAACCTCAGGCATCCGTATCTTGCTTGTATTATGACGTGGCTTTGCATATAAATTGCCACGTTGCTCTGCTTCCCTCCTGGAAGAAGCTCACAGGAACTGCCGCGGCTCAAACGACTGAGAAGATGAGCGGGAACCACCGACCACCGCTACTTCCCACCAAATGCGACGGCCAATTGTTACAGGCGGAACCAACGGTGTTTGAAAGCTGTGAAAAGCCGACTTATTGCATATTTCAAGGACTAAGCGGACACGAGAGCCCTCAGGCGGCTCGGACCGCTGTGCATATCCGTCGAGAGTATGCTGCAAGTCAGACCATTGTCCGAAAGTCCGTTCGGGCTACAATCGAGCGGATTGTCGGAGGACATGGAGCCTCCTTCCCTTCTTGTACTAGTGATCACGCACCTTTCAACGCCACTGTTCATCATATGTGAGTTCGGAGTTCCGATGGAAGGGTAGAATACTATATGTGAGCCTGCCGCCAACGTTAGTGGCTGCGGAAGGGGCGGGGTTTGGTGTAACGAGGGGTTCTGCAGCCCTTGGAACGGACCCAAAAGGACTTGGCATATCTTGTTTTCAGGGTGGTTGGTGATTGCTTGTCGCTGCAGCAGCCTCAACACCAGGCCAAGCTCGATAGTGCGTGGCCAATTTGCGAAGTATCGCAACAAGTCTACCCATGGGCAGGTGAAACGTTCATGCGCATGGGCTTGCCATTCTTTCCACTACACATTTGCATCCGGACGAACTCCTAAAGTGCCTAGAAGGTATGCGCGTGTTGCAGTGCTTTCCGAGCCGACTTCGTAAAACACCTAAACTTCCAATCACCTCGTGCTCCCTCTCCCGACTCCAGGACCTTTTCTCTTCATGGTGCATGCTGCAAGTGTATCCGAGTTACACTGGTCTCATGCAGACCCATGACAGATGTTCCGATAAGTACCTACCTCCTGAACTAACCACGCTTATCTGAATGCTTGGGATCAGCATCCTGCTTCAGTAGGATTCACTGCGCAGGCCGTTTTCGGCAGTCCCAGGTTCATGGCGAATGAAGCGCAGATCGCTGCCTGTGGAAACCCCGTGAACGCACATCCGGATCTCCTCTTCCCTCCGCAGCGCGTATGGAGAGTCGCTACAAGCTAAATAGACCGCACACGACGTATCACACCAGCCACCCGGGCCGCGCAGACGTGTTCGTGAGCCACCAGGTGCACCCACCTCCCCGCAACCATGCTCAACCTCGACATCAAGCCGGGCGAAACCGTGGTAGTCACAGGCTGCAACGGCTTCCTCGGCAGCACCATCGCCAACGAGTTCCTCCTCCGCGGCTACGCCGTGCGCGGCACCGTCCGCTCCGCCACGCGCTGCGCCTGGCTGCACGACCACTTCGCCGCCCGCCACGGGCCCGCCCACCGCTTCTCGCTCGTCGAGCTCCCCGACCTCACCTCCGCCGCCGGCTACGCGCCCGCCATGGCCGCCGCCTCCGCCCTCCTCGTCACCACCTCCGCCGCTGACTTCACCCAGACCGACCCGGACGCCCACATCCCGCTCACCGTGGCCCAGACCCTCGCGCCGCTCGCCGCCGCCGCCGCCAGCCCCACCATCAAGGCCGTCGTCCTCACCGGCTCCGGCTGGGCCGTCTCCGAGCCCGGCCCGCAGAACGACCAGACGCTCGACCAGTTCACCTGGAACGACGCCGCGGTGCGGGCCGCGCACGCGCGCTCGTACGCCGACGCCGCGGCGCGCGGCCGCGCCGTGTTCGTGGCCGCCATGGTCGAGAAGGAGCGCGCGGCGTGGGCGTGGGTGCGCGAGCGCGCGCCGCGCTGGCGCTTCAACGTCGTGCTGGTGGCGACGGTGTTTGGGGCGATCCCGTGCGCGGCCCGCCAGGGCACGCCGGCGTCGGCGCGCTTCCCGGCCGCACTGCTGGCGGGCGGCGGGGCGGCGGCGGCGGCGGCGCGGGCGCGGGTGAGGCCGCAGTGGTTCGTGGACGCGGAGGACGCGGGGAGGGTGCATGTGGCGGTGACGGTGAAGGCGGATGTGGCGGGGGAGAGGGTGTTTGCGTTCGCGGGGAGGTTCGGGAGCAATGATGTGTTGAGGGTGCTGAGGGGGCTTTTTCCGGAGAGGGAGCTGGTGGCGGATGATGAGCGGGAAGGGGAGTGCAGGACGAGGGTGATGAATCAGCGGGGGGAGGGGCTGTTGCGGGAGATGGGGCGGGAGGGGTGGACGGGCTTGGAGGTCTCGGTGAAGCGTTTGGTGGAGAGCGCGAGGCCGGTGTTGGCGGTTTGATGGCGGTGTCGGTGCTTTTCGAGCCAGTCTCGGATGGGGGATCTCAGAGATCAGCAGGCCCCTTTCGATCGGTATCGCACGCGGCATTGTGCCACTAGTTTCGAGTTCCCTTGCAGCCCCTTTCAGCTTGTTTCCTTTCTCCACCGGGTGCCGCATGATCATTTTCTGAGTAGAGTAGGTAATTGATGCGTCCTTGTGATGCCGGAACCACGAGTTATTTCAATAAGTTGTTAGAAAAAGACATAGTATTTGGTTCTTTCGCTATCTCGTAATCAGGAACTTGTGTACTCAACTTCGAAGGAGAAACATGACATGATGGACTTACTTGACCTTCGGCCGTAGGGCATGGTAATCCGTTGGTCGCCCGTGCCTACCGTGATCTTTTCCCTACAATCGGATCATTCTCAAAGCCATTAAGCCTCCCAGTCCCAATGCTTATCGTGCTAAGCTTCGTCGAGGCCCGGCATCCATTCATCTTCCTTCTTCATGAAATGTACCTCGGTCCCTAAATAGTCATCAAGCCGTGGCATTTCCATTTTCATACACCACCGCTTACCGAGCAGCCTATCGGAGGTTGAACGGCACCGATCACGCTATGATCTCCAGCCCCAACCGATCAGCATTGGTCCAGCGACGTTACCACCTGCTCGGCCGAGGGACCGTTGAGCGCCAAGCTTCGCCACCTTGGTGGCCCGATTGCCCGGAACATCGAATACTTCTGGAAGCCCGGTCAATCGTCATGGGTATGTATTCCGGAGACGTCACACCAGGCATTCCGGTGAGGGCTTTCCCCTTTAGCGGTTATTGCAGCAGCTTCTTAAGTCTGGGGGACGGAACCTTTGTGAAACATGCTCCCGTGACTCTCCGCACATTCATACCACCATCCGCTATTGACCTCCACGGACCATGGGATCACTTGCCACTAGTTGGACCCCTCCTCAGGGCTTCGAAAGCCGGCCTGTTGCTGTACTTGGCGCTGGAGTTCTGGGACGTCGCATCGGTACGTGATATGTTAGAGATCTATTTTACTGGCTGGGAGTATGCATATGAAGAGCTGAAGCATCATTCGGATGCCGTTTGCGCCTTGGTTTTAGCACCCTGCCATCCGGATGAATGCGGGCTACTTTTCCCTTCTCGATATACCAGATCAATCTTAGAAACGTTTGCCACAGACAGAGACCTCGATCTGACAGACAAATAGCATCCTGTTGGGCTGCCGCCGGATATGCCGTTCACATCCAAGAAGGCGTCCAGTACGTTGACGAAAACCTACCCATATACCAGGAACTTGCGAGAAAGGCAACACCCGGCAAGATCCATGCCTTCGAAGAACTCCAAGCTGCAGTGGAAAACGCATGGATAGTGTTCGAATGCGTACCGGAGAAGCTGCAACTCAAGATCGACACTTTCGCAGAGCTCGAAGCCCTCGCACCCGCCGACTGCATCTTCGCCACAAACTCCTCCTCTTACAAGTCTTCCGAAATGCTCGAGAAAGTCAGCGATGCCACTAAAACGCGCATCCTGAACACCCACTATTTCATGCCACCCAAGATCATGGCCACAGAGCTCATGACAGATGGCTACACCTCTCCAGGCATCTTCGCGTTCCTGGAGCAGCGCTTCCGGGAAGCGGGCCTGAAGCCATACGTGGCACGCAAGGAGTCCACAGGATTTATCTTCAACAGACTGTGGGCAGCCGTCAAGCGCGAGCTGCTGACCATCCTTTCCGAGGACGTTGCCGACGTGCCGACGCTGGATGCCATGTACTCGGACGTCATCCTCGGCGGCCAGTACCCGCCATTCAAGCTCATGGACGGTGAGTCCTCCCGCCTTCAAACCCCGCACTGCCTCCGGCTCACCCCCCACGCCTTCCAGTAACCGGCCTCGACACCATCGCCCTCATCGAAGAGCACTACATCAAAGAACGCAACCTCCCGTCCCCCCACCTCGACTACCTCCGCAAAAACTACATCGCCCACGGCAAACTCGACTGCAAAAGCCCCCTCGGCGGTTTCTACCCGCGCCCCACCTCCACAACCTCCTCGCCCTCGACCTCGGCCTCTCCTCCCCAACCCACCGCCCCCACGCCGGGGCCCTCCTCTCCCTCACCACCGGCCCGGCCGCCACCGCCCCCCGCACGCTCCTCACCGCGCTCGCGCTCCCGGACGGCCTCGCCGTGTGCCCGCGCACGCGACGCGTCTTCTTCACGACGATGGGCACGCTGGGGGCGCGCGACGGGGCGCTCTGGACGGCCACGCTGCCGGGGCTGGCGGACGCGCGGGCGCTGGCGGTGGGGTTGCACACGCCGAAGCAGGTGTGCGTGGACGCGGATGCGCGGCGGGTGTACGTGTGCGACCGGGAGGGAATGGCGGTGGTGCGGTGCGGGTACGAGGGGGAGGGGGTGGAGGAGGTGGTGCGGACGGGGGAGGAGGCGCAGAGGGGGAGCAGGAAAGGTGGTGCGTGGGCGTGGCGGTGGCGAGGGGGTGGGGAGGGTGTTTTGGAGTCAGAAGGGGAGGAGTAAGGGGGGAGGGGGAGGATTATGGGGATGCGCTTGGATGGGGATGGGGAGGTGGAGGTGGTGTTGGAGGGGCTGCCGGAGCCGATTGATCTGGAGTGGGTGGAGGGCGGGGATGGGGAGGAGGGCGGGCGGCTTTACTGGACGGACAGGGGGGAGTTGCCGTTTGGGAATACGTTGAATGTGGTGAGGGTGGATGGTAAGGGGAGAGTTGTGGTGGAGGATGGAGCGAAACGGCCGCTGAAACATAGGATTCTAGCGACCAAGTTTCATGAGGCGATTGGGCTGAAGGTGGATGTGGCGAATGGGCATGTTTACGTGGCGGATTTGGGAGGTGCGATCTACAGGTGTAACTTGGACGGCAATGGGAAGACGAAGGTGTATGAGGACGAGACCCGTGCGTTCTCGGGTATCGCGATTTTGTAGGCTCGATTGAGTAGGTTTTCATCTGGTCTTTGGTCAATTTGAGATATATCTGAGACCCCTCGAAGGTGAAAGCAGAGGCTGTGGAATGAGTAGCTGTTTTCTAGAGGGGCTCTGCAACCAATGCCAAGTGCGCATTGCTTTCAAAGAGCGTGGTTGCGCGGGGATGTTGAATCTTTCGTCTGGTTATGCCCTAGCATGTACTCGAGTAGTTGAGAAGACGATCCTTCGTGGTAGACAGCAAGAGCAGTCTCGAACAGACTATGACGCAACGCCAAGATTGCGATGGCCTCTACCTACCTCCCAACTTGGTGAGATGCTGCGAACTCGTACCAGGAATGAACAGCTAGACCCATCAGGGAAGACTGCGCCAAGAGTATCCAAGTCTGGTACCGGTGGCCTCACTAGAGCCCTGCAGATCAGTCGCATGGTAGACCGGTCGAGAGCTTCCATCGTGGCGCAGGTCCATTGCACCTAGACACCAGTCACCACTTCTTTGTCTGCACCGCCCCCACGGTCCTTCGCGTGCGTTCGCGTGGAGATTGAGAAGTACTATGATTGACGTAGCTGAGCTGGCAACCGGAAACCGTTCCGGAGCGCCGGGAGGTACCGTCCCGCGCTTCGGGGTCTCCGTTCGGGCCCGCGCTTGTGGCAGTCACGCCGGCGTAGTCGTGATAGAGTCTATATGGAGTTGAGAACCTGGTGATCGGATTCGGCTGAACTGGATCTGGATCCGCCAGCGACGTGTCGACCCGGCTTGAGAGCTAAGAGCCTGAGCCCTTGCAACGCATCTACCCAGCGCCATGGGTAGCTCCTCGCGAAGGGATGAAAGCCTGGCAATATAATGATGCAGACACTGCCGATTTACACATCTTATCTTCATCGGAAGGATCGCCAAGGTTGTCCGATGCATCGCGTGTGCGGGCTTGAGCATTGTCCCTTTGCACATGGGTGATGATGTAAGCAAGCGCGTAGACAACAAGGTCCCAGAAGAAACATCAGATAGTACCGTCGGAGCATACGCAATCGGGCGCCATATCCGTTCTTCGTGGAGAACCTTCCGAGAACAGGGTCGCTTGGAATGTTGACGGAGTATCGGGTCCCCGCGCCATCCGTTGTGCAGCCCCCGCAATATGCCGAGCACGGTAAGCGCTCACTTTCCGGCGAGCTATCGAGCTTCCGGGCTGACGGGCTGATTCACTACGGATAGTGATTCGTCGTACAAGAGTAAAAAAAAAAAAAGAGGAACCTCACAGGGTTTGTATTCTCTGAAAGGAACATAAAGCGAGCGCTGTTGCGCAGTGTGGCCTGCTCGTCTTCCCATCAGCAGTTCAAAATGACAATCAAGACCACCGTTCTCATCGTTGGTGCTGGCCCCGTAGGGCTGATCCTTGCCCTACGACTCGCCCTGGCAAACATCAACGTCACCGTCATCGAAGCTCAAAATGAGTTGGATGATGCGCCCAAGGCTATGGCGCACTTGCCAGCAGCGTTTCCAGAGTTCAAGAAAGCGGGCATTTTTGACAACCTCGTTGCGGAAGCTGGGGACCTGGCCAGCACCGGGCTCACCTTCCGGAAGACTTCGGATAAATCCATCATTTTCGAGCCGCCGCACAATCCTGCCAGGCCCGGAGTGCTGGTTGTGCCCCAAGAAAGACTCGCCGATATCGTTTTTGAACATCTGAAAAAGTTCGGCAATGCGACTGTCCTGATGGGACACGATCTGCAGTCCTTGGATGACTCTTCAAACGACAACATCAAGGCCACTGTAAAGACAGCCGATGGGCCCGAAAAAGTTTTTGAGGCGTCCGTTCTTGTGGGTGCGGATGGAGGGAAAAGTACGGTGCGCAGGTCGACTGGAATTGCCTTCGAAGGGGAGACCCTGCCGTGTCAGCTCGTCGCTTCCGACGTCTACTACGACTTTGCCAAATACGGAGGCTTCAAGCACGCCAATTTCATGGCCGACACGGAGAATTACGGTATGATCGGCCAGATCACAAGTGACGGGTTGTGGCGTGTATCGTTCAGTGTCCCTCTCGGGCTTGATCAGAAGGATATCGAGGCCGTGGCTCCGGAAAAGTTCGAAGCTATGCTGCCAGGTCCAAGGCCCCTCCAGTACCAGGTCAAGCGATTGGCACCCTACAAGGCGCAACAGCTATGTGCCGCGACCTTTCGCAAGGGTCGTGTCTTCCTCGCTGGAGATGCTGCACATTGTAAGTCGGCTGATTCCTGATCGGTCCACATGAGCAAGCTGACATCAGACGCAGTGACGAATCCGTACGCGGGCTGGGGTATGGCATCTGGTGTTTTCGACGCAGGTAGCCTGGCGGATGCCTTGATTTCGCACTTGCAGCGCGGAGCTCCGGACAGCCTTCTGGATGCTTGGGCCGAAGCGCGGCGCAAAATGTTCCTTGAAGTTGCTGACCCGATTTCGCGAGACTGCTTCTGGTCCATGCAGGATCCGGATACGGACTCACTCCCGATGAGACACCCGCATGTCAAGGCAATGAAGGCAGGGAAGCCTCCAAGCATAGCTACTGATGCGACATTGCTGCCGGGTTATGTACAGTGAGCTGAAAGGACTTCGGAGTAGATCGCGCCTGTGATGACGGAATGAATTTGATTGATTCTTTGAAGCAAATTTGCTCACTGGGGTATGCTCAGATTTTACTCTTTTCCCGACCCTCTGTCGCAGCAGCCTCAATCCCCTCAAATACCTGGTCGGGCGCCGATAGGAAAGCAGAGTGAGCGCCGGTGCTCCTCCGGATGGTACCCCCGATGGACTGGGCCATCGCCTCTTGGACGGGCGGGATGAGAATAGTGTCGGCATCGCAGATGACGTACATGCAGGGGATGTCGTGCCACGGTTCGTAGGTAGAGGGACCGGTAAACACGGCAGCAGCAGTGTGGGTGAGGCGGGCGTTCCATTTCTCTTGCTCGGACGGAGAAAGGTCAGGGAAACCAGTGGACGCGGACAGTTCGACGGTAACCTTGGAACCCTGTGGGAATGAGGAGGCGTATTCGCTAGCTGCAGGAGATCACGACGCACCTCGAACTTCATCCATGGCAAGGGCTGGCCGCCAAGCATCTCAAACAAGCTCTTGCCCTTGGGGATCGCGAATGCCGAGAGATAGATTATCTCAAGGATTCCGCCCTTCTTTCCCTCTTTCGCACGCTGCTTTGCTCCGAAGCCCTCGCTAGCGCAAGATCCGACAAGTCCGCCTAAGCCCCGTGAGTGATGAGGACGGCGATTTCGCATGTGAGACAGCTTACCGTAGGAGTGGAGGAGGACAACAACGTCCTTGGCCTGTTCGTCGACCAGCCGCGCCAAGGTGGTCCTCAGGGAGGCAACATCGGTGTCGAGGGTCTGGTCAGCCGGCTCGCCGCCGACGGAAGGATGGTCGACAGCCACGGATTCGTAGCCCTTCTGCTGGAGGAGATGGCGCAGAGGGCCGAAGGCATCGGATGGCTGCCACGCGCCGGGCACGAGCAAGACGGTGGGCCTCGGATCGGCTGCCATTTTTCTTTTGCTCGCAGGGCAACAGGGCGGGCGTTCCGGGCGGTTTTTATACGACAGAACGGGCACCGTGGCCCCCACCGTCAGTAGGGCACGGCCCGGGCCTCGTACGAGACGGCGTGGGCCATCCGGACTTGTATCGGGTGAGGCCGAGTCGCGGCATCGGCGCTGCGCACTGTTTTGTCTGTCGAGACTGCCGTGGAGAGCATCCGAGGCGGTGCTGGAGTGGTGACGATTCCGGAGGGGACGAGGATGGGCGTCGCTGCTCCGGGCGGGCTTAGCGCAGCGCGGAGACGGCGCCTGCGCTTCCGCCCGCCGCTGACCAACTTGCCGACCTTGCCGACCACCTTGGTGCCGATGTGCAGCGCCGGAGGTCGGTCGACATTCGCGCACGACGTCCACGCATTCACCGCGCAGCGCCGACCACCAGACCATCACCGAGCCTCGTCTTCTCCCCTCACATTACTGTTGGTTGCGTCAGCCTCACCCTTAGCGCTCGTCCCATACCCGACGCCACGACCGGTTGGCCCTGGGCCGCGTTCTCTGGATTCTTCGGTTTTCGCATCTTGGAGAAATTCTCGTGCGGTGCCACCTCGCTCGCCTATTTTCCTCTCTTCCCAGCGACGCCTTGACGCTGTGACGATGGCAACCACACTGCCGGCTTCTGACCTTGTGTCGAGCACTTGCAAGGCTGGAATGAGATTGTGTTAAATAGCACCTACCTCCACACGGCAGAACTTTATTTGGTCATCATCCGACGCTTCCCCGCAATTTCTTCCCCGCACCCGACAAGACTCTGCGCCACCGATAGCAAAGTACGGATTGCCAAAAAAAAAAAGGAAATACATTACTTGGGTACGGACTGTTATTACTATTAAACAACCACCAGGCACCCGACCTTTCTTCCTGCATACCTATGTCACCCATGTCCTCTCAATCGCGGCCCACGATCGCAGCTAAGTACAGAACACGACATCGACAGCTTTTTCGGCGCACTCACGGTTAAGAGCGAGCCCAAATTCAACCGAAATGTCCGTCGTTGTCAGGAAAGTAGCTCGTCGATCGACAGGCAGCGCCCTTTCTTCGCGTCTGGTGGAGGAGCAAGAAGCCTTCTCTCTCCTTCATGGGAAGGTGCCTCTAGAAATATCCATTTGTTGCCGTCGGAAGCAAAAGGATTCCTCCATGCCGGAAAAGAAGGAGTATCTGGTGGCGTCCCTGCCCCTGGGAGCATTGGTGTTCGGCCACAAGTCGCGTTGTTTGATGATGCCTGCGATGAAGACGAATCCCTTCTCAGAAATTGCGACGAAGATGAATCTCTCCTCAGGAATTGAGCAGAAGAATCCCTCCGACGTAACTGTGACAACGAGTCCCTCCTCAACGGCACCGGGAGGAGCATCGGCTTGTCGAATCTTGAAGGCGGGTCCTGCGGCTGCTGTGTGGGTGTGTTCCTGGGATCGTTCTTTGGAGCAATCTCAAATCTACTTACCATCAGCAACTCTCAACATAACTTCCTGAAGCGCAACCCACGTAGGTTTGTTGATGTTTATATCATAGATCCTCGGCCTCCCTCTTTTCTTATGTTCCGGATCGAAACAGTCCATCTGTAGCGGACGAACGAATGAGCTCATACTCGACTTCAATTTTCTTGGTACAACCTACTCCTCGGCCAGACGCAACACAGCGTCTGCATGGCCTCTGGTCTTCGCAGCGGGCATGAAGTCTCCGGCAATGGTTGCAAGCCGAGTTCACTGGCACAGAGGGTCTTCTCAATTTGGTCAGGAACGGCAGAGCCTCTGCTTCGGTTTGCTGTTGCGGTGGGCTCTGATCTGCTATTCGTCACGTTAGCTGCCACCCATGAACAACCAAGGGTCCAGTCCTGTTGACAAGCACACTGACCAGAGTGGATGAGCATTATGGCGGGGAGTACCTGGAGCCCCGATAACACGAGGGTGGGTAGCTGAGCTTGACTTGAGAAGGAGGTCAGATTGGGCGTGGTTATTGGGTGCCCAAAGAATTCTATGGTCGGCTGATACGCTGAGGCTGTAATTATATGTACGCAAACCATGCACTGGCAAAGTGTGGCCAATGCTGTTGACGCCCCGAGGGATCATGGTAAACCGCGGAATCGTGGCACGGTGCTCCGAAGGACAAGCAACGCCCAGGGAACCCACAAATGAACGGGGCGGGGAACATTGAGGGCATCATACGCCAAGGGCGTTGGAGATGCAGATCAGGGATCATTGCTGACGCCAGCCTCCAACGTTCAACGACGCCATATCCATCCAGATCGTGGGCTCCAGCCGCTCCCTCGCTTCGGACACCTTTACGCACTCCTAGCAGCAGCCACCATCAGGCTCTCGCTTCCGAGCACGCACAGGCAACAGTGCTCGAAGACCACCATCCCACATGACTCGGCGTGCGGTCCCGCACTCGAAATTGTCTGGGCTCGGAGCAACTTGCTACGTGCCCGAAACCGGCTCGGAGACATGCGAACAAGCATTCGGCGAAGAGTTCGTCAAAACGGGGAAAGCGCAGAGGCGACGGCCCGTTAACCACCAGTTCCGTACCGTGGCACACCTTTCCACAAGGCTGCAAGGACAGCAGGATCGACGCGCGTTAATTTGAAATCTCAAACAATGCGATCTAGCCGCTGATTTCAGCCAGCAACACTAATAAGCAGCATTTCCAAGCTCTTTTGTTGTTGTTGTTGTAGTGCGAAGGAGTAAAACCCACAGTTTCTGAGCCGATTCAATGGCAACGCCGTGTTTACGAGGTGTGTGCTAGCAGCTGTGCCACTCGCTATTTTCTGCCCAAACCACGCCTCTCGCTTGGCCTGCTGAGCAGAGCAGGCCATATTGGACTGATTCTCAGCTCTCTCGAGCAGGTGTGGAGCGAGAAGGATTCAGCAGGGGTCCCGTTCGGCGCTACTATAGGCTCCGCGAGGAAGATTGGAAAAGGTTCCAATAGGTGGCTTCGTGAGAAAGCTCAGGTAGGGTCCCTGTAGCAGAGTTTTTCATGCGGAATCGGAGTGAAAGGAAGTTCCCGCCTGGGACCGAGCAAGTAATGGCGTACAACCACCTTTACTGATCGACGCTTAGTGAACCACGCCAAGTTAAGAGCATTTAGTGAACCGAGTTCCAACTGCCCCCCAATTGTCCGGCATTCGCTCTTTGGCCGGACAGCCACTGGCCTTTCTGCTTCTGGTGCGGCGACCTGTCTGCTTATCGCCGAGTCTCCTGCCTCTTTCAGTCCGAACGCCTGCACCGCCGCTCGTCATCGATCGCAATTTAGTACCACGATCAACTAAAGGGTGGCCCAATACAGAAAATGGTCATTCGACGCTTCGAGTTACCACGTTCGAGTCAAACCGGTACAACTGTTATGTTCTTGGTCCCCCCACGTGCCGCACAGGACCCCGATTGCTTACGCTACAGACACCAAGGATGTCCAGAAGACAGTTGAACCGGAAAATAGGCAAAATCACAAAGGGTCGACTTGTCCTCAATCATGAACACGCATGTTCTTCTGTGATTGTCCGGTAGAAACCTCCTGGGTGGACGCTCATGGGTCAACGGACGTTTGACCACGTCTGTCACACGCACAAGCGCCCATGTTCGCCCTGCTCAAAGATTACCTGGATCTTGTTCCTCAAGGATTGTCTCCAAGGTGACACATGCACGTGCGGCGTTGATTGGTACGGTCAACAGTTGCTCCGGTCCAAACGTTCTATCCCTGGATTCGGGATCCTTTTGCTCGTTCGACAGCCTTGCAACCTGTCAGTTTCGTCGGTCCCACCCAACCAAGGTACAAATCTCGGTTGACATGCAACATGCTACAATGGTGTAATGGCCCAATACCACGGCAAAGAGAAGTAGCTAAATTGTGCTACTCGTCCCTCGGCATACGTACGATGAGACGATGGTTCTTCTCAGGCTTGTTCAGCCTTGCTCTGGGTCGTCGAGAAACTAGGTCGTTATCCATGCAAGGTCAGATATTTGAAGCTGGCAACTGATTTTCAAAAGGGTTCTGACCATGACGAGCGGCTTGCGTCAGCAGCATCGCATGACTGCATCCTCAGATTCAAGTGGATTCAATTGGTTGCTTAGGCGGAGTATGTGTCATGCTAAGAGCTGTCGATTCATATACACTTGGGTCCTACTGCGCGGCGTCGTTTCACTGCGCAAGAATGTCTGCAGTGCTTGCAATGCTTACTTCCCGAATCAGCCAAGTTGGCCCGCACCGACGTCCAGCAACTCGCCTCTGATCCGCCAGGGGTCAAGAAGAAACAAAACCGCCGGTACCGTCAGAGAAAGCGGACATGCACCTATCGATCCGGGCCAGTCCGATCTGCAAGCGTGTCGGGTCCCTGCGTATCTCCAGATCAGCTTCCGACCCCGCTCGACTGCCATCCCGGCGGCACCTGATAAGACCCCTCAGCCCAACCCGAGGCCGTCCATAGAACACCTCCTCCAAGAACCTGACACGGTCCGCCTCCGTCTCCGCCTCCGCAACTACCGGTCCGGACCCCTTTGGCTCTCCAGAATGCCTGATAGGCTGCCGGATGATGGCTTCGGCGGCGGCGGCGGCGGCGGCGGTGGACAGCGGCACGCACATCGACGGGTTCGGCGGGCAGTACGTGCCGGAGGCGCTGATGGGGTGTCTCGCGGAGCTCGAGGCGGGGTTCAAGGCGTGCATGGACGACGCGGCGTTCTGGGACGAGTTCCGCTCGCACTACGCGTTCCTGGGGCGGCCGGGCCAGCTGCACCAGGCGGAGCGGCTGACGGAGCACGTTGGCGGCGCCCGGATCTGGCTGAAGCGGGAGGATCTGAACCACACCGGGAGCCACAAGATCAACAACGCCCTCGGCCAGGTGAGCACGCTCCACAGCCCCCTCTCACGGCCGGCATTACTGCAGGCACGCTGACTGACGCAATTGCGGTGCTGCAGATCCTGCTGGCCCGGCGGCTGGGAAAGACGGAAATCATCGCGGAAACCGGGGCCGGCCAGCACGGCGTGGCGACGGCGACGGTGTGCGCCAAGTTCGGCATGAAGTGCACCGTCTACATGGGCGCCGAGGATGCGCGGCGCCAGGCGCTGAACGTCTTCCGGATCCGCCTCCTGGGCGCCGAAGTGGTGCCCGTCGAGGCCGGCTCCAAGACGCTGCGCAACGCTGTCAACGGTCCGTCTCCCCCCCAGCTCGAGTCTCTACGCCGGTGCTGACACGCTCGATCCAGAGGCGCTGCAGGCCTGGGTCGCCAACCTGTCGACCACGCACTACCTCATCGGCTCCGCCATCGGGCCGCACCCGTTCCCGCAAGTAAGTCCCACCAGGCCTCTCTGTATACCGCCCCTCTCGACGGCGAGCCCCGCTAACCTCTCCGGCGCCCCCCAGATCGTCCGCACGTTCCAGAGCGTGATCGGCCAAGCCGGCAAGCTGCCAGACGCAGTGGTAGCGTGCGTGGGCGGCGGCAGCAACGCGGCAGGCGCCTTCTACCCGTTCGCGGCCGACACCGGCGTGCAGCTGGTCGGCGTCGAGGCGGGCGGCGACGGCACCAACACGGCGCGGCACAGCGCGACGCTCACCAGCGGCACCGTCGGCGTGCTGCACGGCGTGCGCACCTTCCTGCTGCAGGACGCCGACGGCCAGATCCGCGACACGCACTCCATCTCGGCCGGCCTCGACTACCCGGGCGTCGGCCCCCAGATGGCCGCCTGGAAGGCGTCCGGCCGCGCCGCCTTCGTCGCCGCCACCGACGCCGACGCCCTGCGCGGCTTCCGCCTGCTCGCCCAGCTTGAGGGCGTCATCCCCGCCCTCGAGACCGCCCACGCCGTCTTTGGCGGCGTCGAGTTGGCTCGCAAGCTCGGCCCCGGCCGCGACGTTGTGATCGTCGTCAGTGGCAGGGGCGATAAGGATGTCCAGACCGTGGCGGAGGAGCTGCCGAAGCTGGGCCCGCGGATCGGCTGGGACCTGCGCTTCTGATCGTCTTGTTGGGGGCGGGGGGGGGTTTCTTTTTTAGATTCCCGGTTCTTGGATATTCAAACGCTTCTGCGGTCTGGTTGCGCTTGCTGTGTCCACTTGCTCGTGTTTGGTATCATGTTCGAGCTTTGAATCAATAGAGGATTCGAAAATCAATGCACTCTTGGTTTTCTTGACAACGAGAGCAAGCGTTCCGTCTACAGTATAGAATTGGAATGTGCTCCTGACACATCGATCACCACACCACCAGTGAGCACGCGTACACCTTCCGAAGATGAAATTAGAAAAGAAACTTTCCCCACGCAGCATCAATCGCGTCGTTTGGCTAGTTGCATAGAACACAAGCGCGTACCACTGCCTTACCTACCCCACGATGGTCTTTTTTTGGTGCCTACCACGACACGCCGCCGCGGCCGGGAGAGCCCGAGGGCAGTTTCCCGTTCCCGCGGCGGACGGAGCAGTAGCAGCACCACTACTTCTGCGCGGCCACTTCCGAACCGTAGCGAGCGCTGACCGTAACTCGTTTGGAAGAAATGGATTCATCACAAACACGACACCGGACCGGAGAGCCAGTGCTCGCCTCGTGCCTCCCATCAACAACGCGCGTGGCGCTCCGATCACAGTCCCGCAGCGCTCTCTCCATCCGGGAAAGCAAGCTTCCGCACCGAAAAACACGAGGCCATTACAACACACCCACCGTACGTGGTTTGAGAAGGCTCAGAGCTAGCTGTACGTACAAACACGGGCACGTCCCATCATCATCATCATCATCATCAATCACTGCCCAAACGTCCACCAATCATCCACGCCCCTGACGAAGTCCTGCCCCTGCGCGAAATAGCTCTGCGCCAGCACCGCCAACTCGTCGTTATCCCCCGCAAACCCCATCCCCATCCCCATACTCTGATCCGCCGCCACCTCCGCCGCCACCCCCTCCGCCCTCGCCGCCACCGGCGTTGACACGCTGCCCCTCCCCCCCGCCGCGCCCCCGGCCTGCGGGTACGTCGGCTCGGGCAGCAGACGCGAGCTGACGACCTCGGGGCGGGGCGCCGTCAGCGCGGCGCTGCTGCGGTGCGGCCACAGGGAGGCACCGAACAGGCTGGCGGCGGCGTCGGGGCGGCCGTCGGCGGCGGTGAAGACGGCCTCGAGGATCTCCCAGAAGGACGTCAGGTCGATGAAGACGCTGGACTGGTGGGCGGAGGCGGCGGCGGCGGGCGGCGAGGCGGCCGAGTCGCGGTATGAGGCCGAGACGGTGGCCTCGAAGTGCTGGAGCTTGGAGGACTGGTGTTGCGGGGGCCCGGGTTAGGGAGGGAGGGAGGGAGGGAGGGAGGGGGGCGTACGATTTGCGCTATGTGCGGCCAGTGCGTGCCGAGCTTGCGGACGAAGGTGAGGCATTTGAGGAAGTTGTTGCCCTTTTCGTTGCGGATGCCGGCGTCGTCGGCGAAGCTTTGTTGCAGGTAGATGGTTGCGACCACGGCGACGCAGTTGCCGATGAACGGGTCGGTGACGCGGAAGGACTTCTCTTCTAGGATGTCCATGAAGTGGATGACCCAGTCGGTGTGTGATGCGATCAGGTCTGCTGTGTGCTGGAGGAAGATCTCGGGGATGCTGACGCGGAAGTTGCGCAGGCGGAGGGATAGGATGAGCGGGTGGTTCAGGAGACACATGATGGTGTGGTAGATGACTTGCGAGAAGAGCCAGGGACACCAGTAGTCCCGCTGCTTCTCGAGCTCTTCCGTAGGCCGTTCGGCGAATTTGGCAGGCCTGAACCGATGCTTGTAAGGCATGTGCGATTCAAACTCCATCATCTGAACCATGATCTTGGAGTATTCCGACTCCGCCGACCACGGGTAATGCCCTCCAGGGTTTGCACGGCGGCGTGCATATCGGACCGTCTTGTGCCAGTATTCGCTCAGCTGAATGACGTACGCCGTTATCCCCTCATCAATCGGGCCGTCTTGAGAGCTTCTCGCGTCCTGATTCGAGTCAAGAAAGGGAGGCTTCTTGCTGCTGGTAGGGTATCGAGGGAAGCTTTCGTCGGCCGAGATTGAATAGGTGCCGCAGCTGCTCCCGTGAAGCTTCTTCAGGAAAACAATGCTCCAGAAACACCGTCGTCTCTCTTCGTGAGCAGAGTCCTTTAGTGATGTGTGGCACTCGGTGGAGAGCCCGGCGCTCTCTGCGAGATCCAGGGCTAAAGAACTGAGAGAGCTTGCTCGGTGAGTATTCCCGTCTACATTCCCTCCCTGTCAGCGTCCCGTTGCACCGCGGTGGAAGCAGAGGTACGCACTACTGAAGTCCACGAGGCTCAAAAGGCAAAGGGCCTGTATTGTTGAAAGCTCTATAGGGCCGTTGGCAACCCTTCGCATAACGAGGGTGCGCGCTGCCTCGGCATAACCTCGTATTGCGCGGTCTCGACCATGGCAATACAGGGGATCGTCTGAAAAGCGCACTGCTGTGGCTAGAATACCAAAGAGTACCTCAGGGTCTCGTGTTCCAAGAGTGGATATGAAGGTCTTCGGGTCAAAGAGAGGGATCGGCTGGCAATGGCAATATGCAAGGTAGAGTTCTGCTACGGAAACGATGGTCTCCCATTGTGGCAGGGTGCTGGCGGCCGGATTAGTGCCCAAAAGGCAAGCAGTCGGGGCTGGGGGCACCGACCTTGCAGTTGCCGGCGGAGACTGCTGGTCCACCGGAGGCGGACAGGCGGTAATGCTAGTGGAGGGTGTGGGCGTGGGCGGACTCGCGGTCCAGGGCATCCGGCTGGTTGGCCGTCAGCACTTGCCTGTCTGGCCGGGTTAGAGATCGGCGACTCACTTGAGTGCTCCGAGCACCTCTGCCACCTTGGTCTCCAGGACGCTCAGTCGATCGGCCTGCGCGGGCTGTCTGATCAGCCACTGGCTAGCAGAACAGGAAACAGACGGAGAGGCACCCATGGGCCAGGCGGGCCGAAGGCGGCACCGCTGGACACGGCATCCGGGTTCTCGCTGACGCTTCCGTGGCGGTCCCGGTTTGCGTCGGCGCTGGTGGTGCTGCCGGCGGCGCTGTGGCAGCCCTGGTCGTTCGCAGCCGGATGGTCACTGGCGTAGTAGCAGGTCTGGCCGAGGCGCGAGCAATGCGAGCATCGCGGGCGCTCTCCCGGACAGCGCGATTTCTTGCGTCTTTCGGCAGGACGGCGTCAGCCAGCAGTCAGTGCCTCGCGGGCTGGGCTTACCGGCACGGCTCGCAGGCCTGGCGGATCCTCTTGGCAGGACGGCGTTCCGGCGGAGGGGCGGAGGACATTCTCTGCAGCGGTTTCTGTGTGTCAAGGCCCCACAGCACGCCTGCTGGAAAACGAGGCCTGTGTCGCGTGAGAACTTCCGGGGTCGCAGGCGGTCTTCAAATGGGCCCGTGGAATGGGGATGGCAGGGCGGCAGGGCGGCAGGGCGGCAGGGCGGCAGCCGATAGGGAGGGGCGGAAGCGGAGATGCGGATGTGCGCTTAAGAATTATTGGTGTTCGCCGCCGCGTCGCTTATCTGCAGCCTGCAACCCCGCCGCCGCTGGTTGGCCCGCTGCCCGCGCTGGTTGCCCGAACGGTGGCCGCGCATCGAGAGCCACGCTGACTTAAGACGCCTGTAATTGCTGTGTAAAGGTGCGAAAATGTCTACCCGTCCAACGCCCCTGGCCCCGTCCCGCGCGCCAAAATGCCCGAGTACATGCTACGCACCACCGCCCCGCGCCTACACGCCAATCGCGCGCTTGAGCGTCGCGACAAACGTCCACACGTCCGCGTACGTGTTGTACAGCGGCACTGGCGCCACGCGGACGACGTCGGGCTCGCGGCTGTCGGCCACGATGCCGGCCTCCTGCAGCGCCCTGGCCACGTTCTTCAGCAGCCCCGGCGCCAGCAGCACCGACAGCTGCGCGCCGCGCTGCTGCGGGTCCAGCGGCGTGATGATGCGGTACGGGCGCGCGTGCTCGTCCGCCGGCAGGCCCGCCAGCAGCAGGTGCTCGGCGTAGGCCGTCAGCTGCAGCGACTTCGCGCGCAGCGCCGCCATCGACGTCTCCTCGAACACCGACAGCGCCCCCAGCAGCGACGTCAGGTCGACCGCCGACGGGTTCGAGCACTGGAAGCCGCCTGCGCCGGCGATGGGCCGGAATTCTGCGCCCCGTTAGCCGCCGCCTTGCCCGCCACACCAGCGCACTCACTGTTGTCCATCTTGAACCGCACCGCGCGGTCGCCGCCGTACCAGCCCGTCAGCCGCGGCCTGAACACCGGCTGCCCGTCGTCGCCGAACTCCACCTTGCCGTGCTTCTCGTGCACGAAGCAGCCGGCGATCGACCCCGGCCCCGCGTTCTGGTACTTGTACGTGCACCACGCCGCGAAGTCGACCTCCCAGTCGTGCAGCTGCACCGGCACGTTGCCCGCCGCGTGCGCCAGGTCCCAGCCTATGGTCAGGCCCTTCGACTTGGCGTGCGCCGTGATCGTGGCCATGTCGAAGAACTGCCCGCTGTAGTACTGGATGCCCGGGAGCAGCACGAGCGCGATCTCGTCGGCGTGCTCGTCGATGAGCCGCAGGATCTTGTCCGTCGAGATGATGTGGTCGTTGTCCGGCTCCACCAGGATCATGTGCTCCTTCGGCTCCATGCCGCGCACCTGCAGCTGGCTCTCGATGGCATAGTGGTCGCTGGGGAAGGCCTTCCACTCCAGCAGGATCTTGGTGCGGCGGCCCTCCGGCTTGTAGAAGCTGGCCATCAGCATGTGCAGGTTGACCGTCAGCGTGTTCATGATGGCAACCTCCTCCGCCTTGGCCCCGACGATCCGCGCAGACTGCGCCGCCGCCGTCTCGGCCATCAGCTGCCACGGCTTCAGCGGCGACTCCTCGAGCTGCGTGAAGTGCCCGTAGACGCCGATGCCCGACCACGTGTCCAGCTGGGCCTCAATGTACTTGGACACCGCCTTCGGCTGCAGTCCGAGCGAGTTGCCACAGAAGTAGATGCTGTCCTCCGACGACAGACCTGGCCACAATTAGAAACGGCCTCAGCACTACAGGTAATCGAGCGACCCACCGGGCTTTGCCAAGGCTTTGGACCTCAGGTTTGCTTTGGAAGGAATGATGAACTTCTCGCGGAAAGAGCGCAGGGGATCCTGCGAGTCAAGCTGGCGTGCATAGCTCTCGCTATCCGCGTCCGCCGGGAAGTGCGGCTTGGATTCGACCTTGGAGGGAGACATTGTTACCAGAAGGAGGAATACTTTGCTTGATGCTTGCCGTGGTGTGATGCTCTTATCATTCACTACAGCCGCCTGGTGCCGCTGACGCATTTTGCAGCACTTTGTAGACCGCCTTCGCCAGGTCCGCCGCCGTATCCGCTTCCGCCTCCGCCTCCGCTCCCTCCGGCTCCCCCCGTTTGCCCCCGGAGAAGACCCCATCACACCACCACTCGCTATTGGCTCCTGCGGTACGAAGTGATATTACACTGTCGAGCAGACGCTAGAATTCCACCTGTGTCAGAATCTCCCCATCTTGGCGCATCATACTGTTCACTCATTCCCTCTTGCCTCACTAGTCCTGCCGTAGTGCACCGAACCCCTCGCCGCCCGCAACATGCTCGACAACCTCGAGTGCAACCTTTCTCAGTACGAGGTTTCGCACGAAAATGCTTTTCTTCCCGACCAGCTGCCGCTGCAGCGCCTGTCAGACCCTTACTATGCTCAGTGGGAATCGGTGATTGAGGCTCTGCCGGAGCTCCTTCGCGGCGGCGAGCTTATTCCGGCCATCAACGAACTCCCTGTCCTTCAGACTTCCAGACTTGCAAGCGAGGAGGAATGGAGAAGAGCATATATGGTTTTGGCCTTCTTCACACACGCATACATCTGGGGCGGAGAGAAGCCATCAGAGGTGCGCAGAAAACAAACCCCATGTGAAAAGTCTCACTTGACTGACTTTTCCTCTAGATCCTTCCTCCGTGCGTCACTGTGCCGTTTCTTGAAGTCTCGGATCACCTCGGACTTCCGCCGACAGCCACCTACGCCGCACTAAACCTCTGGAACTACAAGACGGTGGACCCCACAATTCCTCTGTCAGTACCGGAGAACCTGCGCGTGCTCCACAGCTTCACCGGAACCGACGATGAAGCATGGTTCTACCTTATCTCGGTTGCCATCGAGTCGCGAGGTGCCCACACCGTTCCGCTGATGGTCCAGTGCATGGACGCGGCGAGGCGAGGAGACCACTGGAAAGTGGTTCAGGGGCTGGATGCGTTGAGGGTGTGCATCAACGAGCTCGGCGTGATTCTGGAGCGGATGTACGAGAGGCTCGACCCGCAAGTTTTCTACTTCCACATCCGCCCCTTCCTGGCCGGAAGCAAAGGCATGGCAACCGCCGGCCTGCCCAGGGGCGTCTTCTACGACGAAGGAGACGGAAAGGGCGAGTGGAGACAGTACAGCGGAGGCAGCAACGCGCAAAGCTCGCTCATCCAGTTCTTCGACATCATCCTTGGCGTCCAGCACTACTCCGGCGGAGAACTGATCAAGAACAGCTTTATCGAGGTGGGTGAACAGCATGCAGGTTTTCCAACTCTACACGTTCAGGCTAACGGCCGGGCAGGAAATGCGCTTCTACATGCCTGGATCCCACAGGCGCTTCCTTCAATACCTCGGTCGCGCTGCAAACATCCGGGAATACGCACTGAACCCCTCTACCGAGAACACGGTGCTTGAGGCCTACAATGCCGCTGTCGCGGCGCTTGCAGCATTCAGAGACAAGCACATTCAGATCGTGACCAGTGAGTGACGCTTCTATTCTGGAGAGTACAATGTCTGACTGAGTGCAGGATATATCATCATGCCCTCGCGCATGAAAGCACAGCAAACAAGCACGGTCAACATTGCATCAGCTTCGTCTATCAAGGATGGCGAAGACAAGGCAGACAAGAAGCTGTACGGCACCGGCGGCACGGTAAGATGGCCCGTTGATTGTCAAAACAAAACATCTCTGGCCTTGCGCTGAACCATTTCCCAGGCTCTGATCCCCTTCCTGAAGCAAACGAGAGACGAGACGAAGAAGGCGGCAAGTGCGGAATGATACAGCGTGATGGTTGATTTCTTGGCAGCAAGAGAACGGGTCAGCGCTCCGAGCGCTCGGGGGAAAAAGGCGTTTTACCTGGTCATTTTGATAATCTCGCAGCTGCAGGGCAGCAAGAGTAGAGCAAGACAATAGAATGGAATGCCGAACCTGTGCATCCGAGTCTCTGCATTTTTGCGCCACGATCGGTGATGTCGGTGGACACGAGGTGTAGTCCGGAGCTCTTCCGTCTGCCATCCGCCGGATGAGGCTGAGCCGCGAGTATGCGGCGCAATGACGAGTGCATGAACGGCACGTGGCTTTTGTCTCCAATGGTTCCGGGTGACGTGATTGCCGAAGCATGGCGAGGGGAACTGCTGTTCCCTTCTTGCTGACTCGTTGTTTACGCCGTAACGTCCGCAGTCGGCCGCGCTCCTCGTTCTTGTGAGACTGTCCTCCAATGGACTAACAACACTTCAAATTTATGGCTGCAGAGTCTAGATGACCAATGATTCGCTGTCCTTGTACTCTCCCAGCTTAAACAGCCTCTTCGCGTTTTCCCTCCCGATCTTCAGCCTATCCCTCGTGTTGATCTCCATCGCATCAAACCACTCGCAGCCGTCCTCGAACGTCTCGAACGGATAGTCGACCGAGAACAGGATGCGGTCCGCGCTCACCTCGGCGAGGCAGAAGTTGAGGGTGGTGGTGGAGAAGTGGCCGGAGGTGGTGATCCAGACGTTCTGGTCGAAGTACTGGCGGATGGTCTTCTTGCACGTCTTCTCCAGCCCGAGCAGCTTCTTGCGGTCCTCGAACCAGTGGTTGATGCGCCACAGGTCGAACGGGATGTGCTCGCCCAGGTGGCCGATGATGATCTGCAGCCCCGGGTGCCGGTCGAACACGCCGTTCGTCACCATGCCCAGCAGGTGCAGCGACACGCCGTGCGCGAACGAGAGCGGCGGCCCGATCAGCCACTGCCGCGCCTTCCAGAGCTTCTCGAACACCACGCCCGTGGGGTTGCGCGGGTGGAGGTAGAGCTGCGGCGCTGCTGTCAGCCTCTTCGGGCGTTCACGGGGGAAGGGCGCGAGGGGAGTGCTTACGGGGACGTCCAGCTCGGTGCAGGTTTGCCAGAAGGTGTCCCATTCGGGTCCGTCGTAGAAGATGAGGTCTTCGCCGTCAGCGCCCGCCCGCTGCGTGTCGTTCACCAGCGCGCCCTTGAAGCCGTACTGCTTCACGCAGCGCGTCAGCTCCTCGGCCGCGGTCTTCGGGTCGTGCATGGAGAGCGTCCTGAGGACGACCATCAGCTCAAGAGCGCAACCGAAAACCGGCCGGACAACTCACGCGAATGCACCCAGACGCTCCGGATGCGGCTTGATCTTCGCCGCAATCCAGTCGTTGATCTCGACGGCGAGCGCGTCTGCGTCTTTCTTGTCCCAGATGTCCTGCACGCCGGGCGCCGTGTACGACAGGATCTGGTAGCCCACGCCGTGCTTGTCGGCGTGCTGGAGGCGGATGTCCGTCACGTCTTGGATCTCCTGCACGTGCTTCTCGACGTCCGTCGCGAACAGGCCGGCCCACCACCGCGTCTTCTCGTCGAAGCGGGGCAGGGCGAATGCCTCCTCGAGGATGATCTTGCCGAGCATGGCGAGAGGCTTGGGATGTTGTGGATGGGAGAAAGGGATACGGCGGTGCAGAAGCAGCACTCAGACTCCTCTCTGCGTCTTTTATTCGCAGCCACGAGAGCATACACCCGCGTGGACAGCTTATTGCTTTAGTGAGCAATGCGTATGTTGGGCGGATGGGTTCCGTCGGATGGCTCCCGGCGGGCCCCCGGATGCGCTGCTGAAGTGCGGGGAGTGCGGGTCGTGCTGCGGGGCATGAGCACCTCGGAAGGCGTCCACGGAGCTTTGCTGCTGGCCCTCGCCATAGCCGACTGCCTTGACGAAGCTTATCTAGCATGATGAAGTTGTTGAGGGTGTTTGGGGAGTCGATGTGGTGTCGGATGCGGAGCTTACGTCACAAGTCCCCTACCCGAGGCTGCCATCCGCCGCTGCCTCACAGGCCACGACTTGCAGCCTTTGCGGAATGCATCTCTGCGGTTGTGTCGGAGAACGGGCTTGGCGCCTATTCCGAAGTGCCTGCTGATGCTTGGGATTGGTCGAAGTAAACCTTCCTGAACGGGAAACTCTGACGTTGCTGTGCAGCGGCGCATGCACATTTGACTTCGAGACCTGACGCAGCAACGACCACCAACGCCCTCAACTTAACACTTCCCAAAGACATTTAGATCAACGGTCTCCAGTCTCGCACATGACTTGTTGCAAGAAACTCCACACTGTGTAGATTCTACGCTTGAAAGCAAATTCGAAGCTTTATAAGGAGGTTGATGTCGCGTTTTAAGCTCACATGGAAAATGATCCCAGATTGCTTGAGGCAAGGGCTCCTCGTCGCGATTGCAACAGCATTCCACGACGCTACATACAATTTATATATGGTTGTGCTGAGGTAAGCTGTTAATCTTACCGCACAACTTATCGGAGACTCGATACATGTTTGATGAACAGACGGGCGACGTCCTAACGCCTTCACAATGATCGCACTCATGAACATGGTGCCTGAGCTTAAAATCCTGTTCTCAACACCAAGCCACCCACGGGGCTGCTACGTACGCTGGCTCAAGTTCATGTAACCCTTGGAAGAAAAAGCAAAGAAACGGAAGGGCCTTGAGCCGCAGCGTTTTATCTTATCAAATCTTAGCGTTGAGTCGCCTGAAAGCACACCATGTCACCGGCACATCGCACCCTGGCAGGGTCCGGGGTCCTGGCCCGAGCAGACGGTTCTATCAGGAACAATTGCCCGATCGGGCCGCCACTGAATCCCTCATGCTACAAGTTCTGCTAAGGCGCGACAGACCGCTGCAGGCCTCTTTATCGCGAAGATACATGGATTCGGAAAAGCTTTGCTCATCCTCGCATCAGCAGGGAAGTGTGGGGCCACGCAGGCTCCTCCCAGGCCAACAATTCAAACGGCAATCACTGCTGCCCTGCTCCCCGGTATCTCGCCCGCCTGTTCCCCCCTCGACAGGACATCCCCTCCACGCTGTGTCCCCACATTTCATGGTTACGAATCCCTGATGCGAGGGGGGTCCCATCTCCTCGACGCCGCACCTCAGGTGCCGAAAGGGCAGATCGTTGCTCCGACGTTCCTCACCACACGCTACACGTACGTACGGCTTCGTAACCGAGGAGAAGGCGATGATGGGGCGACCGCGAGGCCCAGCCCACCGCCCACAATCGCACTGCTGTTTGATTCTACCGGACCCCATGCGCTTTCGACAAAGCGTAGCGAATTTCGAAATGGAGGACACAAAAGAAACCACCCCTTCCCCTCTCAGCTCTGTCGTTGCGACCGCCCCGTCAGATCCGGCTCGACCTCCTCATCCCACTCAAACGTCTGGCAGACCGTGATGACGCCGCCCCTGTGCTGCTGCTGCTGCTGCTCCCCGTCTCCCCCCGACCGCTCCGTCTCCCGCGTCTGTATGCTCGCGCTGCTGCAGCCGCCGCCGCCGCCGCCATCGAGCGCCTTGCTCGCTTCCACCACGGTCATGGGGTGCGCCTCGTCCTCCTCCGGCCGCAGCTGCAGCTCCGGCCGATCGCGCACGCCCAGCCGGCCGAACACGCGGTGCCTTGGCCCCCTGTCCGGCAGCTCCTCCTCCGCCTCCGCCGCCGCGTCGACGGCGGTGGTGCCCAGCTGCGAGTCGCCGAGGGAGGTGAGGCCGGTGTGCTTCCTGATGGGGCGGGAGCGCTTCTTGGAGATGGTCTCGAGGGCGGACTGGTCGGAGTGGTGGTGCGCCGGGTCGGACGAGTGGCCGCCGCCGAACGAGCTGCCGAGGTACCGGCCCAGGAACTGCATCAGCAGCGGGCGGAGCGTCGGCAGACAGCCGGAGATGACGGCGACGCTGGGCTCGGCCGACAACCAGATGAAGACGTCGCTCTTGGCCCAGCTGATGTCCATGGTCTGGGTCAGCGCCCAGATGACCTTGATGCGGATGATGGAGGCGATGCATACGCTTTGGGTTGGTGGCGTTGGTTAGCTTTTGGGTTTTTTGGACTCTCTTTTGCGGGGGTCTGTGGATGGCCACTTACAAGCCGCCGAGGAGGAAGATTAGGTAGATAGCCGCCTTCTCTCTTCTTGACAACTGGAGCCTCCAAATATCCGGAATGGGAATCGCCAGAATGAATATGTCGCCCAGGAGGTTGATGATCCCCGTGCCGAGATAGAAGTAGCCCTCCTTGATTGGGCAGACACCGGTACCTGGCGAGCTCCATTGCTGCCAGTAGTACTTTAACGGGCTGCAGTAGAGCGGTAGGACGATGTGGTAGACGATCAAGTATGAGGTTGATAGACCGATGCAGAACCAGCCGAACCAGTTGAGGCCGAAAATGCGACGGTAGAACATGATAAAGGAGTACTTGATGATCGTAACGCTCCAGGCGTAGATGAACACGTAGGCAAACGTAATCTGTGGATTCCCTCAGCTGAGGAGGTACAATTGACCGGCCGAAACAGCCCACTTACTACGGTGATCTTCTCCATGTAGTAGGGGCTCAGTGTCCATATGTGCTTCCCGAGGCCGTAGAAGCCACCTGTGGGACAAGGCTGTCAGCTAAACGTTTCCATGTCTCGCAAGTCTCAAAGCAGTGCCGCTCGCTTGAGGTCCAGTTGGCGAGACTTCATTCCCTCTGCGCCAAAAACCATTGCTCCGCACGGTGAAGGGGCCAGAGTCACTTTTACATCCTTCAGCGAGAGGCTTGTAGCAGAAGCCGAAGGACATGCAGAGTTGATGGTGAATAGGGGCATTTCAGAGCAAAGGGTGCGTACCGGCAATACAACAAGCCAAGTTCCCCGCACAAAGCACCTGCCTCGAGAGATTAGCGCTTCCGAACATATCCGCCGCCAAAGGAAAGACGATGTCCTCACCCAGCCCATGCCCATGAGGTAGTCATCCCAGTCCAAGCCCACGCGTTGGAAGCGCAAGCGCGCGACTAAGCGCAAGCCCATTGCAAAAGTCGCCAGGACGAACAACGCGATGCCGATGGCATTGTTGGTGGCGGTACGGGATTCGGCGAGATCGAGGTCTGGGGGAGGTTCGCCGATAAGGGCGTTGGTCCACACCATGGCTGTGCAGCAGACGGTAAGGGGGAGCCGGTGCGAGGTGTTGGATGGGCGGCCAGGACCGAAGCCATGCGCGTGCGACCAGTGAAGTTCTCACGCTCGCTTTTACTCCGTGGAGCTTGCTAGAGGTGCATCCAAAAGGCCTCTCGGGGGGAAGACGCGTGTGCCACTGAAGGGAACAGGACCAACGGCGAATGATAAACAGGCTCGCGCCGAGCCGTCAACGGTCAAGTTCATTATTGCAACGCTTGCGTCCTTCGGGGTCGTAAGGCAAACCGCACCGGGGATAGAGGCCACGGTGAACTGGGGACGGGCTAGGAGGCTAGGGCAGGTCTCGGATTTTGGGCCATCCCGGGCGCTCAGCAGCGAGGGCACTCCACACTGTAGATCGAGACGATGCGATCGGAGTGATTTCCGGCGGATTCGGATGGGGAAAACGCTGGTGTCAGTGCGACGTCGATTCAATGCTCGCCCGACGTCTTTTGTCATGCAGCGACAAGGCGACGACGGGCGGGGCGCAAGAAGAACCGAAGCTGATTTGGGAAGTGATGCTCCAGTCCAGCAGCGCCTCTAATTTTGCACCCCGCGGCCGGCCCGATCCCTCCAACGGTGCGCGCCCGCGGCCGCTCAGGGAGCTCCCCCGCTTTGCGGAGCTGCCAGCTCGCGTAGGCCGTCATAAAGCGAGGATTTGCTCATGGTGACCCGCTCTCCTGGGCCTGCCGTCCTCCACTCCCCACCTCCCTCCTTGCCCGGCATCCCAGCCGGTTCCTGCGATCCTGCGACGTTCTTCCGACCGGCTTGGTGGCACCCTGCCCGCCGCATCCCAGCTACCATGGCGCCGTCCTCAGTTGCCGCCCCCAACATCAAGCTGAAGGCTGCCGCCGTCCACGCCGCCCCGGTCTTCATGGACAAGAAGGCCACTGCCGCCAAAGTCGTGCGCATTGTCGAGGATGCCGGCCGGGAGGCCATCAAGCTCCTGGCGTTCCCCGAGACCTTCATCCCAGGCTACCCTGTACGTCACACAGGTCTCTGAAGACCAGTCCGTTTCCGGGACCAACATGCTGCGTTAATCGGAGCCAGGCTGATGGCTGACCGCTGTCCGTGCCCTGAACAACAGTATTTCAGCGAGGCCTACGCCCCTCTCCAGCAAGTGGGCGCCCTGGCCAGGTACGCCGAGGAGAGCGTTGTGTGTGACGAAAGCGATGAGTGCGTCCGCAGCATCCAAGCCGCGTGCCGCTCCGCCGGTGTGGCCGTCAGCCTGGGCGTCTCGGAGCGCATGCCCGATGGGTACTCCCTGTTCAACTCCCAGCTCATCATCGACGAGGACGGCTCCATCCTGGGCGTCCACCGTAAGATCCAGCCCACGTACTGCGAACGCTTTGTCTGGGCCCAGGGCAGTGGTTGGAGCCTCCGAACGTGGAAGCCGAAGCTTGGCTACAACCTCGGCGGCCTCTGCTGCTGGGAGAACACCTTCAACGGCGCTCGTCAAGCCCTCATCCACCAGAATGAGCATGTCCATGTCGGCGCCTGGCCGGCACTGTCGACCATGCAGGGTTTCGAGCCTGTTGCCGATGCCCAGATTGAGGCTTTGATGAAGACGCACGCGCTGACCGCCCAGGTCTTCGTCCTGGTGGCGGCAAACTATATTGACCATGTCTGCCTGGAGTGGATGGAGAAGAATATCGGGAAGCAAGATTTCATCAAGCCCGGCGGGGGCTGGACCGCCATCATCCACCCCTTCTGCTCGTTCTTGGCTGGTCCGCACACCGGCTCCGAGGAAAAGCTTGTGACGGCCGAGCTGGATTTCAGCGACTTGGGTCCGGTCAAGGTCTGGATCGACGGCAATGGCCACTACAAGCGTCCTGAGATTATCGACTTCAGGTTCGACACGAGGCCCTTGTGGGCCAATGAGGGCGTTGTACCCAGATTCCCCGAGTCTCAGATACAGCGTCCCACGGAGCCGAAGAAAGACGAAAGCGAACGGCGCACCTGAACTCTCGTCATTGAATGCTGTGCAGGATCTGCCCACTTGCCTGTTAGTTAATGCCTATACCGATATCAGTCTACGTTTGAGTAGCGCTTCTGCGATCCGTTTGAGAGTGAAACATGGTTGAGGGGCAATAGAAAGAGCGACATATGCAGTTCCCCATAGTGAATCAACTCGCGCCGGACAAATGGCAGGTCCACGGATGAAGCTGTGTCTCGGGAGTCACGCCTGTCGAAGTGCCGGATCTCCGAGACCTAGACCTGTTGCTCGGTTTGAGGAAAAAAGCGGTAGATCTTGTGTTGCGGCCGAGGGGCATGCAAAGGGATCCCGACCGTAAAAGTCAAATAACCGTCGGTCGGATAAGAACGAAGATACGGGACCCCAGAAACAACAATTGACCAGGATTGCATGATATCGACTGCATTCGGACCTGCGGGTCAAGCACTGACGATATCGGGTACGTAGTAGTTGTGTTGGTGCCTGACAAGCAGAGTTTCTGGCCAATACAGCCGATTCCCCGGGTATGGCACGCTTGTGCTGCGCGCCGTTAGCTGGGGTGACTGATAAGGAATGAAAACTCGCGTGATCTTTCCAGTATTTTCGAGTTTGAATGGAAGAAAAGGCGAAGCGATACGGAGGACATTATCCTTTCACGAAGATCGGTCCTCGACCGCGTTGTCGTTTTCCGGCTGGAGTGGCCAAAACCACGCCGCGCGTCGCGGAAGCACAAGTAACATTTGGGGACATCCAAGCGCACGGCAGCGGTTAGACCACACGCTTCGTGGATGAACCGCGCGGTTTAGAGATGGAAGATCGTCGAGATGTTCGGCAACGAGCGATGCAGATGACTGGAGGAGGATGGTGGTGAGGCAGGCGCCGGCCGCTCGGCGGGTTTTGATGACGCACTTAGCCAGTTAGCCTCGCCTCTGCTTTCCCTTGGTGCTGGCGACACCGGGTCCGAAGTGCAGCAGGATCATTTGACTTTCCCGGGACCCTTTCCACGGTAAGAAAGGGACGGCTGTCAGCAAATGAGAAGTTGGCCCCGAGGGATGCAAACAAGGTTGCACGACATCATCTTTGATGTGACGTCCTCTGCAGCCTACGGATGGTAACATTGCGAGGGGTGTGAGCAGCCGTCCGGATAGCTTTTCGCGTACGTTCTGAATAACTCCGGCATCTTGGCGAATGTTTCAATCCCTGACCGCCGATCTTCATCGACGTTGCTGTGCGCCTACAGGCTTTCTTCAGGCTCGATACAGCATCAAGCGCTCCAGAGTTACCATGTACATGCTGGGAATCAATACATACATGCCGCAATCTTGCAGCGTGCAATCATTCATATTTATACTCTATATGCAGTCCGTGACGCCTCGTACCAATGCTTTTTCTGTACATGGACAATTCTCCCCAAAAACATTCTACGCAGCAATGAAGTCCTCAATGTGCTTCGCGAACTGCGCCGGATCCTGAACAGGCGCAAAGTGGCTGACACCGGTCATCATGACGAGCTTGCTGCCGGTGATGACCGAGTTCAGGTGCTCCGGCACGGCGAGGTTGACGGCCTCGTCGTGGTCGGCGCCGGAGATGGTGACCTTGGAGCCGTCGATCTTGGCGAGGTCGGCGTCGGTCCAGGTAGGGAGCGTGGCCTCGAGAGTGCCGACCTTGGTGGCGAAGTCGGTGAAGTCGGCCGAGGGCTGCAGCTCTGCGTACTCGGTGGCGCAGCGCGTCACGAACGTGTTGTAGATGGCCGTGTCGGTGAAGGTGGTGTTAGTGTCGGAGAATGATTGGAAGCCGGCGAAGACGAAGGCCTTGGAGATGGTCGGCGCGATGGTGCTGTCCAACAGGCCGGCCAGCGTCGTTGCGGCGCCGTCGGACCAGCCCACCCAAAGGGCCTCGTTGACGCCCTCGGCCTTCAACAGGTCGTACGTGTCCTTGGCGAACATCTCGAAGGTAAACACATCGTTGGCGCCGTAAGTGCTCCTGCCGTGGCCACGGCGGTCGACGGCAATGACGTAGTGGCTCTTCGAGAGCGAGGTGATCACATCGCCAAAGTACGCCGAGTATCCGAGACCGCCGTGGATGAAAACGATGGGGCTGCCGCCTGCCGCCTCGTTGTACTTCTGGAACCACAGATCAACGCTGTTGATAGCAGCCTTCGTGGTGCTGATAGGAGACGGGAGGTTGGGGGTCGCGGGAAGCGTCTCCCACGCATTGCTTTGCCTGACGGCCAGAGGAGAGGACTGGACGAGGCCAGAGAGGGCGAGAAGAGGGAGCAGAAGAGCCTTGGCTGCCATTGTGACTACATGTAGACAAATAAGGGACAGAGAAAAGCTAAGATTGGGTTTCCTGCAGTGAAAGAAAGACTTAGGGTTTGAGTGTAATGGCGATCTTCTTCGGCGGGTGCCTGAGTGCCTTTTAAGTAGACCTACCGGCGGGCCGTGTTCTGGAAGCCTTCGGCAGAGCTTGTCAGTGACCAAGAATAGGACACAAGCGTAAAACCACCAAGAAACGCTGTAGCTGCTGGTTTAATCTCGCACGGTGTTCGTACGGTCGTATTGCATGGCAACGGCGCGGCCGCGCGACAGTGGCTTCCGCCGGCATTCGTTGCTGGCCCTACAAGGCTGCGGTGGATCACCCGGCGGGAAGACGTCGTTCATGCGGGGTGGCTGCGGGCGCACAGGTCCTGGAAGAGGTCGTCTCGCACGAGGACGCGGCCGTTTCGACGAAACTGTTGGTGATGTTCGAGCAAAGGGAAGAAAGGGAACGGGCTGCAGGAGTCGAGATTCGCGGCTAGCGGCACGTCTGACTAGGGAACCGCAGCGCGCTGACTCTCGCTCTAATGCCATCGCGTTTCCAAACGAGCAGCAGCCTGAAGCGTCCAGCCCTCGCTCTTCATGCCATGCATTGCCACTCCCGCCGCCCTCCAGCCAAACTCAATTAAAGAGCCGCATCAAGCCACCATTGCCCAGCACCTAAATTTATCCCCTCGCCCCCCGCACCCATGAACCCGCCCTCACAGTCCCCACCTCACCTCCCCGCCACCGCCCTCTCCCTCAGCGCCCTCACCGCCAAGCCAAAGTCGGGCACGTCGTCCGCCCGCCTCGCCGGGCCGCCCCATCTGACGACGCCGGCCCCGTCCACCGCGAACGAGCCCGCCGTCTGCCAGCGGCTGCCGCTCTCGGTCGGGCGGTTCCAGATGCCCTCGTCGGCGCCGAGCCGGTAGACGCTGTACATGCTCCACGGGCTGAGGACGTGCCACAGCGACGACGTGCCCAGCCCCCACCGCGCGAACAGCTCGCGCTCCGGGTCGGCCAGCAGCGCGACCCCGCCCGTGCCGCCGCCCACCGCCGCCAGCCAGCGGTCCGTCGCCCCTCGGTCGCTGTGCGACACGGCCGCGAAGCGGATGTCCGGGTTGCGCGACGCCGCTTCGCGGAGGTTGCGGAACGTCTTCTCGGCGACTGTGGCGGGCGGGGGCTGTCAGCGCGTTCCGGTGCTGTGTGGGCGTTGGGGGGGGGGGGGGGGATGCGGGCGTACGAACATGGGCATCCGCAGTGTCGGAGGAAGGTTACGACAACGGGCTTGCCATCTGCGCCAGGGACGGTCAATCGATCCGACGAAGGAGCCTTGGAGCCGAGAGCGGGCACTTTGTTTGTTGTCTTGGCTTCTGGAGAGAGCCAGGACGTCAGTTCTTGCTGGAAAGTCATACTGGATGAGTTTTGCTTAGTGGAGTGTCATACGATGTGCAATCGGAGGAGACACTGAGAGACAAACTGATGTGGGGAACTTTGGGCCGGCCGGTGACGATGACGTCGGCCAAACTCCACCATTTGCGGAAACTTGCTGTATTGGGTTAGCCGTCGCCGGCATGGCCCTTCGTTGCACACGTCATGCATTCACGGTGTGATCAACTGTGAGTTCATGTTGCAAGTGCACCGGTGTTGCCATTATAAATTGTATACTGCATCGTTGTGCAGTAGCGGGGCCGAAACTCTCAATCCCCGCTATTCCATTGAGCAACTCGAACAAGAAGCCAATCTGAGCATGATTGGGTATAGCCCCGACTGCAAGGGGTTCCTTCAAGACCATGGTCTTTGGTTTGCATGCTTTGTACGTGTGGTGATACAGAAAGCAATGGCGAGAACTCAGTCTGCTAAACTGCATACCGAGAGAAAAGAACCGAACCGCCGTCTGACAAAGGGCCATTTTTCGGTCGTGGGTATGAGCTGTACGTGCCGAGTGAAAGCAGTGGCAACGAATACAGGATAACTTCGACGCGTCGAGAAGCGGAGATAACGAAGGAGATTTCACCAGCGCAATTGAGCAATTAATGAGGGTGGCAAACGGAGGATGAGAAGCGACACATGAGCAAAACCTCATGGTTGAAGATAAGCTCCTCGTAAAGAATCACACAGCCCGGGGACATCCGATGGAATCGACGTGTCTGAGCGAATCGCCAAGTTGGTGGGGAGAGATCAGTCAATCTTAGCTGAAGCCAGTTTCGATGCCGGATTCGTGAGCACATTGGACAGCCGCAGGTTGCCACGTTTGTACTTGCTGTGCTTGCGCAGCCGCTTGCGGGCGACCATGACTGGGACCGAGGACTTTGTGACCAGATAGTTGCTGAAGGAACCGAGGAGGACACTGTAAGGTCACAGTGTCAGCAAGAATTTTCATCGGTGGGTCAAGGAGAGGGGCTTGTTTTTGTACGGATTGGCGAGGGGGATGATATTGAGTCTGTCTTCTCTTATAAATATTGAGAAATAAGAGGAATATGAAACTTACCCTTTGAGCGCGCTACGGCCCCTCGATCCAAGAATGACGAGTGTTGGATCCAAAAAGTCAATCTGCAGCGTAGAGTTAACGGAATGCGCCTCGGCCTTACATGTAGGGTATCTTACCATTTCTGTGATCATATGCTTCGGACTCTTGCAGTGGAACACCTCAATGACGGCCCGGACTTGTAGCTTCGTCTTCCGTAGTAGGGAGACGATACGATCGCTCACTTCCATCGTTGCATGCCAGCGCTCGCGCTCTGCCTTGTCCATACTTGACAGGTCTGGCTCTTGGTCGGTCGAATCCGTCGGGCGGAAGCTTTGGTGCAAAGGCGATGGGCCCAAGCTGCGGGTTCTGGATTTTGAACGCCCGTCATCGACCAGCTGCTGATTGTTCGAGAGCGTCTTCATGAGGTTGGCGGTGTCGCGCATCATCTGAGCACCTTCGCCGATGCCAACCGCCCCAGACTCACCCCCCGTACCGACTTCCTCGTCTACAGCATACACAGCAAGAAGCGTGTCGCCATCACGCAGTACAGTTCCAATAGTCCATTCAAGCGCGTAAGCTGCTTCCTCACTGAGGTCGGTCGCAACAAGGTACATGCGCTGGCGACGCAAGCCTCTCTCCGCTTCTTGCTGCATTTCTGCATAGTCTCCGCGAAGAACTTGGCGAATGCACCGATGGGCCGCTGGGGTCGAATGTATCGGTGACATGGTCAGGGCCATTCGCTGGGCGCGCTTGATCTCTGAGATGTCCTGCTCTGTATCAGAGGTCATTGGCGTCGACATTCCAGAACCGCCCGCGTCAAAGTTGGTGGTCGGATGGACGCCTTTCTTCTTCTGTGACATCTTCTCGCCATTCGGCCCCGTGACTGTGACCGTGGGCTCCAACAGAGAGCGCACTTTGTAGTCGCTCGCGTTTCGCTTTCCTACACAGTAATCAGCAACGGCTCGGTACAAAAAATGGGCTGACTTACGTTCATCCTCCGCGGCTGCAAGCAGACTCTTCGGCAACTTGTCCTTGATTTCCGTGTTACCGGAGTTCCTTCGGCGTCGCCTGCCTCTACTGTCTTCATCTCCTGAACCATCCGAATCGTCGTCTTCGTCGGAACTCTCGATCGCGTCGTCATCGGCATCTGCAAAATAATCCTTTTCCAACCGCACGCCGCCTCCTGGCGAGATGGACTCGCCTTTGGTGGGGTCTGATCCTTTCCTAGAAGCCAAGGAAGCCAGGCTGCCACCAGAGCGAAGAAGGGCCGCGTCAGATAATCTGCGATATGCGCTGTTCATGTCGATTGATTTTCCGGAGTCCGTAACATACTTGTTCGGGTCTGACATGAAGTTGATATTGCGGTTCAGATGTCCTCCAGGGGAGTCGGAGCGCCTCGAAGAAGGTGACTTGGACTTGTTGTTTCCCAATATTCCTGTCGTGGAGTTACGTCGGCCAAGGTCCTTATTTCCACGGTCCCCAAACACAGTTGCCATAGCGCGCTTACCTTTCTTCTTCCCCTTCCCGCCCTGTGTCACTCGCTTGGGCACGCGCGAGTCGATGGATGGCATCATTTCGAACTGGTATGCGCTCTCGGGGTCTCGGCTTCCACCAGCCAGCGGGCTGCGGGCTCTTCTGGCCGAGGGCGGCGGCGAAGTCGTGCTGCGGGTTTTGGCCCACTCCTTCAGCTCCTCCTCCCGCTTCTTGCGCTTCTCAGCCTTCTCCTGGTCTGAGGGGAGCAGAAACTTGGCAGTGTGCTTGTCTCCAATGTCCAGCATGCTGCGCACGGGAGACTGCGGGCCACCAGGGCTGCTTGCGCGCGAATTCGCCGCGCGCCCTCGGTTGATGCCCTCCAGAATGTCCATCACGGCCCGACGCTCCTCGTCGAGCGCGGATTCGAGCGACATGGCGGCGGTGTTTGCGGCGGGTGGTATGCGGTCGGGCGCGGGTTCGTAGGGCTGCGGGCGCGGTCGCGGGATCGGTGCGGCGGGACGTCGCGGTGGCGAGGATGTCGGGGTGGGTGGAGGAGAGTTGGGTCGGCGGGGCGGTTGGATTGGAGGTTTCAGACAGCCTCAAGATGGCCGCAGGGATGTGAGCTCTGGCCGCAAGAGGACGACAAATGGAGCCGTGCTCGCCAACCGGCCAGAGTCGCAGCAGAGAGACCGCGGGTAGGACCGAATGTGGAGAAAAACTGGGCCACTGGCAACCTAATCGTCGGAGGAGAGGACCAGGCGAGTGCTGGAGCAGGGCTGCGGTCTGACAATCGTTGTGGGCGCGCACGAGGGGCGCACGGCGATCGTATCCGGAAGTGCTAGCGGCTGGCGAGAGCGCAGCGCGACGGCTGGGTGTTAGCTGCTGTCGGCGAACAGCAGGCAGTGGCAGGGCTGGACGATGGCCAACATGGAGAGGGAGCGAGCGGGAGAGCAGTTGGAGCACGGGAGGGCGGCGTGGAGACAACGAGGCGTCGCTCTTAGCTCTCTGGAGGGGTTTGGGGGCAGTGATGGCCGCGCCTTGGCGGCAACCTGCCGGGCAGGCTGCGGCCACTGGCTCTGGCTGCACGCGACTTCGCAGCAAACGGTCACCGGTGCCGCCCGACCTGGCTCAGCAGCGTGCTCGCCGTCCCAGGGCCCGCGGCGCAGCCCTTCCACGCGTCGCCGCCGCACGGCATTCTGCGCGGGCGACACACGCAGCTTGGCGCCCAGCCTCCGCGAAACCGCCCGCATGCTTCGTTGTGCCTCAGGCCCTCACTGGCTCGCTTTCTCCCATCACATGCTGCTGGGCAGCCAGCCTGGCGCGACAGACTTCCGACTTCCTGCCGTGTTCCCGTCCGCCGTCCGCGAGATGGGCACAGATGACCTTTGCGCACTCGTTCTCCACCGTCCGTCGCGTGAGGCCTCGAGCCATTGACGAATCAGACGCGCCGGCCGTGACGGCCCTGCAGCGGAAATGGACCACAGCGCCGGTTCCTGTATTGCCGTCCTGCCCGCGGTGCGCCTCCGGCAAGCACAGCTGAGCGGTGAGTTGAGGCACTAGGAGTACCTCGGACGCAAAGGGGATCCGCACCAGCCGGCCGCCGCAGCACCGTGGCACCCATCTACCTCTCACAGCCAGCCAAACGATGAATCCTTGATCGCAACAAGCTCACCCACGAGCAGTTGAAGCATTAATCCGGACGGGTCTGGTAGTTTCTTCACTGCACATTTGCCTCGGGACGAATAGGCGCGTGTTGCAATGCCTTCCGAGCCGGCCTCGTAGCAAGACTGCTCCCTTCGATGTTCTGCTCCAGCAACCGCACTTCCGCCGGTCGGAACGCTACAGCAACTCGAGCATGGCGTGCTCGTCAGGCCTGAGGTGGCAGGGCACATGACTTCCTCCCACTTCTGATCCCCTCGGGGCCCCGACATGCTCCCCGCACCCGCATCCCGTTCAAGCCACCTCCGTAATTCCTCGGGGAAACCCCGGGATCTGGAGTGGCTGGGGCCCTGGGCCTTGTTTCTGGTGTCTTCCCGCTTCATTTCTCGCAATCATGCCTTATATAGTGAGTTCGGATATCCCGAACTCCTCTCCAGACGAAAACGAAGGTTCAGGTTGGCGCTCGGCATCGTCCCGCCTGCTTACGACTCAGTGCCCTGGAACTCGCCGCTGGCAGTTGCTTTTCATTTGTCCTCGGCATTTTTTGTCGCGAGACCGGCTTTCACTTCCCCACAGTTCCTCACCCCGCGTTAGCGCGATCTGTGCATGGAGCCGCGTTCTCTGCACGATGTAACTGCCCGCTTCTTCTTGACTCAACAAGGTAACAAGTGCCGTTCTCATGGCGTATTCACACACGAAGAACGCCACTTCCGAGGATTTTAGCCTGTCATAGAATCTCAAGAGCGGTATATATATTCCGCGGACCGCCGGTGTCCAAACGTCTTGCGCGAACTTCCTTTCGGCAGGTACGGCTTCTGTTTCCAATCATGCCATTCCTCTTGTTGCTGAGCTGCAGCGCCGTTGCGTTGGCACAGCAGGTCTACGTATCTGCAGACGGACCGACCCCAAGGCCGCAGTGCTCAGCAAGCCAAACGTATACCGCTGAATACGCCACCCCTGCTTACGCCTTCAGCAATTTTTCTTTTACACAGACGGAGACAGTCCGTGTTGCTACTTCAGTCAAAGCCGCACCCATTACAACCTACGCTCCGCCGTATGAGTCGCTGAGCCACCTTGTTCCCAATTTGACTACCACGACATGGGGCAACTGGGACCCCAATGCCACCGCAACAGCTACAGATTCAGCCAATCCTTACGGACAATCTGCGTGGTCCGCACTTTGGGAGCATGCCAGCCTGGAAAACTTTACCTTCCGAGGCCTGTACTCTACCACCGTGTCCCCGACTGCGGTCCCAACCAGCGAGCTTGTCCTTCCACCCCCGGAGTGCTTTTCTCCGCAAGATTGCTATTCGTACCCGGAAGATTTTATGTTTGGGGTCGCCGGTTCCGCCTCTCAGATCGAAGGGGCAATCGCAGATGAAGGAAGAGCTCCGACCCTGATGGAGATCTTGATCAAGACCCAGGGCTCGTCATCAGCCGGAAGTCCCACCGATTATGTCACGAACGAGAACTACTACCTCTACAAGCAGGATATCGAACGTCTCGCTGCCATGGGAGTCAAGTACTACTCTTTCTCCATTCCATGGACTCGTATTCTGCCATTCGTCCTGGAAGGCACACCAGTCAACAAGCAAGGTCTCGACCACTACGAAGATCTCATCAACTTCGTGCTTGAGAAGGGCATGGTACCAACAGTCACCCTTATCCATTTCGACACGCCTCTCCAATTCTATGGAAGTGACCTCAGCACCGCCGCAGAGCCTCCTCTCATTGGATACGTCAACGGAGGCTATCAAAACGAGACTTTCGAGGATGCCTTCGTGCACTACGGCAAGGTCGTCATGACCCATTTCGCGGACCGCGTACCTGTCTGGTTCACGTTTAATGAGCCATTGTTGTACAGCGCGAACGGAAAGAGCATAAACACGGTCGTGAAGTCCCACGCTCGGCTCTACCATTTCTACCATGAAGAGATCAATGGCACTGGGAAGGTTGGAATCAAGTTCAACGACAATTTTGGCGTGCCTCAAGACCCTCAGAATCCATCTGATGTCGAGGCGGCGAACCACTTCAACGAGTTCCAGCTTGCGACTTTCTCCAATCCCATTTTCCTTGGAAAAGATTACCCGGAAGCATTTAAGATGACGATTCCGGACTATGTGCCGCTCTTAGAGGAGGATCTTGAGTATGTTGGAGGCACATCAGGTACGACCGAGGAAGCTCTGCATCCAATTGTGGCGTTGGATAACAGGGTTTGCTGACTATTACCCATAGATTTCCTCGGAATCGATCCTTACACAGCGACTGTCGTCACTCCTGCACCTAACGGCATCGCCGATTGTGCGTCCAACACTTCGGATCCGCTATTCCCCTATTGCGTCGAGCAATCGACTCTGACAACCACGGGCTGGAACATCGGCTACCGCTCCCAGAGCTACGTGTACATTACGCCCAAGTACCTGCGCAGCTACCTCTCCTACCTGTGGAACACTTTCCGCCACCCTGTCATGATCACTGAATTCGGCTTCCCTGTCTTCGGCGAGGCGGAGAAGGAGAGCCTATCTGACCAGCTGTACGACACGCCGCGCAGCAACTACTACCTCTCGTTCATGAGCGAGGTGCTCAAGGCTATCTGGGAAGACAACGTCCACGTTCTCGGGGCGTTCGCGTGGAGCTTCGCAGACAACTGGGAGTTTGGTGATTATGACGCGCATTTTGGTATTCAGACGGTCAACCGCACGACGCAAGAGAGAAATTACAAGAAGAGCTTCTTCGACCTGGTGGATTTCGTGGCGGCGAGGATGACTTCGTGAGTGAGCTGGCCGATCGGGTGGATTGACAGTGTAGGCGCAAGCGTAATCAGCAATGAAGATGGGTCTGCATGAGAATGTGAGCTCCCTGGCATCTCAGGGAGATGTGCGCGAACCACATCAATGGATGCCGGTCCTGTTGAGATTGGTGCGCAAGTGAGGCTTCCGTCTCGGCGTGACTGGCGGCAGTGGGTGCGGACCGCCGTGCCACATGGCGTCGCTGGCAACACTGCCCAACAGCTGCTGCTTCTGCGCCGGCGTGCCTTCCATGTTCACCATCAGCCGTGGGCGCCAGCCGAGAGGAGCCTAGCCCCGCCAGCAGGCAGCCGACGGCACATAAAAGCCCGCCTCCTCGCCATGACCCTCTCCTCTCCTTCCTTCTTCTTCACCGGCGATGATGGATAAAATGCACACAAGGAACGCGAGACGGTTTAAGCCTAGTGCACGTAACCTCAATGCGCGCTTACGAACAGTTACTTCTGAGTCGGCTGGCTTGCATTGCTTCATGCCTTGCATGCCAGACTTTACCTCCCATCCTCACTCCCCTTCACTCACTCAGAGCCTCATCCCTGTCCAGCACCATTCCTTAGATAGCGCTTTCCAACCAAAGAGATAATTGATACTCGACCACCAATGACATGTGCATGCGCGTGAAGTGACAGGACTGTCAAAGACAAGAACAAGGCCAAGCCACGGACGCAAGACCTTTCAGTGACTCGTACAAATCAAGCCAACCATTTTCCGCCCACCAGCCCGCAAAGCCGCCAGCGCGCCCGCGATGTGGTCCCACCAAACGGCAACGCATCAAAGTCGCCACGGTGAGAGGCTGCTTCCGTAACCCGGCCCAGACGCGCCGCCCGTCGTCTGCTGCACGCTCTCGTCGCGAAAGTCCCTCGCAGGCTGTAATGAGTTTAAGGCAGGCTATTGGATCCACGAAGGAGGTACAGACCCAACAGCAGTGCTTTTCTCGGCAGCAACTCCCGCAGAAAGGGCCCCTGCTCCGCACTGCAAAACCCAGGGTTTCATGAACTGTGGAGCGGTATCTGAGCGCAGCTCCATGGCGCCAGCGACGGCGCCGGCGCAGCGGCCATCGACACACAAAGCAGTTTGTCGACCCTCCTCACCAGGCAGCAACGCGCCGCCCCTGCAGGACAGGCACCGTAAAGCGGTGAGACATGAGAGACAAATGAAGGCGCATATAGAGCGGACTGTGACGGCGCAACAACGCAAGCACCAAGCGACCAAAGGTCGTCTCAATATCCTCTACTTCTCCGTTCATCCGGGACAACGACCATCCACCGTCTTCTACCCGTCTACTCGTCGAGCACGCCGTCCAACCTACAGCTTCTGCTCGCGCGCAGCACACCTCTTGTACATCTCCCTCGCAAACGCCTCCTCCAACTCATTCACCTTCGGATCCGACGGCGGAACGAGCTGACTCGCATAGACGACCGACAAGCCCGCCGTGCGGTCCACCCGCCAGCTCAGATTCGGCAGCCCGTGCCACACCAGCGTCCCCTTCCTGGTCCAGCCCGGGACGTCGCTGTCCACGAGCAACCCGCCGAGACCCCAGTCGATGCTCGTCTCCTCGTCGTACCCGGCGGCGGGGACGACGCGCTCGCCGGCAGGCGCCTTCATGATCTTGTCCAGCGAGGCGCGGGCGCCGGCGGTCAGCTGCGGGCTGAAGAACTGGTCGAGCGAGGCGCGCTTGAGCAGCCGCTCGTCGTCGTCGCTGGTCAGGATGCCGCGGACGAGGCGGAGCAGGTCGGGCGCGGTGCCGAAGACGCCCTGGCCGCCCAGGTCGTCGATCACGTCCTCGAACAGGAAGGGCGACCGCATGTGCTGGACCTTGGCTCCCGGCTCGCGGCGCCCGTTCAGGTCCGTCAGGCGCGCGGCGAGGTCGGGCCGCGACGAGAGGTGGAAGGTGAGGTCTTTGATGCCGAGCGGGCCCCACAGGTGCTGCTCCATGTAGGCCTGGAGCCTGGTGTTGCTGACGCGCTCGACCATCCGTCCGGCCCAGTCGATCCCGGCGCCGTACATCCATTGCGTGCCCGGCTCGAAGAGGAGGGGATAGGTGAAGCGCTGCTCGAGGGTGGAGCCGCCGGGCTTTTGGCCAGCGCTCTTGCGCCAGGCCATAAGGACCGGACTCATCTCGTCGTAGCCGATTCCGGACGAGTGCGTGAGAAGGAGTCTGCCTTGATGGTGAGTAGGCGTGTGGATGGTCTTTTACGGTGACTGTTTTGTCTCTGCGCTCTGGCTGCATCTGAGCATACTCGGGTGGTCCAAGCATTCGTCTGGACCAGGTCTGCATAGTACATACATGCTGCACTTTATGTCCAGACCAGTGCACGGAAGTCCTCCCTCGGCATGAACAGTTTAAGGCTAGGCTCATACTGACCTTAGTGTAATTGGCGTCGTGTTCTTCCTCAGCCTCGGCTTGCTCGAATTGTTGTTCAAGTGATGCCATCGTGTACGCCGACCTTGGAGCTGGGGGCAGGCGAGGAATTGAGTGTGGTAGACAACATCTGGGCTTGCGGAGGAGCGAGGTGGTAGAAGTACGAGCGGCAGCCTGGCCGGGCAGACGCGACCCGCGCAGCCTCGGTCCACAGCCGCAGGGATATCTGGCGCCACCCTAAGCACCCCCTGCCGCGGCTCCTCTTGTTCGTCAGCTAAGCCGGACTACTCAAACCTGTCGATTGCCATCAGCGCCGTCTTATCTGTCGGCAGTGCGGTCAGAATCCTTCAAGCAAACCCCGAGAGTGGAAGTGCCCCCGCCGGCTACGATGATGCTGACCACGTCGCATCACCGTAGGTGCCGTAAGCAGGCAACACCGACTCGTCCGTCGTGCGACATTGCAGCACTTTCAAAAGAACAGCTTGCAGTCTTTCCCGCAATTTTGACGACGAACCAATAAGGCCAGATCACCATCGCGTTTCCTGCTGACTGCATTAGGTCTTATTAACGCCCTCGTGTGCGAACGCTTTCCGAGTCAATACAGAGCCACGTTCAAATCCGTTCTCCATGTTGCATAAGTCTTCGCAGCCAGACGGACTGTGCCGCCATTGTCGTTCCTTTCTGCCCATACCTCTGCTTGGCCATCGTGCTTCCCTCCAAGCTTTCTCGCCTCATCTGGTCAGTCCGTGAAGGATTGCAACAAGGACAGACTCTTCGCACACGTGTAGTTGAACCATTCGTCTGGACGCAGATGTAGAGCCAAATGAACATCGAATCTGTCCAGATGAATGCTTGAGAGTAGACGCGTGTTGCAATGCTTTCCGAATCGACCTCGTCTGTCGTGCAGACCTCTCATGCATGACTCGGAATGGCCGCCAATAAAGTCTAATGATCCAGGAACGCCAACGATTGGTTACAATTGGCTCTGACGGGATCCTTGGCATGATGGTCAAGAATAACGTAAAAGGAACACCTTCGACGTTCGACGTTGAAGCAGGCACCCTATCACAATTGATCAGCCCTCGAGCGCAGATCCGGAGCTTGCAGGCAGCAAAGCAAGGAAACAAAAGCTTAGCCTCCCTCTTGTCCTACCGGCCCAGCACGCCAAACCCACCGGCTCGCTGAACCGGAGCCAAAGCCATGACCCTCGCCACAGACGCGCATACCCACAGTGGCGCCAGCCGCATGAGCGCCCCTCCCCAAACAGGCAGCTCTCAGACCCGACACACGAACGCTCCCCCCCCCCCCCCCACCGGCCAGACCTCCGGCCGAACATGCTTAAATATAACTTTAGCGAAACGGGCCGGCGCCAGGGCACCACAAAGCGCACCATCTTCCCGAGTTGCTTGAGGAAAGAGATCCCGGAAGCGGGGGCAATAATGGCGCCATGCACCCCACGATTCGGCAAAGCAGAACTTGAAACAAGACGCCTACCGGCAGGCATGCATGCCTTGCAGAGATACGGGATACGATACGAGGCCTCGCAGACGGGGGCAGCTCCTCTCCGCCCCGCCGTCCGCTCCCCGCCCCGCGCCCAAACTCTGCCCGCCGCATCCACACCTCCCGCGCGCGCAGCAACCACGGCACAGCAGCGTTCCCAGCGCCGGCAGCCCGAACGGCGGGATCAGCGCGCCCGCGGTGGCAGCATGCTCTCAGCCCGCCCGCACGACGTGGTGCGCCGTCCGGACCTCTCTCCGAGTCGCGGTGGCGCGATGCGTAGGTGCTCTGTCTCTTCCGCTGCTCCCTCGCTCTTGCTCCCTCGCGGGCTCTCGGCGGGTCCAGGGCGTGTGAAGCGCCGTGCCGAGCTTCCGTGATTGTTTTCGTTTCGAGTCTGTGCAGCCTCGTCCCACTCGCCCGTCCAGCAAGCGAAACCGGCCGCTCACGTCTGGCAAGCAAGCAAGCGCAGTTTTCTTTCTCGCGCCCAAAGGTCTTGCATTCAGGCGTCACGGCTGTAGCTCACTCCATCGGTGATCCCCGTCCGGCTGGTCCGCACCACGGCGATGGCGCAAACGGCTGCGCGAAACGGAATCGAGGTGGCGGCATCCCGCTGGCCGGCTAAGTCGGCACGTCGTCCGTCGACCGGCTGGAACGGCACGCGCGGCGCAGAAGCGGCGGCGGCGGCAAACCCGTGCATGCGAGATGGTGGGTGGATTAAGCTTAAACAAACTTCCGGCGCCTCGCGAAGAAGCAATGCGTCCGGTGTGGAGCGGGTGGTGGGCGGCCTGCCCGCGAGGTGAGATTCGCGAGCGTTACACAGACCATAACCTTATGCCGACGTCTGGCGGCAGGTACTCGTGATGGTCTGGTGTGGTGGTGTTGATCCTTGGGCGATCGGCTGGCTGCCTGGCTGGCCTTTTTATGCTGCTCCCCGGCCAAGACGACTCCCAGCCCTGACTCAGCATCGACTTGGCGGCCGATCGAGCGCAAAGCTTTCCCAAGAACGCATGCTGGCTCGGCGTGGCAAGTTGCCTGGTCCCTGGAGAGATCGTCTTGTCCACCGTTGACATTCATTTGTATACCGCCCTGGTCATCTTGGCTCTGGACGTCTTCTCTTCGTTCTTGACGGCCCGCTGCCTCCCTCCGTTCGTCTTGAAGAAACCTTTGGAGCTTGAGTCTGCTTGCAGCCGATGGGACGGTGAGCCTTCATCCGGCTATGTTGATTGGACCAGGGTTCAAGCACGCAACGAACCTTCTTCTGCAGCTGCGAATGCCGCAATCAAAAGGATTTCACATATCAGAAAAGCAGGGAGCAAAATTTGTACAAAAGCAGGCAAAGTCCTGTTTTTGGAGACAAGTTTATATTATACAGCGAAGGCCAAAGTCCACTTCCACCTTCCAGGAGATTTGAAACACCTTCCGATCTCCGTGGCTCCCGCTCAAAAATGCTCGATTGGTGACGTTGTCGCAAGAGAGCGCATCTAGCACTCGGGAAGGGGGTCGGAGTAGATGCAGGCATCAGAGACGCCGGAGGAGATCTCCTCGGGCTCGTCGCCAGAGTCGTTGCCCTCGTACTCGGTGCAGATGTCCTCAACGTCGGTGGCGCAGGTGTCGGAGATGGTGGCAGCTGGGTGGCATTGTTAGCATCGAACGCTAGGCTTGTAGATTCAGAGGGGGGTGTCTTACTGTCGCCGTAGTTGGAGTTGATGCCGACGAGCTTGCTGCCGCTGGAGGCAGAGACGTTCTTGACGACGACGGTGCGCTCGCCCATCTCGTCGCAGTTGCCGCACGAGCGGTAGAGCTTGCCGAAATCGACGACGGTGAAGCCGTCGATGGTGACGCTGCCGACACCGTTGTGCTGGATGACCTTGTCCTCAGCACCGGTGGCACCGCCGCCAGTGACGGTAGCGTCACCGTCACCCTTCAGGGAGAGTGCGTCCTCGCAGACGGCCTCCCACCAGACGTTCTCGATGGTGCAGGAGCCCTCGCAGTGGACACCCTCGATCTGGTCGGAACCAATGATGGCGTTCTTGAGGGAGCCACCGTCCTTGATGATGAAGACGGCGTCCGAGTCACCGCCCTCCTCCTGGCCAGTGCAGGAAACACCACGGCCGAAGGTCTGGTAGCCACCGTCGTACTCGCCATCAACCTCCTCGGCGGCGTCGAAAGTGACGGAGCCCTGGGAGTCGGGGATGGGGAAGTCCGCACGGCGGACGAGGTTCTTGCCGAACATCTGGGTCTTGGCCGCAGAGACGACGCCAGAGGCGGCGAGGAGGGGAAGAAGGGTCTTGGTCAACATTTTTGCGGTGGTTGGCTGAGAGTAATGTGAACGATCACAGATCTGTTCGATTCGGGTTTGAAAGAGTGGAAGGTTGCGAAAGAATGAAAGTGCTGTAGAAAGAGGATGCTTGCCTGGAGAAGAAAGCACTTCGAGGCCGGCCGTCTGCCGTCTTTATACAGGCCAGTCCAACACTCCTGGCCCTCATGATACCGGGGAGCTCAACTGTGCCAGGGCCGGGATTACGTGGTCCACCAAAAAAAACGGGCGTCAGTGAGCCTGGAAGAAGAAACGACCATGCCCTACGAGCAGTTCAATCTATTTCGACTTGGCAATGTGGAGGATAGATGAAACTTCACAGCAGCGAGCTCCGACGGGACGACAGAGCAGGAGCAGCAGCAGGACGCGGCTGTGTAGCGCCTCCTCCGCATCGGCTAGTCAGCGCCAGCGCAGGCATTCGATTGTCGAGCAGAGCGGGCGTGAGCTGGGCGAATGAGGCCGAGCAGCTCGCGCGATCTGCAGCACAGTTGCTGGAGACGGCAGTGTTTCCATGCTGCTGAGCTGCTGATGCCGGGCACCATTCCAGCATGGGCCTGGGTGGCGGGCTCCGGCGGTGCCTGGCTGCTGGCCCCCCGTCCCCCCCCCCCCCCCCCTCCTGCAGGCTCGCGCTGTATGCGCGGTGGCAGGCGTCACACAGACTGCGGAGAATCTGAAGGCGTCCGGGCGCCCATTGCGCGTCCTCAGGGCGCGACGAGCGGTGGTGGAAATTTGTGCCGCGCAGTGGTGGCGCCGCTGGTGCTTGAAACCCCGCCAAGCCGCTGTCCCGCCAGCGAACGCCTCCTACGCGTGTGTTTGCTCTCCGCGCCGGCGCTCAGCCGTCCCGCCGCGCACTCCCCTGTTTCAACTGCCGCGGACCACGTCTGCGGAGCGCCAAGAAACACACCCTCCCAGCGAGGGGGGCACGCCTGAGGGGGAGCCACAAAGCGCCGGCCGCCGCGTCGCGAGCCCGGTCCTGTGCTCTCCGGCCGTCGGGGAGCTCGAGGATCCCCAGCCCATATCGCCCGTTTGGGGGCTGCTCAAGCGGCAAAAGTCTTGGGGGTTGCGCAATCTGGCGCCTCGTCCGAACGGTGAGCCTCCGGAGATAACCGTTGACATGCCGACCTCCCCCTCGACAGGTCGGCAGCCGCTCAGGAGAGATCAACACCTCAACATCCTCCTTGAGCCTCGCCAAGTGCGTCCCACGTGCGCCTCTCTCAGGCCTCCCAGCCGGACACCAGTCTTCGACTGTTCGCTTGCTCGATCTGCCAGGCCTCCTGTTGATATGCAACACATTGCTGGCTCGTTCCGACTTGCTGTCTTGGTCCGACCTCACCTTCAATGCTGTTTCCATAATGCCGTTTCATTCGTTGTTTCTATTGCTGTCGTTGTTCCATCGGCGTCTGGAAGCTGCGTCATCCCGCGGTCTCTAGGCCTGGAAGGGTTCTTCCGCCGTCCACCAGCTGTCTCGGGTCGGCAACTTCACCTGCCGTGATTTCGCAGTGAAATGCTGGCGATCGGCATCTCGATTGAGCTTGAGGATGTGCTCGAGAACTCGAAGCGATCCGCGAAGGTCGTTTCCTCTTTCACCAGTGCCTGCTGGTGGTGATCACTTCACACTGCTCCGAGCCCTTTTTGGCATCCAAACGGTAAATCCGAACCCCGATCACCAAGAGATGGAGGTGGGTCCACTCTCCTATCTTGGGTTGCAACGGGCCTTCCCTCGCAGTTTTCCCGAAAGCCCATGGCAGAGCTGTGAGGGACGGATCTCCTTTTTCCATCAATTCCTGGCTGAACCCTCGACCTCGCGAGATTTGAGGACAAATGCGAACACGATCTTCATGTTACGGCACAGCCTTCACAGAACCTGGTTGAATAGGTTAAGAGGAAGAGCAAGCGGGGCGCCGACGCGCCCGCGAGAGAAACCCACCTAGTAGAGTCACGTGACTCCCCAGTTCAATTGTTCAAAGCCTTGGCACTCTAAACTTATGAACCTACTAGTTCAGCAGTTCAACCTCTTGGCGAACTAAACTTACGAACTATAGATTGTATATGGCTCCCTATAGTATATAGCTTCACTCTTTAGCTAGATATTTGACCCTTCGTGGTTAACTGTAACGGTAGGCTCCTTCTACTAAGCTTCGGAGTCGCTTAGCAGGTTGGTGGAAACCGAAGGGTTTACCTTGAAGAGACAAGAGGAGGATGGCGGTGCAAAGAGGGAAGTATCACGTGATAGCGCGGTGCGCAATGAGCTTGTTACCTCCAAATCAATAGGGTTTGAATTGGAACTTTGAGTTGACCACGAAGGGTCAAATGTCTAGCTAAAGGAGTGCGACTATATACTACTAAGAAGCTATAACAATCTACTTGGATAATCGTGGATAGTTGGGATCCCGTATTATCCAGTGTCTTTCTTGGATAATCCATTCTTGGCATTATCCGTATGGGTCCCACGTGACTTCGGCGCTTGGCCTTGTTCCTGGTTTCCGATATTCGTCGGTGTGAAGCGGTCGCTATGTTTACCTGTTCCGCGCCCGCTTACCTTTTGTCTTCTCCGGGATTCCAGCTTCCGTCCCTTCGTCCCTGTAGGTCTTCTTCCCGTAGGGGATTCTGTCTTGCGCCTTGCCCCGTGACTTCGCAGTCCCTTGGGGTCCTGTTTCCCGTGCGGGCTCCTCGCCCTTAGGGTCATAAAGCCCGCTTCCTTGGAGGTTCGTAACATCAACTTCTTCAATAATCAATCTACACCATTGATTAGTAACACGGCCTTCACACATAGTGTTCTGTCACGTGTGTTCGTCACTTCGTTCTCTCACACCCTCCCTTGTACCCACTCAAGGTAAACCCCCACACGGCTTACCACCCTCTTTGGTGTTTGATCCTTAGAGGCAGAGGCCCGCCGTTACACTTCAGAGACAGGATGGTTCGTATCCAGCGTGCCGTCGTAGGATGCGATGTGACAGAGACTGACAAGCGCTGTACAACAAGGCTGTGATGAGCCCGCGATTTGCCCGAAGCACCATCTGCGCGCTTGACGCCGCGCTTGACTTTCCCTGATCGCAGTGGTCCAAGACTTCAAACGGTCCGCAGCGCCGACAACGTCGTACAGCTAAAATTTGCACCTTCGGAGGCCCAGGGTAACTTCCGATGTCTTGAGGTATCAACAAGCGCCGGGAAGTACCACTGATCGAACGACATCGACACTGCCAGCAAACCGACTGTGTACTGCACGCAGAAGACGGTGAGTCACTGCGAATTCTTCCTGGTGGACGAAGAAGTCTTCCAGGCTGATCCGCGGATATCCAAGGTTGAACTATCCGTGCAGACGTACCAAGTATCGCAAAGCTCAGTCAATCTATCAAATGGATTTCCAAATCTCAGAGGACTTACGACTCGTGGTGAACAGTATACAGGCTCATCGGGCTGATCGCTCCTTGCCGCCGACTCGACGCTGTTCTGCTCTCTCAAGACTTACTTTCTTGCTCGTCTTGCCCCTCGTCACCGGCAGGTTGCCCGTAGGATCTTAAACCGGCGTCTGTGCTCTGCATAATTCAAGCTCCAAAGGGATAGCTGAGAGACGCCGAATCCATAGGTGGAGGCTATGGTAGGGATAGGTCTGCAAAGACTGTCGACTACGCCCAGCGACTTCGGATGGATACTCCCGCAGTGAGTCGCGGAAGGAATGGCAGCACAGGAAGAGGTACTCCAGCGACAGAAAGTTTCAAGCCAGCAAGTACCAGCATGGATAATTGTTGAAGAATGCATCCGGATGCGACAGTACTCTGGTTGAATTGCCAACGCTATCCAGATTAGACATGCCCATCGTTTTTGGCAAACGGGCCTTTCCGTAGTGAAGTAGACCTGGTGGTGAAATGATGCGACTATCCGCTTGGGGATCATGACGAAGGCATGTACCGGTTGCGCGTGTGAAAGCGTCAGGCCAGGCGCCGAAAGATGTTAGACGTACCGGCTATCCCGACGATCCCGATGACGTTGACAGACCAGGCACGACATCGGAGGCGTTGAAAGCCGGGAGAGCGAAGATTCCAAATCCCTGAGGTTGCCCGCGTGATGCTCTATAGGCACAACCCGTAGTGTCTCAGCGCAGACGGCTGGCGGATCGGGAACGGAGAGCCCGACAATTAGGCTCGCCGTCAAGTTGCGTTGCGTTCTCCGCAATCCGGATGTTTGGTAATATAATCTCTCCGCCAATAGCCTGCGACGATTGTAAGTTGTCTTATGCGACGGGAGAGAAGCTAAAACAAGCTCCAACCCTTGGTGCGCTGCCGCTGAGCTTACCAATTTCTTATGCCGCTTTGCCCTGAGTGCGAGTCTGCGCAGTAATATCGTCTATTCCGAGGCTGCCAATGCGATCGCAATGCAAGCCTGAGGAAATCCAGTAAACCCCCCCCCCCCGGAATGATTGACCACAGGGTCTCAGGGAAAAGAAATCGCACCAAACAGAAAGGCAGGCGGGATAAAAATTCGTGAACAGGCAAAGTGGTCGTAGCAAATATGCAAAGGATATCTCCACCCATCTAAAGATCTTGCTCTTTCTCCTTCTATCAGGAAATTCGTGAATGCAGCCTGTCGCTGGAGAAGAAAGCCCCGGAAACAATCTTTCCGCGCGCCCCACCAAACCTTCCCAGCGCCATGCCAGCTAGCCAGCTGCTCCTCAAGCCTTCCTATTCCTCTTCCTCCACATCTCCACCCCCCTATCAACCTCATCCCTCGTGACCCCATCCCTGATCAAGCACATCACCACCCCCAGCGTCTCCACATTCCTATTCCGCGCCTCGTCGTCGAAGAACAGCATGTCCTCGTACTCTATCCCGCTCGCCTCGCGTATCTTTGCGAAATGCGTCGTCTTGCTGCCAGGGAAGATCTGCAGGTAATCGAAGAACGAGACGGCCTTCTCGCCGCCGCTCCCGGTCGTCGTCGCGTCGCCGGCATGCGCCGGGACGCGCAGCAGCGACAGCATCTCGCGCCCCAGCTCCGGCGCGTGGGTGCGCGACGCCGCCGCAATCTTGATGCCCTTGTCGCGCGCCTGCGTCGTCCGCCGCAATCCCGTCAGTCCCACCCCGTTCCTCTTCCGGCACCGCGCACAAATACTTGGAGATGTTGACTTACCGCTGCGAGCACGCCCCCGACGTCGCGGTAGAAGCCGTACGGCTCGCCGTACCGATCCTTGACCTTGAGGCCGCCGGCCTCGGCCTTCAGCGGCGGCGTGACGTGCGTGTCGACCCAGAAGGGCCAGAGGGTGTAGTCGAGGTCGAAGACGAGGATTTTGGGGAGGGGGAGACCGTCGGTGAAGGTGCGCGGCCACGGGACGGTCGACGAGGGCACGGCGGCGGTGGGCGTTGTGTTCGAGTAGGAGGTGCTGGTGCTGGAGCGCGGCATCTTGGCGGCGTCGGGGGTGGTGGGAGGACGCGCACGACCGGTGTAGAGAGCGATGAGGACGGCGACGAGGGCCAGGAGTCCTGGGACGCGGAAGAAGGACAGCTTGGGCGGATGGGATCAGTGGAGCGCGAAGTTGTAGGGCTGAGAAGGTAATGGCGGGGTACGTCATTCTCACGCCCCACCCCCGAGATCTGCCCGTACCTGTGTTCGAGGGTTAATTGTGAATTATTGCAACAAAGACATACTCTTCTTCACACACGAGTAGATGAAGCATTCGCCCGGACACAAATTTGCAGGGGAAGAAATGACATTCCCAATACGTGTGGATGCTGCGACTGCCCATGAAGATATCCACGTGTTGCAATACTTTCGAACCGACCTCGTTCCCGGATATCTTCCCTCACATACGTAATGCATCACCAATTACCAAAACTAGAGATGTAGGCCATCCATTTTGTATAGAATTCTGCTTTCAGCCTTATGCGCCAGAGAGGGCGAAGACATCTTGTAAGACCACTCCAAGATCACTGTCCCGTCGCTCGTGCAATACTATGTTGACCACGCCCTTCACCTATTCGGCCATGATGACCGTCCTGGGCAGCGTTGGCGCCTATTGCTTCAGCTCGTACGCTAAGCAGCCCATGCGCTCGAGAATCCACCAGAGCTTGAACGGCTTCGGCTTGCCAACTTCCCCCTTTTCCAGCGTTGAAGTCGTCCTATCGCAAGCGTAGTGAACGACGGCATCCTGCTGCCTGTGCGAGAGGATTTGTTCTCCACCGGCAGCTTGGGCAAGGATGTCCCTCCAGACTTTCTCCGGAATTTCTCCCGGTAGATCCGAATTGCGTTCGTGGCGGTCATCTTCTTTGATGACAGCAGGGATGGTTGTTCTTCGAACTGAAGGCTTACCAGCAGGAGTGGGAAGGCTGGGCCACGCATCTACTTCCAGTGCCGAAGGCCTTGACGTGACACCAGTGATAGCGAAGACTGGCTCACCAGGAAACGATGGAGTAACCCTTGCCCTACATGCATAAAGGTGGGTTTCCATCATCTGAACAATCGGATCGGTCCTGTCGACAATTGGCAAAGGAGAATCTTCCATCTGCTCATGTACAAGCATGACAGCCTTTGCGTATGTGAGCAACTTGACGGCGCAGCGCCAAAGGTCAATGCTATCATAGCCCAAGTCCTCCAGAATGTTTCTTTGGATCTTCTTCCGGTAGTTCTCGACATCGAGAGCGACGGCGTGCTTCTTGCAGGGATCTACGGCGGTATCTGAACGGCGCCTGAATGACGAGGCATTGGAGTTCCTCCTGTAAATGATTATCTCAGATGAAATTCATTGAGCAAATTGGTGTATGGGAGAGTTGAAGCATTCATCCGCACGAGTGCTTCAACTCAGAAGATGTAAAGCTGGCGACGTATCTCGAGAAGGCTTTGGGCACATACCTGAGTCCCGCATTGGCTTGCTTGGCACCGACCATGACGAATGAACCAACGGAATCGGACAATTGAAGCTCCGCCAAATCTTCCTCAATTCCTGTGAATTCCGAGCGCGAATCTTCCGCCTTTCCCAACAGACGGCGTCCCGTTTCCGTAAGGTTGTCATTAGGAAGGTAAACAAGTCCCCAGCAGTGACTTCTCTGGCGGCATTCGTCCAGCTGGGTGGCCTGTGGTCCCGGCCTCAGTGGGCACATGAGTTGCTGAGGATAGTAGTGCTTCTGCAAGACGTATGAGAAGAAGAGCGCTCCGGCATCTGTCATTCCCGTATCATTGAAGATGATGTATGGAACAGCACGAAGACCCTCGCGTCGCTTGAGCACAGTGCCGGCAGACATGGAATCGTGGATCGCGTGCGGATCATCAGTGGGTGATACGATGCTCATGTCGCGAGCGCGGTTGGTGAGCTCAACGAGGTCGCTTGTCGAATTCATTCCAGACTCGTAGCCACTGCCAGTTCTATCGAGTTCTTCGAGCTGTGTAGGGTCAACGGGGGGTTGACGAGCGTAGACTCTCGCGAGGATCTCGAATGCGCGCGGCCCATCGAGATTATTGCGGCTCAGATCGATGCGCCTCAACACACGACAGCTGCAGAAAGCTTTCAAGAAGATCTCCCAGTCGCGAGCCTCGTCATCGGTCTTAACACTAATCCTGTTGTCCGAGAGATCGAGGTCGACAAGCTCGAAGCGGGCGAGCTCCATAACTGGAGCGAGAGCACGAAGCGAGACCGTGGTCAGCTCATTCCCCGTGAGATGGAGCTCCTCGAGCTTATTGGCAGCAACTCCGTCGCGCGACTCCAATGTCTCTTTCAGGCCTTCGATCATAGCCACGCAGCCGTCATCGGTCAACTTTTTGCCGTCGAGCTCGAGCACGAGAGGTGAGATGTTGGGTCTGGGTTCAGCTCTGGCGAAGCAGTGTTTGGTCTGTTTGCGCTGGAGGACGACGAAAGTCAGCTACAGCAACTCCTCGTTGCGCACTGGGCTACGTACCAGATCTTTGGCCACGATACGACCGAGCTTCGGCCCATCCGACTTGCGCTGGAGCATCTTCGAGCTTAGCAGTGGCGGCGTACGGCTGAAAGAGTGAGAAAGACCTACGTTCTTATAGTTGAGCTTCATTGTGCAAGCACTGGGCCAGCGTAGACGACGCTGAAAGAGTTTGACAGGAAGGAGCGCACGGCGTGAGGTGCGGTGCAGGAAAGGTGTCGGGGCACCCCGCTGGTGTTGGCGGTGGAGGGTCGAAGAGGAAGGAAGGACTCGCCGCGGCGAAGAAAAGCCCTTAGGGCAACACAACCAAGTAATCGCGGGAAGATGTGAGTGAACACAGCAGACTCCGCTTAGAATTTCCGCCCTGGCTACGGATTGGCGCATCACCCTCGCCATTCACCGGCCACTGCCAATGACTCCGTAAACTGATGACCATCCTGACCTAGAACTGTGCCGTGCTCTTTGACATTCACCTCCTCCGCATTCTAACCTCCACTTAAAACTGCAGCGTCTCCAATCCTCCCGCGTGGTGTACAGAATATCTCCGCAGGATTTTTTGCCTAACCTGGCGTCTACAACAAGGCCATCAAGCAAGAACGTTAGGTTCCGCTTCCGTCGAGGTAGAATAGCTTAGTCTCGAACTACTTCTTTCGTAAGCTACGAAGTATGAAGATAGAACGCAGCGCCCAGGAACTCACGTTCAACCTCGCCAGCTCACCTGATTCTCTGGCCTACCCTGTGGTGCTCCCGAGGTGCATCTACCCTCTCATGTCTGCAAATTACTCTGGCCGCTGTCGTAATGATCGTTTTCGGTTCCCAGATACCGAGATCCACTTATGAGCATTCCTTTCATTCAGCAGCGATTGAGACCCCTTTCATAGCATCCTTGAGAGACTGCTCTCCTTCATCCCCCGCACCGTTGATGCCAATGGCGGTCTTTGGCCTGCTTTTGTTCAGACCTTCAAGTAGAGTGCAAGCCTTGCAAACTTTTTGGCTTGAGATGTAGCCACATTTGGCGCATTTGCCCATGGTCTGCTTCGGCGTTTTCTTTGACGTTTGATTATTAGTAGGAGTGGCGTTGGCCTGGTTTCTGGGTTTCCTATTCTTCTTCGGTTTAGGCGTGACGGTGTCCAGAGTTATCTCAGTCTCTAGGCCGTTTACTGCGGCGACGGCATTTTGCGCGAGCGCTAATTCCATCCTCGCCATTTCTCCTCCGGTGCTACGGCTTTGGGAGCTCCCACATCCACCTTCGTCCTCATCAGGTAGCGCTTGGGTTGCAGAGGCACATCCTGCGCCTCCACATGCCTTATCGCCGCCTGCGCCAGGGACTAGCCTCGCCATATCTTCTCCGCTTCTGACGACATCAAGGATTGCGCTGGGTCGTACACGCTCGAGGTTTTTGATAAGAGCCCGAGCGCTGCCACGGAAAGCTTCGGGCGAGTATATGCACTCAGTGCTAAAGTAGTCAAGGTTCTTGTGGTGCGCGTAGAGTACGATTTCCTTCTCGTAGGCGTATTTGAGGGGCTTGCTGCGCTTGATTTTGGTATGGTCGATGGTTATCGTGCCATCAGGACCGGGTGGAGGCGGGGCGGCGGAAGGGGTAGAGGTCACGATTGAGGTCGTACGGGAAAGGCGTGGCAGGTCGCCACGAAGCACTGCAACGTATTAGTTGACGCTGAGAAAGCACGGTAGGAATTTTCGAGCAATATGCACTGGAAGGATGGATATTGTACAGAGGTATCTTACAATTCATGAGAACCGTCTCCGCGACATCATCCGCATTGTGACCTGTGACCACATGCTGCACGCCCAGCCGAGCAGCACCTCGGTCTAGCGCCTGCCGCCTGAAAACGCCACAGTATGTGCAGTTTCCTTTCTTCCCAACCTGCTCCACAACCTGATCCATTGTCCAGCCATACAGCTCATCGTATCCCACAATCGTCAGCGGCATATCGTACTGCACGGCATTGCGCTTGACGGTCTCCAGGCTGTCGTCGCGGTAGCCCTTGATGCCCTCATCTATACTCAGCAGTATAAGCTCGACTCCATAGTCGTATCGCTCGTTTAGAGTCTTCAGCACACTGGCGAGGACGGTACTGTCTTTGCCACCAGATGCACCTATCGCAATCTTTTCGCCGCGCTGGAAGAGGTTCGTCGAGGTGATTGTATGGTGGATCTCGGTCTCGAAAATGTCCAGGAAGCAAAGCTTGCACAACTTCTGGTGGTCCTTAGGGCGAAGGATGAGCGCGCGGTTGCGCTGGCACAATGCGCATAGTGAGGGCGGCATCGTGTTTGTGAGGTGTGCGGCTTGAGTCAGCGGAGGAAAAGTAAACTCCGTCTATGACATTATTTCACAAGCTGCGGATTGGCGGGGCGCCAAGATCGGCCATGACTTTGCGCCCCAATAGCCATGTACGCGTGCAATTCGCTATCGAAGGTGACTGCCAGGTCCTGAGCACCGCTCAAGCCTGCGATAGTCTAGCTGCGCTGCGGCTGTTCATGATCACTATAGAAGGACAATCTCCGTCACCTCATCAACATCGATCTTGGAAATGAAGGCTTCGTAGCACCGTTCCGCCTGCCTATTATTCCAAAGTTGTCGGCTACGCCCTACGCGCGGAAACTCCTACATGAACTTCCGTGGCTCCTACCTGCACTATGTCTTGGCTCTGAGCTCTGAGTTCTTGCCCATTCCGAACGAGGAAGCTGCTGGCTGCTCTCAGTCCTCTTGGTTAAATCCCCCTGCGATGTCTCGATGTTTCTTAAACATTGCCTTCTCCGTCAAGCCATATCCCGGCCATCAGTCTTCTACCACAAGCATTCCAGCCACGATTGATTTTACCGGGTGTCTCTTTCATTTCATCGCCTTATCCATTCACCTGGCCATGGAGGACCACAGACCTGATACAGGCCCACCGGCCCAGATCATTCAGCGACCTGAGGAGCCCAACTCTGCACACGGAACAGACCAGCCTGTCACTATTCGAGTTGAGCCGACCCACACGTGTCCTCTGGAGCCACCTATGGCTCCGACTGCACCTGCAAATGGACAGCCTCCCCGCACTCATCCGCCGGGAAAGAAGCATAGCACAACGGAAGCCCCGCCACATCGTCGGAAACCTCTCCTGCCTCTCCAGTTAATCTCTTTGATCCCTGCACTGCTCGGAATCGCACTTATCAGCGGCGTGCTTTCTGGTCTTCCCAGTGCTTACCGGAGAACCTGGCACTTTTTGCGGGTGGACAATAAAGGATATCTTACGCAAAGCGAAAGGTCTGAATGGGTCAAACCCTCTCAGAGTTTCCTTCGCTTCTCGCTCCTCGCGGTCAGTTCCTCGCCTCTTCGCTGTCTCCACCTGCTAACCCAACTGCAGACTCTATGTCTCCTGGTAGCGAGCTTTCTCTGGACTCTTCTCGCAATCCTCACACGATTCGCTACACGTGCCCGCCGAGGCTTCCATCCAGGTGTCCACATTGCCGCGAGCCTTCTCCTATTTGGCGCCCTAGCCTGTGCTTCTGGTGGAGGGCTCAGATGGGCCCTGATAGATTTTGATCTTGGCGACGAGAGAGGAGGAGATTTTTGGTTAAGCAACGTCCGTGACGTACACTACACAGGTCAGCGTGACCCTGGTTCTACTGCGCACGGCGCCCGCCACGCCCCTGGTGCCTGGTACTGGACGGGTGATCCGGACCCCGCATCCACCAAGCACAAATATTGGCTTGCTTGCGCAGGTTTTGGGGTTGGATTGACTCTGGCGTAAGCTATTCTCGTCCTGAGTATATCTTAGCGTGCGTCTACTGATGTAATACAGCACCCTCCACTTCCTGAGGTTTCTTGCGGCGAGCCGAGATCTAAACGTTCGCAATAAACGGCACCGACTGGATCTCAAAAATCTCATATCAGACAAGCATCGCGTTGCACAAGGAACAAGCTCCGGCCACGGCAGGCTTCCCAGCGGGGACGAGGACCCCGAAGGACATGCGACCCCCGCTGGGCATGCCACACACGCGTCTTAGCGAATACCATGGGCTGCGCAAGCAACTACACCGTCCAAGACAAACCCTGAGGAGGTATCCAAGTATCATCACAGGGTGTCAGGTGCAGATGGGGAAGGATGGGGGTGACGGCTAGGATTACGGTCTTTCCTGTTTCTGGAGCTCTCTGTGGCGTTGAAGGGTACTGGAAGATGGTTAACTCCTACTTCCGAACGTGTTATCCCTACAGTCTTATCCACAGCCTAGCAATCGAATTCTTTTCCCGCTGTCGCCTGACGGTTGCCTGTTGTCGTCGCGGGCGTACACGCTGCTGCGGAGGGGCCTCGGCGAGCGGTGTTGATTCGCAGAGGCTCATGCGCTGTCAAGGAGGTGTCGGCGGGCACACGGAGCGTGGGTCGAGTAACTGGGAAGGCGGCGATGGCGGCACAAGCAGAAGATTGGTGGCGGCCGGGTGTGTTGTCGGCGCCTGGGCGGGGGGCGGACGTCAGCGGTGTGAGGGCGCGCGTGTGTGGGCGAGGGCGCGCGCCGGCGCGGGCGAGGCGATCGGCGCCCCGGCCGCTGATCCATCTCCTCGACAACGAGCGGCGCGGGAAGGTAAACACTGGCGCATGGACTCCCCCAGCCCGCACGAGCTTTGCGGAGCTGCCTCTTGCGTGGACCCGCCAGCGAAGACATGTGCACCGTCGACTGTTAACTCCCGCTCCATCCAAAATTCTCCTTCTGCTGCCACCCGTCTCTGGTTCCGCCCTCGCGCCGGCATCCTTCTCCGGTGCCCTCAGTCTCCGAGTAAGCTGCTCTCTGCCTCCACCGCCATCGCGCGTGCCATCGTTCCAGCTCACACTCCCGCTCGAGCAGCACCATGAGCGCTATCGGTGGCCAAAGGCTGGCCGCTGCGCCAGACCGGCCGAGTCACAGGCGCAACAGATCTGCAACCACCATCAAGTCCATCCTGACCGGCCTCAACCACAAGCGCTCGCCCTCTGACGGAACGGCCCTCGCCGTGCCCGCCCCCAAAGACACCGGAAGGCCCAGGAGCTCTCAGGCTGCGATGGCCTCGATGCCCATGCTACCACCCGACCACCCGCACGCCCCGCGCGTTCTGGGCGAGATCCACAACCAGCCCAGCACTCCCACCTCGCCCAGGAAATCGAAGGACGGCCGCGACGGCAAGATGAGAGGCCTGCACAAGAAAACCCTCAGCACGGTTTCACTCAAGTCTCTCGCCAAGGGACAGGACAAAACAAAGGACGATTCGAAGGACGAGCAGAGAAGCGAAGACAAGATGAAGAAGACCAAGTCCTCCACGAGCCTGTCCGCGGTCTTTTCCAAGGCGAAGTCGCCGAAGAAGGGCAGCAGCAGTCCCAGCAAGGACAAGGAAAACACCACGCCCCCCCATTCCGCCACGTCTGAAAATCACACCCCAATTTGGGCCGAGTTCAGTTCTCAGAAACCTGCCGACGACTATCATGAGGTCACCACCACGACATCCATTCCTCTTGCTGTGCAGCGCAACCTTGAGCATGAGATCGCCCTGTACACTCCCGCCGATTACTCACCGTCCAAGCAGCGCAACTTCTTCGACTTCGAGAAGCCCAGTCTGCAGCAGCGCCATCCTTCAGGTGGATCGTCGCGTGGCAATTCCCGCCCGAACTCATGGTACCTACCCAAGAGTACCTCGACTCACTCCTTCGTGGAAACTCTTTCCAAGAAGATGAACGAAGAGAGGAAACAGACACTGGGCGGCAAAGCACAGACGTTCGTGGACAACTGGAAGACGAAGGGCGGGTCGAGGCGGCCCTCTGCAGAAGAGTCCACGCTACATCGTACTCACTCCCAGAGGCGCAAGCCAGAAGAGGAAAAGAAGCAGATGGAGACAGCTCTTACGTCAAAGCGAGGTTCGAGGGTTATGGCAGTGGTCGCAGCCATCAATGGTCGTTCCAAGGGGCCTGAGGCGGAAGTTCCTCTGGATCAGGACAGGATCGATGCCGATTTTGAAGCGGTGCTGGTGAGTCGAACTCTACTTTACTTTTAATCACAGCTAACAACAGGCCAGGACTCCAGGAATATTCCGGAGAACCTACGTTCTAAGATGCGCAGCCTGAACGCCCGCGTCAAGGCTGACTTCATCAGCAAGAACAAAATTGAGGAGCCCAAATCCGCTGTCGAGCCACCGCAGAGGACGTCAATCTGGGGAATGCCGACAGTGGGCCGAAGAACAATTTCTGACCAGAGCAGCGACCGTGTGATTGCTGATGTCGAGGACCCGGCAAAGAGCCCAAGGCCCCGCAGTAAGACCTTCACGTTCAGCAGGGGAGACAAAGGCGAGAAGCAAAAGTCAGACGTGCCGCCACCGGACAGGTCCTCCAAGAGCTTTGATACGCAAAAGTCTGCCTCGTCGAAGTCTCTTTCCGCCGCCACTGGGTCCTCATTTTTCAACCGCGCCCCAAAACCTGCAGTGCCCGAAGAGTTTGTTACGTACCTCAGGAAGGTGCAAAAGCCTGAACTCGTCGAGATTGGTAAGCTGCACAAGCTTAGGCTTCTGCTGAGAAATGAAACGGTTGCTTGGGTCGACGCTTTCATTTGTCAGGGAGGCATGATGGAGATTGTTGGCTTACTTGAGCGTATTATGGAAATCGAGTGGCGGTGAGTGACCCGAACCGAGTTTTGTACCTCACGCATTGTTACTAATTCATCATCTCAGAGAGGAACATGAGGATACCCTCCTACATGAGTCCTTGCTTTGTCTCAAGGGGCTCTGCACCACCAAGATTGCTCTTCAGAAGCTGTGCGATATTGAATCCACGCTCTTCCCTGCCCTTTTGGCCATGTTGTTCGACGAGGAGCACAAAGGACCCAGCGAGTTTACCACTCGCGGCCTCATCATGAGCCTTCTTTGTATTTTGCCCTCTGCCAACTTGTTTTAAGTCCCTGATGTGCTAACACGTCATAGTCGCTCATTTATCTTCTGCCGTTGAAGCCCCAGAAGAGCTTCCCGGTCGTGCTCGCACTATCTTGAGGTATCTTCAAGGTCCGCAAAAACCCGAGGATGCCCGGCCTGTTCCGTTTATCTTAGAGATGCACCGACCGCGCCCGTACCGCATCTGGTCTCAGGAAGTTGTCAACGTGACGAAGGAGGTCTTCTGGATTTTCCTCCACCACCTCAACGTGATCCCGCTCGGGTCTGAGTCATCTGAGAACGACAGCAAATCTCCTCCAGAGTACCAGAGCTACGCTCAGCAGCATTTCCCACGCCCGCGCCCTCCTGTTCCTGCCGCACCCTATGTTGGCGGTGTCGAGTGGGATGCGACAAACTACATTTCTACTCACCTCGATCTCATGAACAGTATCTTGGCATCTCTACCAACTGTTGAGGAACGGAACGCACTCCGTCAGGAGCTTCGATCCTCGGGCTTCGAGAAGGTCATGGGTGGACAACTGCGCACTTGCAAGGAAAAGTTTTACGGTGCAGTTCACGATGGCCTAAAGACTTGGGTCAAGGCTGCAGTTGCAGATGGCTGGGAAGTTAAGGACGTGCGCATGGGACCGCGCGAGGAGAAGCCCATCTCTCCCAAGAAGACGGGGCCGAGGAAGAAGAAGGAAGCACCGCCGCAGATCCAGACGCCCAAGGTGGAGATCCCCAGCTTGGGCTTTGGTGGTGAGTTTGAGAAGAGACTGAGCCCCGAGAAGAAAGAAGACTCGGGTGAATTCTGGCTATGACACTGCTTTGAGCTGCAAAGGTTTGTTCTGACAACATGCTGGACGAACCAGTCGTTTCTTGTTGCATGATTGCCGGTGTTGGATCATTAAGAAAACCAGAGACGGCTTGGGCACTTGCTTCTTTACGCGACTCCTCGATAGTCGCAAGTTATTTCCCTCAGGCGCATGTCGGGTAGGTGGGAGTTAATTGGTTGGGGCTCTGTTTTTCTGTTCCTTTTCTTTCTCATTCTCACTTCTTGTTTCTGGCCTTTCTATTTCTCCGTTTGACAGCCCTGCATCATCCACGAAGCTCACGATTGTTACGACAACAACAGCACGCGACGATTCACGACCAAAGATGGCACGATGCATATATTCAGAAGATGGTACTGGTTGTGGTGTGTGGGCGTAGGTGTTGTTGACGCAGCAGTGGAGAGCAGTCGGGGACGAAGCGGGGAGCCACACAGACATCGTTATCATCATCATCATCACCACAACACCATTCTTGTGCGCGGGTAGGCTTTCTGTACTTTTACACTCTATATCTTGCTGGGGAGTTGGCTTGGGACAGTGTTGATTCTTGCTGTTGGACTCATTGCCGGAATCTCTATTGGTTGGCTCACTGGGAGAGCGGAGGCATTTTGAAGGGTAGGAGTAATTGGAGTAGCGTATATACTTTATGTCCGGCATGATCAGCTTTTTCCGCGACATCCCCGGATTGATACCGCCGCAGTGCTTCGAATACCCACGAGCGAGGTTCGTTTGAGTTGGAGCCCCATCTCTTTTGCAACCCGCTCATCCGTATGGTCTTGGCCATCAAAACAGAATGCTTCTGAATCCGCACCAATGCTTCAATTACCCGTTCTTTCGCGGCCCACGGGGACTGTTGCCGGGACGCAAGATTGACGCGACAAGGACCGATGACGTCACGCGCGGCTTCTCGTTTGTCTTAGCGCCGACGCGGCAGCTCCTGCGTTGTTTATTCTTGTTCAGGCGCCAGCTGCAGCACGTCTTCCTCTCCCTTGCAGGCTCATTATGCCATCTTCGTGCAACATGGCCTCTTGACCAACATCGTCAGGAATTGCAACAGATCGCATAGAGTCGCGGCGCTCACAGCGCCTCTGCAGACGGCTGCCGGCTCCCGTTGACTTCGCTACTACGCTTACCTGCAGCTTCGAAAACTCACTCGTCATTTGCAGCAAACGCCCGCATCGACTTGTGCTCAGAGAGTCAAGTCTGCATAAAGTGACCTTCTCACACGCACATCAGAGGACCGGCAGCTTGAAAGCCGCACTCATCGTCCCTATGTACAACCCTTGGCTGCTCCCCTGGCTTGGCCCGGCCAACCCGTCACACGAGACCAACAACTGCAATTATACCTACCACGCTATGGCTTCCGAAGACACCCAGAACCAGTATCATCTTCCAGGTGAACACCAAGAGGGTCCTAATCGTCAGCTTTATCCTATGCAACCCTACAACGTATGGAATCAGCATCTGAACGAACGTCTGTATGACAACAACTTCGCTCCACAGCAGTCAACGCCTATCTACGATCCGAACCAGCCGGCTCTTGTTCTCTGCGCCTACAGCAACTACAAAGGAAGCTGGCCAGCTTTTCCTACACCTCAGGGTGGCACGCCCGTGCAAGATCAAGTGCCTACTGCCAAAGATGATCATGTCCCCGCTACCACCCCTGCCACAAAAGTGAGTTTTTCAGCTTACTAACGCACAAGAGTAACCGCAGATGAGTTGAAAGGATAATCAGCCGACAGGTCCGCCGTCTACCGTCGACAGAGAAGCGGAGTTGAAGGAACGTATTCGTGCTTCTGCTGCCGCCAGATCCTCCAACAACGCCCTGAATTCGGCGTCCTCGTTGACCGGAGCTGACAGTCGTAAGCACGATAGTGAAGATAAAAGTCTCGGCGGAGGATACGGTGGGACTCACAAGACTCGGCCACTGCTGACTGGCAACGATATCGACCAGCTCATCACCGAGGAAAAGAACAAAGCCCTATCAGTAGAGATGTGCGAGTCCTCTCCAGAGTCTGATGAGATTCTGGCGGCATCCGAAGGTCCTTTTACCTTCGCACAGACTAAAACAGGACCCGCTGCTCCTGCACGGCCTACATCGGTGCGAGTATGTCTTCCTCCATCTGTGAACGGCAGCGGCAGCAGAATTGTCATGCCGTTTTCAGATATCCCGTCATCTCTAGCTGCTCGTCTAACGAAAGCCGGCAAGGTCCAGATGAGCAGGAGTGGTGACAAGAGCCATGGCTCTACGAATTCGCCCATCACGAATCTTGATATCATGGAGTCTATCCGCAACGCAATCGCTCAACCTTCGAGTGGCAGGTCCTCTGTGAGGATTTCTCGGCAAATTCCTTCTCCAGAAGGACCTGCCATGACTTCCGTGCCACAGTCTTTCGCGGCCGTCGATACGCAGAACTTGTTGCCTCGCAATGATGCCTTCGTTCTTACCCAGGAGAGATTTCCCTATCTTGAAGACCACAAATACATCCCAGAATGGCTCGATGCAACCGGCTTCTACGACTTACATTATAGGAAGAGAAAGCTGGCACTGTATCGTGCAAATGAAGGAATAGCTAGACTGGAGAAAGAGCTTAAGGAGTCTCGTGCAAACTCTACTGCTGATCTTGTAGCTATGATGCCTCAGCTAACTCGCCCACATCCAGCGAAGAGGGCCAATCTCAACAACCCCCATGAGTTCCACACCAGCAATGATCGGATCAAGCCGAATACAAAGCGTGATATTTCTCCGTCCGCTTGTCGGCAGAATATAAACGAGCATGATCGGAAGAGGAGCAAGCCAAATGGTACGAGCGGCAAAGTCTTCGAAATCCGCACTGGAACGGCTGAACGGTATTTCTCCTTCATCTCCGGAAGAGCGCCAAGAGCTGATACTACAGAAGCTACAACGAAACCTCACAGGCACATGGTGGATACGGCTGGCACCACGATGCTCGCGGGGAATACCGTCAGAACTCGCGCTCAGATTCATTCGTCGATCCGCGCGGACGGACCCATAGATACGTCAACAACGACAGCACAGGCACAAGCTCGTACCGCGAGAACCATCGCAACACTTCTTCCGCAGCTCCTCGCGACCGCTGGTCCAGCTCGCCGCCGCGCCGTTCACCAAGCCCGAATCGCCGCTCCTACAACTCAAACCGCCATCGCCCTGACTCTGGTCGTCTCACTACGTCTTCTGCGCGCCGGAGAGCTGGCCGACGCAAACGTTCCAAGCCTAAGGCTAATGGCGATGCCGTTAGGCTTGACTAGTGACTTGGGTCAAGGCACTTAACGGTTTGCATGGATAATATCATAGTCAAATAAATACTGCTATCACAGCTCTTCTTATCCTACTGAGCGGTTTGAGTGGGGATGCGCCTTTTACCTCGAGAGTGAATGAAACTAAACATCTACACACAGCTGGTCCTGAAGTTGTTGCAAAAGTTCAGGAGTAGAATCAATATTGCCCACCGAGCTGAGCAGTAGGTTCTACACTTAGCCCTCGCCGGCATCGAACCAAGCAAAAACTTCCTTCTCCGCCACGCCTCCCTTCTTCTGAGCTTCCGTATCCTTTCCATCAAGCCACATGCGCGCGTAGTCCATACCGCTGTACTCCCATCCCAACTCCTCGAATACCTTAACCGCCTCAGGATTCCCGCCCCACACCTCAGCAACAAGCGACTTCCCTTCCGCCGCCGAGTCCAGCCCCTTGATCCTCTTCATCACCTCAAACAGCAGTGCCTTCGCCCACTCCCGCCTCGTAGCATACAGCGGCCCAACGCGGTACCCGTCCTGACACCCCCTCACCAAGACAAACCCCAGCACCTCCCCCCCTCCCTCGCCCGCCTCGACCGCCAACCCCCACGCATCCTCCCGCCGCACCAGCAACTCCTCCGTCCACAGCGCCGTCCGCCGCAACCCCGTCGCCCGCTCATCCGCCGCCACCACCCTCGCCGGCGCCACGTCCCTCAACGCCCGCAGCCCCGCCGGCGCCTCCACCTTCTCCGCCAGCTCCGCTGGCATGTCCAACTGCCCGATTTTCTTGGCGACGCATAGCCGGACCCGCCCCGTCTCGACGAACCCCCGCCGCCCGTACGTCGCCACCTGCTGCAGCACGCCGTCGAGGCCGATGCGCTCGACACCGCGCCGCGCCAGGGCGTCGAGCGCGCCGCCGAGGAGCAGCGCGCCGCCGCCGCGGCCGCGGTGCGCCGCGGCGACGACGAAGTAGCCGATCCAGCCGGTGCGGTTGGCGTGGACGACCGGGAGGACGATGCCAACGGGGGTTTCGGCGGCGGCGGCGTCGTCTGTGGTGGTATCGGGGGGCCGGTGCGTGAGGACGAGGTAGGAGCCGTGGGAGGAGTGCCAGTGGGTGGCGTGGTCGTTTTGGGCTCGGTTCTGCGCGCGGTGGGGGGTTAGTCAGGGGGGCGGTGGCGGCGGGGGTGGGGGGTGGGTGCTGGGATTCGTACCCAGCCGAGCGATTGCATGTGCGGCCACCAGAGGGCGAAGACTTCGTCGGAGCTTTTGGGCAGGCGGACGCTGAAGCCGGATGGGTCTGCCATGGTTGCGGTTTGGTGTGGTGGTGATGGGGGTTTGGCAGGGAGGTAGCGGAGTTCTGAAAACACATGTATAAACGGTTAACATGGGTCACAAGAATGAAGAAAGAGCGATGATGACTTTTAGTGGCCACGGTATACAGGAAAACAAAACAGAATTCGAGAATGAGTGCTAGAGGCCTAAGCCATGCTCTTCAGAAAGTAATCACTCGAGCATCCGATTGCATCCAAGCTCCTTTCAGGGTACTACTACTATCTTGCTCAACGCGTTCTCGGGTCTTCGCCTTGTTTCTGCCATCTCAGGAGATGTGTATGATATACTAGACTCGGGTGCCGAGAGGATGGAAGGCGCGATGAACATCACGCTTACCGTCAATGTAACGAAAAGTGAGTCGCTGGCCAGTCCCTTCGTGCTCACGAACAACGTCGTCAATGCTGGGATGGCTGGCTGTCAGGGCCTCGCAGGATCTGAACTCAGCTCCGTGCTACCAAGATTTCCGCAGGAGAGTGGTCGAGATGTTGCTTGTGTCTTGTGTGCGATGTTGTATGTGAGATATCAGGTGCGGGGCAGTGTTGCATGCTCGGTAGAGCGGCGCCGTAGAACGCCGGCAGTCGCGCTGACACATGCGGGAGATGTACATCACAATAAGTGCTACTATAGCTCATCAGGTTATCCCAAATTTCGAAAAGAAATTGTAAGAGGATTCGCTATATTTTCTCGCGGATATTGAGTTTAGTCGCAGTCAAGGTGTAATGCAAAGGCCTAAATCATGCGGTCTTGCGCGCCACGCTGCTGCTCGCCAGACACCAGCGTAACAGCGGTGCAAGAGAGAAGCGGGACTTGGTCCGCAGAAAGAAGACGAACCAAGACCAGTTGGATGCTGTAATGGAACCGCAATCTGCTGTTATCCGTCATTAAAAGCGATGAATTCCTGGTGTAATGTAAAGTCGTTGCCGCATCCCACTTTCCTTTTCGGGCGAACTCATCCCAGATAAGATAAGGCTTCAGTTGTTGCCTGAGGCTCTCCGTCCCAGCGCAGGATGAGGCTTGCACAGCCTTCCGTCTGAAATCCTTCCGGATCCTGTCCCCCACAGGCCCGAGTGTACATATATTGACCGTACCAGATCCAACTGTACGTGCACTTCCGCTCCACAATGCGCTCGGTCATACACGTACCAGCGCAGAACAACGCCAACACCATGCCCGTTCCAAAGATCATCATCAGCCAACACCAACGGAGCAGGCAGAAATGTTGCCGAAAAGTGTCCACCTTCTTACGCCGCGAGGCGCAACGCCGGTCAGCACCGAGCCATGGTCTCTGTGCGGCGGCGGCGCTGTCAACATCATCTCATCCCGGCTGCTGTTGGACAATTGCAAGCACGGCCGGATTGAAATGGCGCCCGCATCGACGAGCCACTCAGCTCCGCCCTTTCCGGAAGCATCCACGTGCTTTAGTTAGGATTTCGGGAATGCACAGATCGTCAACTGCTGTTGCTGTTGCTGCAGCCACTGCGATGAGAAGAGACAACGAGAAGCTCTTGCTGCGTCAACCTCCGCTGTTCAGGCCGCCACTGTGCATGCCACCAACCTGACCGCCTTTTCGCTCGACGGCACATACTCCTACACGTACAACACGTGAACCTTGACCTCTGCCAGCCTGCATGCCTGCCCGACAGAACAGCACCCGCGATAACCCACGCGCACCGCCCCAAAAAGCCCGTGCCCCTGCCGTCGGTCCAGGTCCTCTAGCGTGCCAGCAACACAGGAAACACCACGTACCCGCACATCCAGCCGCGCCGCGGAAAAAGCCTTCTGGCGCATTCTTTCGTCTCCGCAAACGGCGCTGACAGACGGCTGCGCCAGCAAGGCTTGCCATTACTCTTGTCCTCCGTCCCCCCCTGCTTTCCACCCCGGTCTCCACTGTGGCTTGAATCCTCATCGTGCAACCATGTCTAACTCCTCCCTTCCTTCCCTACCACATTCGCTCTCGCCATCCACCAAGACCTTGTCGGCGTAGAATTCAGGTAGCACTGCGCGCGCACCGGCCCCCAAAGGACGCAAGGCTGAGGAGCAGCGAGAGAGATTAAGACTGCAGATCCTTGTCTTAACAAGTCTTGTTGCGGTAGGTGGTAGGAGGAAAGCACGAACGGGAACAAGGGCTGAAAAAGGCCGTTACACCACATGGTAGGAAAGAATAATTTTTTTTTAAAAAAAAACGGGCGTGAGCAAGGATGCCGCGAAAAGCAGTGTCGCATGAATGTGCTGGGGCTGACCGGTACAACTGCCGCGTTGCCGATCCCCGAACATGCACGAAGATGAGGGGTCAGGGACTCGGTCAGCCAGGGTGGTGGGCTGCCGCGGCCAAGGGGACCGCCGTGCCGGGATGCTGTCTAGTGCGGTTTGGTGTGTGTGTGTGTGGTAGAACAACGAAAAGTGGAAGATCTATTTTATTTTATTTTTCCTTTGAGGAACAGACGGAGCGGAGTGGCTGTGTGAACGGAAGACTTTTCTTGGACTCCGCGGTTGCATGCTCAAGTCTCCGTGGGCCGTCGCAGGCCTTGCGCGAAGAAAAATAGAAGCCTTGGTGGGGAGGCACCGGAGGCGGGCTAATTTTTAGGGCGGGTCGGTCGAGTGGCTGTCAGGCTGTCAGGCTGCTGCATGGCCCAGTAAGCCAAATGAGAAACGCCCCCAACTAGAGAGCCCACACGCCCACAAGGCGCAGAAAATCCAGGGTGTGTGCCTAGGCTGACATGCCGTGCCCCCCTTTCATGTGTTAGCAGGCAAGCACGCAACATGTCACGAGAGTGCGAGGGTGATAGGCAGATTTGAGAGAAGAATACTCTTCGTGAATTGATTTCTTTATCGGCATTATGCTGCGGACACCAGCTGAATAAAGCTGGATCCTGGTAAACTAAGTAACCGTTTCAATGCCCCGTGCCATGCATCCCATTGCTTTCCTCTAGATGCAAGAGAAAAGAAAATTAGATCCAGGTTCTCCAAAAACACCAATCCCACCGCAGCTATCTGAGCCGCGCGGTATGTGAACGCCGTCCCAATGCAGTTGTTGAATGCAAAATGAAAAGCACGACCATCCAGTGGTTGCGTGCGACAGGGGAGTGTGTTGAGTTGAGGAAGAAAACCGCCAGGTGACTCAATCAAGTCGTGTCTCTGTCATCCGCATCGTTTCGTTCCTTCGTTCTTCATCGTCGTGTTCAGTCTTTTTCGACCCCTTCGTCGCTCGTACGTTTGACTGTGTTCGTGTGCTTCGCTCATGCTCGCTCGAAGAACAGCAGAAGCAATGAAAAAAGGAAATTGGAAAGAGTCCGCACCCCCAACAGAGAAGTGTCCGTGAGCAAAAGTGAGTCAGGCATTATCCAAAGAGCCGCTCGGAGATCGTAAGTGTAAAATCGTATCCGGAAACCTGCGTCGACTGATTTAGACGCGGACACCAGCATTGCCAAGGAAGCGGGCAAAGAAGCCGCCGCTTGTCTTGGGCTTCTTGGCGGGCTTCTCGCCATCCATGAGCTGGTCCATTGGCAGGGGCAGGTTGGTGTGGTACATGGCCTTGTACGCCTTGGGTGGCGCCTGAGGCATGTGCACCACTGATGCACCGGTCGCACTGTCGTAGCGCTGGACTGACGGCATCTCCGGGGGGTAGATTGAGCTGGGCGTCGACTCGGTGCTGTTGGAGAGGTCTGAGTGGGACGAGGCGGCAGAGCCAGAGCGCTGAGGTGGCGAGAGCGACGGCATGCGAGACGACGAACCGGAGGTGCTGCTGGTGGAGGGGCGACCGCCGTCGAGGCGGTATCTCGAGTAGGGGTTGCTGTGCTCGGTGGGGGGCGTGATGTTGCCGTTCTTGAGTTGACGAGCGCAGTACTCGAGGGTGACGGTGTGACCATGCTCTTGGTAGTAGGTCTGGAGCTCGCGGAGCTGCTTGATCTTCTTGAGCTGCTGAGCCCTCTCGACCTGGCGGACCTGGTAGTCGCGGATGGGAGCAAGGAAGGGCTCAAGGTGGAAGTAGAGATCATCCGAGTTGATGCCGAGGTCCCAGTCGAGGAGGAAGAGAAGCTGCTTCTCCATGAGGTTGACCTCGGTGAGCGAGAATCCGAAGTGCTCGAATCCGCGGACGGCGCTGTAGCGGGCCCAGTGCTTGTTCTTGGGCGACGAGTCGTTGAGATTCTTGGCGGCCAGGATGAGAGAGGCGAGGAAGATACGGTGGACGGTGCAGCGCATGCCCTTGGCAACAGGAGGAAGGCGTTGCTTGAGCCTGGCGAGGTAGACCAGAGAGCTCATGAGGGTAGCAACACCGACGTGCGACCGGTCGACAAGGGACATGATGAAGGCCTCGATGGAGGGGAGAGCGGGCTCCCTGCCGAAGCTCTGAGAGTGGCCCTGGGGAGGAGTGGCAGGAGGTGTGGGCGGCAGGTTCTTGTGGACGCTGCCTTGCTGCTGAGGGGTCTCGCAGCGAATGACTTCCGAGGCCTTGCGTGCCAAGTAGGCGATCATCTCCTTGGAGACAGGGAGCTGGATGAAGTAGTCGAGGGCGGCAGCATTCTGCTCGGGCGTGGCGGAGTAAGAAACCATCTTGAAGGACTGTGTTGCGAAGGACTCGTTGAAAGACGGTCGGTCAAGTTGGATGTCGAGTGTGCGTTGCAGAGCTGGAAGCTGGAAGGCCGGCGACTTTGATATGGGCCAACGGACAATAGGCTGCTGTATGATTGTCGTTGGTGTGCACACACAATGGCTATTGTGTGAATCGAACAGGTCGGAGAAACCTATTGTTCGTGGGTGGGGATCCCCGATAAGTGGTGTGGGACTATTGTGGGAGGACAATAGCAAAGCACGATGGCAGCGTTATTAGATTAGGTCCAACCGGCGGTCAGGTGAAGTGAAGGTGGAATAGATGCAATTAGTTCGCAAGGCTCCCCGACCGGCGGAAAACGCTTCGTGTGATTAGATGGAAGGAAGACCGGAATCGGAAAAGCGCAGCCGTGCCAGTTGGCGGAGGGGCAGATCGCAGGGTTGATTTGGCCGAAGAGGGCCGAGGCTGTGGGAAAAAAGGATGCAGCGGGGCGAAGCTCCAACAACCAGGCGGAGACGACGAGCGAAGTGAGAGAAGAAACAAGCAAAAAGAGGAAGAGAGTTGGTCGGGTTGGTGGTGATGAGTGGTTCCTCGCGGCTCACACGGCGCCCTCGAGTACTTATGTGCGGTGTGCTCGCGCGCGTCGCTGGTGATGTGCAGGGCCTCGCTGGAATCCTGGGGTGGGGGGTCGGGTGCCGGCAACGATTGGCTGTCGGGCGTCGACACGCGCAGCGGCCCTGGACGGCGCCAAAGAGCAGCGGGCGGCAGATCGAACAAAGTGACAGGCTGTCGCGCTGTTTCAGCCTTTGCGCTTGAGCCCGTGTTTCAAGCTCCCGGTGCGCGTAGCCAGTCCACAGAGCCCGTTTGCAGAGCCCTCGACCGAGTCTGCCGTGCTGTTTCGCGAGTGCGCCCACTCGGCGTATGCAAGGTCTCTGCGCGCTGCCGTGCGGACAAAGGACCGTTCAAGCCAGGGCGTGTGTCGGATGATGGTCGCTGCCCGCCTGTCACTCGGCTCTCTAGCGGCGCTGCTGACTGAGTGAGGCTTGGCTGCTGCTGCACGTCGCGGCACTAGGGCGGCCGGCGTGATGGCTAGGTCGTGGGGCGGTATGTAGTATGTAGATGCGGCGTGGTGGTGAGGCCGGCGTGGTGCGGCTGCTATGAGAGTGCAGATGCCTGCTGTGGGTACACGTGCGAGCGAGTGGTGAGGAGGCAGGTCAGGAGCAGCAATGCAAGCTCGCACGCGACTGGGGCGTGTATAAGTCTCTGCGCTCCGCGGGCGCCGCGCGGGCGGTGGGCTGGGCCTCGCGGTCGCCATCGCCTTCTCCTTGGTTACGAAGCTCTGTAGCGTGGTGGTGGGGGCGTCCGAGCAGCGATTTCCCAGCCTCCCCGACTGATCGGCCGAAGAACACGACGGCCCAATGCCTCTGAGCGCCAGACACGTACAGGGCGAGTGGCGGAGTGGCTGAAGAGCGCCGCCAAGGCCACCTGGCCGCCCGCTGGTTGGTGGAGCGAAGGCCGCCGCCAGCTGTTCAGCCCCAGCCCGGCCACCCCAAGCCCACGCGAGCATTCGCCGCCAGCCCGCCCATGGCTCGACAATTTGGATTCTTGCGCACTTCTACAAAGCCTCGTCGACTTCCGCATGCGGCGCGCAGTCCCCGCTGCCCTTGCATTGCCCCAGAGCGCCGCGCCTGTCCAGAGCTCCGCCCACGCCGGCAGCTGGCGGGTCGCGGCGCGCGGAGTGCATTGTGGCAGTGCCCGAGACATGGCAGCGCCGGGTGACCACCAGGGCGACATGCTCTCCAGTGACGCAGATCATCCCCCATTCATCGTGCGCCCAGCTCACAAGGCATGGCAATAGTGGGCGCCCTGGCCTCTTCTCCATGCCGACGCGCCTGTCCCAGGGCTCGCCTGACCTGCCGCTGCTGGAGCTCCCCGGCCGAGCGGCACTGGTGGCCAGGACTTCGACGGTGCAGCCAGACGTTACAGAACGCGCTGCACAGCCTGCCTGCATATTGCCCAGCGTCTCCCGCTCAGCTTGTCTGTATACACCCGCGGCGTCAGCCGCAGCCCTACCCGGTTGCAGTCGCAGTCGTCGTTCGCTCGCACGTACGGCCTGCGGCGAGGCACGACACGAGGCGCGCGAGTCGTCAGGCTTTGCCACATCCTCAAACAAGCCCATCCGCCGACGACTACATCATCGCTGTGAGGCTCATCCACAAGCACCAGCAACAATGCAACTCCATCTTCATTTCCAGCTGCAAGCCACATCCGTAATCGAGCCAGCCCCCCCCGCGCACGCAATCAACCGCGTCGCAATGCGCGCCGCCCCCTTCCTGCGTCGCCCGCTTTGTCTAGCTGCCAGCAAGTATGTCCCCATGTCCAGGCCCTGCCTTATCCTCCGTATATCCGTGCGCCGTCCAGCTTCGGATTTGCTGCGGCTGGCCGGTTGACCACGGATCGATGAGGACAGGGCAAACGCACGCTTTGTTGAGATGAGCCACCTCCCAGAATACCGTCGGCTACGCCCATTTGGGTTCCATCGCCTGGGCCTGCCGGGAGGCCTAGAATTGCGTGCAGATGGTCTCCCTTCGCCGGGAACTATTATAGATAGCCGCCCATTCTAGGGCAGTCGCAGGGTCTAGGTGCGCCGGGCGCTTACCCACACACCCTTTGCTGTACCTCTCATTCGCCGAACACCTCCGTAGTGAGGCACAAATCCAGGCACGGATCCGCCGGGCGGCTCTGCAAATTGACCGTCTCCCCATGGACTTCTATTTTGGCCCCTTCTTCGACCGCGTTTCTAGAAGGCGATTGTTGAAACGCGCCCGTTTCTGGCAAGGCCTGTCCTGAGGCAAGAAACGAGCAGGAAACAAAGCCCGTTTGAAACGGAGGCTCTCTCTCTCGCCGCAGGGCCCGCCGTCCCACGAGCCGCCGCCACAGTGGGTCGCAAACACCTCGTCAGGTAAGCAAGGTGCCTGCATGGGTCGTTGAAGCATTCATCCAGACGCAGAAGTACTTTGGCTTGATTACCAAAGCTATCCGGATAAATGCTTCAACTCTCCATTGCTCTTGCGACCCACTGTGCTGCCACCACGCGCATGCTGGACGGTGGATAATGCAGAATCCAGAAGCGGGTGCAGCATCTCCGCATGCGGGCCTCTGCGCGACTCAGCATCAGTAAGCGCCCGCACCAATGCCATTTGTACAAGCCTTTACGGCACAGACATACGTCTTTGTTTTAAGCAACGGACAGGTGGCACGCATGGACGATCCCGCTGTCCATGCAAGCTGCAAGCATGCACAGGTACTCCGCACGCTGCCTTTGATTGCTGCGACACAGCAGCGCTGCGCGGCCGCCGAGTATTTTTGGATGCGCCTCCTCCCTTTCAGCAGCAGTAGCCAGCTCCTTCGGCGCCTAAGCAGTCTGCCAAAGAAAGGCCCTCTCCGTCGACGACGCTTCGCACGCACTCACGCACGCACGCACGCACGCGTCGGCTGCTCCACGACGGGTACCTTGGGAAAGCCCACATCATCGACACGATGCCCATCCACAATCCACAATGCCTATCATCAGGTCATGCTCGTCATTGTTCCTCCACACACACGTGTATCCTCCCACGTATTCACCGCAACGGGACGCCGTGCGCCACACCGCAATTCTTCAGAGAAAGCATCGACGCGCGCATCAGTGGATCAGTCTTCCCGTATTGCACGTAACGCACGAACCAGATGCCCTATTGATAAACCGTAAATACCCAGCAGACTCTTTTCTACACGACACCTATGTACGACTCCTCATCCACCCCGCCTGAACCGATGACGAAAATTTGAGGGCCGCGTCGAGCACACCCCGGTGTATAAACTTGACCGGATAAAAATGAATAAGAGTGTAGGAAGGGTCGCAGTGAAGCGCGGGGTATTTTTGGGTGCTGAGGAGAGACGCCCCGGACCTGAAAAGACACAAAACCGTAAAGGGCCAGATAGAAAGGGATATGTGGAAAGGGGTGATGATACAGTGAGTCCCAAAAAGATAAACGCCCCTCCGGTGCCGGCCCCAGTTCCCTCAACCTTCCTGGTGGTGCCTTCAAAACTCCAGACCGACGAAAAGAGAAAAGTTTCAACTGCTCGCTTCAAGGCTGGAGCTGCAATGCGGATGTAAAAATGACACTCTTTCGTGGAACGCCGCCAATATTGGTAGGAAGTCCTCTTCACCTCATCTTCAGTTCCGCCCTTTTTTACTCTTGAACCTCTGTAAGAAGCCCCTGACGCTCATTCTCTTCTTTGACTTCATCTCCTTCTCCTGCTCGATGAACACTTTCGCCGTTTCCGTGGGCAGTCCCGATCCATTCGTATATTCATTTCCGTTTCCGCTTCCATAGTACCGGGAGTCCCGAGCTGGAGAGGCAGAAGGAGAGACCGAAAGACGCTTTGACCTCTCATTCGTGCTCTTGCTTCTTGAAGGCACCAGGTTCCTGTTGGTCTCGACCGCGCCATCGCTTTTACCAGACATCGAATGGTTGGATTGGTAGTAAGTCGGCTGAACTTGAAGACTGGCTCGTTCTGTCTTCAGCGGCTCCCTCTTCGGCAACGGGCGCGGTGTCGGCTGATCGTCGTCGCTTGATGCCAAGGACGACGCATATTCACCAGAGTTTTTGGGAGTACGGTCCTCGATCATTGGAAGCATGATATGGGCATGGTCGGTGACAGTGAAACGGTGAGCATGATCGCCATCCTCCTCCGTGTTCACCCTGTAGATGGCCTTTCCGGGAGACTCCGGCATTCCCTTAGGACCACTGCTGTGTCGCTGAGGATTCCGTTTGCTGGAAGCGCGTTTGATAAATGCAGTCCCGGTGGAGTTGGCACGGCGCGAACGATTGTTGCTCGAAGTCTTGGCAGTGGATGGAGAGGTCGCCTCCAGGGAACCGCAGTCGCCGTTCAAGGCCGCCAACGCGCTGTTACGATGAAGCAACATCCTGGAAACACCGCGGAGACTGTGGTGCTTTTCGCTTGCGCTGTCCGGGAGACCGGGAGAGCTGGACCTGGACATGCTGCCATTCATGCTGGCCATGCTGACAGTACGCATCGGCGCGCAGGGTATGATCGGAGAGCCGCACAGAGGAGACCCAGGCATACTCTCACGATCACGACCTGGCCGCTCATAGCGGAAGACGTTCGACCATTTCTCTCGGAATGCCACCCAGATGCCGCTGACAAGGATGAATCGTCGCAGCGCTTCATCCGTGGTGAGCATGGGACGGGGTTCGGAGGCGTCGGTGAGGGTTTGGGACGTAGCGGTATCGCTGAACGTAGGCGTGAGGGGAGAGGCGACGTTAGTTTGAGAGGGTATGGAGTATTGGTCCCAAACATCAATGCCGGCGCGAGTCATTGTAGCAATGATGGGATGCCGCCTGCGGTCCGGGCTAATAGTGCTGAAGGAGAACTTCCGGTCCTCTGCAACATTCCCAGAGCCAACATCCGTTGTTTGGGAGAAATTGGCAGACTTCCGCCGATTGCCTTGAGCTTTGGGTACCCATCGTGCCTTGGACTGCAGGCCGTGTTGGTCGGTGGAGACAAACTCGTACCCCCCATTCTGCATAAACGTTGCCACCCATACCGTGTCATCGTCCATGCAGATTTCCGTCCGCTCCTCCCTAATGTTAAAGCAGACAACACCAATGACCTCGCGAGACTCCAGGTCCTCATCCGAATCGCTGTGGTCGTCGGTACCGCCATAATCCCCAGCCCTTACAATGACGACATCGTCTGGCCCTAACCTATCCCTGTGCTTGAAAACTCTATGGAACTTGCGTTTCAGTCTGGGGGCAAAGGTGGTGGAGGGAATGGCCTCAAAGGCCGGCTTCGGCCGTGAGTTTGCAGAGGACTGGTGCAGTTGAAGGAGGACCTTGGGCCGGAGGTGCAAAGGCCCTACACGTGGAGGCGGGTGGGCAAGGGCGTAGTTCGTCTTCGGGCGTGAGGGTCGCTTCCGTGATCGATCGTCGGTCGAGGTAGTCGTGGTGCTATGAATAGAAGGCGGGCGCGAGGACGCGCTGCTCTCAGGCGGTAGGGCGAACATGATGGACTTCCTCGACGAGGCATGCGAAGGTCGTCCGTCGGCGCTGGTGCTTTTCCTGGCAGGCAGCGGGGTGGGCTGAGGTCTCTGCTGGCAGACGGTGGAGGAGAGAACGTTCAATGGAGGGCGAGGGGCAGGGGAAGCGCGATGCAGCGGCGAGGGCGTGCGCGGGGCGGAGAATTCATGTCCATGCTGCGCGGCAGCATCCGCGGTTAGCATGGAGAGGAACATAGCGCTCAGCCAGGCAACAGGAGACGAGTCGGCGGCGCGAGAATCATCTCCCAGGGCGGCGCCGTCGGTCGTTGAGAGCGAAATTGTGGAGTCGGCGTACCAGGAGTGGCAGAAAGCGACGATGCTGACAGCCGCCCCTCGAGGGAGGCTATGCCAACGCTGGGCTACTCGTACTGGACTTCGTTTCGTCGCTCTCGAGACGGGCGGGGAGCAGCAGTCGACAGCTGCGGCAGCACTGCAATGACGGGTCGCGCAGATCATGCACGAAGAGCGCAGGGGTCCCGGTCCGTTGGAGGGCGTGGGCGCAGGGGTCGCGGTGTCGGCTGAGCCACCCTACATGCGTGGCTCGGTGGGTGTAGATGGACAGACCGGTAGAGGCAGGTCGCAGGCGCGAGGAGAGCGAGCGGCAGGAGGGCAGGCGGGCAGGAGACAGGCTGGCGACGGGGCAGAGGAAGCGGGCTTTGTGTCGCGGACGCCTTTGTGCAGCGGAGGGCGGCGGAAGGGCGCGAGGTCTTTCATAGCAGCACCAGACCCAGACGCAGCACTGATACTCACTGGCAGTCGGGGGCGAGTCGTTCCGGCGGCCGCCTCCCCAGCGCGAGGGGGACCGGCCGGTCAGCCTAGGGAGCGCGAGTTGCGCCGCTGTGCCTTCGCAGCGGCGAGCCTCTGCGCGGCCATTCGGCCACGGGAAGTCGGAGCTTGCGGGTCCCGCGCGCTGGCACGAGGCCACGGAGGCCCTGCCCTGTCGCCCTACGAGGGCCGGCCCACGTTGCCAGCGACGGCCCTGCTTGCGAGCCGCAGTCGGCCGATGCGGACGGCGACCAGCTGCAGCCCGGCGGTGAGCCGGCCAGCGCAGGCGCGACGGCGAACGCGAAACGCGCCAGGATTTGTGGGCTTGGTGGAGCGCCTGCTGCCTGCCGCCGTCGCGCCCCTCGCCCGCTGCAGCGCGGCTGAAGCTGACGACGGAAGCGCGGCACCTGGTGTCGTCAAGGCTGCTCACTGCGCAGCGCACGGAGCGCCGTACCCAAAATACGCCGTCACGTGGCTCGCAGCGCCCTTTCCCCAAGCGGCGCCAGTGTCGCGGGCCCGCCAAGCCGCGCACCACCTGCTCGCCGTTCGCTCTGTCGCGCGCTGCCTCGGTCCCGCGCCGTCCCGCGTCTCGACGCTCCCCTATGACGCCTGCTGCCCGGAGCAAGCCCGCCCTCGTGATGGGCTCTCGATCCCCAGCGCCATCCGCTCCCAGCTCCCCGCCGCCGCTCGCCCGGAACATGCCTCGTTCGGATGTCTCTGGACGCTCGCTGGATCGTCCGTTCACCACCCTTGTAATCGTTTTCGTGGCCTGGAAGACGCTGCTGCTGCTGGTAGCCTTCGCCAGCCCCGGCCCCGGATATGACACGTCGACGACGCTGTTGCTGGGCCAGGATGCTGCTGCCTCCGCACTGGTGACCGCAAATGTGCCCTGGAAGGCGACTCTCGGCGAACGTCTCGCCAGCAAGCTCGTCCGCTGGGATGCCATATACTTCACCGTAACCGCCGAACGCGGCTATCAGCACGAGCAGGAATGGGCCTTCAGCTGGGCCTTTTCCCGCCTCATGACCCAGCTCGCCAGATGTATGCCTGCGTATCCACTCCTTTGTCTCCATACGTCAAGGAGGCTGCTGACTCACTGGCAGTCCTTCCTTTTGCGGGCGATTCCCTAGTTGCACATGCCTGGGCTGGCGTCATCATCTCGAATGTCTCCCACATGCTTTCGGTCTTGGTGCTGTACCGCCTGGTCGTCTGCATGCTCCCTAGCCCGGCTCAGCGCAACACCGTTTTCTTGACTGCCGTCCTCCATGTGTTCTCACCTGCCGGCCTGTTCCTCGCAGCCCCCTATGGAGAGGCCCTCACTTCCCTGCTTAATTTCTCGGGCATGCTCTTCTACGCTTATGCTCGCGTAGAAGACGCTTCCCTGGGGCTCGCGGGACCTAAAGGGCAACAAAGCACCGCCCCGTACTTGTTCTACATGCTGAGTTCTGGCTTCTCTTTCGGCCTTGCTACAATGGTGCGCAGCAATGGCTTGCTCAGTGGCCTTATTTTCCTGTATGATGTCACAAGATCTCTGGCCGGTCTCCTGGGATCCCGATCAGCGAAGATCCCTTCACTCAGGAGGATCCTCTCAGCCGTCATAGCTGGAGTCATGGTCGGTGCTGGTCTCATTCTCCCTCAATGGGTGGCCTATCAGCAATATTGCGTCCAAGTAAGCATGTCGCAGGGCTGGCTCGGCGATCCTCAGCTTACGCGGATCAGGAGAACGAGAGGCCATGGTGTTCAAGGTTACCACCGAGCATCTACACCTGGGTCCAACAGTATTACTGGCAAGTAAGCGTCGCCCATAGAATTCTTCTCTGACAGTTAACATAGGAATGTCGGCTTCCTTCATTACTGGACGCTGTCGAATGTTCCGCTATTTTTGTTGGCAGCGCCTAATTTGTGGATCATGATGAGGTCTGCTCTGCGAGTCATTGGGCGGTACGTTGTTAAAATAACATGCTCGGTCTCGGATATTGATTGAAAAGCAGATTTTCCGACTTACTCTCCGCGTCATCCGAAAAGGCCGAGCCTGCCTTGACTGAGCGGTCCTCGATGCGGGCTGAAACGCCTCATCTTTTGGCGGCGTTCGGACTTCCCCAACTCGCGCTCGCGGCGCTTGCCGTAACTAGTTTTCACGTCCAGATCGTGAACAGGATCTCCTCCGCATATCCCGTGTGGTATCTTGCCATCGCGTCTGGCCTCGATCAAACGGGCGAGCTACATGATATCGCTATCACGTCGAAAGCCATGGCGAAATCGATTTTCCGCCTCATCATCATATACGCGGTAGTGCAAGGAGCTTTGTTTGCAAGCTTCTTACCGCCGGCGTGAGCGCCGCGATGACATATTTGCTTCGATTCTCGGACTGTCCGGCTTGCTTCCGTGAGCTTCCGGCGACTACCGCTGTGAATTCCGTTAGACAGCAGGGCCCACTGGAGATTTTTTTGTCCCCGACGCCCGACGCGCTTAATAATCCAGAAACGTCTGTGCGCATAGCATCCGTTAACACATCACAGTTAAGACGGATCCCTACAGGACGTCTACTTGCCCTCTTTTAAGCGCGAGAGCCTCACAGCAGTGGAGATGAACTGTCCACCGATTCCGATACACGCAAGGACGTGTAGCCGTAACCCGATCCGAGATTAACCGTATCCTGTACGCGTATCCGCATTGTCAGCCAATCCGCCACCCAGAGAGTCTACCTTTGCGCTCGACTGATTGGAGCCTAGTCTGCAAGAGATTAGCGAATCAAGTGTGTTACCGTCTACACGGCACCTGCGTGCAGCTGCAAGGCACGCATGCAACACCCGGTCTCAAACCTTCGGATTCGTGTCACACAACTCCATCCGGTGATAACACCCCATCGACCTTGAGTCTCCAGAAACTTGGTCTCAAGCTTCATCTCTTCATCGGTGAAGTGCTGTGCATCATACATACTACATGTCTCGAACACCTTCGCTATATCGTGTCCGCCCTCCGAGTTAGCAAATCATAAAGTGCTTGACCGGAATCCCATACCAATGTGTAACGAGACACATGTTGGAAGGGCAGTGTTATGAACATCCAGCACGCTGCCAAGATGCGCCGTTTCAGATCTTGCATTAGTGAAAGGAGGAGGCGACGGTTGTGTGCCGTGCTGAGGGCCGCTGCAGCCGACGGTTAGCGCGTAGGACACAACAGCCTCTCATCAGACGTTGAAGCGTATTTCCGGACGCGAAAGTACCTCAATATGTGTGCACTGGAGCTTTCTGGATGAATGCCGTAACTCCCCAGGCATTTATGAGTGGCGAATTCAACCCGCACTTATCGTAGATGCAGCATCGCTCTGTACCAACATCAAACCGGAGACCAAATTTCGTGGAGTGACACCAGGGCGTTTGCCACTAAACAAAATTTGGGTGTTACATACGGAGTGATTCCAAGGACCCGACCGGTGCGTATTTTTCTTCATAGCGGTGCCACGGTGGGTCGTTTGTGTCTCCATTGGGCTGTTGTGCCCAGAAAAAGCGGTCCTGAACTCACCATAATGCATTTTAACGCCATTCATCTTATTCCGCTATCCTCGCCACAGCCGTGCGCTCCTTATCCCTTCTTAACGTTGTGGAGGTATCTCTGCAAGGTACATTCTGTTTTTCCAGGTCAACAAGGTCTAGAGGCGTTAGCCTTCATCTTGCAGAGCAAAGCCAGAATCTCGTGGAGTAATACGGAATCCTACATTGGATCGTGTCGGCACCACAGGATCAGCCCGTTGCGTCTGTGATGGTGTGGTGAACTCAAATAGGCAGCCTCTACTGGAATATAAAATCCCTTCGTCACAGCCCCATTCCATTAACCTTCCGTTCCGCGACGCATCCTTCTCTTCGTCCTCACTCTTTTACTCGATGGTCTAGGCCTGACGCTTAAAATGATTACCCCTATTGTTTATTTGTTGTATTTTGTCAATGTCGCCTTCGGCACGTTGCATGGGAGACAAGTTCGGACCGCTCGCTGTGATGATTACGACAGCTGCGGTCGTGCCATAACAGGAACTCGTGCCTATTCACTCTCTTCGAATACTCCCTTTTTAGACTGTTCGAGCTTCATGACGGACACAATTACCATCGCTCCGGTGTAAGTCGAAAAGATTCAAATGTTTTTGGCTATCACTGAATCAGACAGCACCACGACAACTACCTTGACAGCTACCATTACGACCTCTGCAAATGCTAGTCTCGCTCTTCAAAAGAGGAAGTTTGAAGCTCTCGGAAAGTCTGTGCCGTGGTACGCGTGGGCATGCGACGTTGAGCGATATGCAGAGGTGTGCTCCTGTGCTGGCTTCCCGGCAGCTACAATCTCAGAAAGTGCCGAGGTAAACCAATCATTCTCGAGTGTCATTCACGTAATAGTCTAGGCTGACCATGCACACAGACCGCTACTGAGAAAGTGACCATCACGGAGTTAGTGGCAATCCCGTCCACTTCACTGCATTCAGACAGCAGCAGTGCAAGACCTGGGTTTTCCTCGGCGACATCCCTCACTACTTCAGTATCTATATCTCTTGTCTGGCCGAACTCCACTAGCGGAGCCTCTGTTTCACTTACCGGGACTCGCACAGGTGTCCCCAAGGTCTCGACATCTCAGCCAATTTTTTCCACCAACTCCACCTTGCCGCTCGTTTCCAGTAAGGTTTCCAGTCTATCCACATCGTCAAGGAAATCAAAGGGGCCGATAGTGACATCTACCTTGAACGTTACCACGACGACTACTACGGTTATGTGCACGGCGGTCGAGGGTAGCACAATCTGCCCCACTTCAACCTCCACGCCGCAGACTTGTGTCGCCCCAGAGCCTGACTATTGTCCTGGCCGCGGTACAAGCTGTGTGGACCTCATGACAGACTCCAGTAATTGCGGAAACTGTGGACACAAAGTAAGAATCTATAATCCCGGTGCGCCTGACACAGACTAATTAGGCTTCAGTGTTCGGGCGATGAGTCTTGCCAGAACGGGGTTTGCAGCACGGCAAGCTGCTCCCGGTCGTCATGCGGCAAATTCAGCTCCTGCAACGGCGAAAGCACATGCATCTGTGCCAGCACCCTCGACGGCACTGGCTTCTGCCTTGATGGCAACATTGCCTGCGGAGGTCTGGCTGACTGCTCGTCGAATACGGATTGCGCAGAGGGCGAGATCTGCGCAGCAGACACATGCTGTGATCGAAATGTTTGCATCAAGAGCAACACGTGCGACAACACTAGCAGGTCGCCGAAGAAGATGTTCATGTCCAGACTGACCGGCAAGGAGCCAACAGTGGGCGGCGACTTTATGGATTACCTGTAGCGGGTAGATTGCAGGACGGCGAGGAAGGAGTGGTTTAGGTGCTGGAGATTCTTTTCTTCCAGAGGACAGTTCTTCGTAGCAACAAGCTTATAATACAGTTGACTCCGATACAAAGCAAGTTTTGAGTGCTGCCGGACAGGGTGCTGGGGGGTGTGTGTGTGTGTTGAAGAGCGAGTCTTGGCACACGCAGCGGGTCGAAGCTCGGAGAACGGGCGGGCGGCTTCTGCTTCTGCTTCTCCGCCGACGTCGCCGCAGCTGCAGCAGCTTTCTTTCCGGAGCAACCACCCACCGTGCCACCCATATCGTCCGGCAAGCTGCCACAGTCGATGATGCTCGACCCTGCATTCAGCACACCCCATCCGGCCTGATGCCGCCATCCTTCTTCTACCACCTGGCCTTCGAACTATACCCGCACCCGCCCAAGCCCAGCGCCCGCGACCATCCCGCCGCTGCGGACGTTGAACCGCCCTTCCTGCCGCCCCGCGGCACGGACGTCTTCACGGACAACCTCCCCGTCCACCGCGTCTCTTCCTGGGCCTCACCACCGCGCTCGCGCAAACACGTCCGCCGCAGCAAGACCGCCTACAGCGTTGACCTCACAAATAACCGGCCCGCCGTCACCCAGCGGCCGTCGTACAGCGAGCGCAGGAACAGCCACCTCGACAGTGCGCCTGCCAGTAGCCAAGCGCTCAACCCCCAACCGAAGCCCGCAGGCAACGCGTCCGCTACCAAGGACTGGCGCTTCGACCGCGTGTCGATCCAGAGCATAGACATGGAGCCGCGGCCCGGGGTCAAGGACGACGCTGGAGCGCGGGGGAAGTCCGTGAGCAATAGCGCACGCGCGAGCTCAGGCCTGGCAACAAAGGGAAAGTTCGTGCCCGCGGATCCGAAGAACACAGAGGTGGGGTGGGGCGTCGTGCACCTGTACCGCGACGTCCAGGAGACGCAGGGCCTCTACGATGACACGGCATCCAGCACGGGCTCGGACGGCGGCGCGATGGGCGGCGAGGGTGAGAAGCAGACGTTCGACGAGGGGGAATGCACGACGCTGTGCATTCTGGCGGTGCCGTCCTACATGACGCCGTCGGATCTGCTGGGCTACGTCGGGGAGCAGACGAGGGAAGACGTCAGCCATTTTCGGCTAATAAGGACGGGCCGTGCCAACAAATATATGGTTCTCATGAAGTTTAGAGAAGCGAAAAGGGCAAGGCAGTGGCGGAAGGAATGGAACGGGAAGTTGTTCAATAGCATGGAGGTACGTGTGGATACGCAAGTCCTGTGTCAAGCATGCCATCCGACTAACTCGCAGCTCGCAGCCAGAGAACTGCCACGTCGTCTTCGTCAAGTCAATCGAATTTCAGACGTCAGATGCAGACAGCGACCCCTCCAGTTTCCCTAACATGAACAATGATCCTTTCACGCCCTCCGCCCGACCGACTCCTTCGGCACCCCTGCCTGCAGGGGCGTCGTCTGCGGTTGACACCGGCTCCCTATCACTAAGCACGAAGCCTCTCCCGCCACCAACTTCATCTCTGGTGGAGCTGCCCACGTGCCCCGTGTGCTTGGAACGCATGGACGAAACTACCGGTCTCCTGACGATCTTGTGTCAACACGTCTTTCACTGCGCATGTCTGGAAAAATGGCGCGGCAGCGGATGTCCGGTGTGCCGGTACACGCAGAACGACTCCCTAATCTTGCGGGGCTACGCGTCGGACGGCGAGGCGCCCGAGAACGAGTGCTCGGTGTGCGGCACGTCATCGAACCTCTGGATCTGCCTGATCTGCGGCAACATCGGCTGCGGGCGGTACGACTCGGCGCACGCGTTCCAGCACTACGAGGCGACTTCGCACAGCTACGCCATGGACATCGCGACGCAGCACGTGTGGGACTACGCGGGCGACGGCTACGTGCACCGGCTCATCCAGAACAAGGCCGACGGCAAGCTGGTCGACCTGCCGGCAGCGCACTCGCACGCCACGTCGACGCAGCAGCACCCGAACAACAGCATGACTGGCATGGGCGCCGACACGGTGCCGCGCGAGAAGCTCGACAACATGGGCATGGAGTACGCGTTCCTGCTGACCAGTCAGCTCGACAGCCAGCGCCTGTACTTCGAGGAGCAGGTCGAACGCGCCGTCGACAAGGCGGCGAAGGCGTCGGCGGCGGCCGAGGAGGCGGCCGCGTCGGCCACGGCGCTCGCGCAGCAGGTCCGTGGCCTGCAGACGCTGCAACGCGACGCGAAGGCGACGGTCGCGTCGCTGGAAAAGGACGTCCAGCGTCTGTCGACCCGCGCGGCCAAGTCGGACGAGCTGGCGCGGTCGATGACGAAGCAATTCCAGGAGGAGAAGAGCGTCAGCGGCGCGCTGATGCAGCGGATCAAGCATCTGGACGCCAAGGTCGAGGAGGTCGAGGAGCGGAACAAGGCCCTGGAGGCGGAGAAGAGAGACTTGGAGGAGCAGAACAGGGATCTGAGCTTCTTCATCTCGGGACAGGAGAAGCTGAAGGAGCTGGGCGAGGAGGGCGCAGACGGAGGGGTGAATGAGGACGAGGTCAGGGAGGGGAGGGTGGAGGTGGGTGCGGCGCCGGAGGAGAGGGGGAAGAGGAGGAAGGGAAAGGGGAGGAAGTGAGGGACGGGAGTTTCGCTTTCGGTGTCGGGGATGGCTGCATGGTTATGGTGGACTTATACCCTTTGATGTGCATCACTTCGGCGCATGGAACGATACGATTGCTTTTTTTTTTTGGGGGGGGGGGGGGGCGGGCGTCTCTCGAATGATAGAAAATATAATAGCCATGTTTACGATGCGGAAAAGGACTTCCGGCCGCTGAGAGAACCTCAAAGGTCGTTCCAGTCTCCAGGCATATGTTCCCGGCTTACTCTTGTGGCACTGTTCGGCCAGGCCTTCAGCCACGTCCGGGGCTTTCGACAGGCACCCCGGTTCTATCACGCTTGCTCCGACGGTCACGAACTGGCAAAGTGACCTCCATGGCGTAGCAGTTGCATTCGAGATCTATATTAAGAATCAGCACGCCAACTTGAAGACCAGAATGCACGCCAGATCAGAAGGGCAATGGACCTTGGAAGGATTTCATGGCTATCTGCTGCTGTCGAATGGACACTGTAGCGATGGCAACCGATACGACAACACCGATAAAGGTGACAATCACCCCAACGAGGCCGATAGCGTCGCTTCCGGAGATTTTGCGGTCCATCTTCAGAGCGAAGAAAGCGTGGCGGACCTTGCTAAACGTTGACAGTGTGTAGCGTTCTGGTCGTCTTGCCGACAGCAGGCCGAGACTTCGCGGTAATGAGTTATCTCCTCGAGCAACCACCAACTTGCCAAGCATCAGTCTGTTGTCAACCAGGGGGGGGAAGTCGGCGGTACATGTTGGATCAACCGGGTTAAGAATGATCGATTCGTTTAATTGTTTGTCAAGGGGTTGGCTTCAAGATCTTCTCTACGAACTCGAAAGAAGCTGGGAAGTGCCGATTATCCACCAGAAGATAGAATTCTTTCGCATGGCGCAGAGGCTGATGATCTGAAGGGGAGAAAAGGAGCCTCGAGGGTGCTGCTTAAGTATACTCGTAATTTTTTTTCGTTGACCAATGAAGGTCGAATTAACAGTTGCTGCTTACCCACGGGGGAAGGCGGAGGACCGGTAACGGGAGCGGAAGCAGTACGGGTAGCGATGTATAAGCCACCCTGTTAGAAGTTGCCGACATTCTCTGGCTTTTGCCTGTTGCAACCGGCAACGAAACATAGACACCAATGAGGTAGTCATAAGGATCCGCCGGGTGTAACAATGAGTTGTCCCTGCTTACACGCGGATCGGGGTTTAGTGACCTGTCAGGGTTAGTAAGCCCACCTCACCGACGACGGACTCGCGTCAATCAGAAGACGAGGAGGCTCCAGCTCACATAGCGCTTGCTGGTAATGAAGAAAAAAACTCGGACACCCGAGGCTTCAAAAGAGGAGCCCGTACGGTACCTCTCGACGCTGCCGCTCATCACACAGCTCGCCAGCTGCAAGCCTGGAGCCAGCAGCTTCTGTAGTGCGCCAACCAACTCTTCAGAATCCACCACACAACCAAAACGGGAAAGAGCAAAAAGTCAGCCCCTCGAGGAACCAGCCTCGATCGGCCTGCAAAACACCCTTTCGGGCATTTTCCCCCGGCCGAAAGCGGGTGGTGAGGGTCTCAAGGCCAGCCGGACTAACCGAATAGCCAACTTCCAATCGTTCCCTCGTGCCATAGACTAGTCAGGCCCGTAGGCGGGGAATGAAGTTGCGTGATTGCTTGATATAGGGCTGGGGTGGTGGGTTGTTTGTTTAGGAAGGATGTCGATGCACGGCGGTGAGGTCACAAGGTCCGCTGCTTCCGGGCTTGGAATGCTTGTGAGAGAGACGGTCGTTGGAAGTCTTGGCCTTCTTGTTTGCGTTATAAGAGCCCAAGCATCAATAAATCCATTTTTTTGTCTTTCCACAGGAACAGGCTTTAGCTTCGAGTGAACGACACACGAAGCGCAACGAGAACTCGGTGCCGTCGGTCAGTCAACACATCAGCCGCTTGGCCGCAAAACGAGTTCTTGAGTGAACACCAGAACTTACGCGTAGCGCTGATTCCCAATGAACGGCACCATTCCTCCTTGCTCATGAATATCTGCAGTGATGCGAAATGACGGTTCTCATGGCTCGGCGTCCGGTCACATCCCTACCGCATGCTAAACGTTCTTCTTCTGAAACTAAACGTCTCTGAACCGAGAAGGCAAATTTGAACACCGTGCGTGCACTGCGGACGAAAGCAAGCCAAGAAAGACCTTGCTCTGGACAGCCTGTTAACGACTCCAGGTCTCTTAATGGAGGCGATGCAGCCTCGGCTTTATGCGGGTTTAATCAACGACACCGCCACCGCCCTCGTCCGAATTGATCATCTCCACATGGCTTCGCACAGGGCATGCGCACATCACTCGCCGCGTCCGGGTGCGGGTGTCGCCGTAAGTAGGTACCGCGGCGTGGAGTGCCTCCAGCATAAAAGGGGATCAACTTGACTCCGCATCTACTCTCAGCGCAAAGATATCTTGAAGAAGTTGCAACTACCTTCACGGGGAAAATTTGACTGGTGGGGCGTGGTGTTGGCTTTTCAGCACAAGCCGTGGTAGATACCCCCACGGAAGCCTGACTTCACTTTTGGACAGAGCGTAAATAAAGCTGAATACCAGCATAGTTCCGTGATGATGGTTGGAACTGGCATGGAAAGATGTCAAAAAACATTTGAAGGAACAATTTTGAGATGCCGACCTGAAATGGCCGGGAAGTGATGAAAACGAGGAGTGAAACGGCAAATTAGTCGTTCGCGGCCTGCTGCTTTACCCTCCCGTTGCACAGGTAGGCGCAGAGGCAGGATGCACGTCCGAAAAAAGAAGTCATCAAGTCCATTCTTGTCTTCAATCTCGAGTCTCATGTCTCGTATCTGACTGATCTCGATCTCACCTCCCCGCAAAGCGCATCCGCCCTTCTACTCTAATCCAACGCCGGCGCCGTCCTCCCGCCCTCCATCGCCGCCCTCACCTTCCCACCCGGCCTGAACTCGTTGACCCACTTCTCCCTCGGCTTGCTCAACGTGCTCGGCCCCCGCTTCAGGAACGCGCCGTACCCCAGCTCCCCCACCACACCGCCGTTCTCGCGGTCCCACACGACCTTGCCGCGCAGGATCGTGTACCGCGGCCAGTTGTTGAACCGCATCCCCTCGAACGGCGTGTAGTCGATGTCGTGGTGCAGCATCGCGTTCGTCAGCTCGAACGGGGCCATGGGTGCCGCGCCGGCGCCGCCCCTGGCCGAGCCGGCCGGCACCTGGGCGGGCGTCGGGTACCAGACGACGAGGTCGGCGTCGAAGCCGGGCGCGATGGCGCCCTTGGAGGCGCCCAAGCCGTACAGCTTGGCCGGGTTGGCCGCCGTCAGCTCGACGAACTTCTGCGGCGTGAGGCGGCCGGTCAGCACGCCGCCCTCGAACAGCGTCGGCAGGCGCGTCTCGAGGCCGGGCAGACCGTTGGGCACGCGCGCGTAGTGCATGGAGCCGTCGGCGGGCGACAGGCCGAGCTTCTTGCCGCACGGGTGGTCGTACTTGGACGGCGCGTGGTCCGACGAGAAGGTCGTGAAGGTGCCGTTGACCAGGCCGGCCCACATGGCGTCCAGGTCCATGCGGTCGGCGCGGAGCGGCGGGCTGCAGATGTGCTTGGCGCCCGAGAACGGGTCGTCGTCGTGCGACTTGAGCGCGTCCGAGGTGAGGTAGAGGTAGTGCGGGCAGGTTTCGGCGTGGATGGGGAGGAGGCGGGTCTGCGCGGCGCGGACGTGCGCGGCGGCGGTCCGGCTGGACATGTGCACGATGAGGATGGGGATGTCGATGAGCTCGGACAGCGCGATGATGCGGTAGGTGGCTTCGTCCTCGGCGATGGACGGCCGGCTGATGGCGTGGTAGTAGGGCGCGGTCAGGTGCTGTTCTGCCAGCCTGTCGGTGATCCACGAGATCATGTCGCTGTTCTCGGCGTGCACCATGGTCGTCATGCCGAGTGCTCGTGTGCTCATCATGATGTCGAGGATCTCGCGGTCTCCAAGCTTCAGGGGCTCGTACGTCATGTAGATCTTGACGGAGCTGATGCCGTCGCCGACCAAGACGGGCAGCTCCTCGTCGACAATCTTCTTGGTTGGGTTGGTGAGAATCAAGTGGAATCCATAGTCGCAGTAAGCCTGGCCCCGAGATCGGTTGTGGTACTCCTCGACCACCGGATACAGCGATTCGTCGGTGCGTCTTTGAGAAGCGAAGGCAAGCACTGTGGTGGTGCCGCCGGCAATTGCTGAGCGGGTTCCGGTCTCGAAGTTGTCGCCGGTGGGAGAGTTGTCCTGGTGGAGATGCACATGCGAGTCAACGCCCCCAGGCGTGACAAAGGCGCCCTGGGCATCGATGATCGAAGCGGCGGAGAAGAGAGAGGTCAGGTTCTGGCCGAGCAGCAGGATCTTGCCGTCGCGGACGGCGATGTCCTGGTCGGGGAGCACATCTGAAGCAGTGACCTTGCCGGCGAGTCAGGACCCAGTTCGAGCTGGCGCAGAGGAATTCAGAGCTCACCACCGTGGCGTTCTGGACGATGAGGTCGACGTCAACCTTGGCAATCATGGCGGGCGGTCAGCGGAACGGGCGCCGCTTCTGGCGGCCACAGCAGGGCGGCGGGCCATGTTAGTATAGGCCGTGACAGCGCGGCGCGGCGCCCAAGCCGAGGAAGCAGACGCACGGTGTGTCATGGTGTTGGACGGCGAGTGGCAGAGAGAGCAGCAGGGCCGATAAGCAGATAGCAACGCCTATCTCTCGGCCGGGGGGCCAAGCCGCCGCCCTGCTGCCCGACCACCGCCGGCACCACCAACCGCACCGCCGTCCCGCCTCTTATCGATCGCCATGGCCGGGCTCCCGGGTCGACCGCGACAGCAGATCGACGCTGCCCGGCGGGGTTGGCGGCTGCTCGCGATAGCTCCCGGCCTCGCCACGCGAGCTGCAACGCCGCCTATCGCCGCGCCTGCTCTGCGCCTCGAGCACCCGGCGCGCGAGCGTCGAGGGACTGCGCCGTTGGAGCCCCGATATATGTGCTGAGTGCTGGCGTCGACCGGTGTCCGCATCCGCATCCGCCGCATCCCCAGCGCCAGCCGACCACGATGCCTCGCGTGCTCCGCCTCGCCGCCGCGCAGATGGGCGCCACCCACTACAGCGACCCGCGGCCCAAGACTCTGGCGCGGATGCTGGCGCTGCTGGACTCCGCCGCATCGCAGGGCGCGCAGTCCGTCCTCTTCCCCGAGACCGCCTTCACCACCTTCTTCCCGCGGCACCTGATCAACGACCCGGCCGAGCTGGACTCCTTCTTCGAGCACGGCGACGTCACCACCCAGGCGCAGACGAGGCCGCTGTTCGACCGGGCGAAGGAGCTGCGCGTCGACGTCGCCGTCGGCTTCGCCGAGAAGACCGACGGCGGCGAGACGTTCAACGCGTGCGTCTACTACCACGCCGCCACCGGCTCCGTCCTGTCCAAGTACCGCAAGGTGCACCTCCCCGGCGACTTCGAGCCGTTCGCGGACCCGGACGCGACGAACCAGCTGGAGAAGCGCTACTTCAAGCCCGGCGACCTGGGCTTCCACGCCTTCCGCGTGCCCGCGCCCGTCGAGGCCCCGGCCGCGCGCGGCGACCCCGTCTTCGGCATGATGATCTGCAACGACCGGCGGTGGGCCGAGAGCTGGCGCGTGCTGGGCCTGCAGGGCGTCGAGGTTGTGTACTGCGGCTACAACACCGCCGGCTTCGCGCCGCACCTGTGGGGGTCCGACAGGAACATGGACCCGGACCAGGCGCGGCAGAAGGCATTGTTCCACCACAAGCTCGTCATGCAGGCCCACAGCTACACCAACGCGTGCTTCAGCGTCAGCGCCGCCCGGTGCGGCCTCGACGACGGCAAGTACGACCTGATCGGCGGCAGCTGCATCACCGGCCCCGAGGGCGAGCTGCTGGCCGAGTCCGCGACGCTGGAGGACGAGGTCATCGTGGCCGACTGTGACCTCGACGCCTGCCGGCCGGGCAAGGAGCGGACCTTCGACTTCGGCCGCCACCGCCGCGTCGAGCATTACAGCCGCATCACCGAGCAGACGGGCGTGGTCGAGCCCCCCAAGCTCTCCGGCGGCGAGCCGAACGGCACTTCTCCCGCAGAGAAGAAGATCCGCGTCCTCCTCGTCAATCCGAACAGCACGAAGTCCATGACTGACGCGTGCGTGGCCATGTGCCAGACGCAGTTGCCCCCTGACGTTGTCGTAACGGGCTTCACGGCTCCCCGGCCCGCTCCTTCGGCCGTCGAAGGCAATTTCGACAACATCATGTCTGCGGCTGCTGTTGCGCGTGCCGTGCTCCCCCTTGCGGCGACGCATGACGCTGTGCTGGTTGCTTGCTACTCGGATCACGCACTGATCCGGATGCTGCGCGAGGAGCTGCCGCGCCAGCCCGTCATCGGCATCATGGAGGCGTCGTTGTTCGCTGCGCGGACTCTGGGTGGTCGGTTTGGTCTGATTGTCACCAGTGAGCGGTCTAGGGTCATGCATGAGGATTCCATCCGGCACTACGGTTTCGACGGCTTCTGTGCTGGTGTCGCCAGCTGTAATCTTGGGGTGTTGGATCTCCACGAGAAGAGTCAGGATGAGGTGATGAAGATCATGTGCGATGTTGGGAAGAGGCTGGTAGCGCAGGGTGCGGATGTGTTGACGTTGGGCTGTGCGGGAATGACGCCCCTGAAGGCGGCTGTGGAAGAAGCTGTTGGTGAAGATGTGCAGGTCATTGATGGAGTGCTAGCGGGCGTGCAGCATCTGTCTGGGATTGTACGGATGGGTGGAAGGACAGCCAAGAGAGGGATCTACCGCAGCTCAGCAGCGGGACGAAAAGCGAGAGGCCAGGATTGGATTTAACGCACTCTGCGCGGTGAAAATCTTAGCAAAGCATCGATCTTCTATACCACATTTATCCGATTCCCCAAAAATTCAAGACTTGAGAACAAAGATAGTGTCGAGGTGTACTCCTGCACCCTGTGTCCGTCTGTGGTGCAAGGAGCAAACACATCCAGATTAGAATTCATCTGGACGAAGATGTCAACTTTGTGCCTGTCTTTTTTGCATCCGGATGAATGCTTCAACTCCCTACGTGTATGGTAATCTTCTGGAAGGTTGAAAGCTGGTTGCAAATTCCGTTCAGGACTCAGCACAAGGGTTTGAGGTAGAAAGAAGTGGCGCATGTGCGCCAAGATTATAAATTATGAATAGTATTATGGACGGGTATCGTACTTCATATCTCATTCAGCCCCAGTGGGAAAATAGCGCAAGAAATTAAGAGAGAGCTGCAAAGATAACACTGAGAAGGAGACCAGTGCACACCCACTTCCCATATGCGATCCTGTACTGAGCTCCAGCACCAGAAGTCGACGACGTCGCAGCGCTGGCACTGGAGGTGGAGCTTCCCGAATTAGCTGCAGACGTAGCAGACGCGGAACTACCAGTCGTCGTGCTGCCCGCAGACGGCCCAGACGAGGTCCCGGTTCCCGAAATCTCCGACACAGACACGAAGCTTCCCGTAGCCAGACTCGCCTCCGAAGTGGTGGCCGCAGTGCCGTTAGCGGGCGTGGTAGCCACCGGGGTGATGCCTTCGGTAGGCAAGCTGATGCTGATCTCACTCGTGCCCGCCGCAGAGATCAGGCTGCTCCAGAAGGACGGGTCGTAGGTCGTCGTCGACTCGGGTGCGTCAGTGTTCTCCTGCGCGTTCCGCTTCTGCAGGAAGCGGTCCTCCCAGTCGAGGTTTCCGACGAAGCCCGCGCCGTCCCAGCACTCCAATTGCGCGTCTTTGTCCTCGTCGACGCCACCGAACACGCATTTGTGGAAGTCGCTCGAGCGGTAGTCGTTCACGAGCAGGCGGTCTGGCTTCACGCTGCAGTATGCGGCGCAGGACGACGGGCCTTCGGAGGTGAGATGCACAGCGGTGAAGTTGGAGACGGGGCTGTCGCAGCAGGCGGCAAAGTTCGGGGCGGCATGCGTGCCATAGGGAGGGGTTATGCAGGTGAAATAGCTGGCGTCGAAGGCGCCCGGAGACCAAGGGAGGGGTTCGTGAAGGGCTGGGTTGGCGCCGCAGTCGGGCGGCGGCTGGGTGGAGGCGAGGTGCGCCTGGGGGTCGTGGGCTGGCTGTTGGTTCATGATGGCGGTGTTTTCGGTTCAGATTTCTCGGGCATGTGCTTCGGGTAGGTGAGCTTCTTCTTATGCAGACTGGCAGGTGAGCGGAGACGGCTGAGGCGTGCGGTGAGCTGCGGCAGGCATCAATAATAGAGCACCAAGCCAGAGCTAGCGCGCAATAGGAAGGTCCGGGGTGACGTCACCTGCGAGAATACGAGCACGTTACACTTGCTGGCCGTGTTGTCCTGCGCCCAGACACCAATCACGCCCGGGCAAGACTCTCTCCGCTCTTGCTCATGAAACAACGTTTTGGCGAATCCATTGACAGCACTGCACCATGTGGTCAGCATGCATCCAGCCCGCAGTCAGCCTCACGCCATGTTACACTTCGAACAGAGTCATTTCACCCGCAGAATTCGCCCATCAAGCGCGAGAAGACATGTCCATGGACAAAGGATAAGACCTTTAGACAGCGGCTGGATGAGCATTTCATGTTGGTAATTCCTGGATATACAGGAACCCGAGGTTTTCATCGAGACATGCGTTATCTCATCCACCAACTGTCTCACAGCGCCCCGTCCATTAGTACACTTGAATCAATGACAAAGAGACAAAGCGAAGGAAAAACAAGACAATTGGGAGCCCGGATATTGTGGGTGTGTTGACTCACGTACATTATGACATGTCTTACAACTACGCGCTTGCGTCCCCTCTACGCTGGTCATGATACTGCCGCCATCATCTTCATCATTGTCTTCATCGTCATCGCCATAAGGTTCTCTTTCCTCCGAGTATTAAGATAGGCAATTACTGAGGAATCAAGAATGCTGCCCAAGAAAAAGATGAACAAGGGCGTGAAGTGGGAACCTTATTCGGGGAAAGAAAAAGGGAACTTTAGGTCCAGCTGTGCGTATCGTCGATGTGAGCCTCGTGGCAAATTTGCTCAGGAAAGAAAAACAACATAACCTCGCTGGCGCTGATTACAATCAGGGCTACTGAAAAACGCAAAGACGCTTCAAAGGTGAGTGAACGCTTCAAATGCTACGCCTATATAGACGCGAAGATGCTACAATCGCCATTTCTTGCGGCGTGGATGCAGATGTGCCAAAAATGGGAAGTACGACCAGAGAAGGGAAATGCTGAAATGCTCAGAGTGCAAACTGTTCCAGACTCCGTCGCGACGCTCTCTGTGTGCCCCCGTCAACACATGTAGATATGACGCGAACACCTAAAAAAAAAAAAAAAAGACCGGAGAAGAATCCGGATTCCGAAAAACGGTATAAAAAAAATGGCCACCACCATTCCTGCGACTCCCAATCGCGCTCTCCATGACGGTGAAAATATCCAAACTGGTGGCCCGTCGTATCCAAAACGCCGAACCCAAGAATAATTCCACAATACCCATGTCCTGATTCTTTCTTCTTCTTACTTTTCACCATTCCTTAGTCTGTCCCTCCTCTTTTCAACCAGTATCTTCAGCTCGGCAAACTTGACCGGCTTCGGCAGATAATTGTCAATCCCGCTGCCCATCGCCTCTTCCTGCGCCTGCGCCGACGCTAGACCGGTCAAAGCAACAATCTTAGCCGGCATGACACCCTTCTCACGTTCGAATCTCCGAATTTCCCGGGTGCTGGCCAGCCCATCCATGATAGGCATTGAAATGTCCATCAGCACGAAGTCAAAGCTCTTGCGGCTGGTTGTGCTGTGCTGAGGATGAGCAAGCACCGTTGTTGTGGCGTCCTTGTAGCGTTCGAACGCCTCGAGACCGTTCGTAGCCTCGGTGTAGGCGAATTTGTGTTTCTTCATGAACATGACCAGGAGCTGAAGGTTGATGGGATTGTCGTCTACGACAAGGATACGCAGATGTGGATTATCGAACGAGCTGGGTGTTTGGTTGAGCGCGTTTTCAGACGCAGTGGGAGTGATTGCGGTTGCGACGCTGGTGGCAGCAGAGGATTTCAAAGCGTCGCGCAGAAGTGATCTTTCCGGTACTTCGAGTCCGGAGTTCTCCTCACTGCCACTCATGCTCCGTATCGGGACGGATCGGTGGGGTAGCGTAGGTGCCTCGCTCGGGATGTGTCCGTTCACCTGTTGCTCATGAAAAACTGCTGGGGCTGAGACCGCGCGACCTACTGAAGGCTTATTGGGAGATTCCTCGAGGTGCTTTAGGCAGTTGTGAATTATCCTTGCTAGCTTGCGCGGACCACATCTAGAGAAAAACAATTAGTCAAAGGTCGATCACAAGAATGGGGAGGCAGTTGCTGCTGCTACGGTCTTGGGTTCAATCGAGAGCGCCATCGTATATAAACTTACGGTTGAGAAACGACATGGACAGACCGTCCAAGAGCCTGGAGCCGATGGTCTTCCCTCGCCTTCAGGGATATCTCTTCGGATGGGTTTCGGCAAACAATGACTAGAGGTGCGGTGCCGCTCTTGCTCGCATGAAATTCGAACAGCTTATCCACTAATGACGGTTCTGTAACGAAGAAGATATCCGCATCGACTCCTTGGAACGTGGTGGATTCAATTACCTCCATGTCAAACCAACTGTTGCAAGTTTCCCGGAAAGATGCGATCAGGTTGTTGTCGTCTCCACTGTATTCGGCACGTCGCAATTCAGTAGGTACCAGTAAGCACGTCCTCATGCCCCGTGTAGACACGGCTGAAGGCATTATGGTACTCTGTGGATCCTGCGCTTGCTGTGCTGTTAGAGGCAGACTGAGGAAAACGTCAACCTCTGTGCCGACATTCTTCGTGCTTTTTACGTCTATCGTTCCGCCAAGAGAGTCTACGATTTGTCGAACGATGCTGAGCCCTAATCCGGTACCGACGGCGAAGGGATCTTCTTGGGAGAACGGCGAGAAAAGGCGTGTTCGTTGGTATTCCACAGACATTCCAATTCCAGTATCAGCAATGCGAAGGTGTGCCTCGAGCTTAAAAGGGTCGTTGCTTTTCGTTGCTTGGAGGTTGACTGTGACGTGTCCGCACGTCGTGTACTTCAACGCGTTTCCTAACAGGTTCATGACGATTCGCCGCAAAGCACCGGGTTGTGTTTTGACATGCCAGCCTCCTGTGGGGTAGACGTTGAGTAGTATGGTGACGCGTCCATCATTGCTTGGCGTAACATCGACGGAATCTTTGACGAAAGCATCCGATGTTGAACGAAGAGCCTTGATAGCCGGTCCGGCATCGTGGAACGCCCCGGCATGTGCCTTCTTGAAGGCATCGCCGGCACAGACGGCTTCCACGACTTCCTCCACCAGCGCACTGAGGTCGAACTCCGTCGTGACGCCCATGACGGAATTGTCGGTGCCATTGGTGACGGGTTTGTGACGTGACTCATGCTTCTTCCTCTTGTGCGATTTTCCAAGCTTGTTGATCTTGGCGTAGTCGAGAACGTGGTCTATGGTATCCAGCAAAGTCTTGCCGCAAATCTCGATTGAGGTAAAGAGCGAGGCCTGATATGTTGTACTGGCTGTTTCATGCAGAAACTCTACACTTCCTAGAATTCCGTGGAGAGGCGAACGCAGCTCATGACTGATAGACGCAATGAACGTCGTCTTTGCTCTATCTGCCTTTTGCGCGTTGACCCTTGCAACCTCGCTCATGATGCTGTTTCCAAATGCTTTCAGATATGGTAATTCGTTATCCGGACTCATCAAACGGCCAGCGGTTGAAGTCCAAATGAACGCGCCAGCAACCCATCTTTCCACAGTCGGATCCCACATTGGCAAGAATATTAAACTCCGAATTCCTGGAAGAACCTTGAGAAGCTCAGTTGGAATGAGTTTTTCTTTCTTCTTGGGCTTCTTTGGTAGATCGGCGGTTGAGCCAGCCGCTCCTCGTTGCAGGTGCTCGGGGTCAGATTTTTCATCTGACGAGATGCCTGCTCCCTGGTCTGTGAAGCTGAAGAACTTGCCGTAGGGGAACCTTTTGATGTAACGCCCCATGCTGCGCTCTGGAAAGTTGAAGCTCTTCTCAGTCAACGGTTCTTCCCTCATGGTAGTTGGATCCGTAGACAGCCCAACAACTTCACATGTTTTGCCCAGACGAGCGTTCTGCTCTCCTTCCAGAGCAGCCGCAGTTTCCTTGGATATGCTGGAGACAGATCCTGGAGACCTCCTGGACCGGCGATGGATCCTTTGATCTCCTGAGCTGGAGGGCGGTCCACTATCTGAAGTCTGTGAGTCGTCACTCGGTTCTGCAGGACCTCCAGGGCCAGGGATGTCGTTCGGTGATCCTTTGATGTCGCTCGACACAGTACCAAAAAAGACCACGCCATCCGCACCTGTCGATGTTCGAATAATGGTGGCTGCTCTGTGAAATACTTGGCCGATATCGTCTTCGTGATCCGTCCTCTCGGGCTTGGCAATGCTCACTGGTAAGGTCGAAGGTGGTAGCGTTGACGAAGAGAAAGACGACCCGCGAGCAGGTCTCGGAGACTCTCTGTCTTCAATGCGCGAGTTCTCGGTCTGCCTCTTGAGCGTTGCAGAGTGGCTGCGGAAAGAGGGACTGCGCATGAGGAAACTGTCTCCAATGATGTCCTCAGATGTATTAGGCAGGATGGCGGGGCTGAGCTGTGCTGGCCTGTCCGGTTCAACCGTCACACCCTCGATGAAGTCGGCCAGTCCACGCACCATTCTCTCTCCTTTGTTCCTGTCGTCCCTGTCCTTTGCCATCTCCAGGTGCTCCATGACGGTCGTTGCGACATCCTGCATGAACTTCAATTCGTCAATGGTCAGGCCGTGGCGAGGGTTCTCGTCCGACACGGAATAGGCGCCAATCCGGTGGCCAGCCTTGGTGCGAATGGGAACTCCGGCGTAGAAGCGGACGGCTGGGTCCCCTGTCACGTAATCGCGGTGCTTGAAGCGGTCGTCCTCGGCCAGGTCGGGAATGACAAGGGCCTCGGCGGTATATGTGTTTTCGTCCGGATCCGTAGCGGTATACCTGGTGCCGAAGACGTTCTCCTCAACGCCGTCGTGTCTCGCGATGACGGTCTGGCCGAGCCAGATACTGTCTCCGGGGCCATGGCGCAGGTCATCGATCAGCGAGAGGGTCTTCGTGGCTTCGGCGAGGATGTACTGCTGGTGAGCGTCGACAAGCGAGACCATGGCACGGCGCACACCGAGACGGAGGGTGGCCAGCTGGGCGAAGGCTGTGAGAGCCTTGTCGCGCGAGGGCTGGGCGCGGAAGCCCTTGTAGGTGAGGGCGAGGTTTGCGCCTTGGTTGCTGACATTGACGAGACTCTGGGCATCCAGCCACGGCTGGTAGTACCTTTCGCGGTATCGTCAGTGTTGATCGTGGAGAGCCCCACGAGCGAACATCACCTACCTATGCAGGTCCCGTTCTCTGGCCGCCTCCGGATACACAGACATGGCTTGGGCGGCGCACTGCTAGGACTTCGGCATTCTAGGGCGGCGATCGCTGGGGAGGAGGCGGAGAGGCTGGCGAGGGCGTGGGAGAGGAGCACGGCGCTCGCACAGAGGCGGACGCGACACAGGTGATTCTTGTGTGTGCGGGCGCCCAGCGCCGGGAGGCCGTGTTAGCACACGCAGTGGGGATCGCGCGCGCGGCGTTCGAGAATCCCCGATCAGCCGTGGCCCAAAAGATCCAGCATGGCGCTCCTCGCACCAGCCCCCGGAGTCGCGATGCCATTTGCCGAGCACACCGGGCGCGGCCCGGGGCGTCGTTGTGACGTCGGCGGCCGCTGCCACGCTGCCAGCAGAGCCGCGCCAGTGGCGGGCCCGTCGCGCACGCCGTTTCGCACGCGTGGACTGGCAGTGCCGTCCGCAGTCTCGACTCTGACCCCAGCCCGCGGCCGCTCGCCACGTCCCCAGCCCGCGCCGCCCGGCCGCATCTGCACGCGCGCGCAGCGGCCACCGTGGGGCGCACTGCCAGCTTGGGGAGCCCGAGCCACCGTGGTCAGCAGCGGCCCGACTGGGCGCGCTGCGGCGACTCAGCGCTGCGTGCGCGATGCCCAGGGAGCCCAGGACGGCCGGGAGGGCGGCACAGAGCCCGCGGAGCCTGCAGCGCAGAGACTTTGTGCCTGGGACGAGCGCGCTCCCGCGGCGGCGAGTCAGGCGCGCGAGCCTATCGGCCGCGGGCCCTTGAACCGTGCTATCGCCGCCCTGTGTCCGTCGCCGGTGTTGCGACAACACGCCAACCGCCTGTCCGCCGGCCTCCCGCCATGCTGCCTCTCCATGGCCGACCAGCTGTCCGACGACCGCGCCCGGCCGTACAAGAGTCGGAGCAGGCGCCCGTGTGATTTCTGCCGCTACAAGCGCGCCGCCTGCCTGCTCGCCTCTGCCCCGCCGTGCGAGCTGTGTGCCCGCTACGGCAAGCCCTGCACCTTTGTCGAGAACCCCGCAAAGAGGAGGAGGCGCAACGATGACCACGAGCCCGCTGTGGGGTCGCTCACTCACCCTTCGCCAGCCGAGTCTCCCCATTCCGCGTCGCCGGACTCCTCGCGTCCGCCGTCCGCCCCCACGGATTCCTCAGCAGCCATACAGCACACCAGTCCCACAGCGCTCGACCTGTCCCGCGACCCTGCCACCACCGAGCCTCGCTCTACGCAGCATCCGCGCTCCCTGGATGCCGAAACGGGCCACAATGCCCAGATTGTTGGCCTGAGCGGCGAATCCGACCCTTATCTCCTGCGCCTCTACCGCTTCGATGCCGACGACCAATGCTCTTTCCAGCAGCTTCGCATAAGAAACATGGGCATGAGCGACGGTGTCCCCGTCCAGTTCATGGTGCAGGACAATTCGTTGGCAAACAAGGCCCAGCCCGGAGACTTTGGCAAGAGTGTGGCCGCTATCCGAGATGAGATCACAGCCATGGTTGGGGATGAGGTTGGGAGAAGGCTTATCAAATTGTGAGTATGGCGGGGCGGTCTCCTACAACTGTTCATGATCGAATTGCCGTTCAACTTCAGGCGTTTGGATCTGTATGCGTGTGTACCAAATCTTCCGGGACGCCAAGGCTCATTCTGCAGGTTCTTCCGCTACATACATCCATACTTCCCAGTTCTGTCGCGAGAGCGCATAGTGCGGAGCTTAGATTGCGACCCCAACTCCATACCCACCTGTCTGTTGGCTGCCATTTATGGCCATGCATTGCCGTTTTGCGTCTTCGACGACAAGCTCTGCGTTGAAGTCTACACGCCTCTGTCTCCAGATGATCTCTTCAAACTGGCCTGGCAATCTGCGCTCCCTGAATACCACACTCCATCCCTGTCCGTAGTCCAGGCCTTGCTGCTCCTTGTACAACGACGACCCACGAACCGACACGTGGCGGACACCCCTTTTAAGTGGACCATGATGGCCGAGATTTTCGCTCTCACGCAGGCGCTAGGACTCAATATCGATCCTTCTGAGTGGCCTATACCTCAATGGGAGAGAAGACTGAGGCGAAGGCTGGCGTGGGCTGTCTATGTGCAGGACAGGTGGCTGAGCCTGAATTTTGGACGTAGTTCACACATTCAGATGGAGGATTGGGACGTTGAGCCCCTGAGCCAGGAAGACTTTGACGGTGCAGATGCACCTGGAGGTGCCACCGTGTGTGAACATTTTTTGCATTTGGTATCGCTGACGGAAATCGTTGCCCATATACACTCAAACCTTTTGTAAGCCGGATCCCTGCTTTTCCTATCGCATTGAACCACGCACACTCACGCTCACACTCTACCAGCTCTCTCAAGGCTACCCGCAATCTTTCAAAATCGCTTGAAGCAACATTTGACGCCGCCAAGCCGCTTCGCATTGCCCTGGCTGAATGGTTCCAAGCGCGCCCGTTCGTGGCTACTCGGCCTTCACGCAGTCTTGAATCCCAAGATCTGGATGGCAACGGCAGCCTTCGACTTGCATACATCACAGCAAAGATCAGCATCTTTCGAGCCCTTTTGAGGCCCCAGATATCGGAGGCCTCTCCGGAGGCCAGATCTGCGTTGAGAACAGGAGCCATTGGTGTGGCGCGAGAGATGTACGACTTCCTTGCAGGATTGGAGACGCACCATCTTGAGGCATTTTGGCATTCCTGTAGGTTAACATCCCTGTCGTTATTACGGCACGCGTGGGCTGGACGCTGGAAAACTGATACCGCACCAGATTCTCGCGTCAACTTTGCGATTGCCAGCAATTTCATAGTACTGCTCTTTGCGTCTTCACCGACAGCAGCAGACGCACAAGAATCGCTGGCTCTTCTGAGCAGATGGCGGAGTCTCCTGAAGATCAAGTCAAGAAGCTGCGATCTGCTGAACCTCAGTCTTCTGCGATTGGATGCCATGTACGTCGCCGGATTGGATCAACTGGTGGAGTTGTCGGCAGCCGCATCAGAAGCTGCGAAAGGCCAATGACATTGTTGCATCATGACATTGTGACATTGATCTTTGTTCACTGTCTCCACTGCCAGGATACCCTCGTCGCCGTTCCTCATGTGGACAGTGCCCCGGCAACCGACGCTTGCGCATTCGATAGGCTGACGGCCTTGCGCTGGCCTTGCATGCGGCCAATAGTCTCTGCAGCGTCTTTTTGTCTTCGTGCTTTTCTAAAAATTATCACGGCCGCCTGGGATTCTCCCGGGCCGCCTCCAATTTCCATGCACGGCCACGGCGTTTCAAGCGGATGGAGCATCAGGCTCAGTCATCGCATGGGTCTCGGGCTTTCTCCCCACCATCTGGCCGTGCGCACCCACATCGCGCTCGAGTCTGTTCCGCTAATCGTCGTCCTGATCGAGCTCTTCCAGCGGACTAAACCCTGCTGTCGCCGCCAAGCCCCTATTGTGTCCGTCGCAAGGTACAATAGTTTTTGTTACATTACTCGCTCGCTCATTTGACGCAGGGTCTGTTTAACTCTAAACCCCAGCATCCTTCGCATCCTTTCCTTTCCCAACAACGAAGTGCGTCTCGGCCGCGGATGCTTCCGCGTCACTACCCTCAATGTACAGCTCTCTCTTCTCGTCCACGGGAAACGGCTTCACCTTCCATGCCGCCCAATACACAAAACCCGCGACCAGAGTGCTCACCAGCCAGCTCAAACTGTACAAATATGTGGCTCCTTTGGGCACTCCGCTCTGGCCGCACGCTGCAGCCAGCCCGGGCATGTTGGGCACAATGCCACAAATGAATGCAATGACGGCGCGGAAGTTCACGCCACCGGTATACCAATGGATGCCGTGGGTGCTGTATAGAGAGGAAACTGAAAGACGACGCGAGCGACAGATCCAGAAGTCTACGATTATGATGCCCGCGATGGCGCCCAAAAACAGCGAGTAGCCGCCCAGGAACGAGGAGAAAGATTTGGCACTATGATTTGATTCGGTCAGCCACTGTTCATGCTACAGACACTCGTGCAGCGCAGGACCTACTTGTACTGAATGTTCCACGGCACGGCACAAATACCCAGGATTGCGCAGATGTACGCTCCGCGACGGTTGTTGATGTACCTGGGGAACCACAGCGCCAGGTCGTTTGAGAAGCTGACGCTGTTCGCGGAGATGTTCGTTCCGATGACGGCAAAGGCCCAGCACAAGCCGGCGAAGAACTGGGCGGCGCGGTTGTTCCATAGCACGGCCACTTCCAGCGGATTCCAAGTCACCTCGCCGTATATCACTTCGGCCGCGGATGACACAGTGGCGCCGAGAACGCCGCAAATGGTCACAAGCACGATCAGGCCGACGGCCTGCGTCCAGAAAACTTGTCGCGGATACTTGGCGTAACGCGTGAAGTCGGGCATGTTGAGCGCGAGCGTCGCTTTGGGACCGATGGCCGTGGTTACGCACTGGAAGAAGACGACGGCGACGGGGGTGCCGTCCTTGATCTGCGTGGGCTTGGAGAAGGTGGGACCAAAGCCATGTGCTGTGAAAAGGCGGGAGTCAGTCAACTCGTCTCATGGAACGGATCGGTTAAGTTCTTACCGGCCACAAGAGCCCAGATAAACAGCGTCAATCCGAACACCGGCATGACAATCGTCTTCGCCATGAACATGTACCGGAGGCTCGACACATGCAGCCACAGCAGGGGCAACTGAACAATGATGAACAAGAAAAAGCACAACAGCTCCGCGCTGGTGACGTGTGCGCTCTCCGGCAGGTGATTGGGGAAGCCGTTGAAGCTGGGCCAGATTGCCGAAATCATGATCTGGAGGCATTGGCCTCCCTGGAAGGACTGCGTGCCGAACCAGATGCAGGCCACGACTCCGCGCACAAAGACGGCGAAGTAGGAACCTCGCATTCCGAAGCTGGCCCGTGTGAAGATGGGGAAGTTGATGCCGAAGATGCTGCCAACGTAACCATCCAGCATCGCAGGAACACACACGATGGCATGGCCAATGAGGACTGCGAGGATGGCGAGACCGGGATTCAGGCCTTTGTTGACGGATGTCGAGGAAACTGTTCGTTGTCCAATGCGGTCAGTGACTGTTCGTCTTGAAGCCGTTTGCCACGCAAGACTCCCAGTTCTGACCACTCACCTTGATACATGGAAATTGAGAATGCCTCAGCAATCCAGAATCCGAGCAAACTGGGCCAGGTCCACGTCCGCTGCGGCGAGCCCAGCGGCACCGGATCGAGGTCTTTGTTCGACACCGGACCATCTCCCTCAGCCGCCAGCTCCGGGTTCTCAGAGTACAGCTCGAACCGCTTGCGGAGGCCCATGCTTGCTGCTCGACGTTCTGCTCCGTTTAGACGATTGAGAGAAAGGTCGAGGGGTCGGCAGGGCGTCTGCTGACTTTTAGACGGTCAACGGTCACCTCTAAAAGCTTATCGGCACTATCGCACATCCATCTGGTAAGCATTAGACTGCATGGTGTGCCGATCCGTGCAGGCTCGGGAGCTGGGAGGCAGGGGACAGGGCAACAGCGGCCGATTTTTGGCCTATCTCTGCCGTCAGCACGGGTGGCCGGGCGATAAGCCGACACCGCAACTTGCCAATCGCATATCATGGGTGCATACTAGCCGTCACCTAGGCCGGTACGGGGATGGCATTTCGTGTTCCGATCGGCCAAGGTTCGTGCCGGCTGTCAGTACGTATTTCTTCGCAAAGGCTAATGCTGCTGGTTCGCCGAAGCCGACTTGCCTGGAATGGAATCATTCGAGCGGAGCCTCACGCAATCTTGAGCTTTTGTTGAAATAGAGCTGCATTCTGCGACTCCTGGTCCTGGCCTGGTCTCACTTCGTCTTATTCTGTCTGCGGGTCAGAATGGCGCCCGTCGCGCTGGCCGATCTGGTAACAGAGCACGTCGCTCCCATCACGGGCCCCAGCATTTTGCCTCCAGACAACGCAGACGAAAGACTCAAGAAGCTATGGAACTTGCACGGCCATCCTCATAGCACCAGGTTCGTGGTGGCATCATTGCCTGCCTCCTCGTGAACCCACTCTGCTGACAGGACTATCAGGTTCGCGAACCCAGAGCTCACCAGCCTTGCCGCCTTGGTCAGGTACAACGCAGCGGTCCAGCCATCGAAACCAGCATTCTTGCACCCAACCGGGGACTCCTTCACTATCGTGAGCTGGCAAGTTTTTGACAAGCTCGTGACTGCCGCAGCCACCCACTATGCCCAGAAGTTCCAGCCGGAGATTGACGCTGCGAACGAAGGTGCAAAGCAGCCAACCATTGCCCTCTTGGGCAACGGCAACACCATCGATTACCTGGTCACTCAGATAGCCTTGGTCAAGCTCCACATCCGCGTGTTGCTGCTCAGCAACAAGAATGCGCCGGCTGCTCGTGACCATCTGCTCCACGCTTGCGACAGCGCGGGAATCATTGCGGATGAGAGCAATGCCGCCATTCTCTCCGCCGAAGGCTTTCCTCGGCCTTGCGTCAGCTTGATCGCCTTGAAAGAGCTGCAGACGGCCGGGGATTCTGCGAGAGAAGCCCCCACCGGATTTTTGACCGACGATGAGTGGAACCTGCAGGCCATGATCATCCACTCCTCCGGGTCAACTGGTCTGCCCAAGCCGATTATACATACGAACAGAAGTCTGTGCCTCATTGCGAGGATGTATCGTCTGTTTCCAGATTTTGTGGTGGAGAATTGGTATCTTTGTTTCCCGCTGTAAGTTTTCTTGAATCTTTCTGGTCCCGCGGCCTCTCCATACTGCCATCTCTTTCGCGGCCCACTCTGCTTCCAACGGTTCAAGACGACGCAGTCAACGAACCATGAAGCTCGCTCCCACTAACATCGCTCAGGTTCCATATCGCCGGCGTCTCCATCGCCCTCAGCGGGCTCCCCAACGGGCTCCCCACCACCCTCCCCCCGGTCAACTGGCCGCCCGCCCCCAGCGCCATCCTCTCCGCCTTCCGCGCCCTCTCCGCCCTCAACCTCCCGGCCGACTGCCTCCACTGCGCCCCCAGCGTCATTGAAGACCTCCACGCCTATCTCTCCGCCACGACCCAGGACTTCACCCCCCTCACCTCGCTCAAAATCCTCCAGCCGGGCGGCGCCCCGCTCTCGCCCGCCCTCCTCGCCACCCTCACCTCCCTCGGCGCCAACGTCAAAACCACCTACGGCAGCACCGAGATCGGCCCCCCCTTCCGCACCATCCCGCACACGCGCGCCAACCCCCACTGCTACCGCGTCCGCAGCCTGTACCCGGACTCCCCGCTCGTCCGCATGGACCCGCTCGGCGACAACCTCTTCGAGTGCGTCGTGCACAAGGGCTTCCCGCTGGCCGCCGAGCTGTGGCTCGGCGCCGACGCGCCCGACCCGTACCGCACCAACGACCTGTTCGTCGAGGACCCGCCCGGCAGCGGTTTCTTCGTGCTTCAGGGGCGCCGGGACGACGTCCTTGTACACGACAGCGGCGAGAAGACGCATGCGGGCGCGCTGGCGACGGCGCTGGAGGAGGCCGGGCGGCCGGTCGTGCGCAGAGCCGCCGTGTTCGGGAGCGGGCGGCCGTGCGTGGCCGCGGTCGTGGAGGTGGCGGGCGAGGCGGGGGAGGGGGCCGGGGCTGGGAGGGCGGAGGTGCAGCGCAGGGTGTGGGAGGCGGTGGCGCGGTGCAACGACGTGGCGGCGGCGCATTCGCGTGTCGAGCGGGCGATGCTGCTGGTGCTGGGCGAAGGGGAGGCCTTGCCGGTTACGCCGAAGGGCAATGTGCGGAGGAAGGAGGCTTGGAGGTTGTATGGTGACCGCGTCGAGGAGCTGTATGAGCGGCACCTCGGCGGTGGTGGCGGTGGTGGAGGGGAGGCTGATCGTGTCGACGGCGGCGGATTGTTGGACGCGGAGTTTATCAGGGTCAGCGTCGCTGAGGTCTGCCAGAGGGAGTTGGTGGACGTGGAGCCGGGGACAAGCTTTTATGATCTGGGCCTGGACTCCCAGGGTGCCGTAAAGCTGAGGTCGAAGCTTGTTAAGCGCTTTGGTGCGTTCCCGCTCATGTTCATCTTCGAGTACCCGACTCTGGAGAAGCTGCATGGCTACCTGACAAAGTCACGTTCCGGAGAGGCGGTTGTGTCGAATGAAGGGGAGAGGCTCAAGTGGATCAGGGCAACGATTGAGAAGTACAACGGCGTCATTGACAGCTGGAAGGCTTCTCGGCCTTACCCCAGGAATTCTACCAGTACGGATGGCGAAGTTATCTATCTGACTGGTGCCAGCGGGGCTCTTGGAAATGCTCTACTGGAAGCTCTCGTGCAGGATCCTGGAGTCAAAAGGCTGCACTGTGCCATCCGCGGGCAGGACCCTCAGGGCAAGGTCGTGGAGTCATTGAAAAAGAGGGGCTATGCGGAAGAAGTCTACACGAGCGGCAAGATCTGCGCAGTCCCGTACGATATGAAGGATGAGAAGCTCGGGTTGACGTCCGAGACGTACAGCCAGCTCTCGAGTGAAGTCACGATTGTCATCCACAATGCTTGGAAGATGGACTTTAATCAACGCGTCAAGATGTTCGAAGCGGACTGCTTAAACGGTAGGTTGAGTGAGCATCCCACGACATTTTATACGAGACTGACAACGAAGCAGGAGCTATGAACCTCCTCTCATTCTGCTACGCCGGTAGTAAAAAGACTTTCTCTTTCATGAGCAGCGTCGCCGCTTGCATGGGAGAAGCAGCCAAAGGCCAGCAAATACAAGAAGCCCCTGTCAGCGACGACCCGCTGATGGCTTTGAACACTGGCTACGCGCAGAGCAAATTCATCAGTAAGTCTCAAGACCCGGAGAACTCCGGAAGTGTAAGAAGCCTAACCCACAACAGCCGAGAAAATAACCCAACACTACACCACCGCCCTCTCCATCCCCGTCAAGCTCTTCCGCGTCGGCCAGCTCTGCGGCCACTCCCGCCTCGGCACCTGGAACAGCACCGAGATGTAAAGCCCCCCGGCTCCCTCACCCACAGCCAGCAACCCAACCCCGCTAACACTCCAACCAACCCTGCAGGTGGCCCATCATGCTCTCCACCGGCCTCTACCACCTCCACGCCCTCCCCTCCCTCCCCTCCACAACCGTGAACTGGCTCCCCGTCGACACCTGCGCCGCCAGCATATCCGCCGCGCTCTTCCCCCAGGAGACCAGCTCCGACCGCGGCACTGGCACTGCCGCATACGCCGTCCACAACCTCGTCAACCCCTCCAGGATCTCCTGGCCCGCCTTCCTTTCCACCCTCGCCGACGCGGCAGCGACGGCTTCTACCACCACCACCACCACCTCTGCCTTCGACACCATCAGCATGCCCGCCTGGGTGGCGCTGCTCGAGAAGGCGGCCGAGGAGGGCCGGCACGACGTCCCGGGACTGAAGCTCCTGGGCTTCTTCCAGGCGATGGTGGCGGCGGCAGACGGCTCCGAGGACGTAGCAGCCGGAGGAGGAAGTAACGGAGAAGGCGTCGAGTTCGCGACGGCAAGCGTGCGGGATGCGAGGGCCGTGGATGCGGAGATGGTGGGGTTGTGGTTGGAGAGGTGGAGGGCGGAGGGGTTTTTGTGAAAGTGGAAAAAAACATGCCGTTTTGTGATGAGCAAATTGTTATATAAGCATGATTTCATTCCGCGTTCCTTTGGAAGAGCCCCCGTTTGGTCAGCAAGGCACGCACTCGCAAGCTCAAGAGACGATGCCAACACGAAACTCCAAATATTTTATGATTTCGTGAAGGGTATGTATAGTTCCTCTTTCTTTCCCTTTTGTGATGTTAAGAAAACCAAAGGACAATGAAACGACGTTTAAAACACAAGCCGGACCCTAGCCTATTCTACTCCAGTCACTGATAAGAATGCGAAACGACAGTAACAAAACAAAGTACCGCGCAACAGACATGCATCTCAGTGTATTCGTGAAAGAGCTCGTGCTTCCCGCAGACTCCGAGAACCATTTGTTCGCCGTCCCACACTAATAGCAGAAGCCTGCCCAACTACTGAATTATATTCAGGGCTGCCACAATCTCCCCTGATCGTGTGAAAAGTCATAACCATGTATTGGGTATAAAGTTGAAGTCAAAGAAAAAAAACAAGCCGTGGGTAATGTATGCTTTTGAATCAAAGTAGATCCGTAAGCGCGAACGGAAGAAGGTTGGTTTTTATGCTGCAAGATCATGCTTGAGCTTCAACAAGCTCGACTGTTTCGTCGACGTCCTCTATTTCGCGGCCTCGACCGTCAACAACGATACGTCGACCACGCTGATCTTCAGGAGCACCATCACGGGAGGCTCCAAAATCCAAAACCTGTCGAACGTATGTTAGCATGGTTGCAGTCGCAGTCAAAGTCAGGGGAGGCTTACCTCAATGTAAGTCAAACTATTCCTTTGCACAGCGGCGACGCATCTCCTCTCGTTGAACTTGACTTGCCAGACGCCGCTAAGATCTGTCAAGAGATCCTTCACGCATTCGCCCGTCTTCACGTTCCACATCTTTAGGGTACGGTCACTGCCACTGATGACCTTCTGGCCATCATGTTGAAAGCAAGTAATGGCACCCGTGTGGGCCGTGAGAGTCGCCTTACATTGGCCATGTTCAGGATCCCAAATGCGCAGCGTAGAGTCAGCGGCGGCAGAGACAAGACGCTCATGAGAGAGATCAAGTAGTCCGACGAGCGAAGTGTGACCCTCAAGGTTAAACAGGCATGCGCCAGTTTCAAGGGACCAGACTTTCACGAGGTTGTCCATGGAACCGGAGATGCAACGATTGCGGGCATGATCCAAAACAACGCTGTAGACCTTTTGCGTGTGGCCGTTTAGTCGATGTAGAACTTCGCCCGTAGATATCTTCCAGACGCGCACGCTCGTGTCGTATGAACCGCTAACCAGAGTATCGCCGTGAGCAGCAATGGCGCGAACAGAGTGATGATGGCCGGTCAGAGCGCGGATGAAGTACGGGTTATCACGGTCGTTTGACGGTGCAGTAGCCTGGAAGATGCCAGGATCATCAAGGCTCGGAAGCTTCCAGACGCGAAGGCTGGAGTCACGGGAGCCGGTAATGATGAGTGGTCGTTCCGGCATCATGATTGGCTTCCCTTCCGGATCTTTACCGATCTCAGTCGGCTGCAGGATGACTAGACACCGAACAGTCGACGTATGGCCTTGGAACACCTGCAGACACTTGCCTTTCTCTATATCCCAAACGCGGACCGACCGGTCGGTAGAGCCTGAGACAAGGATATTTCCCCAATACTGTAAAGCCCAAACACCCCCTTCATGGCCACTGAGCCGGGTTCGGAGTGCACCGGTCTTGGTGTCGTAAACGTTGATGTTGGTGTCATCGCTTCCGGTAAGAATCTTGTCCGTGTCGAATTGGAGACAGGTGACCACATGCCTCTGATGCGCGCGGAACGCGATGTGCTTCGGCTTGGAGTCCACGTCCATCCAGCTCTTCCGTATGAGGTGGTGGCGTTGGTAGAGTGATTTGAACAGATGGAGGTTCCTCAGGCTGGGAAGTCCGATGGTGGGGTTCGGGACAGTCAAGGCAGCAGCATTGGCGTAAGCAATTGGTCCGTGGGCGCTATCAAAGGAGGAGAGAAGACTTGACGTTTGAGGCTGAGTCTTTGATGGTGATGCACTCGGTCCCTTCGTGCGGCGTCTCTTGCTGCTGGTGGAGTACTTGCTCGATGCTTTCCGTTTCGGGCGCATAGAGCTGTTCGAGATAGCCAGAGCGTTCTGAGGTGACGACAGTGCAGAAGGCGCTTCGCTGTCCGACATGGCTCCAAATGCAGACAGTCCGCTGAGATCTCGTTCCCAACTATCCTGCCCAAATTGCCAGCCCCAACCTTCTTTTATGGCGCGCTCCAGTTCACCATCTGGGAGCACATATCCGTCCTTGTCCAGCAAGCTCCTCCATGCCTTCTCATCCGAGTTTATCACTTGCCTCCACTTCTTCGAAACCTGGGCGGCCCTGCACATGCTTTGTGCATCGAGATGTGAAATGATATTCAAGCTCAACTCCAGAGGAAGGAGGCCCAAGAAATCAATCTTCAGAGCGGGATTGACAACGTTGGCAACAAAGTGTAGAGTCGGCTTGGCGCAGCGGCGGAGAAACTGGTACATAACGTACGTCTTGAGGTCGTCAGGCATCGCATCGAAGGCGTCGACCATCACGGGAATATCCATCATTGTGGGGGCCGCGACCTGTTGTCCAGCCTCGGAGAGTGTAAGGGCATATCGTGACTCGTTCGCACCCTGTTGGACCAAAGCCAATCCGCGGCCCCTTCCGTCGTTTCTTTCGTCCCCTCTCTCTCGTTCAATATCGAGACTAGAGACATCGTTCTCGTCGTCATCATCTTCAGCTCCAAGCATCCCCGGGAAGTTTGCGTGATGAGCCAGGTTAGCAGCCGCAGTGATAGGAGAAAGGCTGGGGCTCGGAAGGCTGGCATCTTGTGCAGCAAGATTCTGAAGAGAGTTCGGGCGGGCAGTCCTTGGTCGTCTTCCAGGATCCTCCTCAACAGGCAGTACCGGCTCCAAATCAGTTTCGGCGATAGGCGGGGTGGCAGAGACCCCTGTGACTGGTTCCTCAATTCCCGGAACGGAAGAATGTGTATCTCTGGTCTCGGTAGAATCTTTGGAGTCTTCCAGAGAATTGTGAGATGTACAGGTCGCTCCATCTTTGTTCTGTGATCGCCACTCCTCTGACATGCTCTGTAAGCTTGACAAGCGCTGGACCGCCTGGTCCCGACTTGATCCTGCTCTCGAGCCCGGCCTCCGCAGTCCACCCCGCGCCTTGGGTATCTTCAACTGCCCTGAGCTACCTGTATCTGTGTCCGGGGTGGCAGGTGTGGTGGTTCCAAGGTACCGTGAAGCCTGGAACGAATTGTTGCGAGTGAGAGGAGGAATCTCCGCTGAGCCTGCAGCGGGCCGGGGCACGGTGGGACGAGGTCTCTTGCGGCGTGACAGGCTAGCTAGTTCAGCGGCTTCGGCGATGGAGACTGGTGATGCAGATCGTTTTCTGGGGTTGCGGGCAGGGGGTGCCGGTGCGTCGGTGATGCTTTTCCTCTTCGCTACCTGGCTCGGAGTGTCCACGTTGGATTCCGAAGCTTGCTTTGCCGAAAGCGTACCGTTTGCAGATTGCAAGGCGGCATACTGCTGGTTATACTGAGAATGTCTTGAATTAGCCGTACAGTTGCAAGAAAGAGCAGACAGCGTGTTCCGAGCGAAGAGACACGGTCGGCATTTGTCTACCAGCTGCTTTGAGTGCGTACCTCTTCGAGTGAGTTCTGAGCGTCGTCTGCCTCTCGAAAGCGAGCCTGCCTTCCTCCGATATTGAAGCTGAACTCCTTTATTGCGTGCGGTGTAGGAGAGGCCGCTAGGGGGTATTGTTTGGGGTCGCGCTCGCGGAGGTGGCGAGGGGCGTTGAGAATCAAGGGGGGAAAGGATGTTGTTGTGGTGGTCGTCGTGGTCACTACGGTGGTCTGGGTCGTAGGGGCGTACGAGAGCTGGCCGAGTGCGGCATATGGGTCGAGCACCTGTGCCTGGACGGTTTTCGAGACCTCGTGGTGGGCGGGCATGGCAGGCGTCGACGAGGCACTCGGAGCCTTGGCTGCAGGCGAGGCGGACGGCTGCACGGTGGCAGTCGAGGCAAACGAAGAGAAGGCAGACGTGTCCTGGGATGCGGCCGTTCCGCTCAGCGTGGAGGCGGCATCCATGACGGCGGGAAGAGGGAGGAGGGTGGGAGGCGGAAGGCGAGGGTGACACGGCCTACACCTGGAGAGGAGGTCGAGCAAACTTGGGGCCGGCGGCGCGGTGAGACAGGGCCGCACTGATCATCAGCCCTGAGGCTCGCGGACGCGCAGTGCGTGCAGATGGATCCGGCGCCCGGGCGTGAGTCGGCCGTAGCTGGGAGTGCCGGTGTTTGCAGGGGCAAGCACTGTGTTGGTGTCGTCAGACTACTCGGCCATGGCGTAGCGCAAACCCTAAGCAGAAGGCGGCAATCCAGAACAGCGGCTCGGGTGGGGTGGCGAGAAGCACGCTGGGGGGAAGAGTGTTGTTGTGTGCGGCGTGGAGAGGCCGGAGAGGGGTTGGCGGCTGGCAGGGCGATCTGACGCCGGGCCGGCTGAGGCGACAGCACAGGCGAGGAAGGCACACAAGCACCACCGCTGCTCCGAGCTTCCCCAGCAAAAGTGATGTTGGACCTGGCCGCCCACAGCCCGCCGCCTCGCTTGCAGCCTGCGCCTCTGCGATGCTTTGCACCGTCACGCATATATTATTCCGTATCCACCGCCCTCGCTGCGCGCTCCTCGCCTGCACGCGCTGCCAAAGCGACTGGCGGGATTTCGCAGCCGCCCCTCGAGCGGCCGTCCTCCGGCCTCACAGTAGCACAGCATAAAGAGTGTCACCTTGACGGAATGCTCGATTTGTCACATGCCTTCCGGCGCGTCTACATGAACGGGCATATCGTCGCCTGTTGCCAAATCCATCAACACCGCGTTCGAGGACGCGTCGCCATCGGAATGCCCGATCGCCACGCTGGCTCCCAAATTCGAGCTCGACCGGGTTTGCCCGCTTCATTCCGGTGTCGACAAGCACCTGAAGGGTACACTCTCTGTTCTTCGTGGAGCGGAAGTCGAAGCTTGTTGGTTGTGGAGATGCAATATCTAGGGTTTCTCTAGAAGCCATCCGGCCCCTTCGCGTCATTATAGGCGAGCGGCGCGGTCAATTTGTGATACACGGAGCTGGAGTGCTCAAGCGGCCTTTCTCTCGTGGCAGCTGAGAAATCAGGACGCTCTAGGTACCGAGATCGCGTCACGACTCGTAGTCGTAGACATGGTGTACAGCCCAACGGCCATCCGGATATGCGGGCGCAGAAATTGTACAATTTAGTAGAGCCGAGGTGAATCACGTCCACACGGCGAACTGTAGAGAGACACATCATCTAGATGAAAAGCTGTCTACAGCAGACGAGGCGCACATTCAATCATAGCCTCTTGGCTACATGGATGGCTGCGGATGTTCCTTTTGCGTTGCGATGCCGTCACTACCTCGGGAAACACGACTCGCAGCCACACGTCCAGCTCCAGTGCTGTCAAAGCAGCAGGCTAGAAGCCAACAGACTTTGATATCTGTTACACGTATGCGAGCAGTGTATGGCAACAAGCAGAGCCGGAAGAAAGCGCAGCATCGTGCGGCGGTGGGAAGGCCGGCATTGCGCGAAGTCGGTCATCCAAAGATCGGGGATCAGAGCGATCGGACGGCCCAAACAGGAGCTCGGCTTTTGACGTGCACCGTCGACGCCTGGGGCATCAAATCGCTCCGTGCATTATGTCAGCACAGGCATGGTCTCTTTGCATAGCCGCTCATCCCCCGGCCGGAATCAGGTACCGGGCTGCCACTCTCTGTTCCGTGCTGCCATCTCCCGACGACAACACATCACTACGCAACGCCACCGACCCCGTGCGCCAACGTCCGCTCCACGTAAATATACTATGCCGCCGTATCAAGCTCCTATTCTCGCCCCTGCGCGCCAGCTTTGTCTGCTCCGCTGTACCGAGCATATCGGCTCTGCGCTGGCACGCATCCAACGTGCCAAATGCTTAGTAGGTCGGTTCGGAAAGTATTGCAACACGCGCATACCTTCATGGGTAGTTGAAAGAATTGATCCGGATGGATTTGGGGTACTAATTTAAACCACTTTTGCATCCTGACGAATACTTCAACTGCCCATGAGCGGGTTGAAGCTGTCCATTTATTTTGCGACCCACTGTGGTAGGCCCGCATGTACACATGAACGGGTGCTGAAAATCCATACTGCAGTCCCCGTCCAGAGACCCTGCACGTTGCTCGCTTAACGTCGATAGCAGCGTGCATCTGTACTGATGGAAAAGTTGGGGCGCAGCGCACTTGAAAGATAGGCCCTTGTAAGTTGTCTGGTCAAGCATGTTGGGTCCTTCAATGTCATGCTTGTTGTTGCCATTGGGCTTTTTCTCTAATCTTCAAGCATTTGTCACCGTATGCACATTTGAATTCACCTCTACTACCTAAACACCACTCCTTCATAGTCGTCTCTTCGCAACACGCGAGAATGCAAGACAGGGACGAGCAGATTTTGACCAAATTAGAAGACATAGCGGCATGCATCGCGATGCGACGGCGATGGGACACGATGTCCTGGCTCATATCTAAAGTCGATTCATGCTGAGTTTCGGAAGACCCGGTGTTGCACCTACCTGGCGTGCCTTCCCCAATGGAGCCCTCGCTTCAATGTCGGCCCACCAAGGTTAATTCTCCCAACCACCCAGTGCCCTCACTTCTTCTTTACTGTCCCTCACTTTGCATTGCGATTATGCATCTATAACCGGTGCGGCAGCCCCCAGCGAAGGTTGGCCCACCAAGGTTGAATTTCCACCGAAATCCTCACCTCCCGCTGCTCACCTTCAAGCCCTTGCTCCCGCATCTGCCGTCAGTCTATTCCTGCTGGACCGTCGCTCGCGGCGGTTCAAGTAGGCCCCGGTTCTCGCAATGCCTCAAGCACAGGCGCGCCGCCAGAGCCAGAGACAAATTGCAAAGCAGCGGACATTGCAGCAACAGTCGCAGCAACAATCCCAGCAGCAATCCCAGCAGCAATCCCAGCAGCAGTCACAACAACAGCTGCTGCTCCAGGATACGTCAACTGAGACCACAAATGTCGTCACACAACAGCAAAGTTTGGAGCTCGTGCAATCGCTTCTGCATGGCTCGGTAAATACCCCCACACACGCAAGATCGTCCATGACGCTGATTTTTTTCGTGTAGCTTTCATCCGTTCTATTCAACAGGTAATACCCTAGAAAACCCACTGAACTCCAATCATGTTGACGTCCCATCAGAGATCTATTCCGTGAAGGTTCTTTCAAATGGACGTACTTTGATCTTGACACAGACCAGCCGTGGTCCTACAATTCCTGGAGGGCAGGGGGGATGAAGGTCAAGCATGATGGCAGCACACAAGAAATGCGTCTGCTGGAGAGAAACGGTTCCTTCAGAACAAATGTGTTCATGGACCTCTTGGTATGTGTTTCGCGCCCATCACGCTCATCTTCTCCATGCTCTACTTTCACGCCTTCCTTTGCTGTCAAAATCAAGTCCACTCCATGTGCTAACCGTACGAACAGGAGGGCGCATTCGACGCAATAAGGGAAGGCTACCTTCGTTCGATGCAACTCAGAATATTCAAGGACAAAGACCACCCAGAGAACGTTCTGGAGACCTACACATGGAACTTCGGATATGACCGCCATACCGGAAACAAACATGTGGTTGCAAACGACCTTGAGCTAAACGGGCCACAAGGAAAGACCGGAAACTTCAGGGACTTGCCGAGCGACCTCGCAAGGTTTGTCCACGAGTTTTCGGATCTCACAGACAAGTTGCCCAAGCTGGCATTCAGAGACCCAGGCAAGCTATTCTTCAAGCCGAAACTCTTCTATACGGACAATGTTCCTCCTGGTTACCAGCCACGCGGTTGGGTTCCTGGGTCGTCCGCTCACCTCAACTTTCCTCGAGATGACGACTTGGTGAAAACAATCATGCAAACTGGCACTTATCACGGGGGATATCACAGGTCAGTGCAGAACGATTCAAGATCGATTGAACCTTGGAGGCTCATTTTTATCAGTGCTAGTGTGACAACGTCTTATCTGCGGCGGACTGGTGTAAAAATGCGCACTATCCCCAACGATTTGCACTATTCCGACCGGGTTTCAGCCACTGCAGATCTTATATCCCCAAGCCCAGAGCCAGAAACACCTCAAGGCTACAATCAAGCAATCAACGCAAGTTTCAGAACCACCCCTCAGCAGGACGCAGCAGAACTTGGAGGTATTCGCGGGAATTCGGATGAGCATAACCCGCAGAGCCATCCAATTGGCATTTCCAGCACCCCAGAGACAACACTTCGTGCTACGACCACCGTCTCATCAAATGGTTCACGGGACATGACAATCCACGATACGGTATCTGACCACACCGGATCACCAGGACGAGAAGAAGTAAGTATCCGGACGATGGATCTCGACCAGACACTCAGGAAAGAACACCGAACCTCCGATATGGTCTCCGAAACACAATCTACGTCCCAAAGGACGGAAGGAATGGAGATTGACAGTCAGGACAGACGGGAACAGGAAGCTCTGAAAGGGATGACGGTGAGTCTGCTGCACAGTAAGCAAGTGGTCATTTTCACAATTGCTGATATTGAATGAACACAGAAGCAACAGTCCGAAACTCAAGTCCAAGACACTCAGGTTGTCGAGCACCATGGGTCTCCCTTTGCGGCTTCGAGTGGAGAATCCAAAGATCACGCCAGAATTGAACTCACTCAAGCGAAGATCAATCAGCTTAATGAGAAAAGGCGCCTCTCCGAAGCAGGGCCATCCGTCACGGGAAACAGCGGAGAAGAAAAAATATCTTGCCAGTGTGGATGTGATGTTGAGGATTACGGGAACATGGCAAGTTCTCATCTGCGTCTAAGTTGTGAGGTTCACCTCTAACTTTAACAGATCTTCTGTGAGTGGTGTGGTACTTGGCAACACTGTTACTGCTACGGGTTTCGAGGCGAGTCGGATCGACGAACCCCTTATAAGCACGCCTGCTACGTCTGTTTGTTCGATGGAGAGGAAGGAATAAATGCACGGGAAGCCCAAAAAGATCTCCAGAACACTGCGCTACTTCGAAGGGCCATCCACATCATCGAGGAGAACCGCTTCCGTACTAATACCTCATTCCTCGAAGCTCTCGGTGGTCAGTATAATCCATGTTTTTCAGTTTTCCGGCTAATAATATTCGTAGTTGGCGACCTACCAACTGCTTCAGAAATCATTAGACAGCTCCGGCGCGAGAGGGTTATCGTTGAAAACAAGAAGAAAGGCTACGGCAAAAATGGAAAACCCCCCTATCAAATCACCAAGTCTGACACAGGCCGTTCGGAATTGGCCAATAAGTACTTTGACCCACTGTACAGGGTTGCGAGCTACGTATGAACCTTGCGAGCCTTCGACACTCAGGATGCAAGCTAACACACACATCACAGTATGTTCTGGACAAGCAGCGTGCTTTAGCGGACAAGTCACTACGAACAAGCCAGGAAGCCCCCCTTGAAGGGAACAAGATGTCAACGCCAATTCCACAGACCCCGAAACGCAAGTTTGAAGGAAGTCGACAATTAATTTCACGTTCGGCCAAGCGGATCAAGAACAGCTCTCCTGAAAACGAAGACTTCAATCCAGGCTTTCCGGCATATTCGGATGACGGAATGTAAAGTTGCAGAAGAATAAGAGCTTATGTTCAAATCGAGAGGTTTGTTTTCCTGATATATCTTGCTCCTCTGGCTTGAGAGGGAATGGCCCTGAAGGTGGAGAATATCTTGCTAGAATATTTTATCATCAGGCACTTCAGGAAATGGCTGCGGAATTCGGGGAAGCAGGACTATGGCTGGATTAGTACCATAGAGGAGTTATACATGATGAAAGTGTTATGGATGCATGTTTCAGAGCCGTCAATAATCCGAAACCTCACGCTCACCGTACGAGGTCAGTTCGGCATGCCTCGATAGGTGATTGAAGCATTCATCCGGATGGAAATGCGCAGTGAAATAGTTACCAAACTAACTCGGATCAATACTTCAACTACCCCGAAGATATGTGCATGTTGCAATCTTTCCCGACCGATCTTGCTCTTCGCGAGATGTCCGCCAACGGCAACGAATTTCAACAGCACGTCACATGCCTGCGCGACATCGCGCAGTCGAGGCGAATGACTCGCGCTGGAAACAACACACGGCAACGTCACCATCAACAACTGCTCTTCTCTAACGGCCACCCCACACCTGCCATGTCATCGTCACAACATCTATCCGCTTCGCGAACCAGCGCATCGCGCTCTTCTGCTTCCGGCACCACCAAGCGCGCTTCTTCGTCGTTACCCAAGGCGCCGGCGACAATACACCCCTCGGCCATTATTGCCAATCACGCGGTGCTGACCGGTCACCATGCTATCACCATCGCTGCTGGCGCGGTCATCCATCCAAACGCCAGGATCACGTCGCTTCATGGCCCTGTCGTGATCGGCGAGGGATGCATTGTATACGAAAAGGCTACTGTTGGGATCCCGGAGCTGGAAGGCGGTCAGGGCAGGGGCGTGGTGCTGGACAGGAACGTGGTCGTCGAGAGCAGCGCGATAGTTCAGGCCGCCTTGGTGGGTGAGGGGGCAACCATTGGGACAGACTCAAGGGTAGGCTTAGGTAGCGCGGTCGGACAGGTATGCTCTCCTTGGTCACCCACACTCGCAGCGACGATCCCGAAGCGCTGATGTTTCACGATGTCTTCCCCCCATCACAGTTCTGCCAACTTGCTCCGCGAACGGAGCTCCCAGCACACTCTGAACTCCCTGACTATACGGTCGTCTACGGCTCGAACCAGCGCCGAACGAATTACTCGCTGCAGACACGCCCGGCGGTCATGGAGCTCATGAAGCGCGCGCACGAGAAGAAGCTCAATGCGTTGATGCGACTCATTCCAAATAACGCGGCGAAATGGCAGTAGGAGGATCGGCGTCAGATGCTTCAAGCCACGGCCGAGGTTACTACGAGCCGCATGTTTGGACACGCACTACGCACGCACGTACACACAAACACCGTCGCTTCAGCTTTCACATTGCTATCTGAAGCAAGTACGGAAACAGCACATACGACCATTTCTTCCGCCCCCATCTGCAAAGTTCGGCAGTTATGAGCTAGCTCCACGGAAACCAATAAACGGCGTCGCGGAGAATAAACAATCGGCGATTTTGTTATAGCCTAAGCCACAAGTACGAAGACGGCGGGAGGATTATTTACCAGGTCTTTGAAGCAGAACCAGCGCGGTGCGTCCCGCGCAGCGCTAACCAGGCTTCGTAGACATGTGCGTGTGCCATTGCCCCATCAGGATCCTTCAGAATGCTACTGCACGCGGCGCGGACCACTATCGCAGGGCTATGCACGAGGAAGGAATGGGGAGAAGAGATTGGCTGTCTCACCATCGGAAAAGGGCAGCCCAGGCCGAGGCGTGGTGGCCGAAGCAGTGGGAATACGGTACGCGCGGCACGGGGAGAAACACGGACGGCAAGGATTCAGCATGGGAGGGAAGGGGCCGCGTCGAAGCCTTGTCATCATCAATCCTCACTATCTCCTCTTGGTGGTTGATCAGCTGCCAATACCGTGTCTAGAGCAGAGGTAGTTACCAAGCTCTCGGCCCCACACAATAAAATGGTCCGTTCCTGTCTCGGCAGCTTGCGGGAAATCAAAAGTGTATTTATAAAGACTCGTTAGCGCCGGTAGGCGGGTGTTCCGAGCTTTGCGCTTCTCTATTCTTTCAAGGTTGTTGCCCACTCCATCGGGACATCTGAAACGCACCATCGGCCTTTTGGCTTTCCGCCCTTTCGCAACTACTTCGCGGCTGCCTCCGTCGTGGGCGGAAACCTGGACGTCGGAGCGTTTGCCCGCTTTTCTTTGGCTCGTGGGCGGGATTCTCGAGCCCTTTTTTTTTCCTGCCTGGGGGAGCCCTGCTGCAGCCCGTGACGCCGTGTCTCGGGCTCGAGAGTGAATCTGGCGTTTTGCTTAGATTTTTTATCTTCAGCTCTGCAGCATCTCGCGACCGACCTGACGGGATGCGAGTGAAGAATATACGGGAGCCAAGAAGAACAGCCATGACGGATGAGCGTGGGGTAGATTTGCACGATACTTTCTGGGTTTTTGGCTGCTAGCTGGGGGTCAGCCTCGAATATAAAGTTGGCCATTCGGCGCCATGGACCCGTGAGTGAGGGGAACGACCGGGTGGCCGGGTGGGAGCGCACCGTCTGACTGCCTGGAGCGGTGTTACTGCCTGCCTGACTGCCTACAAGCCGTTGACAAGCACGTGCTGGGCGCTTTCCAATAATAGCATTCGGGTGAGGCGTTCGTGTGATGGAATGATGAGGCGGCGAAAGACGCGAACTCGGAAACACGGGGTCCTGTCATCTTTGCTTCTTCCATTGCGTGCCACGCGCGTGCGTGCTGGACGTGTGGAAGATATGAGGGGCTAGTGTTTTGGATGTCGGAGGCGCTGAGGGCTTGTTGATGTCTGGGTTGTTGCTCGCGAGGGCGGCGATCCAGTCGGGTCTGCGTGTTGGTTGGTGAGCTCTCTGCAGCTCACCCTTTCCCTGTTCGGGTAAGCAGAAGCTCTCTGGGATCCCGTTGGCTGAAACATTCTGCCTTCTTTCGACGACCGGCTCTCTTGAAATTTCCTCTTCGAGAAATAATGGGTGGGAAGGCAAGTAAATAAGCAGGGATCTGTTATTCTAAGGCGATGAAAATCATTGGAAATTTTTTTTCTTCGGGCCACGTTGTTGCTGTGGTACAGATGGACCACCACACAGTTCCGCATCAGCTCTCCACCAACGTTCGCCGAGCCATCCATGTTGCCGCAGCCACCGCAATAGCTGGGATCATGGATGAAATCAAATCTGCGACGCTTACGCACAGCAACTACAAGCAACGGCCTTTGCCGAAGGTAAGCCCCGTAAACTTCGCAGCTGTCAAACCGGAGTGCTGTTACATGTGCATACGGTCAACAGGCAGTCTCCCTGTAACGGACGTCGGCAGCCCATGACGTTGAACGCTCTTGCATGTCACAGTGTGAAGGGCCGAAGTGGATGGATACAAGAAGCGGTTGACGATGCTCGTGCCCGTGGAGCTGAAGTGATCCCTGAGACGTACGCGTATGCGGTACGCCATGGTCCCTCTCGCCATCCAGACGGTTCCTTCGAAATCTGTGCGTTCACTTTTCTCCCTGGTGCTTGTGGTGATTGCCAACCCCTTGCAAAGATATGTCACAGCTCGTCTGATGAGAGCCGAGAGCATGGGCCTGGGAAACGGGCCGCTGCAGCTCCGACCTGCACGTCTGCCGTGGTGAGGTTCGCCATGGTGGCGGGATGCATGCAAAGAAGGGAAAAAACCGCAACGGATGTCGGTCTCCTGGCCGTTGGGGGCCGTTGAACAATCGGGAAACGAGGTGGGGCGTGGCAACTGTGGCAGCCAAGGGTCGGAGATGATTACATGCGAGAGAGAAACGTGGAGATGATGTGTCTGAGAGAACGGCAGACGGAGGATCGAACCCGCGGTGGGCAAAGATGTGGAGGTTGGATGTGAGATGGACTGAGATCCACTCGGCAAGAAGACCACGGAGGTGCAGGACGGTGAGAGCGGGCTGCGCCGCGGCTACCTCCATCTCGCGCAGAGGCGGAGGTGGCGGCGACGGGCGGGCGGACGCAGTCGTGGGTCGTTTGCGCTGAGCGCTTTCCTGCGCATGCGGACTCGCGCATGTGCGTGCCGTACATGTTGTGCGACATTGGGCAAGGGTGGTGGCACGAGGAGCGGGCGGTGAGACCGAGACAAACGCCGACGAGGCCGTGGAGCGTGGGGAAAGAGGCGTGGTTCAGCGCAGTGTAAAGCGCGGTGTTCAGTGGTTGGTGGCAGTGAGTGGTGGCGATTCAGAGGGCGAGACAGAGACGTTGCAAGAGTGGGATGGCATGGGAAAATGGTTCGAGAGACTTTTGTTTTTTTGGGTGCAGTGCATGTGCTGGAGCGCCTGCTCGGATGTTACGGTGCTATGCTATTGCATTGACGACGCTAGAGGACAATAACGGAGGTGGGGTGGTATGGACGAGACCGGCACGAACGGTACATCTTGTCTTGCTTTTTCCAGAAGCGCAAGATCTGGATGAGATGAGCCTGGCCCGGACTTGCGTCTGCCATGGCGCACGGCGCGTGTTGCCAGGAGAAGGGGTTGCTTAATTCGGCAGCATTAGTGCACGTGGGCATCGATTGTGGTCGGCCATGGGGGTCGAGTCATGGAGTCGATGGATGAAGTCGAAAGAGGGTATGGAACAATGGGAAGCTGCTGAATCGATGCCTGAACGACATCATCCGCACACGCCAGGCGAGGCGTCGTCTCCACATGGCCGTCAGTAGCCTTTCTTCTGATGCGCTGGTGGAGGCGATCCTTGTCCGGAGCAAAGTGTGATTGACACGCAAAGATGATCTGCTTCGGAACTATCGACCCATCGAAGATCATAGAAGGCGTGCTAAGATACACCGGGGCGCCCACAGATGTCGCAAGTGTCTGGAAGCTTGACTCTCTGGGCAGTCGTTGCGGGAACCCCGGCCGCGTTGAAGTGGCCGTCTGTTAATCAGACACAGGCCTGCGAAGCAGAGGCTGACCCGTCAAGCCCGGCGTGCGCGTCTCGCCAATTGATTCCTGGACGCGTACGGCTACCAAACATTGCCTCCCCCCGCGACTCGCGGCCGAAGATTTGAATTTTGCAGTGGTGGTGGCTGAGGCGCGATCTTTTGGCGACGGCGTCATTTCGCATACGAGGATCGCGTGGCCGACTTGGACTTGGCGCCGACAGATATGATTGCGACTGATTCTTCCGACGGCGATGCAAGATGCGCGGCTGGCCGTGGCAACAGCTGCCCTTTTCGCGCCGGAGCGGCTTTGGCGCGCACAGAGTGCTCGTAGCGCGTCGCAGCCCGCGGAGCAGAGGGCGCGGGCGGTAGCGAGCACGACGGAGGATGGGCGTCGGCGGCGCCACGGCGACAGGGACCGGCCTGCCTGCTGGGCGTGATGTTCCGCAGGCGTGAGGCCGACAGAGCGTGGGCACAGATAGGCCACCAATCCAACGCAAGGGACAGCGCTGGCGGTCGTGGAGGCCAAGGCCGGCGGAGGGCAGCAGTGTGGCAGCAGGCTGGCCGCGAGGTGGGACAGCAGCGCGCGGCGCAGGGGAAGGCCTGCCGGCCTGCTGGCGGGAGCGCATGGACGAGCAGCGCTCGGATGCGCCGGCGGCGATCCCCAGGGCCCAGCGGGCTGCGAGTGCCCCTGAGCCGGCCTGTTCGGCACGCCTCTCGCGGCGGCAGGACGTCGCGGCGTCTCTACGCGTGCGGAGCGCTGCCTGCTGCTTTATTGCTTCAATGCGCTCGCGCTCGCCCGCCCGTGCTCGCCGTGCCCGCCGTGCCCGCTGTGCCCGCTGTGCCCGCTGTGCCCAGCCTGTGCCTGTCGATCCAGCGCGCATCCGCAGCCTCAGCACGCCGACCCCGGCCGCCAGACCCACGCCGCATGGCGAGCATTATTGCCGGCAGCCCTTAAGCAGCTGGGTCTGCACCTGCGCCTGCAAGTCCCCACCGCGTCCACGCCAACACCTTACTGCTGCACGACTAGCTTCCGCCTTCGTCAGATTGCGTCCAAGCTCGCAGTGCCTGTCGCATCCCCAGCCCCGGGTCCAAGGGCCCTCTGCCTCTCGCAGCTGCCCCAGTCCCGGTCTGCGCTCCTCCGTCCTCCATCGTACAGACATGCGCGCTGTGCCGCACCCCCGTGTCCCCGTTGCCCGCGCCTGACCCGCCCGTCGTGTCGCTGTTCGAGAAGCAGAACCCCACTGCAGCAGCCGAAAATGCACACCACGTCCAGGTATGTTCCGACTCGCGCAGCGGCCGCTTCCCACCTGCTGAAACACTGTTAGAGTCTAAATCGTCCTTGATATCTACGCTCGTTTCTGCTGCTGCTTGCTTCTTCTGTTCCCCGCGAGGCCGTCCACTCCCTCACCACCACCACCACCACCACCACCGCTCCGCCCGCCTCCATGGGTCGCTCCTCCAAATTCGCCTTCCCTCTGCCTGGCCACCGAGCCCAGGGCGAGCGGGACGCCCACGCGGAGCGCGTGTCGACCCCCGACCATGACTTCCCACAACCCAGCAAAGCAGAGCGGCTCCTGGGCACCGGTCTGCCTGGCCGCCGCACCGGGAGCGCCGCCTCTGCGCAGAGCTTTCCCCGCAACAATTCGGCAACCCCTTCGCTGGAGACGAAGAAAAGCTACATGAGCATCACGCTATCCGAGGCAAGCCAGGAGGCTGCCAGCCTGCGCAAGGGCTCGCCTGCCACCGACGAGAGTCTCCTTGTACCACCGCACCCCCGCTTCCACCAGGATTTCTCCCGCACCAAGGATCGCTCTGGCTCCGTGACCAGTTCCATGTACAGCAGGCAGCTGAACTCCCAGGGCTCGTCGTCCACCCTGCGCTCGCACTACGACGCCCACCGACAACCACTCTATGTCTCACAGCAGACCTCCATGTCGGCCGTCCGCGACGGTGGCTTACGCAAGGGCCACCCCTCCGTGTATTCGTCGTCTTCACGGAGCATAGACCAAGAGAGTATGCGCGGCTCCGTCTGGAGTGGGGGCGTCGACTCCACCAGCGTCAGCAGCGGCAGCGGCGCGGGGAAGAAGAAGAAAGTCCCCGCGCGGTTAGATCTTTCCAAGTTGTTTCCCAAGACCCCCAAGGCGAAGGAACACAATGACCAGCATCTCCTGTCCCCTACCAAGTTCGTTAGCTCTCCCGTCCCTATGTCGAGCACCTCGACGCACTTCCCGCGGCCTTTGACCTCCCCTACTACCTCGTATTCTAATAGAAGCAGAGCACCTTCTGTCACTAGCACTAAAACCAGTGACACTCTGCGTGAAGGCAGAGCTCAAGCCGCCAAGGACCGCGCTTACAACACCCCTTTCGATAATGCCAAGGTCAATAGGCGAAGACCACCACCAGGCATCCAGCACTGGTTTGAAGGGTTGAGCGACGATGACGAGGAAGAGGAAGAGGAGAAGATGCCGACCGCACGAGTGAACACGAAGGTGCAAGAGTTTCGATCTCTGCCTCCTCGGCAACCACCTCCACACGATCGCAGGAGGCAGCCGTCGCCCTCCCGACATAGACGGAAAAATTCGCACGTGAAGGCCCCACCGGCGGAGCGCACATATCCTCCCGCGGAACGAGTCTATCCGGCCGAACGTACGCACCCTGCTGAGCGGATCTATCCGGCCGAACGTACGTACCCTACGGAACATGCCTACCCGGCCGAACGCCAGCATCGTACAGAGCGTGCGTATCCAAAAGAAGCGAAGGCGGTGCCTCACAATCACCCATATCGCGCGGATACTTCCCGGGGTGGCCACACCTCCCGGCCCTCTGACAGGCCTCATCTCCGAGGCCAACCGAGTCAAGCATCTCTCACAAGTCATTACACGAGAACTTCCGCCTGGACGAAAAGTAGCAAGATGTCGACTCACGATTTGAAAGGCGACAGCGTTCTGTCTCTTTCATCATCGGAAGATGAAAGCGATCCTAGGGGCAGTGGCGCTAGCCTGCCACTCATCCGCGACAACATCGCCACGTCTACGGACACCGAAGGCGAGATTTTGATTGGCAGGGCCCAAGCGTTCGACATTAGACCCCGTCAGAATTGGAACTCCAGGCGTATGACGGCAGCATCCGGAATGACCACCACCTCAAGGGCCAGCATTCAGTCCTCAGCCACGGGCGCTACCATTGACGTCATGCTCTCCCCGACTACGGCCGCGTCCAGCCAGACCAATCTGGTCCTTCCAAGGCACTCCAATTCTCGTAGTGGGCGCAAGTCTCAACATCCCCGTCAAGTTTCGGCAATTCCAGAGGACGATCGCGATGATTCGAAGCGCTACCCCGAGAGCGTCAATGACGATAGGGACAACGGCAGTATCAGGAGCGGAAGGACGTCAAAGAGTGAGCCGAGTAAAATGAGCCACAAGCTCATGGCTGTGACGGAAGAGGAGGAAGTGCTTCTAGAGCTGATGCGCAGGAAGCGTGCAGCCATGGCCAAGCAAAGTTTCTCAGATGGCTATAGGTCGGCCATGAAGATTGAACAAGCCAGATCAGACACTCCGACCTTTTCTCCGGACGACCAGCATCACGCTTCTGGTTCTGTCACTACGGAAAGCCCGGGCTCAGAATATTCACGGAGACCAACTCTGTCCGAGCATGACCGAAGGGCTTCGAAGAAGTCGATCCTTTCTCAGACTACTGCGGCGGGGACCGAGACCTCATCGTCAACAGCCGAGACCCTGTGCAACGCAACCTATGTGCCCCCGCCTCCTCGGTCGGAGAAGAGAAACCGCGTGCCGCCCACGGCAAACGAAGCGCTCCTGAGATCTCCAGGCTCAAGCTCCTTGGCATCGACGTCCTCGGTCTTTTCGCCGCCCCGTGCTCGTATGGCGCAGCGGATAACATCGCAGCCACCGCAGCTTTCTCCAGCTATCTTCTCTCCCCTTGAAGTCTTCGCTTCGCCGCCCGATTCTCCGACTTTCCCAGCTACCGCTTCCCACACAGATACAATTCCTTCCCCTGTAACTCCAGGTCCACTCTCGGATGGTGAGCTTCCTGTCAAGGTTGTTGGCAGTTCGATCGGCGGCAGCGAAGCTAGCTTTGGTGCAGATCACGACTCGATTCATAATCACCAACACCATCACCACCACCATCCCTCGGACATCAGCATGAGCCACAAGGGCAAGGAAAGAGCAAGGAGAACGGGCGACGCCTTCAGCAAAGAGCGAGAGATCAATGACGCAAGAAGCATGGACAGAAGCCGCAGTCACAGCCGCCGCCGTACTGCCAGCTCTGGAGCCAATGTTGATCCTTGCGCAGAAACGCCTGGCCAGGCAGTTACCTCAGACGTGGTTGTCCCTCCGCGTACGTCCTCGCACCTCGCTTTCCCGAAACCAGGTGGAGCGGTCCGCCACGAGGCCATGGCTTCAGTTTCGTCTGTGGCAACGAACAAGGGCCGCAGTCGCCCTGGTCCGCCTGAATGGGACTGGGACGGTGAGGTTGACGTGAGCGCTGTCATCAGCCACGTTCGCAAGTCACGTTCCTCGCAGGTGCTAGGCAGTTCGCGTACCTCTATGTCCTCGAACACCCCTGCACATGTCCCGAAGACGCGTCTGAGCAGGCAAAGCAGTGTTACAAGCCACGTCAGTAGCAGAAGTGGCACAAGGAGTGATGTCGGAGACAAGCTCGTCCCAGCTGCCGCTATTGCAGCCAGGAGCAGTGTTTGCGATGACGTCCTTTCTGCATGGAGTAGCCTTGGTGGCTCCCGCGGCGAGTATTACGGGTAATCTCCTGACTTGCTGATACTTTTTCTTAATTTTCTTTCATTTGATGAAATATTTGACGAAGATATATTCTTTGTGATACCTCTGGGTATCTTGATGTTGGAACGAAGGGTTACAATCGTCAGCAGGACGATATTGCATTTGAATAAATGAAAAAGACGGAGGGAAGCATTCCTGGGGGATCAGACGGGGAAACGGAAGATGTCGACGGACAAACACCGTCCGTCCATGGTGCACACCACCACGATTTCTTTTTGCATCTTGATTCCATGCGTTCTTAATGGCTTCCTGTTTTTTTTCTCTCAGTTTTGCGATGTCTCTCGGGATACCACAGCACCCGCCTGTTTGCTCTTCTATCCTCGGCGGGATCGCTCTTTCCTTGTCAATCTCCTCCTCTACTTTCTTATTTTCCTAATATCTTCGATCCGGTATATCTATCTTACCGATATTTGAGCGACGGCGTTATCTGGCTCATTTTCATGAAAAAGCGCCTTTTTGAGCGAATTTTCCTTCGATGCCGATGTTTTCAGGCATCAATTTCTCCTACAGGTCACCCAAGGGTGTGGCATTTCGGCATTATATCAGCGTCTTTCTGCATGTTTCATTTCAGCATGACATGTGATCACATGTCCATGATCCGAAACTCACTCTTTGCTCAAGTCTCTCGACTTTGCCGGAGCCGAAAGACGAGAGCATGGAGTTTCTTTCCACCTGTATAGTTTATAATGTACCAATATCGATAACCGTCCACACATGAGAAACTAAAGGCCGCGGCTGTTTGTTGATAAATGCGGAAGAATGCGACATGCCGCACAGGGCGTGAGAGGAGCAAGTAACCGAAAGACCTTTCAATTTAAACCCGCGCACCGCGTCGTCACTCCATCCTCCCCTCCTTCCCAACTCCACCTGGCACCCTTTTCCCTCCCAAACCTCCCTCCACCCCAGACGGGCCCAACCAACCAACCAACCAACCAACCAACCAACCAACCAACCAACCAACCAACCAACCAACCAACCAACCAACCAACCAACCAACCAACCAACCAACCAACCAACCAACCAACCAACCAAATAACCAACCACGATACCACCCCTCCTGCTGCCGCTCTAACTAAACGCAGATCCCCAAGCAATCCGCCCCTCCCGCCGCCGGGTCGCACCCGTCGCCCGGCCGGTCCACGCACGTCCGCCCGGGCTCGCCGCACGCCCTGCCGGCGAAGCCGCCGCACGTCTCGGGCACGATGCACACGCCCACCTCGCCGCACCCCGGCCCGCACCCGCCCAGCGCGCCCGGGCCCGCCAGGTCGCGCACGCACGCCAGCCCGGCCGGGCAGCCGCCTGCGCTGCCGGCAGGGCCGCCGCACCGCAGCGTCTGCGGCGTGGGCGCCGCGGTGGCGCTGCCGCCGTCGGTCGTCGAGGGCGTCCATGTCTGGAGGGGGAGGGGGATGGGGGCGGGCGGTGGGACGGTGGTTGGGTCGGCGGGGGCGAGGGCGGGGGAGGAGGATGGTGGGAGAGTTGAGATTCCGACGGGGCCGGGGCCGAAGAGTGGGAAGAGCGTGGTGATCGGGCCGGGCCAGGCGGTGTCGGGCCAGATGGGCGGGGGAGCGAGGTCGTCGGGCGTGGAGGAGGAGGAGGAGGGGATGTCGGCGTCGGGCGTGAAGGGGGGGATGGCGGCGTCGCCGGCGGCGCAGTAGCTGCGCTTCTCGGCGAAGCCGATGCCGTTGACGAAGATGTCGACGCACTCGACGCCCGGGTCGCAGGGCGGGTAGCCGTCGCCGCAGCGCGTCTGCGAGAGCGCGTTGGGCGGCGCGGGCGTGCCGGTCACCTGACGCGGCGGCAGTGCGGCCCTTCGGGTGCTGAGCGTGCTGGGGGTGTAGGTGCTGGGGAAGAGGTCCGTGATCATGCCGAAGCTCAGCGTCGTGGTGTTGCTCAAGGTTGACATCGGCGACGCGGTCGGGGCGTCTGCGAGTAGCGTGCTTTTGTTTAGTATGTCGACGCAGTATCCACCGCAGTCAACCTCGGGCCCGCAGCGGGCGCCCGGCCGCGAGACGCAGTTGTAGCCCGTTGGGCACGGGTCGGCGGCGCGGTGACCGCAGACGCGGTAGTTAGGAGCGGCGAGTGTGGTGATGGCAGGGGTGATGACGGTCGGAATGACTGGGGTCGCTGGCACTTCCTCGTTCTCGTACGAATGGACAGACGTTTCGGGGAGCTCAGGGACGGGGGTAGGGTCAGGGAAGAGGAAGGAGAACCAGTTGTGGGTCTCGGTCCAGGGCTCGTCGTCGGGGATGTCGTTGATGTAGTCAGGCAGGTTCTCGAGGAAGTCTGTGAGCTCCTGAGGATCGGGAAGATTGGGGATGAGGTTTGTGAATATGATCGGGATGTCATTAGGATCCGGGATCATGTCGAAGAGGCTGGGGAGCTCGCTCTGGATGTCATCGGGACCTGGCCCGTTGCAGTCCTGGTGCGGCGGTTAGTACGAATCTCCCAAGTGTGTCATCGCTTGAGCGGCGAGGATCTACCAAGAACTGCGGCTCTGGACGACCGCACAGCTGTGCACAGTCACTAGCTGCTTGGTTGCTGCATTGGCAACTCTAGTTAAGTCATCGTTATCAGCATTGCAGGCCCTAGACAAGGTGATGCTTGGCTGCTCACCAGAGGCCAAGATTGAGCACAGAAGACCGGATCGCACCTGCAACTTAGTGGTGCTGGCGTCGTATCTGGATCGGAAGGGTTCTCGACCGGAGCGTCGGTGAATTGTGGGAAGTCTTCGAGATCGTTGGTCGAAGTTGCGTCTGCGGGGACATCGGTGAACTGCGGAAAATCCTCAAGATCGCTGCTACAATCCTGGTGGTGGAACAGTCAGTAGGCTGAGATTGGTATTTTGGTTCATGACGGAGTACTGGCTCCTCGATATATGGGCAGCATACCTGGAGCTCTGGATATGGTCCTCCACAAGTGGCGTAGCAGTCTAGCTTAGCTCTGTTCATACAGTGGCAGCCCTGGAGCGTCAGTCAGCACCGCCATCCATAGTCACTGTAAAGGCTATGAAATACGCACAGCAGGCCAAGATTTGATGCAGAACGCCGGCTCGCATTGGCACGTCGGCTCAGATTCTGAGGGAGGTGATGGGATGGCGGATGGTCTCTCGAAGCTCAACGTCGGTTCCGAGGTCTGTGTGGGCTCCAGGGTCTCCAAATCTGATGACGAAGCCACCGAGGTTCCCGTTGGTAGAGCAAAGGCACTGTACAAGGATGCGCTCTGCTGCGGAGTATCTCCGCAATCTTGCAGTTCCTCGAGAACACCGCCACAGTTCTTGTGGCACTGAAGTTTCGCGTTGTTGGCGCAGTGGCATGACTGTCATCGTTAGACTTTGTTGGGCGGCACTGTAAAGCGTATTGGGCTTACCTGGGGCCAGATTTGTGCGCAAAAGACTGGCTCGCACGAGCATCTCTGTGGAGCTGGGCCGGTGCTCAGGAAGGATGTCGATTCAGGTGACTCCAGTCCGGTGTTTGTTGAGTTGCAGTCCTACAAACAGTGAGAACTAAGCTCCACTCACAGCATTGAAGGGCCGTGAAAGCATCTGTGGGTACAAAGCAATGGCCAGCTATATGTCGTATACACTTTGCCAAAGTTTTGCCTACCTTCAGAGCAGGAGCTGGACAATCCTTGCCATCTTCAAGCTGTCGTGACCAGCACGCATCGATTGCGGCATTCTGGCACTCGCATCGCTATGATACAGTCAGACATGCTAAACGAACTGCAAGGAGTTGAACGTACTTCTGGCTGTCCAGGCGGGCACAACGGCATGGGGCAAGCGCACTCGGAGTCATCGTTTGCCTGAGGCGCAGGCGCAGGTGCAGCCAGGGACAGCTGGACTGACGCCAAGAGAAAATAGAGAGTCTTCATGATGATTGCTTCTTCCGCGGGAGGAAGGAAATGCAGGATCAAGGTTGCATGAGATCGAGATATAAGAAGGCAACGCAGGAGGAATGCAAAGCCAATTTTGAATTTTTGTACCTACCCAACTACAAGATCATCTGCTCCCAGAAAACTCGTATCGAGCGATTGTCGGGTACTGTAGCACAAACCAAGTCGTCAAACTCGTGCCTCCTTGCTTCCGCCCCATTCGCCGAAGATGAAGAATATGGGTATTTAAATCGCGACCAATAACCGAATCCAATAGCTCTCAGCCACCGAAGGAGTATGCGGCGGTGCTATTTGCTATTCGGTAGCGGAACGGGGAGGGATGACGTTTGCAGATGGCGGTGCGCTTGGCGGTGCGCTTGGCGGGAACCAAGGATGCGGGGGAGAAGTCAATGAGCCTGCTTGTTTCGGGTTTTTATCGTCGTACGCAGGGCGAGAGGGGGAGTTGTATCTCTTTTTCCGGTATATATGGTCTATATTTGTGCTTCCAAGACTTGTCTAGTGCAAGGTTGCGGAAGGACTTGGGCCGCTGACATTGTCTCTCCTCGTTCCCCACGCGAGGCGGGAGGTGGTATCCGTGGGGCTCGTGATCGAGCTCGAAACGAAAAACGAACCAGCCATGCTGCCGATGACGATGCACCTAAATAATGGGCATCATTCTTCACGGGAGGGCGGTGCATGCGGGAGCTCATTTCTTGCCCTTCTTGGCTCGGGAAGCGGTCTGCTGGAACGCTTCCTCGGGTGGCTCATCCATCGGAGGGGCACGCTTCTTGCCTTTTTTGGAGTCGGGCGCATACTTCGCTTCAAGCTGGTCGAAGAAAGACTCAGCACGACCCTTCTTCCGCTGCTGGATCAGCGCTGCAAGGTCGCCCAGGTCGCCACCACCTTGGTCTTTCTTTTTCTTTTTCTTGCCTCCTTCGGCCTCCTTGGCAGCGCCTTCGGCCTGGTCGGCTTCCTTTCGTGCATTCTTCATTCGGTTCTGACGGCTCTTCTCCGACTCCTCTGTGTACTTTTTCTCAGCGGGGATGGTTCCATCCTTGATGGCAGCATCGAGGATGGCACGGAAGCGGTCTTCATCCTCGAGTGGGTCACTGAGCATGACGACCTGGTACATGGCATTCATGCTGCCCTTGAACCGCCTGTATGCATCAAGAAGATCGTTCCTCTCCTCGTCACCACCCTTGTACTCCTGCTTAAACTTCTCGACAGCCTCAGCAGTCACGATGCCCTCGTACTGCTCCTTGTAGTATTCGGTCCAGTTGAAGTCGTCATCCTCCAGGTCGACCGTCTCTTCGGTCCGACCGGTGGTGTCGTAGCGCGAGCGGCGGCGAGGGTCGGAGAGGATGGCATTGGCGAAAGCGATTTCCTGGAACTTGGCGTGGGCAGCTTCTTTGTCATCGGACTTGTCTAGAAGAAAGTCAGCATTGGCCATACGGAGCTATCTCCATGCATCTGACCCGGGTGATGCCTCAAAGCAGCCTTGCGGTATGCGCTCTTGATCTGGTCGGGCGTCGCGTCCTTGGGAACACCGAGCACCTCGTAGGGATCGATGGACTTGGGAGGCTCCTCGTCGATGAGGTCTCCGATATCTTCGTGCTTTTTCTGCTTTCGCGGCATCTTGGGCGGGAGTGAAGAGGGATGTTGTCTGGGTGGTGTTGATGTTTGGCGGGCGACAGAAGCTGAGGGTGAGCGGCAACAGGGAAGACGCGTTGGCAGCCCGCTGGGTGACGCGACTGCGGGTCCTTGCGCAACGCGTGTGGGGCTCGAGTCAAGAGGCGTGTCGCGCTTCGCTCTCCACCAGCCCTCGCACACTTCCTCTGCTCAGTCTTATCCCGTGCTTTGCGTCCAAGATGTCTGCCACTTCGATTCATCCGTCGTCACCGCTCGACCACGACGCCTACATGCGACTTGCTCTCGCCGAGGCAAAGAAGTCTCCTCCAAAGCCCTCCAACTTCTGCGTCGGTGCTGTACTGGTTGACGAAAGCGACGGCGCCATCCTAGCGACAGGATACACTCTCGAGCTTGAGGGAAATACGCATGCTGAGCAATGCGCGCTGCAAAAGTACGCCTCCGGCCACGACCTGTCAGAGGAGCGCGTCGGCGAAGTGCTGCCGGAGCAGACCGTCATTTACACAACAATGGAGCCATGTGGGAAGAGATTAAGCGGGAATTTGCCTTGCGTGGAGCGCATTATCCGCACAAAAATTGGCGGCGCAGGCGGCATCAAGAAGGTTTACTTGGGTGTCCAGGAACCGGAGAAGTTTGTTGGAGAGAACATTGGGAGGTCAAAGCTGGAAGAGAGCGGAATACAATGCATCCACGTCCCAGGTTTAGAGAAGGAGATTCTGGCGGTTGCTACAGCTGGCCACGAGAAGCCGGAAGCCAGCGGCTGATCCAATCCTGCCAGTAAGTGTATTTCAGCCTCCGGGCCAAAATCAGCATCGGACCGGTATGCCCAAGGCTCCTTTTGCATATGCGCGCCAACTATTTACGAACAATGGCCTTATCCCGCTTTCCAAAATGCATCCGATACGTGGGGAGTCCGTCCTCCGGCGCATGAAATTGCGTCACGACTCGGTCTCAGCCTAAACCCATTCTGGCAATGAGCTCACCAGCTCGGTGACGTACGGCGCAAAGAAGCATAACTCACAGCAACTCTCCCTACCTTGCGTTCGCTGCATCTTAAACCCATCTTCCTCATGCGCCCATTTACATCTCGTTATCTTCAAGCACTTGCTCGACCCTTTATCGTACCCATAAGACTCCAGTACACACCTGCTTCTCAGACTCGCAACATGGCAAGCAGTGCGGCAATCCCTTCCGTTGCACTTTCCCGGAAGTTGACATGTTCGAAATTTACAGATGACTTGAAGATCGAGAACACCAACATCAAGACCGCTCCCGGTGTTGAGCTGTCTGCCGAACAGAACACCGTCGTGGGCAGCGTCCTCGACCTGTTCGCCGGCCGCCCTTCGCTCGAGAAGCTCCGCCTCTGGTCCGACGAAGCCGTCTTCGAGGACCCGATTACACAGGCGCGCGGCAGGAAAGAGTACGAACCGCAATGGGTGCGTCGTCCTGCGTTCCGGCACGCCCGCCCACAGCTAACCGACGCCGTTCCTCATTCCAGTACGGCCTCCAGACCGCTTTCAGCGAAATCGAGCGCCTCTCGCACGAGGTGACGTCGTCGGGCAACCCGATCACCATGAGCTTGAAGACGCGCTACGTGGTCAAGGGCATCAAGAAGGAGACGACCATCAACTCGATCGTCAACATCTCGACGGACGGCACGGGCAAAATCACGAAGGTCGAGGACAAGTGGGACGGCAGTCTGCCCGAGAGCGGCATCGCCAATGTGAGTAGCGTCTGGCAGCTGGCGAGCCCTTTCTGGTGGGCCAACTACGCCTTTGCCTGGAGTTGGTGGGGCGCCAGTTGGGTGTGGTGGTCGACGCCGTGGCTGGTGCGTGGCAGGCACTCGATGGGACACATCGGGGCGGGCGTTTCGACTGAGACATTTGCTGACCTTTTCTCCTGCAGGCTTTCCGTCGCCTCAATGCCGTCAGCGTTCCCAAGATGGTCGGTGTGCCGAGAAACGATGAGGAGGATGCAAAGAAGGGCAACCAATGATTAAATTCATGGCGCAATGCAGTGTTTGGACTCTTTCGCACAGCGCCGTGCTCACAATCTTTCCCCTTCTCTTATACCTCTCTATCTTGATGTGTTTTGTACGTTGGGGTTCTTGTATTGCTCATTAGTCGTATTTTCATCAAACATTTCCACCCAGAAAGCCAACAAACGCCGCCAAACCGCCATATCTTTCTTCTTGTGAATCCCAAAAAGACACAAACTCACCATCCACTTCACAGCGCACCCACCCCCCTCCTCACCCCCGCCAACCACGCCCCCAGCAACACATTCCCCAGCACCGCAACCGGCACGCCCCACCCATACCAGCCCCTGCCCCCACGCGCCCCCTCCCACGCATCGCTCACCACCAGAATCGTCCCGCAGTCGCCCGCCCGCGTCGTCGGCAGCCCCGGCCCGTCCGCGATCAGCGTCGAGCAGTAGCCCTCGTACACGCCGCCGCCGCCGGCCGCGCCGACGTAGGCGGTGGTCGTGGGCTGGACGTAGGCCGGGCCGCCGTACACGGTGGTGCCCTGGCCCTGGACGTACTGCGTCTGCGTCTGGATGACGGTAACGGTGACGGTGGTGATCTGCTGAGCCGACACGCCGCCGGTGCAGGTCTGGCCGGCGGGGCAGCAGCCGACGACGGAGGAGGAGGCGAGGTACTGGCACGTGTGGTCGGTAGAGCAGCACCTTTGGTCGCGTCAGTTGCGGCGCTGATGCCAGAGGGGGGGGGAGGGGGTTTCTTCATGCTACTGACCAGTTCGGATACCCGATCCCGCTGCAGCTCAGCGCCGCGTACTGCGGGCAGTACGCCGGCGACGCGGCGCTGATCTGCGCGCCATCCGCGCCGACGATGTAGATGGCGCCGGAGAAGGGAGCGTAGACGTCCTGCGCCGCGGCGCGGTGCGCGGAGAGGCTGAGGAGGAGTGCGAGCGCGGCGAGGGTGCGGGTGAAGATGGGTGACGGAGGTGTCGGCCGGGGGCGCGGCGGCGCTGCTGTCATCTCGTGGGCCATGTCTCTTTTTTTCTGAGGGTCTCGCTGGGGTTCGGTGGAGGCGGCTTTGAAGGCGGTCGAGTTGGAGAGCCGAGAGTGGAAGGAGGTGGTCGTCGCCGGGTTGGAACGGAAGGCTAGCTGGTTGGGCTTATGCGCGGGGTTGCATCGCACTTTTTAGAGGGGTTCTGGGGGAGCGTGGAGAAGCGGAAGGCTGCCAGTAAGGTGTGAGGCTGTCCGGCGCAAGGGCACGAGGCGCAACGAAGTTCTCTCCGCAGCGGTGTAAATATGTAGTGGCGGCCCCACACCTGGTGAGCTGGGCGTGGAGACAGCTGTATAGTCAGTAAAGCGCCGTGCGTGCAAAGTGTGTACAAGAGCAGAAAGGGGAAGACGAGAAAGAAGCGAGCGATCCCGGGAGGAAGAGAAGAAAGGTGGGTGAAACGGGAGAAGGTGGGAAGGAAGAGGGAGAGAGGGAGAGAGAAAAAGTACTCCGCGCCGCACTTCCGCTGCCGCGTAAGAGGGGAGAACGTAGGCGGATGAGACAGGCGAGGGCACAAGAGGAAGAGAAGGGGAGAAGAAACCTGGGAAGGGCCCTGGTCAGGCGATCACTTCTCCAGATTGGGCAACGAGCTCGATCGAACAGCTGCGGCGGAGCTTGTGGGGAGCTCTGGCAGCTAGCTTAGAAGCTCCAACCATGCACGCCAGCGGGCATGGTGCATGGGTAGGTGTGCCGTGCCGAAACAGACCGGGGTGCGGCGAGCTGCAGCTCTCCCGCCAGCAAATCCGGCGCGCGTGCCGGCTGATCGAGCACGCCAAATAATCGCCCCCCGTCAGCCGCCTGCCGTCATGCATGCATCTCCCTCAGGCCAAGCTGGCCCGGCCTGGGCCTTCTCGCCCTCTGCAAGGCCCGCGTTTCGCTTGCCTGCCCGGCCGTGAGCTGTTCGACACTGGGGCAAAGTATGAACGTAGCGCTCTGCACGGCGGCCAGCGAGCGCGGTGTTGTGCCGCCCGTCCGTGTCCGCCTCACCGTTTGGGCGCCAGGTCGATGCCTGCTTGCTCGCCTGTTTGCTCCACTTCTCGCCAGGCCTCCTGCTGTAGAACGCCCCTCTCTTAAGCTCGCCGTCGGGCCCACGGACGGAATAAAGCCAGGGCCTCCCGATCGGGTCCTTCGGCAACAGAGAATATTGACACAGTGGAAAGCTTAATCGCGCCGGGCCTTGTGGAGGGTGAGCACGATGAGTGGCGGGCCGGTTGTTCGAAGCCCAAATGCTTGACATCTGCGCGCGGGTGGGGGGCTCGTCGGGTTGCAGCAGGAAAATGGTCAGCTTTGCTGCTCGGTCAAACACACCATCTCACAGGGCTGCTCCCTGGCTGGACGGGGGGTGCAGGGGCCGCGATTCGCCGGGTGGGCGCGGGAGAGCGCCATCGGGCATGCTGCGTGCTTCCAACGGGGCACGAATCCTGACCTCTGATGCGTCGTGCGTTTCCGAGAGCCGGGCGGTCAAGCGAGAGGAAAAAGAGGCCATGGATGCGGCCGGCTTATCGCACGTGGGCTGCCGGTGTGCGGTTTTTTCGTCGCTTTGAATCGGTTCCCCGCCGCTAAGCTGCTTTTGGGAGGCTTGCTTCTGTTCTTGCTTCTTCTTGCCGGCCGTCGACACCTCCGGACGTTTGGAGTTGCGGGCGAGGGTCGTGCCGGCTTTGTTGGGCGCAGCTGCGTTGCCGGCCAAGGGTTATTTTTCTTTCTTTAAGAAGGACACGAAAGTTGGCGCGCATTTCGGCAGTGTCTGATGACCGTCTTGTTGAGAGATGCTTCTACGAGGGACAAATGACGGTGTTTATTCAATAAATCTGCGCAGAGGCTCGGAGCAGTTTTGATTGAACTACGACTCCAGGGGGGGCCCACCTCACCCGGGAATAAAGTTAAGCTGCTCAGATTAACACGATCCGGCCCACGGAACAAGCAGATAAAAGAGGGTCGAGAGTTTGTGCTATTACTCAAGAGCTTCCCAGTCCGGTGCACTCCGCAAATCTCGGATTAGATCTCACGCCGTGGTCTAAAGAAAGCTGAGTAAGATGCAAAGGATGGAAGTGTTCTGACGAACCGTTGGCACTGCGCAAGTAGAGTAGAACACATGACCGTGATTGGCTGGGGCCACCCTGGTACTGAGAGCACTGTAAAGAATATAAGACATACTTTGGTACGCCACTTCTACCCCTCTTCTGGAACCACTCTTTCACCCAACGCTTATCGATCCCACACGGAAGAGACCAGATGATTTGTTGAAGTCACTAAGATGTTGGGAAACAGGAGGAGTGTCACTTGAGTATTTGATAAGGAACATGTTCCTTCTTCCAGATCCGTTGTTCTCACTTCCCGAAATCAACAAATCGACAACTGGTCGATATGGGGTATGTATGCCAATGAGTTAGGTGCTCCCTGTCTATGCTTACCATATATGCAGAATTGGAACCTCCAAAAGCTGTGGGAAACCCGATTGCAGAGATGCATCTCAGACGCACCGCTATAAAGAACTAAGGCGAGAAATCATGAGTCAGTTCTTCAATCAGATCGGTCCTTTCAAAACGACTAAAGTCACAAAGTCTACGACAGGGCCCTCTTCTCCAAACCTGGGAAACTGGACGCCTCTTGCATCCGGAAGTACGACCGTACCACACCATCTCCACTGGAGACGTGCCGTTCCTTGAAGCGCGGCCTCACGTACCGCTGGAAGGGAAAGAAGTTCGATTGTGACTCGTGGGGAGTCTTCAAATACAAAGAGCTGCCCCCTGGGCATAAATGGGGCCCCTGGATGTTTGTTTGGTACACTCCAATCAAGTTTCAATGGGGCTGCGTGTACCCAAGAGTGGGTAGCGAGAAAGAGCCGGGCTGTTACTGCCATCGGACTAAGGCGTTGGTGATGATTCAGGATCGGATTCTCCTAGAGTTATCCAAGCTTTATGGAAAAGAGATTGTGGATGGTTTCGTGGCGAACGTTCGCGATTACTTTGCGCCTCAACTACCCACGGTGAAAAAATCCTGTTCGATTGATAGCTGGTCCTTGGCCTCCGACGATGAAAAGGCGTATCTCCTGGAAAAGACCGATTAGGACACAAAATCTTGAAGGTGGGGGAGGAGGGGGAATGTGCGTGTAGCTGCGTCTTGAAAAATGAAAGAGTTGGACTATACCATGCGTTGGGTCGGATATGATGTCGAAACAGCAATGAAAGCACAAGAAGCTCTGAATGGTGAAACAACCTAGCGTGGTTTTACACTGCGGCGGATACGTGTAAAGGTGTTGAATCCGAGGATCATAGACATCAGGGATTGCAAAGCCAATCCGCGTGAAGAGGACGGAATCGGGGTGTCAGCAGAACAGTTTTGGAAGGCATGCTGGAATACGTGGCCGGTTCGGATAGTATTGCAGAAAGGACATGCCCTTCACACATGGGCAGAGGAAGCGTTCGTCCAGACATAAGTGTGTATGTAGTGCAAGAAACGCCAAACCCATCTGCACAAATGCTTCAACTGCCCATGAAGTTAGGCACGTTTTGCAATACTATGTGAACCGAACTCGGAGAAAGAGTCAGAAACAGGAATCAGAGCCTGAGAATTTCCAGGGAAAACAAAGCGCAGGAGATGTAGGCGCCGGTTTCAGCCTTGCAAGTGCACGGTTCCACGCCCAGCCGCGTGGTGGCACAGTGAAGTGCAAGTCAGATGTTCGGAGTGCTTATGTATGCACGAGTAGCCGGCAAGATGGGGCAGCAAGCAGTGTCGGCGATCTTTGCCGTGCGAGGTGGCTAGCAGCCGTTGGAAAAAGCCACGGATCCGGGCCGCACTGCGAGAGGGACGGGCCTGGTTTCACTCCGCATCCCGCCTTCCCGATACGTCCAATCGCCGGGCGATCGCTGCTGTGCCTCACGAGACGGTGGGTACACGTATGATGCGGAGAAGGACCCCTCCTCCGAATTTGTCCAGCCCACCTTATTTCTCCAAAGCTCAGTCCAATCTTTGACTTCCTGGCCTCGTCCGGACCCGAACGCGACAATGGCAGAGCAACCGTTGACGGCAGCGCAGCCGGATGTGCTGGAGATCGACCCAGAGGCATGCTACCGTATCAAGCACCGGCATGGTGATGGGTCGCTGACTCTGACAGCACATCGGCCGCGACGACGATTCCGCGCTGGGGGATGTGAGCGACGAGTAGTACGTGACACAACCTCAGGCCCAACCACGTGCACCCAGACCACTTATGCGCAAGCAGCTCTGCATTTTCACAGTCATTGACGCCAAGTGTGACGGACTATCCTGAGGAGCATGGGCGTAGATATCATGCCTACCGCGCCGGCAGTAAGTTCCAACTGCCGCTCACTGGAGTACAGGTTACTGATCCGCACAAACCAGTCTATATCCTTCCGAACGACGACGTATGTTCCCAAGAGCGCCACAACAAGCAGAATCCAGGCTGATGATTCGGTCCGTGTTAGAAAGAGCTTGAGAGGCTGGACATCATGCACTTCCTGATCAAAAAGGGCCTGGGCGACAAAATCTACAAGGCACCCATTTCCAAGGAAGTGAAGCGAATCATGGATATTGGCACTGGCACGGGAATTTGGGCCATTGAGATGGGTACTGACTGAGTTGCGGCCTTTGAACGTGCTCCACTGACCCACGTACAGCTGACATGTTTCCAGGTGCTGAGGTATCTGGAAACGATCTCAGTCCGGAACAGCCAAGCTGGGTGGTGAGTATACCATAGACGCAAGCCCTCTTCTCCGCATTTCGCTGATTTATGGCCAGCCACCAAACGTGAAATTTCACGTGGATGATGTTGAGCTGGATTGGGCTCACTCCCAAAAGTTCGACTACATCTTTTCGCGATATATGGCAACCTCGATCGGCGACTGGCCCAAGCTGGTCAAGAACGTCTACGAGTTCGTTCGACTGCAAGTTTTTCTACTGGTGGCAGCGTAGCTGACGGATGCATCCAGCAATCTCGAACCGGGCGGATGGGCCGAATTCCAGGACTTCGATCTGCTGTATTATTCGGACGACGAAACCATGAACCCGGATACGGAGATCTACAAGTGGATCCGCCTGATCCTGGAAGCTTCCCGGAAGAACGGCCGCGATCCTTGCCCCGGACCACAGCTGGAGGATTGGCTGAAAGAGCAAGGATTCGTCAACGTGTACCATGAGCGGATCAAGTTTCCTATTGGTCCGTGGCCGAAGGACAAGGACAAGGTAATTGAGAGAGAATACGAACAAGCTATGAGCGTGACTGACGGCCCAACAGAAAGAGCTCGGCATGTTCAACCTAATGCAGACGCTCCAGGGACTCGAGGGATACACGCTGTGGCTGTTCACCCACATGTTAGGCTGGAAGAAGGAAGAAGTCGACGTGGTGGTGGCAAAGGTCCGCAACGAGGTCATGAGAAAGTGGCTTCATTCCCAGTTCGATCTGTAAGTTTCCTTCCGGCGTGGATGCCGTTCCCGAAGAGAGGTGAGATGACTGATGATGGTGCTTCTCCAGACATGTCGTCTATGGCCAGAAACCGCCGGTACCATCTGCACAACCAGCTAAAGAGTGAATTGCTGACGAGATCGGGAGGTTCAACCTAAGTCTTGATCAGGGCGAACTCCTTCGTTGACTTGCATTCCTACACCTAGCTTCGTTCATGAATTGCTTTCCCTACATAGCCTGTGATATCCTAAGCTGAACATTGAGTAACGAGTTGATGAAATGGACGTTGAATCCGTGGAGAAGTGCGAGTAAGAAAGAGCGCGTGCCTGTGCGGAGAAGGGCGCGTCTTATCGCCTTGATTACACTTTACCGATTGCGGACATCACGTGCGAACGTACCCTCGAGTCCCGTCGCGTACCGCGTCCCCCACTCTCCACCCTCCAACACAACTCCACCCGCGATCCACCGCAAAGCACCATGACATGACCACCAGCGCCAGCACCAAGGCGCTACAGTTCTACCCCGAACGCTACTACTCCGCCTCACCGACCTACAACACATGGGTCAAGCTCACCGCCGCCGGCGTCCACGCGCTGCGCGCCGCCCCTAGCCCAGCCGGTACGCAAAACGAACCGCAGTCCCCCCGCGCCCATCAATCCAGGCTAAACACCTCTCTCTCTCCGCCCGCAGATCCCGCCCTCTCCGGCACCGATAACTTCGACCCCCTCCACCCCACCTTCTTCCACCTCAACCATCCCATCCGCTTCGTCCGCCTCGTCGGCACCGTCGTCGCCATCTCAGACCTCGCCCCACGCTTCGCGCTCCTCACCCTCGACGACGGCAGCGGCGCGACGCTCGAGCTCAAAATCACGCGGCTGGCGGCCGACGCGCGCCCCGAAGCCGGCGCCACCTCGAACACGACGGTCGCGAACGTGGCGGTGCGGACGGGGCCGGGCGCGTTCGAGGTCGAGGTGGACGGGGCGGCGGTCGAGATCGGGACGACGGTCAAGGCCAAGTGCACGCTGGCGACGTGGCGGGGCGCGGTGCAGGGCGTGCTGCAGCGGTGCTGGGTGCTGGGCGGCGGCACGGCGGCCGAGGCGGCGGCGTGGCGGGAGACGGCGGCGTTCATGCGGGGCGTGCTGGCGCGGCCGTGGGCGCTGGGGGCGGAGGAGGCGCGGAGGCTGGAGCGGCGGGTGGCGAGGGAGGAGAGGCGGAGGGTGGAGGAGGAGGGGAGGGCGGAGCGGAGGAGGGCGGAGCGGGCGGCGAGGAAGGAGGAGTTTTATCGGGAGAGGGCGGCGAAGGTGAGGGTTTATGAGGAGAAGCTGGAGGCGAGGAGGAGGAAGGAGGAGATGCTGATGAATAAGGGCGCGTTGATTTAGGGGAAAGGGCCCGCTGCACATATTGGTTTGAGCGGCCGTTTGAAAGCTCCTCGAGCCCCGTCTGGAAATCCTGTTCCAGATGGTATGGGGAAAGGAAAATTGGATATCCTTTGAAGCTAGAGGGCGTCCGTAATGATCGTGGTCAGCATGACTGGCATGATAGCTCGGATTATCACCTGGTCGAACGTCTTGTGCAAGAAATTTTCTGGGTTTTTACTGAAGAAGTGGATTAAAATACCAATACCGACGTCTAATAAATCCCAAGTACTTAAAGAACACCCTGTAGAGACCGTCTCGACTCGTTAAGTGAAATGGAATGGAAAATAAAAAAGACATTACTCAAATCGACCCTTACCCCCTTTTCTCTACTCCGTCGCAAATGCATCAATGAAAGTATGCTACTGCTTCTTTAGGATCCGGCGCGCTCCAATGCTATTATCGACCAATGGACTCCAGCTTTGACTGGGCTTAGTACCTGTAGCCATTGTCGTAGGTCTTGCAGGCGTAGACGTTGGAGTTGTCGACGCCGAAGCTGTCCTGGCCAGACTTGCCACCGAAGTAGGAGCCAGTGCTGGCAGTGACATCGACGTTGAAGAGCGAGCAGTAGGTACCGACGGTCTTCTTGTTCTTGATGACGGCGTAGGCGTTGAAGCTGTTGCAAGGCTGGTACCTCCAGAGAGTCCAGATGCTGGCGCTCTTCTTGTTGATGGCAACCTGGGCCTCAGCGTAGGCGGCGCAGACGGAAGGATCGTAGGGACCGGAGAAGAAGCGCTGGCCCATCAGAGCACCGGCCTTGACGATAGCACCGCCGCCGTTGCACTTGGTGCCAGACTTCCATCCGTTGTTCTTGGAGCCCTTGTTGCAGTCGGGAGGCGTGACGACGGCAGGCTTCTTGTTGTAGCCGTTGGAGCCGGTGATGACGACCTGGAACTGGTTGCGCCACTGGCCAGTGTTGGTAGCACTGTCACTGCTGACAGAGCTGCCGAACAGAGCGCACTTGATGTTGGTGGTGGACGGCAGGGTAGACAGCATGCAGACATCGTCGTTGCCGTCCATGGACGGGTCACGCTCGAAGTAGATGTTGAAGGACGTGCAGAGGCTGGTGGCGTCGCAGAAGTCGGCGCAAGTCTGAGCGCTGTACGTATCCATGGTCTTGTAGGTCAGGTACGAGCTGAGCTGGGTGGCACCGTCCAAGTCCGTGAAGTTCAAAAGATAGTTGGCGGGCACGGCAGCAGCAGCGGCAGTCGCAGCAGCGTGGAAGGGCTCGTAATCCAGGAAGTCGCCGGCGGTGTCAGACGCCGGGATATCACCAGCACCCTTGGGCAAGGCAGTGCAGTAGGGGAAAGCTGACGTCGTCGCGGCAGCGGCGGAGGAGCTAGCCGAGCTGGTGACGACGGCGGCGGCGCTGCTGGAGCTGCTGCTGGAGCTGGTGGAGGTGGTGCACGAAGTAGTCGTCCTGTAGTGGCGCTTCCGGAGAGCAGAGGCGACGACGGTCGAAGCTTCGGCACTGGCTTCAGTGATGGCGGAAGACTGAGCATAGATAGCAATCGCAGTGGGGATAACCGGGGCTCCGGTGGTGATGGCGGTGGCCACGACCGCGTTGACCTGGGCGAAATCCATGCCAGTGACGAGAGGGGTAGAGAGGGCAGTGCCGGCAAGGGCCGAAAGAGCGATGACAGTGTTCTTCATGGTGAAGAGCAAGATTGACGCAAGTTTAGTGAGTGTAGTGGGTGTTCTTCAAAGAGTGAAGAGAAAGACTGCGCAAGACAGGACTGTACAGGACAGGAGAGAATGTGTTGCTGGTGATTCCAACAGACAGCGAGGACGAGCTGCCTTCATATAGGCCTGCCCGCCGGCCCAGGCACAGCTAACCGCATCGTGGCCCACGGAGGCGTTTCTGGACGATGTCAATGGTACGAACCTAGACTGCGGGCAGTGGATGGCTGCGAGCCCGCCGGGTTTGGCACTCTCGCCGCCGGCGGATGGGGCCGAGGGGCTGCTAGGACGTCGAGCTTACTTAGTGCGGCCTCCACATGCAGCGGCCAGGCCAACTGGAGCCTCAACTCTTCCGGGGTCGCGGCTCTGGCAGCCTAACGAAGTTGGCAAGCGTCGCCAGTGCCGGCTGGAAGGCAGGGCCAGCGATCCCACAGTCCCTGGCCGCCAGGCCAAGTTGAGCGGAGTGCACGGAGAGCCCAGAGACGACGAAGCTCGCATCACCAGGCGAAGGCGCGAGTACCTGCAGTAGCTGCCGGCGGACGCTGCAGATTCAGCGCTGTGTGTGCGCTGGCCAGAACAGACGCGGATAAGCTTCGCGCGGGCCGGAGGCACTATGACAGATGATGGGCCCCAAAAGGGGCCGTCAAAGCGCTGGAGCGCCGAGACAGGGAAGCGGCGATGCTGGATTCGGACAGGACTATCCGGCCGGGCAAGGCGCTCCAGGCCTCTAGGCCCACGAGCCTCGCTCGTCTGCCCCAGCGCTGCACCGCCCGCAGCGTGAAGGAAGCCGAACGGACCTCGGAACGGCGCCGGATCGACATGGCTGGTGCTGCAGAAGCAGAGCGATGGCAGCAGATGTCGACGAGAGCCTGACGTTGTCGCCCGATGGGCTCACTCTCTGCGCGCTGCGACAGCCCAGGGATGCAGGAGATGACGGCAGCCACGGCCAGACGCGCTCGTACGACGAATGCAGGCACGGCTATTGGGCCTGAAGGCAGCGTCGTCGGCCGTCAAATCCAACATGGCGGCGTTGTGCCGCCGGCAGCCACCGTCGCGTTTTTGGATGCGGTCGTCACGGCGCCGCCTCACGCCTCCACCTCGGCCTCCGACGCCGCCCGCGCGCGTTCTTCTCCTCGCAACCTTGTCCGTCCCGGCCGGCGCCTCCTCGCATTCTCACGACCCCGATCGACGCCCGTGTCTGGGCCAATGCTTCAGAGGTCGGCAGATCGACCCTTGCCCGCGCTATCACTCTGCTCGGCCCGCTGCCAGACCGCCCCTGCGTCTCTCTTGCTAACTCTATGATTTCTATGATTTGACATCGTCAGTCTGCTTCGAGCTAGTCATCGGTTCTCGCCGAGTCACTGTCAACACCTCATCTCGTCGGCCTCGAGCAAGGGCCGCGGGCCGAACTTTTCGTGGTTGTGGCTTGCCCTGCTGCCAGCCATGCCGCCAGTCTTCAGCTGGGCTCTTCCTCTGTTACCAGGAACGCATCACGAAATTGCGGCTGTGGCGCCTACAATTCCAGTCCACCAATTTCACTCTTCGTAGGGCTGCGCAATTGCGCGGCAAGTCCCTTGCCAACTCGCAAAGCTGCCGCGATTCCCGGAATTTGCTGGCGGTCTGCCTCCGCAATCGCTCCAAAACCATCTTCTTTCAGCGAAGAGCTCGCTGACAGACTCTCGTGCGGACGCTGGGGACGGACGCCTGAACGTCAGCTCGGCGCTGAAAAGGTTGAACCCGTTTCATGGTTTCTGGTCCACACCATATCCGCGTGCCTCACCATCGCCACCATCTACTTAAAATATCATCACCGGACATTGTTGATCTCCAAAAAATACACATCATGGCGGAAAAAAAGTTCACATTCACAAAGCCAAAGATCATTTCCGACAATGCCCGTGACAAATGCTCGTATTCTGCCCAGTCTCGACCCCCCTTGGCAGAAGACGTGGGGCACTGCTAAGACTCCCCGCAGAACGCCTTGCCATATCCGGCGTCTCGCATGTCAGCAAGTCCTCATGACCTGTGGTTCTGCACTGTGATGTCTGCCGGGACGCCGCCAATGCTCTTGCGCAGATCCAGGGCCAGATGGGATCTCTCGTCTGCGCATCCGCGGAGAACCAAGGCGCCGGGGCTCTGCTGCGGGGCAGTGAGGCTGTGGTTGCAGCTGAAACACTCCGCCCAGCGCTTAGCTTCTGGCTAAGAGGCTCGGTGCCTTGGAGCCTCGAACAAGAAGCCGATAGAACCCAATGGATGGCCAATCGTTGCCTATTGCGTTTATCTTGGGAAACCCCAACGGAGGAAAAGATTCCTCCTCGACCGCTATCAGTGGAAGGTGGGGGGTTTGGACTTGGCGAGAACGTCACCCGACATGGTTGAATATTTGGAAGAGACGGTTGTTGGACTGTAACCCATTGATTCGCTAAGGATATGATCTATGAACATCAAAGCCATCAAACGGCCAGGCGTCGAGACCGTAACATCTACATAAACAGATTCATCCAGGCGTCATTAGAGCGAGCTATCGCAGAGAAAAACAAGGAAAAAATCGAAGGCATCCGCCCGAAGCGCCTGGACGGCGCCGCTGGTATCGAACAAGGCGTAAGAAGAAAGCACGCTATCATCTCGACAGTACTTCATATCGTCCTTTCAACGCTTCCTCCGTCTACGTGGTTGTGAATCTTTCCTTGCAACAGCAGCTTCTTTCTTCTTGACCTGCATCGCAGTCATGTACTCCGTGTGCAGTAAATACTCGTCCTTACCTTTACACCTCTTCCTTCTTCCCAATTGGGCCCAAGCCACGCGGGCTCTGGCCCGAGTTGACGGCAGTGAGGTCCGAGCCCTGGCCGGCCGACGGCTCCTTGGCCAGAGAGTTCGTGCGCGAGAAGGAGAAGAAGCCCTGGCGCAGCGACAGTGGGCCGTGCTTCTTGCGGCCGTCAACCTTGTCCTCGTCGGGCGCGGCGAACCAGCCGAACGTGCGCTTGGTTAGCTTCCACAGCTCCATGCCCGCCACAAAGATGAAGACGGCACCGATGGAGAGACCCCATTCCCAAGAGATTTCCTTGTGCTTGAAGACAGTTGTGTTGAAGCCGGGGATGTAGATGCACGGGAAAACGACGACGCTGCCAAGCGTGACGGCCCAGAAGAGGAACTGGTTCTCCCAGACATCGTGGAAGAACGGGAAGGCGCGCCCGGAGTGGGGATCGAGGCGGAACATGCTGCGACGGATGCCCTTGATCTCCCAGGCCGATATGAGGATGAGCCAGGTCAGTTCGGCGAAGACGGCGGCGCGGGCGCGGAAGACGACGTCACAGCTATCGCTGTACTTCTTGTTGCAGTCTACGCCGAGGGCACCATTGCCGGGTCCGTACACGATGATCACGAAAGTGAAGAGCGTGAGCATACCCATCAGCAGGCCGTACACGATCATGTCGAAGATGATCTGCCAGGTGAAAACACCCTTCTTGTTGTCGTGGGGCGGACGGCTCATGATATTGTACGACGCCTTCTCGCGGCCGAGACCGAAAGCGGGGAAGCCGGATGTAAGCATGTTAATCCACAAGATCGAGAGCGGAGACAGAGGGAAGACGGAGAAATTGTTGTCGTCCTGGAAACCGAGACCGCAGACCAGAAGCACGACTTCGCCAACGTTAGACGTAAGCAGGTGGAGCACGAAGCGCTGGATGTTGTCGAACATGCGGCGGCCTTCCTCGATGGCGTTGACAATGCTAGCGAAGTTGTCGTCCGTGAGCACAATATCAGAGGCGCCCTTAGCAACATCAGAACCGGCGAGACCCATAGCAATACCGACATCGGCAGCCTGAAGAGAAGGTCCATCATTGACACCGTCCCCAGTCATTGCGGCGTATCTTCCGCGGCGGTGGAGGGCAGCGATCATGCGGGTCTTGGTGTTGGGTGCGCAGCGAGCAATGACGAGAGGCAGCTCAGGCATCTGGTCGATTTCGTCGTCTGTGAGACCGTCGAATTCGGCAGCCGCCTTGACGAGACTGTCGGCGACGTCCTTGGGGAGAGTTCCCATGTCCTTGGGGATGATGCCGACCTCCTTCGCAATGGCGGCGGCAGTACCGGGGTGGTCACCAGTCAGCATGTGGACGCGGATACCAGCGTTGGTGCACTCGCGAACGGCATCCTTGGTCTCGAGGCGGGGCGGGTCGTAGATTCCAGCCAGACCGAGAAGAGTCAGGTCCTTCTCGATATCCTCGCGGGGGATCTCGGACCTCTCATTTATGGGCTCACCAGTCCAGGGACGACGTGCGACAGCGAGAACACGAAGACCTTGGTCGGCTAAGAGGGACATCTGCTCAAGGATCTGCTCCTTGATTTCGTCGGTAACCGGTGTCTCGTGTCCTCCAATGCCAACATTGATGCAAAGATCCAGGATGCGCTCGACAGCACCTTTTGTGAAGATGATTGTGCTGCCATCTTCAGGAACTTTGTAGACGACGGACATCCTTTTGACAGTACTGTCAAATGGATACTCGTGGAGTTGTTTCCAGCCACGCTCGCGTTCGAGCTGCTTCTTGCCGAGTTCAAAGCGACGAGCGAAGACCTGAAGAGCGACTTCGGTGGGGTCACCGGTAGTCTGCCACCTCTTCTCGGAGTCGTTGAAGCGGACGGTAGCAAGGTTACAAAGGGCGGTCGACTGGAGGAAAGCGTCGAGCTCAGGAACTATCTCGACGTCCTTGGGATCCATGTCGTCGACGTCAGATTTCTCGTCGAAGTCCTTGACGTGACGACGCTCGTCGCGCTCGGTCTTCTCCTTGGGCTCTTTGAACCTAATACCGCCACCGCTGCGTTCAGCCTCGAGCTTCTCTTGACGGGCCTGCCTCTCAGCCTCCATTTCAGCCCTTGACTTCTCCGTGCCGAGTGTGATTGTGCCTTGCGTGGGATTCGCGGCATCCTCAGAGTGGTTGACAGTGTAGATACCAACTCCTGGGATCCAAGCCTTGCGAGTTACCATCTGGCCCTGAGTGAGAGTGCCAGTCTTATCGGAGCAAATGTTCGTAATTCCGCCCAATGCCTCCAGCGCGCTAAGCCTGCGGGTCAAGACACGGCGCTTGCGCATCGAGGTCATACCGCTGACGAATGTGATTGTAAGGACGGCGATAAGCGATTCGGGGATCATAGCAATACCTTGTATAGTTGCCGTTAGCCCAGTTCAGAGGTCTTGATAGGGAAGATACGTACCGGTCGAGATGGCGTAGATGGCTACCTCATTGGTGACGTCGAATCTGTTGACGCCGAACACAATGAGAGCGAGAATGATGGCGAGACCAAAAAGAATGTAGGCAAGCTTGGACAACTTAATCTGCAGAGGCGTGCCGACAGTAAGACCGAGGAACTTGCCAATAGCGTCATAAGTCCTAAGAAAGAGTCCTTTAGCAGGCTGCAGATTGCCGCCCTTCTTCCTTGACATCGAGCGGTTCGCCTTGCGCTTGGTGCCTTGCATTGACTGAGCAATCTTACCGATCTCGGTATTCATGCCCGTGAACACGACAATGCCCTGGCCACGGCCCTTGGTGACGGTGGAGGACGAGTAAGCCATGTTCAGGCGGTCGCCGATACCAGTCTCGAGTTCACCGACTCCGGAGAAGTCGGACTCCGGGTCTTTGGCAACCGGCATGGCTTCTCCAGTGAGAATCTTCTCGTCGCACTCAAGGTTCATAGCTTCGAAGATGCGGAGGTCTGCAGGGATCGTGTCTCCGGTCTTGATCTGAACGATGTCGCCGGGAACCACTTCCGCAGACGGAATTGCGTCAACAACACCATCGCGTAGCACGGTCGCAGTTGGAGAGGAGAGTGCTCGGAGAGAGTCCATCTTCTTCTCGGCCTGAAACTCTTGATAGAAGCCGATGAAGACGTTCAGGACGATAACGGCAGTAATGACACCGCCCTCAATGTAGTCAGACACACCGTAAGAAAGTGCCATGGCTAGCAGGAGGACCTAGAGAAGGTTAGCAACTTCATGTACGTAATTGCAGAACAGCAACCATTCTGACGACATCAAAGAGCGATAGACGTACCAAAATCATGGCATTACTGATCTGCTTAAGCAAGACGGAGTGCCACTTCACTCCGCCATCTCCCATGAGCTTGTTCTCGCCATATTGGCTGCGCTTCTGGCTCACTTGAGACGCGCTCAAGCCTTGCTCAACGTTTGCACCCAAGTGCTCCTTCACCTCATCGATGGTGGATTGGAACGGGTGCTTCGGGTACTCTTGCGGTACCACGGAGCCCTTCCCAGAGCCCATGATTGTGGGTTGTTGTTGTGATCAGTCGGGGACTGGAGTCGGTCGTGATCAGGTTATCACTTCGGTCGACGGGGAGGGATAATCGTATGGCTGAAGAAGTCCAGTAGGACCATAAGTATGGAAACTGAAAGTAAGAGTCTTGGGTGGTATGGTACCGGAAAGTCGTCACGGGCTCCTGTTTATATAGCCCCATTGTTGTGCGACCCGGCCTGCCGGACCGTCCTATCAAAGAAGCTTCCTTGCGGAGTGAAGAAAGCCAAGGCATCCTCCGCGTGCTGAGCTTGGCGCATGAGGGGCGGAGGCATTCGTATGTCGGGCCTGAGGACGCAAGCAAGGCTCATGCCAAGGCGTTGAAACTACGTAGAAGGCTTGGAGCCGGGTACGTTTGACTTCCGGGGGGCTTGGCTGAGAGCATGTTGGTCGCGTGGTGGGGATATGTTTGGGACTGTTCGATAGGTCCCAGACCAGTCCACGCCCCTTGGCACACAGCGGAACCAATGAGAGCATGAGGGCGTCGGTGGAAGGGGAAAAGTCCGGAAAACTCGGCACGTTGCCACTTCCACCCCATGTCTCCACCCCACTCCGCTCTTGGGAAACAAGGCTTGGCTCTTGTCGTCATCCGGGGGCGGCCGCTCGATCTCCTTCGCATGGCGGCGGGGCAAGAAGGCCAAGACGCAGCACAAGAAGAACTAGGCGGAGGAGATGCAGATACGACTCAGGACGCAGAGAATAGATAAAGATACTACGATTCCCGTAGGCTGTCAAGAAGGCTAGTAGAGTGACTACGGTGTACGATGGAGGTGCTGCGCATGCGGCACACGCATCGTCAGCGCGCCAAGGCCACGTAACTGGAAGCGTGCAGGCTGCATACCCAAGCCAAGAACCCCAAGCACGTTTTCAGAGCGCCGTGTACCCGTCACGCCATGTAGTCGTATGCTGGTACGTATCGCTCTGCGTCGGCTCATTTACGCTATGCTGATAAGTCAAAGTTCCGGAGGCTCGGCCGAAACCAGCAGAAGGTCTCAGCCCGCTGCCTCTTTGACCTTGCCGGCCGGCTCTGGAGGCTCGTCGATGAACTGCGGCGGCCGTGCCTCGTCGACCATGAAGCTCGGGACACCCTCACCCTCGTTCATGGCGTCAAGCTCGACCTCCTCACCAAGAGCCTCAAGCTCGGCGTCAAGTTCAGCCTCGTCAACATCCTCGGGAACGTCGTAGCTCCGGCTAATGCTCTCCTGGATATCGTTGCCGATGTCCATAAGATCCGCCATCTCGTCCTGCATCTTCTCGATCTTGTCGATGTTGACCTTGCCGTACTGCTTGCGCAGCTCCTTGGTGGTCGTCTTCATGGCGTCAACTGTCGTCATGGTGTTCTTGAGGTTGTCCTGCATCATGCCCGCCTGCTCCATGTTCCAGGACTGCTGCTGGAGCTGGTCCCGCTGGGCCTCGTACATCTTCCGCTGCTGCAGCACCTTGAGGGCCTTCTGCTTGATGGCGCTTTTGCCAGGGCCGTCGCGCATCTTGGCCAGGCGTTGTTGGTAGGTGGTCAGCTCGGCGTTCAGCTTCGCGAGCTTGACGTCGATGGTCTCTATGCGGCCGTCAACCTGCACAGATCGTCAGCGCGCGCCCCACCAGCAAGCTCTGCGAGGGGGAGGATGGCTGCCGGCGGCATGACGTACATTCTGGATGGCGCCGCCGAGGGTCGGCTTCGGGCCTGTGCTCTTTGCGCCAAACAGGCGATTCATGGCTGGTTCCCTGCAGCGGCAGCAGCGGCACGGAGAAGGTGGAGCGTCAGGCGGAGGCCTGGGGAGCGTGTATATAGCAGCGCGGGGACAGCGAGGAGGCGGCAGCGGTGCTGTGTGACGGCGGGACGAAGAGCGATCTCGGTGCCTTGGGTGCTGCCACGTGGTCGGCGGGCAGCGCGAGGGCGCGGGCTGGGGTTAAATAACCGGCGGGACGAAGCTCTCGTGGGCGCGGGAACGGACGCTTGCTCGAGCCTCGTGGGCCACCTTGGTCGCTTGCTGGCACTCCTCGTACTACTGGACGTGAGATCCGCGTGGTGAGGGCCGGGGTTGCTGCGAGCCCTGCACGCATCGCTGGGGCGCCGAGTCTAGGGCCGGCGCGAACTGACCCAGCCCGACCCGACGAGACCACAACGACGTCGCCGGCCGCAGTCAAGCACCTGCACCACCCACCCGTCTCTCGACGCCCGCCCTCTGCCCCAAGCTGCGCCGTCACGCTGCTGCGCCAGCTGCATGCCGCATCCTTCCCACAGCCCTCGGCTCCTGGACATTGGGGAGCGCTCTCTGCCTTGTGACCGGCTGCCGACCTGAGTCCGTCACACCCCAGACCGCGCTGCTCGACCGCGCCGCGGAAGCTGCCCACACGACACCCGCGCACTTCCAAGAGCCCCAGACCCATCTGTAAATTGCCCTCCCTCCGCTGCACTCGGCGCCGCTCGCACGTCCGCCCGTGGTGCGCGCGCGTCACCAGCCTGGTACCGCCCACACCCAGCCCCGCCAGACGCCGTTCACAACCGCAGAAGCGACGTTAACCCGCCGTGTGCAGCAGCAAGCGCCCGTCTTCCGCGACGCCAGCGCATTCTTCGACGCGCGCCCTCCAGTGTCCGCTGCGCTGTCGCATGCACCCACCTCCGCACACACCCAGTGCGATATCACGGAAACAACCCCTGACATCTGCGTCCTGCGCCGTCGCTAGCGGCGTCACGTAGCCCACCATGTTCTGGCGCTTTGGCGGTTACGCCAACATATCCACCCTCGACTCCATTTTGGACAAGCCCGATGTCACCATCGAGGAGCTGCTCGACGAGTCGGATCTTATCCAAGAGCTGAAGCAGCAGAACTCGAAACTGATACAGTACCTGCGAGACGATAAGATCCTAGAGCGCCTGCTGCGATTCGTCATTGCGCCCCCGACGCCGGAGCCCCAGCAATCGCCCGAGGCCGACAATGGCGGGGAAGGCGAAGGCGACGAGAAGGGCGGCGCGGATCTTGGAGGCTTCTTCAAGAGAAGGTCAAGATCGAGATCTCTCAAGTCTGACTCCGGCGAACCCGAAGAGGGCAAGGAGGAGAAGCAGCGCATGAAGTACGCATACGTCGCCTGCGAGATCCTGTCCTCTGAGGTGTGGTCCATCTCTGAGGCCCTCCTCGAGAACCAAGCGGCGCTGCGGAAATTCTGGGAGTATCTCAAACAACCTGCGCCGCTCGATCCAGTGCAGGCTGGCTACTTCACCAAGGTCAACGAATCCTTACTGGATCGCAAGACGGAGGAAATGCTGGAGTTCTTCAAGTCGATTGAAAACATTGTCCCGGACATGCTCCAGCACGTCGATTGCCCAATGGTCATGGACCTTCTGCTCAAGATCATAAGCTTGGAGAAGGCCGAGGGAGGTCAAGGCATTGTCGACGTGAGTTCTTTTTTGTTCGATATTTCCGATGGGCGCTAATCATTTGAATACAGTGGCTTCAACAGCATGAACTCATTCCGACCCTATTGTCTTTCCTCTCTCCCGACCACAACCCTTCAACCCAAACATCTGCGGGCGACTTCCTGAAGGCCATAATCACTATTTCAGCCAACGCAACGACGCAGGATCAGACCGTCATTGGACCCAACGAATTGACGAGACAGCTGGTCTCTGATTCTTGCATCAAGACCCTTATCACTGAGATGCTGCGAGGAGGCAACCCGCTCACTGTTGGTGTGGGGATTGTTATCGAGGTCATCAGGAAAAATAACTCCGATTACGACATGGAAAACCAAACGGGTCCGATACCAAGAAGCTCTGACCCCATCTACCTGGGCACGCTCCTCCGCCAATTTGCGAATCACGTGCCTGACTTTATGAACTTGGTCAACAACGCCAACGAGAAGGTCGTCAACGAGGACGGGACTACTACCACCAAGCCGCGTGAGCTGAAGGCCGCTTTCGGTGGCAAGATCGAACCACTGGGCTTTGACAGGTTCAAGACCTGCGAATTGATGGCTGAGCTGTTGCACTGTAGCAACATGGCCTTGTTGAACGAACGCGGGAGTGAGACTGCAGTCAAGGCCAGGGACGCAGAGCGCGAACGCTTAAAAGCGGAAGGAAAACTTACCTCGGCTAAGGAGAGCGAAGACCCGTCGATCCTGGACAATGAATTCGGCACAAGTGTTGATAGCCATGGCTTCCACCACGCACGTGCCCCTTCAAGCGAATCACCGGAAGAGGTGAAGAAGCTCGAGGTCCAGAACAATGTCAAGGACGAAGATTTCGAAGAAGTCGCGGCCTCAGAAGCCGAGCCTGAAGAGGCTAAGGGTAGCGATGAGAAGGCCGAGATTGGCGCACCGTTGGAGAGGTCACCCAAGCTTCCTCCTCGCTCTGTGGACCCTGAGAAAGAGTCGGAACTCGTTGATGAGCCTTTGTCGGACAAGCCAGCCGATCAAGCGAAGGAAGCAGATGAGAAGGCAGATTCGCCAACGTCTGCCGGTCTCACGGATAAGGTCGGTGGCCTTGAGTTGGAGAAGGACGACGAAACGATGACAGACTCTCCGCCGCCGGACGCCGGGAAGACTGACACGCAGCCTGATGAAGCCGACTCAAGCAAGCAATCTGTGTCGCTCTTGACGCAGCAGCTTAACCAGAGCGCGGAAGCACCTGAGCCTGCTGCTGAACTCTCACCGCACACTGATGATAAACCCGCTCCTCTGTTCTCCAAGAAGCCAGAAAACGGTGAGACAACCAAGAAAGTCGATGCGGCCGGAGACGCTACTCCTATCGAGGATGAAGAAGGGTCGCGGTCGATCTTGCTGGCGGAGCAGCCTGGTGACTTCTCAAACTCACAAAGGCCCCAGTACGAGGTTGACGTCGATGGCACTCCCGTTGTTGGTGATTTGCTGAAGATTATGTTTGTTGAGCACCACGTTGTTCCAACAATTCTGGTATGTGTCGGCCCGCTTTCCGCTCCCCCGCCTGGCTAACCTTGCAATCAGGACTTCTTCTTCAGGTTCCCTTGGAACAACTTCCTCCACAACGTTGTGTACGATGTTGTTCAGCAAGTCTTCAATGGCCAGATGGAGCGTGGCTACAACCGCGCTTTGGCCATTGACCTGTTTGACACTGGCAGGGTCACGGAGAGGATCATCGAAGGCCAGCAGGCCAGCGATAAGGCCCAAGCGGAGACGAACATGCGTCTGGGCTACATGGGCCACCTAACTTTGATCGCAGAAGAAGTTGTCAAGTTCACTGAGAGACACCCACCGGAGCTTCTGTCCCTCTCTGTCCTGGAGAAGGTCATTAACCAACAATGGACAGATTACGTCGAGCACACCTTGGCCGAGACGCGCGAGCGGGACAATGCCATCCTTGGAGGCGTTCGTCCAGACATGGCCGTAGGACCCCGGCAGGCCGTCCTCAACGCTGTCAACGCAGCTTCAGGGTTCGGCAACTCCTCTCTTGCCAGCGCCGGCCTCGGCGGCAACGGATCAGTTGGCCTGGACAGCATGGAACTCACCGGCTCGGGCGGCGGCTACGGCCTCAGCGGCGGTAGCTTGCTCAGCGGCTTCAACAATTCGAGCGACGAGGAAGACGAGGACATGGAGGAAGGCGAGGGCGAACGGCAGACTACGCCGCATGTGAGCGACTCGGACCAAGTGGGTGAACTCTCATTTGAAGACGTTGAGATGGAGTATCGATGATACAGTGCGCTTACCGCGTTGGTGCGTTGTTCATGTCTTCTTCACTACCTCTGTGTGCGCACGAGTGGGACAGGCTGCTGCCGGCTGTGGCATGCTCTACATATTGTTCGCTGCTTCTGGCAAGCAGCCCCTGGCCCTTCACAAGCTCGCTGCGGCACGTCGCATGTATACCACCAAACATCGATAGCCAGTGTATCCTTTTCTTTGGGCGCACGCAGCACACAAAAGACTGAGGTCACTGTTGAGATACCACCATCTCCTCCCTTTCCCCTTCTTCCTCTGTATTATTGCCTTAGATTAATGTAGACGACACACGGATGACAACGGTTGGCACGAGCACGTTTCGAAGAATACCCTACGATATATTCCTCACATCTGCGCCTTCCTCTGCTGTTCTCGTCACCGTTGTTATGACTTACTACCACATTCCTCCTTCCTCTTCCTCCTGATACGTAAAATCACTGTCCTTATCACTCGTCTTTGCCCAATCTATATAAAAAGAAAACACCGAGACGACGAGAGCGCCAGGCTGACCCTCCATCCACAGCCCCAGCCCGATGAAGCCAACAACAACAGCACAACCAACTACTCAGCCGACAGCCCTGACGCTGGCCCGAATGCCCCCGCCCCCGCTCCCCTCCAGATCCCCCCGTCCCGCGCTCGCCGCCAATTCGCGGCCCGCCTCGCCGAGCGCAAGCGCCAGCAGGAGCTGCAGCAACAGCAGCAACTCGAGCAGCAGCAACGGCAGCAGCTGCAGCTGGACGGCAGCGCCGATGGCAGCGCTGGCGCCACCGGCGACTGGACCGAGCGCTACAACAACCCCAGCCGGTTCAGCAACCTGTTCGTCGGCGGCGGGCTGAGCGACGAGGAAAGCACGGATGACGAAGACGATGGTGAGGAGTTGATCATGAAGGATAGCTTCTCGCGGAAGAGTGCCGGGAGCATGGGCGGCGGGAGTGTGAGCGGCGGCAGCGCGAGTGGGAGCGTGAGCGGGGATGAGGGTGAGGAGGGAGCGGGTGCTGGGACTTCGGCTGCGCAGGCGAGGGCGGAAGGGGCGAGGGTGGAGGCCGGGGAGAAGGAGAAGGAGAAGGAGGAGGAGAAGGAAAAGGAGAAGGAAAAGGAGAAGGAGAAGGAGAAGGAGTAGGAGTAGGTAGAAGGGAAGACTGCATACTGGTGATTGGTGGGAATCAGCATTCTTCTGGAGCATACATGCAGAATTTGAGGTTTGGATGGATGTGCTTTGCTGAGTTGGCATCGTCCGGGTCTTGTTCCCTTTTTTTTTCTTTTCTCTCTCCTTCAATTTGGTTTGGCATTGTTGATGAGACTCGTACTCTGCGTTGGCATTTTCTCTCTCCCTTTTCCTTTTGGCTTCCTTGATGATGACATTGGCGGATGCTTGTGTGTCCTTTGGTGGATCGCCTTGTGTTTCGGCCGGCGCGCGTGGTTTGGCGGACTGTATTATATAGATGCATAGATACCTCTTTCGTTATTTGGTAATTGAGTTCCCACTTGCTTTTTGCGGTGTGTAAATGCGCCTTCCTTGAAACGTTGTGAATTCCGTGGCGCAACCCTGGGCCGCAATCACAGCAACCGTGGATGGAACAAGCCTTGGAATAATTAAGTTTCTATCACGTAATTTGAGATGTAGAAAATAAATGAGCGGTTCCATTACCATATATGTGGAGACTATCTACTGCGAATCTATGTAGGGACTGGACGGGTATCAAGAAGCACTATGGAAATCAAATAATAGCAGGGGAATCATGCGGTCGACATCGTAGACCCGCTCAACTCATCTCCAGCAATTTGGAAAGGGGTTCCTCACGCCGCTCGCAGTGACTGGTGTTATACCTCTCGGACTTTGTCGTCTCTGCCTCTAGCACTTCACTCCTCTTCTCCGTGAAGAAGATCAGTTTCAACTGCTGCGCCGCAAAGAGGGTCTCGAGCACAGAACGGAACTCTTGGTCCGAGCCGTCTGGATCCAGGCCGTGGAAAATACCGAACACCGGGTTTGACGTGTTACCAAGGATCTCTTTCAATCTGTCAAGAGCAGTTTCGAGATCCAGAGTCGCGCTGAGCTGAGAACCGGAATCCCACTGCCCGAGGAGGGACCTGGCCATCACGAGTCCTGACGCTGAACGGTTAGCGGACGGATCTGCGTAGTATGCCCCCACGCCGTGGCCGCGCTGGAAAATGGCGTCTTTGAGATGGCCGGCCGTCCTCTTCCACATCTCCTGGCATTCGGGCTTGTGCGACGGGATGCCCCAAACCCAGTATGTGGCGCCGTCTTCGCTGCGGAACCAGCCGCGGATTCCGTCCACAAAGTCACGCGGCAACTTGATCTCGGGCTTTGATCCGGGCTCGGAGACAATTTGCACTTCGAGCTGTGGCTGCTCCAACTCTGGTCCAAGCTTCGATTCGGACCGCGGACGCGGCTTCCTCTCAGGTTTTGGCTCTTGGGGAAGTGAAGGCCATCCGTTGAAGGTGGACGTTGGACTCTGTGGTGGGCTGTGCGTGAGAAAAGAAGATTCCGAATACGTAGACCGCCGGACTTCAAAGAGAGTGGATTCCTGAAAGTTGTGTTCAGACCCGGCGTCGGGCGAGGCTGCTGGCGTAGGCGATCTTTGTGAAGGTCGCATAGTCGAGTGCATCTTCTTGAGATCGTTTCGGATTTCCCAACCCATCGGTCTTTTCTGGGGATCCTTCGGAGTCAGAATCTTAGAAATGACTTTGACGCAGTCTTCGATCCAATGATGGCCTTCCTCGGCAGCTTTTGGAAACCTCTCTGATATCGTAGATAGCCATGGAAGAATCTCTCGCTTGATCTCCCTGGTAGACTCGTTGTAGAAACGCATGTCGTCGTAGCTCTCCTCGCATATGTCGGTTAGCTCTGTCACAAGCCCCGGCCCAATAGCAAAAGCAAGCACTTCGCTGAAGATGCACCCAAAAGACCATATGTCTCCTTTTCTTGCATCCGACTGGACCACCCCCAGTGCTACGACCTCCGGCGCCGTGTAACGTCCTGGGTCTCGGTGCGCTTTCGTCAGGGAAAGGGACGCTGCACGGACATGTCGCTGACCACGATGTGTTTCTGCGGCGGGGCCAACACTCAGATGGGTGTCCAATCGTCGCTCGCTTTGACCGGATGTTGAGAGTTGTCCCCTTGTTGGTTTGACGCCTGAAATACCGAAGTCGGCTATCTTCCATTGGCCAACTGGATACCTCTCCTCGTTGTGTGGAAAGAACACCAGGATGTTCTCCGGCTTCAGGTCGTTGTGCGTGCAAGCAAGCTCTGAGGTATCACCGTCCAGACGAGAATGCAAGAAGTCCAGTGCATCTGCCAGGTGAGAGCTTTCCTTGATCAAGTCCGCCGGCTTGTAGTCGTTGGACCCGTTGTGACCTCGCTCGGCAGAGTCACGCCGATGAAGTTTCCTTGGGTCTGCTGCATCCAGGAACTGGTTTAGATCATAGGCTGCAACATCGTACAGAATGTAGTAATGCGAGGCTGAGGCAATGGTCGCAATGTTGACCATTATCCGGTTGTGCTGGCTGACATTCTTCCGAAGTGTGGCAAGGTTTGTGAACTCCTTATCGGGCACCCCCTTCTTGTATAGTTGTTTCAAAGCCACCAGCTTCGTCTGAAGCACGGATCAGCTAATCTTCAGCAGATATGGGAATATGGGGGATTCTGACATACCTTTTCGTTCACAGTTCCACCATGCGAACAGAATTTCAAGTGTCCGGGGGCTATGGGTACGACGTATACCTCTGAAGCAGCACCCTCACCAATCTTCTCGGGCTCTTTGATGTATGGCAAGCGACGTTCTCGCTCCGGGCCGTCGAGGTGGTGGATTTCCCTCATCTCCGTGATCACCAGCGGGCAGAAGATCCACTGGTTTGAGTTGAATGTGCGGCCGTCAACAGGGCCCAAGAACGTGTTCTCAATCAGGTCGGCAAGTTTGAAGGGGAGGGCCTCGTCACGACGGCCTGGGTGATCGATGAAAATCTCTCTGAATTGGCTCCATCGCCGGAATCGAGCAAGGATGAGGACCGAGATGATTTTCAGGAAGTTCTCGTGATAGAGCTCGTCGTCATCGAACCAGCTCTGACTACGATAGAACTGGTCTCTGTTGTTCTGGTGCCAGAAGCGTCGGAGATCCTCAAGGATGACAATCTGTTTTTGGTGATCATCCGGGTGTTTCATGATCTTGTAGAGATCTGTGAATAAATCCTCAGGTGCCTCAGCTGCGGCGAAATCCGATGAGGGCCTGCCTTCGGCAAGTGTTGTGACCTCTGATGCTCCACATGGGACCTTTTGATTTGCGGGACGTTCGGTGGTAGGCAGAGCCAAGACGCTAGAGCGTCTCAAAGGCGACCTTTGGGTCTTGAAGATGTTCAAGAGGGATTGGTTTTGACCCATGGTTGCATGAGACGCGAAAGAAGAGATCTGTGGGTGACAGCGGGAGGGAGATAGGATGGTCTGCAGAATCAACAGGATTTGTATGGTCGATCCTCTGCGCTACATAAAGCGCCGAGTGAGTGAACTACTCAGCCCACCAGAGACGCTGCAGTGTCGGCTATGCGGAGTGGTTCTGGGCAGGCGTCCGCTCAGCCCCAATTTGCCTGGGAAAGATGGAGGTCAGACTGCAGATTACGCCTCGTTCCATCGCTAATAAACATTTTCAACAGGGGTTCAGGATGAACCCAGGCGTTCGGGGCGTCATCGTCGAAGGAGGCTTAGTTTCTGCATACATGTTCGTGCGTTAAGTCTACACATAATGAATGAAAACATCGATCAGCCGTCGTGTTGCAGCAGAACTGAGTGCGCAGCAGGCTGCGGGTGGTTCTGCATGAACTTCTGATATGGCGTGTCTGGTGCAGCACGTGCAAAGCATTCTGATTGGAGGTTGAACCTCGAGGCCAGGGATGGCGTCCATGAAACTCCAAGTGGAGGCGTACAGCCTTGCCGTTGCCTTAAATTAATCGCGATAACCAAGAGGCCGCAATATCCAGATGAGGCACAGATGTGCGCCTTTTGCAGTGCCAACTCACTCTGCAGATGAATTGCATGTTCATCCAGGCTGTTTTTTGAGCCGCATGGTGCCTATAATCTTTCGTCATGGGTGCAGCGCAAGGCATTCTTTCCAAGTACAAGATCAGTCGGAGTCTGCCTTGCCTTTGAACAGGCTGGGAATACGAACGAGGCTTTTGAGTCAACCCAGACCGCACCATAGAATTCTTACTACTCCGCAACTATGGCTCGCTATGATCATCATCATGTGACGAAGACGAAGGTGACGGGGTACATAGCGAAGAAGGACCTCGAGGGCTTCTTAATGAAGAGGTTCCCCAAGGCAGATATCGCTCGCTTCGAGATCAAGGTACGCAGACGCTCGCCGTCGACGAAAAGCGGCTCAAATTAACACGATCCAAAGGAGAAGAATGAAAATTTTGAATTCTGGGCACCTGAGAAAGTTCCAGACGTAAGTATTGGTTCTTCCAGGATAGCTCACCGAGACTAATGCGGTATGCTCGCAGGACGCCATGAAGTGAGTATTGGGTCTTTTAGAAGGCTGGAACTGACGCGCATTAGGGAGTTGAAAAAATGATCGAGTGGGTGGACGTGGTGAGGAGTGGGTGTTGCTCAGGCGTGGAGGCTGTGAAGCGCCTTCCGGTGATGGCGTGGACGGGGCGTCGGTGAAATGCGTGTTGTACAGCCATTGGTCCTCTCAATGCACGGCCTTTTGCCTTCTTTGCCCTACTCACGTACTACGCCATGCTTATCGTGGAGGCTTTATGCAAGGCTGAAACTATAGAATGCAAGGCATCGAGAAGAGGGGTTGATTTAGCCTGGAGATAGCTGACCGGTCGAAGCCTGATATATTAGTAAATATTATTTGTGCTTCGTGTCGCTCCAACTCTGCGTTGGCTTTGTGTCTCATGTCCAAGGCACCCCGGAGGCCGGGGCAATCGAGAAAGAGGAATTTTTTTTTCCGCCGAGAGGAGCGCTATTGTTATAACACTTCCCTCCCGGATGTTGGGAGCTGACATCCAAATCCGAGCAGCCCGGACCGCAATGGATGACGAAAAGGTCGCGGAGCTGTGGGCTAGTTACCCATTCGACTCTGGAGCATGTGATCCGTTGGTGTCAGATGCAGAGGCATACAGTTCACGCCTCAAGCAGCTGTCGCCGGCTTTATTTTCTGAAGAGGGACCATTCGATGTGCGCCTCATATCTCTGGCAGGTGTGTCCTGTTTACTTCCGACCGTGGGATTGAAGTTTGTTTTGTACTGACCTGTATTCAGGACCACAGAATCTGGACTGGAAACCACTTTCGTATTTCGAGAATTAGTATCGGTGCGAAGAGGCGATCAGGAAGACAAGCTCAGGTCCGACGCGGATTGTGTATGCGCCGTGAGCTATGAAACCAAGAGGATCGACTGACATAGGCAGGTCAATATTCCAAGAAAACTCTCTCACGCCTTTGCAATGTACACGACGCTGCATGTTGAAGTTACTGCATCAGTGCAGCATTGAACCATTTTTCCTTGACGTGTTGTTCAAATTTGGGGATCAAGACTATGTCTTTGAGGAGTCATCGGGGCTGAGTTACTCCTGTACCAATCCAGATGGCTCATTTGGTAGGCTCCAGGCAATATTATTGAGAATTCGAGCTCACATAATCTGTCAGTCTTGTGTTATCAGCTTCTTTACATTGAGCCAAATGGCAGGCAAGCTCCCAAAGATCCATGGTCATTACGTCAAACAGGGGTATACCAGTCTTATTCTTGGTCCAGAAAAAGCAGCTTTGCGATGCTGCTGCATCCAGGATCCGACAGCGCAGCGCAAAGAAGACTCGAGACGGTCGCTGAGTCGACATTCGAGAGGAAGATTCTTTATGAACATCCATTGAACATGCATCTCATTATTCTATCCTCGTATGCCAACCATTGGCAGGCGTACATTGAGAAGCTCGCAACGCAGATTGGAGAGACCGTAGGAATCCCTTATCGAATCATGACAATTTCGCTGACATGCTTCAGAGGGATCGCGTTGAAGTGGTGGACGTAAAAGATGGTCCTTTGATGCCGGAGATGCTCCAAGAGCTACGGCATCTTGAGGACAAGGTCGTGCTGAGAACGTCTGCAAGCATTCGGTCTACGCTCGCCACTGTGGAACTGCTGGCAGATATCAATAACAAACTCAAGGAAAGAGATGCGGACCTCGTCGATCAATGCGCGAAGATGCAACAGCATCTTTCCGCGTACCTCAACAGGTTCAGAACCCACCTGAACAACGCTGAAATCCTGGAGAAGAGGATACAAGCAACCATTGGCTTGGTGAGCATACCTTGTTCGGAAGCAATTTGACTGCTTGCAAATATTCCCCAGACTGTCAGTGAAGAAGTATTGAAATATTGATGATGGCAGTCAAATGAGTGGATTCTCCGCCAAGAGGGAAGGGAGGTGGGGGAAGCCCCCTTCTTAACCGTCTCGCAGTGGAATGTAAATACACGTGATACCAACGTGACCAAAATTCAACACACCCCCTTCGTGTATTGCCTATTTAGGCAATGCACGATAACCATTGCTGCAAATGAGAAAAACGCGAAAATACATTGGTGCAGCGGCGGCGCTTGGGTTTGAACTCGGAAACTCGAAAAACAGGGACCATATAAGGTCAAAAAGCGAACCTTATTTTATCAAAAAGCTGTGTGGTGCAGCTGGAAAAAACGTCGAAGCTGACGGCATCCGTCGACTGGCAGTTCACTGCTGGTCGACCAGGCTGGTTCCGCTGAGACATCGCTTGGATAGCGGGCTCTGCCTTCAAAAATGCGTCCTTGTGGGTGTCTCAGAGGCTAAGTTTGCCTACTGCCGGCTGGGTAACCAGCTGGGGGTGTCAATTGAGCGGCTGTCCCCAGGGCAGTAAGAGGGTTGTCCGGCACGGAGAGGTCCTTTGGATCGCCATCTGTGGTCTGTAATGCCCTAGTCAGACGAGATTCTGCTACTTTCCCATTGGTTGCGAGAGTATAGAGAATGTCGTCTGGCTGGAGCCTCATCCTTCGGGATGGGGCTTATCCGCTTTAGTTTTGCCATCTATTAGTTTAGCCTTGTTCTTTTTCTTATTCTTTTTGTTGCGTAGGGAATTGTGTAAGGGGTTGTTCAGGTACTAAATAAAGTGAATGATGAATGAGGAGAATATGACTAGGCATTTATAAAGGGGGAACTGCCAAATTAAGTTAAGTGATGAAGTAAGTGTGTGCCTGCTTAGGCAATGGCTTGGTTAAGCCGTCTGCTAAAGTTTCAGTAGATGCTAACTGTTACGACTCAAGAAGAACAAGTTAGATTCTCGAAATTGACTAAAGTTTCTAAGCTAGAGAAAGGAAAGAGAAAAGAAAGGGAATAAAGGAGGAAGGAGGAAACTTATATATCCAGCCTAGGTACTAGTTAGAAGTCGAATAGTGTCACGACTTAAGAAGAACAAGTCAGATTCTCGAAATTGACTAAAGTTTCTAAGCTAGAGAAAGGAAAGAGAAAAGAAAGGGAATAAAGGAGGAAGGAGGAAACTTATATATCCAGCCTAGGTACTAGTTAGAAGTCGAATAGCCGGTCTTAGGCTTCCCTTTCCCGTACGTTCCCGCTAAGTGTTTGCTCTTAGCAAACCCTATGTCTTAGACATCTTGTCTTAGATAAGTGCTTTAGCCTAATTAGGCTTAGTTTTCTGGAGAATGAGATGTTGACGGTCTGAATCGTCACATTACCCCCCTCTTAAGCGAGAGCTTCTGGCGATGACCTCACTCGACAGCTTTATCGTTTTCTTGAATCCACCGTTTGAGTTCCTTCGGTGGACCGGGCTTCGCTGGGTAGGAGTCGTGAAATTCCTTGAGTTTCTGAGCCGCGTGGTTGAAGTTGTCTACTGGATACCATTGAGGGTCGGGTGGCCAGTCTGCCCACTGAACCCTGTACTGGAGTCTCTTCCCCTTGCCAGTGTAACGGGAGTCGAGAATGGACTCTACTACGTATTCGTCTTTATTGTCTACCTGCACCGCGGGCTGCGGCTCCGGTATCTGGCCTAGAAGGGGGTTACTGTCGTCCCTTGTAAGCTTGCTTGGATGGAACACATTGCCGCGGTTAATGCCTGGGGGTAGTTGAAGGCGGTAAGCGGTTCCCACTTTCTCGATAATAGGATATGGCCCAATCCGCGTCCATCCTAGCTTCCTTGAGGGTCGGTCCAAATCCATGTCCTTAGTAGAGATAAACACCTTGTCTCCCACCTCGTAGGACACATCCTTCCTGTGACGGTTGGCGAACTCTACTTGCTTCTCCTGGGACTGCTGCAGGTGGAATTTCGTAAATTCCCAGACCTTTTGCATCTTATCTGCCATCTCGTTGGCTCTTTCCCTGCTCCAGGTAGCCGCGGCGGTGGGCGCTAGAGGGGTGGGCGTCCAGTCAAAGGATAGGCGGGGCTCATATCCGTAGACCACGAAGAAGGGGCTTACGGTAGAGGAGGCGGAGACGTTTCCATTAGCAGCGTATTCTGCGGAGGCAAGCCAGTCTACCCAGTCGTCCTGATGATAGCTAACGTAGTGACGGAGGTAGATTTCCATTTCTTTGTTGGCGTTTTCTGTTTGCCCGTCCGTCTCTGGATGGTAGGCTGTTGAAAGGCGGTGGTCAATCTTCAGTAGCTTGCAGAGGCCTTGCCAGAATTCGCTGATAAACTGGGGTCCTCGATCTGAGATGATGGTGTCCGGTAGGCCATGATACTTCCAGATATTGTCTCTGAAGAGCTGCGCCATTTGACTCGCGGTGGTGGTGTCGTGGCAGGGGATGAAGTGCCGCATTTTTGAGAACCGGTCTACCACTACTAGGACGGCGGTGAATCCTTTGCAGTTTGGCAACTTGGTGACAAAGTCACAGGATAGGTGCTTCCAGGGCTGGTCCCCGATGGGGAGCGGCTTGAGCAGGCCGTTGTAGGATTCCGTTTTGTATTTAGCCCTCTTGCAGGAGTGGCAGTTCTGCACGTACCGCTTTACTGCCTTTTTCATACCATTCCAGTAGTACCTCTCCTTTAAGAGTTCCCAGGTGCGCTGGATGCCTGGATGTCCCGTTGCTGGGGGTCGATGAGCAGCCTGAATGAGCCTTAGCCTGAGGCGGTCGTCCTGTGGCACAACAAGGCGGTTCTCCTGGAAGACGAGCAAGTCATCGCGCAGTGAGTACTCAGGGTACTTGCTGATGTCCTGGCGGATGGCCGTCAAGGCGTCGTCTGTCCGGTTAGCTGTCCGTAGCTCAGTAGGGAGGTCAGGGTTTTCGAATAGCTTGAGGGGAGAGAGGGTGAAGCTCCCCGGAGGGAGCGCCGTGCGGTTCATAGAGGTGAGGCGGGAGTCAGAGTCGTCCACCGGTAGATCCTGCTCTCGACGAGAGAGAGCGTCTGCTCTCTTATTCTTCTTTCCTGCGATAGGAACAATCCTAAAGTCGTACTCCGCGAGTTCTTCTGCCCATCGAATTTGGCGGCGGGAGAGCTGCTTGTTCGTCATGAACGTTTTCAGGGTCTCGTGATCAGTGAATACCTGGATTGGCTCCTGTACACTCCGGCACTCGGGACTCCATTCCTGAAAGGCTCGAACGATGGCCAGGAGTTCCTTGTCGTAGATCGTGTAATTACATTCCGTGTCTGAGAGCTTCTTGGAGAAGTAGGCCACTGGATGAAGCTTCCCTTCCTCATCCTTCTGTGAAAGGACTCCTCCACTAACGTAGTCAGAAGAGTCAACTTCGAGGAAGATGGGCTTCGCCGGGTCGAAATGTCGAAGTACTGGGTCTGAGCGGACGGCGTTCTTTAGTGCTTGGAAGGCGGCCTCACACTTCGGCGTCCAGGCCCACGCTACCTTGTTCTTGGTCAGGTCGGTGAGTGGTTTTGCAATCCTCGAGTAGTTCTTAATAAACCGGCGGTAGTAGTTGCAGAGGCCTAGGAATGAGCGCGCTCCTCGGAGAGAGATTGGGGCTTTCCATTCCAGGATAGCTGCAACCTTCTGGGGTCCATCCGGATTCCGTCTCGCCCGACAATGAGGCCAAGGAAGCGAGTCTCGGTGACCTCAAATTCGCATTTCTTAATGTCCGCTTGAAGGCCTGCTTCTCTGAGTTTCTTAAGGACCAGTCGTACCTGTTCTCTATGCTCTTTTCTTGTCTTACTGTAGACCAGAATGTCGTCCATGAACACTGAGCAGAAGTCGTCTAATCCGGCCATCATAACCTCGTTCATGTACTGCTGGAAGGTGGCAGGTCCATTACATAATCCAAAGGGTAGGACGTTGTAGCGGTATGATCCGTAGCGCGTCCGGAAGGTTGTAAGGTCCTTGGAGTCTTCGTGCATCCGAATCCTGTGGAATGCTTGTCTGACGTCAATCTTAGAGAAGTAACGCGCTCCAGTCAACCGGGCTAGCGTCTCGTCAATCAAGGGAAGTGGGTATTTATTCTTCTTCGTAGCTGCGTTAAGGCGGCGGTAGTCCACGCAGAAACGGAATCCTCCATTGGCCTTCCTTGCCATGAGGATGGGTGAACCAAACGGTGCCCTGCTCGCTTCAATAAACCCCTTTCCTAGGTTCTCCTCAATGTAGTCCTTTGCAGCCGCGAGTTCGTCCGTAGACATCCGGTATAGCGGCGGCGTGCGTAACTCCGGGTCCTGGTTGAGCTCTATCCTGTGGTCACAAGGTCTTGAGGGGGAAGCTCGTCTGACCTCTGCTTGGAGAAGTTCTCTGCCAGGTCCTGCAGCCATTCAGGTAGCTGAGGGGTGAGTTCTCTTAACTCCTCGGGTAACTGTTGTTGGAAGGCGTTGATTCTTGCCTGCTCCTCCTCCTCCAGCAACTCCCAGAGACGGAGATGGTACACTTCAGTGCCTTGTTGCTTTAGTGAACGCAGAAATCCTTCCGCAGTTACGAGCTGCATATCCCTCTTTGGTACCTTCTTTCGAGGTGGGGGAGACTTCTTCTCCACGTCCTTGGTCAGTTCCTTGTTCATTTCTTTAAGGGACTCCCTTATATCGGCCTGGAAGGAGTGTCTAGTAAGGATTCTCTGGGGCCTCCATGATTCTACCTTAGGAGGCGTCGTTGGATCAAGCTTTCTTGGCTCCGCCGCGGCGGGCCTGCCGGGGTGCGTGCAGAAGTTCGGCTTGAACGTGACTGAGTTGCTGTTTGCGTCTGGTAACGCGCCGTGGGCCTGCAACCAGCCCTTTCCCAGTAGCATGTCGTGGTTCCCAAGGTCCATGATGAGTAGGGGAGAGGTGGCTTCCCAGTGATCCTTGACTTGGAGGTGTGGGCAGATCTTGTGGGTGATAGGTTTTCCGCTTCGCCCGTCCGCAACGGTGTAGGGGATCGGTTTGGAGAGGGGAGGGGTACAATTCCAAGCTCTTCTGTCATCTGGTGCGCGAGGCTCCTGCTCACTGTGGCGTATACAAGTGCTCCAGTGTCAACCATTGCATCAACCTGTATTTTCTTTCCTTGACTAGATAATGTACAGTGTGCAATAATAGGTTCTAGGTTGGGGTGCCACAGGGAAGTCACCTGTACTTCCGTGAACAAAGCCTGTTCCTTACTCCTAGGCGCGTCTTTGCTAGGAGTTACTCTTTTCCCGAGTCTTCAGCTGATCCAGAGTCCGGCTCAGCATTGGCGATGGTAACCGCCTTAGCAGGGCAGGCGTTAGCCATATGCCCTTTCTGATGGCAGTGGAAGCAACGGCCTTCCTTGCGGTAAGAATCCCGCTCCTTAGCGGTTAGTGACTTCTTCTGTTCCTGCCTAGAGGTAGTACGCTCCACCGTTGGCTTAGTGTTCTTTAGGGATTTATTAGCACGCTCCTTCTTCTTCTCTGCCGCCTTAACATCGTTCTGAAGTTCCCTATCTAGCGTACGGGCACGAGCCGTTAGATCCTGGAAGCTGAAGTTTAGGGAGTCCTTAACGGGCGCCAGTCCATGGCGAAGTCCTCCTGAAAGGCGGGTCCATATCTCCTCAAACCACTGGTCCCTTGGAAGCTCGGATTCCGTGGCGAGGGCAATGAACTTGGCGTAGAAGGAGTTGAAAGGCGTCGTGTTCTGGTAGAAGCGGCGGAATTCCTGGCGCTTGTTCTGGAGGAAGTGGGGGTCGTCAAATACGGAGGTAAGAAGAGCAAAGGCCTCTTCTGCCGTCTGGAAGGCAGCGGGTCCCTCATGAACGTTCGGCCTAATGGTGTCTGAGGCCGTCCCAGTGGTGCGTGAGAAGATGTAGGATATCTTGGCCCTTTCAGTCTTGTAGTGGTCCGCGTTAACTTCCAGCTTATTGTACATCTCGGCCTTCCAGTGCCTAAAGGAGGGCTCCTTCTCGGGTTCTCCAGTAAACTGTGGAGGATCAGATAGCTTCGCGGAGCGTCCTCCCTGATGCTGAGATATTAGGGAGCGGACTAGGGTTTCTACAGTTGGCTGACTGTCAGGAACGGAGCTCATCTCAGACTGGTTTCCAGGGGATTGACGTCCTGTAGTAGGTCGGTAGCTAAAAGTAACGTTCGGCTCCCTGAGGCCCTTATTTTGTCGTCTAACGCGCTCTAGTTCAGCCTTAAGGATACCTTTCTCTGCAGTGAGCTCCGCATTCTCCTGGTAGATCCGCGCGCTTCCTTCTTCAAGGTTCTTAAAGTTCCTAAGAAGCTCGTTGAACTCAACGGCGGCCTCTGTCTTCTTTCCTTGTTCTTGTTGAATGTGCTGGAGGAGATCTCCTATTAGGTACTTTGTTTTTCCTAGATCCTGGAAGAGGATCTCCATCTCTTCCTCATTCTTCAGCACATTGAACAGGGAGATCTTTCCATGCTGGAAGGGGTTCATGGTGAAGTCTTGAATGTCCCCTCCACCCAAATGGTTGTGGGGTGTGTACTGGAAGAGCACATCATCTGAGGTTATAGGGAGTGGCTGTTCAATTGCCTCAGGAGCGTCTTGCTCTTTTTCTTTCCCCTTAGGCTCCTTAGTACGTCTGGCGCCACGCGCGCTCGATCCGGGAGCCGACATAGTGGTAGGTCCAACGTTCGTTTACCAGGGCAAGCCTGCTGGAAGCTTGAACGAAGGAGGGGTTGGTGAGAGTTGATGAGAAGTGATGAGAAGTGATGAGAAGTGATCGGTGGTCAGAGAGCGGGATATCTGATTGGTGAGCGAGTAGGATAAGTGAAAGGGTGGCTTCGTCTTCTCAGAAATCAGGGCAAGCCAGCTGATAGTTGAGTAAGAGTAAGCCGAAGTGGTTAGGTGAGCTTAGAAAAGTGTCACGACTCAAGAAGAACAAGTCAGATTCTCGAAATTGACTAAAGTTTCTAAGCTAGAGAAAGGAAAGAGAAAAGAAAGGGAATAAAGGAGGAAGGAGGAAACTTATATATCCAGCCTAGGTACTAGTTAGAAGTCGAATAGCCGGTCTTAGGCTTCCCTTTCCCGTACGTTCCCGCTAAGTGTTTGCTCTTAGCAAACCCTATGTCTTAGACATCTTGTCTTAGATAAGTGCTTTAGCCTAATTAGGCTTAGTTTTCTGGAGAATGAGATGTTGACGGTCTGAATCGTCACACTAACCAGTGAAGTCTGATCCGGCCATGTTGGAGTTCCTGGCGAAGCCAGTGGTTGTGGATATCCACATGGCGGAGTTTAGTGATGAGCTTGCTGGCTTTCTCCTCAAGTAAACGAATTGTCTGGCGGTTATCGCATTGAATTGAGGTTGAATGACCGGGAGAGAAGTGAATAGCTGCAAAGAATCTATCCCACCATAAAGCTTGCTTTGCAGTGTCCGATAGGGACAGCAATTCAGCCTCTGTACTTGATGTGGTAACAGTGGGTTGCTTGGCCGCTTTCCAGTCCACTGGTCCTCCAAAGAGAGTGAATAGGTAGCCCTGGTAGCTGCGCCTGGTCTCCGGATCAGTTCCATATGAGGCGTCACTACTGATAGTGAACACCTGTGGGGAGGTTTGTTGTATTCCAGAGAAGACCAATGAGTACTGCTTTGTCCCACCTAGGTGGGCAAGGACTCGTTGTGCAAGGTAGAGGTGCCTGTGAGAGGGATTTTGAAGGAAAGATGACAGCCTGCTGGCGGCAAAGGCGATATCTGGGCGTGTGCTAATTGCTGCAAAGTTGATTGACCCAATCTTACTTTGGTAGGTGTGAATCTCCTGAGCTGTTGCTTGATCTTCGTTTGCCGTGATTTCTTCGTCAATTGGTAAGGGAGTTGTTGGAAATGACCCTTGATTGACCTTGTATTTGTGCTGGAGGTTGGTCAGGTAGGATTCCTGAGAGAGCCAAAGGGTACGCTCTTGACGGTTGCGTAGAACTCGAATTGAAAGAAACCACTGAATCTCTCCTATCACTGTGACGATTCAGACCGTCAACATCTCATTCTCCAGAAAACTAAGCCTAATTAGGCTAAAGCACTTATCTAAGACAAGATGTCTAAGACATAGGGTTTGCTAAGAGCAAACACTTAGCGGGAACGTACGGGAAAGGGAAGCCTAAGACCGGCTATTCGACTTCTAACTAGTACCTAGGCTGGATATATAAGTTTCCTCCTTCCTCCTTTATTCCCTTTCTTTTCTCTTTCCTTTCTCTAGCTTAGAAACTTTAGTCAATTTCGAGAATCTGACTTGTTCTTCTTGAGTCGTGACAATCACACGCATCTCATAGCGCTCTGAGAGCCTCTTCTGAAAGCTCAAGGCATATTGACGGTGCTGGCGGCTAAACGTGAGGATAATGTCGTCCACAAAGAAGAATAAAACGAGGAACTCGTTGGTGTACAAACAGGGAGCGTCAAGGACCGGAAGTAATCCTAAATCAAGAAGTGATTGCGTGAAATGATTTTGCCATAAGGCAGGAGATTGCTTGAGTCCATATAGCGCACGAAGCAACCGTAGGCATTTACCAGGAGGAAGATTCATGCCTGGTGGAGGAAAACAAAAGATATCCTCATTAAGAGGAACACTTGGAAACGCATTTACAACGTCAAGTTGGATGGTTTCTAAGTCAAAGGCGGCTATAATAGCCATGAGACTCCTGAAGATTCTGGCTGCTAGGGTAGCTGCATATGTGTCTTGGAGTGTGGATTGAAGATCTCCTCTTACACAGATACGTGCTTTGTAGCGTGAGAGATTTCCGAGCTCATCAAACTTGTATTTGAGAACCCAGGTAAGTGGAAGGACTTGAGCACCTGCTTGGTTTGCAGTACTCAGGTTAACTTCCTTCCACACCCCCTTAGACTTGAGCTTATCAATCTCCTCGTAGATTGCTTGCATGAATTGATCCCTGAATGGATGCGTAAGGACTTCACTGAATGTCTTTGGTTCCGGTGGGAGATTGTCCTTGTGCAGCTTGGGAGTGATGGATTGGCTGAGCCTGTTGAGGCCTGCCATGAAGGCATTGATGAATGAGGTTGGATGCTGTGTTGCCAGTTGCAAAGTTGCCAGGTAGGCATTACGCCTGCGGTTCCTCGGCTGAGTCTGAATGTTGTGCTCTGAAATCTGCCCTGCAATCTCATTGCCTCTGGGAGCTCTGTTGCCAAGTTGGGCTGCTGGATGTGGTGCTGTTGGATACTGAACTGGGAGGAGACGTCTTGGTGGAGGTTCAGGAGGAGAGTCATGTGGTGGAAGGTCCTCACCCCTAAGTCTTGAGGAGTGAATTCTAGCTGTGAGTCCTCTTGACTTGATGGGCTTGGAGTAGGTAATTGTGCCTGTGATTCACCTTCCTTTGCCGTTGATTCAGATGGTGTAAGGAGGGCCTCCTCCTCGTCACTCTCTGTGTCTGAATTGGATAGGTGAATTGGTGGAATCTCAAGCGTTGCTGGTTCTTCCTCAAGAATACTGTGGTAGACCTCCTTGCTGGATGGGTCATACACAGAATCCTCATCAAAGGTGACGTCCCTGGTGCGAATGACATTGTCCTTGTCTGGGATCCAGATGCGGTAGATATTCCTGGATTCATATCCAACAAGATATCCAACAAGAGCTCTATCTTCCAGCTTAGCAGTGCGTGTGATGTTCTTTTTAAGAGCATAGGCTTTGCAGCCATATACCCGTAAATAAGAGACGTCTGGCTTGAAGTGATGGACCTGCTCAAATGGAGTTCTCCACTTAAGCACCTGAGATGGGGTACGGTTGTGGATGTAGGCAGCTGCCTTAACAGTCTCAGGCCAGAGAGTGTCTGGGAGGTTTCCACTTGCACGCAGTGCTCGTGCCTTGAGAATGAGTATCCCTCCAGCTCTCTCTGAGTTCCCATTCTGTTCTGGGGTGCGTGGAGCTGAGGTCTCAAACGTGATTCCCTGAGTACTAAGGTCTCTGCGAAAGGACTGGTCTAGGGAGGTTTCTCCATCAGTGCGGAAGAATACCACCGTTGATTGGTAGCGAGTCTTGATGATGGACAGGAAGTCAAGTATAAGGTCTGGTGCCTCTGACTTAAGCTTGTGTGTGGCAGTGAGAATGAACTTTGAAGTCATGCACTCAAGGTGCGTGATCCAGCGGTGCTCATTAGATGAGGGCTGCATTTGAATGAGGTCAAAGGAGACCCGTGAGAAGGGTTCCTTGGGGTCTTCCTCTCGGTGTGAGGATTTTGAGACGATCTGATGTGCCTTTGTGCGTGCGCAAACGTCACAATGGCTGGAAAGTGATTGATTGGGGCCTGGAAAGGCGGCTCCTTCCACGGCGTCTGGGAGGTGTGTTAGGGCATTGAGCCCTGCATGTGCAAAGATGCTATGCCACTTGCTGATGGGCATGATCCTTGCTACATGTGCTGAAGGGGAGGAATGATCGTCTCCCAATGACTTGTTGAATTCAAGGTAAAAATGACCTTGGAATGGTGTGAGAGTGCAGAGAGTAGTGCCCTGCTTGTGAAGGCGCATCCTCTCAGTATCCCAATGGACCTCCTTTGCCCACAGCTTATCTAAGGAGACAAGATTGGCTTGAAGGTCAGGAACATAAGCAACATCAACAAGGTTCATAGTTGCTTGTCCCTGCGGGGTTTGAACATTGATTGTGAGGGTTCCATAGCACTCAACTGGAACAGATTGAGTGCCACAGGTAAGGCGTTGGTTCTGATTTGCCTCATGAGTCTTGGTAAACCTCTCCTTCATATGCTTGTTACAAATGTGGTTTGAGGCACCTGAATCAAGCATCCAGGAGACCTCAATGGTCTCTGGCTTTGATGGATTGGTGTAAAAGGTAGTGATCCTAGCTGGGAAGTTCCCTAGTGATTTGGTTTGTTGTGAGGGTTGATCTTCCTTAGCGCTTGATGATTGCTCTGGCTTGGGTTGCCCGGATGAGCGTTGCTTGCTCCGCTTGATTGATGCTTCAATCTTAGCCTTAAGGTCTGCATTGGACATTGCCTTTTGAACCTTAGCTTGCGTCTCCTTGTTGGGAGTCCAGCCAGTTGGTCTGTTGTTTGAATTGAGATACCAGCACTTGGCCCAGAAGTGTCGTGATCCACATATACATGGAGGTGGTGGTGAGTCCTGAGTTGTTCCCCTAAAGGTAGCTGGGAAGGCAGCGTATTTCCCTGATCTTGAGGCCTGACGTAGGTTTTCAGACTTGGAGTAGTTGCGGTATTGTTCAATGAGGTTTGGGAAATCAAACTGGTGGCTTGGGTTCTTCTCCAGATCAATGAGATGATTGGAAGTGAAGATATGGTCATGTCCAGATAGGGCATCTAGGAAGTCCATTGCAGGATAGTTTCCTTCCACAAGAGGAAGCTTGGCTAGCTTGCCTCTACGGTAGAATTCCTCCCACTGTTGTAGCCACTTCTCAGTGTTCTGGCTGGTAGGCGTCTTGCAGAGCTTAGTGTGTTGATTACGGAGCTCTTGGATGGTAACGTGGTCCGTTGGAGCAAGGCGTTTCTTAAGGGCTGAAAGGAGAGACCAAGGGTGATGATCCTCTGCATTGCGTAGGATAGGGAGAAGGTTTGCGTTGATGGTCTCTTGAATGAGAGCTGACACATCTGTTAAACCCTTCTGCTGTTCCCTGTATGCTGAGAGATTGTCTTTGTATGCAGTGCGCTTGGCTTGATATGCTCGAATCTGAACCTCTGTTGGATCTTCTTGTGATAGCGTGGGTCTCTCTGGTTCCTGTAGTCCTTGTGGCTTTGCTGTGTGACTAGGATCCACCAGTTGGCGGACATGGAGCCGTTCAGCACGCCCTAGGATTAGGAAAAGCCAGTCTTCCCATTGCTGGGAAGTAGAGAGAATGACTGTAAGCTTAGAGGAGCTCATGATGATGAGTAACGTTGATAGAGAGATGAGAGAGACAGATCAAGTAGTAAGAATAGGTGGCGAAGGCAATCTAACCCTCCGGATGTGGCGGAAGAGTAGGAAAACCACCTAGGGGTAAAGAGTGACGAAGAATCAGTTGTTAGAAGGCGTTCCAAGCGCTTCCGGGCTCATAACTATTGAAATATTGATGATGGCAGTCAAATGAGTGGATTCTCCGCCAAGAGGGAAGGGAGGTGGGGGAAGCCCCCTTCTTAACCGTCTCGCAGTGGAATGTAAATACACGTGATACCAACGTGACCAAAATTCAACAAGAAGACATCTGACTCTCAAATACATGAGTGTCTGGAGTCCCTGAGACCCCTTAGAGGCGTTATTGGCATCCTGACATGCGCAAAAACTGACACAAAAGTAGCTTTCAGACCTCTTAGACCTCCGAAATCAAGCCATATCGGACAAAACAAACTCTCATATGCTCCAGTTGACTCGGGAGGGAGTGGATGATAATGCGACCGTACGGGTGATCACAATCTTCACCTTGATTTATCTACCAGCTTCATTCATTGCTGTGAGTCTTAGCATTCAGTTCAGTTTTTGAAAATCGGCACATGCTGACCCTCCGAAAGACTCTGTTTGGAACAAATCTATTCGATTTCGAGGCTGAAAACGGCGGAGTACTCAAAGTCAGTCCGAGTTTCTGGATCTACATATGCGCGAGCATACCTCTGACTGCGGTGACGTTGATCACTTGGTACCTGTTCAAGCTCCGGCATGACAAGCTGAGGAAATTGAGACGGGAGAAAGAGCAAGAACTTCCGTGAAGCACTAGAATGGCCCTACATCCAAAAAAGGACGCTTCCAGGCTTTGGTTCGAGTTCTTCGACCTTTTAAGCGGGTTTCTCATTTCAATGCGGCGAATGGCATCCCTTCTCAGCTTAAGGAACATTCTGTTGTTAGCATCGGTGCGGGCCATTCCGCTGATGAAAGGGTGGGAAACATACACCAATCCTCAGGAGCAGCAGTGTTCATGCACCTTAGAGGTCAAGATAACAAGAAACACGAAAACGATAGGCATGCATCAAGAGAACAGACTGAAGACGTGAAATGAGAAAATGCTGCATACGCATTACGTATCCCCGGACATCATCATCGTTAAGAACAACCTTCTCCTCCACGCATACTAAACCTCTTCGTAGGTCAAAAGAAAAGTTAAAAAAGCAAACAAGACAGACGGCAAAATATCTGCCACCCCAGTGTCCTCCCGGTTTAAGAAAGTTTCCTTCTCGCGCCGAACCCAACGCCAAGGTTATGCAAAAAAGCACTGCCAGGGTAGTTGCCAGACCGGCAGCAGCACCTGTAGTCGCAGCGTGAATCTCACTCGCCTTCCGCGTTGTGCTCTTGCTCGCCTTCTAAAGTTCGTCAGACTCGTGATCAAGTTGCCTTTTCCTCCCCACACATACAAACACTTCCCCCTTCTTGGTCCGTGATACGGAATATGTTCGGGTGTGGGTCTCTGATTGTTGAGATCCACACTACGAGGCGAAGACCCTGACGTTAAGATCAACGCTCCCGGTTGCAATGACGCATCTGATGTTCTTTGCATTTGGGTCTTCCTTCTTGGCACCATTGGGCGGGGCTGGCGTGCCATTGGTATCGCCGTTGGTTTGCGGCTGCTTTTGTACGCTGGGCGCCCACCGCATGCAGCTGACGAAGTGACCATGTGCGTCCTCAATCGTTTTTACGCATTTTCCTTCTTGTGCAAGATCCCAGCATCTGATCGTCTTGTCGTCGCCACAGCTCAGTAGGTACTTGCCACCTGGGTGAAACACCAGAGCTCGCACCCAGTTGTCGTGGCCGGTGAGCGTCTTGATCAGCGTGCCACGGCCATCCCAAAGTTTGATTGTCTTATCGCGTGAACCAGTTGCGAGAAACTCGGCAGAGCTGCTGGCAGCCGGAGGCTTTTTGAGGCCGGCAAGAGTGGCAAGATGTCCGTAGGCAGCAGGTGGTGCAAGTGCCACGCATTCCACGACATGGTCGTGGCCAACGAAGGTGCACTTTGGCTCGCCGTTGCTTGAATCCCACAGGCGTGCTGTCTGGTCGTTGCTGGCAGATAGCAGCCATCGGCCGTCGAAGCTAGGAGCCACGTCTCGTACCCAATCGGCGTGGCCCCGAATTGTCTTCACACAGTAGCCAGTTGTAACATCCCAGATTCTAAGCGTCTTGTCTCGCGAGGCCGATACCAGAAGATTTCCAGATTGGGGAGACCCTGCTGCCCCGCTGGGCACAAATCGAACGGAGGAGACGGAATGGTCGTGTCCCGGGAGGGTTCTGATGTTCTTGTACTCGTCACTGGGATCCCAGAGCTTTATAGTCAAATCGGAGGAGCAAGAGGCAAGCAAGGTGCCACCACGTGGGCCTCCAAAATCAACATCCAGTACGCCCTTGGTGTGGCCCTTGACAGTGCGCTCCAGCTCCCCGAGCTCCCAGTCCCAGATCTTGATTGTAGTATCCTCGGAGCCGGAAGCTAGAGAGGTGAAGACGGGGTGGAAGGCGACACAGGTGATGGGTTGACGGTGGGATTGGAGGGTGTGTCGTGCGGGGGACCTGGGGATCCAGCTCGCGGGGTCGGTGTTCTTTCGCATGAGCGAGGTGGGGGTAGCACTGTCGAGTTCGGACTGCAGGCTGGCATTCCGCGACTCTAGGTCCATGATCTAAGCGGCACGCGTTCAGTATGGACAGGACGCGGTGTTTGACGGAGGGTCCGACCTTCTTCTGCAGGCGGACGACGCTGGTCCACTTCTTCTCCAGCAGCCCCTCATATTTCTTGCGGGTAGCATCGTCGAAGGTTTCGCCGATGCCCAGCTCGTCCTGTAGAGCCTGGGCGCTTTGCGGGTGGTTGGAGACGGCGAGGTATGCTATGATTGCCTTGTGCCTGGGCCAAGATATCAGAACATGTGCATTCGTGTGTAACAGGCGGTGGGGACGTACAGCTCATCGGCCTGGCGTTGGGTCAAAAGCGTACTCATGGCGGCGATGGGCGCATCCGGTCTGCGGCACTCGGTGCGCCCTGGGCGGTCGGATCGGGGTCAGGCAGCTTGCGCGAGCGCAGGAGGTGTTCGGGGGTCGATGTGTCGTGGGGTGTTTGGGACGGTGACGGTGCGGGTAGGGCTGTGCGGCCAAGTGACGGGGATGTTTTGCTGCGGGACGGGTGCGGAGGACGCGCGCACTGTTGGGCCACGGCGGCGGCGCGGCGGACGGGCTGCCAGGCTGCTGCGAGGGCTGCAGTGGCGAGAGGCGGGCGGAGCTCGTGCTGGTGGGCACGAGAGCGGTCGGCAGGCGGGGGCGGGCTCAATGACTGCGGTGTGGTTGAGGCCCAAATTGTTGCTGTGTCGGTCCGCCGCCCAGCAACGCTCACGCCCGCAGCCGAAAAGGGCCGCTGTTGTCTTCAAAACACGCGCGACCACTATTTCATCATCGCAACCCGACACCACCACCCGCCATCCCCAACACGCCCGCTGAGCGACTGCACTGCATAAACGCAGCCGCTGCACCGAATTCCGCCCTCCACAGAATACGCACGCACCCGCACAGCCCCCAACGCTACTGGTACGTCCGGGCGCAGGAACAGCGCCCCGCAGAGGGGATCGTGGCGCTCATTCGTGCCTGATTCTGCGCGAAACCCTCTGCGGCGGCCTCCCGCTGCATCTCCAGAGCTCTTGCTGACCGTCGCCGCTCGCAGACTGCAGCGACAACTCGCCGACTCCGACTACTCCACGATGGCGGACCAGGAAGAGGACTTCAGCTCCCTGCCGCTCCCCGACCGCTTCCAGCACAAGAACTGGAAGGTGAGGAAAGAGGGCTATGAGGCCGCAGCGAAGGAGTTTGATAAGGCCCAAGGAGAGACGGATCCCGTTGTCCGCCAGTTTATCCTCGACAATAGCCTATGGAAAGGGGCAGTAGCAGACTCCAACGTCGCCGCGCAGACGGAGGCCCTCGGCGCACTATGCTCGTTCCTCCAGATTGCAGGCACCCAGGGCACCACGAAGTACTGCTCCATCGCCCGCGTCAAATGAGATTTCGAGGCTGACAGCTCCCCGCAGAACGCGAAACCTGACTATTCAGCCGATCGTCGAAAAGGGCTTGACCGGTCGCCCGGCTGCGCAAGCGAAAGCCCAAGAAGCCCTGCTGCTGTACATCGAGATGGACCGGGCCGACCCCGTCATAGAGGAACTTCTACCGATCTTGTCGCATAAGCAACCCAAAGTCATTGCCGCCTGCCTCAAGTCCCTGACCGCCATAGTCCACGCATACGGCTGCAAGACGGTGGAGCCCAAGGCCATCCTCAAGGCCCTGCCCAAGGTTTTCGGTCACGCCGACAAGAACGTCCGTGCCGAGGCACAGAATTTGACGGTTGAATTCTACAGGTGGTTGAAGGATGCTATGAAGCCCCTCTTCTGGGGTGACCTCAAGCCTGTTCAGCAGACCGACTTGGACAAGCTGTTCGAGAAGGTTAAGGACGAGCCACCACCAAAACAGGAGAGGCTCCTCCGTTCACAGCAAGAGGCGCAGGAAGCAGCAATAGCAGCCGGTGGAGGAGATGAAGCCGAAGAGGTTGGTGAAGAGGAGGCGGAAATCGACCTGGAGCCCGAGTTCATGGCTGTCGATGTTATGGCCAAGGTTCCCAAGGACTTCTCGGAGCGGCTTGGCTCGTCGAAGTGGAAGGACCGTAAGGAGGCCCTTGATGATCTCCACACTGCCATCAATGTCCCCGCCATGGAGGAAGGTCCCTTCGACGACATCATGCGCGGACTCGCCAAGTCCATGAAGGACGCCAACGTTGCTGTCGTTACCATCGCCGCAAACTGTGTGGAACTCTTTGCGAAGGGTCTAAAGAAGAAGTTTAGCAAGTACCGTTCGACCGTGTTCAGCCCGATGATTGAGCGCTTGAAGGAGAAGAAGCAGGCCGTCGCAGATGCGTTAGGTGCCGCGCTTGAGGCGTGTGTTGCTTCATCTAGCCTCGGCGATTGTCTCGAGGAAATCCTAGAGGCGCTCAAGCATAAGAATCCCCAAGTCAAGCTCGGGACGACCCAACTTCTCATCCGCGTACTCAAGTCGACGAGAGAAGTGCCGTCGCCACCAGAACTGAAGGGTATCGCAGAAGGAGCCACCAAGCTCCTCACCGAGTCCCAAGCAACGCAGCGTGATGCAGGCGCTGAGGTGCTGGGAACCCTCTGGAAGATCATGGGCGACCGTATCATGAACCCGCACCTGGACGGCTTGGACGACATCCGAAAGAACAAGATCAAGGAATTCCACGACTCCGCCGAAGTAAAAGCCAAGTATAAACCGAAGGCTGCCGCACCTCCCAAGCCCGCTGCAGCACCCGCTGGTAAGAAGCCGGTTGGAAAGAAACCTGCCCTGGGAGGGAAAAAGCCCGCTGCAGCACCAGCTCGCCCGAGGACACCCCCAGCTGAGGAGCCGCCGGCTGCAGCCCCGTTAACTGCAAAGCCGACGAGCCGTCCTGGTGTTTCCAAGCTTGGTGGGCCGAAGTCCGGCCTTGCTGCACCTGGTTCAAGGCTGGGCCTTAAGAAGCCAGGCTTGGCTGCTCCGTCGCCGAAGCGAGCACCTGCCCCGCCAGTCGAGGAATTGTACTCCGATCCAGAGCCCGAGCCTCCGGCGGCGAAGCCCGCTCCAAGGGCAGGACTGGGGCGTGGCCTCGCAGGACGGCCCCTTGGGAAGCCTGCAGCTGCGCCTGCCGCCGAACCACCGGCGCCCGCGCCCGCACCTGGTCTTAGCGCAGTCGAGAAGGCCGAGCTTGAGGAACTTCGTGCGGAGGTGGACATGCTTCGAAAGCAGACTGAAGACCTGAAGACGGAAAAGTCTCGCATGACGTCTCAGATCCACGAGCTTCAGAACCAGAATGCCCAACTCATCGAGGACCACACCCGCGACGTCCTGTCCATCAAAGCCAAGGAGACGCAGCTCGTGCGCGCCCGCTCGGATGCTGAGGCCGCGGAACAGACCGTCCAAGCCCAGCAGCGCGAGGTGGAACGCCTCAAGCGTGAGCTATCGCGCCAGGTGCGCGCCACATCGCCGCCACCATTTGAGATCAACCACGAGCAACAGCATGGCGTGTACAACGACGTTGGTATGAACGGTGGCAGCTACAACCACACCAACAACCACACCAGTAGCTACGGTCATACTAGCAGCTTCGGTCGCCGCAACTTCACACCCCAATCCCCCGGCGGAGATGGCAAGGAGAACTTCGGTGATGGTCTTTCGCGATCCGGTTCCCGCAGCAGCAAACTTTCGCCGCTGCGCCGCGGTGGGTCTGGCAGCGGCATGTCTAGTCACTCTGGCTCCGGATACGGCGGTCGTGCTAGCCCGGCTCTCGGTGGCGCTGACGACCGTGATTTCGGCAGCATGGGTAGTGGTAGATTGAGTGGTGCGGCAAGCGTGGGTACTGGCAACGGTGCGGAGAGCTGGAAGAGAGCTGCGGAGGTAACCCAGAACTTGAAGGCCAGGATTGAACTCATGAAGGTATGCTTCCCAAGCTTGGTCCGCCGTTAAAGTCGACCCAGCTAACTGATGTTGAACTAGGCCAAGCAAGGTTTGGCAAGGCAGCAATCGCAGCAACATTGAGGCGGCTCACGCCCTGTCGTCAAGGATCGTTCAGCTTTCGCTAGCGCAACCGACCATTGTTAGCTGAAATACGAGCGAAGGGATAGTGATTACGAGAGTCGGTTCTGACTGTTCAGGATGACATGATTAACGACACGTGTTTTCCTGAGCGGGCAATTTGTTTCCACTTTACTTCGAACCCTTTCTCGCGTGTACCTTTTATTTTGTTTTCTCGGGCTCCTGGAGAAACTCGACTAGTCAGGGAAAGTGGAGCATGAGATACCAGGCGTTCCGGCAATTTTTGTGTGGGTGGGTGGCACAAGGGGAAAAAGGACCCGATGTTTTCCTTTCTCAATTGCTTGTACAACAACTGCACTACACAGGCATTCGGATTTTGGATTTGCTGGATGGTAACACTTACCTACCTTTATGGGCAGTTGGAGCATTCATCCGGATGGGATTGGCACTGCAGACTCGCATCCGGACGAATGCTTCAACTGCCCATATGTAGAGGCCATGTTCTTGTTGCAATACTCCATGAACTGATCACGTACCTGGAGTGTTAGTCTCGGACGGCTTGTGGCGGCTGGATTGATTTCCTCGATAAAGGGAGACTGATTGTACGCTCTTCATTAATGCTCTATACCACCTCGCGTTCTGGCGTTCTTATACCAAGTACTCATTCCCACCAAGCTTTCCATTTGCCCTTGACATTCGTTCAATGCGGCTCTCCAGACTGAGCCAGATCGTAGGCATGTATGAGGTCGGTTCCGATAGTGTTGCAACACGTGCCTACTTTCATGGGCATATATATTCTTGTTGCTGTACTTCAAGAACTGACTACGTATCCGGTGCATACGCACAACCCGAACTGCACATGGTTAAGCACCAGCATCAGCAACAGTATCCCAAAAATCCGGTACTGGCGTCGTCAGCCGCAGTGCGGCTGAATAACTGGGTAAGGCGCAATGGATCGACATGCGCTTTAATCGCTCTGTCGGCACACATGTCAACCAGGTTCGACTCTCACGCTCCACCCAGCCATTTGGAAAGGATGGGTACTGTACCGACCCAGAGGAGAACCAAACGGCTCCCACGCAACTGGCCCGATTTCCTGGGTGGTGGTAGTTTATTTTTGAACGGGTTGGCGCTAAAATAGGCAACGCCTCCAGACCCTTTTGTGGCGTCGTCGCTTCGTCATTCATCGAGTTCGCGCACCAGCGTGTTCTACGACGTTGGTTCGATCTTCATGTGTAGTTGAAGCATTCGTCCGGATGGCTTTGGCAATTTCTTCATTGCGCATTTGTATCCGGACGAATGCTTCAACTACCCATGCGTGAACTTGTTGCGACACTTCACACACTAACCACGTGCTCGTATTGTGGTTGCAAATCGTCGACGGAATGAGCGAGGGCGCGAGCTCAAGGGGCGGGATGATGATCTTTTTCCGAATTTTCTTCATGTCCGAGTTTCAGGGTTTGCCGCTACGTATACGTGCTTGTTTAAGTGGAATCAGAGCACGCACGCACGTTCCACATTACTATTGCTAGGCTTTCGGGGCCCTGAACCGGAGTTATGAGGTCAGTTTGGCAGTCACTTTTAGCAGTCGGTTGGAAGTGCGTTGAAGTTTAAATGATGTCTTTTTCTGAGGTTTATGGCCGTACCCGAAGGGAGGGTGTGCAAGGGTATGTACAAGATGCCCCCGAATGCGTTCTTTAGTCTCAGCCGAGATAATGAAGGCCAAAGCCTCGGGGCAAAGGAACCTTGTAAAAGGTAAATTAAGCATTATTTTCCGGAACGCCTGCACTCAATTTCCCGAGCGTATGCATCATCAGTAGAGACCGTTAATGATAAGTGAGATGAGAAGAAAGAGAAGACTCCAATACTATTTTGAACTATGCATTAAGGGCACCGGAGTCTACCAGTAGATCCCTCCCTGCTGGCGACAAGCGGTCTTGGAGGGAGCGGAAGAGACGGTAGTGGTAACGGTGACGCTGAGAAACAGTTAGTATTTGCGATTGGCCCATTGTTTGAAGTACACCATACGAGAAGGTCGGCACCCTCGTGGTGGTGACCTTGGCAACACCGAAGATAGTGCGTGTCTTGGTCTGCCTGGGCAGAGTCGTGGTTGCCGGAGGAAGGTAAGTCTTGCCGCTCATGACGGTGATCGCGGCGGGCGTGATGGTGTTGGTGGTGATTGTAGTAGCTATTGCCAAATTGTTAGCCCAACATAATCTTTCATCCGAAGGTAAAGACCCCAACTTACCAACGACGGTGTTGGTTACCGGTGTGGTAGTGGCAACAGCCGTGCTGGTTACCCAGTTGCTGGTGGACTGCTCGGTCACGGTCAACGGCTGTGCATCAGGAGCGCGCTTGGCCATTCCAGCAGCACCCTGCAGGCGCTCCGCACGCTCCTGAAGCCACTTCTCGCGGTTTGCCTCAAGTGCACCAAGCGGGTCGCGCACCACGCGGAACTTGGCAGACGGCGGAGCCGTCTCAGTGGGTGCAGCAACGCCTGCGACGGAGGCAGCAGAGGCAACGATTGACTGAGCGGCAGGGATGGTAGGCCAGATCTGGATCCAAGGGTCACTCGTTGGCTGGCGCTTCGGCAGATGGCAGGAGGCGGTCGCGGTCTTCACGACCTTAATGACTGAAACGGAGAACTTGGGGACGGTGATGGTGGCGAGGTTGATGCTCTTGGTGGTGGTGGCCGCAGGAGGAATGACTGTCTTGGTCTTCTGAAGAGTCATACTAGGCACAGTGGTGGTTGGGGTCGGCAGAGTGGTGGTTTCGGTGTTTACGGTAGTCGTCGTTACGTTGACAATCGGCGTGATGGTGGATGAAACCGTTATAGTTGGAGTAACCGTCGTTGTTGTCTGAGTCCCAACGTCCAGTTGGAAGTCTCTCTGGTAGGCAATAGGCGCACCATTCTTGCCGTTGTTACTCATGATGAGAATAGACCAGGCACCAGACCAGAGTTGATTCTTCAAAATGGGGCTAGATTGGGTTAGCGGGCTGCGAAGCCGTACGGGTATCTCTAACTACGGACCATGTCGAGAGCTGATCAGCATCGTCGGGCTGCATGGGTGTCGGGGTGCAAATGTCCTGGTCTCCGTTGGGATCGACCAGGACGTTCGTGGCATTGTCATTTTGGCAGCCTGAGCATTTGCATTAGCACCGGCGAACGCGGTTGTGACAGTGCAAGCATTACCTTCAAATTCCTGTACAAAGGTGAAGGGATCCTGCGAGTTGACGTTCTGGAAGTACTCCCCACCTCCCTGAAAGTCCATGCCGTACGAGAAGCAGTTGCCAATCAGGTCCGAATCATCTGCCGATACACCGTGAGCAATGAAGCTCAGGGCGGCGGCCAAAGAAAAAAGGCGAGACATTGTAAAGTATGGAAAGTTGTAAAAAAAAAGGTTCAGTGTACGAAGGCAAGTAGAATGACAGAATACTGGCGAGCAAAGGGACAAATCGTGAGATGGCCGGGACCGAGGGTGCTTTTATCTCGAAATGGCCGACAGCAAGCAAGCGTGTGGACGGAGAACCCGATGCCGATAGTCATGGAAACGACGGCTGTGCATTCAGGCACCTAGCCAAGCCCAAAAGCGCCCCGTTGGAGCTGGCATCGAGGACGACGTTACGAGCCGACGTCGAAGGCGGAGCTGATACGGGTTCTTGGAAAACCCACATGCTGACTTGTCCAGTGGTTAGGCGGATCCAGGGATGCGCGTGCCGTGCGAGTGGCATGGCTGAGAGAATGGGGAATTCCGAGCACGGGCAGGCTGCGGCGAGAGGCTCAACGAGCATGTCCGAATATAGAAATCTCGCAACCCGGACGTATGCTGCGGGCCAGCAAGAAAGCCACCAACCACGCGCGTCAGAACGGAGGGCGGTGGCGCAGGCGTTTGGAGCCATGGTAAAGCCTACGGTAGGATCGAGCATCAGCCCGGCCGGTATCCGCTCGCCATGACGCGCTCGAGCGGGCACGAAGAGCGCATGGAGGAAGTGGTAGACGCAAGACGGCTATGGTCCGGGCGTTGTGAATCGTGGAAATACCTCCGAGGACAGAGCATACATGTGCAAGGCCGCAGCTAGCAGGATTCTGGCAGATGATTCTCAGGCGGCGGTCTGACATGAGCAATTGATTGACGATGCTGACGGCAGCACCGTTGTCGACCGACAGGGGCACCCGTACTTGCAGATTCCGCGGAGGCCGCAGTGGGCCTAGTGGGTGGTCGGGAGTGCTCCGAGCGGTCGACAGCTCTGCGACTAGCAGTACGGAGCAGAGACTCGAGCAAGCGACTGCTACCTCGCGACCTCGCTACCTCGCATCGGTTCTCGGACTTTGTGGGCGGGGAGCCAGACACGGTTTGCTCATGTACCTGCACGGCCTGCATGGCCCGCATGGCCCACACGGCTAGGACCCTAGCGGGCGCGGGAGGCGGCCGGCTCGTCGCACCGGGCTGAGTTTAGCAGCGCTGCTGCTTCTGCTGCTTCTGCTGCTTCTGCTGCTCCCTCGAGCAAACCGGCGGGCAGAGGCGGCGCCAGGTGTTTCTGAACGTCAATCCAGCGTCTGGCGTCGCGTTTCGATGGGGGGCGATCATTGGCGAAGCTCGGGGATCAGCAGTTCCTAGGGCTGACGCCGGCTTGCACCTGGCTGTTGGATGCAGCGGCTGGGGTGCGAAGAAGCGAAGGCATACGAGAAGCGGTCCGGTGGGCGGCGCGTCAGGCCTTGGGCCTTGGGCGGCAGCCGATGCCGACGCCGACGCCGACGCCGACGCGCCGAGCGGGTGCATGTCGAAGGCGCGATCGAGGATAGAGGATAGAGGATAGAGCCGGTGTTGGAGGGCGAGGCGGGACGATGGATCTGCCGTCCCGCCCGCGCCTGGGCCTCGGACCCGCGAGGCCGCCCGCTCTCGCGGCTTCCCGACATCAACACGCTCGTCGCATGCTGCATCCGCCTGGTGAGGCTCGCAGACTGAGCCCTGCCAATTTCCACCCATGCATGCGCGCTCCGAGCCAGGCCTCCTGACGCCTGCATGCGTCCGTCCGCCACTGCTGTGCCACCCGCCCTCCGTTGCTCAACACAGACTCTCGGGATTCCCAGCTGTGGCGCGGGCCCGCCGCGCCAGGCACCGTCATGGCCATCCCGCGTCGTCGGCAGCCGTGGCATGGGCGCGCCGAACTGTGGGCCAGGGAGCAGCAACCAGAGCCACATCTTGGGGACCCGTCATGTTCGCCGACAGCTACCGTGCTAGCCTCATCACCACCCCGCCAAATGTGCAGGCATGCGGAGCCACACGTCTGACAGCTGCAGCGCCACGCCATTGCCCTACCTGCTCCCAGACCCGACAGCTTCCCCTTTCGGGAATCAATTGTTCGCCCGGCGGCCGCTACCGAATGCTTAGCCTTCGCCATCCACTAACCTTCCCCGGCCTCCGCTCAGTCCTTGCGCTGCCCATCATCTCCGCAAGCCGTGCTTGTGTGTCCTGCCGCCGAGAATGGCTCCTTCCGTCAACCTAATCTGTTTCGACTTGATCGCCCGCTGCTGCTAGCCTCCTGGGCTGAGGAACACGGCTCGGGGCCTCAGCTGCGTGTGCCCGTGGCTCTGATTCGATGTCTACCAGTATCTGGACTCTCTGTTCACGCCGTATATATGTTGAGCCATGTTCTTGTCAAAACCCGCGTCCAGAGCATCGAGTTCGGAGCTTTTCTTTCCCTGTCCGGTCTTAGGTGCTTTCTTTTCTCACTAGGAGCTTTTTTCCCGAAAACCTGCTCAATTCTTCTCTCACCATGCGCATTGCAAGCCTCGCCGTAGCCTGGCTCACGGCATGTGTTGCCCAGTCATCCGCCAACTCGAACATCCCATTCGACAGAATCCTCTGGGGCGAGGGCGGGCATGCTGGCAACGGCATGGTTGTGCGTCAGGCCACCTCCTCAAAGACTGCCTCTGCAACCAGCACGTCTACCAGAGTTGCCGATTCGGCGTGCACGAACGGCCCAAAGAGCAGGAACTGCTGGTCGAACGGCTATTCCGTTGTAACCGACTTTGACGCCAAATGGCCCACGACGGGACGAACCGTTTCGGTAAGCCAACGCTCCTTTGGGACGGGCAACACACTTGCTGACATGAGCACAACAGTACAGTCTGACCATCACAAACTCCACCTGCAGCCCTGATGGAGGTCCGGGCCGTCCATGCTTGATGTTCAACAACAAGATTCCTGGTCCGACACTCTATGCCAACTGGGGTGACTACATCTCGGTCACCATCACCAATAAGATGCAAAGCAATGGTACCAGTGTCCACTGGCACGGCGTCCGTCAGCTGGGCTCAACCACTCAAGACGGCGTCAACGGAATCACCGAGTGCCCCCTTGCACCCGGAGATACGAAGACATACAAATTCCAGGCTACCCAATTCGGCACGACTTGGTTCCATAGCCACTTCTCCGCTCAGTACGGCGACGGCGCGGTCGGTCAACTGATCATCAACGGGCCTGCCTCCGCAAACTACGATGAGGACCTTGGCACTTATACTGTCACCGACTGGTACTACAGCACTGCTTTCCAGGTCGAAGACAACTTTGACGAGGCTCTCCAGCAGGGGGCACCCGGCCCGCCCGGCGACACCATTCTTGTCAACGGAACCATGAAGTCGCCAGACGGCTCTGCTGGTCAGTACAGCAGGGTTACGGGCCTCAAACCCAATACAAAGTACCGCTTGCGTATCATCAACACCTCCGTTGATAACAACATCCGCGTCTCGCTCGACGGTCACCCTTTCCAGGTCATTACCTCCGACTTCGTCCCCAGCGTGCCCTGGAATACCTCCTGGCTTCTCCTGGCGATTGGTCAACGCTACGACGTCATCTTCACGACGAACCAGGCCGTCGGCAACTACTGGTTCCGCGCTGAGGTCGCCACTGCGTGTGCCAGCGCTAACAATTACCATGGTCGTGGCGTTTTCAGCTATGTTGGCGCGCCTTCCGGTGATCCCGCAGACTCTGCTGTTACCGTACCCGGAGACTGCACCGAGCCTCTCCCCACACCTTTCGTTCCGAACACCGTCCCCAACAGTACTTTCTTAAGCCAGGTGAAGAGTTTGAGCGTTGACTTGACAAAGGCCAATGTCTCAACCAATCAGCAGAACATCGTCTTCTGGGGTATCAACATGACTGCTATCGACATTGATTGGGAGAAGCCAACACTGCAGTACGTCATAGACAAAAACACCAGCTATCCCCATGTTTACAACCTGATTGAGTTGCCCACGGAGGGTATCGTAAGTTTCATTCGGCTCTTCCGTCGCAGGTGAATTCAGCTGACCATCGATGTAGTGGACGTACTGGATCATCCAAGAGACACCGGGTACCCCTCCGATTCCTCACCCAATCCACTTGCACGGTATGTTCGCACAGCATCCAATTTCACATGCGGCGAGACTAACAGGATCACTCAGGCCACGATTTCTACATTCTCGGAAAGGGCTCTGGCGTCTTCGACATCACCACCTCGCCCGCCACGCTGAACTGGGCCAACCCCACTCGCCGTGACGTTTCACTGCTTCCTGGCGGCGGCTGGCTATCGATTGCCTTCCCGACGGACAACCCCGGAGCCTGGCTCATGCATTGCCATATCGTAAGTTGTTGAGTCCATTTCTTGGTATCGTTGAGCACAGGGCTGACGCGGTGATTCCTGCAGGCTTGGCACATCAGTGAAGGTCTCGGAGTCCAGTTCCTTGAGGGCAAGGACAAGATTAACCTTCCCGGCTCTGATTGGCAGACAACTTGCTCAAACTGGGATAAATACTGGGACACGACTGTCTATCCCAAGCAAGATTCCGGCCTTTGAACGATGAAGAGTTCTCTACCGTTTCGTTTCCTTTGGCATTTCTTCAATTGCATCAGTCTTCTGGGGTCGGAGTTGCATGGAAAAGACCTGCATAGGATTTTTATAATTTCGCGTTTATTTTGAATACACATCATATTTTCGATCAATCGCTTTATGCCTTGACACGTGTAGATAGTATTCTGGGTGGAGTTTGAAAAACATGATACACCACAACCTTGCACAAGTACACATCTGGAGCAAGTGAACAAGAAACGATCACCTTCCTCTATCCAACACATATTTACAACGCCGAGTTTAATCCTTCGCGAACAAAATCAAACTCCAAAATTCAAGTAATCACAACCACAACGCTCCGCGTCCCAACCGGCCCCAAACCCCCCAAGCCTCACTGCACAGCCCACGCCAACACCTGCAGCTCAACCCTGCAAGGAAGGAAAAAAAAAAGAAACGAACAAGGAACGAGAGACATCCCCCGTCAACAAGCCATCCCCTGACTTACAATCCATCCCCTCGGCCGACCCGCACCGTGTTCATGCACCTCCTCCGCACATGCATATGCCGCGCACCGCCCCTCCGTCCAACCCAGCACCTCGCACGCATGAAATGAAATGACGCGCATCGCATCGCATCGCATTGCATCGGCACGCCCGCCCCATCCGAACGACCACCCTTCTCCCCCCGGGGCCGATCCCTCGTCCCTCGGGAAACCCGACCCAGCCAGCCCTCCAAGCCACCAGACGCGTGTCTAGAGAACCGAGCCTGCACCACCCCGCGCAAACGTTCTTCCCTCCCCGGGTTGGGTGGGAGTGGGAGCAGGAGCAGTAGCGGTGGACGGGAAGGGCGTGCATTAGGACCCTTGCCCTCCCCTCCCTCCGTTCCCACAAGACGGCTAGCTTTGGCATGAGCACGACGGCTGCTGCGCCGACAGGTGCGGAGTCCGGTGCCGCGTGGGACCGCCGTCCTGCCTGAGCTGAGCGGGCGTGCTTAGCCGCCGTCTGCGAACCGCTTCCGGGAAGATGTCGGTTTGTGGGACGTTGCGGGTGGGCGTCGTGGCTTGAGTGGTGGCGTGTGAGACACGTGCGGGATTCGGGGGGATGGGGGGATGGCGGGCGTGGGTTTGTGTGACGGTGCCTTTTTAGAGTTGTGGGGCTGATGTTTGGCGGCTTGCGATGGCTTGGTCTTGTTGTTTGGGTGTGGCGCAGTGCGGTGGGGGTCTGAGGCGTGGCGGTTAGGCACTCTGCCTTACTGGTCGTGTTTTGGGATAGAGCTGAGATGTGACGGGTTGGAAGATGTGATTAGGTAGAGAAGCTGGGGGCTCAGGCTGACTTTGGTTGGGTAAGACGCATAGTTGAGATTAATGAGAGCAGGAACAGGGGTTTGACAAGGCTGTTGTGTTCGAAGCTGACTGAGTTGGATTCCCTTTGCAAGGCTTTTGTCTATAAATTTTGGGTACTCTTACACTCCAAAAAGAAACTCCAATGGGCGGTATCCTTGACAGCAAATCTCCGACGTCTCACATCTCGGCTGATTTCTCATAACTTTCTCGTGCCTCGAAAAGCAACCCCTACGCCAACAACGGGGTTCAGGTGGCTGATGACAAAGATGGCGGCGCTAAGGCGGAAAATATCAAGAAACGAAACAAGGACATGACGGATGACTGAGAAAAGAAAAATGAAGAAGCTCTTGGCGATATCAGCAGCATCCGTCAAGCCATCGAGGAAGGCCATTGTCTGTGCAAGGAGATCCGGACGCTGTACAGTGGGGCCAGAGGGCAGCCCCGGCCGGGTCTCCAAACCCCCCCCCCCCCCCACCATACCAGCAAGACACCTTAGTAGTCGACGCCCACGACACCCTCCAGCCTACCCTCGGTGTCTTCCACGTAACGCACCATATCTTCAATGGTGCAGACTTTGATGCCGAACCTCTTGCCAAAGGCCAGGCAGTCGTCTCTCCTCATCATGCCACCGCCAACGCGCTCGGCCGCGCCCTCCACATCCTCGCCGTCCGTGATGAGCTCGCAGATCACGCCGACCTCGGGCAGCTTCGCCAGCCGGCACAGCTCCGTCGCCGCCTCCGTGTGCCCGCGCCTCTGCCTGACGCCCCCGTCCCTCGCCTGCAACGGCAGGATGTGCCCGGGCCGCCTGAAGTCCTCGGCCCTTGTGTTCTCGCTGGCGAGCAGCCGGCACGTCACGCTGCGGTCGGTCGCGGAGATGCCGGTCGAGATGCCGTGCGCGGTCGACGCGTCGACCGAGACGGCGTAGGCGGTACGGTTCGGGTCCGCGTTGTCGACCACCATCTGCGGCAGCGCGAGCGCCTTGGCGCGCGCCGCCGTCAGCGGCGCGCAGATGTAGCCCGACGTGTACCGGATCATGAAGGACGCCTTGGCCGGCGTGAAGGCCGACGCCGCGATGATGAGGTCGCCTTCGTTCTCGCGCGACGGCGAGTCGAGCACGATGACGAATTCGCCGCGGCCTGTGGGTGCGGGCGCGCGGGCGCGCGCAAATGTCAGCTGCTGCGCACCGGGAGAGCGGGGCGGGGAACGCTGGCGGAGGAAGGGAGGTGGTGCGGAGAGGTGGGCGCACCGAATGCTTCTATCACGTCCGGAATGGAGTCGAAGGCGGGGTGGGCAGCGGTGCCATTGACGGCTAGCGCAGCGGCTGCAGTGGTCGTCATGGCGCTGTCGAGGTGCGGGCAGCAGCGAGTCCGGCGCGGCTTCGGATAGGTACAGATATACGGCAGTCAGAGATATATTTTGGCGGGGCGGTTTCGACGATGTTGTAATCCAGGCACGGCCCTCCGTCGGTGTCGCTGCTTATGAGAGCCGGCGTAACGCTTTTGTCAGCGCGCAGAACGGCGACGAAAGCGTTCGGTGCAAGGACAGAAGGAAGAGGGCGCGGCGCACAAAGAGGAGTCACAGCGGAGGTCGAGCATGGTGGAGCTTATTCGAAGCCGAGTCATTGCTGCTTTCAGACCTGGCTGTGCTGTCTTCCGCACTCCGCCGACAGACCCCTCATCCAGCCCGCTCGCTCCCGCCTCCGCCGGCTTCCCGCGGCTCACCGCTGTCGGCCTCCGCCCAGCTCCCGAGGCAAGGCCTCCGATGTCCTGTCCAATTGCATGACCCGTGCTTAATGGCAGCCCCTCTCTGTCGGCACTTTATGTACAAGCCAGCTGGCTCGCGACATCCACATGTTCAATGGACCGTGTAAACACTAGCTGCAGCGGGGGTGCTCGCGTGATTGCGTCCCAAAGTGGTATGAAGTCTAAATTTCCCGAAACGGCGAAGAGTTAAGACTAGATAGGCTTGGATCGTTAGGATAGTCGACGGACCGGTTTCAATGACCGCTTGGGCTCGAGAGACGTTTTACTGCTCAACGGAGCAGTGCGTGAAAAGAGTTTAGAGATGGCTCTCCGAAATTCACAGCGGCAAGCTTCTGATTATCTTTCGATCTACTGTTGTTTCGTTCACAACCCTCTGTTGTCTCTTCTTCCTGCTCTGTGATAATCGACCAGGGGAAACGAATTCGTGTCCCCAGAGTTAGACTCCCGAAAATAGAAAATATGAGAGAAAGAAAAGGGTGTATCCCACTACGCCTGCCAATGCTGCAGCTCACGCGAATATGTGCAATTGAAAAAAAATACTCTACCTCCGGAAGTAGCTCAATCATCCTCGTCATCTTTATCATCTTTCTTCTTGTTCCCGTTCTCTTTCCTCCTCCGGTCCTTACGGAGAGCTTCGACAACCTTCTCGTGCTTCTCGTCTTGAAGCTCGTCCCACTCGACGTCGTACTCATTTGCAACCATCTTGATCTCCTTGCGGAGCGCATTGGCGTCTTCGATAAAAGTTTGCCACTTTTCCAAGTCAAACCCTTTCTCGGCATACAGCTTGGACTGGCGGCGGGAAATGGTGATGTTCATGGCCGATTTGTAGGACGCCTCACGGTTGTGGTAGAGGAACCAAACGTAACCGCCGATTAAAGTACTTAAACCAACAAGGTACTGGGAAGATATGTTAGCATTCTTTTTCTTGGGTTTCGTGATCATTGAGGACTTACAGTCACGGGCTCCATGACATCCCAGCCCAGGTCGGTTTCGAATGTGAGCTGGTAGACAGTTCCCCACCACGCAACCACCAGGCCAAGTCCACCGAGCGCTACGCGCTGTGCTCCCTTATGTGCCAGATGGTCACACTCCTTCTTAAGATCTGCCAGATCCGCGAGCTTCTTGCTTGTTGAGCGCAGACGCATGCGCAAATAGTATGTGCGGTCGTTGAAGCTCGGAACGCCGATTCGGATATCCTCCGGTGCGCCCTCGATCTCGACGGCGAATTCCTGGCCTCTCGCGGCATCTCGAATAAAGTCTCCTATCTCCGTAGACTTGGACCAGCGCACGAACCGTCGTTCTCCTTCAGTGTCTGCGCGTGCTTCGTGGCCGAGACCGCTGTACGATTCGACTCCGCCTTCGCCAGCACCACCACGTAGTCGATCAGCCTGTTTCATTCTGGTGTCAGCGCAAACAAAAACAGCTACGAGAGCCAATGCATACTTCTTCTACGGACTTCCGATTGAGTTTGCCAGTCTTGTGGGTGGCTCCATCGATCCTCAGTTCATCGGGTGTCTCAACATCGTCCTCATCCCTTTTCTTAGGGTCTTGGACCGGGGTCTTCTTTGCCGGATCCATCTGATCCTGCTGGGAATCCTCGGCGCGGAAGTGGACCTCTGGTATTTTGTCTTTGCCATCTTTTTCTATGGTTGGAATTTCAGACTGAATCAGTCGCTCAAGGTAGGACAGTGGTTGTTGCGGGTGAACGAGAAGTGCGAGAGGCTCGACGTCTTTGCGATCGCTGTTGTAGTCCTTCGTGGTAAGAGGCAAGATCAACTTCAACATTCGACTCGGCGTTGTAAGCAGTTTGCCTACACAACCACATTATTAGCGCGAATGGCTCCCACGGAGAGTATGGGAACGACTTACCCTTTGTCATGGCACCAGCTGAGCGCAGGCGACCGACAGGCGGAACATCTGAGCCTTCTCGATGCCATGGTGTGCGAATCTGCTTGCCCTTGTCCTCTGCGACCTTCTGGTCGAAGTCTTTCTTCTCCTCGTCGGTGACGTTGTTGTTCAGGTCAATTGCCGGCTGCGAATTTGAGCTCGTGCCTGGTCTTTCCTTGACGGGTCTGCTGGTTGTCGAGCTTATCGTCCTCCAAGTACCGCAACGCGTGAAAGTGGGTGTGTACCGTGATGGCGAAGCATGGAGAAAGGAGACGCGTAAGGGTGACGACAATGCGGCGTTTCTGGCGGCTGGCGCAGCTCGCGCAAAGGAATGGAGGAGCCTCGGCTGCATGGTACTGCGCTCGTTTCTCAGGTGTTGTTTGGTGTTCGAGAAGACAAAATGTGCTGGATCATGGTCCGGAAGCTCGAGGGAGGCTTGCGCAAGCCGTTGAGAATAAGGAGAAAAGCAATGTTGACAGGCAATCTTCAGGGTTGCGACGCCGGGGATTTAAGCGCTACTACGTCATAGTTCAAACCTGGCCTGGAACCAGGATGATCGACGCTGCGCCACGCTGCGCCTCGGCTGCCCCTGTTCAACGCCACAGAACTATCACAGCTTGCAATTTTTAACTTGATCTTTGTTCAGAATGATTTTTGAACCTCATGCGCTCTAAAAGCAGTCATGGTAATGCAATACTGCACTTGGGTATGCTGTGGTTCACCATCGAGCGCCCGAGGCATTTGTTACGAACCCCAGGGCACAAGGGCTTTTTGACCCCAAGGGCTGAAAGCCCGCACAGGAGGAAGCACCGCAAGAACCCACGGACCACTCGAGCGGCGGAGCCGCACGGCCAAAGATCCTGCACGGGAAAACCAGGCGCAAGGGAATCCGGCGCGTATGGGAAGGACACCAGGCAGCAGTCAGAGCCCGCACGGGAAGAACGCCCACAGGGCACACCCACTGGCAACAAGACAGCACATGACAGGAAGCCCGTAGGGGAACGAGGACCGCAGGGGACGAAGCCGTACAAGGAATAAATCCGAGAAGGCAGGGAACGGGCGCAACGGAGCAGATGTGAGTAAGTCAGTCATCGCGATCGTTCCGCACGGCAGAAGGCGGTTTCCCGGAAACCGACCATCACGTGGGACCCACACCACATGACGGACCCACCTTGGATCTGTACAGATCCGAGCCTCACAAATCCACGACCCTCAAATCCATGAGGGCTAGATCCAGATTGTTATAGCTTTCCTATATTATATAGATACACTCTCTTAGCTAGCATCTTGACCCTTCGTGGTCAACTCAAAGTTCCAATTCAAACCTATTGATTTGGAGGTAACCGGCTCACTGCGCACCGCAAAATCACGTGATACCTCTTGTCCAATCATTGTCCCCCATCTCTTGTCTCTTCAAGGTAAACCCTTCGGTTACCCGACCTGCTGAGCGACTCCGAAGCTCAGTGGAAGGAGCCTACCTTTACAGCATTATTCTGTTCGGGGTATCATAACTTTGAAAAAATTGATATTGCATCTACAGCCCTGACCACAGAGAAACTGTTCTGAGGCTTTGATCAATCGCGTGGACCTATGTAGAGCACATTGGGATAATACGGGTATATGAAAAGAACGAAAAATCATGCCCATCCAAGCAGACCATAAAAAGGAGAAAAGGTGACCGTAAAGGCCTGTGCGCCTTAATCCAAGAAATCACCTATCTAAGCTTCAACCCTCTTCAGCCTCAGCTTCATCCCGTTCTGCGGCTTCGTCGTGACGACACCGGCAGGTATGATGTCCTTCTCGTCCATGGCCAGCATCCACTCGAAGCGGCTGACGAACGCGGCGACCAGCGCGCGCAGCTCTGCCTGCGCGAACTTCTGGCCGATGCAGCTGCGCGGCCCGTGCAGGAAGGTCAGCTGGCAGTAGTTGGAGCTGGCGCCGCCGTTGTTGTTGGCATGGCCCTTCTCGTCAATCCATCGCTCTGGCTTGAACTCCTCCGAGTCCGCGCCCCACAGGTGCGGTGACCGGTTGATGGCCCACGGCACGAGGAGCACCTGCGTGCCCTTGGGGACGTATTGCCCGCAGATGTTGGTGTCGCGCACCGCGTCGCGGATCGTGACGGGCACGGTGGGGTAGAGGCGCGTCACTTCGTTGCAGACCGCGTTGAGGTACGGCATGCCTTCGAGCTTCTCGGCGAGGGTTGCGGAGGAGGCGTTCTTGGGGTCGGCGAGCTCGGCGCTGAGGTTGGAGAGAACTTCTTCGCGGAGACGGGATTGGACGGAGGGGTGGGCGGCGAGGAGATAGCATACCCAGGTGAAAGCGGATGAAGTGGTTTCGTGGCTATCAATTGTTTTAGCTTTGGGTTTTAGACCTGCAAGAATGGCGACTTGGAGCTTACCCAGCGGCAAGGAAAGTCAGGAGTTGGTCGATCAGCATGTCATCACCAAAGAGGTTGGACCGCATCATGACGGAGAGAATGTCCTTCTGTTCCTCGCTATCGACCTTGAGAATGGCCTTCTTGTCGGTCAGGAGCTGTTGGCAAATTTGCTTGAGCTTCGTAGTAGTCTCCCTCATCACCTCGTTAATCCGCCATGGGAGAATCTTCACGATGCTCTCCAAGCCGACGATGTGCAGGGTAAAGAAAACGGTCTTCTCCATTGTGGGCTCAAGAACCTCCTCGTAAGTCCCCACAAGAGGATCATCGGCGCTCTTAAGAGAGTTGAAGTCACGGCCGAGGGCAGCAAGACCGATGATATCCAGCGTGACCTTGGTAGACCAGTGGTTGATCTCGACAACCGGGTCATCCTGAATTTCGGCAGTCACACCTTCAGTAAGCGCAACGGCCTTGGTCCAAAAGATAGGATATAATTCCTTGATATGGCGGAAGCTGAAGGAAGGCATGATGTTCTTGCGCTGGAACTTGTGCTCGTCGCCCTCGACGATGATCAGCCCGTCGCCGAGAATTCTGCGAAGGAAGTTTCTAAGCTTTGTGGGCTTCTCAAAGTCATAGGTTTTGTGGACAAGGACGTCTGCTATGGTCTTCGGCTCCGTCGGAATGAGGCGGTCGACGTTGAAGAATCCGCGGAACCGGATGAGGCCGTCGTTGGGGATAGTCTTGACCCAGTTCAAGAACTCATTGCCTGGCGGCTTCGACATCACAACTGGGCCATTGGAAATAATGGGATATTTCGGCTAATGAGGTCAGTACGAGTGGATACAAAGAATAGAGAGGGGCGTACTATGGCCTCCGGCAAATGTCGGAATGGGCTCAAGAAGAAAGGGTATATCAAGATTCTGTAGAAAGCCCATGCGAAGAAGTTGACAGCGATCAGACCCAAAACGATGGGAGTGATAGGAATGCGCAGGTTCTGCTCTGGGATAAACTGCTTCACCAGGAGAGCTTCTGGTGCTGATAGCAGTACGAGTTTGATCGGAAGTGGAAGATCGATAGCCATGGTGGAGGATTCTGTCGCTGCGAACGTTGAGTGAAGGCACGACGTAACAGCAGCAACCGACTTCTATGTATGTCTGCAGTTGTGTTGGCGCGATACATGTGATGAAACAGGGCGGACCCGCGGTGCCTCGGTCGCCATGATATCACTCCTCAGGCCTGCTCATCTGAATGTTACTGAGCCTCGCCCGCCATGCAAAGCCAATAGGCAAAGCAAGTGAGCTAATAGGCCAGAAGAAAGGGCTTGGCGAAACCTTACGGCCGTAAAGGGGGCTTTTTCTCCAACATTCGCTGCCTGAAGACAGCAAAATCCGGGGTCATGGTGCGAGTGGTGTGGAGCCCACGCGGCGAGGGGGATCATAAAGCTTATTGCCACCAACCTCGGCTCGCCACAGCCATCCGCACCGCCACTGCCGCTGCAGCTTGCTGCATCTACGGCCGAGTCTGCCAGAACAGGGTCCTTCTCCAGGCAGTAAAATTCTCTGGAATCTGATTGAGGCTCTGCGGCGACACCATCCATCTGTTCTCTCTTCCGACGACCGGGATAGCCGTGGGTCGTGGGTAAACAGTGCAATCCGCACGTGCGGGGAAACGAGCACTGGCGCAGATGGCGAGATTGAGATTGGCATGTGTCCACAGGCCGAGAGCTCGTGCAAACGAGGACACCGAAGGCAGCAGGAAAAAAAGAGTCAAGATACTGGGCGATTACGACGCCTGAACGCATCCCAAGGAGGGCCAAGGGAGACACAAGAAAAACAGTAACGACGTCTCGAGGCCATCAAAACCATGGCGCGTGGAGCCTTCAACTTGCGACGGCCCGAATGCTGAGTTGTATCTGCTGTTGCCTGGCGAAGAAAATGATGGTAGAAGAAATTGGGTTCTGGTGTAGTTGAGGTTTTCTGGATGCCGCGATTCCGAATAGCAGAGTGACAGGACTGGAGTGAACCGAATTGGAGGGTGGTGTGAAGCCGGTGAAGGAAGTGCGACGCGGGATCCCTGCGGGCCAGTTGGTTTTGCCAGCTGCGTCTGCACGTGATCTGGTGATGCGGCCGTGCCTTCCCGTCGCGACCGCGTCGCTCGTTCCGAGACCCACGACTCGTTCCCCTCATCTTCGCTTTCGTCCCTCACATGCGCCGCATCCGGAACCCTTGCCTTACCTGGAGTTCTACTCTGCTTGCGAATACTGCGACGCGCAACCGCGGATCAGGATTTGTCCACGTTTGAGCGCTGCTGGATTGCGCATTACGTCAGGCTTACATCCACCCCTGTCCTGACAGATACTTCGCTCTTCTTTCTCATAGTCTCTCTCCTCACCTAATCACGCGTAATTCTGGGTACCGACCTCGTAACCATGGAAAAGCGAATGAAGCGAGCAAACCTGAAACGGCGACCGGAATCTCCTTATCCCAAGAAAGACAGCAAACTTGGCAAGCCAGAAGGCGAAACAAACTCTTCGGTCAAGATTGCGGTCACAATTAACGACCTTCCAGACGAGCTTATTGAAGAAATATTCAAATTAGCAAACATTTGCTACCCAGGCCATCTCCCGGTCGAGAAGATCAGACAGAAGCGAAAGACACGTACTCTCTGGAGCGTCTGTTTGGTCTCCAGAAGATTCCACAGGATAGCAGAGCCGCTGTTGTACTCCTGGTATGCGGACTATGATTCCATCTCGCGGCGACAATTCCTACGCAAGGCTTCCCAGAGCCCCGACCATGCAGCTCGCGTGCGCAGAATGGTGGTACGACTCGAAGACAACATTTTCGCCACGCATCCACACGAAAGTGGAGACCTCGGAGACATTTTCGCCGCTGCCGCAGATGTGAACGACATCCTGTCCAAGGAGAGGTGGCTTGTTGACCTAGCCAGGGGTCGCTTCGAATCCGAAGCAGCCCTTCTCCTGGCCCAAACACCGAATCTGGAGGAACTTCACTTCGAGATTGATAAGAGCTTTGGCACGTTTTACGGCTGGACTCATCGCCTTGCGAAGTGGCTTTCCCAGACTCCCTCCGTAAATGGACACATTACGCCTCTCTCGAAGCTTCAAAGTCTTGTTATGGTTACGGAAGGGTACTTTCAGATGCTTTCGGTGCAGGATTTCTTAGGTTTGCCATCGCTCCGTAATCTTGAGCTTTGGACGCCCGAAGCATCGGAAGAGGACGCTTGCGACTGGCCTCGAGGTATCTCAAATGTCGAGACACTCACCATCGGGCCTCGTGTGGTCGGGGAGGAGTTCATTAAGGGCTTGTTGGCGTCCTGCAAAGCATTAAAATGCTTCAAGTATGCGATCGGCCGCAACCTTCTCAATCAACGCCAATGGAAGTGCGAAGCAGTTGACATGGACCGTCTTTACGAAGCTCTGCTCCAGCAGAAGGACTCGTTGGAGAATCTCTGCATTGAGGGAGACCGTGGCCAACATGTTTTGTCTGAGAGTTTTCACCTCAACCAATTCAGCAAACTGAAACATCTCACTATCTCGTTCGCATCATTTATCGCGATGGGAGGCCCACGGTGGGCTCCCCTCCAGGCTTTGCCAGGCTCCCTTGAGACTCTTCGGCTGAACTGTTTCAAAGAGCGTTGGCTCACCTTATCCGCATTTCTCTCTGACCTCGTCGACAATTACCGTGAGGAGTTTCCTCATATTAAGCTTCTGGTACTTCTCGTGGATGACTCGGCTTTCCACTTCATGCGCGACAAACTTGACTTCCTCCCCAACCGGTTGATCTGGGCCGGCATCGAGCTAAGACTGGACGAGAGGCCGAGAGGAGACAACTTCCTGCATCTTCAACCCGAAAAGGCAACACCTGGAAGTTGTACAGTGATCTCCACCCTTTCGCCTGCTGACTTATCGAGCCCATCAAAGTCAGACCGAATGGTTCGCACTTGGAAGATGGTCCTTCCTGAACACTATGATGCGTCAAGCCGAGGTTTGACATGATTCAGTGCCGCCGCCGTCCGTTCGAACTTCCCTCGGGGGCTTATGGCGAAACAACGCAATTCGGGACTGCGCACATTGCGGGGTTTCAATGAATACAAAAGGTCTATGCGACTAGCCAGACCATCTTATAGCCAAACCGGAAATAGATGGCATGTTCGAGTTGCAGCTGCAATTTGCTGCTCCTCTCGCCTTCGGAAAGCCCCTGCTAGTCCTTCTATGGTATTCCGAACCGCGCACGGCAACAATCCGCTCAGCATCCCGAGTGACGGATTGCCGCAACAGGCAACGGAGGCTCCCACTGCCTCTTCGAGCCAGTGCGCTATCCGTCCCCACACTCCACACTCCGCAGCCAAGTTTTGGCTCTGCCCGCGTCTCACCCCACCGCCATCTCCCATCCCCACAAAACCACTGGTATGAGCCGCGTGCCCCGCGACACGGCGCAGATCCCGCCCGTCTTGCGCGACACGGCATCGGCGAACTTACCGCTTACCGACGCCCATTCTGCCTAAATTACTTGGCCAACGACCAATCGTCCAGCGTCATGCCCGTAGCCTTTCCTTTCGCCGCCAACGGAGCGCCTCTTCGGCAGTGCGCCGAGATTCGGGACGTCGTCGGCGCAAGGGATCGTCACCACGCAACGCCTTGTTCGCCGCAAAGCCGGCACTTGTTGAGGCTTACGCTTAGGATTTCTTGCTACGGCTGCACGGAGGCGCTCACGGCGCTTATATGCCCCGCAAATGCACAGCCGGCGCGGGCGTTCTGGCTGCCGCGCCTGGTACGCGGCCACACGGCCGGGATGAGCCTTGCAACGGCACGCGCTCGCGTGAGTGACGTCCATGGCCTGCAGTCATTGTCCTACCACCGGCACGCTATGACCCGGTGGGCGGGTGCTGATCTCCGGTATATAGTCTGCTCGTCAACCCTTGAATTCAACGGTGTGTTTGAGTACTGGCCCTTTTCCTCTCCACGGCCTCTTATCCTTATACCCTTTTGCTGTTGTGACCCAGGTGACGGACGGTGCGCCGGCGACTTGCAACCATGGTACAAATTAACATGTTCGGTCGCGGCTGGCCGCTGCAGCTGGCCATTACGGCGGCTTGCGCAATGGCATTCATCTTGTTCGGTACGGCAACCCTCGTCGGCAGCATCCAATCCGGACATTCTCTGACGAAGTGATCAGGCTATGACCAAGGTGTTTTCAGTGGCATTGTCGGCAACGAGCACTTCCTGGATGTCGTGGACCACCCGAATGACAGCTTACTCGGTATAATCGTCGCCGTCTACAACCTCGGATGCTTCACAGGCTGCATTTGCGCCTTCTGCTTTGGGGAATATCTGGGTCGTCGCAGGGCTATGTGGGTTGCGATGGCATGGATCATTGTACGCAGCCTCTCAATTTCTTCTTTGTGGTCAACCCGCTAATTCTCTACAGGTTGGTGGTGCCCTTCAGGCATCGGCATACTCGAGAGGGCACATGATTGCCGCTCGCTTCATCACGGGTATCGGAACTGGCCTTGAGACTTCGACAGTCCCGATGTGAGTCGAGCAATACGAGGGGAACTGAGCTGTTGCTTACAACTATCAGGTACCAAGCTGAGCTCTCCCACGCCCATAACCGAGGCCGTCTCGTCTGCAGTGAGCCCCTATTCGTCGGCATTGGCATTGTCACGGGTAAGCGAATATCCCCATCCAGGCATCGCGTATCGAATGACCACTGACGACCGTAACAGCCTATTGGTTCGACTACGGCATCAACTTCGTTGGTGGCGAGATCGCTTGGAGACTGCCTATCGCTTGCCAGATCATCTTCGCTCTCGTCGTCGTCGTCCTCGTTTTCGGTCTCCCGGATTCGCCTCGTGACCTCTTCAACAAGGGCAGGCACGATGAGGCCGTCAAGGTACTTTGCGACGTTTTCGACAAGGAGCCCGACCATCCGTCAATAAAGAGGGAGAAAGCAGAGATCCTGCACGCTTCGTCGCTGGAGGGAGAGTCACAGAAGAGCTGGTTTCACATCTTCCAGCAGGATGAGGTACAAACTGGAAAGCGTGTCTTGCTGGCGTACGGCATGCAGTTCATGAACCAGGTTGGCGGTATCAATCTGGTAGTGTGAGTTGTTGGAGATTCCTTCCACTCGATGTTGGCACTGATGGAATTGCAGTTACTACGTCCCTACCGTGCTTCAGGAGAACGTGGGAATGACCCGCAATATGTCCCTGTTGCTTGGTGGAGTGTACGATTTCCCCTCTCCCGTGTGGGTCCTCTAGCTGACCATTCTCTTTAGCATCCAAATCATGTTCCCTCTTGGATCAATCATCCCAGCTTTGGGTGCCGACAAGCTCGGCCGCCGGCGACCCATGATTTGGGGCTCATTGGGGCTGGGCATCTGCATGATGATGATCTCCATCCTCCTGAGCTTCAAGGGCTCCAGCATTGGGGAGCCAACGGCGTCTGCGAGTGTAGCATTCTTCTTTATCTATATGTTCATCTTCGGCGCCAGCGTCAACTGCATTCCCTGGGTCTACGTTCCTGGTAAGCTTCAAGTTTTCTGCAGAGCAAAGGACACACCTGCTGACATGTTTAATTTCAGAAATCCTGCCTCTGAGGGCTAGAGCTCGTGGTACCGCCATCGGAATTTCCTCCAACTGGCTTTGGGTACGTTACTTTAGCGATCCTCCATACCACCCTTGGCAAACCAGCTGATCCCGTCTTCTCGTACAGAACTTCGTCGTTGTCATGATTACGCCCATCATAATCAACCGGCTCCAGTGGAAAGCTTACCTGATTTTCATGATCACGAATCTCCTCTTCGTCCCGCTCGTCTACTTCTGCTACCCGGAGACGGCGATGCTCACGCTCGAGGAGATGGACCTGCTTTACACAACGAAGGGCGAGAGCCCAATCAAGATCAGCAAGCGCATCAGGAAGGAGAAGAAAATGGGTCCCAGGTCACTGGAGGCGGGAACATCGTCCAACGAAGAGGTCGCCGACGCGGAGAAGAGTGAGGACCCGGCACAGCATCATCACGAAACCGTGAAGATGAAATGAAGTGTAGATGAGGGTGGAAAACTGGATGGAAGTAACCAAGGCATGTCTACTCGTTTAACAGCGTTTGTGCTTAGAAAATAATAATCTCTGTACTTTGAGAGTGTCCTATCCTGCTTTTCGACTCGCATTTTAGTGGAGCTCATGAAGTCTCTGCTTACACTTACCATGGACTACACCATCCTAACCGGTAACTAGCACCCGGAATGAGGCCGCGCCATGATGAATGGCGGATTCGATGACCCGACGACGTAGACTGGCAGAGAAGAGGAGAAAGAGTCTCACATGCGATGTACAGGAACGGTGAACTTTCGTGCGCTCATTAGCGCAATTTTGGTTAGAAGGTTATTGTGCAAACGTCTGGGCGTCCTCTGAGACTGACGTCACGGGTGAGAGGAAGGCCTGCACGGATGCAAGACAGAAGTGTAACTGTCTTGAACGAGTGCGGGCGGATACTTCAAATGCGTACCCCACATCCAGCCTTCCCCATCCATTTTCATTTGGCCTGTTGCCTTAGAAATAATCATGAACAATAAGCGAACATGTTTCGTGGTAGCTACTATCCCCCCTTCGCGGCCAGTGGAAAGGTGTAGGAGCAGCATATTTAAGTGCAAGTCTCCACGCTTGTCATCGGAGAAGAGACAACGCCGTGTAAGACGAATCACATATAAGAGGCACCAACAACAGCCACTGACGTGTTTGTCTACGAGGTCGGTTCAGATACTATTGCAGTATGGACACCTTCATTAGTAGTTGAATCATTCATCCGCATGGCTTTGGCAATTCTTTCATTGCACATTGCATCCGACGAATGGCTCAACTGCATATACGTGAACTTGTTGAAATACTTCATGAGCTGATCACGTACCAAAATGCAGCTCAGCTGAGGAGGCTCCGTGCTCGTGCCCAACGATTACTTGCCAAACACGCAATTCCGCCAAGTACAGAGGGGTTCCGCAGCGGAGTGCTAGCGTCGACTTGCTTTTTCATCTGGCCAATGCGACTGTGACCTCGCACCCCCAAAATACGACTAGGGTTCCTATTTTACCACTAGTTAATATAGTTTTAAACCTATCACGTCACCACGATACGACCAGAGCCCCCCGGTTCATAGACTCCGCAGTCTTCGCGCTAGCACTCCGCTGCGGAACCCCTCTGTACCAAGACATGCTTATCCGAACAGCATATTCAAGGCGGAGCTTGTTTCAAGTCTCCAGCCGGTCAAGGCTAGCAGCTGCCTGAGGTAAGCATGCCAGTGCCCATGTTGGACAAAGCGGGGAGGATCAGAGATTCTTGTGTTTTCTGCCTGAGTGGTGTGCCCCACTTTGGCCCGAAGAGGCAATATTTTTGGGTTCTTAAGGCGCGGCGGTGGGTGTCCGATTGGTTGAGAGAAACAAAGGATCGCATCCCACGTGCAGACACGGAAATTATTGCATGGGCAGTCAAGTCGAGTTTGGAAGGAGCATGTGCGTGGAAGGCCCGGCTCGAGAGAGATTGGAGCATGAGCGGGACAAGGGCCATGACTTGAATGTCATGCCATGTCCGAGGAAGCGAACTCCAGCGCCGGGCCGGCCACCACATTGAGGAAGTGCCGTTTTGAGTGACGACAGCTCCTGCGGCGCCCTACACATATTTGACAAAGAGCCACGGTGGTGCGGGGGAAGCCGCGGCGTCACAGGGTGCAGATCTGGAGCGAGCGACAGGGCGACCTTCCTGTTTGCGACAGGCACGCGAGAAAAACCTAAAACACGCCGCAGCGGCGCTGACGGCGCGTTTCGCGAGGCCGTTGCTGCGGCGCGCATAATTGGCTGCGGCGGCCAGTTTCAGTTTCACAGCCGCCGCCCGCCCGCCAATCGCCTACCAAAAGCCTGACGTTTGCTGCTCCCCTGCTCGTGCTAACGCCTTCATTTACCAAACGCGGGCCCTCCTCTTGACAAGGCGCGGCGGCTGTGGCAGCTGTGGCCCAGCGCAGGGCGGCCCGAGTCATAGTTTAAACTGTATATAGCACTGCGCCAGCACTTTAAAGCTCCTCTACCCCACAGCAGGCGCCGGTTCGTTCTCATTTCTTCCCGCGCGGTGACAAACAATGCCCAGGGTCTCACCACCTATCCATTCACTCCTTCTTCAACTGTAGCCATCTGCCTAGGCCGGATCGCTCTTTCCTTCTCCGCCCGCTCTGCTTTACCCTTTCCCTTCTTCTGACCAGTCTGCGACTACCAACCACCCTTCTTTCTGTACATTCTCTCGTCTCGACATACAAGATGATGGACCACTTCTGGCAGTGCGCCTTGATGGCAGCTGTCGCGCTCACTCCCTTCGCCAACGCCGTCGGCATCACCCTCGCTGTCGATGACACCGGTAAGCTCGACCTTATCTCCCAAGCACAGCACCAACTCTGACCGCAACCCGCAGCCTCGATCAAGGCCGGCGCCGCCACCGCCGCCAACGGCCTCATGAAGCTGTACGTCAACAACGCCACGGGCATCGACGCGATCAAGGTCGGCACCTTCGACAAGCCCATCTACTGGTGGGAAGCCGGCGCAGTCTGGGGCGGGCTGGTCGACTACTGGTCGTACACGGGCGACGCCAGCTACGTCGCCACGACCACGGAAGCGCTCCTCGCGCAGAAGGGCCCGGCCAACGACTTCATGAACGTCGAGTGGGAGAAGGAGCTCGGCAACGACGACCAGGTGTTCTGGGCGCTGGCGGCCATGTCGGCGGCGGAGCAGAACTTCCCGGCGCCCGACAGCACGGCGGGCGTGACGTGGGTTGAGCTGGCCGTCAACGCTTTCAACACGCAGATCGCGCGGTGGGACACGGCGACGTGCAACGGCGGGCTGCGGTGGCAGATATACTCGTCCAACAACGGGTACACGTACAAGAACAGCATCTCCAACGGCGGGCTGTTCCAGCTGTCGGCACGCCTCGCCCGCTACACGGGCAACGCGACGTACACGGAGTGGGCGACCAAGGTGTGGGACTGGAGCGTCGGGGTCGGAGCCATCGACGCGCAGTACAACATCTTCGACGGCGCCGGCATCGATCAGAACTGCACGCAGTTCGACAAGACGCAGTGGAGCTACAACGTCGCCATGTACCTGTACGGCGCCGCCGCCATGTACAACACCACATCGGGCGCCGAGCCGTGGGCCACCCACACCAAGGGCCTGCTCGGCAACGCCAAGATCTTCTTCGGCCCCGCCGACAATTCCTCCCAGATTGCGTACGAGCCTGCCTGCGAGCTCATCGACACCTGCAACACCGACCAGCTCTCCTTCAAGGCCTACCTGGCGCGCTGGATGGCCAAGACGAGCGTGCTCGCCCCGGCCATCGACAACGGCCAGGTCATGCCGCTGCTGCGCGCGTCGGCGCTGGGCGCGGCGACGGCGTGCTCGGGCGAGGCCGACGGCACGAGCTGTGGCTACCGCTGGTACATTGGCGGCTACGACGGCAAGGTGGGCGTTGGCCCGCAGCTCGCCGCCATGGAGGTCATCCAGGCGCTCCTGATCAACCAGGCCCCCGCGCCCGCGACGGAGCAGAGTTCGCACGGCGGCGCTACGACCCCGCAGCCGTCGATGCCCGTGGTCGCGGCTACGCCGACGACGCTGCTGACCTCGACCGTTGCTTCGTCGACCACGGCCGCGCCCGCGACGACGCCCGCACCGACCACCACCACGACCGCGGCCGCCTCGGCCGTCAACACGGCGGCCGCTATGTCGAACCTGATTCGTGCAATCGCGGGGGCGGCAGCGAAGGCGCAGCCGGCCGATGCTATGTTCTGAGCAGAGCGTTAGCTTTTGAGTCGATTTCTCTTTTTTTTGTCAAGCGCTCTTTCTTGCATACAGAGCCTTCTTGTATACCCACGACGATAATGACTTAAAGAAGTAAATATATATACAGACGGCACGCACGATTGGATTGACTTTTGATTCGATTCAGTTGGAAAAAAGAGAAATACGAATATGGTTTCGAGGCATCAGCGACAGCGTTCTTCTCCCTTTCAATGCATCCCATGCAGTGATAATATCGAAAAGAAATGTGAACCACGCCAGTGCCACAGTGGGCCGAAAGAACTGGCCCCATAGAGAGTTGTGCTTCACCCGACAGACCTGCATGGGTAGTTGAAGCATTCATCCGGATGGGTTTGGCAATTGGATCAAAGTGCATCTGCATCCGGATGAATGCTTCAACTACCCATGAGCGAGATCCGAGATCTGAGATCCATTTGAGTTGAAGCATCCCGTTTCTTTTGCGGCCCACCGTGGTGCTGTTACGAGCCTGGGGTATACTGTTGCGAAAAAGAAGATATGCTCTCCACGCCCACATCCGTGGAGGCTCTAAAGGCTCAAAGTTTGGAAGTCTTTCGAAGAAAAAAAAGGGAATGCAGGGAACCGGGTCAGACGCTGATTGACAGGCCTCCAACACCCAACGGCCGTTCTATGAGAAGCGAAGAGGAAAGCTCCCGGAAATGAAGAATCCCGATGAAGTAAGCAGAGGATATTGAAGGTGCTTCTCAGTGAAACGAAGAAGAGAACAAGAATCAACGCCCTTCGCGCCTCCCTGAATGCTGGTGCGGTAATGATCTTCCAGATCGGAAAAATTATACTTTGGAAATAAATAAAAAACATGCGTACCATCCGAGCCTGCGGGCACAGTTCGTGGTTCCCATGGCATGGTCGTGAAGTTCGGTATGAAGTTGAAAAAAGTAGTAAACGGGGCGATTGGTGTACACATTATCTTGTAAGGGGTTTTAAGCCGCCGTCATGCTTCGGCTTAGTCCAGACTTTGGGGACTTGGGAGGAGGTAGCTGCTCCTTCTTAAGCGTCCTGAGGATCTGTTCCAGCCTCTTGCGTTCGTCTTGTTCGGCCTGCGGTGGGAAATATTGTCAGTATGGAATGGTTGGTGATGGTAGGTCAATGCTTACCCTCAGAGCCTTCATAGCCTCCGCCCTCGTCTCCCTCATCATCTTCCTGAACTCATCACGCAACACCTTGGTGCTCGTGGTCTCGGCAAGCACCATGCCGTTCGGACCGTTGGGCGTGGGGATGGCGGCAGGGCTCTTAACGCCAAGCCAGCGCATCTTCTCGTCGGAGAGCTGCGCCTCGAGCATCTCGATCTTCTCCCGCAGGTTGTCGATGACGCCCTCGAGGCCTTCGCGCTCCTTTTCGCCTTCGACGTTGGCTTTCGTCATCTCCTCGAACTCGCTGATAGTGTCGCGAAGCTCCTCGCGCAGCATCTTCTCGCGCTCCGCCACGTCCTTGGCCGAGCGAGACGCCGCCGCGTGGGCCTCCGTGAGCCGCGCAACCTCTGACGTAAGCTCCGCATTGACCTGGCCCAGCTGATCTAGCTCGCGCTTGATCTCTGGGTTTGCCGCAACCTCCGCAGCGCGTTGCGCCCGCGTGCCGTACGCGCCGTCCAGTTCCGCCCGCGCCACCGTGAGCTCCGTCTGTAGCCGCACGACCTCGCCTTCCAGCTCGCGCAGCTCGTTGTCCGTCTTGGCGAGCTCTTGTTCTTTCTGCTCGATCGTACGAGCGGTCTCGGCTTCGCTAGCCTTGGAGGCTTCGAGGCTCTGGTTGAGCTCCGTGACCTTGGCCTCGGCTTCGGAGATTGCAACGCGTGCTTCGTCGCGTGCCTCCGACAGAGACGCCTCGAGCTGTGCGACGCGCTCTTCGGCATTTTGCAAAGCATCCGAGTCCGATGAGTTGGCGTGAAGTTGGTGGCGCAGCCTGTCGATTTCGCTGCGCAGCCGCATAAACTCTTCCTCCCTCTCGGCATCCGACTTTTCGTTGAGCTCGCGCTGTTGCTTGATCTGGCGGCGGAGGATCGATTGCTTTTCCTTCAACCCGGAAGCTCTGCGGTAGATATCCTGAATCTGGTTCGAGAACCGGCTGAGAGTGAATTCGTCTGGGAACGGATCCTCGTCTGGCGACATTTCGCCCAAGTCCGACACCGCATCCGGGTCCGACTCGAGCACCCTCCTGCGTTGCAACTTCCTCTGGCGGGTCTCCTCGTGTCCAGTGCGGATGAGATCCCAAAGGTTTTGACATACAGTCTCGTACTCTGTGGTCTGCTCTTTCCAGTACGCAGTGAGTTCCGAGGTATCGGCATTGCGGGCTTGTTCGAGCTGCGAGAAAAGATCCTGCTGCGATTTTTCAATAGCGTACAGAGCGTCTTCAACGTAATTGAACGGATCCTGAGAACCTTCTGTCGGAGGCGGTGGAAATTCTTCGCTGTTTTCCCTCGGGGCTCTGCTGACGATTTGGTAAAGTTGATTGTTGATGCTTTCAAGGCGACCTTCAAAGCCCTGCATCGAATTGTTTGAGCCAAGCATCTTGTTCTGCTCAGCCTCCATATCCCGCAAGCCCTGATCCAGGTAGTCAAGCTTCTCCTCAATGTTGGCTGCGCGCTGTGCAGCACCCCCTTCTCCCTTGTGCTTCGGTCCTGCATCATACTCCTTGTTGGCATCAGGATTAGCCTGGATGATCAGCTGACGCAAGCGGTCATTGAGATCCTCCAGCCGCTTATCCACAGACTGAAGAGTGTCATTATTCATTGGCGATTCCACATCTCCGAGCGCATCCGGACGGGATGTTAGGGCCTTTCCATGCTTCAGGGCGTCCACTAGCTTATCCAGGTTCTCCGGAGACCTATACAAACTCCGCTCGTCGAAAGCGTCCTTGTCCTCATAGCGAACAGGGCTCCGGGCTCCGGCATTCTCGTAGGTGTAGATGCTCGCAGGGCTGTCTGGGCGATTGGCCTGGGTGATACCATTCGCCAGAGACTGTCGACTCCTGCTGCGCTTCGTGGGGCCTTTGTGCGTCATCTGCAGCACTCCGGCCGTGTGCTTGAGCAGCCGCATGTCGATCTGCCTGTATGTTCTTTCCAGCTGCCAGAGTTCTCGGGAGAGGTCGTCACACTTCTGAGCGCTCGCGTTGTACTCGGCCTCGCCCTTCGCGGCGGTCTCGGCGGGATTGCTCCCGTTGCTCGCCTGACTCGATCGGCTGAAGCTTCGGTTGTGCAGCTTTTCTCCATTCGAACCGCGCCGCTTCGCGTTCAGCCGGCTCAGAGACTGCGCAGCGTCGCGCATTTTTGTCTCCAATGCCAGCTTCTGGCCAAGGGCTTCCATGCGCGAGGTCAGGGATGCCTTCTCCTTCTTCAAAGCCTCCAGCTCCTCGAACGACAGTATCTCGTAGCTCAGGCTGTCCCCAACGGCCGTCTCGACCAGCAGGTGCATGACAACCGCGTCATTGGGGTCCAGCGACTGGGAGGTGCGCGGCTTGCCATTGCGGTTTGCGACGTCGGTATAGGCATCGGCGACGGCGCTCCTGTAATTCTCGTCGAGGATGTCGGCGGGCGGGCGCGGTAGCACGGCAGGATTGGGGCTGTAGACGGAGCTCCCTAATGTGGGCGAGTCGAGGGCGCCGGGCGTGTGGGTGCCGGGCGAGGGAAAGCCGAAGTTGAGCGGCGGAGGAGGGTGCAAGCCCGCATCTTGGCCGTAGGACATGCGTCCATTGCTCTGCATGGTGAAACGGGATGTGTAGAGAGCGACAGGGGAAGAGCAGGAGGGCGCTGCAAGTGAGCGTGGTGGCTAGCGGGCTAGCGACGCGCGGCGCAGGCGCAAAGGAGGGACTGGAACGTGGCTGGCGAGGGCGTGAAGCAAAGGAGAGATCAGACCAAGAAGAAGGAGAAGAAGAAGACGCGAAAATGGACGCGGCGAGGATTCAGCACCTCATGCGCGCAACAGGGGCCCGGTGCATGGCTAACTCTACAGAGCGAGGCGTAGGTAGTCGTCTCGTGGGATGAAGAGAGGCGCATGGCCGTACCAATAGGGGCTGCAGATGATGAGAGCGCGACGATCTCCGCCGGCGCCTCGCCCACTCAGCTTGGCGCCTGTGCCCGCCCGCCAGCCGCAAGCTTAAAGCGCGAGCCCCGCCTGCACAACGTGGAAGATGCTGTGAGACGTTTCAACGGGCGCCCGCACCGTGCAGGTGGTGTGCAAACTTTCCCCGGCTTTGCGTTTGCCTGCCGAGCCTAGAGGTGTCGTCGAACCGGGGCGTGCTGTACGTCACGGTCAGGAATACATTGCGTCCCACCGCGCCCTGCTGGGATATCCCCTCTTCGCGACCGCTGACGCCGGATCGGAAAACATAGCCACCTCGCACACCTGAGCATCCGACATCGAGGCGGTATGTGATGGCGGGGGGCCTCCAGCTCCGTCCCCATCCGCCCGCCGACCCCAAGGCCCCGTGTCGCCGCCATAGAGTTGCTCTTCTTCATCGCATCCTGAAGCCGTTTCCTACGTCTGTGCATGACTCGACCCCAGCCTGCTCGTCGCTGCTGTGTCTGTTTCTCAAGTTCCGACCGACGCCATCTCCGTCATTGCCATAGCGCCCGCCCACCACCATGAAGAGCGCCCTCAAACGCTATGACTCCGGCAAAAACATACCTTCACGCCCGTCAAGCTACGGATGGACCATGGCCGACGCCCCGCGTTACACCAAGGCACAGCTGCGCCAGTACTTTGATAGGATCTGCTTATCGGAAAATCTGCGCGAATTCGATGCCACCTGCCTCAGTTCCCAAGAGAAGCTCGAGTACCTCGCCTTGCTGCAGAAGCAAAGCCTATCCACTGTCCCGTTCGAAAACCTAAGCCTGCACTATTCCCAGCACCGCCATATCTCGCTCGACCCCGATGAGCTGTTTAGGAAACAGGTCAAGACTCAAGGCCGGGGCGGCTATTGCATGGAGAACAATCTTCTTCATAGCGTCGTTCTGAGATCGGTTGGCTACACTGTTTACTCCGCTGGTGCGCGAGTCAAAGGTGGTCCGGATACGCCCTTCGACGGATGGTAGGTCGCTTACCTATGTACACGACGCCATTGGCTAACGAGCGCTGCGCCACAGGAGCCATATGGTCAACCTGGTTACCATTGGGACCCACAAGTATCTGGTAGACGTCGGCTTTGGCCCAAACGGCCCCACCCATCCGCTGCGTCTGGAGAGAAATGCTTGCGACACCACCTCCACACAGATCTCCCCGGCTGAAATGAGGCTGGTCTGGAAAAATATCGACGGCAATACCGATGTCAACCAAAGACTCTGGGTCTACCAGCACCGCATAAACAACGAGCTGCCGTGGTTGGACATGTATTGCTTCACCGAGCTGGAGTTTATGCCCCAGGATTACGAGATCATGAACTACCACACGAGCACGAATCCTAAGATCTGGTTTACGCAGAAAGTCATGTGCGCCAAGATGGTCATCGACTCGCCCGAGAACTCCGAACTGGTTGGCGCCATGATTCTCCAGACAGATTTGAAGCTGCGTATTCACGGGAAGACTGAATCGCAGCAAATGTTCAAGAACGAGGAGGATCGCATTGCGGCGTTGGATAGGGTCTTTGGCATTGTTTTGAGCAAGACCGAGCGAGCGGGAATCAAGGGGCTGGTGTCGGAGATCAAATAATTGCATGCACTGTTGTATTTGTACACGTGCGGTCAAAGACATGTATGACGGCCATCTGTAATCTTTCACGTTGCCTGCTGTGGAATTGGAATTGGAATCGATGAAAGTGATGAAAGTGATGAAAGTGGGTTGCTTTGGCATTGAATCTACAGGATCCGCTTCTCGAGCTGCATTTAGGTTCAGCATTTATTTGCCAATATGCTGTCTTGGTCTTGCATACCTTCCAGGGTTTGTTCAGCTCGAAGCCATCCGGTGCCTTCGGGATATCGGTTTGGCCTCTGAGGTAGCCAGTCAATCTGCGGTCGCGCTCCATCACTGCCATCGTTCAGTATTCGCTGGTCACTGCTCGGAAGGGAAAGGGAGGGGGTCGTACTTTGCTGCTGAGCGTTAGCGGGGCGAACCAGAATCAATCGCGCATAGTCAGTAGACTCACCCTATCCCACGCATCCACAGAGTGCCTTCCGCGCTTGCCGCCGTTCTGGAGAGTCCTGAGCTTGGCCAAACCAGCGCCGCTGAGGCCGAAGAACTGGGGTACGGGTCAGTCGTGGGGCCGGTATCGCGGGCCGGCGGGGGTACGTACGCCCAGTATGATCCCATAAGGGAGCAGCGCCTCGAAGGGGACGGGCATGGTGAGGGTCGAGTGGAGTTGGTGCGCACGGCGGGGTGTGGTGTGGTGAGGTCGTCGTCGGCGGTGATGCGCGCTCAAGTCGAGCGGAGCTTCAGAATGGCCGGCTGCGCGGTCCGTGCGCCCCAGCCAGCACCTCTCTCCGTTCCAAGACACCTACACCAAGGGGTCATTACATCCGCCAACGGCACTGTCCGCGCGAGAGAGCTACGGTTTTGGTGTCGCCGAGCCACCTGCTTCTCAACAAGTCGCAGAAATCGCTATCCGCGCTCCCGCGACGAGCCCCTGCGCCGACGCGTCGACGCATCGCAGCCCACCCGCCGCCGCCGATCAACCACGCCGCCGTACCGACACGCAGCATCGCCCGCCCTCACCTCCAGCCAGCTGTGGCTTCTGGGTATCTATATGCGCGACCTGGCCGCCCATCTGAGGCGTCGGGGCGCATAGCGACAGCCAGCAGCCACGCGAACGCGACCGGCGGCCACGCGACGACAACGGCGCCAGCGACCGGATGACGGGGCAATAGAGTCAACTGCACGCGCGAGCTCTGACACAGACATCAAGTAAACCTGGAGTACTTTGCTTCGAAGCTGGCTTCGGTCGTAACATATGCCATGGCCGCCGAGCCAAGCAGGCTGTTAGGCCACGGCATGGGCAACAACCTGGAGGACGACGACAGCGATGTGGACGCCGAGCACGAGGAGGACGTGGACATGATCCAACCTGCGCCATACATGGGCCACAACCACACCATACCCCAGGATGAGGGCTCCGACATGGATGCCGAGGGCGAGGACATTGATGCCGAGGGCGAGGAAGTGGACGATGACGAGGATGCCGGCGAGCCCGTGGGCGCTGTCAAGATGCAGGAGGGGGATGATATTGACGCCGAGGGCGAAGACGACGACGAAGACGCTGTGCTCGACGAGTCCTCGGATGAGTCCAAAGGCAGCGAGAGCGATGACGACGCGGAAAGTGACTCGGAGTCGGAAGCCGGGAATGAGTGGGAAGGCCAGAGTGATACAGCAGAGGAGGGTGATGCAGAGATTATGGACCCGAATCGCTGCGTGTAAGTTTGATAAACACGATCAGACAAGCATGTGGATCTGATGCTGATCTCCGAAACACAGCTTCTGTGGACAGGACGAAGAACACGATCCCAGCGAGGAGTTCGAGGAATACCTCGCATGCGCCGTGTGCGGAGACAATGGTAAGCGCCAAAACGCTCGAACGCAGTGACAGGTTGGAAAAGTAATATATGCTGATATTTTGTCTGCAGCCCATCGGCAATGCGCGCGCGACGCTAACTCTCTTAAGACTGAGGAAGGTGAGCCAAGCCAATCGCACTGCTCTACTTCGGTCACATTTCACCGAGCTATCACTCACCACTTTCTAGATGCTGAAAACTGGCGCTGCATCGCTTGCGTCGAAAACGATCTGCAAGCAGATGACGAGGAAGAAGAGACGCCACACCCGGCCGTCAGAAGGCGCTCTTCAGCCCAGAAGCTCACCAGAGACCTCCTGCCTGCGGCTCGAGGAGCCAGCAAGCCTGACTCGCACTCTGTCTTCAACACTCTGATCCATCCAGATGATCCCATGGATGGCTCTCGCTCTCTTAGGAAACGCAAGGCCGAGTCTGAAGAACAGCCAATGTCTGTTCGCTCGACTAGAAAGCGCCGGCGTTCGTCTCAAGCTCAGACACCGTCCGAGGTTGATGACGACGACGACGACGACGACGACGACGACGACGACGGCGGCGATGACCTTGAACCTTCATCACCCGCAGCCATCCGCGTCGCATCACAACCAGTGGTGACCGATGGTGAGAACCAGGAATCGGATGAGGATGAAGGATCCAATGCCATCCGCTCGTCCCGTCGGACAAGGCTGAGAAGATCGGCTTCTCAGAAGGTCGATCAGCCCGGCGCCATCATCCTCAAATCCACCAATAAGCAACTCATCGTGGCCTTTACCAACCTGGATACAAAGAAACTACGAGACGTACTCAGCTCCACAGCGAAGCAAAAGAAGCGACGAGCTCGTGATCGTGCCAGAAGAGCGGAAAGGGCAGCTGCGGCCGCTACAGACGAGCCGAAAGTTTCCCACTACCCGGCCCTACACAACAACTTCACTCAATTCTTCGGCTTTGGAGATCGCGAAATGGACGAGTCTAAGTCGAAGCCCTACGGGGGGATTCTTTCAGAAGCCGAGGCTGACACCAGCAAAACCTTCCCAGGAAGAGCAGACCGCAAACGCTTTGAGGATGCCCGCCTCAAGGCGGAAGAAGACTGGAAGAAGAAGACGGCCCTCCTTGGTACATCTAGCGAGCACAGCCGAAGCTCAAAAGTGTCGGGCCCACCCAGCAAGATCAAATGCATCAATTTCGGAGGCTATGAGATCGACACTTGGCATGCAGCGCCATATCCTGAGGAGTACAGCCGGAACAAGGTGCTCTACATTTGCGAGTTCTGTCTCAAGTACATGAACTCAGACTACGTGGCCTGGAGACACAAGCTCAAATGCCCTGCAAAGCACCCACCCGGCGATGAAATCTATCGCGATGGCCGCTTCTCTTTCTTTGAAGTGGATGGACGGAAGAATCCTGTCTACTGTCAGAACCTCTGCCTGCTGGCAAAACTCTTCCTCGGATCCAAAACGCTCTACTACGATGTGGAACCATTCTTGTTCTACGTCATGACCGAGACTGACGAATACGGTTGCCATTTCGTCGGATATTTCTCAAAAGAGAAACGGCCAAGCAGCCTGAACAACGTGTCCTGTATCCTTGTCCTCCCGATTCATCAGCGCAAAGGATTCGGACACATGCTGATCGAGTTTTCGTACTTGCTCACTCGAGTAGAGAAGAAGACTGGTTCGCCAGAGAAGCCGCTGTCCGATATGGGTCTGGTCTCGTATCGGAGCTACTGGCGGCTGATCCTCTGCTACCAGCTTATGCACCAGCAGGGACCAATCAGCATTACAACGATATCTGAGAAGACAGGTATGACTGCGGACGATATTGTATCTGCCTTGGAAGGTCTGCGTGCTCTAGTCAGGGATCCCCTCACCAAGAAATACGCACTTCGGCTGGATTTGGATTACTTCCGTCAGTACATCGACAAGTTCGAGGCAAAGCAGTACCCCCAAATCAATCCCGAATGTCTTGTTTGGACCCCCTACGTAATGGGACGCAATAATCTGTCCCATTACGATGAAGGCCCGCCATTACAGACCGTCGCGCAGCGCGAGGGTGAGGATGAAAAGGACATTGCTCCCGAAGAAGGTGTTCAGATGGCAGAAGCTGCTGAACATCCGCAGACAAATGGCCATCAATCAGACAACCAACCTGATGAGGGTAGCCAAAAAGAAAGCACTGTTGCTGGCGGCGACGCTCAGAGCCCCCAGAGACCTAAGACGCCGAAGACGAAATCGGCCGAGTCTGTCAAGTCCAACCCCTCTACTCCTCAAGCCAACGGCATCTCCCACCAAAACTCAACACCTGCGACGAACAATCCTGTTGCTGGAATACCACCCTCCCGTTTTGAAGTCTTTCCGCCCATCCCGGGAACCGCCGCTAAGAAGCGCGGTCGACCTTTCTCCTCCACCAGTAGCAGGCGTCATGCTACACCAATCCGTAGCTCGACAAGGGGCGGCGCGTTGCTGGGTGGCGGCAAGCCGGAGACGCCGCTTGCCGGCCAAGGCAAACCGCTCTCAGCACTGCCAACGACCGTGCGCCGGACCAGGAGCAAGCTGGGAGAGATTGTAGTGAATGGTCTCGATGGCGCGGACGAGAGACGCCAGGGTAGTGAGGAGAAGCTGGATATCGGCAAGGGGAAAGGTAAAGGCAAGGGAAAGGGCAAGGGCAAGGGCAAGGGAAAAGGGAAGAGCCGAAGCAACGGTGTTTCAAGGCATCAAACGGACGAAGAGGACGACGAGGATGATGATGCTGCAACAGCAGCCAGTGAGGATGAGCAGAGAGGCAAAGGAAAGGGCAAATCGGCCCCATCATTTATCCAGATCGGAGAGGACATCGATGCGATCGGCGAGGATGATCCCGATGTCTAGGCCTTGACGGTTATGCCGGCATGCTTACTCACAAGCGCGATCTCTTTCTTCTCCTCAGACACCGCGGCCGATAGATGAGAGTATGGCCCGGCCAAACCTCTCCTACCTGGAATGAATCGGCAGTCAAAGATCCAGGACTACCCTTTTATGTTCTATCCAAACCCTTCACCCGCTCTGCGCCACGGCTCAGCAGCCTCTTTTTCCCCAATCATGTCATGAGTAACTGTGTCCCGGATGGTGTGGCGTTCTCCCATGTTCGTTTTGTCCTTATGTTTTTGGCTCTTCTTTTCTTTTCACACGAGTTCCGAGGAAGGCTAGGGAAATACCATATTCTGCTTCTTGTTCAACATGCCTTCTTACGAGAGAAGAAAAGCGAGGAGGGATTCAAGCTCCGAGTAGGAAGGATGGTTGAGGAGTCTTGTCATTAATTCAAAAATCTTTCCTCTCTTGCCTACATTCCCTGATTCTTTTCCGCGTCTCCTCGTCCCGACATTGTCCTTTCTCTGTAATCTTTCAGAGAAAGCTTCTTGTTGCTGTTACATAAACTTCTGCTTTTTTCTTTTTTTCTGTTTTCTGTTTCCCACAGGAACCGTATGCTCTCAGCCAGGTGTGCTACTGCTGCTCTTTTGCTTTGTACGATATCCTCGCCGGGAGCCTACTCCGGGTGTCCCAATTAAAGAATCATGAGAGGAATTATCTTTTTTGCCACACCATGTGTCTATGCAAAGTTGAGCAGTTCGGTCAAGGATGCTTCAGCGAGGGGGGCGCGTCTCACGGTAACCACCAACCCTTGTTACAAGCTACTCCCACGGAATCCTCATACCTCTTCTCATACCGCAGCCATGGTTCTTGAGGCCGCAGACATAGGATGGGGTCCTACGGATGGCCATTGTACAGTGTGTCGCAAAAGAAATGGACCATTTCAACTCTCTCACGGGCAGTTGAAGCATCCATCCCGATGCAGAGGTACTCACATTCAATTACCAAAGCCATCTGGACGAATGCTTCAACCACCCATGTCTACTTAACAGTTGACGCGTTCTGTGGCTGGAGCAACAACTTTTCCTGTACTACCGTTTCCTTCGCGACCCGCTGTGCGTGAAGTCCTCGTCACGACGGGTGCGCCCCGCACGCCTCCACCCGCGTTTTCCTTCCCGAAAAGCACCTTACAGACAGTTTGAAGTCGGGGCTACGGATCATTATTTTTGCTTCGTTTTGTCAGGCGAGCTGAAAGAAGCTTTTTGCCCTACGGTCCCGGGCGGGCCTCGCCTCCCCTCTCCCAAACCCCCCAACGGCTCTCGGGAACCGTTTCGCCTTGTACCCCGGAAGTCCCGCGTCGGCAGAACAGAACCGGGGAAAGGTTCACGGCTTGTGTGGGCCGGAAATAAGGAATCCGTGGAAGAATGGGTGGGTATCACTTGCAGCGCTACTCTTAGCCGGGCGTGCGAAGCTTGCTTCCCTTTTTTATTTTATCTTTTCTTTGGGACCCTGGTGTTGCTGGGCAGCCGGCAGGAAGCGAGAGGGCGGGTCTTCTAAGGAGGCAGGGGGGTGGTGGTGAACGCATGACGAAAAGAGGCATAAATTGGGCTTGGACTACGTACCGGAGTAGTTAATCAACTTCTTGCCGGAAGGTGACGTGGAGCGCGAAGCATCTAAGTTGGTAAAAGCGCGGAGAAAAATCTACGAATATGCTTGAAAGTGTAAAGGCTAAGCGGAAGCGCTATGCTATGGTGTAAGGGCCGGCCGGAAGCCGGCGGCTGCGTTTGGGGGAGAAGAAAAGACCACTTGCTGGCACGCGTTTTTGGCTGGCTTCTTTTTTTGTTTGTTCGCAAACTTTACAGAATAGTGCTAACGTCGTACTTCTTTGCTCTGCGCTTGACTTTGGAAGTAAGATAGCAAATGCTTTGCGACCGCGCCTGTGTGGAAATCTGGACCAGTACCTCTGGAAATGCAGTAGGCTTGACGCAATCTGAAAGGAAATCTCCGGGTAGTGCAGTTCAGACCTTCAGTTACTAATGCAAATAGCCCTTCAGAGATGTCGGTTGCAAGACTAGCTGCCCTCCCTTCAGATTTCCTTTTTGGGATGAACCGACGCGCCCCGAAGGGCGTCGGCACATCCGTAGCAAAAAGGAGACAAACGACTGTTGAATCCTCTAATTTCATAGCGTCGGACGGGAAAGTTGCAATTTCAAAGTGATGAAGAAAGGTCACATGAAACGATTGAGGAGGCTAGAGAATGGTACACAGCGTCCACGATTCCACGGAATGCTCTAGCAAGGAAGAGAAGGCCGGCCCTGGAAAGGTAGCACGAGTGATCATTTCCGAGGTTGTGACCATCTTTGTGTGTATCGTTGAGCTTCTGGTTCTGCGTAACTGTGGTTCTTTGTACTTCTCCTCATGTTTCGAAGATGCCCAGATTACCAATGCTTTTTGGTCTCAAGCAAAAGGGTGGGTGAGACCTCGGAAACATTCTGAAATAGCAAGCTGTTCAGTCAGGAAGAGGGGTTGACAGCATCAGGATGTAGTGGGCACTGCTTCGACACAATCACATTTGCACTTGGCCGAGAATATTCGGAAGGAGGCCCTCCCAAGCTTTGTCAAGTTCTCAACTGGTACGGATACAAAGCTGAGGGATGAGGAACAACCTGGTGGACCGGAACCCAACGAACCGTGGAAGTGATGGCCGTTCTACGTCAATCAAGAAGCTAGCACCTGCCCCCCAGAGCTTTTTCTCCGTTGCATTTTGGCCCCGGAGCATTTCCATGCCATAATTGTCTGTGGTTTCGTGCGTGCGGTTGTTCCTAGAGTACCGGTTCTGATTTCGACCCTACGGTTGAACCAACAGTAAATAGCAATACACCATACTGGATCACATCAATTCATATAAAGGGTTCGCCGGAAATCCGGATTTGGGATAAGATTTTGCAGCATGCCTGTTTCGTCGCGACCTAACTACGTTACAGTATCGAAGAGAACCAAGAAGCAATGTTACCAGCGTACAGCCGTCCATATATGCATGCCGTCCTACTTTTCGAACCGTTCGCGCCGTGCTACCCAAATGTTTCCATCGTAACGTAGCCTCACAACCACGAATACAGTAGAAGAAGATTCGAGTGGTAGTAAGAAGAAAACCAAAGCTTGAATAAGAGCAGTGGAACAAAACTCCGCCATGTGGCTTGCAGGCGATCTAAAAGAAAGGATAAAATTCTTCTCCGGCAATGCAGAATGAAGTCAAAGAGAAGGATAGGGCTAATGAACTTTGCAGCAGACGACCTGATATGTAGGTAGAGTGCAAGCCGAAGTAACATGAGCTGAAGAGGTACAACTAGAATAGATAGAAAAACATTGCTGTCTTCCATCAACGAGGGGAACATCATACAACGGCTGGACGTCGCCACGCGCAAGAGAAAGACCAAGGAAAAAACAGCAGGAAAACCTGGAAGCTCAGTCGACAAGACCCCTTGAAACCTCTGCAAAGAGCAACCCACGGTTGCGTTGTTCAGCTAAACACGAAACCTTGCGATGAAGCAGATTTCCACCTAATGGACCGCGGTACGCCTGTGTGCAAGCCTTTTTTACGCACCGTTTTATGCCGTAACTCCAATGAACCGCGGATGAGTCGAAATCAACAGCAAATATAAGAATCATCGATGTGCGTCGTTTTTCGAAGCAATCCTGTCCAGCTTCTTACTTCCACCAACGCTTCCTTATGTCCAGCGACGACTTCAGGACCATACTCGTTCAAGTCAAGGGTATTGAAAGCGGTTTAAAACATCGGCACCATCATCAGCAACCAATTCAGGAACAGGAGAAAGAGTAAGACAACCACAATGGCGCATCTCAATGTCCCTCGGTCTTGAAATGGTGGTCGTCATGGTGCTTGAACTGCTCATCGAAGCCAGTACTATGGTGTGATGAGCCGTGGTGGCCATCGCTCCCTCCAAGTGAAGAGTGGATGGGGTTGACCTGATACTGCGAGCGTGCGCGATCGCAGCGCTCCTCGTATCGGCTTGGTGGAACAGAGCCTGCCCAGCCGTGTACACTACCGGATCTACTTCCACCGCTTTCGTAGGATGGCAAGACGCTGGGCTGAAGACTTGGCGGAAAGGTGAAATCGCTGCGAGGCGGCTGAAAGCTCTGTTCTGGGGATTGGACCGGCATGCCCCGCATTCCGTCTGTTGTGTGAGCCGAGTAGTCAATCGGGTTACTCGCTCCAGATTGATTATCTGTCTGGCGGTCGTGGTAAGAGGAACCCAGGAATTGGTCATTCTGGAAGCTGTCGATACCGCTAAAAAGATTGTCGGCTCGCGAGGTGACCGAGGGAAGGCCCATTCCGCTAGTATGAGCGGACGAGTACGTAGGTCGGAAGGGCATGGGGGCATTGAGAGGCGGCGGGGCCATGTTCGGGAGCTCCCCTGCAGCTGACGTATTATTCATCATGCCTCCTCTTCCATAGCCGTAGTTGCCACTACTGAATGATCCAATATTGCTCCAATTACCCGAAAGAGAAGCCATGTTGTTTGGTGACTGCACGGAGAAATGTGCTTGACGGGTTGGTAATTGTGTTGAAGGGGACGAATGGACGTGGCTGGCGCTGTATCTGGGCGAGGAGTCGTCGTCGACGACTCTCTGTCGTTTTACGGACGTCGCTTGGTCGTAATTCTGGTGGTATGCGGCGGGGCTTTGTTGGTACACGAGAGCAGGTTGATTTGTCGGAGTAGGAGGTTGGTAGTTAGGCTGCTCATAGGACTGCTGGCTAGGCGGCGATCGTTTGCGGCTTCTTAAGAGCGTCAGCGATCATTGCTCGTACGGCTTGTTAGGAGTCTCACCCCATCACGTGCCTAGGCTCTTTGCGTAGTCGGAGTCGAACGCCCTGGTCCGAGAATGCTCGGGAGAGATATGTCGATTCATCCATTCCGTGGAAATCTTTTTGAGAAACGACTAGACAGTAGAGTGAGCCACGTATAGTTGAGGTGGGCCGCGTTTACAATTTACCTTTGAATTTGTCTGAGACAATGCTGTCCACAAACTCGTACATGTTGCCAGGCCTATTGGGTTAGTGTGCATCACACCATCGCAAATTCAGCCGAAACGTACTTATGGATGTCAAACAGGCTGAAGCGGAGTCGATGTTCGCCTTGCTGTTTGATAGAAATATCGCCAAATACGAAAAATGCGCCATCTGGATTTCAATGCTGTTAGAACGGGGAGTGGAATGGTGGATGACGCGGACTTCGATTGACTGTACTTCGAGGCGCGGCCGGATCTGTGCTCTCAGTGTCCTCACCTTTGTTGTCGACGTCCTTCAAGCGATGGAGTGATGAGCAAATGGTGCCCGACAAGGCTTTTTCAGGATTTGCCTTGTCCTCCTCAGGGTGCCAAAGGTCCGCGATCATTATCAAGTACGGGCTCTGCATAAAGTGTCTAATCACGGTTGTCAGAAGTCGCCGGCGTTCGTGAGGTGCGAGATCCTTACCCTTGAGGGTCGGCGTGTTGCTTAACTTTCAGCTGGATGATAGGAGGGGGGTCGACAGGCTTTCGAGCTGCCGTGATTCCTGGGCGTCAGATGCGCATCCTGACCGTGATGTGTGTCCGTGTAGAACTCACCCTTTTCTTTGCCGTCGACGGTCACGAGAGCCTCCCTGGGCTGCTGCCGGATGGACAACGAGACATCGTTGCTAAGTTGTACATTATCAGCTGGGAGTCGGGCGTCGTGAGATGGCGAACTCCGCGACGTGTCTCCTCCGTACCTGCTCAAAGGCCGAACATCCGTTGGATGCGTCTGCTGCTGCTGATGTTGCTGCGGATATACCGGGCCTCCCACATACATGGGCAGGTAGCTCCCATGAGGCGCGGCGTAATGCGTGGGCATCATCATGAAGTCTGGCGAGGGAGGTCTCCGCAGCTCGTTGCCAGCTGAGAACCTGGTGAACAAAGTTTGGCCGAAGGGGCGCGGGCGGTGCTAGATAGCTGGTGACACCGTTTTATAAAGTACCGCGGTAGTGCAGGCCAGGAGTCAGAGCAGAAGCAGAGCGCTGATCGGCGCGAGCGCCTATTGATGTACTCCCAACTAAAACAGCGCGGTTGGCAGCGGCCGTTGAAAGTCTTATTGGGGCAAGTGGGGCAATGGAAGAAATGGCCGAACTGTGGTTGGTATCCACAGCAGGGCGGCGCAGCAGGGCCCTGGAAGAATCTTCGGGCCAGCAGAATCGAACAGCGTGGAGCACAGAGGGCGGTTGGCCGGGCGCGGCGGGCGTTTGGGGGAGCTGTGGGGGGAGCGCGGGTGGGCCGAAAGGCGGAGGGGCGGTGCGAAGAGGTAATGTGGCCAGGCTTGATCCCAGCATCGAGTCCGAAGAGGAAAGAAGCATCCGGCGGGGAGGTAACGAGCGGTTGCGGCTCCACGAGCACGGGGCGTGGGCGTGATCCGGGCAAGAGTTGAGGAGGAGTGACGATTGCTCGACCCACCGCAGGCAGAGAGATATGGAGTCAGGCCTGCTAGCGCGTCTGGTCGCGGCTTCCCTGCACGGCGGGGCAGTCACCGTCGGGCTGCCGGATCTAGCCGTGCAGAAGCTGGAGGGCGAGCTTCTCTCGAGGTCCGCGCGGGCCTTGCACTGGGAACCCCGCGCTGGGTTCGCCGGAACCGTGGATAAGCTTGGGCCTGGGAGGGAGGATGACGACGGATGCGGGCAGGCAACCAAGGCTCAGCGCCCACGTGCGGCGGCGCCTGCGCGTGGGGACTGCGGCGGCGGTGCTGAGGCGTGCCGACCGGGCTCGTCGTGGCGGGCGGCGCCCGGCGGGCAGAGGGCCGTGGAGGAGGAGGAGGAGGAGGAGGAGGAGAAGAAGGAGCTGACGTGGTGTCTCGCGGCGGCGCAGGCAGGTCAGGATTGGGCTTCAGATTACACCTGCAGCAGGGCGGGCGATCACTGGCTCATATCGCCCGTTCTCGTCGGCGCCACGGGCAGCTCAAGGTTTTGCTGATCTCCGGCTAAGATATCTTCGCTACCAGACTTGCTGCTGCGGGCAATCGGCCAGCGCCCGCGAGACGAATGGCGGAACGCGGAAGGCAGCCGATGGTGATGCTAGCCAAGGGCCGGCCGGCAGCGAGGCCCCCGTCCGCAGGCGCCCTCAGCACAACCTCAACGGCCGCTCGCCGCGCGCGCTGGGCTGGAGTGCGGGCTGGGGCGGGGCTCACGCTGCGAGAATGCAATGCGACGGCGAAGTAAGGGACCTCTTGGGCCTGGCGCATCCCTTCGCGGGCATGGGATGCGCTTCCCGCGCGCGCTGCTAGCGCCAGAGGCCGACGTGAAGTGACGCCGGATTGGGGTGCTGGTGGACGCCGCGGCGGCGGGGCGGCGGCGGGCGAGGTGGTGAGGGCCTGTCGAGGGGGACGAGAGCTTGTGCGCGCGCCTTGGCTTGTGACAGCGTCCGGGGACGTCGACTGAGATATAGCTAGCGGCCGTCCGCGCGCCTGCTGCTCGGACGTCGTCGCCGCTGAGGCTTGGAGCTTAGGGGACAGGCGTCTGTAACATTCCACCTGAGACTGCGGAGCGGATCAGCATGGCAGCGCACCAGGCATATGCGCGCTGATGCGGAGTGTCTGGCGCTGCACAGCGCGCTGCACACCTCGCGCGCTAGGGCAGCAGCGAAAGAAGGTTCAACGGCAGACTCTTGCACCGGGTTGCCATGGGCAGGGGGGCGCGAGGGCCGGCAACGCTCTCGCATCGCAGGCCAAGGGCAGGGGGCGCGGCCGCCGCGGAGGAGGGCGTGGATGACCCGGTTCGCCGCGCAGAATTGACGCTAGCCGCCAATCTATCTCCGCCATTCGCTGCCGGCGGAGCGCTCCAGCGCGCGCGCAGGCATCGCGAAGCAGGAACACGACGAGAGCACCCAGCGGGCACCGCGCCCTCCACCGCGCCCTCCAGCTGCCCCGTGCGCGCCGGCTCAGCTCGCCCGCCGCCAGCGGCCTTCACATGCGCGCCGCCTTGCGTCGCGCCAGCCCGCCCGGATCTGAGCTATCGCACGCCGGCCGCCGCGATCGCTGCACGGAAAGCTGATAAGAATTCTGCAAGCGCTTTCAGAGGCCTGCGTCGACCAGGGTCGCGGCCTGGTCGCACTGCAGCCGCCGTGAAGCCCGGGCGATCAGGCAGATCGGCCTGCTGCTTGTGTGCCAGCGCCCGGCCAGTGCTTCTCGCGCCGCGTCTCGTCGAGCTGCCGTTTGCGCGGCCCGCACGGCAGGCATTGGCGAGGCGCGACAAAAGCAATGCGCGTGCAAACGTGGCCGCCCGAAGGGGAGCCAGCTGCAGCGCCGCGGGCCCTTTCTTTTTCGGCGGACCTGCGCAAGAAGCAGCCTCAGATCGATCAGCTTCCCTGCAGCTGCCTCCCAGCGTGCCCGGTGTCGACGGCGGGCCCCGGCAGCCATCAACCTCGTTCACGCCGCGCACTCTGCTTGAGGCATGGCCCGCGGGCAGCGAAGCACGCCCCCGGGACCCCGCCCAGCGCTGTGCGACCCAAGCCGGCCTCCAAGTGACATCAGCCTCTCGTCTCGTCGCCCGATGGGGAACAGCCCGCGGCCGTCCCTGCTGAAAACCCGGCTGCGTCCTGCAGCCGCATCCTGTCTCATCCTCGCAATCAATCTCACCGCATCCTCCACTGCAAGAAGCAATGGATTGTTCCGATGTTCCTCCCACCGAGCGAGGGCGAGGCCTCCGCAGCCGCGCGCCAGGTGGCCCAGCGCCAGCCCGCCAGCCGCGAGATCCTCGCCGACCAGCCCGGCCATCCAGGTCCCTGGATACCTTTGTCATATCGAGCCCTGCATGCGAAGAGCCGGCCTGGAGATACGCTTCTTTAGCTCAGCAGCATTACTCGCGCCCCAGTGGCCCTTTCCATTGGCCTAGGCCGCTCCGCGGGCACGGTGCGGGATCACAGTGCACAGTCGAGACGACGTCAAGATCACGCAGTGGGCATGCTCCTCAGGTCGAAGGAGGATCCGCGTCCAGCGCGAGCTAGCAAGCACCGTCGTGCTCGCCGCGACTAAGGCGCCCCAGATTCGACGAATCGGAGCCCTCCGCCGGCCGCAATCACTTGCAGGAGCTGTTTCCTAGCCATGAGCCTGCAAGCCACACCGTTTACCCCGGCCTAGCACCAACAAGCTGCGTCGCAGTCGCTGTGGCTCATTCGTAGCCATTAGCTCCAGAGTCGGCCGGCCACGACCGTTCCGGCGACGTTGTCGAGCGCCAAACACCTGTTCGCCCGCCGTCAGCCCGCGTGCGGCCATGCGAAGGGCCAACACTGCCGGCACCCAGCGTCGACGAGATGCTGACCAAACCTTGCTCCACGTCTCGGGCGCCCTCCCGCCGGAGTTTGCGTCTTCCGCTCGCGCCCTTGTCGTCGGAGGGTCCGGCACGCGTGAGGCGCCGAGGCTCGGGATCCCGAATTTTGAGTGCCAATAAACTCTCGAATAAACTTACCCGGCATCTTCACGGCAGACACATCTTCGCCTCCGCCCTACCACCGCGCAGAGCCATACAGGGCACCGATGCAGACCGGTAATGTTGGCCCGTCTTCTTGCGACTCCATGTGATTGTTCCGAGGTTCTCCTTGTCTTGAACTTTGCTAAAAGGACCCTTTTCCACTTTCGAAAGTCCTGGATTGACTTTATGCTGTCTAAGTACACCGAAACCGAGCGGCCCGCGTTCGTAGATTGATTTCTTCGCCGGCTCTAATTGTGAAGACTGACTTAACAGCCTCGAACACGGTCCAGATGTGTTATAAAAGGTAGACGTGGCTCTTGCCCGTCTGCAGCTCAACATGCACGCCTGAAAGTTACTATTAGCGGTTCGTCGGATGCGGGCGGCGCTGTGTACGTATCCGACTGCTCGATGCCGACGTCGCTGACTATGCTGGTCTCGTAGCTCGAATAGATTGCGGCGGTGATGAACTTCATCTCTGCGTCATTCCACGTACGTTCTCAGCCCAAAGTTGCCAAGGAAGTGCGCAGTTCAAATCAAGGAGTGCCAAGGGAAGGTGGTAAGTCAACTCACGATAGATGGCCAGGTGACTGCCGATGCACATTCTTCCGCCGCTTCCAAACGCCCAAAACCATCTCATCATCTCCCTGTACCTTTCGCCACCGTTCTCGCTCTCCGCAGTAAGCAAGCCGCCCTTCCCGTCCAGCCATCTCTCAGGCTTCCACTGCTCGGCGTCCGGGAAGACCTCTTCATTCCGGTGCAGCGTCCATGCTTGACTGGCCACGCGTACGTTGGCCGGCAAGTCAGTGTACTCATGGCCTGGCGGACCGAGCGACGCTCCAGCCGGGGTAATTCGTGGCTGACTACCCGGAATGGCAGCGTGCAGTCGCAGTGTTTCCATCATTATAGCTTGGAGTAAAGGTAACGAGTCGAGTTCTTTCGCACTGGGTATCTCCGGTGCCGAGGCAGACGTGAGGGGTGTAGACAAGCTGAGAAGCTCAGCACGAAGAGCTGACTGGAGGGCAGGACGCAGAGAAAGCTCATGCGCCAGGTAGGTCAGCGTAATGCCCGAGGTGTCGAAACCAGCAGCGAGGTGGTCAAGCACTTCGGAAGCAATTTGCGTACGCTGCTCAGATACATCGCAAAGAGCAGAACCGCCAGCCTTCTTCGATGAGTCCTTTTCCAAAGCAGCGCTGAGCTGTCCATATACCGCAGGATACTCCTCGGGCTTCGTCAGAGCCAGATCCTTCTCAGTGCTGCCTTGCCCCAAGACTGCCGCAGCTTTCTCGCACATGTCCCACGTCATGCTCTCGATGTCTCGATTTGCCTGGTCCACAAATTCCGGCACAAGCCGCAGGCCCAACCACCGCTTCAGCCAGGTCGTGAGACCTGGCAGTTCCTGCGGCCAGAAAGAGTGGCCGTGGCGGCACTTGTACCAGTGAAGGAAGCGGCTTCTTGCCGCAGCATCTTGGGTAAAGTTAGTGCCGGATGCCAAACCGAAGATGTGCGCCGTCACGAAGTCCATGGTGAGGCCGCTAATGAGAGGATAGATGCTCGTCGGCGGCGAGGGCTTGCTCGCGTTCGGATCAGAGGCTCCATCGGTGGCAGTCAGGGAAGAGAGCAGCGGCAGCAGTCGGTCGTGCAAGATGACGGCGGTAGCGGCACGCAGAGATTGGGAGGACTGGATAGTGGATTTCGAGTAGATGTTGCTGATCATGCGCTTGCGTACTGAGTGCGGCTTCGAGCCAGTGGTGGCGAACATCGGAGGGACTCTGTGCGTACAGGGGTCAGGATTCAGGGTTTGGTAGTGGCTGAGCAAATAAAGTGAAAATAGAATATAGGCAAGGTGGCTGGTGCGTGCGTATAGGAGCCAATTGAATGCAACCACAACGGCCGTAATATATTTGAAAGGGATACCGAGCTCGAGCGCAATCAAAATGTAATAATCTCGAGCGAATCGGAAGCAGACGAAGACACATAAGGTCTGGGGAAAGCCAGTCGGAGAATTTTGAAAGGAATTATCGGCTCATCTCAGACCAGAAAACACGCCAAAGATCAAATCTACACAAAGACACACACACACACGGCGGCATCGGAGACTGACGACAAAGACGGGAAAAATCCGCTCACCCGTAATTCGCGAAGAACTCGTACCAGCCGTCCTTCTCCCACCCGCCCGCGTACACCTTGCTCAGCCCGCCCTGCACGCTGGCGACCGACAGCTCGTTGGGCCCCAGCCGCACGACGGGGCCGAGCGCGCCGTGCGCGGCGCGCACGCTGCGGTTCTCGCGGCCGAAGCGGCGGGCTGCGTGGATCCAGAGCGGCGCGATGTGGCAGGACCAGTGCGGCGCGGGGATGCGGGACAGAGGGGAGAGGAGGGTGGGTTGGATGACATGGCGGTAGAGGAGGGTGGAGAGGGCTGCGAGGGCGAGGATGACGGCGAGCATGATGGCCGGATGGTGGTGAGGATCGCGGGGAGAGGCGCGGAGAGGAGAAGGTCGGAGGAGGCCGTGACGTTGGTTTGTTTGGCGGTGACTCGAAGAAATGTGCTGTCATGGAGAGGCGCTCTTATCCATTTGCGTATGGCGGGGATGTCGATAGCGAGAGCTGTGATACGATGATGCAGGCCGGAATGCCGTCGGGGCTCGGCTTGGGGACTGGAGGGCCGACCGCCGTGGCCGTGTGGGCTTGGCGTTTAGTCGGATGCGGCAGGTCGATCCGAGCATGGATGCGAACGAGCACTGAGCGAGCGCGGGGCTTGAGCGTTTTGGCAATCACGATGAACGAACGTGATGTTTGCTGTTGCTGAAGCCTACATTGATGGAATGATGCGTAGCTACGGAGTAAGATCGGTCGAGATTTGAGGACCGAGTGACGACTTGCATCTGATTGGTTGTGGATTACCCAATTTAATATACGCTTTGCTCTTCTGGTCTGCGAGACAATTGTACTAGAAAACTACTTGTTTCGGAAATGATAGAGCGAGGGCATCAAAGTTCGTGATGTTCGTGATCGCGTGCGCAGTGTGCCTCGAGGGCACCAAAAGGCTGGTGTTCACGATAGCCGTTAATCAATAAATTGGCCTTGCCCCTGATACCTCCACCGGCTCACGTAGGCCTCCGTCGTGCCATTTCCGCCGTTGCTAGTAGCGTATACGCCCACTAGCGTCCCTATAACAGCCGTATTAGCCTTTATCCCCACACATTATTCGGTACGATGCTTAACCCTCTAAGCGAGCACTCACCTGTGAAACCCCAACTAACCGCACTCCCGGCCCCATACGCAACCGTCATCATTTGTGACTGATGAGCAGTCGGCCCGGCAGAGAAGGCGTAGTGCGTCAAGTTTGCCGCCTTGATCTCAAGCCTGAGGGCCTGATCCTGCCAAGAATCAGGTACAGGAATCATGACCGGATCCGGCACGGTAACGTAGCTCGTCGCGCGGAAGCGGAAGTGTGGTCTCAGCGTTGGCGATGGTGCAGCCGAGTCATTACTCGGGGGTAGAAGCACAATGCCAAGGTCGATGTGATGATTTTGAGTGAGGAATACGCTCACCCCCGCTTCTTCCTCCTCCTGCTGTGGCGAGAATGTGACGTCTACGCTGAACGTGAATAATGTATCTACTTGGCGTCGGGCGAGCAAAGTTTGATCCTCGGTGGCGTTCTGCCCGTCATAGGCGGTCAGGTTCAGCTTCGAAGGCTTCAGCCTGAGGCTATACTCATGACCGGGCGGTGAGATGGCGTACGCATCAGCACGTGGAAACCGCCAGTGCAGGAAGTGTAGAGGGAGGACCGAGCCGGGCGCGAAGTCGACAGCATCCGGAGACGAGATGAAAGGACCAGACCCCGCAATGGAACCTTCCGCCGGTGGGAGCGGCCAGCCTTCCATCCGACCTCCCACTGGAGATAGAACAGGCCATTCTCCTTCATTCCAGGTCACGGGGTAGAGCACAGTTTCGCGCCCCATTGGATACGTCGAAAAGTCCGGGCCCGAGCGCGTAGCAAGTGCGACGCCCCACCAGTTCCCCGAAGCATCTTGGAACAGATCAGCGTGGCCAACCGTCTGGAAGTACCCGGTGGTATTTGCGTTGGATAAGATAGGGTTTCCTTGGTAAGCTTCGTACGGCCCGTTTGCGGAGGCGGATCGGGCGATTGTTTCCATGTGGTTGAGGCCGGTCCCGCCCTCGGCAATCATTAGATAGTAGAGTCCATCTTTTTTGTAGAGGTGCGGACCTTCGGGCGCTAGCCCTCCGGTCCCATTCCAGATATTGATAGGCTCTCCCGTCTCCCCAGTCTCGAGATTAATGCTCAGCTGGTCGATTCCGGGTCGAACTTTGTACGCATGTGAAGCCGTCATGTAGACTGTGCCGTCATCGTCCCAGAAAGGACTGGTATCGTAACCTTCAAAGGCGAAATTAACGGCATCAGACCACGCCGCGTCATCGTACGGATCCTTGGAAGAGAAAATGACGTTGTCCCAGCGCTGTGGATCGAACGCGTCTCGATCGTCGTGGACCAAAGTGGTCACGACATAGAAAGTGCCATCGTGATATCTGAGAGTCGGGGCCCAGATGCCGCTAGTTTGCCTGCTAGTATTGGCAAGCTCGGGGAGCTGCTCCGGGCGGCTCAACGCATTGCCCACCAACTGCCAGTTCTGGAGGTCTTTGCTGGCATGGATTGGGATCCCAGGGAAGGCCAGAAAGCTCGAAGAGGCACAGAAAAAGGTCTGGTCCCAATCCTCCACCAGGATGCAGCTAGGATCGGGGTGGAAGCCTGATAAAATGGGATTGGTATATGTCGAATTCTGCGCAGATGAGCATCGCGCAAGCAGCGCCACAGAGGCAGATAGCAAAAAAGGGGTCAGCAGGCAGAAGGGTCTCATTGCAAGGAAGATGCCTCTCGGAGGTGGAAACGCAAGCGACTAAGTGTCTGAGAGATATTGCATGCTTTTGAGGGCGCCGATCGCAACGGTGCAAGCAGCCTCTTTCCCGCGGTAATCGTCATGCGTACCGAAGCGCCTCCTCCCACCGGGTAAATTGGCCGCGCGCTGCGGAGATCAGGACAGCGTCGGGACGCTTCCCCGTCAGCCACACGAAGCATATCTCGACGTCTTATGTTGCATTCGATATGGAGCAGGGAGCTCCCGCTCGCTTAAAGGGCGTCAGGCCCCAATAGCAGCCCTCGCGGCTGACTCGCAATAGAGCGAAGGGCGGGCGACTGAAGACCGCTCGAGACTGCGGTGGTGCGGAGACGACGCTCGGGTAAAGTGAGCTCAGGCACAAAGCAAGGGAAAGACGACAGGCGCGAGGCGAGCTGGGCAGGGCGGAGACGCGCGAGGGGGAGCGGCTGGCGGCGCAGCGGGAGAACACGAGGCCGGTCTTGGCCGCCCGCATGAGTCATGCCCGCCGTATCGATAACGAATTTGCGGATCGGCAATGACGTTTTCGCTGCTGCCTGCGGGCTGCTGCCAGCGAGCTGCTGCCGTCTGCCCTGCACTCAACACCATCCAGAAAATGACCCCCGCGCTCGTCGGCCTGCCCGTTGAGCTGCTGTCACATGTCGTGACCCTCGTTTCCACCGCCCAGGCTCTCCGTGACCTGTCTCTGACATGCCGCAAGCTGCACGCCTTCGTCGAGCAGGAAGGCTGGAAAATCTTCCTGCGCACGCGCTTCCCGTCCTACCCGCCCGTCGACCAGCCCGCACGCCTGCTGGCTCACACTCTCACCACTCTATCGCGGAACTGGGACCGCAAGGCCTTCATCGGCCGCTATCTTGAGCCGTCAGGGTCCATCGTCTCTCTGAACACCGGCCAGCCGTTGACGGAATGGAAACGGCCGCGTGGGCAGACCATGGGCTTTCAACCCAGCCTTGACTCATACGAAGAGCTTTCTGAGGGGTCTTCCCACGGTCGCCGGGAAATACTCGTGTGGGGCGCTGGGACTGATCTTCTCATCAGGGCCAAGGAGTCCGGGCCAACGACAGAAAAGCTGTGGGACCAAAGTTCACAGGCAGAACGGCAGTACTACTTCGACCAATACCACCATAGATCAAGCTGGTTCACATTCAAGATACCCGGGGCTATCGAGGGCAGAGACGATATTACATGTCTTAATATCCTTAGACCTTCCCAGAGAAGCGCGGCACCCCATCCGGACGCCGAACAGGTCATGCTTGGTACAGCTAATGGAGACTTAAACCTAGTAACCTTTACGCTTGATGAAGATCCCGCATGGCGACGAGAAATTTACAACACTGACGGCCGTGCCGTCAAGGCCATTCATGTCTCATCGTCCAAGAATCCTCTTCTTGCCACCGCTTTCTCCGACTCCTCTCTTGCACTATACCCCGTGCACAAAGCTGCGGACACAATAGAACCGGTCAGCTATTTGCAAGGACTTCCCAACAATCACACCAGGTGTCGCATCTGGTCCACCCGCTTTTTGTCTCCCGAAACCCTCGCCGTTGGGTTGGGCCCTTCCACTGAGCCAGTCTACGTCTACGGCATTACGCCCTCAGGATTCTCTGAGGATCCAATCCGCAAGTTTGGCATCGATGGCACCGCGTGGGGCGCTATGGATAGAGTGGACGTGGCCACCCAAGGCGAGCCTAGGCAGTCATCGGTGTACCCAATATCCCCACTACCGTCGTATAGTTCTGGCAAAGATGATCCCAACGTCTTCCTAAGCGGCGGCTACGATGGTATCGTGCGAGTGCATGATATGCGTTCACCTGCAGCTTATCAGTCATGCTACTGGGACCCCACTGATGATGGCGCAGTGTATGCCCTGCAGACGATCGCGCGCGAGCGGCTTGTAGTTGGCAGCTCACGCCACAGTATTGTCAAGCTGTTCGACCTGCGCGTTGCAGGGGGGAGAGCCTTCCACTATGCCCATGTTGGTGCAGCCTCAGAACGTGGCTGTGACCATCTCCAGAATGGTAAACATCTAGATAGAGATACGGAAGCAGGATGGCACAGCCGTTACGGCTGGAATCTCTTCCTCAACCCGAGAAACCAGTCTCGGCACAATCAGCGCCGAAACGACCGTCGCTCTGTCAATTCTCCGGTCTACGCTCTCAGCTCGCCCTCGCCCTTTTCACCTACCATCTTCGCTGGTGTCGAGAACAATGTGGTGCAGCTTGATTTCACTTCGATTGCGGATCGGCATCCCGATCCCATGTTCCAGCACTCCCTCGTGCGTATGGGCAAGAATAGGGCAATCAATGTGCAGAAGAGTTGGAATCCAAGGGGCGATATCCTGAACCTGGCAGCATATGAGCAGAGCACAAAGGGGGCAATGAGGCTGAGGGTACAAGTCGGCGTCGGAAAATATCAAGGGACATTGAACGGATGGGACGAGCGGTGGCGAGACAGCAGCGACTTATGAGACGCAGTCTGGCAGGGAGTCGACGCGGCCAGACACGGATTGAGCATTTCATTCAAACGAGGATACCCTGATTGCTGCACTGTTGTGTTTGATGTCCGTCGTGCAACGCGCCCCACTGCAAGCTCCAGATCAATTCGAACGCCGGGATGGTGCCCCGCTATTGACGGACTGGAACAACACCAACACCGACCCCAACCCCATTAACGTATCCATCGGCGGTGGCGGAGAGCTGCAAGGAGGCGAGTGGGGGGTTTGGGCCGTTTGCGGGGACGGTGGATGTGGTGGGGGATATGGTGGCGATGGTGGAGGCGCTGGGGGAGGAGAGGGGGAGGTGGGGCGGCGGGAGCGCGGGATGGTGGAGCGCAGGGCGCTGGAGCGGGCGAGGTGGAGGAGGAGGGAGGAGAAGTTGTGGTATTGGGGGGTTTCGTACGGGACGCTGCTGGGGGCGAAGTTTGCGGCTATGCATTCGGGTAGGGTGGGGAGGGCCCTGCTGGATGGTGTTGTGGATGCGGGGAAGTACTACAAAGGTGAGATTGGTGTTACATTGACCCATTTCAGGCATCAAACGCTGCCGGATGTGTGGCTGATACAGACTCTTCAGGAGGCGACATTCCAACACTCATCGATGCAGACAAAGTTCTCGAGGGCTTCTTTACATCTTGCTTTGCCGCTGGCCCGGAGAATTGTCCAGCATACTCCACAGATGGACCGGAAGGCGTGAGAGCACTTTAGGATTCTGTGAAATCCACCTTGCTTGATTCTTCCGCTGCCGTTCCTGCGCATGGATCATTCCCACCGGATATTGACACATATTCCGACTTTATGGACGTCGTAGGACGCAGCATCTACTTCCCTCTTGATGCATCTGGCAGCTTAGCACAGATCCTTGCCGAGCTCTCTATTGGAAACGGAACGTCCGTGGCCGAATGGAAGCAACAAACCCAGAGGAGTGGCTTCGCTATCCGCATAGAGCTCAGAATGCAAAGCAGATGGTCCATGGTCCGAGTCCTGCCACCGTCATGAGCTCTATGCGGATAGCGAAGCCACTCCTCTGGTTTGGTGCATGGATCGGTGGAAGAAGCCCAGAAAGACGTACGACGATTCATGGCAGCGTTGGCAGGAAGTAAGGAATGTGACGAGTCTCTGGGCGACTGGTGGAGCACCATCATGGCAACCTGCAGACAATAGAACATCTGGCCGGCCTGGACTTTTGACGATATGCTTTTACGATGTCTTCTGCAATCTGACAGTATCGAGACGGTTGGGGTTCATGTAAGGCTGGTTTCGTACACCAACAGGTCCCATCGCGGGCAGCACATCACACCCAATACTCTGGATCGGCAACACGCATGACCCGGTAAAACGCATTCAAGTCGGCGGGGAGGTTCCCAGGGTCTGTTGTGCTACAGAAGAATTGCGATGGGGTAAGTTGACAAGTCACTTTCGCTTTTTTTGTCACCATCCATTTCTTTCAAACAGTCCCTGACAATACCTGAAATACAGCACACCACTCTCGCCGCGCCATCAATCTGCACAGCAAAACACCTGAAACGGTTTTTCCTGACCGGCGATCTTCCGCAGCCCGGAACCATGTGCGAGGTCGATCAGCATCCTTTTGAGAAGGGCAACGAAGTTCTTGCAGCGCGCTTTGCTGATCATCCAATCCAGACCGGAATCTATTCATAGCGCTCAAGGGCCTCGCAGAAAACCCCGCCACGAGTTTCTTCTAAAGCCACGTCTCGACTTTCGGTAGGAAGGTCCAGTAGTCGGCAGGTGTTGAGTAAGCCCGGGGAAAGGAAATGTTCAGAGCTGAGCAAGCATGTCGTTCTCGGGCTCAAAGCCGGCGCAAACTTTGGGTAAAAGAGGCTGCGTCGGAGGCGGACCAAGCCTTTCTGCGCTTCGGACCTTATCAGACTGTTTTGTGGCAGTGCTTGCACCGACCAGCGGTTGGGAGGGGGCATCGGATCTCGCAAGCGACGGATGGCGGCAGGTGGCAGCAACACCGGGTACAGGTGCGGAGATCTACCAGAACTACGACCCGGGCGCAGACTGCCAACGTACCCATGATCCCACTTTTCCAACGACTGCAACTTTAATCTGGCCTGAAAGACAGCTGCTGTGTTGTTACGTCCGAGTTAAAAACCTAGTGCACCCCGGCCAATCACGTCTTCGGGGTTGATCAATAAGAAATACCCTCCGTCACTGTCCATCCCCACTTCTGTATCGGCGGGGTGGAAAGCCCCTTTAGTGCGCTGTTCCCGGGCTGCCGCCCTTCCAAAATTCAGCGGAACTGGGCCCTGCTAAGCTGTAGGTTCAACGAACGAAGTGGGTTTTCTGCGACTGGCCTCCCAGCCCAACGTTTTTACCGACCGTCCCCCATGTCTCGTTTGCACATCTTGGGGGACCGAGGCAAAGCGCCCCATTTTGGATGCAGCTTGCCCAGTACGTGCTGCAACCTTATCAACGGCATCCATGCCGCACGAGCTCGGCGCCTGCACACGCTCTCTGCCTTATCATGATTCATATCGCACGTTTGGGGTCGGCCAGCGTCCAGAGACGGACGGGAGCGAGTAATTCGTTCTCCGAGATCGCTGTTTTTAGCCCATAGGAGGTCAGGGAAGGGCGTGGACAGTGTCCTCTTAAGCTGCCCGCCCCTCCCGAAGGCTTCCGCCTCCCGGCGCTGCTGCCAAACGGAGTCTGGGAGCTGCTTCTCTTGTTTAGCTTGCTTGTCAAGATGAGAATCACGGACGCTGTGAAGATGCAGCTGCGTCCCTCCTCACCGACCGCCCTGACGCCTGTCAACACCAGGATTGACACCTCGAGTAATGAGGATGGGAAACCCGAGGCTAATGTTGATATCGGGTTTGTGCTGCAGGAAGCTGGCGCTCCGGTGGGTGTTGCCAAATTCGAGGCTATACAGGCTGTCTACGGGAAATACGGAAAATACTGCCTCTGGCTTGGGATGGCGATGATCATGATCGTCTTGTAAGCTCGGTATCGTTACATTTCACGAGACCAAGCTCTTACGGTAAACAGTGAGCTGGACAACAGCACCGTAGACACGTACCACAACTATGCCACCTCATCCTTCAACAAGCTGTCCATGTTGAGTACGCTAAGCACGGCAGCGACTATTGTATGCTCATTGCCTAGCCCTTGCGAGTCTACATGTTTTCCTGGCCATACTAATGGCAACCGCCAGATCACCGCCATCGTCAAACCCCCAATTGCCAAGATATCAGACGTCATCGGGCGTGGAGAAACATACCTCATTACCATTTCCTGCTACCTCCTTTCTTACATGCTCTGCGCGACATCCAAAACCATCAACACGTATGCCGCAGGCCTCGTCTTCTACGCAATCGGCAAATCCGGAACCCAGATCCTGGACCAGATCATCTTCTCGGACATCTCCACGCCAGGATGGAGAGGCTTCGTCCTCGGACTCTCCTACTTCCCGTTCCTCATCACGCCGTGGGTTGCGGCTTTCATTGTCGACAGCGTGACGGCAGAGGACGGCATCGGGTGGCGGTGGGGCATCGGCATGTTCGCCATAATCATGCCCTTCGCGTCGAGCTTCCTCATCATCACGCTGCTATATCTCCAGCGCAAGGCTCGCAAGTCCGGGCTGATCCTCACCACCAAGCTGACCGTGTACGACTTCTGTTCGCTGGTTGATCTGGGCGGGATGATCTTGCTGTGTGGCGGCTTCGCGATGCTCCTGCTCCCGTTTACGTTGGCAGCGTCGATGCCCAGCAAGTGGAGAACACCGTGGATTGATAGCTTGATAGTGCTCGGCGTCTTGTTTCTCGGATCGCTCATCCCATACGAGAGGTTTTGGGCGAAGCATCCGGTGGTGCCTGTTCACTACGGGACGAACCGCACCATTGTGCTGTCTTGTCTGATGAGTGCGGTGGACACGTGTGGATTTAGAGCCACGCACGTCTATCTGCATGCGTGGTCTGTTGTAACGCACAGCTTCTCGGCGAGGGACGCCACGTTCTTGGTATGGACAGACGACAGCATTCGGAAGCAAAGCAGCTAATGGCAACACAGGCGTACACCAACGGCGTGACGCAGTGTCTCGTTGCGATCATCGCCGGCGCCCTCAATGTACAGGACCCGCCAATACAGGTGGCTGATCATGGTCGGTGTTTGCATCCGCACGATCGGCTATGGCCTCATGATAAGGCTCCGCGGCGCTGAAAATAGCACCGCAGAGCTGCTCGCCGTCCAGCTGATACAAGGTATCGGATCGGGCTTCATAGAGTCGACCATCGTGGTGGCGGCGCAGATCTCCGTCAGCCATGCGGAACTCGCGCAGGTGTCTGCGCTTGTGCTGCTGGCGGCGTCCCTGGGATCGGCTGTTGGAAGCTGCATCGCCGGCGGCATCTACACCAATACCTTCAGGAGCGCGCTCAGAAGATACATGGGAGACGGTACACCACAGGCGACTATCGACTCGCTGTACGACTCCATCACGGGGGTGCTGCCGGAGCCCGGCACGGCAGAGCGGCATGCGGTGGACCTCGCGGTAAGTGCGCCCGGGTCGGACTTGGGCTGCTCGGGCACAGGCGCTGACCCGTCTGCTTAGTACTCGGAGGTGATGAAGTACATCACGATCGCGGCGGTTGCGGTTTCGGCACCGCTGTTCGTGGGGGCTTGGCTCATGCCCGACCTCCGCCTGGAGTACGTCGGTCTCTGGTCAGGACTGCTGGAGGAGGCGGCTAACGCGAGCACAGAGACCGAAACGTGCAGTCGGCGCTGTTTGAGGCCCGGAAGGGCGATGGAGGCCCGGACGAGCACGAACTGCAGGGGCGTGGGCCAGCGGCGCCCTAGGCGTTGCGGGGGTCGTGGCGAAGTCAAATTGGCGAGGCCGGCAGTTTGGGGCCTAGAGCTCGCCGCGCAGCCTTCAGGTCGCCGCAGATTAGGCTTCGCCGGCGTCTGTGTGTGCAGGCGGCGACGGGGAGGCTGCAGCCTGCACAGCGTCGGCGTGGATAGAGGGATGCGGCGGGGCGGTCTCAGCGCTGCGTGATGCGTGGCGTGCGATCGTGAGCAGCCGGCGCAGCTGAAGGGCGCGTGGGCGCATCGGCGGGCGGTGGCGCTGCGAGGGCTTGGGGCTGCGGCGGCGGCGGAAGACCTTCCGGCGTGGGGACGCGCTGCAGCCCGTCCACGTGACGCGCGCTCCGCGGCGGCGCGCCCGGCGTGGGCTTGTTTCCGAACCTGGCCTGACCACCAGACTCCGTCCACTTAGCTCGCGTCCCATTAGCCATCAACCAACTTCTGTCCACGCTTCGCGGCGTGCGTCCTGCTGATTCAGCCCAGCCACTGGCGAGTCCCCCTGGGCAGCTGGGTCCTGCGGACCGCGTCTGTTTTCAGGGCGCTTCCCGCCGCGCCAGAGGCCGCCGTGATGCTGAGCGTCGTGCCCCGTCGCTTACATGCCTGCTGTGTCGCGGAGCGATGAGAGGGCGAGAATGGATGCGGATCAGCTCGCAGCTCCCCTGCCGCCCGACGAGTCGGACTCGACCCCGCCAGCCCGCTCTTCCAGTACGTCGTGCGCCCTTGCAGCACAGCTAACCTCCAGCTTCCCGCTGACCCACGCCCTCCAGGCAGCCCCGACGCAGACCACAATGCCACAGGCAAGCCCGCCAGGAAGAGGAAGCGCAAGCCGCGCCCTCCGCCCGCCCAGCCGGGCCTGCGCTGGCTGAACTCCACCGACCCCAGTCAGTTTAGGGACGATCGCGTCCGCAAGGCCGTCCGCTCGCATGTCATGTACGACCATGCTGCCCGGAAGAAAACCTCGTCCCAGGGCAAGCGGGACTCCGTCACTCTCGTGCACCTCTGCAAGAAGACGCCGCCCGCGGAGCTGCCAGGCTCTTCGGCCCGCCCGCTCAATGGCCACGACAGCGCTCTGGTTCCAGCCCGCAGTCCCCCACACGATCCCACAGGCCCTGCCGCTGAGAAGCACCTGAAGGAAGAACAAGACAGCAATCATCTTGCCATCTCCCTGCTCGACCGCCTTGCCACCCATCTTGATCCTCTCGGGCAATTGCCCACTTTTCCCGGCCCAAAAAGCCATGTTCGTGAGCTTCAGAAATTCTGTGAGTACCCCGGTCGCTTTTTCGGCAATTGCGTCATGTATGCCCTGCTTTTGCTGACTGGTTGCTGTGCAGGTGTCGAGTATTTCGCCACCACCATCTACCGCATCGCGCCCATCGAGAATAGTAATATTTTCCTCGCAGGCATGTGTATGGCCTCTGCGCGCCTTGACGTGCTCAAAGGCCTCACGCGAGAAAGCGCAATCACCGCTGCCGTGAAACTAGAGGCCGTCCGGCTGCTCAGCCAAAGCCTCTCCGACCCGCGTGTGCAGCTCAACGACGAAACCATCATGATTCTTACGCGGCTCCTCCACAGTGAGATTATACATGGAAATTTCTCCGTGCTGGAAGTTCACAAGAAAGGCATGGAAAGAATTGTCCAACTAAGAGGAGGCTTTGAACGGCTTTACCGTGACTCCCCAGCATCGCGGTGGCTCTGCAATGCCATAACCCAGTGAGTCCTGCCCTAGGGGCCTTTGCACGCGCCATTCGTGCCCTTGCCTTTCTTGCTCCTCATTCCACCATGATCATCGAGCCGTCCAGGCTGCCCACTTGACTGACACGTGCCAGTGTGGTATACCAGGCCTCTATCCACACCGAGCAGCAACCTTCCCAGATCTTCCTCGACTACGTGCCTGCAACCTATGACCTAAGCGTGCCACCTGGCCAAAGAGAACCGGAAAGGCCAATGTATCTTCCGGACAAAGTCTGGACTTTCATCGTGAAGGACTACCGCTGCTCAAAATACACCGCAGAGCTTCTACAGGACCTTCGGGAAGCTACCGGGTTATTCATGACGTATTTCTCAGGTAAGGAGGGGTCGCCTCACCAAGCCCTGGCTGGACACAGACACAACGACCCGGATGCTATCCGAGCTCGCACATTCCTCTTTGAACGCACCATGGCAAAACCATCAGCCGATGATCCCGAAAGTCCGGTGTTTGGCGACTGGTACTATGAGGCCATACGAATTTTGTCCCACATCTACGCCACGTCCATGTTCCACCTGGTTCCGTTCTCGGTCGCCGCCATTATAGCCAAAGACACTCTAACTCCTGAACGCCCATCTCTCTCCGTCCCAGAACGTTTGAAGGCTGCAATCGAGAAGACGCATCCCGATCCCGGCCAATGCTGGGGTCCTTTGATGACTCGAGTACTATTATGGGTCACGGTTGTGGGCGGCGCTGCCGCGAACCCGCTCTCGTCGGATGTCACTTCTCATCAAGAACGGGCAGACATCAACCCTGGCCTCGAATCTGCACGGAGGTATCTCATTTCTCTTGGGCTCAGATGCACCATCGTGCTTGCATGCCAGTCTCCATATTCCCCGGCATATGTCCTCGAGCTCTTGCGAAGAGTCATCCGGGTCCAAGGATTCTTCGCAGAGAAACCAGTATACACGAACGTTGGCTGGAAACCCGCATAGCAGCAGAACGGCACGTGTGCAAACTTTTGATACCCCTAGGATGCACGTCTTTCGAACTCAACCCGGCGAGAGCTTTTGAGCGAAAGGATGCGAGGACATAATTTCATCACAAACTCACAGTGTACCATCAACACCCGCACTCTTGTGTAATCTTTCATGTCTATTACTGAAATCATATCATGCATAGCGCACGCCATCCTCATAATCTCCTCAAGTCAACCGAACCCATCCTTTCCACCAACTCCAATTGTCTCAACGACATCCTATTAGTGTTTCATTTCTTGGTGGATGACCTCCGGAGCGTTGGGGTCGAGCTTGACATCCTGGATGTTGTCAGGCAGATTGCCCAGCGCACGCTCGCCAAACAGCAGATCGATCTCCTCGAGAGAGAGCTTCTTGGTCTCCTTGAAGTAAATGATGAGGACGGGCAGGGTGACACAGATGTTCCAGGCGACGAAGATGAAGTAGAACTGTTGATCGTTAGTTCAGCAATCTTGCAATTCTTGAGCACAAGAGAAGTGTTGATTGTTTTCTCGCGTACCTTCCATCCAATGGCGCCGAGGCCAATGGGAGAGACCTGGCTCCAAATTGTCGACACCAGCCAGTTGCCAATGCCCGTGGCGAAAGCGCTGCCGCGCGCTCTGATCTGCATGGGCATGATCTCCGACGCGTATGTCCAGCTGATGGGGCCGAAAGAGAAACTGAAGATCTGTTCACCCAAGAGCGTCAGAGAGGAAATCTCGCAGGATCCACACACGACTAGAAGAAGCACTTACGCAGGTGACCAGGAAGATGAAGAAGACGCCGCCGATGGACAGTCCTTCCCGCGTGCCACTTTCGTTCTGAGAGTTGAGGATACCCTCGCAAATGAGTGCCAGGGTGATTGCAACACTTCCGAAGATCAACGGCTGTGGTAAATTGGTCAGCTAATGGCGAGCTCGCCGGGGATGCATGCGTCGTACCTTCTTCCTTCCGACGCGGTCGAGGAAGAACGTGATGAAAATGAGGTTGCAGATCGGGCCCACGCAGTTGTAGATTCCGGTGACGAGAAGGTTGCGGGAACCCTCGATGCCAAGGTTCTCGTACATGATGGTCTGGTAGTAGTTGATGACGTTGATACTACACTCAGGTCAGCTTTACCACCTTCAGCGTGCCATGCGAGTCAGACTTACCCGGTCATCTGGGTGAACACCTGCATCGCAGTGGCGTGCATGAGGCGGGTCCTCCATTGCGGGACAGTGAACATGATGCGCCAACCACTACGGTCAAAGGTCAGTGCCAAATTTTCATGGTAGAGCGAGGTTGTCACTAACGGGACGGTGATAGCCTTCTCGGCAGCAATAGTAGTCTTGATTTCGTGGAACTCCTGGTTGATCCATTCATCATTGCGGCCGTCGTGATGCAGCTTGCGGAGCACGCGCATGGCCTCATCGTCGCGGTCCGTTTCCAGGAGGTGTCTGGGGGACTCGGGGAAGAACGGCATGCCACACATCAGAATCACGCACGGCAGTGCCTGGAAGGCAAGGGGGAATCTCCTGATAAGCCGTCAGCCAATGCACACTGGCTCTGAACGCAGCAAGTTTGCGTGTAGCCGAGATTGGAGGTTCGATACAGCCGAGCAAAAGAAACGCGAATAGAGTTCTTGGTAGCAAGCCCCAAGAACGCCTTCTGCGCGGCAAAATACCGAACCGAACCTGGTGTTTCCGGGTGTTGCCGCAGTCAAGCCTTACCAAGAGAACGAGCTGGTCGCGGGAACGTGGTGGCTTCCGTAACCAATCCAGGTGGAGACGATGAATCCAACACCGATCATCTGCTGCGCGATGCCGACAATCAAACCTGGGACAACTTGTCAGTCTCCCGGTCCCCGGGCCGGAAAACCGGTGTTTCACTTACCTCGATTTTCGGGATGCGCGCATTCACTCTGGTATACGGGGACACTCATGGAGAGAATGCCCACGGCCCATCCGGCGAGGATACGTCCGACCAGAATCATGGCGAGGTGCATCGCGGCGCACTGGAGAATGGCGCCGGCACACGCGACGGTTGCTCCAATGATGATGGTCCCCTTTCTGCCGAACCGGTCCATGGTCAGACCGCCTGTCAGACTGCCAAAGACAGCCCCGCCGGAGAAGGTGGAGTTGATTGCCCCGATGATCGGGGATGTTTTGGTTGTGTCGAAGAAATCCAGGAAATGGGGAGACTGGATCACGTCCGTCATGACTGCAGGCTCGTCAGTCCTGCTCAGGGCCAACAGTTTCGCTGGGACTGGCACGAGGAGATTCTGCACTTACCACCAGAGTCATAGCCGAACAGGAAAGATCTGAGCATGCGATCAGCTCACTGCTTGAAACAAGACCCGCCCGCGGAGACTCACCCTGTGGCCGCGAAGACGGCCAACGAGATGTTGAACCAGAGGCCCATCTTGGCGATAATTCCGCAGAAGCAGCAGTGGCAGCAATGGCGGCTTGGCCTTTTTCACACTTGCAGCCGCCGGAGAGGTGAGAAGACGGGCTGATAATAATACTTTTCCTGAGCTTCACGTTACACCTGATTACCCGGACGCAGCCCGGTTCCAGGTGCTCTACCATGCCTAGTTGGACGCGGAGCGACCAGCACCCATGGGCAGATCCGTTGCATGGTACCATGTCATGCCACCCCATTCCCTCCAGTGGCATCTGGGCTCGCACCCGCTACAGAGCCTCGGCGGCGGTCTCGCGCAGAATTCCCCCGCGCTCCGCAGCCAAGGCCTACCCCGGACACTACCCAGCTCAGCCCGTGCGCCATATATTCCGCCAATGAGCGGCCCGACGCGTTTCACGCACCCCTGCTCCCGTGCGATCCTTCCAATGTTCGCCGCAATCCAGGTAGCTGGTCATCAGACAGGGTTCTCGTAGCTCTGGACGAGAGAGCACTCTGCTGTTCTCGAAGCGAGCGCGGCAGGCACCACCGCTGCGGGGCAATTCTGCCTAAACGGCCGTCAGCGCTGGAAGCGTACCTTAATTCCCGCGATCTCCAAGGGACTGAGATCCGCAAACACGAGGCTGCCGAGCCGCAAGGTTTCCTGGATGTGCCGGCCAGCGGCCGGGGACGTCGTTCATTTAAAAAGTCTCGCGGCCTCCCGGAAATGGATTGCTCGTCGCCGTGTGTCTCCTGAGCGCTCAGCAAACCTTCCGTCGGACCTCGTACACGCTCGACGTTGTTGCTAATCCGACAGCCACAATGGTCTCGAGCTCGGCTGCGTCCCGGGCGGCCGCCGCGGTGGCTGCCGCCGCCGCCGTCATCCAGGGTGCCAGTGGCCAGGCCTTCACCAACGGCACCAACGGCACCGCGCCGCTCTACAAGAACCCGTCGGCTGCGGTCGAGGACCGCGTCCAGGATCTGCTCTCGCGCATGACCCTCCAGGAAAAGGTGGCGCAGTTGATCCAGGGCGACATCACCAACTTCATCAATGAGACCACCGGCGAGTTCAACGCCAGCGGGCTGGTCTGGAACATGGAGTGGAGGGCGGGTCAGATCTGGACGGGCTATCCCATTCCCCAGGTCAGCTTTCTTTGCGGCCTCGCTGTCTTCGTGCCGGTGTCTGACAGTGTGACAGCAAACGATTGCGGAGGCGGGCAGGATTGCTCAGGACTACCTTCTGCACAACACCACGCTGGGAATCCCGGCACTTGTAAGCCCATCAACGATTCCCCGGCCTTACCCGAGACTGACGAGTGACGGCAGCTGCAAAACGAGGGCATCCACGGCGTGTCGTACTTCAACTCGACCATCTTCAACAGCCCGATCGCGCACGCCTGCTCCTTCAACCCGGAGCTCGTGGGCGAGATGGGCGCGGTGATCGCGCAGGAGGCGCTCGCGCTCGGCATCAACCAGATCTTCGCGCCGGTGGTCGACCTCGCGCGCGAGCTGCGCTTCGGCCGCGTCGAGGAGACGTACGGCGAGGACCCGTTCCTCGCGGGCGAGATGGGCTACGCGTACGTGCGCGCGCTCGAGGGCCAGAACGTCAGCGCCATGGTCAAGCACTTCGCCGGCTTCAGCGCCCCCGAGCAGGGCCTCAACACCGGCCCCGTGCACGGCGGCGAGCGCGAGCTGCGGACCACCTGGCTGGTGCCGTTCCACCGGGCCATCATCGACGCGGGCGCGACGAGCGTCATGTCTGCTTATCACTCTTGGGACGGCGTCCCCGCGGTTGCGGACCATCACACGCTCACTGACGTAAGTTTTCCGCGTTCTCGGCGGAAGGAGGCCGTGAGTTCGGCTCTTCGGCGCCGGAAATGCTCTCCGCAAGCGTTTTGAGGGACGTCCAGGCTGACCCGTCACGAACAGATCCTCCGTGACGAATGGGGATACGAGCACTACGTCAGCTCCGACGCCGGCGGCACCGACCGCCTGTGCAGCGCCTTCAAGATGTGCCGCGCCGATCCCATCGACAAGGAAGCCGTCACCATGTATGCCCTCCCCGCCGGTAACGACGTCGAGATGGGAGGCGGCTCCTACAACTTCGAGACCATCATCGACCTGGTGGGCTCCGGCAAGTTGGACCTCGACATCGTCGACACGGCCGTTGCCAGGACCCTCAGGACGAAGTTCTTCCTGGGCATCTTCGAGGACCCGTACCGTGCCGTTCCCGCCAACGAGACGGCTCTGCACATTCACACGGCCAAATCCGTTGCCCTTGCCCGCAAGCTTGACGCCGAGTCCATCGTCCTGCTCGAGAACCACGACAGCGTTCTGCCGCTGGACAAGTCTGCCAACGTGGCCGTCATCGGCCCCATGGCAGATTTCATGAACGTAAGCAGAACCCGTCCGCCCGCCACGGCGCGCTCGTGCTAACGCAAGCCCAGTACGGCGACTACGTCGTCGAGAACTCGTCCACCAGGGGCGTCACGCCGTACGCCGGAATCGCGGCGGCATCCAGCGGCACGGTCACGTACGCCCTCGGCGCGGAGCGGTGGTCCAACGACCAGTCGGGCTTCCCGGCAGCCATCGCGGCGGCCGAGGCGGCGGATGTGGCGGTCGTCGTGGTCGGCACGTGGTCGCGCGACCAGACGGAGCTGTGGCAGGGCCTGAACGCCACGACGGGCGAGCACGTCGACGTGCACTCGCTCAACCTGGTGGGCGCGCAGGCGGCGCTGGTGGGCGCCGTCATCGGCACGGGCAAGCCGACGGTGGTGGTGTTCCAGTCGGGCAAGCCGGTCACGGAGGCGTGGATCTCGCGCAACGCGTCGGCGCTGGTGCAGCAGTTCTACCCGGGCGAGCAGGGTGGGCACGCGCTCGCCGACGTGCTGTTCGGCGCCCACAATCCCAGCGGCAAGCTGGCCGTCGGCGTCCCGCTCGACGTCGGCACCACGCCCGTCTTCTACGACTACCTCAACTCCGGCCGCGCCGTCGACGCCGGCCAGGCGTTCGACAACGGCTCGCTGCTGTTCGGCCACCAGTACGTACTCAGCTCCCCCGTCCCGCTGTACGAGTTCGGCTACGGCATGTCGTACTCGACCTTCGCGTACTCGAACGTCTCGCTGTCGGCCGCGACGGCCGGCCCCGCCGACGTCGTCACCGCTTCCGTCAGCGTTACGAACAACTCCACCCGCGACGGCCAGGAGGTCGTCCAGCTGTACGTCAGCGACTTGATCACCTCCGTCGCCGTGCCGAACATGGAGCTCAAGGGCTTCAAGAAGGTGCTCGTGCCCGCCGGCGAGACCGTCGACGTGTCCATCGACATCGACGTCGCTAAGCTCGGCGTCTGGGACATCCGCATGAAGTACGTCGTCGAACCCGGCGAGTTTGCCGTCTGGGTCGGCAGCTCGAGCGCCGATTTGAGGGGCAATGCTACGTTGACGGTTGAGTAGGGGAGGGTGCTGGTGTGTTGCTTCTGGACCTGTTGTCTGAAAAGCTCGTTTGGTTCTCTGTATATATTGTACATATTTTTGTGGAGGCTGTCTGTAGGGGGGTTATGTCTGGCAGCTGGTTGTAGTACGTGGTTAGAGTATGGAGTATTGCAACAGCATGTTCTTGACACATGGGCAGTTGGAGCATTCATCCGGACACGGATGTGCAGCGAAAAAAAAAAGCCAAACCTGTCCGGATGAATGCTTCAACTGCCCATGAATGGAGGCGCGTGTTGGAATGCTATCAGAACCGGCCATGTGCTCAGCAGAATGAAGTTCGGCTTGCTCAGCCAATGGGTGAAAGTGATGCGGAGGTCCAGTGCAGACGCTAAACCCTTGCAGAAATCTTTGTCTCCATCATTGGTTTGGTTTGACATTTCGTCTGGTCTGTGGAAGGGAGGAAGGGGTTCACACACGAGCCGTGTTTATATCTAAAGCCTGCTTTTGTTGCGCAAAAGGCTCCCCGCACACTTAATAATTCCTGCCAACTTCGTGCTTACACCCCTGTCACGCTTACTGATCATTGCACAGACCTCAAGACCGAGTATAGCGTCTCAAGTCGTCATATGCGTGATCTGACGGCACTGGGGTAAAAGCTGAAAAGCGACCAGTTGCGGAAAGCCTTCTTAAGCAAGGTGCCACATTATATCACACAAATATCTATCGCAGATCGCATGTAGCTTTAAGCAATATGCTAACGAAAGCGGCGTATGTGAAATACTTTGAAGCCAGCTTCACTGATTTTGTCCAATGATATTTCCGCTATATAGTTCTACGTTGTGTAAAAGAGAGGAGGGGCAGTTTTGACGCAGTTGACCATGATGAATTCGGCCATGTTAGCCTCATGTGTAACCTCTTAGCTCCGTTGAGACTCTGGGTAGCTAAGTGACGCTATGTATTAAGAAATGCGACCGTTCTGACGCTGGTTGCGTTGATTTCTCGCATACACATTTGGTGCCGTATCCGGCCCAAAGAGGAAGTAGCCTGTGTTGTACATTTGCAGCCACAACTTGGCGTCAGTATCTCCCCCAAGCCCCTCAAAAGCCACACTGCCGCCATCGGCGCAAATGAAAACATCGGCGTAGATATATAGTTGCTGATTATCAGGACTGAACCCCCCCTACTAGCCCTGTTTATCTCTGACGGTCCCCTGATTGTAATTGGACGACCACATGACACAGTTTCTGCACCCATGCTATAGTGACGATCAGCTACAGCAAAACCGGAAAGCCGCAATGCAGGCCATGCATGATCAATACCGCCTACGTTAGCAGACGCACCTTCACTCGCACCATGTCGTGTACCCGACCTTCCAAGTTCCAATGGCCCCCGTGCTCATTCCCCGCCTGCATAGAAATAAAAGCAACAGACCCGCTCTACATCCCTCTCCGCCTCCCCTCCGCAACCCCCCACCCCTCTCGCTCCATCCATCCCCCTCCAAAAAAAAAAAATGCTTGCACCCCGCTACCCCCTCGCCCTCCTCCTCCCTCTCCTCCTCCCCCTCCTCGGCCCCGCCTCGCCCGTCCGCCAGCACGCCGCGCCCCACAAGCTCAGCGGCACCTCCTTCGGCACCCCCGGCGCGAACGCCACCTACGACTACGTCGTCGTCGGCGGCGGCACCGCCGGCTCCGTCGTCGCGGCCCGCCTGGCGGAAGACCCAGCCGTCAGCGTCGCCGTCGTCGAGGCCGGCGGCTTCTCCGAGCTCGCCAACGGCAACCTCAGCCAGGTACCCTTCTACGCCGGCAGCTTCGTCGGCGACGATGGCGGGGATTGGGCGGCCGGGAACAGGCAGCCGCTGGTGGATTGGGGGGTGGTGACGCCGCCGGAGCCGGTAGGTTGTGTTGTTGGCGCGTGGTTTTGCGGGGGTGGGCTGGGGAATGTGATGGCTGATGCGTTTTTTGGGGTGGTGCTGTAGGGTTTGAATGGGAAGAGGATACATGTGGCGCAGGGGAAGTGTCTGGGCGGAGGGTGGGTGTTTTCGGTGGTGGTGCCGCGGAACAGAGAATGCGCTGACGGGTTGTGTTCTAGCTCGACAAGGAACCAGCTGATTTACCATAGGTGACTGTGGGATGCTCGAGGCAATGCGGGCACAGCTGACGGCTCGCAGGGGAACGGTTGGCGCCTACGCGCGGTGGGCAGAGCTCGTTGGGGATGACAGCTACCTGTACGAGAACATGCAGCAGTATTTCGAGAAGAGCGTGAACTTCAGTACTGCGAACTTTGGCGAAAGAGCAGAGAACACCTCTGTCACTTTCAATCCGGAGTCGTACAGTCCGTCTGGAAGCCCACTACAGGTCTCGTATCCCAGCTATGCTCACCCGATTACCTCGTGTAAGTCTTGTAGACGGCTTTTAGCAGCATTTGATTTGACAAGAGCAGACGGCGCTAGTGCATTCGGGCACATAGGAATCAAACCGGCTGTTGATTTCAACAGTGGTAGCCTCTCGGGATACGCGTACGGCACCTTTACGCAATCTCCAGACGGTGTGCGGAGCTCGGCAGAGTCCTCGTTTCTTGCGGAGGCTTTCGAGACCACTAACTTGAAGGCGTATATCCAGACTCAAGCTACGAAGATTTTGTTCGACGCTGAGAAGAAGGCAACTGGCATCAGTGTCTCAACGCAGGGGCTTCAGTACACCCTCCACGCGCGGAAGGAGGTTATACTCTCCGCGGGGGCAGTAAGCCTTCATCCCCATCATTTCCATGACAGATAACCGATATCCTTCTAGATCTTTTCACCCCAACTCTTGATGCTCTCCGGTATTGGCCCCGCCGCAACGCTACAGCAACACGGCATCAATGTCCTCTCCGACCTCCCAGGGGTAGGTCAAAACATGTGGGCAAGTAAACCACGCGCATAAATGAATACAAGCACATCTAACAGCATCCTCAACACCACCAGAACAGCGCCGTCGCCGGCCCTATCATCTACGAAGTCTCCCTCACCACCTGGCAAGCCATGAACGACCCCACCTACGTCTCCTTACAAACTGACCTGTACCTCACCACCGGCACCGGCCAACTCACCAACTCCGGCGGCGACTTCTTCGGTAAGCGCCCCCCCCCCGCCCATCCCACCCCATTAACACGCCCCCGCCCCCGCACAGCCTGGGAAAAACTCCCCCCAGCCTCCCGCTCCGCGCTCCCGCCGTCCGCCCTCACCGCGCTCTCCGCCTTCCCCGCCGACTGGCCCGAAGCCGAGTACGTCCTCTCCTCCTCCCCCCGCGCCCCCGCCTCCGCCGCCGCGGCCGCGGCCAACAAGTCCCTCGCGTCCATCAATGTGGCGCTGACGGCGACGCTGTCGCGCGGCAACGTCACGCTCGCGTCGGCCGACGCGGCCGACCTGCCCGTCGTGCGGACGAACTTCCTGCTTGACGCGACGGACCGCGCGGTCGCGGTGGCGGCGTGGCGGCGCGCGCGCGAGGCGTGGCAGGGCGTGCCGGCGGGGGTGCGGGTGGGCGGGGAAGTGTTCCCGGGGGAGGACGTGGTCGGCGACGAGGAGCTGGTGGAGAAGGTGAGGGAGGCGGTGAGGCCGGTGCATCACCTGGCCGCCAGCTGTGAGTTTTGTGTCTCCTTTTCTTTACGGGGGTTGGGCGCGAGGGAGGCCTTGCGTTGGGGGTTTTTTCGCTGATTCGAGACTTTTGCAGGCAAGATGGGGAGGCCGGGTGATCGGATGGCGGTGGTGGATTCGAAGGCGAGGGTTTTTGGGGTGGAGGGGTTGAGGGTGGTGGATGCGAGCAGCTTTGTTTTCACGCCGCCAGGGCATACGCAGGGTTATACCTGTGGGACTCCTTTGCTCGACGATGGAGGCTGATGCTGACTTGTTTTCCAGATGCGCATGCCGAAAAGCTGGCGGATGACATCAAGAACCGGCAATGATGGATGCTCACAAGCAGCTCGAGGTCAATGGCCACGCAAGGCGCCGGAAACACTGTGGGTCGCAGAAAAAAAAAGGGACCATTTCATCTCTCTCATGAGGAGATGAAGCATTCATCCGGATGCAGATGCACTCTAATCCAATTACCAAAGCCATCCGGATGAATCCTTCAACTACCCATGAGCGAAATCCATATAGGGCCAATTCTTTCAAGGCCCACAGTGGAAAGCTCACCATTCCTGTAACCAAGGGAGATATCATCCTGGAGAGAGTGGGTATCCCAAATTTTTATCACCTGTCTCTCTCCAGCCACATTCTTGTTGCGGTGCGATCGTCGTGCTACGGAATTCGCGTGTTCCGCTTTGGGCAAAAAGGGGTCGGTGCTCAAGACCATAGAGGAAAAAAAACGTACAACAGCCGGGATTCCCCAATGGTCACCCACTTGAGTACTAATCGGCCGGTTCGCAGCTTGAGTACGGCTGAGCGGACGGGAAGCCCTATATTCTGCGACCTGTGGTCGTACGTGGCAGAGATAATTGACAATAAAATATATGACCATGAGAAACAATGTTGACTGCCTGTCCACTGCACTGCTTTGTCCAGGATCGGGTCTTCAAAGATGCCAGCTGTTCGTACGCTACGTGGTATTTTGTTCCTTCCCGATGGCTTTTTTGCATTTGCTGCCTGATCACAGTGAAAGTGGCTTCGGCTCCGGCGTGACAGCGGCGTGTTTGACAAGGCCTCCATGTGGCACAACACTTCACTCTACCTTGTGAAACCCCTGCTTCAGCTGCCAGCCTAAGGCCAGGTAATGATGGCCAGCTCACGAAGCTATGGGAGGTAGTCGTGTTGAGAAAAGATCCCATCGATGACCTGTAACCCTAAGTATACGTTATAAAAACATGCGGCAGAAACAGTCCCTCACTGCAACACCATAAACTACAGTTTCAGTAGTGCACCAGAGCCTCTGAACCCCCACACAAAATTATTCAAACCCCCATTGAGGTCCTTCTGAGGGTCAACGCCGAAATGCAGTTCACCCGCTCCCCAAACTACCTCCCAGATGGCCGCTTCGCCGGCCAGGCGAACCAATGGTGCAGAGACGGCCAATTGGGGCTAGCCTACCGCCCAACCAGCTACTACTGTGACAGGATCCGCCAAGATCAGGGTCAAATGCACCCTCCGGAGTACTACAGTACGGCGCTCGGTTGGATTAATGGGCATTTCAGGCCCTGGTAGTCCCGTGCCGAAGCATGCGCGGAGTCTGTATATATCTCCGTGCATCAGTATTGATGCACCTTGATCAATGATTGTGCATCCTAAATACAAAAAGCCTCATAGCAACTCCTTAAGATGCTGTCCACTGGTGCGAATGTGATTTACTACGACACAAACGAATCGCAAATCCCAATCTGAACCACTTTTCCAACACCAGCCGTATATCGTCAGAGCCCAGGATGTGAAATAAGTGCGTTGGCTAATGAGACGCTCCATATATTAGGCTAATAACAAACTCAATTTTCTGTGTACTCAGAGTTATTATTGGGACAAGAGATGTTCGTGATAGGAGAACGGATTGGTCGGTTGGCAGCACGCGGAGCTACGCGCCGGGTTTAAGAAGTACCGATCATCGTAGCAGGGGTACGATGCGGATATAAGACAGCTGGGGTGGGACAGGATAAGTGCGCTGGCTGCCCCGCATGCAACATCAAGCTCTTTCCTCTTACAAACCTGTTCGTCTGCAACCACTTCCTACCAAGACAATGGAAACATCCAATCCAGGTCCCACCATCGTCATCCTGGGCGCCGGCATTGGTGGTCTCGCTCTTGCTATCGGCTTAATCAAGCGCGGCGTGTCCGTAAAGATATACGAGGCCGCCGATGCGTTCTCCACGCTGGGCGCAGGAATCGGGTTTGGGCCCAACACATTGAACGCAATAAACCTCATCGACCCCCGGTTCCGCGAGCAGTACAACAGGGCCGCGACCCAGAACGAGAAATCCGAATTCGAGCACAGCATGTTCGACGCACTCTACGCCGAGCCTGGCTTCGGCGAGAAGAGAGGCTGGACCCGCGGCCTGGTTGGAGCGCCTTACTTCACCCGAAGCAGTGCTCACCGAAAAGATCTCCTCGACATCATGACGGGCTTCATCCCACCTGAGACTGTGGAGTTCGGCAAACGCGCCATCTCCACTGAGCAGTTGGGCGGCAAGGTGATAGTCACTTTCGAGGATGGAGAAGCTGTTGCTGCTGACGCCGTTGTTGGCTGTGATGGAGTAAACGGCATCACGCGACAAGCGGTACTCGGCGATGTAGCACCGGAGGAGGTCCCGCCTAAGTATTGCGGCATGTACATCTACCGAGGTATTCTTCCCATGGAAAAGGCAAAGGAGATTCTGGGGAAACATGCCGGGGACGCGAAGTGGTTCATGGCAAAGGGGAAAGGCCTCGTGTTCTACCCCATATCCAAAGGCAAGGAGGCGAACTTTGTCTTCTTTGTCGAAGACGACAAGCCATGGACCCAAGGGGGCTCAGCAGTCCCTTGCACCAAGAGCGAGATGGTGGCAGACTTGATTGAGCTCGACGAGCGGCTTGTGAAGCTTCTGGACTGGGCGTCACCCCTGAGATGGCCGCTCTGGCACCATCCCGAAACCTCCACTTACTACAAAGGGCGGGTTTGTTTACTCGGTGATATCGCTCACGCCTCGAGTCCGCATCAAGCTGCCGGAGCTGGCCAAGCATTGGAGGATGCTGTCGTCCTCGCTCACTTGTTGACTTTGGTCAAGACCCCGGAGCAGCTGGAGCCCGCTTTCCAGGTGTACGACTCGATTCGACGACCACGAGCGCAGAAAGTCGTGACGACTAGCCATACGGCCGCGATCATCAGACTCTGGCTTCACCCTGAGTTAGGCAGTGATATGGGGAAGATTGTGGAAAACGGCAATCAGAGCGTGCACTGGATATGGCAACATGATAACTCGGCAGACCTCCAGAAAGCAGAGCACGAATTCTACAGATCAGTAGCGGCACGGAAGAGCGGGACCCGGGGCGACGGAGTTGACCGACTTGTCACTTAACCCTATGCGAAGAAGGTATTCGACAGCACTTCCGCATGCAAAGCCTGCATTCATATAACCACCACCTGAGGCCACAGTGGGTCGCAAAAGAAATTAGCCGCTTCAACTCAATTTCAAATAGACCTTGCTCATAGGCAGTTGAAGCATTCATCCGGATAGCTTTGGTAGTCAGACTATAGTACATCTGTATCCGGATGAATGCTTCAACTACCCATGCAGGCAGTTTTCTTTGCATGTTCTGTCGGCCAAAGGACTACCCCCTGTAGGGCCAATTCTTTCGAGGCCCACTGTGAGGCCGCCGCCGAGTCTTTGTGGGCCGTGAATTTGAGCGCTGATCTCTATCTTTTACCGCACTATCTGTTCCGGCCGCGTATCAGCCCACCTGGGCGGTGGTTTTTCCACCAAACAGTGGCGCGAAAAATAACATTTCGGCAGAAGAGCCTGTTTGCATCAATACAGAAAGGTATTGCGGCCGACAGCTAGCGTAGTATATTTTTGTTCTGTGCCGATGCGATTCTAACCTATCACATCATTGGAATACGGTCGAGATCCCCTGTTCTCAGGATTAGCGTTAACAGACGGGCTATGTTAAACTCCTGTACATCAACATCCCGATAGGCTGAGCTCTCGGGAAGCTACCATATGGGGACGCATGGTATATTCACCTACCACATAGGCATGTACATCCCTGCCAACCCACGTATCTCTCCCGCTGTCACTAACAACTTAGTGCGCATGACGCCGTCGATCTGCTCCATCTAAGGAGTCTACAAGGGTGCTTGCTGCATGTAAGCCGGGCGTGATTTACACAGTACGACCGCGATTTGCCATATCAGTCCGCTTGCCTCGTTGTTTCCGTCGTTGTTCCTCCAACGCCGGTATTTTCCTTCGGCACTTCTGCTTCGAGTTAAATGCAGTCTTTCTAGACTTTCGACTGCTGACACCGCCGTCCGTCTCGTCACCCAACAGCGCTCGCTCCCCTACCACAAGATGGCTGAAGTCATGAAGCCAGTGCCACAAGAAGACTTGAAGTCTGCGACAAGCAATGTGGCGGAGAATATTGCGGATCACGACCCCGCTTTCGATCGGAAGCTGCTCCGGAAGCGAGACATGGTATTAATCCCGATTACAGGTGTACTGTACACGCTTCTCTTCCTGGATCGCACCAACATCGCGAATGCACGGGCTTTGAGTATCGGGTCTCCCAATGGACTGGAGGGTGCACTGAACATGCCGACGAATGGCTACAATGTCGCTTTGGTTATCTTCTACATTCCATTCGTACTGGCCGAAATCCCCGCCAATTTGCTCTTGAACGCGAACCGCATTCGCCCTGGACACTTGCTCGGGGGCCAGATGCTGCTTCTAGGTACGGTGATTTGGACGGAGGTGCCAAGTTGGTGCTGACTGTATCGACAGGAATACTGGGCATGTGTCAGGGACTAACGAGAAGCTACGGGGGGCTCCTGGCCATCCGGTTCTTGATGGGCGTTTTTGAGGCATCTCTGCCCGCCGGTGCAACCTACCTGATTTCCGTATACTACACGAAGCGTGAGGCGGCTCTCCGGTTTGCATGGTTCTTCAACTTCGCCCTGGCTGGTCCCCTTTTCTCCGGTCTCCTTGCATACGCGATACAAAACATGGACGGCACCGCGGGCTATCAAGGATGGCGCTGGGTGTTCATCATCGAAGGATGTAAGTGCAGACCTCAGTCAATTACCGGAACCTCTGTTGACGAAATGATCACAGTAATGACCGTCTTCATCTCGGTATTCGTAATCAGCTTCTGCCCCAATCTCCCGCAACACGCCCAGACCTGGTTCCTGAAGCCCCACGAGCGTGACCGCCTCCTCGCAAACCTGGAGGAATCGCGTGGTGTTGAGATCAAGGGCTCCGCCGCCGACAGTGTGCCCATTTGGAAAATCCTGATCGACTGGCGCGTCCACATGTCCACGATGTGCTTCGTCTGCTGCGACTTCACCGCCTCGTCCATCGCCGCGTTCGCGCCCACAATCCTCACCGAGCTCGGCTGGACGCGCACCATCGCCCAACTGATGACCATGCCCATCTGGGCCACTGGCATCATGTTCACGTTCTCTTTGACCTGGTTTGCGGCGTACTTCAACTTCCGCGCCCCTTTCCTCCTCCTTGCCATCTGCCTCCAGCTGATCGGCTGGACCATCGAGCGCGTCTACGTGCCTCAGCCCGGCGTCCGCTACATGGCCCTCTTCTTCATGGGCGCCGGCACCTTCCCGCAGATGGCCATACTGTTCAGCTGGCTGTCAGCCAACCTGCGCGGCCGTAAGTACCTCGCTGTCGGCATGGCCTGGATGTCGGGGTTCGGTAACTGCGCCAATTTCATCTCGTCGCAAGTTTTCATCAAGACCGAGGCGCCCCGCTACCGGACTGGTTATACCACAGGCCTGGTTTTCACGATTTTCGGATTTGTGTTCGTGAGTGCGTTTGCGGCATTACTGGTACGAAAGAACAAGCAGCGCGAGGCCGAACGCGCCCAACTATCGGATGCCGAGAAGGAACGCCACGATGATCTGTATTTCAAATTCGTCCTGTAAGCCATTCGTACTACGTACACACCATAATGCATCTCTAGATACCTGAACAGACGAATTTTATTGCTTTCTTCGTGGTATTACGCACTATGGCGCACCGGATGTGGCGCCGCAGCAGCTTCACAGCCTCCTTTCATTCCATTCCAATTACCGCTGTGCCGCGGAAGCAAGATCCATCTACTCCCGTTGAAAACCTTCCGAAAGGGGCGTTTTGAAGACGGAGCACCGCCACGTGACCATCGGAGACATAACCCACACCAACCGGAGAGATTAAGGAACGTCTGACCAACTTCACCCTGTGCCGCCAACCCAATGGCTGGGCAACGAACCATTTCTCCGTCCCCAGTCAGCAACGGTAGAAAGCCTCCATGTCAGACGTGGCTTGTCCAATGTGGCCGATTCGCCCACTCGCAGAACATATAAACCCTCCCGCCGAGCAGCCAGGAGAAAAGCGCACCAGCAGCCCACTCATCGCAAACCAGCACGCTTCAACACAGCTCCAACCCCTCGCGTCCCCGCAGACCCCTCACGCCCTCCACAATGGACTGGCACGACCCCGACGTCGCCGAGAAGTACAAGCCCGGCGAGGCGATGACGGGCCCCTTCGGCCTGCACCTCGTCCGGCAAGCCGGGCTCGACGACCGCGCGCCCGCCACGGGCGACCTCGTCGTGCTCGACAACGCGTGCGGCACCGGCGTCGTCACCGCGCACCTGTACGCCCAACTGCCCGCCCACGCGCGCGCCCGCCTCCACCACACCTGCGGCGACATCTCGCCCGGCATGATCGAAGCCGTGCAGAGCCGCATCCGGGCGCACGGCTGGACGGGCGCGACCGCCAAGATCATCGACGCGCAGGTATGCAAGCACCGCCGCTCCCCACACCCCCTCGGGCCTCAGCTAACGCCGCCCAGGACATGGACCTCCCGTCCGCGCACTTCACGCACGTCCTCACCAACTTCGGCCTCGTCGGGCTGCCGGACCCGCGCCGGGAGCTGCGTGAGTGGCGCCGCGTGCTGCGGCCGGGCGGCGGCGTCGCCGCCTTCACCGTCTGGGAGCACGTCGGCTGGTACCCGGCGGTCGAGGCGGCGGTGCGGTCGCTCGGGCCCGGCGGGCCCGCGTTCCCGTCGTGGAAGGAATTCGGGTGCAGCTTCTCGGGCACGGCGGACGACGCGTGGGACGAGCGGCCGTTCGTCGAGCGCGAGGTCGCGGCTGCCGGGTTCGTGGACGTGAGGACGGAGGCGTTTGGGAACAGGACGGCGCATGCGGGGGCGCGGGAGTTTTGCAAGGTGTTTGGCGGGATGCTGAAGGCGGTTACGGAGAGGTTTTGGAGCGAGGCCGAGAGGGAGAAGTATGGGCCGTTGCTGAATGATGCGGTGGAGAAGGCGCTGCGGGAGCTGTACGGGGAGGGCGAGATAGTGCTGGATTGGAAGGCGTGGGTTTTTACTGCGAAGGTTCCGTTGGAGCAGGAGTAGGACGATGGTCCTTGGAGAAGAGGGTCGTTGCTGTTGGTTCCAAAGTCCTGCCACGGCGGACCTCGAAAGAATTGGCCCTCCCGGGAGTGGTGATTCAGCCAACAGAAGCAGACTATCTGTAGGATTAGTTGAAGCATTCATCCGCTTGGCTTTGGTAATTGGATGAAAGTACATCTGCATTCAGATGAATGCTTAAACTGCCCATGAGCGAGATCCATTTGAGTTAAAATAGCCCCCTTTTTTCTTTTTTCTTTTTTTGTGTGGGGGGATTCACCGTGGTGCTATTACGAGCCCGGGGTATACTGCTGTGACAAAGAAGATGTGCTCTCCACGTCGACATCCGTGGAGGCTCCACAGTGGGTAGCAAAAGAAATGAACATGGGCAGTTGAAGCATTCATCCGGATAGCTTTAGTAATTAGACTATAGTCCATCTGTATCCGGATGAATGCTTCGACTACCCATGCACGTGGTTTGCTTCCTTCACATGTTTTGTTGGCCAAAGCACTACCCGCTATAGGGCCAATTCTTTCGAGACCCACTGTGGCTCGAAAGGTTCAAAACTTGGAAGTCTTCCGACAGAACACGTGAAGTTCGCAAGCTACCTGCATGTGTAGTTGGAGCAACCCATTTCGTTTGCGGCCCACCGTGCTGTCGTTCCTGAGCCATCGTAATGCAAGGTTTTTTTTTTTTTTTTTGAATATCCCAGGTGCTGGGATTGCAGCTCGGGAGAGAACACAGCTAACGTTCCGCTCAGACAGAAGGAGCTGACACGGACTGTCAATGTGCATGGCGCGGTCCACGGTGGCTACATGAGTTGCACCGCAATGTCCTCGTCTGGATCGTAATCATAGTCTCCGGCAGCAAGAATGTCACGTGGAACCCGAACCCTGCTGCAACCGGTTGTTGGTCAGCACATCATTCTGAGAAGAAAGCCGTATGCCATGTTCGGACCCATCGTTTTGATCTGATGGAAGAGAGATGTGGGACGGTACCTCGCGCCTCCGTACTGGTCGTTGCTAAGATCTCGGGTCTTCCACGCCACCGCCCTCCCTTCGCACGCGCCGCTGAAAAAGCTCTTCCAGTCACTGTTATCAAAATGGCCAAACGTGCACTGGCGGACATGCTTGATGACAAACACGACCCTCCGCTCGGCGCCGTGCCACTGCACGCGGAAGGAGCGCAAGGTGTTGTTCCGGACACCCAGCACCTCCTGGCATGTGATGTCGTACAGCACGCCCATGGTCAGGCCCTGGCCCAGGCAGAGCGTGCCGTCGGCCAAGTCGTCGCAGCTCATGCCGTGGAACATGCGCATCATCTCGAGCTGGCCGACGGGCGGCTGCACGACCAGCATGCGCCGCCACGACGCCTCGGGCCGCAGCCACACGCGGCGCTCCGTGGCCAGCGGCAGCGTCTTGAGCGTGTCTGGATCGCGCAGGGTGGGCGAGTACTTGTTGGTGGGGTCGTCACGGTCGAACCAGGGCCAGAAGTCTGGGATGAGAAGGGGGTTGCGTTCCCACGACTCGGCGGTGGGCTTCCGGCTGGGGTGGCTCCGGAGGTAGGACGGGGCGGCGGGCTTTGGGACAGCTGTTGCGGGGCGAGGCTTGAAGAAGAGGGCTTGCTGGAGGGTGGGGGAGGTGCGGACGAGAGTGCTGAAGGTCTGGCAGACGCGCTGCGCCAGCAGCAGATCTCGCATGGGGAGATGGAGCAGGATCAGCTCCAGCAGCTCCGGGGTGCGGAAGACTTGATCGCGGCCGGAGCCCATGTTGCTGGCCGCGGTCACGGAGGTCGAACGATGTGTTGCGAGCTACGAGAGGGATCCGCGACCGCGAGGAATCCTGCGCCGATTGCTGCCTGGCTGAGTCATGCTGCCGGCCATGCGTGGCGATGGCTCGCAGGGCAGACGCACCAGCGCTCCCGCGTCCTGGCGAGATGCCGCGAGGAGTTGAGGACTCAAAATGCCAGCAGCTCCAGCAGCTCGTATTTTGGAGCACGAGACCCCCGTCTTATTGACCGCTCTCCGGAAAAGCCGACTCCACGGCAGCGCGTGCGGATGACGTCATCATCCACTTCTGCGAGTCTCGAAAGAATTGGCCCTACAGCGGGTAGTGAAGGGTGGTTGAAGCATTCATCCGGATACAGATGGACTATAGTCCAATTTCCAAAGCCATCCGGATAAGTGCTTCAACTGCCCACGAGCGAGCTCTATTTGAGTTGAAGCGGCTCATTTCTTTTGCGACCCACTGCGACGGCGCCTAGAGTGTCTGCATTCAGACAGCTCGGCCCTCGGGCCATTGATGCCTCCAAGTTGCCGTTTCGGGCGCTGATCGGCTCAGCACCAAGTCTCGGTGCTTGCATTCAACCGAGCCCGTCTCACCGAACCCCAGAGCTTTGCCCCAGTCTTTTGCGGAGAAGACATGGGGGCAAGCTTTGCGGGTGCCCGGCGGCGCCAGCGCGCGGCAAAGCTTCCAGACACGCCCTCGGGCTGATATTCCATCGACCTGGCTCCCTTTTTCTAGCCTCTTTCCCGTCCCCCATCCTCTCCGCTTCACTGTATTCTTTTAGAACAGGCTTGAGCCATCATGTTCAAGTTGAAAGGGCGCTGGCTCAACTGGGCCATTACGGGTAAGCACGTTGGAAGAACGCTTCGTGGATGAGATGCTAAGCTTCCGACCAGCCGCCTCTTGCCAAGGCTTCCTCCTTCTGGGCTACGATCAGTGAGCGTACCAGATTCCTGGGCGAGATCCTTCACTTTGCTGACAGTTGAATACAGAGGTGTCACGAGTGGCATCATAGGGGCGGAAACCCAATTCGGCAAGGACTTCAACAGCCCTGATGCGAACATGCAGGGTCTCATTGTGTCCATATACGATGTATGGCCTTACCCCGTCCATATGACGGTTCGGAAAGTATTGCAACGTCCGGATGAATGCTTCAACTGCCCATGAAGATATATGCGCGTGTTGCAATACTTTCGAATTCGTACGGTAAGGGCTCTGCATTCACCTCCGACGCGGATCCGGTCCAAGGGGCAGGCGCTGGGGTCGTTCATCAACGTAAGTGGACTCGGCGCAAACACAAACAACCCTGAAGGCAAGGGGGAAGCTGACACGCGCAGTGGATGTGCGTTTTCACGGTCGTGCAGATCACGCCCATCGCCACGCAGAACATCCAGTGGGGCACGTTCGTCATCTTCGCCGTCTTCTGCGCCCTCTGGGTCCCCATCGTGTACTGCTTCTTCCCCGAGACCAACGGGCTCGAGCTCGAGGACCTGGACTACCTGTTCGTCAAGGGCGGGCGGACGGTGCAGAGGAGGAAGGGCAGGGAGGAGGCCGGCGTCGAGGCCGGGCTCAAGGATCCGGACAGGGCGCTGTCGGAGGTGAAGGAGGATGGGAAGATTTGAGGGGTGGTGTGGTCGGGATGCGCTGGGGGGGAGGCGGCGGTAGGAACGCCCGGGGAAGTAGGGGTCTGGTTCTGCGCTTCTGTGGCGCTCTTCTCGCTAGGTCGTGGTCGATGAATGAAAGCGCTCTTCGTAGGAAGAATCTCTTGAAAGCCATGGCTCTTGATCACTGAAGGCTGTTTGGATTTATTTGAGTTTTGTTCGGCGAGTACTGCCATAGTGGGTCGCAAAAGACATGGGCTGCTTCAACTCAAATGGACCTCGCTCATGGGCTCATGGGCAGTTGGAGCATTCATCCGGATACCGATGTGCTTTAATCCAATTACCAAAGGCATCCGGATGAATACTTCAACTACCCATGAGGGAGGTCCATTTGAGTTGAAGCGGCTCATTTCTTTTGCACCCACTGTGATACCGAGGCATACGCATTGGATGAGTAGCTCCAAACAGTCAATCGATGCTCGTACATCGCAAAACTCTCGGATTAATTCTTGAGGCAGGAGAGTAACCAAGATTACATACGATTGTCCAAAGCGGCTTCATGATTAGTAAAATAGCAGTGCAGAGTATGCAATCCCAAATATCGGTGGAGGGTTCGATGAACCCCAGACTTAATCCCAATGACCCATTCAATTCTTCACTTGTCGACCTCAAGGATGCTCGTGATATCTTGGATGATCATGATACAATCCTGGTCGTGCTGGGAGTGGGATCTTCTTTTCGGGACAGCCACTACTGCGCTGTAAGAAGGTTGTTCAATGTTCGAAGCGTGCGGCCTGCGTAGTCTGTTCGAAAATCGTTATTGGAATATTTGCATTTTGTTGTGGGCAGTTGAAGCATTCATTCGGATGGATCTGGCATCTCTATCACCTGTAATGTGATCAAAACTCATGGAAATCTCGTGGTGTGAGCAAAGCCCCCGAAACCACCATGGTCGGATGGAGAGAACAACCCCACCAACGCCTCTACCCCGCCGTTGATCCCGCCATGATCAGCAGGGCTGCTCGCCGATTGGCCCGAACAGACTCCGCCGCCTTCGTCCCTGGCTTTCGCCTCTTGCTCCCGCCGCTTCGGCGTGGCTTGCCGAAGGGCTTATCGGATCGTATCACTCAGCCGATAGGCAACGGCAACGGACAGGGGAGCTCCACTCCCATCGCTCCAGCAATCGCATCCCTCAGTCACGCCGTGGCGAAAAACACCGTACGACCATGCATAGAACAGGACACCTCCCCCAGCCGAGTGCAGCCACCCTCTAAACAAAAAAGCAACTCGCAATCACCTCCAATATGGGCTCCCTCCCCCAACCCACCGCCCCCAACACGCACCCCACCGGCCTCTCCGCCCGCGTCGCCGCCCGCGCCAACACCATCCTCTCCACCTCCGGCCTTGCCCCCGACCACCTGCAAGCCAACCTGATCGTGCTGCCCTCCCGCTTCGCCGCCGACTTCCGCCTCCTCTGCAAGCGCAACCCGGTGCCGTGCCCGCTGCTCGCCGAGTCCGCCACCGTCGGCAGCTACACCGCGCTGCGCTCCTGGATCGCCGGCGTCGCCGACTCGGCACTGGCCCAGGGCCTCGACATCCGGACCGACGCGCCGCGCTACATGGTATACAAGTACGTCCCGCCCCGTCCCGTCCCCCTGACCCCAACAACCGACTGACGCCCCCTCCCCCGCCTCCAGAGACGGCGCGCTCGTGTCCTCCCACTGCGCCGACATCGTCGCGCACTGGACGCCCGACCACGTCGCCTTCCTGCTCGGCTGCAGCTACAGCTTCGAGGCGGCGCTGGCGGCCGCCGGGCTGCCGGCGCGGCACACGGCGCTGGGCCGCGTGGTGCCCATGTACCGCACCAGCGTGCCGCTGTGCGCGGCCGGCGTGTTCGCGGGCGGCACGCTGGTCGTGTCGATGCGGCCGTACGCGGCGGGCGCCGTCGAGGCGGTGCGCGCCGCCACGCGGCCGTTCGCCGCCACGCACGGCGAGCCCGTCGCGTGGGGCTGGGACGCGGTCGCGGCGCTGGGCATCGCCGACGTGAACGTACCCGACTGGGGCGACGCGCCGGGGACGGCGGCGGAGGGGCGGGAGCTGCGGTTCGGGGATCAGGAGAACGTGCCCGTGTTTTGGGGCTGCGGGGTCACGCCGCAGGAGGCGGTGGTGAGGGCGGGGTTGCCGGGGACGGTGATGGGGCATGCGCCGGGGCATATGATCGTGTTGGATGTGAAGGATGGGGATGTGGTGGAGAAGTGAGGGGGGGGGTGGTTTCGTGTGGGAGCGGGTGCGGCGGGGCCTGCCTGGGAAATACTATGACGATCAGTTTAAGGCTCGAAGAGAGGTCTGGGAAGTTGCTCAACTTACATCAGCATTGCTCCTTCTGTTCTGACGGTCAACCGTGTGGACATGGAAATTCCAGATTCTTGCGTGTGAATTTTGACCATGAATCGAAGCATCATTTCGGATTCTGTCTATTTTTGAGGAACGGTGAAGTTACTCGATCATTACCACTCTTCAAATCTAGATACATCGTAGCAAGCTTTCCAAGCCAAGAGTCGTTACAGGTGGTATTCGAAGTCAAGTGCACGGTCTCCGGTCTGAATCTTCCTTGTATCCTCCTTTTCTCCACTCGCAATCTGCTTCTTCTCATCGTTGCACCTCTTGATGTAGAGATACTTGCCAATGATGAGAAGCTGGCTGACACAAAGCGCTCCCAGTGAGAAACTGTAAATGAGTTAGTTCCAGCACTATTTGGAAATAAGCATGGCGAGCATGGACTTACGCGTTGCCTAACTTGTACGGTGCAGTCCGGTAAATTTGGCCAGCAACGACACCGGCCGTGTTGCCAATGGTCTGCTGGAAACCGATGGCTGTTGCACGTCTGTAGTGGGGGGCCACGTTGACGTTCAGCCACGTGAGGTTCAGTCCAGGGCCGTTGTATACCGCAATAGCGCACAAAAACGTCGCGAAGAACTTGACGCCTTCCGGGGTGTCCGTAAGAAGTAGAATGTATCCAACGATGCCGAATATGTTGGCGAAGAAGACGAACTGCGCGATGTCAGCAAAGACCACACCCCACACCCCACACAGCAGGGAACACCGAGAGCTTGACCCACCGGACCACGGATCCTCAATTTGTCGGAAACGTAGGCGACGCTCAAGAACGCAATACCACCGAAGATGTAGACAGGGATGGTCAAGTATTGTGACTGAAGGGTGTTGTAGCCCATTCCCTTGATGATGGACGGCAGGAAGGTGCTGAAGCCGTAGAGCAGAATGTCTTGACAAAACTGAATGGCGCCGCTGTAGAAGGGGTTAGCACTGAAAAAAGGCCTCCCAAAGTGACAGGCTTTACCTCAGATAAACCTTGGGATCCACGAGAGCAAGCTTGACTTCGTTCCAGTCAAACTCCTCACTGCCCATGTAGCCCTGTCTCTGGATAGCACGGACACGCATCAACTCCTTTTCCTCGGCATTGAGGAAGTAGGCATTCGACGGATCATTCGGGAGGCCAAAATACACCACCAAAGCCACAAGAATGCTGAATATGCCTTCAATGATGTAGACCCATCTGCATGACTGTCAGTCGTCGACCACCAGGAAGCAAAACTGTGGGTGCTTGCCTCCAACCGGCATAGCTTCCAATGCCATCCATATGAAGAATGGCGTATGCAAGCAAGCCACCAAAGGCGCCGGCGATTGCTGTGCACACGAAGAGGTAGGAGACGCGCTTGGCCTGCTCCTCGCGGCGGTAGACCATGGTCAAATAGAGGTTGAGGCCAGGGAAGAGGCCGCCTTCGCAGGCCCCGAGGATCAGTCTGGTGGCATAGAGACCTCCGATGTTCTGGATGAAGCCGGAGAAAATAGTGACCAGAGACCAGACGATGCAGAGGCTGGTCATAAGGAAGCGTGGAGTCAGCTTCTTGAGCAGAACAGCCCAGGGAGTCTCGAAAGCGACGTAGGTGGCGTAGAAGATGGAAACGGCGGTTGAAAACTCCTGAGAATCGGCTCCGATGTCCTCGGGCATTCCTGCAGTCTTGACGTTTCCTGCAGCAGAGGTGTCAGATGACTGCACAACAGCCGTGGTCGAGCGTGCTTACCGATGTTGGAGCGGTCGAGGAAGCACGACTGTGGCAATGTCAGTGCGTTTTCCTCGGGGCTGGCCTCAGTCGCGAACGCACCAGATAGACCAGCATAATGACGGGAGTGAAAGCAAGATCGAGCTTTGCCAGCAGCTTCGTCTCCTTTGCGGGATCGATGTGCAAGTCGGCGTCGCCGGACTCGGCGTGGCTGGCGGCATCCTGCTGGGCCGGCTTGCCGTCGTAGACGGGCGACTTGGACTCGGGGTCCTGCGACGGAGACTCCATGGCGACAACGCCGGGCTGGTGGGTTGGGTGAGCGGGTGTTGGAGCGGTGGTCATCTTTATTGCAGGAGAGGTGCAGGGGTCGCGAGCGGCCTATCTCTGGTACGTATACCGGGCACACACAGAAACGGCGCGGGTGAGGGCGATTGATCTGATAGATCGGGATGTGCATCCGTGACGACTGGGCCGGGCGATAAGCCGCCGCTGGGCTGGCCCGACGTCACCGTCACCACCGCGCGCGACACGGCGGCTGCGCCCACGGCCATGGCAGAAACCCGCGAGAACGATGCGACGTCAGGCGGCAGCTGGAGGGGGACGGTCGCGTGGCCCGGGAGGGGAAAGCGTCGGCAGGCGCATGCGAGCTGACGGGCGGGTGGCAGTGGAGAGCGGAGTCGCAGCGCGGCGGCAGAGAAGAGGCAGCAGATCGGCCTGAAGTCGGCCTGCAGTCGGCCTGACACGGCCCAGTCCACCCCACCCCAGGAACCCTCCGGCGCCTGCTACCTAACAGGACATGCACAGCACCGCTGCTGATCGGATCCGTCTTCCACTGGTCTCCCGCAGCACGTCCGCGCGCCTGCCATGCGACTCCAGCCTCCTCTCGCGCTGCCATAGCCTAGAGTGCGCGCCGTCCCCGCTCGCAGACCCACTCCGGCACCCACGCCATGTCTTCTGGAAAGCACCGCCCCGTCGCCCGTGAGCGCCAGCCTCCGCGGGTTAGTGATCCCTACCGGAGGACATCTCTGGCGTGAGACCCTCAAGCAGCCGTAGTCCATGGCCGGTACCGTCTGACTCGTGTCTTTTTTTGCAGGTGCAAGCGCTGCAGAGGGAGGAAGACGAAATGCAGCGGCGAGATCCCCCGCTGTATGACCTGTGCAGCCGGGAACCATGATTGCCTCTACCTGGAGCACGAACGCAAAATTGCCGTGCCAGAGCAGTACGGCCCCCTGTGCTCTCGCGCCGCTCCCTTGCTCCGCTTATCAGTCCAGTTACCTCCGTAACCTGCAGGCCCGCTTGGCAGCCTACGAGTGCAAGTGGCCTTCCCCCTGCCTGCGAGCATCTGAGCTTATGGAACAGACAGCCGCCAACCCACCAACTGCCGCGTCAGTCTCCAGCTCGGCGCCCCCGTCTTCGACTGTTGGAGGAGAGTCCGAAGCTGATGGCTTCGATGACAACCCCCTTACCGATGGCATGACCCACCTCGTCATCACTCCATCGGGCCAGCGCCGTAAGGGAAGCGTCCCTTTGCGCACCTTTCTTGCAGCTGAATATGCTTCCAGACTACCTTGGCAACTCTTCTTCAACCAGCTTCGGCTTGAGGCTCAGAAGCTTCTTCGAGACATTCCGACGGTTTGATCAAGACCTGTCCATTGAAGTACAGTACCCAACCTACAACCCCGCAGCTTGGCCGCAACGACGGCCTTCCGTGGCCGATGTGCCCAAACTACCTCCGCGCGACTTTGCCAAGCGCCTGTATAGCGCTCAATATACATACATCGGCACAATATTCTCCTTCGTTGAGCCACATGTCTTTGACGGCCGGCTCGAAAAAGCATACAATCAGACGCCAGACCTGTCCGACCGAGAATCGTGTCTTGAGTACTGCGAGGTCCTGGTCATCCTTGCGTACGGCCAGCTTTACAGCGTGAACCAATGGGACGGACACGATGGCCCTCCGGGGTTCGACTACTTCATGCAGGCCCTGCAGTTCATGCCTGAAATACACGACGAGGGCTCTGTGCTCTTTGTGGAAGTGCTCTCTCTTGTTGGCTACTTTATGCAGAACCTCAACCGTCGCGACGCAGCATTCCTCTACGTGAGCGGACCCCAGAAGGCGCGTGAGCACTGTTGCTGACGCACTTCCAGATCGGCCTTGCTTTGCGAATGGCCATCTCACTCGGCTTGCATCAGGAGATAATGGACCCAGACATGGATGACGCGACAAGAGAACACCGGCGGCGCTTGTGGTGGTCTGTCTACTCGATGGACAGGTGAGCCATCTCGCGACACCCGCTCCGAACTCGCAATTGACCATGCCAGGATCCTGTGCGCCAAGTCAGGCAACCCCATCACCATTCTCGATGAAGACATCGGAGTGCTGCCCCCGTCTAGGTTGCCGCACGAGCCGGAGATAGGCTCTGCAACGGTGCTGCTCCACTACACGGAGCTCTCACGAATCCTCGGCAAGATCATGAAGGGTATGCGAGAGGTCGATGGACTCGTGCAACGCTGCCAACAAACTGACCCTCCCAGGCATCTACCGAAAAAGCCCGAAGACGGGATCGAGCCTGGTCACGTCCGTCTACAACATCATGACCGACCTGAACAACTGGAGACGCGACCTCCCCCGAGCCCTGCAGTTCGACGCATCCCGCCTCGACCGCGACATCTCGCGCGAGTCCGTCTCCACCTTTCTACACTACTACCAATGCATCAACATGACGGCCCGGCCCCTCCTCTTCCGCGTGGTCCAGCGCCGCCTCGCCAACCTCGCCACCGAAAAGGAGAGAGACTGGCACAGCGGCCTCTCCACCACCACCATCGCCGTCATCGAGGCCTGCGTGGCCGCCGCCCGCGACAGCACGACCATGATGCACGCCGCCGCCAAGCAGAACCTCGTCGGTAAGCACCGCTCCCTCCTCCAACAAACCGCTCGCAGTTCCCCCCGCCCCGCTAACGCACCAGCCAGCCACCTACGGCTTCATGGACGGCGAGCACATCTTCAGCGCGGCCATCGTGCTGGTTATGGCCAGCCTCGCCTTCCCCTTCAACGAGAAGGACCACGCCGCCACGGAAAAGGCGCTCGACGTCCTGCGCGGCATGGCCGAGAAGGGCAACGGCCACATCCGCGCCCGCCACAAGCTGCTCATCAAGCTGCGTGCCATGACCTCGTCGCAGCCCGACGCCGCCGCCGCCGCCGCCGCCGAAGAGGAAGAAGAAGAAGGAAACGCGCTGCCGCCGCTCGGAGTCGCGGCCGAGACGGCTGGCGAGGTGCCGGCGATGCGGCCGTTCGACATCGACGCGGCGTTGCCCGGGATGCAGTACACCGGCGACGTGAACCTTTGGGAGGAGGGGTATGGGGACTGGGGCACCGCTGTGGATTTCGACTGGACGTCGTGGACGGAGGCGGCGCAGGGGACGGCGGGGAGGTGAACATGTTGCGGGAAGACCGTGTTCTTCGCACACGTGGGTAGTTGAAGCATTCGTCCGGACGCAAATGTGCAGTGGAAATGTTATCAAACAACCCGTGAAAGTATGGATGTGCTGCAGCACAGTGGGTCCCGAAAGAATTGGCCCTACAGCGAGTAGTGCTTTAGCTGGTAGAACACGTGATAGAAGCAGACTATCCGCATGGGTAGTTGAAGCATTCATCCGGATAGCTTTGTTGTTGGATTAAAGCACATCGGCATCCGGATGAATGCTACAACTACCCATGTAAGTGGATTCTGCCGGCTGAAGCACCACTCCCTGCCGGGCCATTTCTTTCGAGACCCAGTGTGGTATGAGAAAGAAAGCTGCCCCGCGCCAATAATCCCCACACTACAGAACCTAGCCTCCCGCGCCGAGATGAGCGATCCGGGCACCAACGCCCCCCGCCCGTGAGCCCGAGTACCTGGGAGAGAATGTCAATGACGTAATTTACCCCTCCCCTCCAACAACACCATTAAAGAATCCCGTAGATTTCCCAACCCTTCACCAATCACCACGGCAAACCCTGCACAATTCTCGTGTATTCTCCGTTTGTCAAAATGGCGCCAATCACCCTCTTCTTCCTCCAGGCCTCCCGCAGCATCCGCACCGCCTGGCTCCTCGAGGAGCTCGACCTCGACTACGCCGTCCAGTTCTGGGACCGGGAGAACCAGCAGGCGCCGGCGGACGCCAAAGCCGCGTGCGGCAGCCCCGTCGGCAAGTTCCCCACCATCAAAGACGGCGATCTCGTCGTCGCCGAGAGCGGCGCTATCAGCGAGTGAGTGCCTACTGCCCAGCAAAACAATCCGCTCGGGACCTCTCCTTGCTGCAATTTCTACCGCCGAGGTCTGGGGATGCGGGGCTGAGTGGCTGTGCGTGCGTTGCAGGTACCTCTGCGCCAATTACGACAGCGCGCGTCGCCTGGTTCCTGAGAGTGATAGGGCGGCGCAGGCGAAGGTGCTGATGTGGGTGCACGCAGCCGAGGCGACGTTCGCGCTGCACGCCCTCGCGATACTCTATGCGCGGTGGTTCTACCCGAAAGATGCGCCGAAGGAAGGGCTCGCGGAGATGGAGAGGGGGATGAGCGCTAACGTGCAGAACGATATGAACTGGATTGAGAAGGAGCTGTCTCAGAGCGAGACAAAGTTCTTGGTGGGAGACAGCGTTACGGCCGCGGACATCATGATGCAGTTGAGTGTCGCCTTCATTTTCGCCAGAGAGTTGGGGACTCAGGGGAAGAGGTGGCCGAGCGTTGAGGCGTGGTTGAAGAGGTGCGAAGAGTCGCCGTCATATGTGAGGGCGGTGAAGAAAACGGGACACAAGTACGTGAGTTCCTGGCTTGGAGGGTGTTTTATGCTGACATGGACGCAGGTTGTAAGGGTTTGCTCGTCGAGCGCATGTACTTCGCGGAGACAGCGTGGAGGTACCATGAATGGAAGGAAGTCGAGGGCGTCTACCCCTCTTAACTTACCTTCCTCTCAAGCAAGAATGAGCAGATGGAGGGGAGGCAGGTTGCAACAAGACACAAATGAAATAACGATCCGACTGTAATCAACGGCAACAATTTGCTTACCGGGACCCCGTTGCCCCTTGCAAATTTGTGCCGTCCTTGCCGATAAAGCCTGGACCAAGCAACGACAAGCTTTGCGCCCTACCCGCCGGCGCCAAGGATGTGTGATGATCCAGTAACATAACAGACGCCCTGAACATGCACGCCGCAAAGCAGCCGTTCGCCGTTCTCCGTGGGCTAGCCGAGGAGAAATCTACCATGCAAACGGAGAAAGCGTCGATTTGGGGAGCTCTTATCTGCGACGATGTCGGTCCGCGCAAGCTCACAGACCCACAGATCCACTAAATGAATTGTGACGGCTTGTTCCCCGCTGCAGGTGCTTGGTTCCGGAGAAGTCGGCCGCATGTCTAGGTTTTCGTGGCCGTGATAAAACGGAAGCGGGCCGGCTTCGAGGCAAAACTTTGAGAGAAGAACAGAAGGCTGAAAACCCCAGAACAAAATGCAGCCCCAAAGCACTGCTTCAGAGGATACCCCAGTGGCCTCGCCACCAGCTCTCGACGAGAAAGGGAAGATTTCCGCAGCCGTCGCGGGACTCGATGGACAACCACCATCATTGGAGGGTGCCAGCGTCACGCGTAGAGGTACTCGCACAACTTCTTACTTTGCAGTAGCCGGCTGCGTAAGTTCTGCGCGTCCCTATTTCACAGCTCTTCATTAACTCTGCTTTCCATGAAGACCGCCGCAAACTTCTCCGACGGCTACCAACAGCAGATTGCCACTAATGTTAATGTCATCTTCAAGCACCTGTACGGCTCGGCCTACAGCGCTGCTGACCAAACGCGGATCTCCAACTCCCTAATCGTCGGGCAGATTTTTGGAATCATGCTGATGGGATACATTTCTGATGGCTACTCTCGCAAGGCCGGCATGGTATTTACTTCTACGTTGGTCGTCATTGGCAGCTTGATGGCGACGCTTGCACTGAAAGTGCAGCATCTTGGGGTGGAAAACATGCTATGGTACCTGACTGTTGTTCGCGGGGTTGCTGGTGTGGGCGTTGGAGGGGAGTTTCCTTCCGGAGCTACTGTGAGTAATCACTCCTATTTGGTCCCATCAGGTTGATGCTGACGAGCACCGCAAGGCGGCATGCGAAGGCATGGAAGACTACAATCCAGCGAACCGCGGCCCCATATTCGTGATGGCGACGACCTTCATCACTTGCTGGGGAGGTCCCGTATGCATCTTCGTTTACCTTATGACGCTCATCGGCTCCTCCAACAATCTCACCACGGCCTACGTCTCCGTCAACGCCATTTCCGTCCTGCTCCCACTCTTCGTCTTCCTCTTCCGCCTGCGCATGGAGGACTCCAAGCTCTTCCGGCGCTCCAACTTCAAGACCACCAAGACGGTTTCTATTCCCCTCCGCCTGATCCTGCAGCGGTACTGGCTCCGTCTCGCGGGCACGGGTGGAGCCTTCTTCATCTACGACTTCGTGAACTTCCCCAACAGCATCATGAGCAGCACCATCATCAACTCGCTCGTCCCCGGAAAGGCGGTGCAGACGGTCGCGCTGTGGCAGCTCATCCTCAGCTTGATGACGCTTCCCGGCGTCTTCGTCGGCATCTTCCTTGTCAACCGCCTCGGCCGCCGCTGGACTGGCATCCTCGGCTTCGGTGGCTACTTGCTCATCGGGCTGATCGTCGGCTGCTCGTTTGCGGAAATCACGCGGGTCGTTCCGGCTTTTGTGGTCATGTACGGCTTGATGCAGAGCCTGGGGCACATGGGTCCTGGTGCGACACTGGGCCTCGTGTCAACGGAATCGTACCCCACGGCGATCCGAGGTGTTTGTTACGCGATCTCGGCGGCGCTGGGTAAAGCTGGGGCGGCAGTGGGGACGGAGGTGTTCACGCCGATCAAGGAGAGCTTGGGGCAGCGTTGGACCTTTTTCTTCGCCGCAATATTTGGCGCTTTTGGAATGGCTGTGTACTGGTGTGTTTCCGCATGGTCGCCCAGTGACTAATTTAGGGCGGCGGCTGACTCTGTTTGCAGGTTCCTGATCGAAGACATGACAGAAGCAGACCTCTTGGCGGAAGACAAGGCTTTCGAGATGTACCTGAAAGAGAATGGGTGGAGCGGCGAAATGCTGGGTGAGGTTCAAGAAGTGGCGTGATCGGACGGAGACAACGCGCAGCACGAAAAGCACACGAGGGAGACGGAGGATTCTGCATCGTTGCGACATCATCAATTAAACTATGGACACAGGCGATGTGCCGTACATGTCATGGTATCATAGAACGACTGACCCAGGCAGGAGTGCTCGCGGCTGACTCGTCCCTAGCTCGCTCACGCGCCACCGTCGCGCTTCGCGTGCTCGTCCTCCATCTTTTCTCTGTATGGCCGGTCGGCTTCGGACTCGTCGATCTCCTCGACGCGGCCGCCACCCGACTGCTGGATCTGGGGTCTGTGAGGCTGGCCGCTCCCAAGCAGCTCGCGGCCCTGCGAGTCATAGTGGCGTGTCTCCTGGACCATGGGCTCGCCCAGTTCCTGAGTGGAGGTGCGGGTGCTGGAGCCGTCGGGCGTGCGGTGGGATTCCTTGCGGTAGGCCTGGCCGCTGCTCTGGCCGTCGCTGCTCGACATGCTGTACGAGAAGGAGGTGGAGAAGAAGCTCTGGAAGCTGGACATGGTTGCGGCGGTCGGCGGGTTTCAGATGTGAGTTTGCGGTGTGCTTGTCGGCCGGCTTGTTTGCAGGCGGGCGGGGCAGAGGCCAGACGCTGGCAGACGGGCCAGGTATAAGTATCAGCGCCAGCCTTGTGCGACAACAGGGCCGGCCCTGTGGCCCTGTCCAGCAGTCGGGATGGCTGTGAGCGGCGGGTGATGTCATGTCACGTGCGCGGCGGGCGGGTGAAACGTGTCGACAAGCTGGCAGCGTCTAGCGTGAGGCCACGGCCGTGAACAAAGCTTGGCCTGCGTCTCCCTGCCGATGGCGCGTCGCTCAGCCGCGCGACCCCAGCCTGCCGCCCGTCGCTCCAAACACTGCCCGTTTGCCGCGCCCGCTGGGAACGCCGCCGGGCCCGCAGTCCTTCATCTGCAGCGCGCAGAAACGCGCTCTCGCGTTCCCGCTGCAGCCCGCGCCGCTAGGGCGGGATACGAGTGCGTCGTCGCCGTTGATTGCTCGAGCCAGGGATGGCGCCCGCACGCCAGTTTCTAAATTATGCCGGTGGCGTCTCCCTACGGCCTCCCAGGGATCTGCATGTGGCCCATCAGTTTCGCTGCAGCGCAACCTCCCCGGCCAGCGCCGTCCGCCCTCCCTTCGCAGCGACGCTGCACCCTTTCCTCTGCCTCGTCCCGGTCCAATTGGCCTGAAGACACGCCGGTTCCTATGGTTCCGCCCAGCTGCTCGCCTGCTTCCGTGCCGCCGCCATGCTCGCCCGGCGATCGACGCTGACAGCCCTCGCGCTCCTCGCGCTCTGCCTTGTCTTCTACCACCTCTCCTGGCAGCCGGCATTGCCTCGCCTCAGCTCCTCCAGACCGCGGCCGCCGCCCGAAGCCGCGCCCTACGACCATGCTGCAGGCGAGGAAGCGAGCCCCGCGAGGCCATCCGCTGGCCCCGCCAGCTCCAGCCCAGCTCCACTCCGCGCTCTTACTCCCGACGAAGATCCATTCCGCCCCGGCATCCCGAAGCCCGACGGAAACTACTCGCGTGTGCTCGTCGTGCCGCGCATGAAGGACGAGGATGTGTCGTGGATCGACGAGGTCCAGCAGGAGCTGCCCGACCTCCAGACGGCCATCTACGTCATGGACGATCCGTGGGCCCAGTTCCGCGTGCCCGAGAACAAGGGCCGCGAGTCCATGGCCTATCTCACCTACCTGATCGACCACTACGACGACCTCCCCGACGTTGTCCTTTTCTTCCACGCGCACAAGGTCGGATGGCACAACCTGTTGATCCTGGGCCAGGACTCGTCGGAGATGCTGAAGAGGGTGCGCAGCGAGCGTATTTGGCGGACCGGCTGTAAGTTGGGCTCTCACACCCCGAGATTCCCGTTCGGGTTCCTAACGTCCCTGGAGACATGCCTTTTAGGTGCGACGCCAAGCCTGGATGTCCGGACTGGTTACACTTGGACCGGCCGGAGGTGGACTTCGACGAGCGTCTCCGCATGGAGGAGAAATACTACACCCCGGATATCTGGCGCGAGCTCCACCCACCCGGCCTGGGAGGCATGGGAGAGATGCATCGCGTGCCCGGCGTCCTGGGCGCGCCCTGCTGCGCCCAGTTTGGGGTTTCCCGGGACCGCATCCGCGCCAACCCCAGGGAAATGTACGAGCACTACCGGAACTGGCTGCTGAAGACCGATCTGGAGGACCAATATGCGGGACGCATCATGGAATATACCTGGCACTACATGTTCACGAGGCAGTCCCAGTTCTGCCCGTCGCCGCACACCTGTTACTGCGATGGCTATGGCATTTGTTTCGGTTCGCAAAAGGAGTATGAGCAGTATCTTGCGAAGGAGGAACGCAAGTGGGACATCTTGGACATCTTGAACGCGCAGCCGGACAAGGCGACGGAAATGGAAGTTACGACGGAGTTGAGGAATCTGGACACGGTCATGGAGTGGATGAAAAACGAAGCCATAGAGAGGGGCAAGAGCGAGGACGCTCGACGTCTCGAGCGGGAACGGATCAATCTTCGTTAGGTTTCAATTTGCGGCGTGTGCGGTTTCAAAGGCTGGGGGCCAGGTCGGTGGCGCCAAACGGATACCACTGTCGAGGGACGAATCGCATTCATACCGGAAGGCAGGCTCCCATCCGGATGGATACACCAAGTTCCGTGCAGGAGGGTCACGGTCTCTGTCGTCCGATGCTATGGAGTAGCTGGGAAACGAAGTGCGAACAAACATCATATCATGCGGTAGAGGCATAGCAATATATTGTAAGCGGCACGGTGACGATCTTATCTCAGCGTGACCAAGATGGACAACCCCGAGCCGGAGATCCGGATTGCTTGCCGTCATCAAGTCGTCGAGGGATCCGAATGCGACCGCCCAGCAGGCCACACCGTGGGATTGTGGCAAGCTCTCCTGCAGGGGCAAATTTCCGGATTCCTGGTGGCATAGGTTGCGGCGTGAATCGGTGGGATCTTCCGAGCGCTTGGCTTGACTGGTGTCGAAGGATGCGGCAAGCGTTCGGTCAAGTCCGGCACGTCGGCGTTAAGTCGCAGGCAGCCACAGCGTTTGGGCAAACAGCCTCAAGAGTGCCATCGGGGCGTCCGGAAGTAAGTAGAGGGGAGCATTGCGCCTTTACGAGAAAGAAGAACTCGGGGTTATGAGAGAAACAGAAGGGCCAGAGTGGAGAGAGATGCTTGCAGATGTGCAACGGGATGTGGACCAGCTCGAGAAGCGAGGGTATTTTTTAACGCGCTGGATAAGGCTATTGGACATGCCGAGCCCTACAGGCGCACGTCCTCTCGGTCGAGAGACGATGACTGTCGCCGGGGCTGGCGAGAGCACCTTTCGCCTGGAGTCTTGGGCCGCTGTGCTTGCTGCTGTGGTTCACGTAAGTACTGCCCTGCTGGAAGCATCTGCTCATACGGTCCCAGAGAGCGCGTTGCACCTGTTCCACGGCACGATCGCTTCTGGCGACTTCGCAGGTCCCGCGCCGGCCTTTGGATCCTCCTCGTGTTCGTCCCGGCAGGCTGGTCGTCGCAGCCGGCTAAAGTGCCGAGGCGCTTGAACGGGCGGGCGCTCCGCCGCGCTTCGTCGCCGTCGACCACTTCACAGCTAGCGCGCTCGCAGTTCTATCGTGGACTGCCCGTTGCGGCAGGCTGCCGACGCGCTCGCCTCCAGCAGGAGCCCTGGCCCCGGACCGCCAAACGCCATGCGGACAGCACCGCAGCACTTTCCGGTCCAGATGCCCTCCCCCAATTTTCATGCTCAGGCAGCGCGGCCATGTTTTGCCGGGCGGGCGGGCGACTGGCGCCGCCGTGGTGAGCGGGCGCTTGTGGCTGGGCCCAACGGACCCTCAGGCCACTGGGTCCCACGCTGCAGACTGCGCCAAATCTCGCTTGGTTCTCGCATGCCCCCTTTCGGTGGTGTTGCTCCAGCGGCTAATCGCCCCAACAAGCATAACGCACACTGCTAATACCGTCAGCTCTCCGCCTGCTGCCTGCGCCTGCGCCAGGAACAGGTAAGGCTCGTGATGCAGGAACGCTGTTGGGCTTCCTCGTGGCGCTTCTGCCCTCAGCCCACACCTCCGGCGCCTTCGTCCGCTAAGGTTTTACCTGTCTGCGGAGGCACTTGCCGCGCCAGGAATCCTCCTTCACCGTCCACTTTTGGCCGCTCTGATTCGCCTCTTCCGCCTCTGCCACCTTGGCGGGGCATACTAGCCGGTGCCCGTCGACGGCAGGCTGTGAGGATCAGCCGAATCCGTCTGAAGGAACGGCAGAGTGGAGTCGAGTTTTATGACCTCCACTGAATGGGACGGGACCGTTGTATTCAGCTGTGGCTTCGGCCTTGGGACCGCATCGTCGCGCCGAGCCGGACGACGACGTGCGGGATGCGCATCTTTCCTATATCATGTCTCTATTCCCTGCCCGCTCTCTGCTTCCTGTCCAGCGCTGCCTCGGTCAACCTCTGTCCAGCACCTGCTTCGCTGCTGCAGACCCTCTGTCTGCGTCCCTTCGTTGGTGACTCCGGTCATTCCACACTCTCTACCAGCTTCGGCTACCAGTCGTTCCTTTTTTCGTACAATCCTAATTCTGTAATAATTCGTGCTCGAGATGGACTCTGCACTTTCCCTCCCGGCATGCCCTGCCACTGTTCCTATCCCTGCTTTCGACCCTACAACGAACACCAACGTTGCTGTCTACTGGGTAAGCCGTAACGTCTTATTCCGTCCACGGTGACCCGTACTGACATGTTCTTCTATCCAGGGTCAAGGTGCCGGGCAAAATCGCCTGGTAGACATTTGCCAGAACGGTGCTTATGATATCATCAACGTCGCCTTCATCAACACGTTCCCCGACGAGACCGGATACCCCGGAGCCAACTTCGGTAACCAATGCGGTGATACGTTCTACGAGGTGAACGGCGTGAAGACCAAGCTGCCGAACAGCTGTCCCTTCATCGGCAAGGACATCAAGACTTGTCAGTCGGTCTACGGAAAGAAGATTCTTCTGTCTCTCGGCGGAGGTGTGCCGACCGACTACTACCTGGAGAGCGAGGACTATGCGAAGGGCTTCGCGGACTTCCTCTGGAATGCATTCGGCCCCAACACGGTCGATGGATACCCGAGGCCCTTTGGCGATGCCGTCGTCGACGGTTTCGACTTCGATATCGAATCGCTCATCTCCGCTGACGCCACCCCTGCTCCCCCGGCCAACTACCAGTCCCAGTACTACTCGACCATGATCAACCACCTCAAGCACGAGAAGTTCTCGCAGGACACCTCCAAGAGCTACTATATTTCCGGTGCTCCTCAATGCGCCTTCCCCGATGTCCACCTCGACGACGCGTTCAAGAACTCGTGGTTCGACTTCATCTTCGTCCAGCTCTACAACACTCCGCAATGCAACTCCCGCGCCGAGTATACTGGAGCCAGCACCGAGTTCTCGAACTACTTCAGCGGAGAGTTTATCGGCTCGATGTTGGAGTCTGGCCTTGCCAACCCTGCCGTCAAGATCTTCGCCGGTCTGGTCAGTACTTAAATCTTTCTCTTCTCACGCGAACTAGCGCGACTGACTCTTACCACAGCCTGCCGCTATCAGCGGCGCTCCATATGACCCTACGTCCTACCTGGAGCCCTACGAGGCCCACACCTATATTTCCCAGCTCCAGTCCCTGCCTGGTTTCGGTGGTGTGATGCTTTGGGAGGCGACCGTCGACGAGAAGAACACGGAAGACGGCTACCAGTACTCGCAGTACATCAAGGGCGGTCTGGTGGGCTGCTCGAACGGCGTCGAGATGGACGCCGAGTGCCCCTTCCTCAACTACGCGCCCAACGTTCCCGAGCTCACGGTGTCGCCCACCGGCGCGTGCGGTGGCTCGACTGGCTACACTTGCAAGGGCTCCGCCTGGGGCGACTGCTGCAGCGCCTACGGCTTCTGCGGAGCGACCGCGGACTACTGCGGCTGGGACAACTGCGATGTCCTCGCTGGTTTGTGCGGTTCGGAGGCTACTGCTTCCCCGACCTGCACTACCTCGACCACCCCGACCTCGACACCCACTCACATCGAGACGCCGCCTGTCAACACTCCCGTTGATACTCCGATCAACACCCCGCCTGTTCAGACCCCCATTGATACTCCGATCAACACTCCGATCAACACTCCGATCAATACCCCGCCTGTTCAGACTCCCGTTCAGACGCCCGTTCAGACGCCCGTTCAGACGCCCGTTCAGACCCCTGTTCAGACTCCGAACACGCCCGTCAACACGCCAGTGAATACACCTGTGAACACGCCCATCAACACGCCCATCAACACGCCCAACACGCCTGTGAATACTCCCGTGAACACGCCTATCAACACGCCAGTTGAGACTCCGAGCATCCCGGCTGTATCGCCCAGCTCGAGCAGCGTCGCATCCATTTCTCACCATCTGCCCTGGCCCACGGACAACCCGATCTACCCGACGACTCCTGTTGTCTCCGGCACTGATGCAGCCTCGAGCCCCGGTGCTTCTCAGTCCGACCCGGCTGTTCCCTCAGGATCTGGCCCGTCTATTCCCTCCGGCTCTGGCCCTGCTGTGCCATCTGGATCTGGTCCCGCTGTCTCCTCTGGCTCGGGTCCTGCTATTCCCTCTGGCTCAGCTCACGTTTCTGGCCCGGCTGGATCTGCTTCGGGATCCGCGCCTGGCATCACATCGGCGCCGACGCTCTCCGGCTCTGCCACCACCGCCACCGATGTGACGACGACGATCATCACGACGACCTACATCGACGTCTGCCCCACCGGCCTCACCACCATCACGACGACCTACACGACGACCATCTGCCCGACGCAGACGCCCTCAGCCATCCCCTCTGGCTGGACCACCACCGTCACCGTCTGCGCCAACTGCGGTCCCAAGCCCACCACCCTCACGCTCACCAAGCCGCAGCCCTCCACCGGCGCTCCCTCAACCACCCTCACCACCTCAACCGTCTACACCACCCAGCTCATCACCATCACCGCCTGCCCGCCCTCCGTCCCCAACTGCCCCGCCTCCTCCAAAACGCACCTCTCCGTCGCCACCTCCCTCGTTCCCATCGCGACGACCGTCTACCCGGTCGCCGTCGCCCCCTCGCCGACGGAGGCGGTCGACGGCGGCTTCTCCACGAGCACCGTCTACCAGACGCGCCTCATCACCGTCACAAAGTGCCCCGCCGACGTCGTCGACTGCCCCGCCAGCGCGAAGACCACCGCCGTCGTGGCCTCCGCCGTGCCCGCCTACACCACCGTCGTCCCCGTGTCCACCACCGAGGCCGTCGTCGTCGTCGGCGCCGCCGCGGCCGCCGCCGCGTCCCCCTCCAAGCCGGCTGCCGCCCCCGTCTCGTCGGGCGTCCAGGGCGGCTCTGGCTCTGGCTCTGGCCCCGACTCCTCGAAGCCGTCTGGCTCCGACTCCGACTCCAGCTCCTCCAACCCCAACCCCAAGCCCTCCGGCGGCGCCACCAGCACCTGGACGACGACCGTGATCGGCGGCACGAAGACGCAGTACCTGACGTACGCGTCCGCGACTTCGACTACAACCGCGCTGTCGACCGTGTCCGTCGTCGGCGTGCCGGCCGGCAGCGCGCACAACGGCAACGGCACCGCCCCGGCGGTTCACACGCCCGCGGCGCCGTTCTACACGCCCGAGGCGGAGAAGTTGGGGGAAGGCAGCAAGACGGCGCCGGCGCCGGCGGTGTACACGGGTGGGGCGGGGAGGAAGGGGGGCGTGGTGGGGGTGGTGGTTGGGGTTGTTGCGGCTGGGGTGGTGGGGGTGTTGGTGGTGTGATTGAAGTGATGTTTTGATGTTTGTGTGTAGAATAATATGCGCCTTTTGCACGTTTGTGTTGTCTGGAGACGATGGGGGGATGTTTGCACGTTCTTTTTCTTCTCTCTCTTTTGGTCGATGCAAACGGAGGTTTGTGTGCGAAATCAGAGATATTTCTTGTGGCGCGACTGACTGGGCATGTTTCCGGTATTTGGTAGCAGCGATTGATGTGGAGAGCAGATTAGCAGTGATAACAGATATGAATTGCCTGCCACAGCGGGTTGCAAAAGAAATGAGCCGCTTCAGCTCAAATAGACCTCGCTCATGGCATGGGCAGTTGAAGCATTCATCCGGATAGCTTTAGTAATTGGATCACAGTGAATCTGCATCCGGATGAATGCTTCAACTGCCCGTGCATGTAGTTTTCTTCCTTCGCATGTTCTGTTGGCCAAAGCACTACTGTCAGGCCTCACCTGCGCGGACACTGAGAGGCGCCTGCGTCACCCATGATCGAGCCTCAGGCTCGACTTAGGCTAGCCACCGGGGCTGGACTGACCGACGCCCGCGTGGCCTCGGCGAGGGGCCTGCTAGTACATAGAGAGGCACCCTCAGCTAGTCCCTCGATTCCTTAAGGAATCGCTAGCCTACTATCTCCTAACCTAACCTCGTTTCGTCTGCACGTGAACTCCCTGTCCACTCCAGCCCACAACTACCCGCTGCAGGGCCAATGCCTTCGAGACCCACTGTTCACTTGACTGCCTGACTTGTGCTTCAATCACCTGCGCTTAAGCCGTCCGGATACGCAAGATACTTTTTCCCGGCGAGGTGCAATTCTTTAAACTACTTTCTTTATACCAGCGCGCCCGTTTCCCAAACAGGAATTTTCTTTTCTGATCACGTCAAAATGGATTCGTAAAAGGACAATCAACACGGCTTCAGGCCGTCGACGCCAACTCCCATGTTCCTGCTCGCCTCAATTCTTCCGTCTTTCTCCTCTCTTCCCTCCAATCCCCCATTCCCCCCTATCTACAAGACCGTGCCGAAGCCAAAAGTCATCTTGATGCTCTTGACGTAGTACTCGCCCCAGTTGCGCTTAGTAACGTCCTCCTGACCAATGGGCACGCCCTGCCACTCAACGCGCATGACGGTGACCTTGTCGACGTCATTCTGGTCGAAGCTGATCTTGAGGGTGGAGAAATGGCCCTGAGGCCACTGGGCGAGACGCCACTTCTGGACGATGGTGTTGGGCTCCTCGAGCTGGACGAACTGGCCCGACACGTTGCCGCCGAACAGCTCGAACTTGCCGCCCTCCTTGGCGCCGTCCCACACCTTGGGCGGGGCGCGCGTGAACGCCGCGATGCGCTGCGGGTCCGTGAATGTCTGGTACAGCTCCGCCGCCGTTGTGCGGAACTCCTCGTTGTCGGTTAGCGTCGTCGTGTTGACCGAGGGCCCGTTGCCCGACGTGACGGTGGTGGTCGAGCTGGAGGTCGACTCCTTGGCCTTGTTGAGCGAGGAGCTCTCGTAGACCTTGGGGGTGGAGAATCCGCTTCCCGGGCTGGATCCGGGCGCGTGCTGGATGTCCTTGCCGTGTTCGGTAACCAGGGCCTTAGTGAGGGCTTGGAATCGTTCTCTCAGCTTGGGGGTGATTTGCGAGCGGACGAGATCCTTGACGGGCTGCTTGCTCGACGAGTCGCTGTAGATGTCTATGTCGAACTGCAGGAATCCGGGTGTGGTCAGCGAAGTCTCTCAAGGTTCCGTCTGCGCCGCTCAGGAAACGTACAACATACTCGTCTTCCTCCGTGTCGTGTGCAAGTTCCGGGACGGTGATGGTGCCGCTTGCCGCCTCGCCCTCCTTGTTCTTGCCTGCAGAAGAGGTCAGGTACCCATGCCAGCCTTGTCGCGCGTCCGGGGCTCTATTGCATACCTGAGTACTCCAGCTGCAGCTTCACGTCGTATATAGTTATGACCTTCCCCTTGCGCTGGCTGACCTCAACGTCGCCGTCCATGCTGATAACGCGGTCGACCTGGGCAGTGACGCCATCGGCCTCGGCGGAGATGCCCTTCAGATCCTTCTCCAGGTACTCCCGGGTCCAGGTGCCGACATCCTTGTTGACCCAATGCCAGTTGTTGGGGTTGTGGAGGACCATTGTGGGCGAGGAATGCAGGTGATAGTGCGAAGTGGTTGGCAGCGGGAAGCGCGCGGGGAGGTCTGGGGAAGCAACAACTGGTCAGCCTACGCTACGTCCGCGCCAGATGCTTGGCAAATGGGAGCGTGTGAGACGGATGGAGCTCGAGCAAGGCAATGCACAGCCGAAAGAGTGCAAGGCTTCGGCAAGGTGAAGGAAGAGAGGTGCTGTCTGGCGGGGCGCAAACGATGAGGCTGCAACTCACCTCGTGGCAAAAAGCTGGGCCGTCGCAGTTCAGCAGCGGGTACGCAGGTCGGTCGCGGGCGGGTGCAGCAGGCGGGCAAGGGACTGGAGGGGTAGTTATGGATTTCGGCTGGTATTGGACGCTGGAACATTCGAATAGCTTCTTAGAACACCGCGCACCACTCCCGCGGTCCCCGGCCCGACTCACCCCGATCAGCCCCTCCAGCCCTCCGTCTCCGCCCCGGCTGCCGCCTCCAGCTCTGCAGAGAGATCTCTTGATTCCTGATGTTTCACCTTACACAGTCGGCTTCCTGGCCGTTTGCGGCAGCCCGTCCACGAGGCCCATCTCATGCTGCCGTCACCGTCACCGCCGTTTCGTCAACGCGCCACGGGACGTTGCGCATGCTTCCGACGGAATCATTGCCGATTGCCGCAGCTCCGTCACAGCACGGTGTTTGTGAAACGCGGCGAGGATGGAGCCCGATGTCGTCATAGGCAGTCTGGAACCGAGCTCTTCGGCGCCCTGGAGTGAGCGTACTGTGTAGTAGCATCCGCGGAAGTCGAGGTGGTGCGCGCGCGGGCAGCTGCAGCACGAGTCAGGCGCCGCAGCCGCAGCGGGCAGTGGCCACGACTTCGGCAGATCGACGTCGATGACCAAGGCAGCTGGGAACTGCGACCCTGGCTCCCTTTACGCTCTGCCCGAAACACCAGCCTAACCCTCCCACCCACCATCGCAATATGTGATTTTTTTTCTAGCCCGAAGCATGCGCATACCCTTCTTCCGCATATGGTATTCCACTACCTATTCCATCCTCTTCCTGCTGCTCGTCGTCCTCCTCGCAGCCACGCCCGGCGATCTCGTCTACCAAGCTGTGCGCAATCGTGGATACCCGAATGCCTTCGCCGTCGGCGGCGTCTACGTCCTGACCCTCCTGATCACTGTCTGCGTCTACGCCACCCGCCTCTACACGAACCGCATCACTCTGGTTGCCATTCCCAAGTCGTACATACCCATCGAGCAGGGCGAGGTTGGCAAGCATGTGCGCCGCACCATCGTGAAGGGTTTCGAGCGCAGCGCGCTGATCGCCTGGGACTCGCGGCCCCGGGATCTGAGGCCCGAGATACAAGGGGAGCGGGAAGGGAGCACCGCGCCATCGGCTGAGCGCATCCAGAAAAAGAAGGGCGGGTCTCGCGATGTCACGGCCATCCCGGTTGACCCCGAGTCGCCTCCTTGGGGGCACATCGCGCACCCTGGATGGGCGTCGCCCACTGTGGACGGCATCCCAAACCTCCAGTTCTGCAATGTCATCGCCGAATTGCCGAATCTGATCGAGGCCAAAGCCGTATCGTTGGCACCCCCGGATCCCGCCTTCGCATTCCACATGTCGCTGGACGGCGTGACCGTCATGCCGGATGCGCGCATTGTCGCTCTGCTGCAGCGACCCTCGACAATGGGCCTGCGCGATTATCTGGGGCACCTGTCGACCTTTGGCCTCATAAATCCTCCGGAACTGGGCACCGCGTTCATCAAACGCTACGAATATGCGCGCTTCTCAACTGTGCCCATAACCGAAGTTCAATTCCAAGAACTGATGGCCATGTTCGCCGAGATTCTCACCGGAATGACGGAGCTCGCCCCTGAGCTCATCTCAGAACTGCAGCACGAAGATTACAGCTCGAGTTCCGAAACAGCCAGCCTTGCCCCTTCGCAGATTTCCTCGTCCTCCGGGAGCTCCACCGGCTCGGCCATCCACTACAAGACGCCGCGTACAGCGCCCTATGCGGAATCAGTGTACACGCGCAGCACGACATCCACAGCAGAAATGAGCGAAAGTATGGGGACGATGCGGACCGCGCCGTCGCGCTTCTACGATTACAGTTCTGAACAGTTTACTGTGCCGCGCACGCCCTCGGCAGCGTCCAGACACTCGTCGATGCGGAGCACCCCAATGCCGCCGCGTACCGCAGCGTCTGCAATTCCGCCATCCATATCGAACTCCTCGGCGTCATCGCTGAGATCAGCCAGGAGTGTGATCAGACTGACGCCAAACCCGGGACCCGGAGAGTTGCCGTACTACTTTGATGTGCAAAATGGATGAAGGAAGCCTTGAGTTCTTGGGAGTCTTTCTACATCCCAGTCTTGGAATGTTTCTCTGACTGGCGGCAGTCACTCTCCGGCTGCACCGGGTGCATCTGGGGAGTGAATGGCTTCGCAATTGCAGAGAAGAGTGCACGAGAGCCAGGTATTTGCATCGAGTGCGACCCAGCAACCTCATGCAAGAGCCAAAAGCAGAAGATCGAATTTAGCAACACATGCTTCAGCGAACTTTATCGACGGTCCATGGATTGATTTATCACTAAGAATCAGCGATATTTCATGCTGGAACTCCGGATAATGCATCCTTTATTATACCCTACCTTGCCGACTAGGCGAGGAAATGTCTAATATTCCCAAAAAAAAAAAAAAAACGAAGAGCATTCAGGGTTCTCGCGGCCAACCGGCTTCGTAACACGCTCTAATCTATGCGGACTCTGATCTCGCGGAACAATATTGTTTAATGCATACTTTCCAGTCATTCCACGCTTCTACCTCTTCACCAGCTGACGAGCTGTCTTCCTCTGTCGAATCCTCCACGCAGCTGCCTTTCGGGTTTCAAGAGTTTTCCCTGCAGGATGGTGTACTTGACAATGTTCTCGCAGTCCTCGGGCCGCACTCTGGCAAGCCACATGCATTGGGCCGCCTCTCTGATCGGAGGCTTGTGCGGACCCTTTAACTCGCCATTCTCCTTCTCCTCCGCCTCTTCGACTGCGGCACTCCCGTTCTGCTCGCCGCCATTCATCGCTTTCTCCTGCTCGACGACTGGCGGCAACACGATGCCGGCACTTCCCGCCCGCCGGTATATCAACACGTTGGCGGCGAACTTGTGGCCGCCGACGTGGTTGATGAAGTATATGCCGCATCCACCTGGCCGCTCGTCGTGAAGGTCTCGGTACAGGCCGAGCGGGCGCAAATGGCGCTCAAACTCGCGGCGCAGCAGCGGCGCCGACTGGCCGCAGCGGGCGTCGCGCGTCTTGTGGCTGCACAGCAGGATCAGGTAGTCGTGCGGGCAGTCGCGGGGTATTAACGCGGAGGGCGAGGGCGCAGAGCCGTGATGCGACTTGTGGGACCTGTGCGATTTGCCGGACTTTGCGGAGCCGGCGGTGGGAGGGCGCTGCGGCGGGTCGGAGTGGATGAGCGGTGTCACGTTCGTGGGCGACTTGTTGACGTAGGTCTCGATCAGGTCGGGCACGCTCGAGGGCGTGACGTTGTCGAACAGGGTGAAGGTGGGCAGGAGCAGGACGGTGGTGGAGGTTTCGGCGCCCGGGCTGGCGTGTTCGTTCGGGACGGGCATGTCGGAGGCGGAGAGCATCATTTTCTGCGGCACGAGGTTGTCAACGGCATTGTTCCTCGAGCGCGGCTGCGTGCGTGCGTGCGTGCCGGGTGGCGGACAGGGCGGTGCTTACGCCGTTGGAGGGCTTGACGCCGCTCTTATCCACAGCCTCCATGATGGAGCCCTTCTCGTCTGCCACGTCCCTGACCTGCAGTCAACACATCAATATGTACCGCGCGCGAAACGTAGCCTCGGCGCTGGCTGGCTGGCTTACCCAATCCGTCTTGCCCGTCGCGACGATCAGATGCGTGCTCCAGCCCTTGATGTGCCCGTACATGTTCTCGTCCTCGTCCACGCTCCACTTGCGCGGGTACTTGACGGTGCACGTCTCGCAGTCGCGCAGGCACTCCTCGCCGTCGACGGCCGGGTTCGTCTTGGGGAACAGCTGGTCGACCGGCGCCTTGGAGAAGCCGTCCGGGTGCATCTTCGCGTCCGCGCCGCCGCCAACCTTGCCCCACAGGCTCTTGAGCGCCGACGCCATGGCCGCTGGAGTGTGTGCGCCGCAGGAGAGAGGAGAGAGGATGTCGGAGAGCAGAGGGCGAGCGGGAAACAATGACGACGACGACGACGACCGGTGGTGGACGGGTGCGCGAGATCGTGAAGCAATGGGCGGGAGCGTAATTTTAATCTGATGATCAGATAAGCCCCGCGGAATTCCGGCCGCGCGCTTCTCGCTGACGGGAGGGAGGCCACGAATTTCAGCGGGTCGTGGGGGACGGCACGTTGCGGGGAGGAAGGGTGACGGGCGGGCGCGCCGCGCAGCTGCGGGCAGCAGGGCAGCACACGTATTTATTCGGATCGGTCTTGAACGGCCCAAGCGGCGAGGCCGAGTACGTCTGTTGGGGGTTCCTTTCCTTCGGCGCAATCGAAGTTTCGAAGGTCGAGCTGTTGCCTGCGGCGGTGGTTATCACCGAGGCCGAGCGGGCAATGCCTGGGCCGATCGCTCGTTCCTTTCCCCTTATCACCGCGCAGCCAAATAAAACGCTTCCCCGGACGAAGCGTGTCTCTCCGTCGCGGACGTCTCCGTCGCGGACGCCGACGCCGAACCCGAACGAACGCTAAGGCCACCAGTCCGCAGACGTAACGACGCGCTCACCACCTCCACGGCTTTGCTCCGCGCGTTAGCATTGCGCCATGTCCACGTCCGCCGGCGCCATTCGCGCTGCCCAACCGGCCGCGGCTGCACGCCCTGCCAAGCGCATCAAGCTGCTGGCCGGCGCTCCGGATCCCGCGAGGCTCTCGTGGGACGACAGCGCGCTGCTCGTCAACGACTGGACCCCGGCCGCGCGCCGCTTCTTGGATAGGAAATTCGCGGAAGACCCCGCAGAAGCGCCTGCGGCGACGCTTTCCCCTTGGCGCAGCATTCCGGCATCGCGGCACGCGCCGCTGCACACCGGCTTCACGCAGGAGAGCCCTCTGCGGCAAGACTTCTTCTACGCACCCACGCTCGACCACTCCCTCGACCACTCCTCCGCCCACAGCAGCCCGCCATCCGCCACCTCGCCACCCCACACCGCCGCCGCCGCCGCCGCCGCCGCCGCCGCCGCCGCCGCCGCCGACGACGACGACGACGACGAAGCAGCAACGCAAGACCCCTTCCTCGAGCACTCCATCGCCGTGCACGACGCAACCCACTCCTCGCAGCTCGCCGCTCCCGACACCACCACCACCACCACCACCACCACCCTCCTCGACTCCCTCCCCCTCCTCCCCGTCCGCCTCCGCCTCCGCCTCCGCCTCCCCCTCACCCCCCAGCACCCTCCTCCTCCCCCCCGCCCGCCTCCCCCCCACCATCACCCCCCTCCGCGCCATCCCCTCCGCCACCCACCTCGCCCGCATCGCCCCCCAAACCATCGTCATCAGCCTCATCGCGGGCGTCCTCCAGCTCCCCCCCACCCGCACGGTGCGCACGCGCCACGGCACCACCCGCGACCTCGTCGAGGTAGTCGTCGGCGACGAGACGGCGGCCGGGCTGCGGCTGTCGTTCTGGTTCGCACACGGCGACGAAAACGAAGCGGACGAGCCGCTGCGGGCGGCGGTGCGGGGGCTGCGGGTGCGGGACGTGGTGGCGGTGGAGAACGTGGCGCTGGACGCGTTCCGCGGCCGGGTGTTCGGGTACGGGTTGAGGCGGAGCTTGCAGAAGAATCAGACGCGGGTCGAGGTGCTGGCGAGGGGGGGGTTGGACCGGGTTGGCGGGTTGGCGGGGGTGGAGAAGGTGGAGGGGGTGAAGGATTGGGTGTTTGGGATTGCGAATCCGGGGGGCGCGAGGGGGTGGAGGAGGGGGGTGGGGGGAGGGAGGAGCACGTGTTTTTGCCGCCGGACACGCAGGAGTGATGGCGTGAGTTTTTTTTTTTTTTTTTTGGTTTTGATTTGGTTTACGGAATCACGACTTTTGGTACAGCACTCCTTTTTTGCCCTCTCTTTCCGCCTTCATCGCCCTTCCCTTGTGATGGACGGTGTCAGCCGCGCCATCGAGTATTGCGCCTCTTTGGTGATTTATGGCTCCCAGGGGCTGACGGCGCGCTTGCCGGTGAGGAGCTCGGCCTCTCCATCCTCCCTGACAGCATAGATGTCCTCGTGCCTCACTCCGAACTTGTTGAGCATGTAAATGCCGGGCTCCGAGGTGAAAGTCATTCCGGGCCTCAGGAGAACGTCGTGGTTGCCCTTGTTGAGATATGGAGATTCATGGGCTGCGGGGATTATCAGCATCAAGCTTGAGGGTTTCTCGGCTCTGGACTCACCCTTAATGCCGATCCCGTGGCCCACACGATGGGTGAACATCTCGCCATACCCAGCATCCGAGATGACCGCCCTCGCCGCAATATCGACGCTGGCGGCGCTGTTGTTGGGCTTGAACATCTTGGCAGACTCCGTCTGGGCCTCGAGCACGATGTCCCAGACCTTCAGCTTCTCGGCGTAAAGATCAGAGTTCGTGTTCACGGAAGGGCAAGGCTTGGAGAAAGTCAGGATGGACATGGCCTTCTCCCAAAGCGACCACTCTTTCCAGGTGGGGATGAAGAAGCTGCGGCAGATGTCGGACGAGTATCCCAGGTAGTGCGCTCTGCATCATCTTATCAGCAGGAGCATCGACGGGGAGGGAGGTTTCGGGAAAACGTACCCGACGTCGATGAGAACCACGGAGTCCTCTTTCAGCACCTTTCCCCCGGTAACGAAACCTCCGTGAGGAAGGGCGCCGTTCTCCTCGAACAGGACAATGTCGAAGAAGAGCGAGAAGCCAATGGACAGCATCGAGTTGTCCAGGATCTCGGTGACCTCGTCTTCGATCAAGCCGGGAACAAGGCAAGGCCTCATGGCCCTCACCGCCTCAACGGTGCCCGTATTCACAGCCCTGATCAGCGCGATCTCCGCGGGCGTCTTGATCTGCCTCACAGCCTCGACCTCGCCCGCCAGACCGACCGTCTCGAACCCGTTCGCATCCAGCCCCCGCACGATGTAGTCGCGCATCTCCTCGTCCACCATGACGGTCACCTCCTCCCGGGCGGCAAACAGCGCGCTCTCGCGCAGCGTCCTGTACGGGTTCCAGTGCTCCTCCCACGTGACGATGTCGAGCTCGCCCGCGGCGGGGATGCCCAGCATGCGCACGCGGCCCTCCTCGAACGCGGGGCAGAGGAAAGACGTCTTGGCCACGATGGCGCCGGTCGAAGGGTCCTCGGCCGGCTGCACGATCATCAGCATGGGCCGCTCCTCGGGCTCCCACGGCTCCCAGTCCTGCTGGCTGATGTTGCCGTAGTACTGGAAGGTGTAGCCCGGCTCGAGCGCGAAGGCGTCGACGCCGTCGGCGTGCAGGGCGCGCGCCAGGCTGTCGCGGCGCGCGACGAACTCGGCGGAGGCGATGGGCGCGGCGTCGAGGAAGGAGAGGTTGGCGTGCAGGTTGCGGATGGCGCATTGCTGGACGCGCGACACGGTGTGCGCGTGGCTGTGGCGGGTCTGGCGCGCGGGTCAGGACTGCGGCTCGGCGTGGCTGCTTCTTCTTGAGTTTACTGACGTAGAACAGACGCGCATACAGCGCGGCGACGGCCAGGGCCGCGAACAGCTGCAGGTGGGATCGCCGGGTGCGCGGCGTGCGGACGGCGTGCGGCTGCCGCCCTTCCAGGATGCCGGCCTTCATCGTTCGTCTAACGGCGCTCGGTCAAGACTCGCTGCGGAGAGAGCCAAGGGGGAACACCAGCGCCACGGGACGCAAAGGGGCGGTTCCTGCGGCTGATGGACGTGGTGTTATTGTAGGTGGTAGCGAGAGGTTGCGGTCGGCAACGGCGTTTGCCCGCCGAGCCGCACGCCGCACGCGGGCGGTGGGACGACGACAAGGGCTTATCGCCATGCATCCCCCCCCCCTCCCACTTCTCCCCTCGCAACCTGCACTGATCGCCGCTCTTCCCCGGGGCTTTTCCTCGACGCCGGCCGCTTCCATCGCGAGTCGGCCAATGGCGGCTGAGCCGCCTTTTGCCTTCGCCGGCGGACCTGCCGGTTCATGGCGCGGTCCGCTGCGCGAGAGATTGTCGGCGCGTTGTTAAAACCATGCCTGTCGTCTCCCGACTGCGGCCCGTCGCTCCTCTGCCGTCTCTGTTCCTCTGGTTTTCTGGACCCTAACAGCAGCAGCCCTGTCTGCGGATCCTCCATTCCTGAGTCGAGTCCCCTTTCATACGGGATGGCGCATGAGAAGGACATCGACGCCATTGCTGCTCCGCAGGGCACCAGCTCGCAGAGCGGCGAAGGGAAGGCGGCGGACGGCAAGAAACAGCGCGATGCTGTCGCAGTCGAGGTTGACGCGGAGACGGGCGACGTCGGCAAGGCGTACTACAGCAAGGCCTCAGTCTGGCTGATGGTTCTGTATTCGGCGCTGGCAATTGGGTCCGATGGATAGTGAGTACTCACCTTCCCACTCTCCTTTCGTGTCCGTCTTCTGACACAGTCCCAGCAATGCCGCCGTCATCGGCAACGTCGAGCTTCTCCTTGCCGTCCTCTATCCCGAGTCCCTCACCAACAGCATCTATTCCCGCCTTAGCAATGCCTTCCTGATCGGCATGATTGTCGGCATGCTGCTCTTCGGCGGTGTCGTCGACCAGCTCGGCCGCAAAACCGGCGCCGTCGCCACCACCGTGCTGCTCGTCCTCGGCATCGCTCTTTCGGCCGGTGCATCAGGCACCTCCGAGACTGGCATGTTCTGGATGCTGATCGTCGCCCGCGGCATCGCCGGTGTTGGAGCAGGCGGCGAGTACCCCGTGTCCGGCGCAGGCGCGACAGAGGCCACCGATGAGAACCAAGAACTGCGCAAGCACCGCGGATTCATGTTCGCCATGATAGCCGACCTGTCGGCGTCGCTGGGCTATGTGTTCGGCGGCCTGGTGCCGCTCCTGCTGCTCCTATGCACCCACCGGAAGGTCGCCAACTACGACATCGTGTGGCGCACGTCGTTCGCGCTCGGCCTGGTGCCGCCGGTCTCCATCTTCTGGTTCCGGATGCGCATGGCCGTGTCGACGGCGTACCGCAAGAGCGCGATGCGCAAGCAGCGCGTGCCGTACTGGCTGGCGGTCAAGCGCTACTGGCGTCCGCTGCTGGGCTGCTCGGCCACGTGGTTCCTGTACAACTACGTCAGCATCCCGTTCGGCATCTTCTCGTCGACCGTCACCTCGCGCGTCAACGCGTCGGATTCGCTGATCAAGAGCCTGGGCTGGGGCGTCGTCATCAACTGCTTCTACATCCCCGGCCCCTTCCTGGGCGGCTACCTGTCCGACCGCATCGGCAGGCGCCAGACCATGTGTCTGGGCTTTGCCCTGCAGGCGGGTCTGGGCTTCGTCCTCGGTGGCGCGAACAAGCAGATCCAAACCGTCTTCCCGCTTTTCGTCGTCATGTACGGACTCTTCCTGACGCTGGGAGAGGTCGGTCCTGGAAGGTGAGCCTCCCTAATCGCTTCTCTCTACAGTCATCTCTCCCCCCTCTCCATGAAATGGTTCCTTCCCCCACCGTCTTCCTCCGGCTGACATGGGACACTGCTCAGCACCGTCGTCCTCACCGCCTCCGAATGCTTCCCGACCGCCATCCGCGGCCAGATGATGGGCCTCGTGTCGGCGTTCTCCAAGGCCGGTGCCGCCATCGGCACGCAGGTCTTCAGCGCCATCCTCAAGTCCTGGTCCGACGAGGCCAAGGCCGACCAGGCCACCTTCCTGATCGGCTCCGCCTTCGCCGCCCTCGGCGCGCTGATCGCTTGGTTCGTCATCCCGGACGTCAGCTCGCGGCTGGACGACGAGGACGAGGCGTGGAGGAGGTATCTGGAGGAGAACGGGTGGGACGCCGACTGGGGGGACAACAAGACGATGGATCCCGGCGCGGTGGTGATGGATAGGGTGGGTTCGTGAGAGGTGACTCGTGGGCTAATAAGTGGCTGGGGAGTAACGTATGTGTATGGAGACTACTACCTCTGGCAAAGTTCGGGCCTACGGAACGATGATATCTGTTACAATAAATTATTCTGCGCAATCACTTCAGCCGCAATTCGTCTTTCCAAACGCCGTGACCCAACAACACGGGAGTCCATCCGCCCCCATCGCAACCAGCCATCGTTCCTTCCCGGCCTCACTCCTCACTCCTCTTCCTACCCCTCTCCCTCCACCACCCCCGCCACCCCCACAGCATACTCCTCCGCATTCGCATTCTCCCCCTCACAAACCCCCCCCCCCCCCCCCCACATGCTCCGGCACGCCGACCCCCTCGCCCCCCGCATACCCCACCGCCACCGGCTCCCCAAACCGCTCCCACACGGGCACCACGCCCGCCCACACCCTGCCCACCACGTCCCGATTCGCGACGTCGCGCCGCTCGTCCCTTGGCGGCCCCGTCCGCGTCTTGGCCGTCGCGGACGCGATCGCGACTTTCAGGATGCGCGTGCCCTGCGTCTCGGCGGGCGAGGGCGGGACGCGGGTGTGCTGCCAGCTGTGTGGGCGGACGCGGTGAGCGGAGAACGAAGGGGGGGGGACGCGGGCTTACCGGTCGGGGATGATGGAGTTGGTGAGGAGTTGCATGGCCCAGAGGGATTCGGGGTGGGGGTTCTGGGGGAGGCGTCGGAGTCGGCGAAGGGGGGAGGGGGGTGGCGTGGCCGAAGAGGAGGGCGCTGCGGTAGTTGATGCTGTGGCTGAAGGGGGAGAGGGCGAGGACGAGGCCGTCGAGTTTGGTGGCGGCGATGGTGAGGGGGAGGCCGGTGGGGGAGGACGACTGGGAAGGGGGAGTCCGGGGTGGTGAAGGAGACGTGCAGGACGGAGGTGGTGTTGATGATGTTGTGGATGGTTTCGGCGTCGTAGGTGCCTGGGTGGGGAGGGGTTGGTTGGTTAGTTGGCTGCTCGCGGGTGTCGAAGTGCGTCTTCTCTGCCTTGCGATGGAGAGGAGGGGAGGGAGAGTGTTGGAAGGCTTGCGTGTCACTGACTTACCCCTCTCCTTGTGCCGATTGAACTTGGCGTACGGCGTCTGAGTGTAAGCTTCCCCCATTTTCGATGATTGTCTAGTCTCCTCAGACAGGCTCTTGTATATCAGGGAGGAAGAAAAAAATAAGCCAAAGAATCAACCTGGAAGGTCGACGGATCTCAAGCGAATGCCTGCTGTTCCTCTCTTCAGCCGGACACCTCAGCTTATATACCACACCTTATCTCACCGCGTCGTGCAACTCGAGCCCCGAAGTCCGGACGGCGACGATCAGGAAAGGCGAGGAGTCACGAACCACCCGCTCTAGCACGCATCCAGAGATAGATTCGCGAAGGATTGAGGTTCGAGTTGAGGAGCTGCCTACTCCGCTATCTCCAGTCTCGCATCGAGTAGCCTAAAGCGGCTGGTGCCCGTGCCGGAGGATACGCAGCTACCCGGATTGCGTAGAAATGCGCCATCGGTGATTGGGCGAAGAACTCCACCGCGAGCTTCCCTCGCCGCTGTTGACGCCCGGGGATGCGCGGGCTCCATCCGGACCGCTTGCGTGCAGCGCGCGTGCTGTGGTGAGTCAGAAGCACGCAGCCCCGTCCGCATTCTCGTCCGCAAGTTTGACAGGAGAAAGGGAAAAACTCCTTCGTCTTCCATTACTGCATTCTTTAGTCTTATCCATGCAAGCCTATGCAAATGCTCGAAACCCCCGGTCTATCGCTGCCTGCGCTGGGTCTCATCGAAGAGGAAAAGAAAAGAACACCCCGTGATCTCCAAACACTTGTTGACCCATGCCATGACCCCGCTTGAAGCTGCAATATTCAATACAAACGGAAAAGGGAACACCCTGTACCAATTACGTGAGATCGAAAACTGAGTGAGGAAATTGATGAAGCACAGCAACTCCCACGCACGACTTCCGCTGAAATGCCCGACCATACTTACAAAACTAAGAATCATTCGCCGAGCTCCCACGAATACCGAGCCACATCCGCGCTTATCCTACGAAAGGTCGAATCCAGCGCCCGAGTTCACCGCATACAGAAGCTTCTCCCTCAACGTCTTCTCGTCCTTGTACAGCGGTAGCTTCAGCAGGTTGACGCATGTGCTCGTACTTGGCAGCCTCGTGACATCATGGCCCGCATCTCTAATGCTGAACCTAGGATTCAGACTCGAGAAGCCGAGCAGCGGGGCACGAGGCGTGCTGGTGACGAACTTGAGCACGGCGCGGCGTTCGTCGTCCGACAGGGACTCCATGACGCGCCAGAATAGCTGGACCGAGGGGTGCTCGAGATGGTCGTCGCCAATGACGTACAAGCCGCCGTACTGCGTGTGGGCGCGCAGGTCGGCGACGTCGATGCTGCTGGACGTGCCGCCGATGAGGGTTTGCGATTCCGATTGGTTGAACATACTCAGCCAGGATGGCGAGATCATGGTGGAGAGACCGCGGAGGAAGGCGGCTGTCTGTTGGGCAGGCTGGACTTGGAGACGGTGGCGTGCAACGTACGAGATGTATACCAGACGATTCTCGTTGGTGACAGGCGTGTTGGAACCGTCTTTAACGAGGTCTCTGGTGCAAGTTATCTGTTGGCCAGTCCTGGGATCGGTTCGGATGACATCTGTTATGGTGAAGTTGAGGGAAAAGTCCTCTTCCACGTTGCCCGGGTAGTTCTTCAACGTCAGAAGGCCTTGGTAGAGATCCTCATCTAGATCGCGAAGATCGTTGAGATTCGCTCGGTATCCGGACTCCTTAGCGGCAGAGTTCGTGCCACCAGTCAATGCCCACTTGAGCAGGAAGAACGGAGCGAAATTAATGTCCACAAGGATCCCCTCGTAGAGACATTTCCCAACAATGCGGCCAAGGAACTCATACCGCTCGAGCAGTTCTTGTATCGTGTCTTTCCAAAGCTTGCTGTTTTCCCTGACTCCTGCATCGCGCAGGATTTCCCTCTGATGCTCCACCGCTGATGGGTTGGGATAAAGGAGATGGGCCTCGTTCTCCACAAACAGGTCAATGCCATTCTCCGATGGCGCAAACGCCTGACTGGAGACGCTAGTAAGGAACTCTTTCGTCACTCCACCTCCGTCGATGCCTGCTTCAACCGTGTCGAACTGGTCCACGAAGGTAATTTGAATTGGCTCCTTCAGTGCCTCTCCGAGCTTGAAAAATTGCTCAAACGCATCGTCAAACTCATGCTTCCGCCTGACCTTGGCGTGGTGTCTCTCGATCGGGTCGCGTGAGGCAAGGTCATGCATCATAGCCATACGCCATTGATCCGGATCGATGCGGCCGTGCCTTCGCTTCATCTGGTCCAGACGAACGAACTCCCGGAAAATCTGGACCCGCGTGGTGAACGGTATGAAGAATGGCATGTTTTGTAGTATTTCCAAGCGCGGCGCGACAAGCTGCAGGTACCTCTTGCGACTCGCTCTCCTCTGCTGTATCTGCAGTCTATCGAGATGGCGTGCTTGTTGTGTTCTTCGCGTGCCAATGAGAGGGGTCGGGTCCTGCTGCAGCTCTAGACCATCAATGTCCTGGTCCGTCTCCTGGCCCAGGTCTTCATTGTCTTCTTCTTGGATCCTGTTGCGGTTCTCTTCTTCTTGCACCACCGCCGAGATGAAGCCACCCATGTCGAATCGAGAAGTCATCAGCCAGTGGTCAGCGGGGAGGAACTTGCGACGTGAATCTCTCTCATAAACCATCCTCAGCAACCCAGTGACCAGTCCTTTGACATAGTCGAGACTCATGCCTGTGATGCCGCCTATAGAGTGCTGTTCGGGCTTACGGGCCTGCTCGGAAACCTCAGGGGTATTGTTGGAGGTCGCAGAGAGCCTAAAGAAATCCCTAATTGCTCCTGTGGAAGAACTGTCGCGCTGGTCATCTCCTAGGATCTCCGACGCATTGAAGTACATGGTGAATCCAAGGTTCTTGAGAAAGACGGTGAGATCGCGCACATCAGCCAAAGGAAGAGCGTTCTCCCGGGTTCTCGATGACCGTGATCCATTCTCAATGCTCATGACATTACCACCCGAGAAGAACTCTTCATCGTCCATGACTTTGAGGACGAATATGTAGAGTTCTAGGAATATTAAGATGACTTGCCACTCCTTGGTGATCCCCGAATCGCCAGCATCGGCGTTTGTTGGTGCTTGCCAATTGTAGGCTGTAGACGTGCTCTTCTTGTCCTTCAGCAATTCAATAGCAGCTCTCGAGTCCCGTGATACCTGCTGCACCACGCTAGTGGCGCGGACGGCTTGCCAGAAGTACTTGATTGCTGGGGTGCTGCGAATGTCGCTGGATCCAAGGTAAAGCCACATGCGGATCTCATCACCTCTACGAGGGAAGAACCGGATGAGGGTCAGCGCATAGCTAGCCAGCTCTCTCGCTTCGTCATCTAACGAATCGCTCGTCCTGTCGGCGAGGAGACTTCGGATGCTCTCCTCGTCGACCAGAGATGTTATCTGTTCTTGCAAAAACGGGGGTAGAGTCATGCGCCTGGCGGATTGCCTCTTCCAACCGCTTTCATCGTCACTATCTCCGATAGTGGCGGTATCGAGGCTGACGTCGTCGGCAACGGATGAGAGAAGATTGGAAACGACAGTAACAAAGTCTTTCTGAGACGAGTATTCATGGGCGTTGCGGAAATTATGCGCGTGTCTGTGGCAGTAGATGAAGCAACCCAGGAGGCGCACACGGGCTTCAGCGCTCAGACTGTACTGATCGAGCCTTGAAGTTCGTACGAGTTCGGCAACAGAGTGGGCTAGAAGCTTAACATTCAAGCTCGCTGCCAGATGATCCAACCATTCTCTTCCGGTTGTGTTTGCACAAGAGAAAGCGTCGCCACTGCTTAGTATCTGGAGATGGAGGTAATAGCCTGCGAAAGCCTCATATGCTTGCTCGGTGTTGGCGTGAAACTGATTAAGAGGCCCAACAACAGCTCGAAGTAAGGCTTGCATCTGCACTTGGAGTGTCGTTGATCCAACTTCAATGGAGACGTCAGCTTTTGAACCAAAAGGAACTCGGTACGTGGAGAGCCAATTCTAAGAAGCTTTGGGCAGGGATGCGGCATACCTTGTTGCAAACCAGCTTCAAAAGCCTCCTCAGTGAGCACGGCCATAACTTCGTAGTACGCATGGGATTTTGTTGCTGCTTCCTTGGGTATCAACTCGTTCAAGAAGGACAAGGTGTCGAGGGACGGCAGGACGGCCGGAGCCTCGAGTACCGATGAGCCGGTGTTCTTCCCGTGTTTACCAAGCTGGTCCACCCTAGCCGTATCATCGAGGAGCATTATGTCCAGCTGACGTTTCAGCGATTTTAGAATAGCCTGCTGTAGGCGCAAATATGCCATGGGCCAGGGTCCACCTGTGTAAGGCGTCTTGTTGGCGCGGCCGCAGTAGCGTGCGAGTCTCCCGTGGTCTTGGGCATTGTGTAGATTCATGAAGAGCAGCAGGCGCTGGAGCTGGAGAAAGGCGTCTCCCTCGGAAGCGTAGGGCACATCGGCGTCGGCAGCTGGGGGTTGATGGTCAGCACCAGCAGTTCCGGTGGCAGGAAGCCACTCACCCGCGTTCTCCAACTGATCCCAGTCATCCCTGATCTGGTCATACAAGGAACGGCGGCAGGCATGGCCACGCCACACGCGCTGTATCCGCCTGGCGGCGTTGAGGCGATCCCGCTCGCGCTGGCGCTGAGCTCTCTCCTGCTGGGCGCTTTGGACGGCGGATTGCGAGCCTTGTCCAACGCCGGGCTGGGCGAAAGGGTTGGAAACGCGCCCCGAAAGGTTGACCTGGCGCGGGCGGCGCGAGGACCCGGTGAATGTCTGGAACATGGCGGGCTGCGATGGCGCGATGCTGCTGGCGGGAGCTTGGGTGCGTGGGGTTGAGGGTGCGGAACTTGGGCGGGGCTGCGGAGGCCGTCGAGGTTCGGCGGAGCTTAGGGTGACGGCATGCTTCGTTGGGCGGCGGGCAAGAGGACTCGGAGCTCTGGGGGCGGCCGGAGGTGGAAGAGGGCGGATGGTTGGTGATGGGTGTTCGGTGGGCTTCCAGAGCCGCAGGCCACACGGCCGTCATCGTTGCCACGCGAGCGGCCCATCTCCGGCCATCTTATCACCTCTCCCGTGTGTCCGCTCACACGCACATGCACCCTCGACACCTCTGCCTCGCGCTTACGAATCACGCGTGAGAGCCGTTTGCGCTCCATGTTTCACCGCCATCAACTGCGGAGCTTGACCATCTCGTTGCCGCCCCCGCAGTGGCCTATCACCGTGTGGCCGGGCAGGATCTCTCGCCCGGTCACTCGCCGTTCTCCGATTCTTATTGATAATTGATTGACTAGCCAACAGTCCTGCAGTACTGGAGTTCCTCGTGTAACATTCCAGAAAGCGATGCCGATACAAAGCAGATGTAGTGTCAAAAGGAGTGACCTGCGGTCAAGAAAACGATGGCTTTCAACGGACATCCTGTTCGAGAGAGTAACGTAAGGGTAAGGGCAGCGGTCAGTACAAAGGAAATGTTAAGGAGTGGCCATGCAATGAAATAAACAGTAGCCTGATCCTCCGAATCCCATTGAGAGTATCGGTACAAAGGAAATGGTACGTAAGGAGCGGCAAAGGATTCCAGCCACCGTGAACACACCTCTCCCGTCAAACCTTATCAGCCGGCTCCAGCTCCCCCATAGGCCGCGTCCTTCTTGCTGTTTCGCTTCTCGGCTTGCGGTTTGATATGTAATCATACAAGCACATCGCCATTGCTAAAATCATAGCAAGGAAGCCGCCTATGATGAGCACCCACAGAGCAGCGACAACCCCACTCCCAGTGTTCGTGTCCGCCAGCGTGCGAAAGTAGACCTCAGGACAAGCGTCGCGCCAGGCTCCCGAGGGACCACAGCGGCCGCCCATGTGATCCGGCAGCTGGAAATGTGCAATTCCGACATCCGCGTCGTTGTGTGTCTTGGAAAATGGCTCCGTCACCAACGTGCGAGTGCCGCCCGTAACGGTATCCTCGTCGCCCTCATCTTTGTCCAGTTCACGTTTGGCCAAGGTCAAATCCCGCAGAACAACAGACTTGCCCTCCTTAGAGTCCTCCTTCGAATCCTTCAGCTTCTTGAGGGGATCCTTCATGATCTTCTCGAACCTCGCTGCTTCCTCTTGTTTCTGCTTCTCATCCTCTTCTCTCATCTCCCCCTTCAACTCCTCTTTGAACTTCTCCCTCATCTCCTTGTCCTGCATCTTTCTCACGTTCTCCGTCAACTGCTCAATGCTTGCAGACTGTTTTTCCAGTTTCTGCAAGCTCCCGTGCGTGCCCACGATGTATTCGTTGATCTGCCTGACCACGTCCTGAAGCGGGCTGTCGTCCACATTGCCAGGCCTCCTCTTCTGCGGCTTCTTCCCACCCATCCCCACAGACTCCATCGCGCTCGCCTCCTTGTTCTTCTTCTTCCTCCGCTTCTCGTCCGCACTGCTGTCCTCGATCGTATCAAACTTGTCCTGGAACCACGAGCGCAGACCCCTCCCCTCAACCAACCTCACCCCGACCACGCCGCCCCCCTCGACCCCCCGCTTCCTGGCCCGCGGCGCGCCGTTATCCTTGGATATCTTGACCACCTTCTTGCCGGTCGCCCTCTCCAGGCTTTTCGTGAGCAGCTCCTCGTCGCTCGGCAGCACCATGTCGGTCCCAGACGGCCTCTCCTTCGAGACGCTCTTCCCTTTGCCCGCCGGCTGAACGACGTACGGGCGGCCCTGAACCAACGCCGACAGCTCCACGGTATCCGCGCCTGTGGCGGCGGAGGTGGAGGCAGGGGCGGAGGCGCCCTGCTTGGCGTCGTGGTCGGCGGCGGGCTCGGGGCTCTGCTGGACGCGCTTGCCCCAGTGGTCCGCGACGGGGTATTTCGGGTGCTTCGCGGGCGACTCGGAGCCGGGCGTGGGGTGGTGGCCGTGGTCGGCGGCGGTGGTGACGGCGGGGGCTTCCTCGCCGCGCTTTCCCGGGAAAGCGTAGCGGGTCTTTCCTGCGGTTGGGTCGTCGGCGTCGGCCTGGAGGGGCAGGTCGGAGAAGTCGTCGAGCGCGATGTCGGTGCCGGTGAGGGATTTGGCGATGTTCACGCCCAGAGGGATCGAGAAGGCTGCGGGGGCCATCTTGGGTTGGAAACCGAGGTCGGAGCTGCCGCGGAAAGGGTTGCCGTCGTGATCCAGGGGAGGCATGTTGGTCAGGTGTGAGACTGAGGGTGCGATGCGAAGACCCGGAGGCTTTTGGTCCCTTGAGCAGATGCTTCTGAATCGGAGGAGCTGCTGGGCTTTCTTGACTGATAGAGGCGTAAGGTGATTTGGAAATTGAAGGCCCTACTGTGCGCACTTTTTATGCGCGGATTCCTATTCATCCCAACGTTGAGCCAAGGAAAGTAGTCGGGATATCCCTTTCTGGCTCTGCGTTGATAGCACTGTAGGTCGGTTCTCTCCATGCTGATGATATAAAATCACTCTGGATTATTAGCGCAACAATCATCTCCGAATGCATTGGCAGATGGTTTACCACAAAGTGGCACTGCAAAGTAGACCCCATCGAAACCACGGCTAAACAATCCCTTAGCTGGGACGAAACAGGGAGTGCGGAGGGCTCAACCGGTCCGCTTTCCTCGTGAAGATAGCACGTCCTTAGATCCTACCATCCGGCCAAGCTCAGCAACGACGCATCTGTCTTCCGAAGAGGATCTCTCACCTACCTCAGGCGCCAACCCACCATCAACCCTTCTCCCAAACGCCTTCCAGCACCCCGACACTTCACAAACAGCACCGCCAAACGGCCCGCCCCAGCCGCACAGCCACCAAGAAGCTCCTCGCGGGCAGAGACGGGCAAGAACAGCGTCCGCTCCCCCCTAATCCCATCGAGTGGCGACGGGCCCGGACCGCACCGCACACTAGCATCACCGCGGACCAAGAAACAGCCACGCATCCCGCCCAACGTGCGGTGCGCACGTCCACCCTTTTGCTCCAAGCGCGCCGTTGTCTTCGCGCCACAAAAATCAACAACGACGAAAAAGGCATGGGTGACCCTGGAAAGAGAGAAACAAAGCCAATGGTTGAGCCGCGGGACGCGGGGAAAAAGAAAAAAAAAGGGTACGGGCCGTTTGGCTTTCCCGCCAAAGCCAGAAGCAACAGCGACGGGTGGAAATTAGGAAATTCATGCGAGCATGGGGGGGGGGGGGGTGGTTGGACGGGTTTGGCGGAAACGTTGGCTGGGCCACACACCTCGTTAGTTCCGGCTGGGCGTTGGGAGGCTTGTGTGCAGCGGAGTCGAATATCAAGAATCAACAAGTCGCGAAACAAAAGCAAAGAGCGAGTGTGGTGTGGGGGAACAATCTATTTTCGCGAGCGTGGAGAACTTCTCGTTCTTGGGTGGCTCTTGAGAAACAGCAGTATCATGGCGGCAGAGGTTCCTCTCTCCGCCAATTGGGTCGAAGTGTCCCAACATCCCTCCACTGCAAAATAGGCAGTCAAACAACTCCAGTCCCTCGGGACGCACGAAAAGGCGAAGAAGCGAAAACAAAGCTCCCGAACTCAATCGCTCAAGTGACAGACTCGTGCTCTCAGGATTGTCGTGTCGTTAGAAGCAGAGCGAAAAGAAGCAGAACCCAACTGAACACAAGTAAAATAGCCGCCGGTGCCCGTTTCCCTTTTCATTCGATGCTTTGATGCAGATTCGTCGTCGCTTGCGCTTTCAAAAAAGAAAAACAGAGCAAAGAGATTTGAGAGAATAGCAATTTACAAGCCGCCCAAAGCTTGTGGTTTGTCTGGTATCAAAAAAAAATGCTGCCGTTGCTGGCCGGCCCTTGGGCGACTTCGTTCCAGGAGTGAGGAAATCCAAAGGACACTCGTTTGCGCCGCCGGTATATCCCGTAGACAGTTGTTGGGAGGGACAGAAGGAGAATCGTAAATGTCGTCGGGGTCGAGAAGGTCGTAAAAGGGGGGGGGGGGGGGGGTCATCAAGAAGAGAACTAGTCTTAGACAGCCGTTGGTCGGGTCGTGAATAAAGTCGTCAAAAACGGTACAGCATGGTAAGTCGTCAGTCGAGAGTTTTTGGGGGATCCGTTCTCCTGGTCTTCTTTTTGGAGGAGGGTGCATGTTTTTCGGAAGCTCCTCGCGGAGTCCTCTTTTTTTTTCTTGGTTTTGTACGCAGCGGATGGAGCGCCGGGGCCGCGGCCGCGGCCATTCAGAGGGAGCCCACGTGCCCCCGGTGGTGATGATCGACGGCTAGCGCCAGCACGTCGAGCATCGGTCGTACGTCCCGCGGCCGCAACAACAGCTGCCGGCCGAGCTCTTGCTGCTCCGCCGGCTCTCGGTCTCGAGGCCGTAGTCGCTACTCCGGGGCGAGCTGCCGCCGCTGCCGCTGTCGTAGTCGTTCGACGAGGACGAGTAGGTGCTGCGGCGGCCGGTGCCAATGGCCACGGGCAGGCCCTGCAGAACGCCGCCCTGGCCCGGCCGCTGGCCCGGGTACATGCCGTCGTTGACGGAGAAGTTGCGGCAGATCATGTAGGCGCGTGTGGCGGCGGCGTTGCGGGCGAGCTCGTCCGACTCGTACTCGGCGTCGGTGGTGTACTCGCGGTTGTTGACGCGGACGGTGCAGGTATAGCCATGGCGGGTGCGATAGCACTCGTACAGCGGGTCGGGCCAGTGGCGGCGCTGGCAGAGGCCTGGTTCGGGCGTCGGTCAGGCTCAATGGCAGGCAAAAGAAAGCAATTTAAGCTTACCGGTCAGGTACATTATGTAGAACATGGCTCCAGGAGGCCAATGGAGGGGCTGTTGGTGCGGCAGAGATGTCCCGACTCGTCAGTGGCAGCAGAGGGCGGGTCCGGTGTGGCGTCGTGGGCACGCTCGTGTGGCTCTCGTCGTACAGCAGCGGATTGGCGTGGGGCAGGGTTGGGTCTGCTCGTGGGGAAGAGTGCAAAAGGGCCGCACACGCTCGTCGCTCGCTGTGCGAGTAGTTGCCGGCGGCAAGGGAGAGGGAGGGCAGAGTGGGGGGGGGGGGGGGGGAGGGGGGGACGGGGCTAGACAGGGGCGCTCTCTCCAACGAGAGGCGGGACACAGTGAGATTTATTGCAGGAGGCGGGATGCAGCTGGACGCGAGGATATGCATTGCCCAGCGCGCGCGCGCGGGAGGGCAGGAGGCTCGGGCATTGGGCGTGCCAGAGGAACGGCTTTGGCTGCAGGCATCGCTGAGGCTCTGTGGGCAAACGCAGCCCCATATTTGATGTGTTGGCGCGCGTTTTCGCCAGTAGAGCGGAAAGGGTAAGCTGTTTTGATAGAAGGGCCTCCGGCTTAGGCTGTGACTGCACGAGCGGTTTCGCCACCCAGCTGCATGCGTAGCGTGATTCGCGAAGTACGTCAAAGGGCCTTGACGTCTGCGATCGGCGCCGGTTAACAAGCTCCCTGTGCGTGGGTTTAGGGTTGCGGTCGCGGCACTAATGCAGTGGCCGAGCGCTGGCCGCTGCACTGAAGAAGCGAGGCCGCCGTTGATGGCAATCAGGTGTTTGTCGCGGGCTGGTGGCTTGCCCGCGTCGCACCGCGGCGCCAGGGATGCGCCGCGCGCGGGTTTGACAAGCAGGCGTCGGGTTGGTGGTACCGGTCGAGCAGCCTTGCCCCCGGCCGGCCGTGCTTCATGCACAGTGAGTTGGCAGGCGCTTGAGGACGTCGAGGTGGAACTATATGCGCCCGCGACCGCAACGGGCGAAGGCCAGCGGCCCCAGCATGAATCGAGCCGTTGCAGAATCGGCAGGATGTGCGCGCCCGCCAGCCCAGCCGACCGCGAGCCCGTGTGCCCGTGGCATCGTGGCAGCGCCGCCCACGAGCACCCGGCGGGCGCGCCTGTGCAACCGCCGCGCAGCTGCGAGATCGATGCTCCCGCAAGCGTGCGCGCGAGTGACGGGCAGCGCGCAAGGTGGCGCGCTCGGGGCTGGCCGGGCGCTGCCGTGCGCCCTGGGCAAGTGGCTGGACTGCAGGCGCGCCAGACAGCTGCATGGCATGGCGTTGAGGTGCGTCGGCGGGTGCGCGTCCGGGCGGCCTGGATCGCCGGGTAGGCAGTGTGCACGGGGAGGGCAGTGGGCAGGCCCATCAGCGATCCAGTGCAGCCGGACGCGGACGCGGGGTCCTGCGGGCGCCGGCGGCGGCCTGCGAGTCTGCGGGCTGGACGCTGGCGCCAGAGCGGGCGCTGGGTGCTGGGCGCTGGGTGCTGGGTGCTTGATGCTGGGTGCTTGATGCTGGGTGCTTGATGCTGGCTGCGGGCTGCTGGCTGCGGGCTGCTGGCTGCTGGCCGCCGGAGCTGCTGCTGGGGCCGGACGGCGGCTGCTGGCGCCAGCATGCCCACTCCTCGCCCGCGGCGCGAGAGGGGTTCCCGTGCCCGGTACCTGGATGCGGTGCCTTGGCTGACTCGCCCGGGCCGCGCGCAACGTCGCAAAAGGCGGTGAGCCGCCGGCGGCGGCTGAGATATGAGCTCTCTGGGCCTTTTCGCGGCCGCGCGGATAGCGACAGAATATCCTCCTCTCGCGGCCGCGGGCGCGTCAGCAGCGCGGATGACGTCCGGATCGGCGGCGGCGCCCGCGCAAGGCTGAGGGGGAACGACCCCAACTCCGAGATGCGGCGGGGTTCCGCTGTGCGACGGCCGCGCCAGCGCCAGCTGCGCGTGCCGCCGTCCGCTGCTGCTGCTATGAATTCCGCAGCATCAGCACGCGGGCAATTGAAAGGCCCGCCGTTCTCCCTCCTCGCCCAGGCCCAGCACCGCGCCTGCTGTGCCTCGTCCAGCTTCAGACGCCGCCGTGTCACCAGCTCCGCATCCGCCGCCGCCCGCCAGCAGCTCCAGCTCCCGCGACTCCTCCACCAGCGTTGCACCACCATGGCGAAGCCCATCAATCGCATCACCCTGTTCAAGGTCCCGAACCCGGACGACATCCCCGGCATCCTGGAGAAATACACGACGCTCACCACCGACGCAAAGAAGGTATGCCCTAACCCAGCGCCCCGGGCCCGTGTTTCTCCCAGCACGCTGGGAACAAGACCTCCTCAGCCCCAGACCTCTCCACCATCGTCAAACACGCCTCCCGCGAGCCCTCCAAGGACGATCGCTGTGCCTGCAGTCCCGTCCAGCTCCACAACTCACCACCACGTCACTGCCCACCCACACCCTACACTCGCGTCCCCAGCATCCCACGTCTGATCCCGCCTGCCCCTCCACTCGCCCCTCCAATCTCCGCTTCTCTCTTGTCTCTGTCTGAACCGCGCCCGCTCACGCATGTGTGTTTCTCTGCGGCGCACAGGACTCCAAGCCCTACATCCAGTCGGCGAGCGCGAATGCCGTGATTCCCGACCCCGCGGGCAGGAACCAGGGCTTCACCGTCGCCGCCAACACGGTCTTCGCCTCGCTCGAGGACATGAAGTACTACGACGAGGGCTGCGAGGCCCACCAGGCGATCAAGGCGTTCCTGAAGCCCAAGATCCAGGGCGCCATGACCGTGTACCACGAAACCTAGCGGCCGGGAGGCTCTAGTGTGTTTATCCTGCTACGGGGGACGACGATGATTGCTGCGGGTGATTATTCCGACCAATATCGCACGCGAATACGGGCCACCCGGCCTTGGGTCTGTGAGACGGGAAACAACAGGCGGAGTCGTCCGTCAAGAGGGCACGGGAAGGGGAGGGGGTGTGGAAAAAAAAAAAAGGAAAAAAGAGCAGGTCCGGGTCGGAAACGACCATGTAGGGTTTTGCGGTAGAACGTGATGAGATTATTGCGGCTCGCCGCCGAGCACACAATGACATGTCGATCTGCGCCACTTTTCACCTACAAACTGGCAAAACAAGCCCGGGTGATCGTCTCCCCCCTCTCGCTCGCGTATCTCTCGTGCATATATCCCGCGTGCATTTGCTTCCCAATAGCCGCATGAGCCGTAGTAGCACGACACGAAACACGCACACAGCCCTCCCAGAACCAAACTCACTCGCAACCTGGAACCTTCCCCCTCGCCACCGCGAAAACCCCGACCAACCACACCTCCCCCACGCCGATCATCCGGCCCTCATTCAAACGAGAAACCCCCCAACCACTACCCCGTGACTTCCAGCCTCTACCACCCACGCCACGCCACACCCCCAGAAACGAGAAGCACAACCCCAACGGTCAGAACCCGACCTTCTCCTCGAAGAACCTCCGCGCCGCCTCGGCCCTGCCCCACGGCAGCACGTAGACGGGGTTGATGCTGCCGACCCGGTCCGCCTCGTCCCAGACGCGCTCCCCGTCCGCGGCGTCCTCGGCGACCCAGTTGAAGCCGGCGGCGAGCGGCGGCGAGGCCGCGGCGGTGGCCGTGGCCGGCGCGTAGCGGTAGCGGTACTGGCCGGCGCTGAGGCCGCTGAGGTTGTAGCAGCTGTGGTAGCCGTCGACGGGCCTGTGTGTGTGTGTGCGGGGGCTCGGCGTTAGTCGTCTGCTCTTGTGTGTAGAGGGGGTGGGGGTGTGGATGGTTGGGGAGGTTGTGGGCGGTCGTCCCAACAAGGGGTATCGGTGTTGTTCTCGTGTGTTTTTCCCCGCTGGTTTCCCGAAGCTCCAGGGGCGGGACGATGCTCGTCCGCGACGTCTGGGGTGCGGGTTCCTGACGGAAGGGGGGTGATGTGATAGAGGGAGGGGAAATGGCGGACACTCACTTCCCGGGCTTGTCCCTCAGCCCGCCGTGCTTCCCCTGGCACGCGCACAGGATGTACCTGACCATGCCCTCGCGGCTCCACAGGCCCTTGGCCAGCGTCCGGTCCGCCGTGCCGGGCACCTGCAGCGCGGCCTCGACCAGGGCCCAGCAGCCGCCGACCCAGTGGTTGTAGCAGCCGTCGACGAGCTTGTTGGCGCGGCCCGCGAAGCCGCCTTCCGGGGCCTGCTGCCGCGACGACAGCCAGTGGATCAGCGCCCGCACGTCGAGGTGCTTGTTGATCGTCTCGAACGGCGCGCCCAGGATGCAGAGGCAGCCCAGCGCGCAGAAGGCGTACGCGCCGTGCGCCTCGTTGTCCGGGGCGCCGCCGATGCCGCCCTCGAACGTCTGGCCTGCAGGAAAAGGAAAGGGCTGGTCAGCCTTTTGTGGAGTGATGTTGGGGAACGGGAAGGAGAGGCTCACAGCGCGATATCCACTCGGGCAGCCTGTCCGTGAACGTCTCGAGACCGCTGGCGCGTGCAGGCGCGTCCGGAGGCAGCTCGATCGGGAGGTTGAGCAGGGATATGATGACCATAGCGCAGTACGCGCCGCTTCGCACAGGAACAAGTCAGCATATACGCCCTGCTATGGCCCGGGGATTGTTGCAGCGCGCCGTACTCACCGCACGTCTTCCTCGCCGCCCGCCGCGACCGTGAAGCCGCCGTCGGCCTGCTTCATGCGGCCGAGAAAATGCCACCTGAGGATCTGCGTTAGCAAAACTCGTGTCGAGCTATGAGTGGGACGGGGAAGGCGGACATGAGCTTGCGGTCGGTAAGATTGTAGGCCTCCTCTCCTCCCACAATGATGAGAGCGAGTATCGAGGCGTATGAGCCGATGACGTGGGGCGACTGGCCGTGGCCTCCTCCGAAGCCTCCAGAGGGGTGTTGCAAAGGCCGGTACATCTCGACAGCACTGTCAAAGCAATTAGACCCGGACCAGAACGTGGTGCTATATCAATGCAGCAGGGGCGCAGGTCCTGATGTTGAAAATCTAAAACAAAGCAGGCCTAGAGGTCCCGCAAGGGAAACAGCGTACTACAAAGGAAGTAAGAGCCCCGGTAGGGAGACAGCGATATATGGCGGTCGATCGGCTGCAGTGAAGAATGAAGGCGACGCAATGGGGGTGGGGGGGCGGTATGTAACAAACCTACCCATCACAATATCCTGATGGATCCTCTCCCAGGATACTGATAGCAAACAGACTCCAGTACGGAATCCACGGACGGCTGGCATCCATCGCAACGAAGGGAGCGGGATAGTCGGTCAAGCCATCCGCGGCGTATTCCAGGTGCTCTTGGCGGGTCAGGTGCGGGATGCCATGTGAGTTGAGCTTGAGCTTGTGCGGGTTGCTGCTGTGAAATGGTAATATCTTTTGCACAGTTTCCCGCTGGTCTTCCGACGATTTCGTCCGGAGCGCATCGACCAACGGCGGTGGTGAAGAGTACAGGGCAGGGGCTTGGGGCTCGACAGAGAGATCAACTAGGTCCGGTATGACCTCGCCCTTGGGAGAATCGTCCTCCATGTCTTCGAATGCGTCGTCGTCGGTGACCTCCTGGAGGCGCGAGGCCGAGCCTGTCAAAAGCTCGTCGAGACGGTCTGATGGCGATGGCTGCGCGGAGTTGGACTGTTGCGCGCCGTGGGTTGCGGGGGTCGAGGATTGCGACATGGCGGATGCTCTGAAGATCACCCTGCGTTTCCGCATGGATTGCAGGACAAAGAGGGTCCAAGGCTTGTCTTTGGAGCCTCGTTCTGAAAGCATACAACGGCGGTGTCGGCGCAAGTGTTGGCGGGCTTTGCGTATTGTCACGGGCTCATTGTCAGCCGCCAACGCATCGCTTTCGGCCAAATGAGAGCACGCACAGCCGGGCGCAACAGACGCTTCGAACGAGCGCGCTTCCTAGGCGGGCGTGCAGGTTGTTCCTGGGTGTTTACAGCATTTTCGCAGAGCCGCGTGGAGCGATGATCTCACCGCGGGGCAGCGTCGGCCTCGTGCGCTGCGTTGCGCCGCCGCCGCTTCTCACCTTCCCGCTCAAAGCCCAAAGCCCAGCCATGCCCTCGACCGTGACGGCAACAAAGCCCCCAGCTGCTTGCAGATCTGCCTGCTAACACCGTGAGCCCAAGGGTCTACCACCTCTCCCTCCGACCATCGCGCCGCAGCACTCGCCGAAGCCTGAAACAGCTGGCAGCGTCCTGTCCAGCTCCCACCCGCTAGGAGGCCATCACCGCGCCTGCCCCCACGCCTCCCAGCTTTGCTCAATGCTGCGACACGTGCCTCTTGCTTGCTACACTTGCCGTCGTCGCTCCTGCGCCGCTGCGCGCACATTCGGCACCCAACCACGAGCTCGCACATGTCCAATCAACGTTGTCGCGCCCGCCGCCATCACAAGAACAGCATGCCGTATAGCCGCCTGCATCCATACCAGCAGTTGTGAAGCGATCCTACGGGATGTGTGATAGTCGCTGGCAGGGGACGGGCATCGCTGCAGGCGGCGAGGGCTGGTTCCGTCTGGTTACATGAATGGGCTTGTTGGCATGTTGGCCTTGTTACCTGGCGATAGCCACAACGGGTGGCATGGATCTTGGCTTGCCTCCACGATCATGCGTGCTGGAATGTCGATAACGCAATGCACGTCGCCGACATGCCCCTGGATGCGCCAACGCCCTCGCGCTGATCTTACGTGCGATGGGCTGGTGGTTTCAGCTCTCCCGAGAATCGTGGCGACGCGGCTGGACATCAAGCTTTTGTCCGTCTGTATACACGGTTCTATTAAGTCCTACAAGCTACGGTTTGCGTGTCCTTGACAACACCGCTTCATTGGGTGCACTCGGAAATTATGAGGGGCCGTTCGTCGTGTACCACTGCATGGCGGGAGGCATACAGAAGACGTATTGCAGTAACGCAGTCCAGACATAGCCGTGTTGGATCAGCTACAAGGATCAATTCCTCGCTGCAGGCAATATGTACCGCCCAGTGCTGCAGGGAGCAGCATGACCCGATCTCAGGAACGATATGCATCGCCTGCTGAGATAATACTTGCACACAAAGATCCAAATTCGGCTCGCAGGATTCTTTAACGTCTGACAAAGACTCCAGCCGCACCAAAGCCCTAATTGAGGTCAAAACTATGTCATCCGTGGACTTCGATCTGGGTTTGACTCCTACTGGCTGCAAAAGAGTAAGATATCTCATGCCCCGGTCTTCAGCAGTGGCAAACTGGTCTTGGCCATTCACATTCTAATCTCATCACGAGCTCGATCATTTACAGACATGATTGCATGGCCATCAGCTGCACACTCGCCACTCGACTCTAGTTGGCTGCGATAAGAGGGGAAATGTCAACTGTCCGGATTCGGCATCGGGATGCGGCCGATCTCGGCCCGGAACAGTCATTCCTCTACTCCACCTTTGAGAACACCACACCTCTATCGTTTGCTTCCAAACTGCTCTACAAGCCTCAATACTCTCAGATCCAGAAGGCTACCGTCATCCTCCTTCTCTCCTCCTACCTCTTAGTCGATCAAACCGTTTCCTAAAGACAAATGGCCAGCGTGTCAGTGGCCAGGGTCCAACAGGACCATCCTGTTTCTGCTGTAGCAGGTGAAGATACCACGACAGCTCCAGAAAACATGAATCGGCCACTAGAGACGTTCGGAACAGATATTGAGCAAGAGACACCATACCAGACAGATGGTGGTAAAGCAGCGTGGCTGATCCTAGCTGCTAATTGTCTCATGCAAGCTCCGGTCTGGGGTATATATCTCTAAAGAAACCAGCTCGACTCCGAGGGCATTCCTTCCTAATACGACGACCAGGCTTCGCACTCGCCTTCGGCGTCATCCAAGAGTACTACGAATCTCCAGAATCGGGGCTCGTTGGCAACAAGTCCAGCGTGACCATCATCGGAACAACCACAACCGTATGCCCATCACACCAGACACAAGCCACCCACCACAACCAAGCTAACATCACACCTCTCTCTCTCGAGGGCATCCTCTACCTCACCTCCCCCCTCACCTTCACGCTCCTCACACACCACCCCTCCCTCCGCCGCTGGTGCGGCCTGCTCGGCCTCCTCCTCACCAGCGGCAGCCTCCTCGCGTCAGCCTTCGCGACGCGCGTGTGGGCACTCATCGCGCTGCAAGGCGTGTGCGCGGCGCTGGGCGGCGGCCTCCTCTACGCACCCGCGACGCTCTGCCTGGACGAGCGGTTCGCGCGGCGCAAGGGGCTGGCGTACGGCGTCATGGGGGCGGCCAAGAGCGGCGCCGGGGTCGGGCTGCCGTTCGCGGCGGCGGCGGCGCTGCAGCGGTTCGGCTACCGCACGACGATGCTGGGGTGGGCGGCCGCGGTGGTAAGTAGGTCGCCTGAAATCCTTCGTCCCCTTCTTTTTCGTCATTTCTGGCTACCGACGCCCGCGAGCGTGGGCGTTTTTCATGCGCGCGTGTCGTCAGGTCGCTTGGGAGCGGTGAGGCGGGGTCGAACGACGGACAGACCCCGGTTTTGCTCCGGGGTAGGGTGGCAGGGTCGTGGACGGTCTGGGATGGCGGTTTTGCTCTTTCTTTGGTTCATGGGCTTGCGGGAAACTGGCTAAGCTCGACGGGACTAACCTTCGCGTGCAACACGCCTGCCAGACTAGCCTCGCAGCGCCATTGCTGTTCGTCCTGCGCCCACGAATCCAATCGACGGCGGCGGCAGCGGGATCGTCGTCATCGGCGAGGTCGTCGAGCAACCGCAGCGCCCCGCGGCGGCGGCGAGACCGTGTTGGCCGCCTGGCCACGTCGACGTCCTCTTCGACGTCGTGCCTGCGGTCCGCCAGCTTCTGGGCGCTGCAGACGGGCAACGTGCTGCAGTCCATGGGCTACTTCCTCCCGGCGGCTTACCTCCCCGGCTACGCGACGCGGGAGCTGGCGCTGCCGCGGGCCACGGGCACGCTGCTGCTCGCGCTGCTCAACGCCGCGTCCGTCTTCGGAAGCGTCCTCATCGGCGTGCTGTGCGACCGCGTGAGGTCGACGCGGACGGTGCTGCCCGTCACCGCGCTGCCGTCCGCCGCTGCTGTGCTGCTGTTCTGGGGGTTGGCGGGGCCCCGTGGGCGGGACCGCCAGCGGCGCAGCAGCACCGGTGGTCTATCCTCTTCTACAGGTGGGTGGGTGTGCCTCAGTAGCGCGGATTACCTGCCCTCGAAGCACGGCTGGACAAGCACTGCTCCTGCCCCATGGCCAAGCACCACTTCTCCCCCATGGCCAAGCACGACTCCTTCCCAATGGCCAGGCTTGATTGTCTAGTCAAGAAGCTGCCCTTTCCTTCGCGCTAGGCGCCAGCGGGAGTGCCGTTAGCAGCAGTGGATCGGGGCTAATGATAGTATGTGGACTACAGACAACACAGACGGCAGCAGCAGTGGAGTGGCTCTGCTAGTCGTCTTCGCGCTGGCGTACGGCTTTTTCGCCGGCGGCTTCAGCAGCACGTGGAGCGGCGTGCTGCGAGAGCTGCAGCGCGAGAACCCGGCGCTCGACACGGGGCTTGTGTTTGGACTGCTGAACGGCGGGCGCGGCGTCGGCAACGTGGTCAGTGGTCCGATCAGCGTCGCGCTGATGGCAGCGCGCCAGCACGGTCACGAGAAAGGGAAGGCGATGATGGGCAGTGGCGAGAGTGGAGGTGGAGGTCAAGGTGCTGGTGGTGCGTACGGCAGCGAGTACGGGCCCATGATTCTGTTCACGGCCGCTTCGGCTCTGCTCGGAGCTTGGGGCTGGCTGTGCCAGTGCCGCTCGTCCCCGGTGCCGTCATGGTGGCAGCAGCGGCGCGCGGCGCTTCTGCTGCTGGCGGTTCCAGCGCCGCCGCACTGGCTCCAGCACTGGCGCGCGAGCTGGAGCTGCCTGGGCGGTTGTGTGCGCCGCGTCGTCGTCCTGCGCGCTGCTGTTGTTGGAGCGTGGCACTGGCGCCGCCGCGCGCCGCCAGCTGCTCCTGCGAGGCCAACAGCAGCGCCGCGGACGGATCAGTGATCCCCTCTGCTGGGGCTCTGTGCGGGTGTTGTGAGGCTGAGCCAGGCTGACAGGCAGTCCGAGTGTTCTGCCTGCTGCCCTGTATGCCCGCCTTGCCGCGAATTGGTGCGCGCGCCCGCGCCCGTGACGCCAGCAGAGCTGTGTGGGGGGGAGGCGCGTAGGAGTACGTGCGTACGGAAAGGGCGCAGTTCGTCTGTTTCGCTGTGTGGAGACTGGCGGGAAGAAAAAAAAAAGGGAAAAAACCAAGACGTCGTGTGTTCTTCGGGTGGTGCACCGGTGGTGCTCTGGCAGCGGACTGTGGGCAGGCGATAGCGGCCGGCCGGCCGGCAAAAGGCTTTTCGCTGCCTCTTGCTCCCTCTCGTGCGAAGCAGGCAGCCGGCAAGCGAGACGAGACGGAACGGGCGGTCGTCGTGTCGTCCCGTCGGTTGACATGGGTGCTTGCGGCATGGGTCGGAAGACTGGAGGAGGGCCTGAAGCTGTTGGTATGGCACCGCTGGCCGTCCTGGCAGCATCTTGCATTGTGATACGTCCCCCGCCCCGCAGTCCCGATTGACGGCTGTTCCTGATGGGCTTAGCAGAGTCGCGGTGCTGGCGGGCGATTGGACGGCCGCATGTGGAGCCTGGCCGTCGGTCGTCAGGCAGCTTGCCGCAGCTAACACGTAGGTACCTGTCGCTGCGAGGAACGGCGTGAGTGGGCTGGGCTTCGGCGCGGTGCATAGCAACTGACAGGACAATGATTCATCGCGCGTCCCGGCAACGGCTGCGGAGTGGACTTGGACGCAGCTTCAAGAGAACAGCATGGCAGGCATCCGTGCTCCTCCCCCATCGCGAGACCCTGACGGCGGGCCGGAGAGTCATGGTGGGGCCCGTCGACTACAACGCATCTCTCGAGCGTCCCCGACGGAGTGGCAAACGTGAGCTGGGTGCTGAGGCGTGTGCAGCAGCCGGCTCGAGGATGCTGCAGGTTAAGGCTCCAGGCTCTAGGGGGAGTCTGAGCATCGCTGCAGGTTGACGATGATTGCCGGGCGACGCATCATCAGCAGCGAGCTCCGCAACAACCATTGACCCCTCAGCGGGGCCTCCTCTGGGAACGAATTCTTCTAGAACAGTGACAGCTGGCCTGGCTCCACCTCGTTACCAGCGCCCCTGCCGGCGCAGCGAATGGCCCGCAACGAAGTCCGCCGTAATTTACTGCACCATCCTGGCCAAGCGTCAAACTAAATATTCTTAATTTGGCATCATCTGATAATTGATACGTAGCCGCGAATTGCGCAATAATCCTGATCAACCCAGGACCGCGATAAGTCTGATAGCATGGTGCTTGGGCTGCGGGCTCAGCGCCCCGTCACAGACAAGCATCGCCTGGCAATTCGTTCGTGTGGGGGTCCTGGGGAGGCTAGTGAACCGGAGGGGAGCGCGCGCTGAGGGCGGGGGCCGGGTGATGCACGCTGGTGGCGTTGCGGGCAGCTCGACCTCCCGCTGCCTGGCATCTGGAGGGAATCGAAGGGGTGTATCAGCGTGAGACATTGGATTCTTTGTACTGGTCTCTCGCCGTTCACAACGCTCTCGCAGAGCAGGCCCAGCGGTGTGTGAGGTATCGCCGTCCCCCAGCCTGTCACCCTGTGCCCTTATCGAGCAGTGCTGGAATGCTGCCAAGATAAGGGACGAATGAGCTTATTGGGGTGCCGGGGTGCTGCCTGGAATCGTGCTTACGGCTCGGGCTGCACAATGGAAGCGCCCGATTCTATTGAATTCTGTTGCGAGCAAACGTCACTGCAGGCGCGTGGCTTTGTTCTCTGTGGCCCTGCGAGGTACCTCTTCCCCTCCGCCGGATCTTCTGGCCTCATTTCGCGCACTCGTGCGAGCCATGAGCAGCGAGACTTGCAGTATGCTGTGTGGCGAGGCATGCAGCCGCCGAGAGCAGTCCTCTTCCGCTCGCTCGTCGGGCAGAGCTAATGCAAGGGGACGCGGTCGGGAGCGCGGCGAGATGGAGGAGGGGCAGTCACGCGGCTCTCGTGGACATGAGAAGGCACTGGAGACGATGCGCACCGTGTCTCCGCCTCTGCTGTGGGCTCTGTCGCACGAAATGGGGGCGCCGTGGAGAGAGCGTTGAGCGCGGCGGACCGGCGGCGGCAGGGGCACGCTGGATGCAGAATCGCAGCAGCAGGTGGATACGTGCAGCGTGAGCAGCGCTTGAGTGGCCATTCGCTGAGACACAACGGCGATGGACTATGGCGCACGCAAGCAAGGTGGTGGCACAGCCGACCACGCAGGGCGAGCCGCGGTACGACATTGGGGGATACGACGCACACAATCTACGCGGGCTGCCGTGCGCCTGGGGTTGCTTTGCAGAGGTCTCGCTACCGGCACGGCCAGGCAGCGAGGCACGAGAGGCACAAGAGGCACGCGGAGGCGCCGACAAAGGGCGGTCTCTTCGCGTGCTGCTGGCGCTGCGCTGAGCCGTCCGCGTCTTCACGCGTGCCTCGACGCCGTTAGCATGCCGCATTCATATACCTGAGGCCCGCGACGCACGCTATCGGCGCTATCGAAAAGGTGCCTGCGCCGCAGCGGTCGGTGGCGGCGAACGTGCGATCGCCGGCAGGACGACGAGGAGGATCGCGATAGCTGGTCTGCAGGTGCTGTTCGCGCGAGAGAGGGAGCAGGCGATCGAGCGCGGCAGGCGGGTAAAAAATACGGAGCGGTTCGGGGGCGCGCCAATCAGCGGCGCGGGCGCCGCCCACTCATCAGCGTTCTGGCGGACTTGCTTAGCGCAGAAGGACCGGTCGGCGCTGGCGGGCGATCGCTAGGCCGCTCTGGGCGCCGGAGCCGTTCCGTGCCGGCGTTTTTCGTAGCGTGAGACACAGGCCCAGTGGGTGGAGAGGCAGGTGGGGGACGGGCTGGGCGTGGCAGAGACAGGGCCCTGCTGGCTGGCGGCGCTGCTGACCGGCCGGCTCGCTGCGATAGAGGCTGGTGGTGTGGTGCGATAGCCGGCCCGCGGGCTGAGCGCTGCTGCTGCTCGTCAGCGCCTGCGCCCTGCCTCCGCCCGCGCCCTCGCAGCGCGGCGCCGCTGCCCTCCTCGCTGCCTGCGCGCTGGAGTCTGGAGTGCTGGATCTTCTTCAACTCCCGGCGCTGCGCATCATCCGGCAGAAAAGCAAGCAGACTGCACGTCAAAGAGCTTGCGCACGACTCGCGGGGCCGTAAGTGTCGCAAGCCGGCGCCGGCGTGACCAGCGAACAAGGCGCGCCGGACCCTCGTCGCCTCGGCGGCCAATCAGTGCGGGCGCGCCGCCAGGGTGCGTTCACCGCTTCTTTATCCAAGTCGCCAGCCCCGGCGCGCGGCTTCCTTTCAACCAGCGTCGCCCGTCCCCCAATCTCACTGCCAGACAAAGCCGCCAAAGTGCGGTGTGAGAGGTGATCTTTGCAATTTCGCTGCTCCGCTCAGCTGAGTCTGCTCTCAATAATCGCGATGGATCACCTCGACTTCACCTCCGACGCCTTCTACGGCTTCGAGAACACCCTCCAAGATCCGACCCAGAACCGATACTCCGCGTATCTCCAGAACAGCTCCTGGCCGCTGCCCGTAGAGCAGACACAGTCGAATATGTCTCACAATGCGCCGCAGAGCGCGCACTCGAGGAGGGCCACCACCACCGCCGCGCAGACCTCGAGTCAATCCACCACCTCGTCCGCTCCACTCCAGACGGGCGGTCTGGCATATCACAATCACTCGCAGTCGCTAGACCCGCAGGCAATGCTCTCAACCGCCACGGCCGGCTGGCAGTTCCAGATGCACCACCCGATGCACCACCACTCCTATTCGCACGGCGATGCGAGCCTCGACACGGCCAACTTCACCACCTTCGGCGCCCAGCTGCAGACCTCGCCCGTCGAGTACAGCATGCCCACGTCGCAGCCGCCGCTTGGGATGAACACCACGATGCCGCTGGATATGGGTAACAACTACATGACCACCATGGGCGGCCCGATGGAACAGCCGATGACCGCCATGGCCTCCTTCCAGATGAACGACTTCCAGAACGAACTGCTGAACTACCCCATGAACTCGAACGAGCTGGTCGCTGCAAGCGTTGCCGGCAGCTCGCCCACCGAGAACTGGCTCGAGGTGCGCTCGCTGTCGAGCAGCGACAACGGCTGGAGCACCATCGACTTCCAGCAGCCCGGCCGCCAGTCGTTCGACTCCTACACCGAATCGCACAACGGAACCGTCTTCAACCCCATCCAGACCCTGCACATCCGCACCAACTCCGACTCGTCGCAATCCGACGTCCCGCAGTCGGCGCATTCGTTCGGCAGCTATGAGGACATCCCCCCTTTCCCCATGCACTCGCCCCAGTCCGAGGTTGAGTTCGGCACCGGCATGGCGCACGGTCTGCCTCACCACCACGACCACGACCACGACCACTACCACTCTCCCAGCCACTCGCTCTCCTCCGTCAGCCCGCCCACCACCACCGCCACGCCCTATGTCATCAAGCAGTCCGCTTCCTCGTCATCTTCGCCTACCTCGTCCGGCGTCTCGTCGCCTCCGGCTGCACGGAGAAGAAAGAGCCCAACCACCAGCATCGGCCCGACTACCGCCAAGGTCCAAAAGGCTATCGTCAAGAAGCCGGCTGGCTCGGCCAAGAAGGATGCTAGTGGGGAGAAGCGCGTCGGAAGGAGGCGTGGCCCGTTGAGGCCGGATCAGAGACAGCAGGCTCACGAGATCAGAAAACTCCGTGCCTGCCTGCGGTGCAAGTTCTTGAAGAAGACGTGCGACAAGGGAGACCCTTGCGCTGGCTGCCAGCCTTCGCACGCCCGTCTCTGGCAGGTTCCTTGCACTCGTATTGACATCAAGGACATCGCGTACTTCATGAAGGATTGGAAGGCGGACTTTGAGCGTCACGTGAGCTTGGGCTTCTCGGTTGGCAACATCAAGGGCTTCTCGACCATGGAGCGCCCGCTGTACATCACCCACGGCTATGGCTACTACCTGCCCATCACGGCTCGCGAGGTCTACGTTCGCGACGAGAAGTGCTTCGGTATGGACTGGGTCGAGCAGTCGCCGCAGGAGAAGCCCCAGGAGTTCGAGATCGCCACCGCCAAGCTCTCTGCTGGCATGGAGGGTGTTTCTCACGCTCTTCTCTCGGAGTACATCGACCGCCACATCGACGGTGGCTTCGAGCGCTTCATCGATGAGTACTTCGAGGGCACCTACTTCCTGACTGAGATGCTCAAGACCGCCTACCGCTACTACCTGAAGTCGAAGCTGCCCGTCATCCGCAAGGCTCTGAAGCTGGTCGTCGCTTACAACCTCACCCTTCATGTGACGATGGTTGAGGGTCTGTCCGAGGAGGAGAGCCAGGTCGGCAAGATCGACGCCAACGAGAGCAAGTTCTTCGGCAAGACGGTTGCGCCCGTCATGATCAACTTCCAGGTCAAGTGTGCTCTGGCAGACATGTGGCGTGAGCTGCAGAAAGACATCCTCGAGGAGCTGTCCACTCTCTACTCGTCGGTCTACAGCGGCGAGAAGCTCAAGAACTGGCCGACCATCTTCATGCTGGCTGCCATTCTCCTCGCTGTCTGGGAGGAGATGCAGTTCGACTGCCACTACCGGGTCCCCGACCCCAACGCGGTCCAGAAGTTCTGCACCGACATGGAGAGCACCCCGGTCGGCGTCATCGTCGGTCTGTTCTCAGCCATCTCCCAGAAGCTTCCCGGCTTCATGGAGTGGGACACCAGGAAGCACCACCACCTGCTCGCATCAAACCAGGCTGTGTGCGATGCGATGACTGAAGTCAGATCTCATGTCACCAAATACGGTATGTTAAACCAGCTGGGTCTGCCTCATACCGATTGCTAACAACAAACGCAGAGCAATACTTGAAGAGCAGAAACGAGGCCAAGTTCGACCGCAACGACTTCGACAGCCTCTCGAACAAGTTCCTGTCGAAGCTCGTGATTCGTGCGAATTGACGGTTAGCACAATCACTGGCTCCGATCCTGGTTCAGTGATTGTGTGTATTCGTTCACGGCGTTTTTGGCCTCTTCCTGTACAGCTTTTCCTAGTTTGGCGACGAACAAATTTTCGGCTACGGCGGCACTTTTCACGACTCACGGTCTGATGACGAGCACGAGCGCAAGCAAGCTTTTCGCTTGATTCCCCGACGACCCAGCAAAAAGGGGTTCCGTCACGTTCACCCACTGCAATTCCATCTCTAACGAACTCTAAACGGCGTTTTTGGCTTCGACTTTTCTTACGCCCGCTTACGCCGACGATGAGATGATACCTCGACAGCGTGTGTTTGCAAGTGCGCATTCCTATCACAGCAAGAGTATCTCATATGCGGCAGCGATTGGCTCAGAGCCAATATCTTTTAGCGTCTTCCACTTTTCTCTTTGGTCTTGTCATTTGATTGCATAGCCTGCGCGAGCAAACGAGGGACAAACGAAGACCCACGAAAGATGAACGAAACTAAAACAAGTTCTCGAAGTAGAACAACGTTATTACTTCCCAACGCTCCAAGCTCGTAGGCGTGAACTCGGCGCCGTCCGTCCGTCCGGGCGGACCGTATCCCCACTGCGCAGTCTTACACGAAGGGGCGGTTTGTACTCTGTATGATGTTTAATCATCTACGAGCGGCAGGATTTCCAAGTGTTTGCGCTGTTTATTTTGTTGTCTCCTATTTATCTTCTTCAAATCTACGGAAACGGTATGGGAACGGGGAACGGTTACGATTGGATTTTGTTATTCCTCTTTTTATCTGTCGTTTAGCTGTTCTGGACATTGGCGGGAGGTAGGAAAATACTTTAGGATGTATTTAAAGAGATGGCGGCGCTTACAAACTTTCTTTTTGGTGTGTAGAGCCGCTGGGATTCTGGATATATATAGCTGTAGGCAGTGGAAAAAAAAGCACGGATGGATGCCTCCCCCAAAACGACGTTCCCGCTCGTCTTGCATGTGATTGGCGTTGGACCACGGTGCGTGATCTCACCACCATCAGGCGAACGATGGATCTTGTGTTACACAGTGTAAGGCGATGTCATGTCAGCGTGGCTAAAAAGGTACGTCTCGATAAGCGTTGTTCGTAACTGCAGGGTCCCAAGACTGATTCGTTCCCAGATGTCTGGTCGTGCAGACTGCGTCGACGTACCAGAGCGCAGAGCTGCTGAGCCAATGAGCGTGGTGTTGTATCAGTTACGACGTCGGTTCGGAAAGTATGGCAACACGCATGTTTTTGCTGTACATTCAACTACCCATGTGTGAAGGGCGTGTCCTTGTTGCAATACTTCACGGACTGACCACGTACTTTCACTCAGCAGCGAAACTGCTTTAAGCATGGCAAAGAAGACCGACAGATGGCGATGTTCGTGCCGCTGGTTTTCTGTATTCCTGAGTTGGAAGGCGTTATGTGCGCCTTGGTCTGCGCTGCCGCCAAATCTGTGGCCCACGAGGTTGGGGTCTTCACCGTTCCTTCGACACTAAACACTTTCTACGCATTCACCAGCGGCACCACCGCGCTTCCGTTTCGACATCGTTCCGCACGCACGAGCAGGCGGCCAATTCGAACCCTCGCTTCCAGCACCATCCAGCAACTCAACAACACCGACAACCAGATACCCCCGACGAGACCCTGACGGCCTAGCCAGCTCTCCGACCATCGCCCGGCACTGCCCATCCAGCCAATTTACCTCCCGCCGCCGCCGCCTCCGCTGTCGCTGCCACTGCCGCCGCCGCCATGCCATTCCTCCCCAACCCTCCGCCGCGCCCACCCAAAACGCCGCCGCAGCCGTCCTCAACCCACCACAACCACCGCGCCCCCCGCTTCCCGGCCGCCCCAATGATTACAAAATACAAACACCTGACCCTCCTCCACCAATCCCACCTCCTCTCCCGCCTCCCCGCCCTCGACCACCTCCCCGCCCCCGATATCTCCACCCTGCCGTACTTCTCCCGCCTGTCCGCCTCCGCCGCCGCCGCGCAGCCGCAAGTCCTGCGCGCCTCCGCCCCCGGCGCGGCGCCGGCGGCGCCGCGGAGGACAGGGGCGAGGACGCGGATGCGGACGAGGGGTTTGGGGGCGCGGGCGCGGCGGCTGACGTACACGGCGGGGGGGAGTCCGGTGCGGGCGGACGCGGGTTTGGCGCTCGTCGGGGAGGGAGAGGGGGAGGAGTTGTACCGCAGGGTGTGGGGGCGGCGGACGAGGGGGCAGAGGGAGCTGTGGAGGAGGGGGAGGGGTACATGCTGGCGAGTCGGGAGTGGGTTGGGGTGAGGTTGGGGTGGGGGGAGGAGGAGGAGGAGGAGGAGGAGGAGGATGGGGGGACGGGGGACGGTGGGGGGGACGTGGTGTTTGAGAAGAGGGAGGTGGGGGAGCGGACGGAGAGGGCTGTTTGGGAGGAGGATGGGAGGAGGGTGCGGGAGAGGATGGGGGGCTGGTGGATCGCGGACTACAGGCTTGGAGGCGAGGCTGGGGAGGTGGCGGAGAGGAGTGGTGGCGGTGGCCTTCCACCGCGCGAGGAAGAGGCTTCCGGGCCGGATATGGGGAGCCAGTTTTTCGGTGGTTGGAGTACGCCGGCCAGTACCGCTCGGAGAGCTGCTGCGGCCTCGCCGACAACGCCGGCGAAGGCGGGAAAACGATCCGTGAGCGAGAACTGGGAAGTCTATCCACACACGCCTTCTGGAAGAACGGAGAGTGAATACGAGCTGAACGAGAGCTACAAGGGAGCTCTGCTGTCTCCATTCATGTCGGATGTGGACTCGCTGGGGCATAACGACCAGGGCAACGGCAAAGGAGAGGAAGAACATGAATATCCACTCAGTTCACCCAAGCATGACCAGCAACAACAACCATCGAGTGGTGATACTGCCCCAACTCAGCCTCGTGAGGGACAGACACACGGACACGATTTCGGTTCCTTCGACAGCACGCCGAAGACCATTGTCAGAAAGAACCGGTTCGAAAGACACAGACAAAGACGCTACACTCTGGATCCATCACCAAACCGGACTGCAGCCATGAAGTCCACCAAGCACTTCAAAAGGGCATATGGAACGGCAGCAGCTACCGCCATTTCCCCAACCATCCAGGCCATCCGAGCCGGAGAGCTTCCGCTGTCCGACAGCTTCCAAGTCGATCTCCGCGACGACGGTCAGGCGGATCCGTTCACGGAGACGGGGGCCGTGGAAGCGGGCGCGGACTGTTCCATGGATGAAATGGATAAGATGCTCACGGGTGTTTGGGATGCTTACGCCTGCGGGAACGAGTACACGAGGGGGAGGTTGGTGTCATGTCTGCGGGAGGCGTTGGATGAGCAGGCGAGGCTGGGGTTGTGGACTTTGGGCTAAATGAAGGCGCGAGTGTGAAGGCGGATCTTTGGTGCTTTGCATGAGGGTATGGGGCGCCAGAGCGCCGGTTTGACGAGCCACAGACACTGTTCTTCTGAATTGGTTGATGGTATTGTACAATCACTGAAACCTTAGGATACTCATTCAAGTGCATGGAGATTTGAATCATGGAGATGGCACAGTGGGTGGCACAAGGAATAGACTACCTCAATTGAGATGGAGTCCGTTGATGGGTAGTTGAAGCCTTCATGCAGATAGTATTGGTGATTGAATAACTGTACGTTCGTATCCGGATGGATGCTTCGACTACCTGTGAAAATGCCTTGCTTACTTGACGCGCCACTTCGTAATTACGATGCCATTCGGCGTCATTGGGCTTTCATTGTCTGCAGCAGCTGACTGACAGGCATGCCCGGGTGGCACGGTGACGTCCAAGCGCAGATTGCCCGGCACCGTCACCTGCCCCAACCCCTTCTCTTTTGGGTTAGCATCCTCGCTTCCGGGATGACTGTTCCAAAGCCTCCTCATCCGCCTATATAAACCCCCCACCTTCGCCCTACCGGCCTCTTCTTCTTTTCCTCTTCACGTCCGCCAGCCGGCGGACGGCAAAGTGTCAGGGCTGCACTTGGCAACAGCAAAGCCCGGGCGGGTGGGGCCTTCCCTCAGCTTCCCACGCCCATCTTTGACGGCAACGTGGCAAGCTGGCAATAGGGAAGCCTTCTTCGGCGGGGACCCAGTGGGCGCGCCGAAGGGGGGGCTATCACCTCAACAAGAAACAAGAAAAAAAAAATTCAAGGGCGACGACGGCCTGGCAGTCAGTAGTACTGCCAAACGGTCGGGGTGGATGGGGTTCGCGCGAGGACTTGGGCCTCCAAAACGCTAGTGACGATCCTGCATGTGTTTGCCATATCGGTTAAATCAATCTTCTTAGTTTAACCTCTGGATCAACTTCAAGTAATTTCCCTTCTCAGTTTAATCTCTGGATTTGCCTTATCCTGTGAGCTCCGTGTCTCTGTCGGTCCCGCATCACTGTTCGCAACTGGTATCCTTGTTCTGATGAAGAATGGCTGGTCTATGCCGTTGGGGTCTTCGCAAGCTGGATACTGTAAGGTATCAAACGAAGGTGTCTGGTGAAGGACGACTGAGCTCAGTCTACGGAAATACGGAAGCCTTATTATGTGTGGTGAGAGACGCGGGCATGTCATTGAGCGAGAAGATGAGTGGGCCTTTATGAAGCGTTTCCAGTGGACATAGGAAACTGTTCTAAAGATAACCAAATCGAGCTTTTATAATTAGTAGTCCACTGTCCCCGCAAGCGCAAGGACAAACGGAGCTTCAAGGGTAAGGGCACTATCTCTGAAACACTTCTCAAGTAACCTATCAGCTACTATCCGCAACCCCAAATTTCCCAATTTAATGTCTGTTATCACCTTTTTTTTCCGCTCTCATCAATCTGGCCCATCAAACCATCACCCAGAGCCCCAATCCAAAGTCCCTCACTCACAAGGAACCGCGCCCTCCACACCAGCCGCCTTGAGCAGCCACTGCAGCGCCTTCTTGATCTTCTCGCGCTTGTCCGTCTCGCCCTCGATGTAGTGATGACGCAGGCTGTACATGATCTCCAGCATCACCGCCTCGATCAGTACGGACTGCTCCTCGCGGTGGGCCTCCCTGTCGGGCAGGGCCCAGAATTCGGCCAGATTGTCGCAGCCCATGTCACCGAGGGCCGACACGACGATGTCGGAGAAGCTGTCCTTGTGGATCGCGAACGCGATATTCTCAAAGGGGGTATCGGCCGCCGGAGGGGTGGAATGGGAAGCCGGAGCGGCGGTGGAGACGGTGCTACTCTTGAGATGAGCGGGCTGGTCAGTCTTGTCGCCGGCGAGCTTCTTCATCAGCATCGATATGTGGTCGTCGTTGGGCTGCGAGGGGTTAGCCGGAGCGGTCTTGGTAGCGGGCTTGATAGCATGGGCGCGCGCGAGCTTCTCCATCTGGAGTGAGATGTTGTCACGGTCGGACTGCGACATGGCAACCGGAGCAGGCTTGGTGGCGGGCTTGACAGCGTGGCTGCTGGCGTACTTCTTCATGCCTCCGGTGGGGATGCCATGAAAGTAGGCCGGCTTGTTGTCGGGGACGACTTTGTCAGCACGAGGCGTAACGAACGGGAGTGTAGGTGGAGGAGAACCCCGATGCAGATGAGTCTGGGTCAGTAGAAAAGCCATCGTAGAAGATCTCAGCATTGCTGCCTGCCTTGGTCCAGCGAGGGGATTCGTCCGGAACGGTGAAAGGGACCTTATCCGCCTTGCAGATAGCCTCATCCTTTCCTTGAGTCTGCTGAGCATGGTTGCGGGCTGCCATCACCTTTTTGTACTCCTTCTTGAGATTCTCAATGCCGGCCGTGATCCGGTCCGCTTCTGTGATACCATGACCAGTGTGCGTGCCATGGGCGGATGGACCATAGGCCTGGTGTAAAGCAAGGCCGTGGTGTCACTCACGCGCAACATTGGCTACCTTTGTCAACGCCAACTGCTCCTTGACTATACTCAGCAAGTTCCTGGTGGCCACGAGTTCCTTGTGGAGATCGCTGTACGTCTCCTCCATATGCATGGAAAACTCTGGAGGATTCGATCAGCAGTATCTTTCCGTTTCAAGTAGATGCTATGTGAATGCGTACCTTGAGGTGCCGAGTGATGGCTCGGACCGGTGGTCTGAACACCCTTCTGGGCCTTGTTCGCCAGGGTCTTGCCAAACTGCTCGCCCTTGTGGTCGGAGCTCTTCTTTCCCAGAGTGTTGGCCTTCTCCGGAACCAGATCATCCGTAGGGCTGTCGATCTTGACGGGACGCTGGCGGCCCATAATGTGACGGTGAGCAGGACGCGACGGTCGCTCATTTAAGGAGGGAAGCTGCTCGTCAGAGTCGGTTGCCAGGCTAGCAGCGGTAAAGCGATACTGTCCAGTGCTGTTCCCACGCACAGCCGCAGCTGTAGTGCCAGGCTCAGTGTTCTGCGGCATGCGAGCTGTGGGCATGGGGGTGAGGCGGCCAACGGTCTCAGAGGCAGATCCATGACGATGCTCCAACATGGCCTCAGCATGGTTGCGGCAGAGGAAGTAGTCCAACTGGTCCTGGGCCATGCGGCCGGTGCGGTTGACAATATCAAAAGCGGCGTCATGGCCATAGCCGGAATTCTTCTCAGGAACAAAACCGTTGTAGCCGAAATTGCCGGGAACGCCGCCGAGTCCATAACGCGGATCGTTGTCGATGACGCGTCGGTCAGCCGCGCTCATCATGGGGGACTCGTACTGGGCGTTCTGCATACAGTACGCGGGGTTGCGTACGTCGGCAGGGTCTCCGTACAGGTGGCTCGGGTTGCCCGAGTAGCCGGCGGTGAAGTCGTAGCGGCGGTGGGTGAGCGGAGGCACGGCGGGCTGAGACATGGCGGGTTGAGGCAAGGCGACCTGAGGCATGGCGGGCTTTGGGCCGTAGACTTGCGCGAGGCTGAGGTAGCCGTAGGGCGGAAGACAGGGTTGAGGGGCCCGCTGCACCGTCGGGTGGGCGGGCTGCTGAGCAGGAAGCTGTGCGTCCGGCTGCATAGTCGAAGCACGGCGCCAAGGAAGGGTAGGGTTCGACATGGTCGGTGGAGGGTGGCGGTCGAAGGAAGAAGGGGGGGTTGTTGTTGTAGAAGAAGAAGGAGAAGGAGAAGAAGCGCGGCGCTGGCGACGCAGGCGGGTTTATATGCGGACGCGCTAGCCGAGTGTGTGATTGAAATGGAAGGCTCTTCGGTAGGTGGGCAGTCCCGTGCACAAGACACCGACCGCCGTACACTGACTGCAGTCACCAAATCACCGAGATGCGCATGCTATGACGTCAATTGAAGACTGCCGTTCCATTCTCGGAAGCAGAAAGATACATAGAGTAGAAGTGTGGGGAATGAGCTCGCGGAAGGAGAAAACTGGGAATTGTTCCACGCATCTCCTCTATCAACAGCTACAACGCTGGTCCAAAAAGTATTGCAGCACGTGGTATCCTCGTAGGCAGTTGAAGCAGCCAATCGGATGGGTCTGTCCGTAGTCTCACTGCACATTTAAATCCGGAAAAATGCTTCAACTACGTGTGTCAATGTTTCACGGACTGACCGGTTATGAAAACGAACGCCAAGTCCTCCTTGAGAGCAGAAAGCAGCAGCACACCTACCGACAGCACCAGTGTCGCTCTTGTGGTGCAGCCCAAGTCTCAATCAACCGTCTCCGCAGGCGGCATCAAGAGGTGAATGCGAACCGAGTCCAAGCCGTTGGTGAAAGCACTCAACAGCGTGGCCAACGCGCTACACAACCTGGACTTCTCCCGCACATTGGCCCGTTCCCAGCGCATGCGGAAAGTCTGCATGACGAGCCCGAAATCGTGGTTCAAGAAAGCCTCCGTTTCGCTGGCCATATCAAATGCTGAATCGAGGTCGCGAACCAACCACTCGCCGTCACCGTCGTTGTCGTCATTGTAGCCGCTGTCCTCGTCGAGGCTCAGGGTAATGCTTGATCTCTGGGAGCCGGAAAGCGCAACGCCGGAGTCTTGTGAGTAGATCGAGGAAGGCGTCCGGGGCGCTGGCGTCACGGCAAGGGGGCTGTGCTGGGTGGGAGTTACCCGGAGTGAGCGAGAGACGCTGGATGTGGGTGACGGGCTCGCTGATCGTAAGGGCCGCTTCCGCTTCGGGCGTCTTTGAGCAGGGAAGAAGAAGACCGTGGATTGAAAGGCCGCCTGGTTCACCGCGCCGATTGATGGCAGGGTGAGGTCGATGCGGCGATAGCGGACGAGGTTGCTGGAGGCATATCCTGGGATGGTCTGAGTGAGTCTTTAGCGCTCGTACAAAAGCTCTGTGGGAAAGGTAATACCGTCATTGTGTGGTGGTGTTGGCGCTTTTCAATCATGGCGGGCCTCCTCAATTTAAGCACTGCCGTTAAGCATTGCTTGCAACGAAGTCGTGTGCGCAGCTACGTGTCATGCCTACCAGTAAACAAATGTAAAGAGGAACTGACCGCCCATGACGATCTCTCGATAAAGACACTATGCCTTGGTAGCTCATGGGGTGGCCCACTCGAGTTTGCGTGTGCCACCACAATCGCACAGCGGGTCCCACGAATATAGCAAAGGAAGACCACTGATAGGTAGTCGGACTGTTCATCCAGATGGACAATGATTTCATATGAATCCTTCACCGCGCCAAATTTGAGCAAAAAATACTCCCCTGTGTCTCCAAACTTTCTACATCTCACGACAAAGGGAAAGAGAGGATGCGCAGAAAAACAAAAACGACCGATCAGTCGGCAAATTGGGAGATAGAAGCTAAAAGAAAGAAGAAGAGAAAGTAAGCGGTGCTTAGACTAAGAGAGCCGTGGGTATCCTCCCCCCAGTCCAGACCAAAGCGCCACAAAATAGAGAAAACGACACATAAGAACGAATGAAGGACATCGAGGTCCAACAACACCACGACAAGACCACGAACCACAACAGCAACATCATCCCCTAACCTCCCTTCCCTCTCACCCCACCAACCCGCACTCCCCCTCCCCCCCCCCCACAAACCCCTCCAACACCCCCCTAATCCTCCCCCTCCCACCCGCACCCTCCCCCGCATACGCCCTCCTCAACCGCTCCACCAGCCCATCAAACTCCTCCATCCCCGCCGCCTCCCCCTCGCCAACCAACCCCCCCACCGTCCCCGCCCTCGCCCTCAACCGTGGCGTCCGCGGCGGCGTGCTCGGCGGCGTCGTCTCCTGCCCGCGGCGCAGCGTGTCGGACTGGGGGGGGCGGGGGGCGTACAGTGGCGGCGGCGCGGCGGCGGCGGCGGACGAGGAGGCGAGGGTGGCGGTTAGGGGGGAGGTGCGCATGCGGAGGAGGGGGGGCGGGCGGGTACGCGGCGGGCCGGTGGCGGCGGCGGCGGCGGCGGCGGCGGGGCCGCGGAGGACGGTGCCGGGGTTGTGGCGGTGGTGGCGGGCGCGGGGAGGGGATTGGAGGCGGAAGGGGGTGGTGGAGAGGGCGTTGGAGCGGTGGCGGGAGAGGGCGGCGGCGGGAGGGGTGTTTTTAGTGCTGCTGGCGCTGGTGGGGGGAGGGGGCGCCGGGCGATGGGGGTGAGGCGACTGCTGCCGGGGGCGATGCTGCTGGAGGCGGTGGGGAGGGGCCCGTAGGAGGAGGGGTCGGAGCGGCGGCCGCAGGTGGGACAGCGCGGGGTGGTGAGCGGGGGTGGGAGGGCGAGGCCGGATTGGGGGGTGAGGGCTGGGAAGGGCGAGCCGTTGCTGGTGCGGGTGAGGCCGGTGGGGAGGGGCGAGAGGGCTGAGTCGGTGCTGCCGGCTAGGGTGCTGCCGCTGAGGTCTCTGCTGGCGGGTCGTTGGTAGGGCGAGTGGCGAGCGCTGCCTTGAGAGGAGTTGGAACGGCGGCGGCGGGAGGTATGGTCGTCGGCGGGCTCTAGGTCTGGTGTGGGAGGATTGGTTGTCGAGATGACGCGGCGATGTTGTTCACGATCATTCGCGGGAGTGTAGTTGATGAACACCAGGCCTGACGATCTTGTGAGGTGAGAGACGGTGCCGGGCGGGCCGCGTGGGGAGACACCATTGGGCTGAGCGTTCAGGTCCAATTTCGAGATGGAGTCGCTGTCGTCTGTCTCATCGTGGAAGCTAGCGTTGCCGGCATTGCTATTTGCAGCCAGCTCGTCCGGTCCATCCCGTGAAGGAGGCATATTGTGGAGGATTAATCCCGCAGTTATAACTGGTGGAATGTCGCTGCAGTTGACTGGCAGCGCGGGCGGCCGCTGGCTTAGTTATGCACTCCCGCGCCCCTGGCGCACGTGGGGAGGAACTCTTGATTTGCGAATCCGCGTGGTCAGTAATCTAGAAGGCATGGGTGGAGTGCGGAAGAAGCTCATGCGGACTAGGCGGCATGAACGGCCGGCACTGAACAAGGCTCGCGAGATCAATGCGGAGATATTAAATAAGAGTGAGCAGCTCGCAGGCCAGTTGGCAATGTTTCTGCCGTCATCATGCGTCGAGTTTAGCGGCGCTGAGGTGGTGTGCGTTTTGAAATCTCAAATTACAGCCAACGGTCCCCATTCGCCGCCTGCTGACCGGTTGGCTGCTTGGGACGGGGTTCCTGTAATTCAAATTCCCTGCAGTGCTATTCAAGGAGAAGAACGTTTTAGTCAGAGAAGTGTCTTTTCCTAAAAAGCTTGCTCCGACCTCAAGTCATGGCTCATGTCGAAGAGCTGTCGTACTCTTGCCAGGCATCCAACATTCGTCCACCAGGTAGCCGGGCCAAGCTTCCAAGAACGCCACGGAGTGTCACCTTGAGGGCGCAGACGACAAGAGATTACGGAGAGGGCGACGCGAAGACTTTTAAGCGCAGAGGTATGAGGGTCGATAAAACATTTCATTTCCTAACAGGTCAAGAATAGGTATAACAATGGGCGGACTCGTCTCTCTCAGGGTCTCAGGGTCTCAGCGGGTGGCACAGGACCAAACAGGACACCAGCAACACCGTCGTCTACGCTGTACAACAGAATATCGCAGCAAAGGACCTCCCAAACTCCAAACGCTATGTATCGTGGGGCGGCTAGCGGTGCTGCCACAGGCCGATGGGACGGACCTCCTCCTCCTCCAGGACACGCAGCTCGCCGGTGGAGATGTCGAAGATGACGCCGTGGACGGTGACGCCGCGGTCGGCCATGGCCTTCTGGACGGTGGCGTTGCTCTTGATGGTCTGCAGCGAGTTGCGCACGTTGAGCTCGGCGAGGCGGAGGGCCTTCTGGTCGATGGTGTCGAGGGCGTCGATCTCGCGCTGGTGCTTGCGGCGCACGTCGCGCAGCGGCTGCAGCCAGGCGTTGAGGGCCGGGCCCAGGTCGGCGTCGTTGAGGGCGTTGATGGCGCCGCCGCACTTGGTGTGGCCGCACACGACGATGCGCTTGACCTGGACGGCGCCGACGGCGAAGTCGATGATGCTCTCGCTGCTCAGGTCGCCGGGCGCGACGATGTTGGCGATGTTGCGGTGCACGAAGATGTCGCCGGGCTTGCAGTCGCAGATGGTCGTCTCGGGCACGCGCGAGTCGCCGCAGCCAAACCACAGCACCTCGGGCTTCTGGCCCTGGTTCAGCGTCGCCCACAGCTGCGGCTCGGCCTGGGCGGAGCGGCGGGCATAGCTCTTGTTGCCCGCGACGACGCGCTCAAAGGCATCTGCAAAATCGTACGATGTTGATGTCAGCCCACCCGTTTCGGTGCGTTTCGCGGCGCAGCGAGCCAATGGCAGCGTACCAGCCCCGGTCGGATCCATGGCGGGGAGACGAAACAGCTGGTGCAGAGGGCGGGCAGCGGAAACCGGCACTCTGGACGCAGCGGAGGAGAGGCAGCGGGCGAAGGACAGGCTCTGCGGCCTCATGCTGCGGCGGAGGGGATGGGGATGGGGGGGGGGGGCTGGCTGCTTACCCTGTCGTGCCGCCATGTTTTTCGCCGGTCGTTTTTCGATTGTGCTGGGCGATGACTCTATCGCGGAACGGGATGGGTCCGCCCTATCGCGCTCAACGCTTTTTTTTTCTGTCCGTCCTGCGCTCCGCCGGATCGCTTTTCCGCGGCCCAAGAGCTGCAGCGGCTGTCGGTGACGAGTGAGGCGCAGAGATGACGGAGGGTAGGGCAGGCGTGACTCGCGGGTGTCGTGCAGCGCCTGCAAGTTGCTAGCGCACGTGGAGAGGAGAAATGAAGGCGTTCCTCTTTGCGTATCTGAGGTGTCCACCCCGGTGCACGGCGGACGCGCAGCCTTTTATGTGCCAGCCCTTTGAGGAGCCGGAGTTCAACAAGTCGCACGTCGCGTCTCACCCCTCCCCAAGTCCGGAGAAAGTTACACGCGCCTCCCAAGCCAGGCCAAGGATTTCTCTCGGGGATCACGGTGGACAGGAAGGCTTGCGACCGCCACGGACACCCCCCCGCTGCCCCTTCTCCAGATTGCTGGCGCTGCCCTCGAAATCTCGAGTCCGCTCCGCATCGGCGCAGCGAGATGCTGCCTGAGGCATGTCCGATGCGTCCCAACCGCAGCCAGGAATGCCGATCGCGCAGCCCCGGCTCCTCTCCGCCGCGCTGCCTCCCCTCCTGCCCCTCCTGCCTTCCCCAGAATCAAGCGCGGGCGCCGCCGGCCTCACCTTCTCGTCGCGAGAGACTGAGATCATGGCGCCGCGCCCGCTGCGTGCAACGCCTCGTGGTTGGTGCACGCCGCCAGCCGCCTGCCCGACCCATGCGCGCGCGCATCGGCAGCGCCCGTCAAACAAGGCAAGCTTTGTGCGTGGCTCTGTCCCGCGCAGCCTGGCTCACGCTCTCGACCGAGCTTTGTCCTTTGCTCCGGGGAGTCGGCAGCTGCCTTCGTCATAGGACGGCAAGGCCACATCAGGGGGCCACCACCACCAACACGCGTGTGCACCACTCAGCTCTGCGCCTTCCGCTGCAGCAACCGGTGAGCCCGCGCTATGTTCATGAGGTATTATTGCAAGCAAGTATCCGCAACAGAGTAGGGATATGGAATCTCCACCGCTGTCCGCGTCGTACTCGGCCTGGCGTGGGTGTGCTTCAATATGCGCATAGTCCGCAGAGCCACAGATGCGCTTCATCACCGTCTCCGCACGTGTGAGATGCCGTGTAGCAGGCCCTTTGAGCGGCCCCCAACTGCCGTGCCCTGCTCGGCTTGCTGCGCTCCTAGGCGCGCTGACCGCTTGCCGCGCATTAGAAGTCTACGGTAAGTCTTTGTCAGCTTTCTGTGTCCGTGGATGAGAGAGAGATAGTACGCTGTACGGATCCAGATCCGACAGGTACCGTCCGACACGGACATTCTACTACCCGGTACGCCACTTCCGATGTGCCGGCTGTATTCCCGAACTCTTAGTCTGTATCAGCGGTGTCTTCGGCCATCGATGGGGCAGCATGAAACACCAGATAATCGCTCAGCATGCGTTGTGTCGATGCCTCCAGAAGTTCCAGAAAATGATCAATGCCATTCATGTACCGCTCGTCGTGGGTCAAGCCAGAAAAAAAACACCGAACCAACTCCCATTGATATCCGAACGCGTCTCGATGAACTGCATGTTCTCCCCCCTGACTGTGGATACTGCTCACAGCTCCTCCTTCGTCTTCTCGGCGCCCTGAGCGTCCTGCAGAGCATACAAAGGCTGCGGGTTGCCGTTCCCGTCACAGCTGCTGAACCGCCACCAGCCCCAGTTCCAGCTTCCAAATACGTTCACCATCATCCACCGGATGGGGCCTGGCATCGGCGGCCAAGTCGCCCACGTCCCGTCCTCGTATGTCCTGTCCAGGTTCAGCAGGCAGAACGGCACCACGTCTGTCATGCCGGCCTTGGTCAGCGTCTTCTTGCCCCAGACCTTGAACGTGGCCGACGCGTTCGCAGCCTCCGGGCTGCCCTCGGCCGGCGCGGTGGGGAGGTCCGCGAACGCCGCGATGGTCTTGATCTCGGAGTGGAAGTGGTCGTTGAACGGCTCGCGGAACGTGTCCATGATGCGCACCAGCTCGGCGCCGTCGAAGGCCGCGGGCGAGGGGAGCGACGTCAGGTAGCTGTTGAACGAGCCGAGACCCTCGAGGAAGGATTCTGTCGCGCTGCTGGTCAGTGTCTTGGACGGATGGCGGCTTGGGCGGTCGAGCGCCGCTTACCGTGCTCCTTGTGCGTCTCTTCCCAGATTCCCTTCTCCTTCAGCACCTCCTCGACTTTGGGGAAGAGCTCCGCCTCTTCGTCGTCATGGTGGCTCTTGACGAATCTGAACCATGCGAGGCTGTACCCGACAAAATCGGGCTTATCGCCGTCTTTGATGTGCGGTGCCTGAAGATAGACGGTGTTGAATCCGCGGAGGATGGCATTGTGGAGCAGCGCCATATGCGTGGCTCCCTTGGTCCAGATGTCGTCCTTCTTCGTCGCATATTGCGGAGTTGCGATCAGTGGCAAAGGGCCGTCAGCCCAGGGCTGTCCGGCGGGAACGGAGCTTGCAGTCGCAGCCATGCTTGCAGGCAGCCGTGCGCAGATGAGAGCAATTGCCAATGCTAAGAAGGCAGTGAGCAGGCGAAGTTTGGAGGCGAGCATTGCAGAAGCCTGGTGGAGGGCGAGAATGGAGCCATCGTGCAGCCTTTAGCAGGATGCGGTACATAAAGCTCAATAAGCAAGCTCCCAAAATCAGCTCATCGTCAACTGATGGGAGCTCTTGGAATGGCGGGCCCGGATCTCGGATGAGAAATCTAAACTCCGTGATTGGCCGAAGCCGCCGCGCACTCAATGGACCCTGGGCCTCGTCCTGCGGAGAAGCTGAAAGGGCATGCAGTCGACGGCAGGCGGTGCGGGACCCTCGCGATGTTCAAGCAGTACTGAGACTCTGTCGAGGACGGCATCTCCGCGATCTGCAGTTTCTAGCGCAAGTCGTCTCCGGCATGCTGCTTCAAACATTCATCGTAACGACGATTATGAAGTCCCTGTGCTATGAGCTTGACCATGCGAACCCCTGCGGACGGGGGACAGAGCAAGAAGATAAGAGTCGGCCAAGGTGTCGCTTGCAGACCGCTTTCTTGATGTTTCTGTGGGGGTCTGTAGTTTCATCACTTTGGCCTTCCTCCCTATCAACTTGATTCAACAAAATATGCGAGACCCCGGGCAACGGCTCCCTGGCCCTCGGCCGACACTCTGGAATGCAACGGCATCCAGCAGTGGCACAGCGCGAAGGACGTCACAGTAGCCGCCGGAGGTGCTGCTGCACGCCACCCTTTCTGAGAGCGCTTGTCCCTCTTCCGCTCCGCCAAGAACGGGAGCATGTGACGCCCCGCGTCTCCGCTCTGTGTTCCGACCCGCCCGCTCCGCTGGGTGCGTTTCGAGTTGCCCTCGAGGCCAACTGGGCTGTTCGATTCGACTGCTAGATGCGGTGCTGCGACACCAACTGATCTGCCAAGTCGGGCAAGTCATTCGCCAGCTCTAGCTCGCCCACGGAGTGTGGGTGCCAAGAAGCCGTACAACAGGCCCTTGGCGAGTTTGGACAACCCCCTTTCCCGCCTTCCTGTTTGTACACGCGTCCAGTGTGCGGCTGCGACATCTTGCAACTCACCGGGCCCATTGGCTTCTTGGCTAAGTAATTATAGACTCAGATAAGGCGCGTGGGGAAAGTCTCTGGAGCACTGCCCCGTGGAGTCTCCGCCCACGTGTCTCCAATTACATGGCACGAAATGAACACATGTTACGGTTTGCATTGAAATGACAGCGATCTTCATCAAGATACGCGCTTTTCGATACTTTGAGGGCTGGTCTAAGACCTCGATAGTGCTCTGATACGGAAGCCAGCCACTCCGATGCCCGAAAAGTTGCTGTCAATGAACGCAAGAGCGTAATGTGGTCTTTACTCTCATTTCGGAACGACTAGGGTAACATCCGAAATACATGACTTTCGTTTTGATGAGAACGCTGCGAGAAGGCTTCTGGACCGTGAGGCAGACGTGCGCCGTCGAAAGCGAGCTGTGTTTTCTGCTGCGCGGTGATGCCAAGAATCAGGGCACCCAAATGAGCGTCGGGGGCAACCAGAGGTGACAGGCATGCAAGGCGGAAATGAGTCTAAGGCAGCCGGATGATCCTGCCTGATGATCGCAGTCTCTCCAGAACAAAAACTAACGACTTGCCCGGCGCGGCTCACCAAAGCAGTCAATAAGACGCCGTCCTTTCCTAGGGCGTTGCAGATGGCCCGTACAGTCACTAGAGAGGCATCTATCTTGTGAGAACGGCAAATGAGACCCGGTGGACTCAAAGCGCGAGCGGTTCAGCCTGACTGCACCACTGCCAATAGTGATGACGGCATGTGGAGGGACCGCGGCGAAGGAAGCAAACTACCTGCGTAGGGAGTTGCAGCACTCATCCCCATGGCTTTGGTAACTGGATTGAAGTACATCTGTATCCGGATGAATGCTTCAACTGCCCATGAGCGAGATCCATTCGAAGCAGCCCGTTTCTTCTGCGAAACACGAGGGACTTTGCGCAAAGAGCTGCGCGGTCGCAAGTGCCGCGGTCGCAGAAGAAATTGTATTAGACGTGCTCCAGCTAACCGAACGCGTGGGTAGTTGGAGCACTCATCCGGATGGGTTTGATAATTAAATCAAAGTACGTTTGCATCCGGACGAATGCTTCAATTGCTCATGCAGGAAGCTCGTTAGAGTTGAAGCAGCACATTTCTTCTGCGACTCACACGTGTGAATTTGCTAGAAGACCCTGAAGGAGGGCGAGGTGTTCCAGCTATCCGAACATGTCAAGATACAAGATACTTGCATAGGTTGTTGAAGCATTCGTTTAGATGGCTTTGGTAATTAAATCAAACTACGTCTACATCCGGACGAATGCTTCAACTGCCCATGCGGGAGGCTCATTCGAGTTGAAGCAGCCAATTTCTTCTACGAGTGCGACATTGTACAAAGGTAGAAGACCCTGAAGGCGGGCGAGCGAGGTGTTCCAAGACAAAGATACCGCCGTGGGTAGTTGAAGCACTCATCCGGATGGCTTTGGCAATTGAATCAACGTACATTTACATCCGGATGAACGCTTCAACTGCCCACGAGGGAACCTCAGCTCTGCCTTGCGTGTTGCGTTGGGCAGAGCTGGGGCAGCAACGGCGGCTGAAAGCGGCGGCAGGATCTTATCTTATCGCAGGCACCAGCCACCGAACCGCGAATCTGGAGGGGCAGAGTAGCGCAAGGCGACAAAGTGCAGCGCATGGAGGGCGTGCGGGCAGTGCAATGGGCGCAATAAATGCACAGAATGTGCCGGCCGGCTCCAGGACGGCCCAGTCGCATCGAGAAGTGTCTTCTGACATCACTGGCCGTGTTGACGCAGCGCGCGGTGTTGCTGTGGGCTGTGGCGTAAGATTTCCTCGATGGTTCTGCCAGATTCCAGCACCTTCTTCTGGCCTGCACTTTTTGCTTAAGTACCATCCATCCGCAAACAACCACTCAAACTTCTTCATCATCCAACAAACTCTTGCACACACACTCTCGCGAAGGCTTAAGGCTTTCTTCCCACACTCTTCCACCACGCTTTTTTTCTTACCACCTTCTTGATACCCCACACCTAGATCTTCGTTCCAGCCTCACATCACAATGGCTCCTGCCATCGGTATCGACTTGGGCACGACCTACTCGTGCGTCGGCATCTTCAGAGATGACCGCATTGAGATCATCGCCAATGACCAGGGCAACCGCACTACGCCCTCGTTCGTCGCCTTCACTGGTAAGCACCCACTGCACCCCAGCCTATTACTGCGAAACAGCTGCTAACTCTTGCGCAGACACCGAGCGTCTGATCGGTGACTCGGCGAAGAACCAGGTCGCAATGAACCCCCACAACACCGTCTTCGACGCGAAGCGCCTCATCGGTCGCAAGTTCAACGACGCCGAGGTTCAGGCGGATATGAAGCACTTCCCCTTCAAGGTCATTGAGAAGGGTGGCAAGCCCGTCATCCAGGTCGAGTTCAAGGGTGAGGAGAAAGTCTTCACTCCCGAGGAGATCTCCTCCATGGTCCTGACCAAGATGAGGGAGACCGCTGAGTCTTACCTCGGTGGCACCGTCAACAACGCTGTTGTCACCGTCCCCGCCTACTTCAACGACTCCCAGCGCCAGGCGACCAAGGATGCTGGTCTCATCGCTGGTCTCAACGTCCTCCGCATCATCAACGAGCCCACCGCCGCTGCCATCGCCTACGGCCTGGACAAGAAGGCTACTGGCGAGCGCAACGTCCTGATCTTCGATCTTGGCGGTGGTACTTTCGATGTCTCCCTCCTTACCATTGAGGAGGGTATCTTCGAGGTCAAGTCCACGGCTGGTGACACTCACTTGGGTGGTGAGGACTTCGACAACCGTCTTGTCAACCACTTCGTAAACGAGTTCAAACGCAAGCACAAGAAGGATTTGACTTCCAACGCTCGTGCACTCCGCCGCCTGAGGACTGCTTGCGAGCGTGCTAAGCGCACCCTGTCCAGCTCTGCTCAGACCTCCATCGAGATCGACTCCCTTTATGAGGGTATTGACTTCTATACCTCGATCACCCGTGCTCGTTTCGAGGAGCTTTGCCAAGACCTCTTCCGCTCTACCATGGAGCCCGTCGAGCGTGTCCTCCGCGACGCCAAGATCGACAAGTCCTCCGTCCACGAGATCGTCCTTGTTGGTGGGTCGACCCGTATCCCCAAGATCCAGAAGATGGTCTCCGACTTCTTCAACGGCAAGGAGCCCAACAAGTCCATCAACCCCGACGAGGCCGTCGCCTACGGTGCCGCCGTCCAGGCTGCTATCCTGTCTGGTGACACCTCTTCCAAGTCCACTAACGAGATCCTGCTTCTCGACGTGTCGCCGCTTTCCCTCGGTATCGAGACTGCCGGTGGTGTCATGACTCCTCTCATCAAGCGCAACACCACCATCCCCACCAAGAAGTCCGAGGTCTTCTCCACCTTCAGCGACAACCAGCCCGGTGTCCTCATCCAGGTCTTCGAGGGTGAGCGTGCTCGCACCAAGGACAACAACCTGCTCGGCAAGTTCGAGCTTACCGGCATTCCCCCGGCGCCCCGTGGTGTTCCCCAGATTGAGGTCACCTTCGATGTTGATGCCAACGGTATCATGAACGTCTCCGCTCTTGAGAAGGGTACCGGCAAGACCAATAAGATCGTCATCACCAATGACAAGGGCCGCCTGTCCAAGGAGGACATCGAGCGCATGCTTGCTGAGGCCGAGAAGTACAAGGAGGAGGACGAGGCGGAGGCTGCTCGTATCTCTGCCAAGAATGCTCTCGAGTCCTACGCCTACTCTCTCCGCAACACCCTCAGCGACCCCAAGGTCGACGAAAAGCTTGATGCTGGTGACAAGGAGAAGCTCAAGTCCGAGATCGACAAGGTCGTTGCCTGGTTGGACGACAACCAGCAGGCCACCAAGGACGAGTACGAGTCTCAGCAGAAGGAGCTCGAGGGTGTCGCCAACCCCATCATGATGAAGTTCTACGGTGCTGGTGGCGAGGGCGGTATGCCCGGCGGCCCCGGCGGCTTCCCCGGTGCTGCTCCTGGCGGTGCTGCTCCCGGCGGCGCTGGCGGCGACGACGGCCCTACCGTCGAGGAGGTTGACTAAATCAGTGCGCACACCTCTTGCTTCCTCTTTCCTTCGGCATAGATTCCCATCTATGATGGCGGTCAGGAGTTCTTAGAGCCTCAATAGGGTTTTGGGTTTGCATTGCTCGTGCTGGGTTTCGTTTCTTTTTTTCATGAGATCATGATGGGCGGAAAAAGTTTCTGCACATGGGTTTGTAGTTAATGATCACCAAGCACCCAGATGGTGCAAAAATTTTATGCTTACAATTCAACTTTTGTGCCTCTTGATATGCTACGTGAATCTCGATGTAGCCCATTTTGGCAACATCGTGAGTAGTTCTTCAACTTACGGACCCTGCCCATGGGCAGCTGAAGCATTCTTCTGAATAGCTTTGGTAATTAGATCAGAGCACATCTGCACCCGGATGAATGCTTCAACTCCCTATGTAGGTAGGTTGCTAGAGTTGATAGATAATTGAAACTGGTATTGTGAAATCAATCTACAGTTGGGTTTCGCTCAGGTCATGCCACAGTGGGCCGCAAAAGAAATGAGCAGCTTCAACTCATAAATCAATCTCGCTCGTGGGCAGTTGAAGCATTCGTCCGGATGTGAATGTATTTTGATTTGCTTACCAAAGCCATCCGGATGAATGCTTCAACTGCTCACGCAGATGCCTTACTTACTAGACGCGTTCTATCGGCTGGGGCGCCTCTCTGTTTTCCCATCTCTTTTGCGACCCCTTATGAGCTCTCTCCATATTGTACACAGCCTGCCGACTTTTCCAAACAAGGTGCGATACGCTTCCATGATGTTTTGGGTATCGTGATCCCATTGCAACGCCTCAACGATTTCCAGCGCCAGCGTCATGCATATCAAAGTCCCTGGTCCCAATCATACATTATATCTCCCGCGCCCACCAACGTTCATCCACTACGCTCCTCCTTCCCGAGCCTGCTTCCGCCTCCTCGGCAGCCCCGGGATCTCCACCTCGTCAGGATCTTTGCTGAAGGGATTCCTCAGCTCCTCGCCAGGTTGGCGCTCCTCCCACACATCCTCGCTGCTCGGTCCAGTACGGTACTTGGCCTCCTTCTGGCGGTAACGCTCCTCGACCACCTTGGCCTTCTCGGCGTCGCCGTACGACTTTGTGCGCATGCAGAACCAGAAGTCGGACCAGTTCTCGGAGCACGAGCGCAGCGTGCCGTAGCGGTATATGTTGTTGAACTGGCCGCCGAGCGACTGGCAGTAGAACGCTTCGTCGAACGCTTGCCGGCAGTTCATGGTGGTGGGGAAGATGGAGGGCGGCCCGGCGGGCGAGGTGGTCGCGTTGCCGGCGCCATCGGTGCTGCTGGGCGTGGGTTCTGACGGCTCTACCGAGGCTTGCAGCTCTGCGAGGAATGCTTTGAGGTCCGCGTCGGCCTGGTCTTCGCGCGAGATTACGGGCGTGGGCTGGTCGGTGACATCGCGCGGGCTGGCCGGCGGTGGCGACGAGGTCGGGACGGGGTCGGGCGTGGGTTCAGAGGGTTTGGTGATGGGGGTTTGCGGGTCGGAGCGCCACCACCAGCCCATTGTGCGTGTGGGGAGGGGAGAGAGGTCGGTGGGTGGTGGTGTGTAGATGGAGAGGCCGGACGCAGGCGACGGAGGGTGGGAGGATTCAGCGAATTGCGTGGGGCGAGAGGGTTCGTGGCGGACGCTGAGTAGTGGCTGGGGCTTTAGAGGGTCGAGGACGATTGCAGCGCGCAGTCTTCTGGCGGACAAAGTCGCGAGAGACGTGTGAGCGGCGCTATGGATAGATGCTTCCTAATGGAGGCGCTCGAGAGAATTCCATTGGCCGCGAGTCAGTGCGGGAAACAGGTCACGTGGCAGCCAACACAGAGCGCGGCGTGGCGGTTTCCTCGAAGAAAGGATCGACGTCATCCTGGGCGGGCCAGCAGCAGGATGGACAGGCAAGCCACAAAGACGAGCGCGTGCAACAGGCGTTGCGTGTCTTCAGTGCTACAGCCTGCTGCAATCTCGCCCTCTCCCCCTCGTCTCCTGCACTCCTCCTTCTCGCGCATTTGTTGCGTATCCTGTTGCACTGCGCTTCTCGCACAACGCAGGCGGGCCCTGGCAGCGTTCACTAGCTGACGCGCGCCGCGAGTGTCGGTGTCAGTGGGGTTCGCTCGACGTACAACAACTTTCCCTCCGCCGCACCACCAAATCCTTCGACGCTTCCGCGCCACCTTAACGACGTCACGTCTGCCTGATTGATACCCGGATTTCGACTTTCACGCGCCTCTGCTTATGGATTGACGATAGAACGCTTTTCTGATTCACCTCAATACCCCACACACCTTGTACTATACCCTTCCCAGGCCCGGGTAACGGCCACCTCTCGCCGCCATGCTTGAAGGTCTCGTCGCGAACCTGCTCAATCGCTTTCTGGGCATGTACGTCCAGAACTTCGATCCCAAACAATTGAACGTCGGCATCTGGTCTGGAGACGTCAAGCTGCGCGATCTCGAGCTGCGCCGCGAAGCCCTTGACCAGCTGCACCTCCCTCTCAACGTCGTCCAAGGCCACCTCGGCCAGCTCACACTCTCCATCCCGTGGTCGAACCTTAGAGGCAAGCCCGTGCGGGTCAACATCGAGGATGTCTACTTGTTGGCTGCGCCCAGGGAGGACGCAGAATACGATCCGGACGAGGAGGACAGGCGCCAACACGCGGTCAAGATGGAGAAGCTGGACAGCGCCGAGCTGCTGAAGGAAAGGAACACTGAGGGTATGACCCAGGAGGAACAACAGAAGAACCAGAGCTTCACGGCGAGCTTGGTCACGGCCATTGTGGACAATGTTCAGGTCCAGGTCAAGAACGTCCACATCCGCTACGAGGATTCCCTCTCGGACCCCGGGCACCCATTCGCTCTCGGTGTCACGCTCGACGAGCTCAGCGCCGTCAGCACCGACGAGAACTGGAAGCCTACATTCATCCAGGGCGCCTCCACGTCGGCCCACAAGCTCGCCACACTCGGCTCCCTAGCCGTATACTGGGACACGGACGCGAAGCTGCTATGTTCGGGCACGGGTACAACACAAGCCTTGGATCATGCTGAATTCGTGGAGAAGCTCCGCGGCATGATCACCAAGGGCGACAGCTCGGCGATCGCAGAGCACCAGTTCATTCTCAAGCCTGTCAGTGGCAGGGCAGGCCTTGAGATGGATAAGACCGGCAAGACCGATCGTCCGAAGATCAAGTCCCGTTTGCTCTTCGACGAACTCGGTTTCGTTATTGACGAAGATCAATACCGCGACGCCTTGATGCTGGTGGACCTCTTCCACTACTTCATTAGGCACCAAGAGTACAAGAGGTTGCAACCAAAGAGCAGGCCCAAGGAGGATCCGAGGGCGTGGCTTCAATTTGCTGGAAAAGCTGTCCTCGACAAGATCCACGAACGGAACCGCAAATGGTCTTGGGGCTACTTCAAGGAGAGGCGCGATGACCGGAAACGGTACATCGAGCTCTTCAAGAAGAAGAAGAGGGAGGAGCAGATGCCACAAGAGGAGGCTAAGGAAATCGACCAGCTAGAGCACAAGCTATCCTACGAAGACTTGCGATTCTGGCGTTCGCTCGCTCGCAACCAGCTTCGCAAGGAGAATGTCGGCGTAAAGAAGCAACCTGAGAAGCAGTCCTGGTCTTCCTGGATCTGGGGCAGCGGCCAATCAGACTCCGCGGATGACAGTGAGATGTCCGAGCAGCAACGGAAGGAGTTGTACGATGCCATTGACTGGGATGAGAAGAAGCAAATCACTGAGGCTGTAGACATGCCTCGTGAGTACGTCAAGATGCAAGTCGAGATGAGCTTGCGCACTGGAAGCTTCACACTCAAGCGTGATCCGCATGGCAAGGCCACCGAGATTCTCCGCTTGCTCTTCGACAACTTCAGCACAAAGGTGCTGCAGAGAACCGATTCCATGCTCGCGGAACTCAGCCTCGATGGCATGCGGTTATACGATGGCACTACAGAGGGCAGTCTGTTCCCGCAGATTGTCACGGTCAAGGATGCTCCTCCGGTGCCAGATGACAAGCGCATTGAAGAGCTGAACGACGATGGCTCTGCCAAAGACGGAGATGAGAAGGATGAAGATGCCGCGGACCCGTTCTTCCAGCTGTCTTTCGAGAACAACCCTCTCGACGGTAGCGCAGACACTGCGCTGACCGTCAAGCTGAAGGGTATGGAAGTCGTCTATAACCCTAGGTTTGTCGTCGAAGTAGTCAAATTCTTCAAACCGCCAGAGAGCCGTATGGAGTCTATTGGTGCGCTCATGGAAACTGCTGGCGCGACCGTGGAAGGCCTGCGGCAGCAGACTCGTGCTGGTCTGGAGTTCGCTCTGGAGGAGCACAAGACCATCAACGCACAGCTCGACCTCCAGGCTCCCCTCATTATTATCCCTGACTCCGTTACCCAGAAGAGCAGCATCTGCCTCATCTTGGATGCTGGTCACGCCAAGGTCAGCAGTGAGCTTATCGACAAAGACACTCTGAAGAATATTCAATCCAAGCAAAAGGGACAATTCTCGGAGGATGACCTGAAGCGCCTTCAAGGTCTCATGTACGACAAGTTCCTGCTGAAGCTCGACTCAACTCAGGTTCTCATTGGGCCATCAATAGATGAGACAAAGGCGGCTCTGATAGAGTCATCCGGGCCGAAGAATCTGCATCTTGTGGACCGTATCAATGTCGACTTCACGATCGAGACATGTATTGTTCCAAAAGCGTCCGACCTGACGAAGTTCCGCATCTCGGGTAATCTTCCGGTCCTTCATGCTTCGATCTCGGACGCGAAGTACAAGAATCTCATGAAGTTGATCGAGGTTGCCATACCGAAGTTTGAGGATCCACCAGCACCTGACAAGCAAGTGGTACAGGGTGCCAGCGGCCACTCGAACCTGAAACCTATCGAGGACGACCAGCGACCAAAGTCAAGATCGAAATCCTTCCAGTTCGCTGCTCAACAACGTGATCTTATCCTGTCGGATGCGGGTAGCGAAATGGATGACGCCGAGTTCCAAGATGCGGATGATGGTAGCAAATCCGACGTACCTGTGCATCAGCGGAATTTCGAGTTCAAGTTCACTGTAGACAAGCTTCAAGGCTCTCTGTACCGCTCTGATCCAGAGGGGAAGAAGCCAGATCAACTACTGGTTGAACTCGTTGCGGAACATTTCTTCCTGGAGTTCTACCAGCGACCGTTTGACATGGCGGCTGAAGTCTCTCTGAAGAGCCTCGCGGTCGTGGACCATGTCGACGAGGATCCACTGCCAGAGTTCAAGAACCTGATTTCGTCAGATGATGCCGGAGATAGGGACTTGTTCCAGCTCAAATTTGTCAAGGTCAACAAGGATTCGCCCGAGTTCATGTCGAAATATGAGGGCATCGCAACGAACTTGAATGTCCACGTTTCCACCATCAACTTGATCGTGACTCGGAAGACCTTGTTGACGCTGTTGGACTTCGTCCTCATTACCTTCGCCAATCCCGGGGATTCCTCAGACAAAGACAAGAAAAAGAAAATCGAGGGTAATCCCGAAGATGATGAGGAGGTTGCAGTACTTGCTGCCAATCCCGACCCCGACAAGATTCGCATCAGGGCCGAGCTGAAGGGAATTTCCGTCATTCTGAACAATGACGGGATGCGCCTCGCTACCTTGAGCCTCAGCACCGCAGATGTCGGTGTGTTCCTAATGGGCAAGACTATGCGCGTGGGAGCCAAGTTGGGAAGCCTGTCCTTGGTTGATGATGTCAACCAGGGGGTCTCCAAGGAATCCTCGTTGCGCCAGCTCGTCACCATCGAAGGCGACGAGTTGCTGGACTTCGCCTATGAGACCTTCGACGCAGATTCCAAGGCTTATCCTGGCTACGACACCTCAATCTACCTACGCTCTGGTTCTCTCAAGGTCAACTTTGTTACCGAGCCCTTCAGGAAGATCATGGATTTCGGAGTCAAGTTCGGCAAGATGCAGGCTATCTTCAACGCTGCCCGTCAAGCCGCTGTGGAGCAGGCAAACCAGGTGCAAGAGCGTGCCAACAAGATGCACTTTGACATCTTGGTGCGCACTCCGATTGTCGTCTTCCCACGTATGGTTGTTCCCGAAGACCAGGCGGAGCGTGATCGTCTGACGGCACATCTGGGAGAGATCTACGCCAGCAACAAGTTTGTGCCTATCGATGATTCTAAGCATGCTGATACAGCGAACAAGCTGTCTGCGGGTCTCCGCAACATTCGTCTGACGTCCTTCTTCCACTACGAGGACGATAAGTCAGAAGAGCTGGAACTGATCGACAAGGTGGACCTTGGCTTTGATGTGACCTACGTGGAGCACAAGCCCGAATACAAGCGTCCCGATCTTGAGATTGAAGGATCGATGTCGAACATCAACCTCAAACTGACACAAGAGCAGATGAAGTTCATGCTCGAGCTGTCAAGGTCTATTCCGGCTGCCTTTGCCACCGATCCCGAGGACACCATGGATGAGGATGTGGAGAAGCAAGTGCCAGATTCTACTCTCAAACGCGCCAACACGGTGCAGAACAAGGAGCCCGAGACCAGTAGTGAAAAGCAGGTCACCGCAAGCCAGGGCCCAGAGCTTGGTTCGCATGAGGAGACTTGGACCAAACTTGACCTCATTTTCAAGGTTGGTGCCATTGGGCTCGAGCTGATCAACGCCAAAGAGACGGAGCCAGTCGGCGACGTCGATGCAGCTAGTCTGTCCAAGTTCTCCTTGAACGAGACCAGCGTAAAGTTGCGCATGATCAGCGACGGATCCTTGGAGTCCGAGCTCCTCATCCAGTCCTTCACGATCCGGGATAGCCGTACTCGGGACACGAACAAGTTCCGCAAGGTTATGTCACTGATCAACAACGATGTCAAGCAGCAGTTCATGGCCAGCGTCTCCATCTCAGGGGGCAAGGAGCGCCATATGATTGTTCTTCTGACCATCGACAGCCCTCGCGTGATCCTCGCTTTGGACTATCTGTTCGCCGTTCAGGCTTTCGTCAATGCTGGACTTGCTGTGGACGAGCCTATAGAAATCGAGAGCGACGAGGACACTGCCACTGAAGATTTGGAGAACTCCAACAGTGACATCTCCAGCGCCCTTACGAAGCAGGACGCTCAGGCACCAAAGGACCAGAAACCTGAGGAGGAATCGACAATGGATGTCTCGTTCCGCATCAACGTTGTGGAGGCACAAGCCGTGCTGATTGCGAACCCTGCCATGACCAACTCCGAGGCTATTGTCCTTGGTACGAAGCAGGTCCTCGTTTCAAAGCAACATGCAATGACGCTACAAGTGGACAGAGTCGGAATGTTCCTCTGCCGCATGGATCAGTGGGAGACTACAAGACTTCGCATTCTGGACGACTTCAGCATCCAGACTTCTCTCGACATGCGCTCGCAAGGTCCGCAGTCATCCCTGACCAGTATCCATGTCGATATCGAGCCCCTTGTGCTACGTGTGTCGCTCCGCGATATCATGTTGGCCATGCAAATCATGAATAGGGCTTCGGCTATGTCTGGAAACGATGACAGCAAGGTGTCAGGCCAGGAACCCAAGAGGATCAAAGAGGTCAAGAGTAGCACCAAGAGCGCTAAGACCAAGACAGTCGGCGCATCTACCAAGAACAAACAAGCTGCGAAGACGATTTCGACGAATCGTTCTGGGGCACCGAAGGCTGGGGCTAAACCCCAGGAGTCAGCAGTGATCAAGCGGGAGGAGATGAAGATCCAAATGCAAGGCATGCGTGTTGTCATCATTGGCGACAAGCACGAACTGCCTATGCTTGATTGGAGCGTCAAGAAGTTTGATGTCGATATTCGGGACTGGTCTGGCCCCATGGTCGCCGACACGAGTATTGATACCTTCTTCAACATCTACAACTTCTCCAAGTCGGCTTGGGAGCCACTCATTGAGCCATGGCAGCTCGGCTTCCACATGTCGAAGGAGCAGAACCCTGACAAACTTGCGGTTGAACTCTACTCCAGGAAGTCTCTTGATCTGACGGTCACTGCTGCCACGATCGCCCTGGCCTCGAAGTCAGCGGACTTCCTGTCGAGCGATGAGGATGTTCTTTCGAAGCCGCGTGGCACTGATGCGCCATACCGGATCCGAAACTACACTGGCTTTGATCTCAACGTATGGGCGGTTAGCGAGAAGACCGATGAGGGCTCTGCTGCGAAGCTGGCAGATGGTGAAGAAGCACCATGGAGATTTGAGGATCCGACCACCACGAGAGAAACGCTTGCGCCGGAAGGTGCGACGGGCATCGTTGGTATCAAATTGGAGGGCAGCGGCTTTGACAGCATCAACCGCATTCCAGTTAATCGCGAGGGTGAGTTCATCTACAGCCTCCAGCCTCGCAAGGACCGCATCCTACACCGAATTTGCTGCGAGGTCTCCCTTGGCCAGGACAACGTCAAGTACATCACTTTCCGATCCCCTCTCGTTGTCGAGAACAACACTCAGATTCCTGTTGAAATCGGCGTCTTCAACCCAGAGGAGGGACACTTGCTCAAGATTGAGAAGGTCGCTCCTGGCGATGCAAGGCCTGCACCTGTCGGTGCTGCTTACATGCACTCACTAGTGGTCCGTCCTGATCAGGGCTTTGGATACACATGGTCAAATGAGCGCTTGTTCTGGAAGGAACTTCTTAAGCGCCCGACAAGAATCATCACCTGCAGAGGCGAGAGCGACGATGAGTCCCCGCCTTTCTACTTCCAGATGCACGCGGCATATGATAAGAAGGATCCGCTCACCCAGGTGTATCCGTGCATGCGCGTCCGGCTGCACGCACCTGTTGAGGTCGTGAATCTCCTACCCTACGATTTCAAGTACAGGATTTACGATGACAACACGAAGAAGGACTGGACCAACTTCCTTCGCAAGGGAGGTGTCAGCCCTGTCCACGTCGTGGAACTCTCTCACCTGCTGCTTATGAGCGTCGACTTGCAAGACACGCCGTTCAAGCCTAGCAAATTCTCGGTTGTCAATTCCTCCGACAAGGAAAACTTCCGACGCGAGAAGACTGTTGAAATCAAGGACAGCCAGGACTTGACCTTGCGACTGAAGCTGCACTACTACAACATTCCAGACAGCGGCGGCGCTTTCAAGGTCGCGGTCTACAGCCCATACGTGATCCTGAACAGAACCGGGCTCGAGCTCGATGTGCGGAGCAAGCAATTCCTTGGCCAGGCAAAGGCGGCTGCCGGTGCAGGCGTGTTCGCCGACACTCAGCGCGACTCATCCAGAGCTCAGCCTTTCATGTTCTCCTTCCCTACCGATGACCACAAGAACCGTGCGCTCATCAAGGTGGGCGACACGAACTGGAGCAAGCCGCAGAGTTTCGATGCAATCGGTAGTACGTACGATGTCGCGCTTCCGAGCGTTCAGGGAAGATCGGAGATGCATGTTGGTGTCACGGTTGAGGAGGGAGAGGGCAAGGTATGTTCTAAATCACGATATCGGTTGAATCCTGCTAATGCTCTGCAGTACAACTTGAGCAAGGTCGTCACAATTGCGCCGCGCTACATCATCAAAAACAAGATGAGCGAGGACATCAACATTCGCGAACCTGGCTCACCGAACGTCTTGACTTTGAAGAACGGCGATCTTCTTCCTCTTCGCTACCTACGTCAAGGCGAACGGCAGCAGCTTTGCCTCTGCTTCCCTGGTCTCAACAACCAATGGTCGGCGCCTTTCGATATTGCCAACGTGGGAAGCGTTCACGTCAAGCTTGCCAAAGCTGGTCAGCGGCAGAAGCTCATCCGCGTCGAAATCCTCATGGAGGGAGCGACCATCTTCCTGCACGTCAGCGTTGAAACCAAGCACTGGCCATTTTCAATGCGGAATGAGAGCGACACTGAGTTCCTGTTCTGGCAGGCGAACCCGAACGTTGACGAGGACGAGGAAGACAGCGGATCTGGCTGGCGTCCAATCAGATACCGCCTTCCGCCGAAGAGCATTATGCCTTACGCCTGGGACTACCCGGCAGCCAAGAACAAGGAGATTGTGCTCAAGGCCAACAACAAGGAGCGTCACATCAAACTCGCGGAAATCGGCAACCTGGTGCCAATGAAGTTGCCGCCCGCCCAGTCTTCTCAACGTGGCAAGATCATTGACCTCAGCGTCGTTGCTGATGGACCAACTCAGACTCTCATCATCTCCAATTGGAAGCCCTCCAAGAGCTTGTACAAGCAGAAATCCACTGCATCTTCCAGATCGACTACGGACGGCTTCGAGGTCAAGGATGTCGACACTGACGTGACCTTCAAGGCCAAGTTGCGTATCGCTGGCATCGGTATCTCGCTCGTCAACATGCAGCTCCGTGAACTTGTCTACATCACGCTACGCGACATTGAGCTCGCTTACGGGGATTCTGCACTGTACCAGCAATTCTCGACCACTATCAAGTGGATCCAGATCGACAACCAGTTGTATGGTGGCATCTTCCCAATTCTCTTTTACCCCAGTGTTGTTCCCAAGACTGGCAAGGAGATGGAAGCACATCCCATTCTCCAGACATCGATCACGAAGGTCAAGGATGATTCGTACGGCGTGCTGTACATCAAGTACTTCTCTTTCCTGATGCAGCAAATGACCCTCGAAATTGACGAGGACTTCATTTTCGCGCTGCTTGACTTCGCCAAGATCCCTGGTGCGTCCTGGTCCGAGGTCAAGGAGGGCAAGCTCTGCGATGAGGAGCTTGACATTCCGGAACCGAAGCAGGAGCAGGGTGGTCAAGATGTGTACTTCGAGCTTCTGCACTTGCAACCCATGCAGTTCGACTTGTCCTTCGTCCGCACCGAGCGCATCAACGCGGAGGATACGATGACTTCATCGAACCCATTCATGTTCGCCGTCAACGTCCTTACAATGTCTATCGGAAACGTCAACGATGCTCCTCTGCGGTATAACGCTCTCATCTTGGAGAACGCCCGCGTGTCCGTTGCTGCTCTGGTGAACAGCATCAAGAACCACTATGTCCAGGAGAGTTTGCGTCAAGTCCATCTCATCCTTGGTTCTGCAGACTTCCTCGGCAACCCGGTCGGCCTGTTCCAGAACGTGTCCTCTGGTGTCACCGATATCTTCTACGAGCCGTACAAGGGTCTCGTCATGACGGACAGGCCTCAGGACCTGGGCATCGGTATCGCCAAGGGTGCATCAAGCTTCGTCAAGAAGTCCGTCTTTGGTTTCTCCGACAGTATGGCGAAGTTTACTGGCAGCATGTCGAAGGGTCTTGCCGCTGCCACGTTAGATTCAGAGTTCCAGAACTCTCGTCGCATGAAGCGGTCCAGGAACCGGCCGAAGCACGCTCTGTACGGCATCACCTCTGGTGGCAACGCGTTCGCAGAGAGCTTGGCCAGCGGAATTGGCGGCCTCGCGCGCCACCCGATTCAAGGTGCCGAGAAGGAGGGCGCACTTGGCTTGGTCAAGGGCATTGGAAAGGGCTTGCTCGGCGTCCCCACGAAAGCAGCCATTGGCGCCTTCGACCTGGCGTCCAACATGGCCGAAGGCGTGCGCAACACGACGACCGTCTTCGACCAGGAAGGTCTTGACCGCGTGCGGCTGACACGCTTCATCGGCCAGGACGGCATCGTGCGGCCGTACAGCCAGCGTGAAGCGCTTGGCCAGTTCTGGCTTAAGACGCTGGACAACGGCCGCCACTTCAACGAGGACTACATCGCGCATCTGGAGCTGCCTGGCAAGGAGCTGTTGGTCATGCTCACGTACAACGGCATCATGCTCGTGCGCACCCGCAAGCTCACCACTGAGTGGGACGTCCCGCTCAAGGATATCCAGACTATCAGCAAGGAGCGCACTGGCATGAGCATCACGATCAAGGGCGGCACCAACGGTCCATTCATCCCGGTCGCGGATGAGCAGAGCCGGAATTGGCTGTACAGGCAGGTGGCTGTAGCGGTGAATGCGTATAACGATAAGTGGAATGCGAAGGGTTAATCGGTTGCAAGGTGGAGGGATGTGGATTCGTTAGAGGGAGGGGCGGGGCTTGTACGTACATAGGGGAAGAGGACCTCTTCCTGGTCTTTTCAGCTCTGTTGTATTTCTATGAGCGAGAATGGCGGGTTCCTAGAGGCGGTGAACCGGTGCTGAAGAAGGGGAGGCTCAAGGCAACAAAAAATTGTAACTTTATGGTGGCTTTGGTGACTGGTTAAAATGAAAATTCCTCTATTTCTTTCGATGCTTGACCAAATTTTGCGTGCTTGTGGGGGTGCATGAGCGCATATGGATGTGTGCAGAGCAGCTGGGCATGTAGCGGGGCTCTATCTTGGCCGGAGACCTGGTTTGGTGTTTTGAAGCATCTCCTTCTCCCTCCGTTCTTCGTTTGCCTTCGCCTTGTGTGGTTCCGGGCGTCGCTTCTGATTTGCTGGAAAGCTCAAAAGGTGATGGCAATGGCATTTTTGGGGGCTGACCCTAGCTTAAAAGCGTTGCCGAAAGTTGCGCATGTAGCTTTACCTACTAATGGGGGAAGTTCAATAGCTCTCTATTTGGTCGGCTGCTGCAGGCATTCACCAACCATATGTAATGATTGGCATTGTTTGATGCTTCTCATCTTTCTCATCGTTTTTCTGATATTGGAAATATCTGAATGTTTCCTCTCAGAGTGTGAAGATCGAAGGTAACGAAACCTCAAGCGGAACGCCACTTGAATAGAGAGCTTGACCTGGAGCCAGCAGTTCTGTATGCACGTGTTGCAATACTTTCCGAACCAATCTCGTAAAAAGGACCACTCCGCATCTCAAGTGACAATTTACTTAAGCCATTAGAGTCTCTCCAGTTATACATCGCCCGCTGCGTGTTATCATCACGAGGCAAAGCGTAGCTCGCGCAGATAAGCAGGCCGGTTCCCGTGTGGACGTGTTTACGTCCTCGTGGGTCTGGACGTTTGAAAAAGCCGTAGGTATACTTCCACCAAAGATCGAGAGAATACCGGAACATCACGCTCATACAATCCGAAATTGTGCTCACAGGCGTCCAAAGTCCCCAATCGCTTCCCACCGCCCAACCCGACCCTCGTACCTCACAAATCCTCCCACACCGTCTCCATCCCATAATCCGCCCTCTCCGCCGCCCCCACGCCCTCTAACCCCGCCTCTCCACCACCCTCCCCACCCGCCTTCCTCTCGGTAACCCTGAAGAACATATCCTCCTGCAAAAAGAACCCCATGCACACGCCCTTGAACGGGCGCTGCACATCCGCCACCTCCCACTCAAACCGCAGCACCAGCTCCGCAACCGCCTTGCCCAGCTCGAGCATGGCGACGGAGCGGCCCAGACAGCCGTGCTTGACGGCGCCGTCGGCCAGCAGCCAGCGCTCGGGGCGAAACAGGTGCGCGTCGGGCCCGAAGACGGCGGCGTCGCGCATCAGGCCGAACACGTTCCAGCCGACGGCGGTGCCGCCGGGGACGAAGCGGCCGCCGATGACGTCGCCGCGGGCGGGCACGCGCTTGGGCAGGAGGCCGGCGGCCGGTGGGACGATGCGGAGGGACTCTTTGATGCAGGCTTGCAGGTAGGGCAGCGCGCACGCCTGCTGGTCGGTGATGACGGGGCGGGAGAGGCGGCCGGCGGCGGCGGCGGCGGCGAGCTCGGCGAGGAGGGTGCGGAGGATGCGCGGGTTGGTGGTGAGGTGGAGGAGGGCGGTGCGGATCGCGGTCGCGGTGCTGTCGGAGCCGGCGGTGATCTGGATCAGGGTTTCGGACTCGAGCTGCGGGCGCGTGAGGCCGTGGGCGAGGAAGGAGCCGAGCATGTCGCGCCGGGCGACCGGGACGGTGGCGTCGAAGCGCTCGGCCACGACGGCGTTGGCGAAGGACATGATGGCGCCCAGGCCCTGGGCGTCGGAGGCGGACGGCCAGAGCGCGCGCACCGCGGAGATGCGGACGATGTTGTGGAGTTCGGGGAAGGTGGCGATGCCCATGACGAAGGGCCAGAGCTTCTTGCCCTGCTCGAGATAGTTGAACGGGTCGCCGTCTTTGTCGAGGAAGCCGAAGGTGCGGCCGAAGGCGACGGTGGAGATGGCGTCCAGGGTGAAGAAGGTCGACATGCGGGCGAGGTCCAGCGGGACGTACTTGGTTGGCGTGGACAGGTATTTTGTCTGGACCAGGTCTGTCATTTTCAACAACGTGGCGTCGATGTCTTTCTCGATGTATTGGTTCTCCTTTCCAGAGTACTTGATTGCAGGACTTGGTAAGTGGCGTCAGATGCCAACACGGTACACGAGGTGGACTTACACCCGGGGCCATGGCCTGACTTATCTTTGTATGGGTATTGTCATCCATGTATGTCTGAGTGAATGGATCAGCTCTGGGCCTGTGGAAAGCAAAGCACTGTAGTAGTAGCGCAGTGGAAAGAACAAGATGGTAGCGGAGCAGAACTTACGGTGATGTTATCTTCGGTGGGATGAAGGCGGACTGCTTTGTACCAGTCCGCACGACTGTACTCACTGCGAACGGCATTGATACGTTTGATGACGGAAATGTCCTTCGTCAGCAGAGTGTTCGGACCAACGCGACATGTTGATCCTGCAGGGTGTTAGAAAGGCAAGGCAAAGCCAACACGCCGGCTTAGCCACTTGCCATATTTATCGTTCCACTCTTTGAAGTGCTCGTGCAGACGTCCTGACGTGCTTGCCTTGTATACCCAGTACCTTGTGAATCCGCTCAATGGTGGTCCCTTGAACTGCCGTAAGGCCAGATAGCGACGGAAGTCGCGGACGACAAAGTAGACAAGAGCCGCGACTGTGATGAACCCAATAATGGAAACCATGGTGTGCCGCCTTCAGGGTTTGCGATGAAGTTGGAGATTGGAAGGAAACCTGCACGTTGAGGGGATCCAATAAGGCTATATGGATTTCCAGAATCTAATGCCGCATCCTTGTACATGGCGGCCCCCAAATCACATCCGTTGCAAGCGCTCGGAGAATGGACTCGAGAAGTACGCGGATGAACTTTGAACCCTGGAAATCGCATAGAGAGCGGCATGGTAGCCCCGCAGGGCAGCACCAGCACGATTGTACATACACATGGAATGACGAATCGGGAAATCAAGTGGACGAGCAGCTGCAAGGCTTGGAGGGATCCCGATCCTTCCAGTAAGTCAATAACAAGGATGCTCAACTCGCTGCCGTTGGCGGATAGCTCTTCGATTATCTCAAGAAGCGGAAACATGTAAATTGAGGATTCAAGCACCCGCCACTGTCGACGAACAACGGCGCAGACACGCTCCGGCTCGCGGGGGGCGTATCGCATTCATTGGAGAGGGTGGGTGTCCTGAGCGGGGTTGTGTGTGTACTTGCGTTATCACATGCAGTTGAGATCGCAAGTGACATTCCAAAACGAGTAGCAAAGCGGGAGGCCCACATCGCGTATCTTGCGTGGAGACGGCGGACACAGGCCTGGATCTGGTCTCGACAGTGACGGCAGCAGGCCCAGCATGCATGGCGGGAAGTCTGGGTGTCTGGATGCGGAAGTGTGCGGCCGAGCGGGAAGAGCAACACGAGCGGGGGCTGAGACGCGTTTGAGACAGCTGTTTGGATGCCTCAGGCGGCAAGGCAGAAATCAGGTCACTGACCGGCGGCGGGCGCACCCCGCAAACAGTACCAGGGTGGCGTCAGTGGCGGTGCGCTCGGGCACCACTTCCCGCCCGAGCAGGCCGAGCCAACCATGCCAACGCCTGCAACGCGACAAGACGCGTGAGAGTTTGCTGCGCTGCGTTGAGCCAGGGACGGCAAAGGGCAAGCTGAGGAGGAGCCGCCGTGGCGATATCGGAGCGCGCAGGGGCGGGCGCTGCGATGGTGTTCGCCCACGGGAACCGGCGGGTCGCAGCCGGCCATCGCCCCGTGACTGAGTCATTGGGCCGATAAGGGCCTGGCCGCGAACGTCATCGTATGAGCCCGCCCCAGCTGCTCCTCAGGAGTTGCGCTGCTCGACGACCGCGATGGCGAGGCTGTGAAGACACCGGCGTGTGGTACTGCGTGAATAGACTCCGCAGCAGCGAGTGTAAGACTGCTCCTGCGGGCGCGGTGTCGCAGGCAGCCACGTGCGGCGTCGCGGCTTCCAGAAGTTGCCAGCTGCGCCTCCGCCTGCTTGGTTGAGCGTGTAAGCACCCGCGCCTGTGCCCGCCACTCCCACTCCTCCTGCCGCCTACTTAAGCCTTCCCACCCCCGACCCTCCTCCGTCCTCTTACCAACCCAACACACCCCGCCTGCACTCAACACCGCGCTCGTGCGAATCCGCCGCCAACACTCTTGCTCCAGCACACCACCCTCCGACCGACTTCATACACGCTATCTCATCAACATGCAGATCTTCGTGAAGACCCGTAAGTCGCTCTCCCGCACGCCACCCGCCTCACCCGGCCTCCGCTAACCCCACGCAGTCACCGGCAAGACCATCACCCTTGAGGTCGAGTCCTCGGACACCATCGACAACGTCAAGTCCAAGATCCAGGACAAGGAGGGCATTCCCCCGGATCAGCAGCGCCTTATCTTCGCTGGCAAGCAGCTCGAGGATGGCCGCACCCTGTCCGACTACAACATTCAGAAGGAGTCAACCCTTCACCTCGTCCTCCGCCTGCGCGGTGGTATGCAGATCTTCGTCAAGACCCGTACGTACCGCCACCATCGCCCTGCTTATCGCAGCTTACTGACATGGCTTCACAGTGACCGGCAAGACCATCACGCTTGAGGTCGAGTCCTCTGACACCATCGATAATGTCAAGAGCAAGATCCAGGACAAGGAGGGCATCCCTCCGGATCAGCAGCGCTTGATCTTCGCCGGCAAGCAGCTTGAGGACGGTCGCACCCTGTCCGATTACAACATCCAGAAGGAGAGCACTCTCCACCTCGTCCTCCGCCTTCGTGGTGGTATGCAAATCTTCGTCAAGACTCTGACGGGCAAGACCATCACCCTGGAAGTCGAGTCGTCGGACACCATCGACAACGTCAAGAGCAAAATCCAGGACAAGGAGGGCATCCCTCCGGACCAGCAGCGCCTGATCTTCGCGGGTAAGCAGTTGGAGGACGGGCGCACGCTCTCGGACTACAACATCCAGAAGGAGTCGACGCTCCACTTGGTGCTGCGTCTCCGTGGTGGTATGCAGATTTTCGTCAAGACGCTCACGGGCAAGACGATTACGCTCGAGGTGGAATCTTCCGACACGATTGACAACGTGAAGTCGAAGATTCAGGACAAGGAGGGCATCCCTCCGGACCAGCAGCGCCTCATCTTCGCCGGCAAGCAGTTGGAGGACGGTCGCACGCTCTCTGACTACAACATCCAGAAGGAGTCCACCCTGCACTTGGTGCTCCGTCTGCGTGGTGGCCAGTAGGCGATCGATGGAGGGAGTTCGTTTAGGGATTGCATGGCGTTGAAGGCAGAGGCACCGAAGAGGTAGCCTGGGTGGCACGTTAGATATTCATGAAAGCATGAGCCTACGGGCTGGGCCTTCGGGCTCTTTTCACGTTCCCAAGCCGATTTTTGCCTGGTGATAATGTTCCTGTGATGCGATGAGCTGTTTCCGATGCGCTACAGCTGTGCAGTGTCCTGACTCTGGCGGGGTGACGCTTTACGGTGCAGAGTGTCCAGGCCGCATGCTAGCGGCAAGCCAGCGTTGCCGATCGACGTCGTACTTTGACGTCCTGCGACACTTCCAGGCTTTTCCGCCCAACATGCCCGTTCGACTTGGACAACCTCGGTGGCAATTGCCGAAAAGGCCCCGGTCGCGTTGAATTAAGCTCGGGAGCGCGCCGCCCCGCCCTGCTGCGGCTGTGGAGCCCGGCTGCTGAACCGCTTTCTCGCTGCGCTGCCTGGCTCCCGCGGACCGCCGGAGACGACGCCATTGTTTCCGGAGACTGGCGGATGTCGTGGAGTCTTGCTCTATCTCCGGGCTCATGGCGCCAATCGTCAGGCCACAATCCCGGTCGTTTTGGGGGATCAGGTATGATAATACATAATCATGGATATTAGCGCGGCGATAGCAAAGCAGACGAACCCCAGCAAGCGCGCGACGAGGGCTGGCATTGGGAAGACGGTATAAAGCTACTGCGGCCCGGCCGTTGGAGCTACGCAAGTCACCGACATTTCAACACCATGGCGGCCGAAACAAAGATGCAATACGCCAAGTGTGCCCCCCCCCCCCCCCCCCACCTCCACCCCGCGCCAGAGTTCCGCCTCGCTGTGGGCGCAGCTCCGGGGACGAGTCCACAGGGGAAACGCTAGACGGTTCGCTGACACGCGCGCGCAGCCTGGGCAAGTCCGGCCTCAAGATCAGCAAGGTGATCCTCGGGGCCATGTCGTACGGCACGTCGGAGTGGCAGAAGTGGGTGCTGGACGAGGCGGAAGCGCTGCCGCTGCTCAAGCACGCCTACGACAACGGCATCAACACCTGGGACACGGTAAGCCGCGCCCACCCCACCCCCACCGCCACAGAACACCGCGGTTTCGCTGACAAGCCGTCGGCGACGACAGGCGGACATCTACTCGCACGGCCGCAGCGAGGAGATCATCGGCAAGGCGCTCAAGCAGTACTCGATCCCGCGCGACCGGGTGGTGATCCTGTCCAAGTGCTACTTCGGCGTGGCCGACGACGGCACGCAGCCGCCCATCTTCTCGAGCAGCACCAACGCCGGCGAGTTCGTCAACCGCGTCGGCCTGTCGCGCAAGCACATCCTCGACGCCGTCGACCGCAGCGTCGAGCGCCTCGGCACCTACATCGACGTGCTCCAGATCCACCGCCTCGACCGCGACACGCCCATGGAGGAGATCATGAAGGCCCTGAACGACGTCGTCGAGAGTGGCAAGGTGCGCTACATTGGCGCCAGCTCGGTGAGTCCGCCCGCGACTCCCCCAACATACCCACCCACCGCTGACAGCAACAAACAGATGGCCGCCTGGGAGTTCCAGATGCTCCAGAACATCGCCGCGCGCCACGGCTGGCACCGGTTCGTCAGCATGCAGAACTACCACAACCTGCTGTACCGCGAGGAGGAGCGCGAGATGATCCCGTACTGCCAGGCCACCGGCGTCGGCCTCATCCCGTGGAGCCCGATCGCGCGCGGCGCCCTCGCCCGCCCATTCGACGCGCGCGCCACCACCCGCGAGCAGACGGACAACTTCCTCAAGGCCCTGATCCGGAGCCGCGAGACGGACGTCGACAGGGCCATCGTCGGCCGCGTCGAGGAGGTCGCGGCGAAGAGGGGCGTGAGCATGGCGGCGGTGGCGACGGCGTGGTGCATCGGGAAGGGCGTGTGTCCGATTATCGGGCTGGGTAGCAAGGAGAGGATCGAGGAGGCGGTGCGGAATAGTAATTTGGTGTTGAGCGAGGAGGAGGTGAAGTATTTGGAGGAGCCGTATTTGCCGAAGGCGATTGCTGGGTACTGAGGGGACGCTGTTCGTGCGTATCCCTCAGGCAAGAGAACAATTGAAAAAAAAAAAACAAGGTTCATGGATCAAGTTGGCTCACTCAAGGATTCTGCCTTCGTGCCATCGCTCTTAGCCCCACACACGAGTAACACTTCACTTTCTACAAAAATCAGGCATCTTCATCATCATTCCATAGTCGCATGATTGATAAGACACTCCTTTCTATCGTTCTCTGTTCTCTACAGCAATAACACAACCAAAGCGAAGCCTCAAAGCCCACACTCCAAACGCAAAGAACAAACAAGGCGCCAATGCCACTCAAAGCATCCCTTCATGCCAGAGCAGCGACCGCAACTCCGGCACTCTCCAACCTCTCCAACCTCTCCATCTCCGACGGCTCGTTCAATATGCGAAGCAGTTCGCGCAGCCAGAGGTGGAGTGGCCGCAGGAATTGCACCAGTTGAGGGACTGGCGCCATCCCACGTGGAGTCGCAGCTGCGGCAGACCCACCGCACTTTCGGACTGTTTGAGTGACCGGATGGAGTTTGGCCGTACTGATGGTGGTGGTGGATTAGGGCTTTGTGATAGACGGTGGTGCGGAGACGTTGGGAAACAATGTCGTTGTATCTGGTGTATACTCGCACTGGAAAACAGATGTCCTCGGGAGGGAGGAGGGAGGAAAGGGGTGGTTGTGCGTGGGAAAGATGCCATGTCCACAACTCCAGTCATTGAAAGACGATGCAGGTCCATTGTAACTACCACACCAGCCGTAAGCCGCAGCACCATCAGTCATGGTGCTTCCCAAAGGTGTACCGTCGCCGTAAGGGCTTCTCATCAAACCGTCCAAGTCGTATAGCGAGCGTCGAGCACATCCGTCCAGGATACGTTGTCCAACAGCTTTCCCTCCTTTACCATTATCCACCGCTCCAGAGACAAAACGAACCCCCCAAAAGAAACAGAACCGAAAAAGCTTTTCCCCCCGTTTTCACCTACCTCTCCAGGGAAAGAGGAGCCGCATCCGCCCAACGGACCATCCCGCGGCAACGCCCGAGAGAAGTCCTCCAGCGCCCAGCACGGGTACGTCCAGCCTGACACGAGCTACGAAGCAGACGCGCGACAAACCCCTCCTCCCCTTCCCACCCCTCGCTCTCAGTGACCACGAGAAGAGCAACGCCGCTCCCGGGGCCATCTCGCGGCAACGCTCACGCCCCCAAAAGGCAAGGCCGCGCCGCGCCCAACACGAGTCCGTCCAGCCGCCCCCGGCTGCGAAGCGCATCCCCCCACACCTCACACCTCACACCCCCCTCGCAAACCGCGCGAACGCGCCCCTCTTCCGCCGCGTCACCCCGCTCCCACTGATCTTCTGCAAGCCCACGACGTTGGCGTTGGCGAAGTTGCTGCCGACGGCGCTCTTGAAATACGCCGCGTTGCCGTTGAGGCTGACGACGCGGCAGCCGGCGGTGGCGTCGCACAGGGCCATCATCTCCTCGGGCTGAGCGCTGGTCTGCGCCCAGCGGGGGTTGCCGGGCATGTCGGCGCCGTTGTTGTCGGTGCCGCAGAGGACGCGGAAGGTGGCGCCCGAGGCGGGGACGGTGTAGGTGGTGCCGTCGGAGGCGGGGCAGACGACTGGTGTGGCGGATGAGCTAGAGGTGGTGGAGGAGGAGGAGGAGGAGGAGGAAGAGGAGGAAGAGGGCGTGGTGGTGGTGGCGTCGGTCAGCTTGCGCGCGCCCCAGATGGTGGCGCTGGATTGCTGCGCGCCCGTTGAGGAGGACTTGAGGTAGCAGGTGCCGTCGCCGCCGGTGGGCGGCGGGATCGCGAAGGAGACTTGGCGGCAGTTGGTGGTGGCTTCGCAGCGCGCGATGCAGGACTCGAGGGTGGGGTGGTAGAAGTAATTGATGTCGCCGCCGTAGCGGTCGATGTTGCATTCGATCATGTAGGTGGCGCCGTCGGGGTCGGTGTAGGTGGCGCCGTCGCTGCCGGGGCAGGATAGGGCCGCCTGGGAAGAGGCCGCCGCGCTCGACGAAGACGATGTCGAGCTTGAGGTGGTCGTGGTTGTGGTCATCGTGGTCGTGGGCGCTTCGGATGAGCTGGACGCCGTGGTGGTCGTTGTGGTCGTGGTTGTGGGCTCGGCGGACGAGCTCGAGGATGAAGAGCTGGAGGACGAAGAGCTCGATGATGATGAGCTTGACGACGAAGAACTCGACGACGAGGAACCCGATGAAGAGCTCACACCGACGCAATAGCTGTATCCTGACCAGAAGTTGGTGGTGCAGTCATCCGAAACATCTGGATTCCATTCTATGAACTGGGCATGCGTAATGCCGAACTGAGCCTCGAGAGTGGAGCAAGTATCTCCGCTGACGATAGTGTGGAAGGCATTGCAGTCCGCCGCAATTCCGGGTTGAGTTGGGTCAGTAGGAGAGCTCGACGAACTGGCCGTAGGCGCCGCGGGAGAAGAGCTCGAGGAAGAGCTTGAGGAAGAGCTCGAAGACGAACCAGAAGAGGAACTCGAGGAGGAGCTCTGCGACGAGGCAGCCTCCGAGGCCGCAGGACCCGACGATGAAGCACCCGATGCAACATTAGAAAGCGTCGTGCCAGTACCAGACGACCCGGGGGAGACGGTCGAGCCGGAGATGACAAGCGTCGGGAAGCCCTGGTTGGTCTGGCTGGCTTGCGTCAACTGGTTTCCAGCGTAGAAGTTGGACGCGCCCGACGTGGGCGAGGGGATCGAGAAGCCAGTGTTGCTGCCGGTCAGCTGCGACTCCACACGCAGCGTGGGGGTGACGACCTCGGCGTTGCAGATGGGGCTGCCCGGCGGGTAGACGGTCGTGGTTAATGTGTCAACGAAGGTCTCTGTGGCGGTGATGCGCGGCTGCGTAAACAGGCTGGTGACTGTCCTGGCGTCCGCGGTCGGGGTGCGGTAGACGATGGACGTGACGTCGATCCAGATGGTGGGGTTGTTCGCAGTGACGGTGAGCCAGTTGACGTTGTTGGCCACGCGGGTGACGGTGTCGACCATGGTTGAGCGGGATTGAAGGTAGACCGTCGAGATGGGCAGGATTGTGGTGGAGAACACGGAACCGCAGTACGGCACACTGTACGTGGTCGGCTGTGCACGTGGGTGCAGCCTCTCGAGCTCCTCACGCTTGAGCTTCTGGCCTGTTGGGGCTGCACTTGCAGCACCGGATGGTCTCTCCATGAGACGCGCACTAACACACGTCGAGCTGATGGTTTGACGCTCCGTGGTAACCTCCGTGATGGTCCTGTCATCCATCTGCAGCCAGGACGTGACTACGACTGTTGGCTTGGTAAGGAAGCTGGTAGAAACACCACTTCTCGTGATTGTGCTGCGGCCGCCCGATGGATCAACTGTCGTGTACGAAGTGACGTCGCGGTAAGAAGTCGATGCTACACGGAGAGGTCAACTCAGAGTCCACGGTAGCGGATTTTCCGGTGTAAACTTACTAACGGTGCTCGAGACCCAAGCAGTGGGCGTCGAGGTTGCAGTCGTATAGGTGACAGTGGGGATGTGTGTGTGGCTGTAAGTAACACGAGACGTGAACGCGCCACCGCGGTTGGTACCAATGATGCTCATGGTCACCGGCCCGGCAGAAATCGTGCTCTGAGGCAACTTGAAGCTGAAGGGGATCGTGCCGGTAAAGTCTTCAGCAACCGTTGCGACATCCTATTCAGGACTGTCAGCGTTGAAATGTAAAGACTCGCAAGAACGGCGTCTTACCACGGCGCTGACCCAACGCGTCGCACCTCCGAGATCGACATACTTGGCGACCACAGTGTAGAGACCGCCATTGGCACACCCAGGCACGGCTCGATCCTGGACGAGATCGGCGCGGAGGCGTTCATTAGAGTTGAGGTCAGAATTGCAGGTGCCGGCAGGCGCAAAAGCGAAGTTGACACAGGCCTGTGCCGACACTGAAGTCACCTTCAGCGCAACGACTGAAAGAGCAACCAGAGATGGAACTTTGGCGAACATGGCTGGAGTGCAAGATAGAGAATTGTAAGGAAAAAATCTCGGCCTCTACGGCCGAATCAAGCTCCCCTGGATCCCAAAACAACGCCAGCAGGTCGCGCTGATATAGCTTCCTGTCGACATCCTTCTCGGAGAAGGCGCATTCATTGAATGAAGGCTTTCAGACCGGCAAGGCGAAGCTGTTAGCCACTGCTTTCCCGAAAAGGGTCAAGTCTGGAGAAGATCCCCTCATTGTTAGCTTCCTTTTCTCGATAACCTGTGGTAGATGTGGAGAGGTCGATCTCTTCCAGCCTGATACCGAGAGGGTGGTTCAGAATCTGAACGCAGTGATTTCAACTGCTTTCAGCATCAGCAGAAAGGGAACTTCAAAATTTTGGTCTGCGTGCGCAGCATTGCCAACGTGGAAAGTTTGTGGACTCGTGGCGAGGTGAAAGGCCAGCTGTCCGACAAAGACTTCGATTGAGGGATTACCGGAGACCAGTCAAGCACCCTCAAAGAGGTTTGCATGGACTCTATCCTCTGCATCCATACAGGTCGCCCTACAGGCCGGAAGGGTCAGCCCAAGTCTGGATTTATCATATTCCGCGTCGAGAACCAGAAAATTTCACTGCAAAGACGTTGTCGAGAGGTTTCTGCAAGTAAAAAGGCTATGGGATGGTGCTCCGACGCTCTTTGAAAGGCTCGGGGTTGAGGCGGAGGGTTACCGGACAAAGAGCGAGGAGCTCCACTGCCGAGAACACTGATCCAACGAAAGCCTTGGGAGTCAACCCAACCTAGTTTGGGCGCATGCTATATCTTTGGTATAATGACGGCATGTATCTGCTTCCTCTGCTGGCTGCGTCGTAGCACCTGAGAAAAGCTTGGAAGAATCAAGAACCATGCAGGCGGTGTTGGTTTGCATGAAAGAAGTCATAGCGTGAGATGGAAAGAGAAAGCAACGCTTTGACTCATATTGCTGGTACGTTATCGAACAATATCCTTTCAGGTCTGCGAGCGGCGAGCGGATCAACCACACTTCGTGTAAAAAAACAGTGCCAAAAAAAAAAGCACCCAACGGGATTGAACGACGGCCGAGCAACCGAATTAATTGGAGCATCGACAGCAACGTTCAAGCAGCAAGATATGTTCTAAGGAGAATATATTTGCGAGTTTGGATATATTTTAGTGAATAGCTAACGACAACACGGGCTTCCGCTTACCCGCTCTCCCTGCCGTTCATCAGATCCCCTCCTTGAACGTGACGCTCTTCGTTTTCATGAACTCCTCAATGCCCCACTGAGCATTGAACCTGCCCCAGCCGCTCTTCTTGACACCGCCATGCGGAATGGTAGGCTCGTCATGGACGCTCATGCTGTTGATGTGCACCGCGCTGGAAAGAGATAACTGGTTAGTCTGCAGTTCCCAAGTCTGGATGTCAAGAACCACTCACCCGCTCTCAATCTTCCTCGCAACCCGCAGCCCCCTCGCCAGATCTTTCGTGAAGACGGCGCTCGTAAGGCCATAGTCGGTATCATTGGCGATCCGGATCGCCTCCTCCTCGCTCTCCACCTCGATCAAGCTGACGCTCGGGCCGAAGCTCTCCTCGTAGTACAGATCCATCCCCTCCTTCACGCCCTCCACGACAATCGGCCGCAGCCTCGTCTTCGAGATCTCGCCCGTGTCCGGGTGCTTCTCCTCGGCCGTGTGGTCGCCGTGGATGACCTTCGCGCCCTTCGACACCGCGTCCTCGACGAGGCGCCTGTTCTTGTCCACCGCCGGGCTCTGCACCAGCACCGGCGACGGGCCCTGCTCGGGCTGGAACTGCTTCAGGAAGGCCTGGAGTGCCGGGCGGAACGAGGCCGTCAGGCTCTTGTGCACCAGGATGCGCTCCGTCGACATGCAGATCTGGCCGCTGTGCAGGAACGCGCCGAGCGCGCACTGCGTCGCCGCCAGCTCGACATCAGCGTCGTCCAGCACGATGGCCGACGCCTTGCCGCCGAGCTCCATGAGGCAGGGCTTCAGCGCCTTGCCGGCCGTGGCGGCGATGATCGAGCCGATGCCCGTGCTGCCGGTGAAATTCACCTTCTTGATCACGGGCGAGTTGATCAGCTGGTTGGTCACCGCGGGCGAGTCCTCGCGGGTGGTGTACAGGACGTTCAGCACGCCCGCGGGCAGACCGGCGTCGTGGAAGATGCGACCGATGTTGTGGTAGCAGCGCGGGCTGAGCTCGGAGCCCTTGAGGATGGTCGAGTTTCCGGCCGCGAGGGCGTAGAGAACGGAGCGGACTCCCAGGATGTACGGAGCGTTCCTGCCGCGCGCATGTTAGCCTCCAGACCTTCCTTTTCCGTAGACACGGCCGAGCCGCCTGCGCCACAGCCCCGCGAGGCTGCTCAGAGATTCACGCACCATGGCGCAATGGCTAGAATCACGCCTAACGGCTCCTTCAGCACCAGGGCGGTGGTGCCCTCCTCCATGGTCGCGGGAATCGCTCCCATGACGCCGCTTATCCTGCCGGCCACGTCCCTGATGAGCTCGGCGGCGATGGTGGCGTTGAAGCCGGTGAACATGGCGGCGGCACCCGTCTCTTGGGACATGTGGTCCTTGAAGTCGTCGGCGCGCTGGTCGAACAGGTCGGCGGCCTTGTTCAGGATGGTGCGGCGGGCGGGCGGCTTGGTCCTGGACCAGGCGGGGAACGCATCTTTGGCGGCTTGGAGGGCGGCATCGACGTCGGCGGCGGAGGCAGAGCTGCACGACCAGATGTCGGAGTGCGAGGCGGGCGAGTGGATGGCGAAGGTCTTGGACGCGGTCTTCTCCTCGCCGTTGATGAGGAGCGGGATGGTGAAGGACGACATGGCGGGGGAGGAGGGGGCTCGGGGTCTGCGGGGCCAATTGAGGCGACGGGAAGAGCGCTTCTTAAGGAGGGCCGGGAGGCTTGGAGCTTGTGGCGTAGCAGTTGCGCCGTCTCAAGTGCGTTGCAGGACGGGCCATGGGCGTTCATTGTTAGGATTTACGTGATGGCTCGGGGACTAGGCGGGATGGCGGGGGAGGGCACAGCTGGAGCTGGCGAACTGCCGAGATAAGTGCTCGCACGCGATGCCGCGTCCGGCAACAGCACTCAGAATGGGTGCTGCGATCAGCTGCGCCGGCGCGAAGATAGAAAAAAAAAATGCGGGGTCCTGGGGGGAGCTTGCTCGCAGGCCCCTCCCGGCGTCGAGCATCGGGACCTAGCTACCACCGCGCTCCTCCACCTTCACCCGCGCACCGTCCACTTCGGCGCCCGCAGGCCCTCCCGACGCTGCCCCGGCACGCCCCGGCAAGCTGGCCGGCCCACCTCACCGCCACTGTGAGTATTGCTAATCTCGTCGATACAGTACTTCGTAAGTGAGCCGCCGGAAGCCTCCCGCGCCCCGCATTGAAACCCTGCTTCCTCCGCGCTCCACAACCTCACTTCTCACTCATGTAGCAAATTTATCCACTTCTGCGGTGCGCACTTGTACATGCTTTCTTCTTCAACAACCCGACCCTCTTCGTATCATTTGGTGCTTCATGAATTCAAATGCCAAGCGGCCATGCCGTAGCATGGAGTCTTGTCCCGTCATCACTAGCATTCATTCGATAGAGTCATTCTGCCTTATTATGGGACATGTTTGAGAATCTAATCGAGTGGTGCTTGTGGGCCGTTCCATCCTCGCCAAGCCCACAATCCTACATCCTACTATTGGTGTTTTGCGTAGTTACGTGATTTGGACCAGGCTTGCTGATGCTCCTTGTGCTTCCTGCAAGCCCAAATTGAGCAATGCTTGCGAGAGTTGGGGGCCGCAGGGCTACTGTAGTGGCTTTATTGCTGACGGCGACTCCACTTCGACAAAAACAAAAGAGCGATCAGTACCACCCGAGAATCCCTCAACGGCGGTTTCCGGAAGCACTGCTTCAGCTCGACATCACGAGATGGGGAGAAAGAATATTCTAGCCAATCCTATCAACAAAGAAGAGAACCGCGCATGTAGGTACAAGAAACGCCACTCCACCGGTCTATCACACAACGATCAAATTCCCGATCCTAAGCCCTTGACTCTCATACCACCACCGCCGCCTAATCCCCACTCCGACCGCCCTCTCAAACAACCGCATCGTCTCGTACCCACCACCCAGCATGGCCATCGGAATAGGATGCGGCCTCGGAATCCCACCCGCCAGTTTCTGTTCCTCCTCCAGCAGCGGCTGGACAAGATCCCTGCCATCTTCCTCGTGCTCCGGAAACGAGACGATGACAACGAGCTTCAGTGACGACTGCGAGGGTGCGTAGGCAGGGATGTTTGCCAGCTTCTGTGAAAAGTTGCACCCGCCGCGCCTCAGAACAACCACCTGATGCTCGCGCGGCACGTTTGCCGGCAGCCGTGAGTCGCAGTTTTCGTCCCCGATGAACACCTTATGCCAGGGTAGGCCCTCGTCATCTTCAAAGTTGCCTTCGTCGCTATGAGGCGGTGGCGCGGCGCCGGGGCCGGTTGAAAGGGCTGCTGATAACTGTACACGCCGGACCTGATGTTTGCCATTCTTGTAATCGCTAGAGGGGGCGTTTGGAGTTGGATGCGTAAGAGAGTCGAACGGCAGAGTCTCACTCAGCATATTTTGAATGTTTTGCAGTAGCGAGCTGATGAGAGAGGGGTTCATCTTGTCCATTTGCAGAGACTCGGGAAGAGCGATGAGCGACAGACTGTCGTTTCCCAGTGCAGCTTCGAGGATATCGTCGATTGCTTCTGCAGTATGGTCATTCGAATCATCAGATGAGGTGTCTTTGGCTATTGTGGTGGAAGGCGGAGGCTCGAGGGCGTCGACGAAGAGATCGAGTGTTGTGAGATCGCGAGTCCTGGTGAAGTACGGATCGGCCGGGTTGAAGCTTGAGACCACGTCTCGAGATATGAACACTTTCTCGTCTCGCCCCAATGCCACGTTGGAGACAGCATAGATCCGGAAAAGGTCGTTCACCGTTTCACCTTTGGATGGGAATCCTTCGGTTTCGCGGACCATCCCCAGGCGGAGACCACTCATCGAGTTGACCAATATACCACCACCAATGCGCTGGAGAGAACCAGTGTTGAGCATGGTGTTCGGCAGGTTTGGGAATGAAAGATCGAATGTTGCCCGTGCGACCATCTTTGAGCTGGTGCCGTTGTGAGGTATTAACTCTGGAGGCAGAGTCCAGGGGTAGTAGGTGTAATTTGATGGCGACTGGATGTCCGACAGAGAAATGCTCGGATGGTCCGCATTGAATTCCACCAGCGGCGATTCCAAAGTTTCCCTATCAGGCATCAAATGGAGCCTTGCCAGACTTGCCGCGTGGAAGACATCGTCTCGTGCGGCCGTCGCTGATATGCTGAACGGGACGTGAGGTGGAGGGATGGGACAAACAGAATCATTGATGTAATCCGGAAGCTGTCGCGCCGCTTCGCTCCGTGCAGCCAGGAAGCTTTTGTCTTGACGGAGCTGTTCAGGAATAATCAAAGGATGGCCCTCCGTCGTGAACACCCACGGACTCTCCAGATGGTTTAGTGGATGGTCGGAGTCGAAGAGGAGAAAGAGATACTTTGCAGTCTCTCCAAGGAAGAAACTCTCCATACGGTCACTCTGCTCTCCTGTCCGCACGTCTTGCAGGCCAGCCCATCCACACTTCGTCCAACACCTCCGCTTGATGTCCCTTAGAGCCATCTCACCCACGTGCAAATACCACGGATCCTTGGTAGCCCGGTACAAATACCAGTTCGACTCGATGAATTCCGGGCGCCCACCCCACCACCGCAGACCCATTTCGACATTTCCAGTTGCAGTCGACCATCTCTCGGGGAGGGCAGAATAACGGGTCCAAAGGGCAGTGTACAGAAGATGAGTCTCTATCGCCTCATCCAGTTCTCCGGCCAGTGTCAGCAGTCCAGGGTAATAAGCGCTCAGGCTGTCAATCCAAAAAGCCCGCATGGCGCCGGTATACAAATCGACTTGCAAGTAGTGAGGGTGCTGGTGCATCGGGCCACGGTAGATGTGTCGTCTAATCCCTGCATGCGCATCTTGCCATGCGTACAGGAAAGCTTCCGGAGAGTCTGAGCGCTCATCTTCCAGGTCGTAGGGAAGGCCTGAGAGGAGGACATGGGATTTCAGGGCGTACTCGAAAAAACTGTCAATTCCAGCACCGATCTGCTGAAGTTAGCATTGAAACTTGTGCTACAGACGGAAGAGTCTCGACTTACGCCCGTGTATGGGCTGACCCATTGGCCTGTTTCTGCGTCGATTCCAGACCCAATCAAGCCAGTGCTGCTACGTCTGGACCAAATAGCCCAGAATGCTTTCTTCGCGGCTTTTTCGAATTCCATATCCCCAGTCAATCTGCTCAACGTGGAGAACTCAAGCACAAGACTTCCAGCACCTGCGCTGCATGTCTCTGTTATCTCAGGGGTCGCGTTCGGGTTCTTCTGACATTGTCCCTGCTCAGGATCTGTATTCAGGGGCGAGTTGGCGTAGAAAGGTATACCGGAGCGGAGATTGACGCGAGGATACGGTATGCCGGTTGGGGTATGGAAAGCTGGGAGCAGTCTCTTGCCGAGGTCATAAGCCAGACGCAGGAATTGACCGTCGTAGACAAAGCCGCTAGGCCACACAATTCCTCGTCGGCCGTCTTTGGTGTCCGTAACCTCTGGCGTATACCCCCGTATCGGCAGCTCTCCAACCGCAAAGAGGTGAGTGCTGAGCAGGCCGCCAAGACCTCGAATGACCGTCTCAAATAGCTGTACTTTGCTATCCAGATCGAATCCTCGCGCTCGTTTCCCTCTGCCAGCCGGGCCGGCGGACCCGTCACCGTATTGTTCGACGAAAAGCTCCACGCCATTCTGGAAGTCTTCCAGCGGCTTCCGGCGACCGTTTCGATCTGGCGGCGAAGAAGCCAAGATGGCGAGCGTGGACAGGCTATCGATCAAGGTCAAAGAATAGTTGCCGAGCACGTCGTTCACTTCGATGTGGGCGGGATTGGCACGATCTCGAGTCAGGGGCGCGCAGGTCAACGGTCGCAGCTCATCTTCAGGGAAGGCATGTTTCATGTAATTGTCGTAGCCATGATAGAATATGTCTGCGGTTTCCCGTCTACAGTTCAAGGTAAGCGATGGTTCTGCGCAGGTCCGGGAAGGCAGACTACTTCAGATTCTCGATGGCACTACTGGACAGGCAGTGCGCCAGGAGCGCGCCGCCCAGCAGCCACAGCAGAAGGCATCGCGTGAGGCCTGCGGAGTGGCTGAAAGGTGTAGGAGCGGCCCCGATCAGCGCCGGCCGAGTCGACAGCATACCCTCTCAGAGGTCGGCTCCCCGTGACGGCATGGGAGGAGCAGAGCGATTGGAGAAACAGCCAGAATCTCCACGCTCAGGCAGGGACGAAGAGAGGGGCAGTGCGGGCACTGCGTGAGAAAGGACAGCTGGAGCTTGCATGAGTGACCTCGCCGCGGCGGCAGGGCGTTGCACCAGCCCGCGCGAGTCAGGCACGCCAAGCCCGGTGCGCGGAAATTCTGGCGGCGGCGGCATCATCATCGCCGTCGCCAGAGCATCCACATCACTCCAGCCTCGTCAATTCGCCTGTGCATCTCCCGGGCTCGCCTCCACCTCGACCCGTCCAGCTCCCACGGCCATGCTCTCGCGCGCAGCCCTCCGTCTCGTCGCAGCCCGTCCGCTGCTTGCGCCGCTGCCCAGAGCATCCGCGGCGCAGTACGTGCGGAGCTACGCGAAAGACTTCAAGCATCGCACCACCAGGAAGGTGAATTCCTACGAGTCGCGCCCCGGCAGTACTTCGCGGTCGAACGAGTCCTCTACATCAGACTCATCGGAAGAGACGGGAGAGTTCAACACTGCCGCGTCGCCAGACAAGAATACCGCCCCACGATCATCGCCGGCGCCCGGCCAGCCAGAGTCCGCACCGTCAACAGAGGTCGATGCTGCTCCCGACAATACCACCGAGGCGCAGAAACCTCTGCCCGACCTGAGGCATGGCATTCCTTCCACTTTTGCTGAAGAATTTCTCAAGTCTACTCCGTCTTCGAAGGAAGAGGCTCCCGAGCCGAAGCCGAATGTCACTGAGGACCCGGAAGCCGAGTCCTCCGCCGGTGGTGGTGGTGACCGCGAGGGTGGTGAACTCCCCAAGTCTGCATACGAGACCTCCACCGACCGGCGACGAAACTTGTACGCAAACATCACAATGGTCATGGCTGGTGTTTTTGCCGTTTCTGGTGGTCTATTTTTGGGTCGGGAGTGGGAATCTGAAGAAGAGGCCAGGCAGCATCACGATATACCCGGCGGCTGGTCACCCTCGGCGGTGTATGCACGTGCAAGGGCGAGGCTGTCGGGATCTCTGGGCTACTACACGGAACCTGCTTTCCCCAAGCTCCTGCCTGAGGTTGATCCTGCACCCCCGTTCACACTTGTGTTGAGCTTGGAAGATCTGCTCGTGCATAGTGAGTGGACGCGCGAGCATGGCTGGCGGTTTGCCAAGAGACCCGGCGTGGACTACTTCCTGCGCTACCTCTGCCAGTACTACGAGCTCGTTATCTTCACCAGTCTGCCCATGGCCAACGCCGATCCCGTCATCAGGAAATTGGATCCCTTCCATGTCGTCATGTGGCCGCTATTCAGAGAGGCTACGCGTTATGAGAAGGGTCAGTATGTCAAGGTACGCTACTCCTTATCAAAATTATGTATGATATATAAGCACCCTCTCCTCTCTAACAAGTCATCTAGGACCTGTCCTACCTGAATCGCGACTTGAGCAAAACCATCATCATCGACACCAAGGCCGAGCATGTCAAGAACCAACCTGAGAACGCAATCATTTTGAACCCGTGGAAGGGCGAGACGAACGACAAGGGCCTCGTCTCCCTGATCCCCTTCCTTGAATATGTGGCGACTATGGGCATCACCGATGTGCGGACAGCCCTGAAATCTTTCGAGGGTAAAGATATTGCCTCCGAATTCTCCATCCGCGAGAAGAAGGCTCGCGAAGCTTTCCACAAGCAGCTGGAGGAGGAGAAGGCACGGAAGCCCAGACGCAGCGGCATGAGCGCACTGGCAGGTGCGCTTGGCATGAAGCCGACCCCTCAGGGCGGCCTCATTGTGGGCGAGGAGAGCGCAGCTGAGGGCTTCGCTAAGGGTAAGATGCTCTCGGATCAAATCCGTGAGCGTGGCATGAAGCAATACGAGATGATGGAGAAGGAAATTCGCGAGAATGGCGAGAAGTGGCTTAAGGAGATGGCGGAGGAGGAGAAGAAGGCTCAAGAAGAGCAGATGAAGAGCATGAAGAGCGGCCTCTTCGGATTCCTCGGCTCGAAACCGGAGTAAGGAAAATGAGCGGTCAAGCAGTACGAGGGTGTCGGAGCACCACGAGCAATGAGCGTAATTATTGGATTCGGGCATGGTAAAAGGAGATGGTTGTGAGGATTAAGGATTTTCCACTCTTCTGGTCGATGCATCGTATGGCAAGGTTCATTTCGGGTTCGCCGCAAGATGAGTGTTACGATGTACATTTAACATCTTTGGTGGGTGGGGGAAACACGACGCTGACTGCAGCAATTCTTGTAAAGCATGTATTATTTATTTGAGAGGCCCAAAAGCGAAAGAACTTCACATCCTTACGAATGGCCAGCTCCGATCTCCTGACTCTTTGATACGCTCATTTACCAGGAAACAAAGCGTGAAAGATGTTAGTGAACTCAAACGATACGAAGATGTAAAAGCTGACTGTAAGCATCCATGAATCGCGAGTGTGAGGTGCTCCTGGTAGACTGGGAATCCTCTATGCCATGCCTTGAGATGAGCTAAGGCTCTGCCTCGCGTTGGACCTCCAGAGGCGCGGCAGCCGTCAAGCTCGATGACGAAGCCTTTTCGGTATTGCGCAACTTGCGCACACTCCTTGTTGCCCTCTAAAGAAGTCCGCACCGATGACCCATTCTTGGCGTCTGGGGTGCTAGACATTTACATTCCTGCATAAGCGCTGGTCGGAGGTGTCTGACACCTGGATCCAGCTATTCTTGACGCGGACAGCGCATCGGAGGAAACGGTTTACTCAGTTCCGGCCTTGTCCGGTGTGCAAGCGCTCGAACGGGGCTAGGGCCGCCCAAGCAAGCTAGAGCGCTGAGTCATCCACTGGAGGGTGGCCGCTCAATCGTGGAATTACTGTGCGCTTCTCGCGCCTGCAGCCCGGGCGGGCGGCCGCGTCTTCTTCGGTCGACAGCGGAACCCGGCTGACTTCCCCTCAAATCTTCCCTCTCGAAATGATACACTTCTCCTCCGCACTGTATCGCAGGTTTCGTAACGGGTAAGGATTACAGCCATGGGACGAGTAAGAGCCGCCCTCCACCGCCATCTGCACCATGATTTCAACGTCGCTGACCTCCTAGCATGCAAATCCCGATATCCGTCGTGCGTTCCAGGAATACACGGACGAGTCAACGCCGTCAAAAGTGCGTTACGCCTCCTTAGGTCTTGCGACCGACGCCCGGCCCAAAAATGTCGCGACGCAAAAGCCATGCAGACGCGAAGCAAACGCCAGCTAGTGATTTCTCCGCGTCGGCCGACTTCTTCGACGCTGCTCAGCATGCGTCATGCCTGCCGATTGACGCAGCTGCTGTTGCAACACCAGGCCTTGTCTCGCGCAAGTCGCGCTTTTTTCACATTAGACCATCGCTGACTGAATGACTCCAGTGCGCCAAAGTACGATGCCTCCACTGCGGCTTCACGCGTGCAAAGAACACCACGCGCCAGATTGAGCACCTACAGTCATGTCAGTCCTACCTTAACTCGCCGGACGCGACTGTGCACCTCCAACAGAACGCAAACATCACCAATATCGATCCGAGCATGACGCAAGAGGGCACACCCAACCGCGGCATCCTGAACGGCACCCACCCCAATCCTAACCTCCAAGTCCACCGCCGGGGCCCCAACACGAACAAGCGTACGCGTGAAGGCCAGCCCATTGCTCCACACCCAGGCCCTCCTCCGCAGCAGAGTCCTTCGCTTGTCGCGCACCTCCTCAACCGCTTCCAGGGCGCCTTCACGGCGGCAACCCAGCAGCCCTTCTTGTCCCACGCGGGTTGTGGTACACTGTCAGCGCCTGCCCTCACACAATGGCTGGTGCAAGATGCGCACTATGCGCGGGGATATATCAGATTCATCGGCAACATGCTGGCGAAGCTGCGGTTGCCGGTTGTGCCCAACAGCCAATTCCACCAGACCTACCGTGTCATGGATCTCCTGATCAGTGCCCTCAACAACATCCGCCGTGAAATGACCTTCTTTGAGATTACCGCGACTAAGTTTGGCCTTCAAATGACAGAAGAGCCGCCGAATCGCATTACCCGCGCGTACTTAGACTTGTTCATGAGCAGCACAAGCAGTGGTGCAAGCTTGCTCGAGGGTATGGTCGTCCTCTGGGCTACCGAGCATGTAAGCCAATCAGCCATTGGAGCTCTTGAATGTAGAAAAGAGTGTTGACCGGTCCTCGTTAGTGTTACCGCACCGCATGGAGCTATGCCTCGTCATTCACCCCCACACTCTCCACTCCCTCAAATGAACCTCACATCGTCGCGCTACACCAGCAGCTCATTCCGAACTGGACGTCAGCCCCATTCTCGAAGTTCGTAGACGCCTGCCGCAGCCTGGTCGATGAACTGGCAAACACAACTACATCACCCAACGGCAAGGAGGAGATGGTACGGTGCGAACAGCTGTTCGAACATGTTTGCTGGCTTGAGGAACGCTTCTGGCCAGACGTCGACGGTATGGGTGAGGAGGATGAGACAGCTCGCCTGGCAACCCATGGTGGTCATCATTCTGCCAGCGGAGCAGCGCACACTCACCCTACGCACTCCATGACTGGGAGTGTCGGCGGTGGCATGGGAGGCAGCTCGACACCAAACATGGGTATGAGTGTGAACACCGGTCTGGGCAGCGGTATGGGCGGCATGGAGACACCGTCAAGAGACTCGGGTAACTCCTTCAGTGGAGCTCTGAACGGAATTGCTGAGGCGGCAAATGGTACTCCTGGATCGTGAGTCGAAGAGCGGAGGGCCAAGGAGATGGGTCGTGTCGAAACGGAGACAGTAAACAAAAAGGCATTGGGTCTCGGGGATAGGGCTCATGTAATAGGGTGTTCAGGTGCATTGTCTTTTCCGGGGTCGGGCATGATTTGGGGGCGGCTTCTCGCGTCATGGCTTCCTTTCACAGCTTTGTTTTATTCTCATGGGGCTTGCAACGATCTAGCGGGGCATGGTTTCTAGCGCGAATTCGGATTGTCCGATCTTAGTCCTTGATGAGCATGGCATTAATGCAGCATCTGCGTAGCATATAGTCGATATGATCTGCGCTTCATGTGTGGTCCCCATCTTTGAGAGGGATGCTCTCCTCGAATTCTTTCCACAGACTCTCCCTCATGCCATTGGCGCTCAACGAGTGTCATTTCGCTCCCCCAATCCGGCGGGATTCGTATGCCAAGCTAGCTTAAGATGTGTCAGCCCTCCGCCCGACAATTCCTATTACTGGCCCTTTTGACTCTCAACCTTGAGTCTTGCTCTGATTCGAAGCTTACGAGTCGGTACTTGCTCTCTTGTCGAAAGCTTGAAGGCCTTACGTCGGGAGATCTTGACTCAATGTTTTTGTTCGCTGAATCGACCGATGTCGTTGGTGGTTGGCTTTTTCCAATTTCCGGATCACGAACACGCTTTCTTGGAACCTCATCTCTGCATACGAACGCTTCGCATCCAGAGAACACGGGAATCCTTCAAAGACTCCTTCAGTGAGGGAGAAGCGCCAGGCAACACGCTCAGACAAATTGGCCATGTTGGATGAAGAAGTGAGCGTCACACCGCCTGTCAGTACAGGACCGACGTTCGCATTTCAGGCAGGTGGTGCGGGGCCACGTGCCAGGGCCGATCCCCTCGCGTCGAGGCGCGCCGGCGATATCATAATCGACAGTGCGATCAGCAGTCCGTCTGGCTGTCAACCGCCGGGTCAAGGGACAGCCTTACCAGAAGCCGTCGCGCGGACCTAGCGCAAGAGATCAGCACCTGTAAGAGGGCGGCGATAAGTTTCACGGCGGCGGGCTTCTTTCTGCAAACTCCCGTGGGTCCCGCAAGGCGCGTGAGAGGAAACGGAGGGTCGTGACTATTGGCAGTGGCGCTCGCCCACCTCAGTGTCGTCGGCCATGCGGACGTAACGCGGAAAAGGGGCTCTCTGCTCTGTTGCGAAATCTCGCTTTGCGCGGTGAACACGACTCTTCGCAGCACAGCAGCAATACGTGGTACGCTGCCACGCAAACCTCCGACTTAACCGTGATGCTATACAGCCATTCGCTTTTGGCTCGTGTCCTGTTCGTTTTAAACCAGTTGAGCTGTTTCGTCAGCTACGCACTCTACGTAAGACAAGGGACCGTGGTCGCGGGCTGCGAGTCATTTTTGCCTTGCGGATAAAGTTGATCAGCGAGCCCTGACGGCGAGTCTGCTGGCCGGCTGCCTTTTTTTCTCCGCACTCGGGCCAAGCGACATGGCGAGCGGCGGTCCTCGCGTGCGCGCCATCCCACCTTTCCTTAGTCGACGGCCTGCACCGCCTCTTCGGCCAAGCCTGCTCGCGACGAGAGGGTGGGCGGCAAGTGTGGCACGGAGAGGGCACGCGCCGCAAGACATCCCGTCGTGGCGGCTGCGGTCCTGGGACGTATTGGACGAGATGAGGCCCCGTTTGATCTCCGACGCTGCTGCGGACGAAACTTATGCGTGCGAGGACGGCAGCGGCGAGCGAGGAAACAACGGGGGCGAAAGAGGCGCGCGGGGAATGCTGCTCCACTGGCGCATGAAGTTATGCGTTTGAGGGTGCGTCGTGGCCGTTTTTGCCGAGCAGCGAGTCGCACTGGATGGCCGTAGGCGCTGGGTGTCTGCGCGGTGCCTGCCAAGCTGGAGGACGGACCCCTGTCGCGCAGGGCTCGTACCTGCATGCATCGCCTGAGACAGGCACCTCCATTCCTTCAGCCTCCAGCCCACCGCGCCCGCTCCAGAGCGCGCCCCGCCGCCCTGGCGAGCGCTGCCGCACACCTCCATCGCCATTGCGCTGCGACTCGCCGCGGGCCGCACACGTTGCTTGCCGTCCAGGCAGCGCGGCCGACTGAGGCGAGGCGCCGCGCTCCACCGCCGAAGCGCGCGATGCTCGCCGCCAGCCCCGCCATCATCTCCGCCATGCCGCCGCTCGCGCCTTCTGCGAACGCTGGAAAGTAAGATTGGGAACGCGGCCGTCGCCCGGGGTTATCCGGATCATCCAATTTCCCCTCTGGCGGGCGAAGCTTTGCCTCCATCCACATGCCGGACAGCGCGGCCAAGCCCGCGATGCCCACCCGCACGCAGCGCCATTGGGCGCGCTGGCTCACGTCCCCGCCTGAAGGCTGAAGGAACAGCGCCGCAAGTGCGCCTGACGCAGGCACTCGCGCCCCGAGCACCAATTGCCAGGACCGCTGGGCTGAGGGCGTCCGCGCGGATGATGCCCGCCGCTGCCACCTCGACTACCCATGCCACCGTAGCTTCGTATTGCGCACGCCGCGAGCAATCTAGCCTGCCGCAAGCGCACTTCTATTTTCCGCCTGCCTGCCCGCTGTGAATCCTTCCGTGCCATTATTTCCTCGACCGGCCAGACTCTTAAAAGTCCCCGTCACCCAGGCAGCCTTCGACGCTCCAGCCGCTCCTTCGCATAACCGCTCACCCTCACCACCGCACAGCCGACCACACTCGCTGTAGCCAGTCACTCTTTTTCAACACACACACACACACACACCCACACTCTTTACAACAAACCAAACAACCCAAAACACCTTCCCACCGCCACAATGGTTGCCAACAAGGACTTCTCCATCTTCGCCCTCTTCACGGCCGGCCTCGCCGCCCTCGTCCGCGCTGACGACGGCCCCACCGCCAACGCCGTCCGCCTTCCCGGTCTCGGTGATGTACGTCCAACTGCCACCCCGTGCTGGAATCCTGTGTTGCCGTGGTGTTGGCATTCCAGCGCGTGGGAAGTTTCCGGAGAATGATCTTCCAGCTGACCAGTGCGCTTAGATCATCCCCGCTGGCAAGCGCTACGACATCAAGTGGGATGCCGACACTCCCTACTCGGGCGGCACCGTCACCCTCGTCCTGCTGAAGGGCCCGTCCACCAACGCCGTTCCCTTCCAGACCATCGTCGCCGGCACTGAGAACGACGGCTCGTACGAGTGGTACCCCAGCACCGACCTCGAGGACTCCAACGGCGACACCGGCTACGGCATCAAGCTGATCATCGACGCCAACGGTGCCTACCAATGTAAGCAGTTCTAGCCCAGCACCACAGACATGCAAATGCTCACACCTCGCAGACACCACCCAGTTCGGTATCTCCAACAAGAAGGTCGCTTCGTCCAGCGCTGCTGCCACCTCTTCCGCCGCCGCCTCGGTTGACGCTGCCTCCGCCAGCGCCCCGGCTTCCACCACCACCACCGCCGCTGACAACGAGACCTACGTCACTGAGGTCGTCACCGCCTACACCACCTTCTGCCCGGTTGCCACTGAGATCACCCACGGCGGCAAGACCTACACCGTCACCACCCCCACCACCCTGACCATCACCGACTGCCCCGGCGGTTGCACTATCACCAAGCCCGTCTACACCTCGGTCGCCACTGCCTGCTCCACCTGCTCCACCTCTGCTCCCGTTGCTCCCGTTCCCACCACCGCTGGCTCGCAGGGCGGCTCGTACCCGTACCCCCCGTACGCCCCGATCAACAACGGCACCGTCTCGTACAGCCAGCCCACCGTTGGCTCCACCACCACCCCCGGTGCTAAGAACACCCCCGCTGCCACCACCCCCGGCTCTCCTCTGTACACCGGCGCTGCCTCTGCCTTCAAGGCCAGCGGTGTCGTCGGCGCCGTCGCCGCCATGGGTGCTGCTTTCTTCGCTCTCTAAATGTCTCATATTTAGAGATTGTGGTGCGGGGCGTTCATTTCAGCGGCTGCTGTTTGTTTACAGTACCATCTAATTGGTAATGTGTAAGGAAGAGAGACATGCGAGTAGTGTTCAACAGAGAATAGAGAGCGGTTACGCTTGATACAGGCCTTTTTTCTTCTTTTCTTGTATACCACCGGGGGGCTTCTTCCTCTGCACTATACCAGACCACCTTTTTCTCTTCTCTTTGTTGATACCTCAGCTTTTTCTCGGTCAAGCGTAACGTAAAGCATCATGATGTTCCTGGTACAACCCTCGCATGTGCTGTGACTGTGTGATCGTTGCTAATCTTGACCGACACTCGTGACCTACTAACTCAGGAGAATCCAAACCCGAGCTCGCGTATGGGGTGATCGGAGCATTCGTGCGGACGGTAATGGCGTGTTGCCGCAAATTCACATCAGCACGGAATCCTTCAGTTCCACATCCGCATTCTCGGTAAAGACACGGAGAGAAAACTTCGAGTCCAGCTGCGTCTGTGAAATGCCCGCTTCTCGACCCGGCCGCCTCTCCAATGGCCAACAGACCGCATCACCACAACATCAGACCCCCTCTCCAACGAAGCCATGCTATCCCCTGACCTAAAGAACGTGCCCTCGAGACGCCGCCGCCACAACCAGCTAGCCAGCCAGCCAGCCGCCGAAAACAAGTCGTCGGCACATTTCCAAAACGTCCGCGACGCGCCATGGAATTGTCCGCCGGTGCGCCGTGGCGGGGAACAAACAAAAAGATAGGGGATCTGCACTATTTCTCGTACGGACGGCCCGACGCCCCTAATTACTGTTGGAAGGAACGTGGTGTTGGTGGCGGCGGCGGCGGCGGCGGCATCTTTCGTTAGGGTACCACGCATTCCCGCTGCTTCATTTGGCATCACGATGATGATGGTGGTGATGGACCCCCTCCCCCCCTTTTTTTTTTCGCCCATTCTGATCCTTGGTGCTTTTGGAGGAATGGGCTGCGGGTTGTTCCACCACGGAGTCGGAGGTAGATGGCTGCTCGGCTGAGTGTGCAAGAACCGAAGGGAGTCGAGACTTCAGGAGTACAGGTTCTCCGGCTATGGCGGCAGGAGCCAATTGCCCTCGACTGCTACTTATTTAGGCGATTGGTGACGCGGTTGACCCGACGGCGCTTCGAGTGCCGTCGTCGCGTCGTATGGGCGCAATATCGCGGTGTGGCTATAGGGGATGCGAAGCGCCCAGCGCTTTCCACCGACCGGGCCACACTGCGAAGAAAACAGGGCCATCGAGATGATCGTGCACCCTGAGGCACTCCATCTGCAGAGGAGGGAGAACTCGTAGATTTGAAAAAAAAAAAATCTTATGTTGATTGCTGACCCAGTCTATCTTGTATACCAAGTTGATGACTACGCGTAAGTAAATCAGCACGGAGACGCGCTCCCCGTTTTGCCGAAAGAAGCGCGGACGGAGCACGAACCAGGCAACCGAACGCACATGCCGCGATCGAACAGACCATTGCTAAGTAACGCTCGATCGCTCGTTCTAAATCCGACACGCGTAAATCTCCGGGCAAAGCCGTGCGTTTTCTCTCGCGTTTTAGACTTTACGGTCTTATCAGTCCGTTGTGTACGTGCCGCCCGCGCGACCCTGCTCAAATCGCTTTCGAGGCGAGACTTTTCGTGGTTGCGGAAGTAGCCATAGGATTTATGGTTGCAGAGAAAAGGGGACGTCACTTGTCAGGCCAGGTCGAAGACTTGTTGAAATGCATTATTGAGTTCTTTGTGCCCTAATTCTTTTTGCTTTTCATCCTTCCCAGGAAAAAGAGGAGAGAGAGAAGTGAGGCGTATGTTCAGTGCATACACTGCCGTGTCCATCATTCGTGAGGGAATAGGAATTTTGTAAAAAGTATTGGTACAAACACGACCAGAGCCAGGGCGGAGGGAGAAAGATCCACAACTCACACGCTACCAGAGAAAGCGCCGCGAGCCGGGGGCGACAGAGCCGGTTTACGCCAGGGAATCAGTGGTCCACAACAAAAGATGGAAGAGAGAAAGCAGATCAGAGAAGATGGAGTGGGTATACACAGAAACGCAACGCAAGATATCGTAGAAGCAACACCCTTTAATACCACGTTTCAAACCCTCTCACCGGAACGAATAACTGCTCCATGTTCACCGCGTCTCCTTGTAAACCTTGCGCCGGATCGACATCCATGCCGTACTGCGCGACCAGATCATCCCAGCTGGCCCAGTTCATCCCGTCTGGATCGCCCAGGGCGGGGGACATTGTGCTCGTACTATCATTGCTTGTAGGGGCTGCACCATTTGCCGGCATCGATGTATTGATATTTCCGAAGGCGTTGTTGTTATTGGCGGCATTACCATTGGGCGTATTTCCGGTGCCGCTGCCGGAGTTGGTGGACGAGTTGTTGGAGGTGTTGGCGGTGTTGGTGGTAGTGAGGCCGGGGAGGTCGCGAGGGTTGTCGATGGTTTGTTCTTCGGTTGAGCCTTTGAGGAGCCAGTCGAGGGAGGTCATGGACTCGTGGACTTGGGGTGGGGGTGATTGTTGCGCCTGCGGTGGAGTTTGACCGGTGCTGGCTAGGAATTGGGCGGTTGGTGAGAGGAGGTCTAGGCCTGGTACTTGCGTTTGGAGGGATCGCGGTCCGCTTGGTGTCATGAAGACTTGAGGCGAGGATCCTGCAGTGCTGAAATCCATGCCCAGAGGCTGGGATGTGCTCGGAGATACGTTGATATCTCCGTCAAACCCGTTTCCGCCTATGGGTTGTTGCTGCTGGGCGGCGGCTATCTGGGGAAAAAGGTCCATCCCGAGAGGAACCTGCCCGGACAAATCCGGGAAGCTCTGTCTCGCCCTCGATTGGGCTTGGAGGAACTCCTCACGTTCCCTTGCGAGCTCCGCCTCGCGAGCAGCACGCGCTCTTGAGACGAGCTTACGCAACGGGCGCCAGAGGCATCCTTTCTTCTGGTCGCTGCTAAGATCGTTCCAGCGTCGTGCTGCTGTTGCTTCCACAGCTCTCCAAGCACGCGCAACGAGCTCTCCTTTCGTCCGAATGCAAAGTTCGGAGAGCAGGAAGGCTATAGCATGCCACTGGACGTAAGTCCGGAAAAGCCAGCCCCATTTTTGGGTGCGTTCTTCTGTCTCCAGGAGGATGCTGTACTCGACGTTCTCGAGCGATGTGACGAAGAGTTTGTCCTTTGTCTCCTGGGGAAGCGATGCGCCGCCATCGAGGCGCTGATATGGGTGGTAGATCATTAGCCACATCTTTGACATGATAAGACGGGACACTGTTGCGATGACCCAGTAGAGCGGGACGGTCATGTCACAGTCCCGCAAGTACTTCTCCTCGATCTTGGAATGGACTTCGGTGATCCACCGCTCTTTCTGCTCCAACGACACTGATGAGAAGTAGCGATTGCACCGCACAGGGCCTGGAGGCACGTATTGGATGCGTCGATAGACATTGGCAACCTCGAACCTCACGAGACAGAAGGTCATCTCTGTGCATCCAATCCGTTCCTCGGGGAATTCCTTCATGGCCGGGTCGAGGTCAATGTCATTGACGTTAAGCGGAATCTGCGTGTCGAATGATGCTTCCACGATGGTGGGATCACAGCCGTGGTCTTCGCTCGCTCGTGTGTCGAGGATGCACACCTGCCACCAGAGACGCCGGCGCATCTCGATTTCGAAGGGCGGAAGGCCAAAGTGGCTGCCATCGCGGTGAATGCCCAACGTCTGAGCCATGCGCACCACCAGTCCGGTCAAGGTCCAGATCATACGAGCAGCCTCATTGCGCCGCAGACAGACCAAAAAGATGACAAAGGCCTGTAGCACCACGAACTCATCTGTTTGGAGGAAGTTGGCGCGCGCGAGTCCCTGTTCCAGGCCGAAGCGGTATTTGTCAAGTAAAGTCTGCTTGCTCTCGGAGAACCAGGCCTCGCAGTCTTCGGCAGAGCTGCTGGTAATGACAGCATAGTAGATGGAGAAGAGCAAGGCCTCCATACCACGCGGGATGTGATCTCTGTTTTCGATAGCGGACAGGATTTTGGGCTCGATAGTTGGGATATGCAACACTTTGACCAGAGGATCCACGTTCTCCTTGAAAAGGGTCCAGAGTCTGAGAAAATGTTCGGGAGGAGGGTGCAGGGAATGCATGTCCACATTGGCAGAGCTGTATCCAAAGAGGAAGCCTTGGTGGCTGCTCGGGCTGAATGACTCGGGCGATGCGTGATCGTCTTCGTCATCGTCGGAATGCATTAGCAATTCTTTGATGTCCTCGACCTGTTCAAGAGCAGAGGGTGAGTGTCCAGACGCCTCGAATTCTTCGGCAATGATGGAATTTACCTCGTTGTTCAGGCTAGCCCAGAAGCTGCTGTTAATGTACCGGCTCCTCCCCTCGTTCACCACCAACCTGCCAAACCGCGTTTCCAGCCCGGCGATCGTCTTGTCTTCCGGGGGCAGGTATCTGGCATATTTTGCACAGTCCTCGTTTTCAAGGTCCCGGTTCTTCAGTTGTTCGACCTTCACTTCCGTCGTGTCTGCCGCCGTCTCGGCCGGCTTCTCTCCCTCGCTTGCCTGCGCCTTCTCATCATCCACCTCGGCGCCGCCCAGTGTCTTGACCATGCCCTCCAGCTTGCGCAGCCTCTCGAGAAGCTCGGCATCGGGCGGTTTGCGAGCCTTGCGCGGGGCGCGACCCGGAGCGGGGAAGATGCATTCGATGCGAGCTTTGGTACAATTCGTACACGGGTGTTTCTTGTCGCATTTGACCTTTCGACGGCGGCAGGTCACGCAGGAACGCGGGTTGAGGCCGGAGCTGCCGCTGGCGCTGCTGATGCTGTGGTTGTGGGTGGACGGCGACGGCTTCGAGATGCGGTCGCTGGAGCCGTTGCTGTGGGTGTGCAGCAACTGATCGATAACGCTGTCGCCGGTCGACATCTTCTTGTTCACATGTGGGCCAGCGCGATCGTCGCGCTGGGTTGGTGGCGGGCAGAGACGCAGATGATCAGGGCGACAAGGCACAGCAGGGACGAACAAGGAACAGTGAAAGGGCGGTCCGAGGACTCGCAGCGTGTGGGGAACAAGAGGAGGTTCTGCGCGGGAGCCTGGGAGCTGGTGGAGGAGAAGAGCGTCACTTGCCACGGGCGGAGCAGAATCTCATCAGACCCCTCCCTCTCCACAGATAACCGTCGTCCAAGCTCAGGGCTAGTTGACGCTACTCCGAGAAGGCGGCGCACACGGGCAGAGTCGGCGTCTGTTTGGGCAGTGGCAGCCGCATCAGATAAACGGCGGCAGGCGGCGCAGTGTCAGCCGTCGAGACGCTTCCGTAAGCAGCCATGCAGGACCGCGCGAAGAGTCACCGCCAGCGGCTTGCCATGAACGTGCTGGCCTGACGCAGGATGCGCGGCGGGCCCAATGAACATCGCCGCCGGCTGACGAACTGGCCAGCCGCAACCCTGCGCGGAGTGAGGCACGCGGCCCGTCTGCTGAACGTCCGGCCGACGCGGACGCGGACGGTGCTCGCTGCTCCGTCTGGAGTTGCATCTAGACTGCCCTGTCTGCTAAGCAGCGTCACAACACCCACGAAGCTCGCGCGGGCACCGCTGTTCCCCCGCCAGTGGCTCAACGCTCCAGCTGCGGCACAGCAGCCGCAGAGGAGCTGTTGGAGCCATGTGCATGTGGATACCGGCGCCTTGACGCGGCTGTCTTTGGAGGTACACGTAGAAGACACTGGAAAGTCAAATTTGCTACTAGAACAGTCATTGCTAATGCGGTGGACCCGGTGTGTTGCTGCTCAGCCGTAAGAGGTCAATTTACGCGTGCGTAGCCCGTTTGCGGCAATCTACTTCGAGTCATGCGCGCGCGGAAGCTCCGACTCTCCGACTCTGCCATGCCGTCCCGTCGCCTCCGTTACACCATTGTCCTGGGCTGCACAGGCTGCGTCCCGCCATAGTACATGTCTCTTGAGTTCTGCCCGTGGTGGCCCATGTCCCCCAGTGCGATGTCGCTGCGCGATGACTGCGACTCCGCGTATCCGCCACGAGCAGCCAGCCCACCAGGCGCAGCCTGCGCGCTGTACGGCGGAGGTGCTGTCGGAGGAGGCCCGCTCGGAGCACGCCCAAGGTTCGCTGCCGCCGCCCTTCTACGGTCCTTCCTGCGCTTGTACCATGTCCCCCCGATGAGGACCGCGAACATGGCCACCACAAGCAACAGATAGACGATGTTGCTGCGTCGCGCATCCGCAAATCGGAATCCAATGAATCCATTCGCAAGCCCAGCACCCAGGACACAAGGCCCCAGGTAGCGATGAATCTTGCCCATTATAGTCGGCGCTCGGGAGCGAAGGTAGATGCGATGATGGACCCATCCGAGTCCGAGCTGGACGAACAGCAGCGCGAACACGATTAAACCGATTATCTGATGGGCCGAGTTGATCTTCTTGGACTGCAACGGGCGTAAGTTACCTTTCTGCGGCAGGAACTCGAGTCCAACTAGGGACCCCTGGAAAGAACACCCACCTTGTTGTAGTACTTGCTGATCCAGATTCCAAGGCCGACGCCAGCACAAATCACCAGCAGGCCACCGGCCTGCGCACCAGCGTGCCGCATGACGCGTTCGAAGCCGCGCAGGAGAACGATACCTACGGGGAAGATGAAGAGGAAAGTGCCACACATGAAGACTGCATGTATGGCAGCTCCGCGGTTTCCATCGTCCTCGCGCAGACGGCCTTTCTGCTCCGCGCCTTCCATCTGCGTTCCAAACGCCGTGCCTGCCGCGGTGGCATTGTCCTCGGTGGCCTGTGTCATGTCCATGGAGAAGGCGCCGTAGTATTCATGACGACGGATGCCCGCGTCTTTCGCATTGGAATAGAGGTCGTGGTCCCACGGGCCGACGGCGAAAATGAAGGGCTGCGACTTGGACTCTAAATCCAGCGAAATCTCAGGCACGGCCGACTTCACATCTTTGCACTGAGCATTGACCGAGTAGACGTCGCCATCGGTAGCGTTGTCCCCGAAGACGCCGACCCTGGGAATGCCGTCGGATTCGTACACAGAGCAGTCGATCGAGGGGCGGTAGCTGGGCTCGTTTTCACCAGAGGCAACGCGCGGGGAGAGCGTCACGTCTGCAGCAGTCAGCGGAGGCCAGGGCGGATTCGTATTCAAATAGGCACAGGCTTACTTTCGCCGCGCGAGTCGTGATACACGAGGAACATCAACGCCCCCTTCATCTGGGCACCGATGCCCACGGCGACCCATGAATTGTCGGCGGGGGCGCTGAGATGGAAGTAGAGGTCGGTGGGCCCGCCATTCTCGACGGCCGTGAGCGAGAAGGTCAGGTTGCCGGCAGCACGGGGGGCTGCGTATATGAAGGTGGCCGAGGCGGGCGCGGTCTGGTTCTGGGTGGGCTCGTTGGGCTGTCGTGGGGCTAGCAAAGAGGCGGTGGTGCGAGGGACCAGTGCTGGTCGAAAACGGTCAGTGCCACGGCTTTTGCCTTCCGCGTTTGAGCGGCGTGGGGATCAGGGTCCACTCAAATCGACTCACCCGCATTCGCCAGCACGGCCAGACCGATCGCCAGGCGTCGCAGCAGCGCCATCGTTGACTCTCGACGGAGATGGTGCAGCGCTCAGCAGGCGCGAGCTGGGCAGCAGCCTCGCGCAGCAGCAGTAGACACGAAAAGGTACGCCCAACAGAGCCAAGGGCCAGCCGCGAGCTACGAGCCGCAGCCGCGCGAGCCTTGCAGCGGAGCTGAGCTGAGCTCGGTTGGGCTGTGCAGCTGCGCAGCGGTACGTCGCCTGCCCTGCGCCTCCTCTGGCAATGGCTCGCTACCAGGCCAATCACGACCGGCGCATAGCGGGCTTTTAGCTTTGCACCAGAGCTTCTTTCTCCCGTCGACACCAGGCGAGACAACGGCAAGAGAGCTTCATGCCGCTTCCGGCGCGAGGCTCGTGCGGGGAGACGGTGACCATGATGGTTCCCAGGTAGCGCCCGTGTGCCTGCATTCCAGCCAAGCGGCCGGGCGGCGCCATGTGAAAACCCGCCCACCCGCCATTGCGCGCACACCGCTCACCACTCCGCGTCCGCGTGTCCCTAGATACCTCTTTGAGTTCGTCAATTGCGTCAGGCCTGCGAGGCGGACTTGCTTAGCGCCACATGAGTCGAGTGCGTGGGCTTGTTCTTCCGCGCAAGGCACTTCTGTCCACCAACACACCCGTCCCCAACAACCCTTACCATGGACATCGAGCTCGCAACCACGCCGGAGCGCTGGCAATGGCTGGGCGCCGTCGTCGGCAACAAGCCCACGTCTAGACGCAAGGCTAAAGACGCGCAGGACCTCCGTCGCCGCCCCTCGTCTGCCGCTCCTCACCCCTCCGCAAACCTCTCCTGGCGCCGCAAGCGCAAGTCCTGGCTCTCTGGCGTAGCCTGCATTTTCATGGTCACAGTCCCTCCCTCGCTTGTCATTCTAACCTGGATTGCCCTCGAGCACTTCAATGGCTCCCTTTTCACCGCTTTGTTTGCCCTTCAAGAGCTCGGCTTGTCTTCGTTCCTCAAGCAATTCGCCCCGGCGGCGGATCTACGCACGAGCGTGGCCTACTTCGGTTGGGTGCTTTTCCAAGCCATTCTCTACACCGTTCTGCCCGGCCGAAGCACGGGACAGCTGACTGCCGCTGGAAATCTGCTCGAATACCACACCAATGGCTTCCTGGCCTGGCAGATTACCGTGGCAGCATTCGCGGTGGCTGTGATTTCCGGCAAGCTTGACCCAGCTTTCATTGCTAAGAATTGGGAAGGCCTGGTGGTCATCTACAACATCTACGGCTACGCCTTGTCTGTTGTGGCCTATCTGAAAGCGCACTACGCCCCATCCTATGCCGAGGACCGTAATTTCAGCGGTAAATACTCCCGAGAAAAACCAATCGCTCACCCGTTGCTGTACTACAAAAACTAAGTAGATTCAGGGTCTGCTTTGTACGACTTCCTCATGGGCATTGAGTTCAACCCGCGCTTTGGCAAGACCTGGGACTGGAAGCTTTTCCACAACGGCCGCCCCGGCATTATTGCTTGGACCCTGATGTGCGTGTTTCCCGAGAACGACCGCAGCGACTTTCGAGTGCAAATGCTGATTTTGCTCAAGCGACCTCTCCTACACGGCTCTCCAGTACCAGAGACACGGCTTCATCACCAATTCCATTATTATTGTCGACATATTTCACGTGATGTACGTGGTCGACTTTTTCATCAATGAGAGCTGGTCAGTATCATCCACTAGGTGGTTTTTTTTGACGACCCAATTGACTAGTTAAGGTATCTTCGCACCATCGATATCTGTCATGACCACTTTGGCTTCTACCTCGCCTGGGGCTCCGCCGTGTGGCTCCCGACCATGTACACGCTCCAATCCCAATACCTCGCGCGTTACCCGGTTCAGCTCTCTCCTTTGGCCGCTGCGTTGATTTTCACGATTGGAGTGTCTGGCTACGCGCTCTTCCGCTCGGTCAATTTCCAGAAGGATATTGTGCGCCGCACCAACGGCGATTGCAATATCTGGGGCAAGAAAGCTCAGGTCATGCGATGCCATTTCAAGACGGCAGATGGGCGTGATCATCAGACTCTGCTCCTGCTTTCGGGTAAGTTCAAAAGTAATTTCCTTGGGGTTTCTCATTTCCCAGCCATCGATGGAGTCTACTCCGGCCTCTCAACATCAGGCATGCGAACTATTTTCCAAGCTTTGGTTGAGACTGGGGTCAAAGGCAAATGTCGTATCAGGTACGGAGAGGAATACTGACAAGCAACAGGCTGGTGGGGAATTTCACGCCACTGCAACTACGTGGGTGACCTCATGCTCTCGTACTCGATGTGCGCCGTTTGCGGTGTTCAGAGCCTCCTCCCATGGACGTACGCCATTTTCATGACATGCATCCTTGTCCATCGCTGCTTCAGAGACGAGGCGCGCTGCCGTACCAAATACGGCGACCAGTGGACCAAGTACTGCAACAAGGTTCGCTGGAGGCTGATCCCTGGTATCTGGTAAATGACGTCCTGGGGAAGGGGGAGGCAACCGTTATGGAGAGAGGCTGGGATCTTAAGATTGAAGACGGGTGTCGTGGGTATATGACGCGTTGAGTAGACGGACGCGATGAGGCTGAGATTTGCGTGTAATCTGAGAAAGCTCAGAAGCGCGAGTGATAGTGGAACGGGGCTGCTGGCGGGGCGCAAGGATGATTTGTACAATACGTAGATTGGCTTTCTTTTTTGAGTTTGGCAAAAACACGATACCGATGAGCAGAGATTATCAGCAGGCATTCCTAGAGTAGACGTTGCAACACAAAGACAGTTCGATTTCTGCAGCAGCGGCGTGGATCGTCTACATGTGAACGCGCAACTACCCTTGCTTCAATATCAGAAATCCCACAACTTACGGAGTACCAGTGCTCAAGAGGCTCAGCGCGGAAAGTATGTCATATCACACACCGCGTCATTTCAGTTTCGCTCGTGGCCTTTCGTACATCGTACACGACGAAAAGACAACGAAGAATGGGACTGACTGTGTGAGCAGTCGTCCGGATAGGCTCGTCGGACTCGGGCCTGTTCCTGCACACTCATGCCTCCACCCTTAGTGCTCGACACAGCCCTCATGCACCTGCAAGTCACTAGCCACCCACCGCACGCGACAGAGCAGCCCTCATGCGACTCTATCTCGCCCGGCCCCACCAAAACGGCTAGCCGCGATCCCAGCCTTGGCGCCCGTCATCCCGCGTCTCCCTCGACCCGCAAGTCGACATGCAGCTTCCCCATGCCACTCCCGCCCAGCCATTGGCGCAACCACCCTTAACACAACCCCCAGAAATACCGGGAAAAAAAAATTCGGTCCTACCACCCCTCGTCCGTCCCCGCCGCCGTCCCGTCCCGAAAGAAACGATGTCGCGGCCCTTCCTCGCCCGCTTCCGCTCCCCCGTCTACAAGAACGCCGGCTCCGTCGCGCGCGACCACCTCGCGTCCGAGCGCACCTTCCTGGCCTGGCTGCGCACCGGCCTCGGCTTCGTCGCGCTGGGCATCGCCGTCGAGCGCTTCTCGCAGCTGGACGTGCCCGCGCTGCTGGCCGCCCTCCGGCGCGACGACAACGGACGGCCGGAGCGGAGGGAAGGAAGTGGCGGCGGAGGGTTCAAGGAGAGCTCGGATGCGCTGGTCGCCGCGCTGCTGGGGACCGGGTCGGGGAGCATCGCGTACGGGACGGGCAGGTATTTTGAGAATATGCGGTTGTTGGAGAGGGGGCTGTTTAGGCCGGCGTTTTGGGGGGCGGGGGCGTTGGGGGTGGCGGTGGCGGGGGTGGCGGGCGGGGTGTATTGGAGTGCGGTGAGGGAGAGGAAGGGGGAGGGGGAGGGGGCGGGTGGTAGGTGAGGGTGGCGGGGCGGGTGGGATGGCAGGGCGGCGCTGCCGCTGCTGGAAGAAGAGGCGAGACTGGAATGAGGGCGGGAGGCGGGAAATCTCTACTCTACACCGGAGGGGCCGCGGGGATTGTACGGATCTGTATGAATCGCAATGGGGCCGTTGCTTGTACAAACGAAACGGAACTTGGGACCCCTCTACCGAGTGTGAGCCTGACGGTGACGAACTTTGCTGCATCAAGACTGAGGGCATCCAAGCATTTCCAACCGCACCGGTGGGCCCGAAACCCGAGTGCTGGATGTGGAGCTGGCTGCTGCGTCGAAGTGCGAGATCCTGCAGGTTCGATGGCCGCAGGCTTCCCACCTCCTTGGCTGGCCTGATTCTCGCACCTCCACGACGAAGCTGCCACGATGGCTCAGTTGAACGAACAATGAGGAACCAGATCAACTGTTGAATTTGAGACGGCCAATGGTCCGGCTTTATCAGCGTCCGGGAAGGAGAGCAGATGCTACATTGATCTGGACTCTTGCGCTTTGGGATCCTGCGGAAGAGCACAATGGTTCAATTCCACTCTATACAGCAGCTCAATGTCTCGCTTCTAGATTGTTGATATTAGTGAACTCCTCAGAATTTTTTTGGAAAGCAGACATTGTCCGACACCGCCTCGCTGTGGACAAGACATGCCACTGGTTTGGCGGCAAAAGAAATCCCAACTTCCCAAGCAACCAAGGATTCCAGGACGCGCGAATTTAGGAACGGAATACGGGTCAAACGGCAATATTTGCCACATCGTAATGCGCTGTAGCACCAGCGCAGGTGCGGGTACGGCGAAGGATCCGTAAGTAGCATGCAAGGCAGTCAGGCAACCGCGCAATGCGATTGATCAATCACAGCGTGTTCTGGAAGGATTTTGGAACGGGCGAGCCTTGTCTACATTGCTTAGCAACGAGCTTAGCCTGCGACACTGCACCGTCGGCTGCAAGGCCAATTTCCGTGCCTGCATCACCAATTGCCGGCCAACCAGACCCAGCCTCGGCCAACTCCACTCACACCACGCGGCACACGTGCCACCAAACGAGCCGTGCCCTATACAATTGGCCCGATGGAGCTAGTCTGGCCCCAAGGAGGCTGCGGTCCAGGTGAACTTGGCACGCCGCAAATAGCACTGGGAGCGGACCCCTGCATGTGGCCAATCTCGTGTCGCTCTCGCTTTTCCCGGCCTCAATCCTTCCAGTCGCAAGGAGCGAATCCTTCGCAGATTTTGCAGCCAATTCGACCTTTGTGGAGTCACCAAGTCCACATTATTGCAACGGTGGCGTTTGCTATGCCGTCGTTTATCGCGGCACGGCGCTGTTTAGCGTAAGGCTCCAATGGCGCTGTGGCCGTGTATTCTCTCAGATCTACGTTCTTAACCATCTGCTGCCTGGCTGGTTTCACGCGGGTTCCTTTGGTGTCTTCTCTTTCCTTGCACTTAATACCGCGCGCCAAGTCGCTCGTTGCATGCTTGATACTTCATTGCTCCTATGAAGTTGTCGACCTATACCATTACGCTGAATCTTTGGGAACTCCGATGTCAATTCTTCTCACGTGTTCACGTTCTCTTTTGACGACCGTCCTGGGCATTCACCTCGCTCCAGATCATACTCGGTGCCTCGTTCATCAGGTAGACAGAGCTTTGTCTTCTGTCCACCAGACTAATTACACATTTCACTCAACCCGCACACCGGACCAGCTTTGTCGGCTCATAACCCCTTTGGTCGCATTCCGCAACCATGCCGGACGGCGTAGCGAGCTCCGCTCCCAATCCCCCGCACACGACCACGTCTCCCACCGCTCCGGAGGCTGCTGCCACTCCTAACAATGCTCCCGCTACAGCTGCTCCCACTGGTGCAGCCAGCCAAGAAAGAACAGCTGAGCGGACGGGTCGAATACTCCCTCGCTTCCACTTCTACGAAGACTTGTGGCCGTGGAAGTTCGGGCTTCGCTGGATCACCATCCTCTGTGCAATCATTGGCCTGAGCACCCTGATCGCGGCGTCTGTAGAGGGAGCGAAAGAGGACCAGTACCGCTACGTGGATGACGGATCGTGGGTTGGGCTCCTCGCCATCCCTGTAAGCACCTCTCCAAGCGGCTCACACGACTGTACAGCTAACGGCTGCAGCTCTTCATCTCCCTCGTATTCAACGCCATCTGCGTCTGCGTCCTGTTCTTCACCCGACGGCCCGTCCACCCCGGCGTAGCGGTGGGCATCGACCTATTCCTCTGGATGGCCTTCGTCATCACCGGCACGTTCGCCCTGTTCGCCTGGACATACATCGGGTGGGACACGTACAACAGCACCAGCAACTCGGACAACAACTACGCGGAGTACTACTGCGGCAGCAACGACTACACGTACTACTACTCCAACGAGACGTGCGTCTACACGCCCAGCGACTGCCCGGGCTACAACAGCTGCGAGGAGCGCGACGCCTACGGCGCCGCGCTGCACCGGAAGGGCCTCGTGTTCGCCGGGGTCGTGATGAGCTACGCGTGCGTGCTGCTGCACTTCGTGCTGTTCGTCTGGGCGTGCGTCGACACGGCGCGGCGCAACAAGAACAGGTCGACGGAGCAGGCGCGCGTGGTGGCGGAGCGGATCGTGCAGGAGATGCTGGCGACCGGCCAGCTCGTCAGGCCGGCGCCGGCGATGATGAAGGGCAATGCTCCGGGCCAGATGCAGCCGGCGGAGTACTACACACCGCCACCGCAAGACGGCGGTGCGGGAAAGAGGCAGGAGCAGGTTTGAGGGGGGCGAGACGAGTGCTGGCGCCGGAGAATCGGGGAGGGTCACGTTCAAGCTGGAAGAGCCGTCCGAGCGACGACTAGGACGTTGGAATGGAGTTCGGCAGCTGCAGCTGCCGCTTCTGTCAAAGACGGCGCGACGAGCCCCTGGCTCCCGTTGTCACGGATGGCGCCGCCGTGGCCACTGGTTCTTACTGGTGGACTGTGGTGTTCGGCTGCAGTGGTCGACCAGATGCTGCAAGTCGCTGGACCGTTCGGGGAATTCGGAAAATTGAGGGGCGAGGGGCGTGAGGGTTTGGATGCTACTTAGCACAGCGTCGCTTGCGGAGAATATGTCCGATTTCCGAAAGGAGAAGTGCCGCTCTTCCGGCCCTGCATACATCAGCGTTCTTTTGCCGTTCAAACTTTCTACGTTAGGTTGGGCCACCGGTCACGACGCACGGCAATGATACCCCGCTCTTTGCCTGCCTCCGCTGCTACGTATAGTCGGGAGGTTTTGCGCTGGATCGCCCGGGAGCCACGGCAAGCTGCAGCCGCGCCAGCGCTTCGGGAACACAGCATGTCTGGGCAGCGCACATGCACATGCGGCCCGAGGGGGCTGTCGGCCTCGGGAATGCGAAAGCGAGAGGCGACCGTACTCGATGTCCACACCTCCAGCGACGCACCCCGCCTCTGCTGGCCCAGAGAGCTCGTCGTCGCGCCGCCGATCTCGAGACGGACGGAGCCCATGGCGGCTTGCGCGGGCGCGGGCTACCCAAGTATGACGCGTGGCCGCGCTGCTCGGCCGCGACAGAGTCTCCTGGGCACGCGAGACCGATATCCCTTCGGCGGCGGCCGATCCTGGAGCAGCGCTGCAGAGAGGCCCGGCGCGGTCGGGATCTGGCCACTCGGAGTCGCGGCACCGAGCTGCTGGCTGGCCGGCTCGAGCAGCGCACGAAGCTACACGAAGCTACTCTGCTCCGGCGCAAGGAACGCATCTCCTGCTCCTAGCTCATGGACGAGTCGCGAGTGCCCCTTCCAGCGGCCTGCCTCTTGCCTGCAGCGGACCTGCAACCCGTGCAATCGGCGGCCGAAGCGACGACGGCCGTCGCCACTGTACCACCGCGGAACAGCGGCCGCGAGGGTCTCGTGTCACTCGGGAAGGGCGCCTTCCGTCAACGTTGTTTCCGCTTAGGGCAACTTTTGGCACCGCGGTCGATCCCGCGAACCCTAACGGCCTGCAGTGGTGAGCTTACTTGCTATCTGGGCGGCCTGTCTCTGCGGAGGGGGCGCCCAGCAACGCGTCACACTTAAGTGCCGTTCACCCCCGTACGTGCATACATACATACATACATACTCCCTCCGCGTCTTCCCTCTGCTCCTCCGTTCCCCTCCCCCGAGTCTTTGTTGCTGTCCCCCTGCGCCTTACCCTGCAACCATGGCTATAAAAGCAATCCTGTTCGGTCCCGATCAAACGCCCCAGGTCGGCGTTCCGGTTCTCTTCGGAGCCGTCGCCGTGCTCCTGACGCTGCTATGGTTCTGGGCTCAAGATGAACGCCCGGTCCCCGGCTTCCCCGTCGTCAACCGGAAGGAGGGAGAGTGGTTCAACACGGCGGCGAAGGACCGGATGGCCAAGCACTCGAACCGGATCATGAAGGAAGCCTACAAGAAAGTAAGCGCGATGACAGCGCCCCGCTTTTACTTGTCCCAACAACTGCTCGCTGCCGTCTGGACGCCACAAAACCCCACGAACTTCAGCCCGTAATCCTTGGCCTCACTGCCATACTGACGATGTGACAGTTCGGCGGAAAGCCCTTCCAAGTAATTGGAGACACTGGTCCGACCATCATTCTGCCCCCGCACATGGCGCAAGAGATCCGCAACGACGAGCGCCTATCGTTTACTCATGCAACTGAGCGGGTAAGCCCGGCCCGCATTACTTTCTTGTTCTGCTGCACTAACAGCCTGCCCGCTCGAAGGTCTTCCTGCCGTGGTTCTCTGGACTAGAGCCGTTTGCCGCCGGCTTGTCTGAGCATGAGGTGTTCCAGTCGTCAGTCCGCCAAAACCTGACGCAGGCATTGGGTATGTATGTGTTGGCTAACGACGCCGGCAAACCGGAATCTGACGCTTCGAGAAACAGGCAGCATCACAGAGAGCCTTTCGGAGGAGACGACCTACGTCCTGGACCTCCTTCTACCAAAAGCTGCCCAGAACGAATGGACATCTGTCGAGTGGGTTCCCGTCGCGACCAAGATCGCGGCACGCCTCTCCGCCAAGGTCTTCCTGGGCGAGCCGCTCTGCCGCAACGAGGAGTGGCTGACCATCTCGACCGACTACACCGCCAAGTCGTTCCTGGCCGCCCGCAACCTGCGCTGGTGGCCGCCGTTCCTGCGGCCCATGGTGCACTTCCTCAGGCCCGAGTTCAAGGAGCTGAGACAGCAGATCCTGGACAGCCGCCGCATCATCGAGCCCGAGGTGGCGAAGCGCAAGCGCGCGCGGCGCGACGCGCTCATGGCCGGCAAGAAGCCGCACAAGGCGGCCGACGCCATCGAGTGGATGGACGAGCAGGCCAAGGGCGAGCCCTATGACATCACGCTGGGGCAGATGACGCTGGCCTTCGCCGCCATCCACACCACGTCCGGCATGATCTCGGCCCTGCTGTGGGAGCTGGCGGCCAACCCGGAGTACATCGACGAGCTGCGGACCGAGATTGTGGACGTGTTGCGGGCGGATGGCGGCTGGAAGAAGACGAGCCTGTACAAGATGAAGCTGTTGGACAGCTGCATGAAGGAGGCGCAGCGGCTGCACGTTATCGGCTCGAGTGAGTGTCGCCGCCGCACGACCTGAACAACCCCCCCCCCCCCCTTTCTCCCCGGGCTGACGATGGTCGAAACAGTGATCATGGGCCGCAAGGCCATGACTCCCGTCACCCTCTCGGACGGCACCCACCTGCCCAAGGGCTCGCACGTCGCCCTGCCCACCTGGACCATGAAGGACGAGTTCTTCTACGGGCCCGACGCCGACCGCTTCGACGGCCGCCGCTTCCTCGAAAAGCGCGACCAGCCCGGCAACGAGCACCGCTGGCAGTTCGTCACCACCGCGCCCGAGCACTTGGGCTTCGGGCACGGGAAACACGCCTGGTAAGCTCAAAGCATATGTCTTTCGCAATCCTCCTGCGACTTTGATGAGAGTTGGCCTGATTTGTATGCGCTAGCCCTGGCCGCTTCTTCGCGAGCAACGAGATCAAGATCGCTACTGCGCACCTGCTGGTCAAGTACGACTGGAAGTTCGAGGGCGAGCCGCCGCTGAAGAGCTTGAGGGACTCGGAGTGGATGCCGGACCCGGCGGCGAAGATTTGGCTGAGGAAGAGGGAGACGGAGATTGAGTTGTAAGCCTTGTCGTGGTAAGAGAGTTGGTGTATGCATGGCATTGCATTGATGAGAGCTTCCCTTGGCTGGCACGTCTTTCACGAGTAACGAAACCCTGGATTGAAAATATGTGGCTCACGCCGCGGCGGTTGTGGTACCGCCAATGCTGCACGTACAGGCCTCCTGTCATTACTTCCTGCGGTGGTCACGCATGCCTTCCGTCCCTACCTACAAATAATGCTTTGGCCAATACAAATCTGCCAAGAGTCGCCAGCACGACGGTTTAACAGGGAAGAGCAGAAACCTCCATCGAGATCATATCTCATGTCTTAGTCATATTCCACAGCCGTCATCACAACCGGCACTCCACGTTCTCCAAGTGCCACACTTCGTCAAACTCGCAAGAATGCCGCAAAAGAAGCCCTCAGCCACGACCTCTCCTCCACGCACAACCCGCACCCCTCACACCTCCGCCAAACCATCCCCATCCCCATCCCTATTCACAACCCTCGACCCGTTCGCCCCCACTCACCACCACCGTCGCGTCCCTCACCACCCCCTCCCCATCCCACCCAAAATCCAGCACCCCGCCCCACCACTCCCCCGGCCCCAACACCACCTCCCACCGCCCCGGCAAACCCACAACCAGCATCGCCCAACACCGCGACCCCCCCCCCCCCCCCCTCCCCCAAAACCCGAAGTCCGCGTCGATCTGGAACCGCGGCGGCGGCGCGACAGGGCTCGGGGCCCGCCGACGCCGGTGCCGGGGGCTGCGGGAGGCTGCGGATGGGGCGTGGTGGGAGGGATGGCGCGTTTTTGCGTCGGCGTTGTGGGGGAAGGGTTTTGGGGCTGGGGGGGGGGGTTGTTGAGGAGACCGCTCACGGGGGTTGACGACGAGGGGGGTGGTCGGCCGGTTGGCCCAAGCCCGCGTCGGTCCGCGTGCCGTGGTTTCGTCTGGGTGTTGGTGTTGGCGTGGTGCTCGACGGGCTAGGCGCTGGAGAGCGGTTTGGCTCCGTTTGCCTTGCTGGTTGGCGGGGAGCGTACCGGGCCTTGTGGGGGTGACGAGCGAGTGTCTGCTGTAGTCGGAAATCAGGGATTCGAGGTGCTGTAACGCGCGATGGCCTCAGATATCCCCAAGCCAGCAGAACCAAGATTTTCTGAGGGTTCGAGAACGAAGGCCTGGGCCGGGAGCTGGCAGTCCTTGAGATAGCGGTTGAGTAGGGACTTGGCGTTGGAAGTAGCGGTTGCAATGGTTGCCTCGACCCGGGGACCCGGGTCCTCCCCTTTGAACGAGTAGTTGTTTTCTGCCTTTCGTTTCTTTTGATCGTAGTTTTTTCCAGCAACGAGGATGATCTCGATGGAGCTGGCGTTCTGGCCGGAGGGCACGACAAGAGCGCCGTCCGCGGTGCTGCTGCAGATGGTCGTGTTGGCGTTACTGCCCACCAGGCGCGCGATGGCGTCCTATTTCATGCTCTCCAGCGGCCCGGCCTGGGTCAACCCGGCGAAACGGGCATATCCAGATCCCCACGCTGCACTCTGACGGCCCGACGTTGCTTGCTGATTCTCAATGGAGACGTTGACGTCCGGAAGTGTTCCGCTGGAGCTGAGCGCGTAAACGCAGACTTGGTCCGGAAACGAGCAGTAGACGGTGCTCGTGCAGGAACTCCCATCGGCCTCAAATGTGGTCGTGTGAACACCAGTCTCCAGATCAAGGGGCCTATTGTACGAAGACCCGTCCGTCAGGCCATCGATCTCTACACCGAAGTTTCCGAGAACCCAGTACGAGCCGTAGAAGTCGTTGCTTTCTGCAGTATCGACCTCAGCATCCTCCTCTCCGGTTTCCCTGTCCCAGGAATCCAACACCAGTCACTGACGGTCCCATTCTCAAAGATCCACTCTCTATTTCTCCTCCGTAGGATTGCCGCCGGTGTAATTCTGCGTCACCGCAAGCCAGACTCTTAAACCCTTTCCAAAGGCCAGAACCCAAAGCTTCCCAGACGGCGTCGGGAGTCAAAAACTTAGTTCTCGCAAGCGAGATGCGGTTGGAAACTACCCTGCATCGGAAACAAAAACCAGCCAAATTACCACCAGACGGGAACAAAAATCCGCGCAACGCACTAACTTCAACGACTCGACGTTCCAGCTGATCTTCTCCGCGCCAGCATCTCCAAAAGGCAAAGCCACCCCCCCAGCAACAGAAGCGATCAGCAACCGATTGCCCTTTCCGAGAGAGAAAAAACAACTCACCGCCGAGCTTCCCATTCCCGACTGGGCAGGCCTGTCTGATCACGCCCGCAGCGCCTTCGCGTCGGCAGCGCTCGGCGGCGGCGACAACGACAGCAGCGCCAGCCGCGCCACGCCGTTGGCGACAGCAACCGACGGTATGATGTTCGGATCCGCCTCTGGCCCCCCGCGCAAGTCAGAGCCGGAAAGTCAAATTGATGACGGGGCCTGCAGGCCCCCGGTTATCGACGTCATCGCGGACAAGGAGAAGGCCCTTATGTATGTATGTATGTATGTATGTACGACGCCGTTTCGACCGCTAAGCCAACCAGCCGGCCCCGTTGAGCTCGAGAGAGACAGGCTCCGCTCCCGCTCCGCCCCGGAAATAACGTCAAGCAGTATATTGCCTCCCCGCCGGCAGGCAGCCAAGCTGTTTCCCCCTCCCTCTTCATCACCGCCGGGTTTTGCAGATCGTCTCGCTTGCCTGCTCGTATTCAGCCGCAAGAAGGCCCTCGAGCGGAGATGAAAGCGCAGTAGCGGCGGGCCAAGAGAAACGTCGTCGGCCACGCCGCACATTGCACACTTACCGAAACCTGCGGCCCAGCGTAAGTAAGTATTTACCGTTCCGGGTCTGAGAAAGCAGCCGTGCGCTGCGGCCCCCCTCCCCACGTGCTCACGCAACTCCAAGCCCACAACTAGGTGGTTGGCAAGCACCACTGCGGTGGTTGCCCCCCCCCCCCAAAAAAAAAGCCTTAAGGGCAGAAACTCCACGAGTGGGAAAACAGCGCCGCCGTCGCGCGTCGGCGCCAGCGGCACCGTTCCCGGACTCGGTCAGCAGTGGCAGCGGCCGCCCGTCCGCCCTCCAGCTCTGGGACCGGACGCCAGCTACCAAAGTGCGGGGATGATGTGTGCCTGCCCACCAGAAGACCGGGAGATCGCTGATCCGAGGTGGAGGAAGCAGCGCGAATGAAGTGGTCACGACCAGCATCCCCGATGAGTACCACTACTGGCTCCACACACACACACACACACACACACACACAAAACAAGACAGGCTGGACCCCGGCGACTGCGTGCGCCGCTGCTGCCCGGAACCTGGTAGGCGGGCGTGTGAGAGACGAAGGGGAAAAAAAGGGCCGGACCCAGAGGAGCGATACCAGCGATCCAGTCCCATCCAGTCCCGCGGGACGGCGCCATCATGCCAAACTTTAGCGCTTACGCGTCTATCGCCTGCCGGGGCTGTCAACAGACCTTCCCGGCCGAACTATTGGCCCAACACGGAAAAAACATCTCATGACAGCCGACGGGCAAGTAGTCGCATGATGCACGTCTTGTGAGCGACCTATTTGGAATGCTTCTGATTCAGCTTTGTAACGCTGCCAAATGCCTAATCCTCGGTGGAATGTGATGCCTCGAGAGAAGGGAAGAAAAGGGTACAACTCGTGTGCCGGTTCCACCAACGAAACCCCGTCTATGTGAAGAGCCCCGTAGCCGTGCGTGTGATGGAGCACAGCGGTATCAAACCTTAAGCCGCCCAGAGCAGAGAAAGAAAAGAAGAGGAAGTGACGAAGAGTCGATAGCCACCACCTGGTCTACACCTACAGCCAAATGAATAAAAATGTCGTACTAAACGCTGTCGGATATTCTCACGACAGGGAACCAAGAAGAAGACAATACAGAAGTACAAAGGGGCCTGGGAATAGTATGGGAGACAGCGCGTCCGAAACCCTCCACTACATCGTCGCTCACTAAAACTTTTACGCCGTTGATCCGGGGACAGAAAAACATTGCGGGAGCCGTGGCCCCCACCCGTCTTGTGTTAAATCAAACAACCTCCCCCGCTAAAGCATCACAGTCTTAGGAAATGACAGGATTTTGCTGATTTCGTACTTTCTTTTACTGTGTTACGTTTGGTCCGCCCTGCTGGCCGATGTCAAACACCATCAGTGGCCACAGTTGTTGCGAGTGCGCTGCCTGTGCAACCGCTGCTGCGCTCACCGCGGGGTGTGGTGAGTGGAGCCCGTTGACCGCAACGGAATGCATGTCTGTGAGCACCCCTGGGCTGTCGTCCGCTCCAGTTGAGACAGTCGTGTCGTGTCCGCCAGTGTGTCCGAGCGCCATGAGCGCCGATGCATGATGATACTCCTGCGGTCCGAGGTTTGTCATCATCCACTGGCGCCACGCGTCACTCTGGTTTGTGACCTGCCCGAAAGATCCATGAGAACCAGGGGGATAGGTGAAAGCTGCGCTGGAGTCTTGCGTCGCCGCTGCTGATGCTGCCGCTGCCACGTGTGCAGCGTTCATGTCACCACCTGGCACAGTGTACGGAGTCTGCTCGTACCGAGGTGCGCCATTCTGGTAAGGCAACCTTGTCTGAGCCGGTTCTGGATACGAAGAGTACTGTACTTGGACCGTGGGGTACGGATTGGAGGGTTGAGACAACGTGGGATCATCCGGGGGAAGGTACCCGCCTGTGGAAGGCTTGTGAACATTCGCATGGCCATTGACCGTGTGACCGTAGGCCGACGCATACGCGTTGTTATTCGGATATGAAGGGGCCGGTGTGGGCTCCTGGCGCGGTGAAGTATCGGGCTCCGTCTTCAGTACGTTCGCCACGGCGGAGGCCGCAGATGCCGTCTTCTTGGCAAGATGATGGCTGATGTTCTGAACGGTGTGATCGACAATCGACCGGCAAGCTTTCTCAAGCCTCTTGCCAGATCCTGTAATGCGGTGAGCACGAGAAGAGCGTAAGAGACACATAGATGCTTACCCAGAATTGAACCACACTCATCCATAATCAGAAGCCACATGTCCATCTCAGACTTCAGTTTAGCCAGATCCGATGAGGTGAGTTCATCCTTGCGGTGCGAGTACACAAAGAGAGTTGTCAACATGGCAGCCAGATAAGCCGTGCAGTTCACCCACGGCGCGTCCAAACTCTTGTACTTTCTCACTTCGTCCAATACACGAACCATCTTCGAAGTAGCCGCGATGCAAATGGACATATTCGAGTTGAGGAGCTCAGGGTCCCGCGACCGACACATTGCCGGATGGTGAAGCATCAGGTTAAACTCGTGATCCCAGAATTGGACGTAAAGCGAGAAGATGTAATCCTCGGAATCGGCGCGCGAGCCTTCCCGTAGTTCCAGCGGTACTTGCTCTTTCCACTTGCGATGCTCGTCTTCCAGCCTCCGGAGATTTGTAGCATACAGATCTGGTGATTGCCTCACCGCATGAATTGAGCTATACATTTCAGAATGGACAGCAAGGATTCTGATGGCCTGAAGGCCGACGTGGAAAGAGCACTTGCGGAATTCGCTCAAATTGGTTTCCGACGGCAGGTAGTCGTGGATTGGTTCGGGGAACTCGACATCGATGTCTTCCATCCGGAGAGGCATTGGCCGACCAAGTCTTCCGCAAAGAGCAATGTACAGTCCGTGGAGAGTCCAAAAGACGCGCTTCCGTGTTTCGACTTCAATCGGGTCCCTCTTGGGTCCTAGGTCTGTCCAGGCTCTTGCAGACCGGTGTAGACCGAGTTCCACCGAAATCATGAAGGTCATAGACGACATCATCCAAGCAGCGCCGGGCTTAGGAAAGTTTCGGAGATGAAGACATATCATCGTCAGAGCCTGGACATCTGCGATGGTGTGACTGTTGACCAGGGTGTAGAAAAAGCTAAGCGCGTAACGGTAGTGCGCGTGTGCTTGCTTCAGAGACTCGGCGTTTCCGTTGCGAGCCGAGAATTGGTATTTGATGAAAGCCAGCACCATCTGCACCTGAACTTCTTCGGCGGGGGTGGGCTGATACGTGGGGTCGCTGTATATCCTCGACAACTACAACGTGGTCAGCACAGAGCAACAACGTGGAAACAGCTACTCTTACCAGCTCCATGAAATGCGGCTTGCACAGGACGGGGGCGTACGGGTGCAAGCCACGGAAGTACCACGTGGCGTACGTGGCGCACTCGCTGTAGCTCGCCGGAAGCTCCTCCTTTTTCGGCCTCGGGCAGCCCGGCGCATTTAGCGCAACAGAAAGGAAATGCTGATACGAGACCGGGTTGGACGAGTCCTCGACATCGTCAGGAACGAAGTCGTTCAGGTCGATCTCCATGCCGAAGAAGGATAAGGAGGTTCCCTTGATGGGGCTCAGAACCGAGTTCGCAGAAGACACACCCAGGTAATTGTCGCCATGGAGACCGGCGCGGAAGGTGGGCAGGTTCGGGCCGCGGAATTGGCCCTGGTCGGTGTCGCGCGTGCCGCTGGCATCGTTCATGTGCGGGTAGTTGGACAGGGGGGCGGTCGAGGGCGCCGGCGGCGTCGACCCCCACAGCTGGCCGTCGTGGGAGCCATTCTGCCAGGCGGACTGCGGCTGGGGAGAGAGACTGGGGGCGAAGCCTTGGGGCGCCTGCGGATTGGAGGGGATGCGCGGCTCAACCCCGACCTCCTTGAGCTGCTGCTGCAGGGCGTACAGGGCGCCCTTGAGGTGGTTGTTCTCGTACTCGAGCTGTTCGGTGTGGCCGCGCGTGGTGGCGCGGCCGGTGATGCGGTCAGTGGTCTTGCACTCGGTGTTGTTCTGCACGCAGGGCGAGCAGCCGCCGGGGCGGCCGTCGCAGCGAATCTTGCGGACCTGCGGTTGACGCGGTGGTTAGCCGGGGCGTTGTGCGACGCGATCGGGCGTTGCACCCACCTTGCAGCGGTCGCATGCCTGGCCGGTGCGGGTCGACGCCGACAGCTTCTTCTTGACGCTGCTGCTGAAGTCGTCGGAGCTCTGGTGCTCGGTCTTGGGGTGCTTGGTGGTGCTGCCCGGCGTGGCCCCCGAGGGCGGCGGGCGCTTCGCAGGCATCATATGCGCGCGGGCGTCAGGCAGTTCCAGCGCAGTGGTGGAGGGTGGAAGATGCCGTATCCGAGTGGAAGATGCCGCCCGGCCGGGCTGGGGAGTTTGCGCTCTTAAGCAGCGGCAGGCGTCCTCCTGGGCTCGGGCTGGCGCGACAGGAGAGGATTGCGCCCGCTTGCGGTCCGCCTGGTGCGCGTCGGGGAGGAAGAGGGCGTCCTGGCTCTCGCTCGGCCAGTCTATGCTCCTTAACGACAGGCGCTATTCTCGCCGCCGTCACGTGAGCGCGATCGGCGGCCTGCAGCGTCTGCGACTGTGCTCGTCGGAGAGGGGACCAAAGACGGAGGGCGAAGGAGGGCGGCGCGGTGCCTGGCGCGAGGGCGCTGCGTCTTTTCCTCTCGCCAGGCGCAGCAGCCATCCCGCCCGAAGCCCTTGATAAGCCGCGCGACAGGTACCGTGGAAGGGATCGCCGCCATCGCGTCTGGCCCGCCAACGTCCCCCGCGCCAGCGGCCAGCCATCGCGGCCACCTTGACAGCCGCCCAGCGCGTGCTAGCCCCCCAGCCAGATCCGCTCTGCTCCTTGTTGCTTGTGCTGCTGCCCGCTGCCAGCGCAGGGCCCCGTACGCACGCTCAACCCCCCGACCGCCCGCCCGCCGCCTGCCTGCTCCTCCCGTGCTCCTCCCCGAAATGGCTGCCGCCCAGACCGTCTTTCTGTCGCATCTATCCCAGACGCCGGTGCACGTCGCGCTGTTCAGGGACGTCAAGAATGCCCAATTCCTGCGCCGCCAGCTGCTCGAGGGCAACCAAGCCTTCGAGTACGCCTTCCTCGACGCCACTGCGGTATGCCGCCACTCGCGCGCCCCCGTCGCCTGCGCGCAAAAAATCTACCCGCGCCATCGAGATCACGTGCCGCTGACGCACTGCGTGCCCCCCAGCTGCTCTCCACCACGCACGTCTTGGCTGCCGTCTTCCGCGCCCTCAACGACCAGCGCAGTGCCCGGCTGAAGAGCCGCAATGTGCACTCCGAGATCGTCTTCTCGCTGAGCCCGAACAACAACGTATGTGTTTCAGGCAGTCCATTATAGCGTGCACAGCCCCATATCGCACCGCTGCTCGTCCGTGCAACCAGTCCCAAATTTAACACAGATACATCGTCACCACAGATCGCAGACTCTTTCCGCCGCTTCGGCGTCCAGGATACGACCACCGCCCTGCTTGCTATCAAGGTGTCAACCGAGAACGCTCCCGTTTCGGTCGACGCGGTCCAGTCGCACCTTTCCGAATCCGTAGAGGGGACCGCCATCCCCTTCACCGATGCTAGCCTGGCCGAGTTCACCGACTTGGCACGGATACGCAAGATTTACAAGCTCGACGCTGCGCTCCCGAGCCAGAAGGGCAAGAACCCCTCTAAGAAGAACAAGCAAGCCAATGGCGTCGCTCACCTGAACGGCGCTGCTACGGACGAAGCGCCGCCGAGGGACGACAAGAAGGAAATGGAAGCTTGTGTCTTGGGAATCATGGCTCTGAAGGGATCTTAAAATAGAAGTACAGGAATATTGGCTTTCGATATGCGAGCTCACTGCGGGGGGAGCTGACCCGCGCACGCGGGACACGCGCTTATTGGCATGCACGTTTGAAATGATGTAACGAATGGCATGACACGGAATAAATGAGTTTGGTAAATCGGACGTGTTTTCTTGCTGGAAGAAAAATGCTTTACTACTACATTCTACACCCCTGTCCCCTGTCCCCTGTCCTTGGCAGATTAAAGCTGCTCTTCACAACCGCACTAACACCTTCCGTGGAATGTACAACTGTGTAGGTTGTGATTGCTATCTCGTTCGCTATTTACCGGTACTCGGGGCGGACGAAGTCAGCCATAGTCTTGGGCTCGCCCTCGTAGTTGTGGGCGCCATCGTGGTCAGCGTCTGCATAGCGTGTCAGCGTCAAACTACAACTCTCACGCGGCTCGAAAGGCGTACGGTGGTCGTGGTCGTGGTGGTGACCATCGTCGGTGGGGCCGACGTATTCCATCTTCAGGCAGTTGCCGCACTCGGGGCAGCGCTCGAGCGGGCGGTCACGGGACATCTGTCAATTGTTAGTCCGTCTCTTCTTGGTGGAGTTCTCGGTTCGGCGTACGGTAAGCCACTTGACGACGTGAGAGTCGGCGGGGACACCAGTGCAGCCGGCGTACTGCTCATCGCCGAAGGACCTGACAATGATGGGGTTGTCGACGGTGCCTGGAACCAGCAATATCAGCCCGCTATTGACCCATATCCCATGCAATGTAAGCTGCGCGGCGTTGGCGACGTCAGCGGGGCCGTACCCTTGCGCGAAGAATCCAGAGGCTTCATGTCGAAAATGTCAACGCCCTGGATCTTGCCGAGAATCTCCAGACGCTCGAGACCGGTGGCCTGCTCCAGGTCGGTAGCGATGGTACCGGGGGCGGCACCGGGGGGAAGAAGGTCCTCCTCCGTCTGGATCTCTGTGCGGCATCGAGCGCGAGTTAGCCTATGCGCGTTACTTGGTCTCGTTCCGCGCGGAGCAGCCAACCTTCGAACTTCTTCATCTTCTTGTCGGTCGGAGGAGTACCGGCATCGCCTAGGATGGCAGCAGTATCAGCAATTGCGGAATGTTCGGCGGAGCGAGGTTGTTGGCAGGGAGCTTACGGCGGACGATCGAAGAGGTGAAGGTGCGGGCGACGGCGGGGCGGATGACGGCGCGCCTGGCGACGGCGAAGGCGGAGCGCTGGAGGAACATGGTGACGCAGCAATTGGCGCGGAGTGGAGAGGATGGGGTGGGTGGGCGGTGGTACGGAAGCTCGACGAGGTTGCGAGAGAAGGTCGAATGATCCGAGGCCGGCTAATCTGTGGCGCGACTTTTCAGCGCAGGCGATGAGGATCCAAACACGGCGCAGCAATTTCCAAGCACCATCAACTCCATCAGCCTTGTGCGGCCATGCATCTCTCTATCTGCCCGTCGGCTATATGACGCGAGCTCTGGGCGGTGACCCGGCGGACTCACGAAAGGAAAGGCACCCACGGCAGCATTCCTATCTCACCCTAGACGACCGCCTTTTCCCTCAGACCTTCTATCTTCTCGTCAGAATACCCGATTTCCTTCAATATCGCATCCGTGTGCTCTCCCAGATACGGAGCCCGGGTACGAATCTTGCCTGGAGTGTCTCCAAACTTGACCGGTATTCCGATGACTTTCACCTCGCCGGTGGCTACCTCCTCACATGGTATTGACTCCACCATGTTTCGGGCCTTGATTTGCGGGTGAGCGAAGGCTCTTTCGATGGTGTTCACCGGACCGTGCGCGAGGCCGCTCCCGTCGAACACTCTCATCCACTCGTCAAGCGTCTTCTCCTTGAGCAGGTCGTTCATGATGGCATCGATAGCCTCGCGATGTTCTACCCGCGTGGCCTGCGTCTTGAACCTAGGGTCCTCCAAGAGATCGGGCCTCCCCAGCCTCTCCGCGAGGACCTTGAACTGACGGTCATTGTTTGCCCCAACACACAGGAAACCGTCCTTCGTCCGAAATGTGTTGTATGGTGCAATGCTCGGGTGCGCGTTGCCGTTCCGCTTGCCTTCAAGTCCCATATTCAGCCAATTTGCGCCGATATTGATGAGCAATGAGATTTGCGTCTCGAAAAGGGATGCGTCGAGCTTTTGTCCCTTGCTGGTTTGGCCCCGAGCCTGCAGAGCGGCGAGAATGGCTCCATGCAGATAGAGCCCGGTGCACATATCAACCATTCCTAGCCCAGGCCGCACGGGCTCCGAGCCGGAATGGCCTGTAATGTGCATGAGCCCAGCCTCTGCAGCCGCTATTGCGTCATATCCTGCCCGCCTTTGATATGGACCAGAAGGGCCGTAGCCTGAATCATATGTCAATCCACTTATTCCTGAATCTAGGTGTGGTCTTACCAGATATTGAGGCATATATGATTGCCGGGTTGATTTTGGAGATGGCATCATATCCAATTCCAAGCTCTTCCACCTTTCCAGGCACAAAGTTCTCAAGCCTGAGCGAGGGTCGTAAGCAGGGTCCACCTCGTTTGAACAGGACAACTCACAAGACATCCGAGCTCTTTGCTAGATCCAACAATATCTCGCGGCCCTCAGCCTTCTTGAGGTCCAGCGTTATTGAGCGCTTGTTCCGATTGACTGCGTTGAAGTAGAACGACATCGGGCCTTCGGTCTTCCATTTCCCGGCTTCACCACCGACAGTCCACTGCCTCGTGTCATCCTATGGAGAACCATTATTATGCTTTCTCCGCTCTAATTGTTCAGGGAAGACGTACTCCGCTGCCTCTCTGTTCGACTTTGATCACATCTGCACCGTAGTCCGCCAGAATTTGGGTACAGAATGGTGCCTTGCTGCGTCAGTGACCATGACCACTTTGCAAAGAGGGCAAGCTTACTGCTAGCACACGCGAAAGATCCAACACCTTCAGACCACTCAGAGCACCAGAGCTCTTCTCACGGTCATCCGTGGATGACAGGGACCTCACAGACGTGCTGCTTTGCAGCCGTTGTGGGCGAAAGTGGTGGGTGAGGAGCTGGAGCCTCCGAAGCGCCGAGCTTCTCAACATTGCGTTCTTCAAAGCCTCAAAATCGCCAAAGGATCATTCATGAAATCTCATAGTAAGACCATGGGCTCCAGAGGTTTAAGAAGTTCAATTAGGCTGGGGCGGCTGACCCATGTTAGGTTATCCGAAGCCAATTGCGGGGTTCGCGCGTGAAAGAGCGGCGTCTTTCATGCGGCACCGTGAGGCTCTTCCCGAGGTCGCTGACGAACTCAACACATCCACTGCGACGTCGCAATATCCAATTCCGGTGTTCTTAATTGAAAATACAGAATGGCCGTCGTTAAGTCTCTCAAGGTCCTGTTCCACCCGAGCACTCAGGGGCGTGGCGGCAGCTCACTGTAAACAGCTACCGAGGCTTCTGAAATTTGCAAACCAAAGACCCCAAACAGTCTTCTCAAGGACTTTGCTCTCTATTCAGAGTACTAGATGTATAAATGCAAGAGCTACGGAATATCTTCCCGACCTTCCAGATCTGACTGAGTCTCAACGCAATGTTCGCGAGGCCATCTCCAAAGTCTGCGTCAACTTCCCGGACGAGTACTGGCTGGACTGCGACAACAACAAGCGCTGGCCAAGTGAATTTACATCCGCCATTGCCAAAGATGGCTGGTTGGGAATATGCATGCCCACCGAGTACGGCGGTTCCGATCTCGGACTAGCAGAGGCCGTAGCCATGATGCAGACCATTGCCGAATCGGGCGGGGGCTTCTCCGCCACATCCAGCATACACATGAACATCTTTGGTTTGGCACCAGTCGTCAAGCACGGGACCGAAGAGCAGAAAAAGCGCTTCCTACCGCCGTTGATTGAAGGGAAAGACACAGGTGCCTCGCCCCTTTCACTCCCATGCTCAAGAACCACAGCTCCAACCAAACAACAGCATGCTTCGCCGTCACAGAGCCCAACACCGGCCTCGACACCCTCAAACTCCAATCCACCGCCACCCTCTCCCCCGACTCATCCCACTACCTCCTCCACGGCAGCAAGACCTGGACTTCCACCGCCCAACGCGCCACCAAAATACTCATCCTCGTGCGCACCACGCCGCTCTCCCAGACCCGCAAGCCCTCCGCCGGCCTATCCCTCTTCTACACGCCCCTCGATCGCGCCGCCGTCTCCGTAGCCGAAATCCCCAAAATGGGTAAACCCTCCCACCCCAACCACCAAAGCCGCCAGCTGACTCCCCCCCGCCACACCAGGCCGCGCCGCCGTCGACACCAACACGCTCCACTTCACCGACTGGCGCGTACCCGCCTCCGACCTCATCGGCGCCCGCGACGCCGGCTTCAGCGCGATCATGCACGGCATGAACGCGGAGCGGATCCTGCTGGCGGGCGAGGCGGTCGGGCTGGGCTTCGCGGCGCTGCGGCGGGCGGCGCTGTACGCGCGCGCGCGCGTCGTGTTCGGGCGGCCGGTCGGCGCGAACCAGGGGGTGCAGCACCCGCTGGCGGCCAGCTGGTGCGAGCTCGAGGCGGCGCGGCTGATGGCGAACCGGGCGGCGAGGATGTTCGACGAGGGCTGCGCGACGGGCGAGTACGCGAATGCAGTCAAGTACCTCGCGGGCGAGGCGGCGTTCCGGGCGTGCGAGCGGGCGGTGATGGCGCATGGGGGGATGGGGTATGCGAGGGAGTATCATGTTGAGCGGTATTTGAGGGAGGTGCTGGTGCCCAGGATTGCGCCGGTTAGTCGGGAGATGTGTTTGAATTATGTAGGGGAGAGAGTGTTGGGACTGCCGAAGAGTTATTGATACGATGTTGCGATTCCAGCGCTCGAGGGTCGGACGGAGGAGGGGCGTTTGTCTTGTTAAGGACTTTCGAGTATCAATGTGGATTGGGTTTGGCCGAACGCCTCGAAAGCCCGATTTGCCACTCTATTGCACTTCGCGGCTTTTTACAACCACATAAATCTAGTCCGCTACCTATGTACTCTGGGAGCTCATCCGAATTTCTGTTAGGCTCCAAATGTAGGTGAACGCAGACGTAGAACTGAACGGCCATTCTCCTCAAGCTGTGATCGCGGCCATCCGCCACCTTCGCGTCCTGCTCGTCCGCTTTAGCTGTCGTCAAGCCTCTCGTCACACAATTTTCTTCTGAAAAACCACGAGGTAGAGGGCAGGGATACCTAGTTGCTTGCATCAGAAGCTCATACACACAAAATGACCATCTCGAAGACGTAGTTAACACTCGCAGGCCCGCTGTAGAAGAGAGCATTGGGGCTAGCTTCATGTATCTTGCACAGTACATTCACATTCGATTTCATTCAGTGAATAGAGGGGATCATGCATAGCCAAATCGTGTTGATTGAATGGCACAATAGGTATCTAAAACGAATGTGCCCTTCTCGTTTGATGCGCTCCATGCATTACAATAGTTGAACTCCGCAATTCGCAGTCAATATTCCCATCCAACAATCCCCCAGAACTCCGAAAAAGACTTTTCACTTTTTACGACAGCTCAGCGCTTACGAGTAGAGCTTCTTGTCGAAGCTGTGCAGGCCGTGGACGTTACCCTCGGCCTGAGCGCTGGCAGTGCGGAGCTCGAAGCGGACCTTGCCCTCCTGGACATGGCTGTGGAGCTCGGTCAAGCTCGTGATACCCATGTCCTGAAGAGAGTGCTGTACACCAGCCTGAAGATAAGGCAGGAACTTGGTAATGGAGCCACGGTCAAGAACGGAGCCAGATACACCCTGGGCAACAAGGACCCTGTCGCCCTCAGAGAAGTAGCGGGCAGTACCAGCGTTGCTAGCCTTGGCATCGGTGCCACCGGCACCGGCCTTCTTGTCCTCCATGGCGTCTATGGAACCCATGCCACGGTACGCCTTGACAAGCTGGCCCTCACGGCTGACAAAGTACTGGCCAGGGGACTCGGTGGTGCCAGCAAGCAGACCACCCATCATGACGGTGGAAGCACCAAGAGCAATACCCTTGACAATGTGTCCAACGTTCTGGATACCACCGTCCGCAATGCAAGGAACGCCGAAGCGAGCAGCAAAGCGAGTAACGTTGTAGACAGAGGTGGCCTGGGGACGGCCAACAGCCATGACCTCCTGGGTAATGCAAGCACTGCCGCTACCCATGCCAATACGGAGACCGTCAACACCGGCAGCAATGAGAGCCGCAGCCTGATCACGGGTGACGACGTTACCGCCAATAACATCCAGACCAGGGTACTTCTCCTTGATGTACTTGATCATCTCGATCTGGTACATCGAGTTACCCTGAGAGCTATCGAGAATGACAATGTCAAGACCAGCTTCGACGAGCTTCTGGAGGCGGGTCTTGTCTTCGGGGCGGGTGCCGATAGCAGCAGCGGAGATGAGCTGCTTCGAGTCGGGAAGCTTGGAGGCGAGAGGGAAGTTCAGGTTCTTCATAAGGTCGGAACGAGACAGGAGCGCAACCAGGTTACCCTGCTCGTCGACAATGGGAAGCTTGCCCTTCCTAGAGCTGCGGAGAATCTCGTTGGCCTCCTCAAGCGAGATGCCAGTCTTGGCAGTGACAAGATCGGTGGACATGACGGTGGTGACGGGGTCGTCAAGGTTCTTCTCGAATTGGATATCGCGAGGGGTAATGATGCCGATGAGCTTAGAACGGAGAGTGCCGGCCTCTGCATGTACAGTCAGTATGGGCATATCCACGAGCTTGACAGACAGTATAGCAAGGTGCTTTATCAGACAACATGTTTCTCCCCACACGACGGAATCGTGCTGCGGTTGAACGAAAGTTATATAAAATGGTTTGAACATCACGAAAATTTGCGCTATTATCACGAGATAGGAGACCGAGAAACATACCAGTGACAGGGAAACCACCGAAACCGCACTTCTCCCTGAGAGCCTTGGCCTCGCCGACGGTCATCTTGGGGGAGATGACAACGGGGTCAAGGATGAAGCCGTTCTCGTAGCGCTTGACCTTGCGGACCATCTCGGCCTGGTCGTCCATTGAGCAGTTGTGGTGGATGACACCGAGACCACCGAGCAGAGCCATGTGGATGGCCATGTTGTGCTCGGTGACGGTGTCCATGGGGGACGAGACGAAGGGAGTCTTGAGGGTTATGCGCTTGGTGATGCGAGTCTCCAGGTTGACTTCGGAAGCGGGGAAGCCTTCGAGACGAAAAGTCAGTCGCCGGCAAAGCGAATTTGTCACGGCAGTCAAGCGTACCAATGTAGCCAGGCAGGACCAGGAAGTCGTTGTAGGTGAGACCGCCGTTCCTCTTGGAATCAATGAGGGTGTGGACGTCGATGCCATCGCGCTCGGAGTATTCGTTCTTCAGGACGTCCAGAGCAGTGGAGAAGTCCAGCGCCTGGACGGGTGCAGAGCCGTTGACGGCGGGCATTTTGAAAGAAAGAGGGGCCGAGAGGTGCGTAGAGAGTACAATATGGGTATCAGGTACGAAAGAAACGGACGACAGCTCGCGCGAGAAGCGTAACAGTACTCGAGGTCAGGCTGCCGCCGGGGAGTTTTCCCAAGAAGAAAACTTTTGGGAGGAGAGCGCAGCGCGAGAAATTTGAGGGCGGCGACAGCCCGGAGCCTCGGCGCTGGCGTCCCGCACGCTATCGATAACGCGAGCTCTGCGCTCGGGCCGTCCGACTGCTGTCCCTTGGTCCTTTGCCAGCCCGCATCCCTTCTTTCTGCTCCTTTCTTGGTCTCTGAAGAATGACGCGAGCTGCATTCCCGAGAATGCACAGATTCGATCTTTCGGAGAGCCTGTCGCCTGTCAGTCGCCGGCACCATTCGATACGAGCGTGGAAGACCCCGCGGGCGACGGCGTGTTCGCGCTAGCGACGGGCGCGCGCACGCGTTGTGGTCGCATCTCGTCATACCAGGTCGGCGCCCTCACCGCTCACCGCGACAAGCTCGTAGATCCCCCGGTGCGAGCAGCAGGCCGTGTCCTGTGCGTGCGGTGACCGACGCCCGCCAGATGCAGCGATGCAGCGAGCATCCGCACCCATGCGGCGTCCACTCCGGCGCCTGCAGGCTGCGAGCCGCGGCGGCGAGGCTCGCAGGGTGCGGAAGCAGCGGGGATGAGCGCGTCGCACGGCCAGGGCCGCAAGGATCGCCGTCACAGCCGTCGCTGGCACAGTGTTGGTTGCCCGCCTGACCGCATGCGCACGGGCCACACGTAAACAGTCCGCCAGCCGCCAAACAAGCGGCTTCATCGCTACTTCTCGTTTTGCGCACGCTCACTCCAATCCACCTCACGATACCCCCTCCTCCGAAGGTGCCTCTCACAGCTGGGTGGCGCGCTTTGTTTTCGCAAACACCTGCTGTGTGCACATCGAGCTGCAGGCATCCGCGCTGCAGCCTCGCCGCCCTCCAGGCCACCGTTCCAGTCACCTTCTCTTCCCCGAGGCCGCTTTCGAGGCCAGCAGTCGTGCAACACGCACCTGTGATGACCACGATTTACGACTGACACGACCGCCATGTCCTCCTCATACTCACCCTCCCGCCCGCGCTCGACTCTGTCGCATCAGCCTAGCCCGCTGCGTCAAGCATCCACAGCCTCGAATGGCTCGTCCGGCTATCCTCCTAACGACGTGCCCAGTCGGACGAGCACCGTTTCTTCCAACTCTAATGGTGTGACCGACTTCCGCAGCGTTCTCAAGAACCACAAGCGAGGGCTGAGCGAAAACACCGTGACCGCTTCGAAAAACGACCCGTTCGGATCCAACGCTAATGGTACCTTCCTGTCAATGCGCAACAAGCTACGACCGTTACCACAGGCACCTGTTAGTCCTCCATCTTCTCCAGAGAAGCCTCATCCTCCGGCCCATGGCCGCTCCAAGAGCTATGCATCTACCAGCTCTTCCCCTCCTATCATAGACACAACGCCCTCGCGCTTTCAAACTCGGTCCCCGAACTTCCTACCCCCAAATTCTTCGCCTCCCCAAGAGACCACTCCGCCCCGCCCGCATAGCCATAACAGGTCGCAAAGCCTGGATCCTTTTAGCGCACCTCAGTTCAATGGTTCGGCGTCTCCCACCAACGGCATGGATGGATCGACATCTCCGACAAAGCAGTACTCCCTAGCCCTGTCAAGAGCAGACTCAGTGCGCGCATCCGCGCGAGAGCGTCCGAAGTCCGTCCATTTCGCCCCTCAATTGGAACAGCCTGATCTGAAGGCTTTAGAGAGGTCATCCACAGCACAGTTTAGGACCCTGTCAAAATTCGGAGCCAGCGGCGATGAAGAATTCACTATCAAATCGCCTGATGAGGAGGTTGTCGGTATGCACGGGCGGCGTAAGCTGCAACGGGGCATGTCCACGCGAGGCAAGAAGGTACAATCTGGTTGGGCCACCAGGACATGGATGGACCAGCAGAGGCAGTTTCTGCAGGCGTATGAATACCTCTGCCATATTGGTGAAGCCAAGGAGTGGATTGAAGATATCATCGACAAGCCTATCCCTCCGATCGTACAGCTCGAGGAAGCCCTGCGGGATGGCGTAACTCTCGCGGAGATCGTCCAAGCCTTGAATCCCGAGAAGCCGGTCAGGATCTTCCGCCACGCAAGGCTACAGTTCCGACACTCCGACAACATTGCGCTCTTTTTCAGACTCTTGCATGATGTTGAGCTACCCGAACTTTTCCGCTTCGAGCTCGTCGACCTGTACGAGAAGAAGAACATCCCCAAGGTCATCTACTGCATTCACGCATTGTCCTGGCTGCTTTACCGCAAAGGAATTGTCAACTTCCGCATCGGTAATCTCGTTGGTCAACTCCAGTTCGAAGATCACGAGTTGGAGGAGATGCAGAAAGGACTCGACAAATCTGGTATCAGCATGCCAAACTTCTCTGGCATGAGTGCCAATTTTGGCGAACCTGAACCAGAGCCGGAACCTGTCGAGACCGAGGAAGAGCGTATTCAAAGAGAGCTTGCTGAGAATGAAGGCACAATCGTCGATCTGCAGGCTCAGATCAGGGGTGCCATGGAGCGCATCCAGCTTGGGATCATCATGCAAAGTCTTTGGGATAACGAAGACTGCCTTGTTGATCTCCAATCCAGGATCAGGGGAGACTTCTCCAGGCAGATCGCTGAGTACAAAATGGACATGCGAAGGTTCTCTGTGAACCTGCAGAGTGCAAGCAGAGGTTTCATCGTTCGGTCAAGGCAACGCAGCAATGAGCAGTTCTGGCAACACAAGGAACAGGAGGTCGTGACTCTGCAGAGCCTTGTGCGCGCGCGAAAGGCTCGAGCAGAGGTTCGGCACATCAGGACCAAGACTCAACGCCACGAACACGGAATCAGGAACTTCCAAGCCGCCATTAGGGGAGCTTTGAAGCGAAGGGATGTTGGAGATCAATATGAGGCCACTCAAGAAGCAGCGGCTGGAGTGAAGGGCCTGCAAGCTGCCATCCGAGGAGCCCTCATGCGCAAACGAATCGACGACCAGTTCGCTGATGCCCAAGAAGCTGAGGTTGGCATCCAGGCCTTCCAGTCTGCCATTCGCGGTGCACTCCTGCGGAAGAAGGTCGACGATGAGTGGACCGCCACGCAAGAGGCAGGAAACCAGATTGAACTCCTCCAAGCCCTGACGCGGGGTATGATGATTCGACAAGCTCAGCGTGCAGAGCAGAACAACCTGCGCCAACACGAGGGTCTCTTCACGATGCTACAAGGTGCAATTCGCGGAGCGACCGCAAGGGCTCAGACTTCGCAACTGGTGGATGACTTGTCAAGTAAGCAAGCTCATTGGACAGGTTTGCAGTCTGCCGCTCGTGGGGGAGCTGTTAGGAGTTCACTGAAGGAGCTGCGCGGAAATCTCACCGCTTGCAGTGCTGAGGTTATTGAACTTCAATCTGCTGCTCGCGGCGCTGAAGCTAGGGCAAAAGTTGCAGATACGCTGACTGCGCTGGCAGAGCAAGAAGAAAATGTCTTGGAATTGCAGTCCGCAATCAGAGGCAATCTTCTTCGGAAGAAGTACCAGGCGGACCTAAAGGCCCTCAAGGCAGCATCCCCGAGCATTACGGATTTCCAATCTGCGGTTCGCGGCTTCGCCATGCGCCGTGAGACATACGACATTCTTTGCGCCCTCGGCGAAACCGAAGAACAAATCGTTGAGGTCCAAAGCTTTGCTCGGGCGATGCTTTCTCGGGCGAAAATCGGAAATCTTCTCATGGCCTTGGAACCGGAAGAAGAGGCCATCTGTGAACTGCAGTCTCTCGCGCGCGGCAAGCTTGTCCGGGGTCGGTTCGCGGAAAAGAAAAAGTTCTACAAGCAAAACATGGAGAAAGTCATCAAGATCCAGAGCTTCGTCCGTGGTCGTCAGCAGGGTGAAGCCTACAAGAGCCTCACCAGTGGAAAGAACCCGCCTGTCAGCACCGTCAAAAACTTCGTCCACTTGCTCAACGACAGTGACATCGACTTTGACGAAGAAATCGGTGAGTGATTGAACATTCCTGCGTCTGTGAATGATAATAATTAACATTCTTCTAGAATTTGAACGGCTTCGGAAGACGGTTGTCCAGCACATTCGCCAGAATGAGATGGCTGAGCAATACATTGACCAGCTTGACATCAAGATTGCCCTCCTGGTGAAGAACAAGATCACGCTTGACGAAGTCGTGAAGCACCAAAGGCATTTCGGTGGCCACGTTGGAAGCCTCCTCAACAACAAAGAGCTTGCTTCGAAGGATCCGTTTGACCTCAGAGCGTTGAACAAGAACTCGAGGAAGAAACTGGAGCACTACCAGGAACTCTTTTTCATCTTGCAGACACAGCCGCAATATCTTGCTCGACTTTTCAAGAAGATTCGTGAACAAGGCATCGCTGAAAAGGATAGCAAGCGCGTTGAGCTTCTCATAATGGGTGTCTTTGGATTCGCCCAGAAGAGAAGAGAGGAGTACTACCTTCTCAAGTTGGTTGCCAGGTCGATCAAGGAGGAAATTGGCATCTGTGGTTCCGTCCAGGACTATCTTCGTGGCAATTACTTCTGGAGCAAGGTTCTGGGTAACTACGTCCGAACTCCCCGCGATCGTAAGTTCTTGAGGGATCTGCTTGGACCCTTGATCAAGGAGAATATCATGGAGAATGAGGCCCTTGACCTGGAGAGCGATCCTCTACAAATTTACCGTTCGGCCATCAACAACGAAGAATTGCGGACAGGCCAGCGCAGCCGCAGGATTCCGGATGTCCCCCGCGAGGAAGCAATCCGCGATCCGGAAACCCGCGAAATGTTCATCCGCCATCTCCAGGATCTGCGCGATATCGCGGATCAGTTCTTCGCTTGTATGGAGGACCTCCTCCACAAAATGCCTTATGGTATGCGCTTTGTTGCTCAGCAGCAGTTCGAGTGCCTGTGCGCGAAGTTTCCCCACGAGGAGCAGCAATATATCCTTCAGATTGTTGGCCACTGGTTATGGAAGACCTACATCCAGCCAGCGTTGGTGCAACCCGAAACCTGGGGAGTCATTGACCGGGGGCTTTCGCCTTTGCAGAAGCGCAACCTCGGTGAGGTCTCGAAGGTTGTTGGTCAAGTTGCTGTTGGGAGACATTTTGGTGGTGACAATGTTTACCTTCAACCGTTGAACAGCTACATCACTGAAGCAATTGCTCGACTAGAGGAAATCTGGACAAACCGTAAGTCATACTTTCCGGGAACTTTGTCAAATCCAGATATTTTATGGATGGCACTGACCAACCTTAGTGATCACTATTCGACCTGCCGAAACCCAGTTCGATATTGACGAGTTCAACGATCTCTACAACACTCAGAAACCTACTCTTTACATCAAGCTCTCGGACATTTTTGCCATTCATCAACTCGTTGCCTCGGACCTCCCCTCGATTTGCATCGCACAAGAAGACATTCCCTTGCGAGAGCTCCTTCGGGAACTGGGAAGTGCCAAGGGTAACGAGCACGAGCTGTCCAGCGTGAATGCAGCTGAGATCAGCCTCACTCTAAACCCGAAGTTCCACGAAGTCGAAGGTACGAAGATCTGCTCTCATACTTTCGTCTTGATTATGCTAACATATTGAAGAACACGATGCGCCAATCAAGGCTCTGTACATGGAGACAAAACGTTTAGTTCTGTACCTCATTCGCATCCAAACTGGTGCTGACCTCCTGAGCATCATGGTCAAGCCGATTACAGAAGAGGACGAGGATCGCTGGGCGGCCCTTATCCACGAGGAATTGGGTCCTCAAAACGCCAGGAAGCGCTCTGCATACACAGACACGGCATCCCCACTCATCGACATTGCTTCGCTCACGTACAGTGAGCTCAAGCGCACCGCGCTCGAGAATATCTTGACACTGGAGCAGGCCGGACGTACCAGCCGCCACAACAAGTATCAGGATCTTCTCAACGAGATTGCCATCGACATCCGCACCAAACATCGGCGTCGCATCCAGCGCACTCGCGAAATGGACAACGTCAAAGCAACGCTCTCTGCCCTGGACTCCAAATCTGAGTGGCTCGACAGCCAGCTCAAATCGTACAACAACTACATTGAGCAGGCGATGGTCACGCTGCAGAGCAAGAAGGGCAAGAAGCGATTCTTGCTCCCCTTCACCAAGCAGTACAATCACGAGCGTGAGCTGCAGAGGCGAGGCCAGGTGCCCAAGTTCGGCTCATTCAAGTACTCGGCACGAGCTCTCGGGGAGAAGGGTGTCCTAGTCGAGTGGCGAGGCTACACGGACAGGGATCGTGGCTGGGAAAAGACCAACATCACCATATCCAGCGATGAAGTCGGAATTTTCCACATCGAAGGCTCCGTCGGCAGCATGATGATCCCTGGGGCCAGTGCCATCGTGCCGCTCGACGATCTGCTCCAGGCGCAGTTCGAGAACAAACAGTTCATCAACCTCTTCGGCGTCGAGGACGGAGCATCTCAGGGGACGCTGAAGCTTAATGTTAATCTCCTCTTACACCTGGTGTTCAAGAAGTTTTACAGGGACGGTGGATCTTGAGAGTCTGTCACGTCTTTTTCTTTTCTCACGACTGGTTTCTACGCTTGATGACGATGGAGGAAAGGGGGCGTCATTTGCTCGGGATACGAATCTCCTTGTCAATTCCTGATGGCACGGCGCTGGATGAATACCCCAACACACACGCACAATCCCTCCGCACATATGTTTACGCTTGGTCTTCTCTAATTCTCTTCTCTACTTCTGTCTTGGGCTTTGGAGGCTCGCTTCAGTGCTGGCTACTTGAGGATTCTGCATGGCAGGAGCTACTCGGTGCACAACGGTGTTTCTCGATTTTTTCCTCTGTTGCTTTGAATTGCTTGTGGGGCGGGTGCATAGATTGTATTTACGCGAACAGTTGCATAAATTAATGCCAATACCCTTTCAAGGAAATCCACACATGTATTTGTAGATGAGCAATCCATCTCTGTCGTCATCGAACGGACCAGCTGCCGGGGTGGGTGATGACGTCGACACCTACGCGAGCTCTTTTCCCCTGCAGGCCAACCTCGGCTGAGTCCATTTCCTCCCCGCAACACATCCCAATGGACCATCCCACGCCAATTCGCGGCCAGCCGCCTTGGCCGCTATGCTCTACTCTTCTCCCCGTGGGCTGAAGCAGCTTCACACTCTCGCCCTCCGTCCCACAATCCACTACCGCCCAGCAATCCATCGCACGAGCGCAGCACCATTGCGCTTCCCATCCCTCACGCGTCCCCAGCCTCTCCTCGGCGCCCGCGCACCATCATCCGCAATGCCGCAATCCACGAACGCAACCCCGGGCAGCACCACCGCCGGCACCAAGACGAAGCCCAGACCGCCGCCGGTCGCGCCCCGGCCGTCGGCCAGCATCGTGCTCGTGTCGCCGACCAACGAGGTGCTCCTGCTGCACCGCGTGCGGACGTCGTCGTCGTTCCCGAGCGCCCACGTCTTCCCCGGCGGCAACTGCGAGGCCGCGCACGACGGCGCGGTGCCGGGCCCGGACGATCCGGGCAGGCACCGCGACGGGCCGGCGTACCGGTGGGCGGGCGTGCGGGAGTGCTTCGAGGAGAGCGGGATCCTGCTGGCGAGGCGGGAGGGGGAGGGGGAGGGGGAGGGGCGGCTGGTGGATGTCGTGGTGGAGGAGAGGGAGAGGGCGAGGAGGGAGGTGCATGGTGGGGAGAGGAGGTTTGGGGACGTGCTGGAGGGGTGGAGCGCGGTTGCGGATTTGGGTGAGTGAGTGGTGGTGGTTGGTGGTGGTTGGTGGGAATCTTGGCTAACGGTCGGACGCGCCAGATAACCTCGTCCCCTTCACCCGCTGGGTCACGCCCGCGAACGTGCCCAGGCGCTTCACCACCCAGATGTACCTGTACTTCATGCCGCTGCAGCCGTCCGCGGCCGCGATCGCGACCGAGGCCTCGGAGGGCCTGCCCGTCGCGTCCGAGGCCGTCATACCGGTGCCGACGTCGGATGGCGGGATCGAGCACACGGCTGCGCGCTTTCTGCCCGCCGCGGCGTGGACGCGGCTCGCGCGCGACGGCGAGATCATCCTGTTCCCGCCGCAGTTTTTCCTGCTGCACCTCGTGTCGCAGCATCTTTCGCCCGCTGCGGACGGGTCTCCGCAGTCGACGGAGACGCTCCAGAAGCAGCGCGACTCGCTTTTGGAGTTCGTTCGGAGTGGTGGATGGGGTGACAAGGTTATTTCTCCGTCGATGTCGGCGAAGAGGAAAAGCGACGGCAGGATCGTGCTTGGGCTGGATAAGCCGGGCCCGGAGCTGGAAGGGAGCGGAAGGGAGGGCGTAAAGGATTACGTCGTGCTTGTGGATTTCAGGAAAGAGGGGCCGCGGAGGGTGGAGGTGAGGTTCAGGGACGAGGTGTTGGCGGAGGAGAGGGCGCAGCAGAAGGAGAAGTTGTAAGAGCGCGTGGAGGTTTAGAATGTTGGAAGACGCGTATAGATTCAGACTAAGGTTTCGCGTTTTGTCAAAGAAATCTTTGGATGCCAAGAGAGAAGATCTTTCTAGTCATACAGTTTGGTCCTGCTCAGCGGCCCGTAGAGAACTCCAGCTTCTATCTTTTCGTCTGGATCCATCACCATCGCGATGTGACCAATCCTCTGATTGAAATTCACGTCAAGGACGTGAATTTGCGACGCTCTCATCATTCTGACTTGATCGGTACCGTTCAAAGCCGTGCTGACACCTTGCGGCCTGGCAACGTATGCAATGTCTCAGAGCGGTGGAGTGACGTAGCCGAAGATGTCGGGGGTCCTTGTGATATACTTAAATACCAGTCCAGCAACGGCGCAGATTTGAAGGACGATGCTAGCAAGGACAAAAAGCAGAAACTATGGTACGTTGACTTTGTAAATTTTGATGGTGTTTTCCGTTGTTGTGTTTGCCAATGAGACCGATAATGATAGAGGAGCGTCCCTAGAATAGTCCCATCCTGATATTGCTCCATCTGTGTTGCTGACGATACCAAGTGGGTTTGTGGATGCCTGATAGTAGGTATTCAGTATTGTACTCAGTCGGGTGGAGAAAGTTTGAGGTGAAAGAGGTCCCCAACTGATGTCTTTGGGCTGTGCGGATGGAAACTCTTCTTCCTGGATGTAGCGATATGTCGGTGATTTTGCTAGAGAAGTTGACCCTCCGTCTGTAAATGGTAGCCATGCAAGAAAGTGCGCGTAATCTTTTAACGTCAGATATTCCTCATTGTAATTCCAAGGCGTGAGGGATTCCGGTCGTGTGTTTGATCGAGATTTTCTCATCCGAGCCACGCTGCAATTTTGGTTTCGACACGCCACAAATGATTCAACGCGCGACGATTGGACGGTGCAGTCGATAACAGTAGAATCCGTCCAGTTGAGTTCACGTTCTTGGTTGGCGAGATCATCTACAAGAAACTGCAGCTCTATCGGAACGTTAGCAGCATAATTCCCGCTCGTGTTCAACGGAGTCACGATGTAAAAACTGTTCTGGAGTGCAGTTCCTGTGAAATTTGAACTCATATTCCGCACCATAGAGATAGCGGTTCCGTAGTCGACAGTGTAATTTCTGTTGCAGTCTGCCTTGAGATAGGAAGATTCGATGGAGAAGTTGGCACCGTCTGCTCCGGGTAGGTTCCACACCAGAATGCCAATCAGGGAAGAATAAATGGCACCTGTGCCTTGGACTGCTTCATACCAGCCATCACTCTCGTCTTCGTCATTCGACTCTTCTCTCCCATTATTCCATTTTTGCGTGAGGCTCTCCAAGTAAGGAATCTTAATGTGGCCCCATATATCTTGTGGACCGGTATGTACGGAAGATGGAGCGAGTAGGCAGGACCTGTGTAAGGAATCCCTGGCTACAGCGCCAAGAGATCCGTTGCCTCCTATAGGGCGATACTCTTGGTCGATTGCACTAGTGTTCCAACAACCCATTCTTGCAATTCCGGTCTTATTAAGCTCAGCCGTGTATTAAAAGTCGGAGAGAGCTTTGACCACCGAGAGGGGATAAAGTCCAGATAAAGACTATCAACAACGCAGGATAATGGAAGAGACGGAGTGTGACCGCACATTTGATGGCTCCAGCCAGGCTTTGGCTTCCAAGAAGCTGTTCGAGGGTCTTCGTGAATTCAGTCAGTACTCTCATTTAAGCTCAGGTCATCTTGTCAGAATCCCGATTAGGTACACTTACCCCAACAGATATTCCCTTCTGAACCTTCCACAAAGCAAAGTTTGTCATGAGTTTCGATATCACAGCCGCGAAGATGATTGGGAAAACGGTAGGTCCAAGTCGAGTCAACTGAAGAACCCATTCACTATCCTCCGAAACCGGCCGGTTGTTCAGTTGGATGGATACAGCCATCAAAGCTGGCAATGCCTATCAGTTATCTACCAGAATGTGGTCTTGATATAGCTATTCTTACCATTGCAGACCGTTGGAAGCAATGTCATCAGGAGATCCCCAGCTGCTTCCATTTTCCGGAGCAAGCCCTTTCTTAGCAGCCGTACGGCTCTGGGGCGAGGGAATGAATCTGACCCAGACTCGTTTTTGGTGCCCATCATCGGCCTCCTCATAGGGCTGTCGGGACGTGGTGACTCATCTGATATTTCTGTGTCAACACTTGAAACGCATCCCGTCCAAGTGCCCATGGGCTGAAGCTCGAATGACCCGGACTCTTCGGCGCTGTAGTCCACAAGATTTTCCGTTGAAGACATCGGGTCGTTAAGGTGGTCGGGCTGTTGTGGTTTAAGAAGAGATATCCAACTCTCTGGACGAGTCTCAAAGATAGCTGGAGGCATGGACGAGGCGTTAAAAGTTCAAGAAGTGGGGGTGGCAGCTATTTTCTATTGCGCAGCTTCAGCCTTTGCACAGCTTCAGCCTTGCGTAGCAGACTTGCCGCGGGCATGCGGCGGCACGGCGGCTTTGTTGCTCAATGTGGAACATGTACTAATCTATGATTGTACCTCACGGATCACAAGATGACAAAAGTTACGGTGTACTTGGTTACCCATAGCGTTACTCACACCAGATAGGGCCGTGTGCACGTGTCTGACCTGGTCCGGACTGAATTTGCCAGAGCAATGACGGAGGTACTGGGTCTCATATACAGTTTCTCCCATAGGACAGGATGGTCTTGATTTTGGGAGCAGAGGCCCACGAGTGGATTGTCCCGTCCTCAACCATAAGACCACAATGGGCGCGACAATTTGGGGGCCATAGCGTGATATCAGAAGCTTCAGCAGACGGTAAGCGCAATTACCATAACACATGTATGTAAATCATCGTTTAAGCTGAGACATATGCAATAGCACACGCCGAATGGCGCAAAGGGCATGTATGTTTATTACGGAAGGCGGAGTGGCAACGTGTTAAATTTGCTCAATCTGAAGACGACGCGAGGACAAGAGAGGGAGGGGGTAGAGGACAGAAGACAGAGGACAGAGGACAGAGGACAGAGAAACCCTCAGGAGTGTCAGTGCAGATGAGATACAAATGAGTGCGATCGAGATCAGAAAACTCCACTAACCGCCTCCGTAGCAGAGGCTGGAATTTGCCTCAAAAAATTTCTTACGCAAATGTATTCCAGGAACCCTGGGAGGCGGCTCAGATCCCACTGTCATCTTGGTCAATGGGATGTGCCTTCTCCCACGCCGTCCAACCCGCACACGTCTTGTTCGTGGCCTCCAACGTCCCGATGGTGTCGAGAATATCGGGCTGCCTCTCCAAGATCTGCAAGGCAAGTCCTGCGTGTTTATAAAGCATCAGCTGATCATCATCTCCAAACTAAAGCATTAGGCGTTATGGTTCTACTCACCAGAGCTAGCATGCCAGGCGATATGGCAATGCACGAGCCAAACACCCGGGTTGTCGGGCTTGAACGCCAGCGCAATGAAGCCGTTCGACGGCAGGAAGACGACGTCACGTCGGGGCGGGTTATTGAGTTTGAAGTTCTGCACAGGGTCGACGGCCTCGTCGTAGGTGCGGTTCTCCTGCGCGAGGACGGCAAAGTCGTGGCCGTGTAGGTGAATGGGGTGGCCGGCGGGGATCTCGGTCTTGTTTTCACCGAGACGTTCGAGGTTGGCAGTGATGACGAGGTAGACATAGCCGCGATCGTAGTTATCTATGCCGTAGAGGAGAGATTAGTTGTTGAAGGGTCGAGAACGGGGGTGAGAGGACACGTACAGTCTATGACAGCATACTCCGGATTCCACGTCGTGTTCTCCAAATTCAGAATTGTTGGGTTCGAAAAGTCCAACCACATGGGTGTATCAGTCAGATCCCACCTGAACGCCTTGTGGAACGGCACTTCTGATACACCCGCCTCATATGTATTGTTGTGGACGTCATTCTGCGGGTGAGGGTCTATCGTCCATGGGATGATGGGTGTCAGAGACTCGTACGGCTCGTCGTGGCAGTCAGACGGGTAGTCGTTGCGTGTAGATGTTGGAAGCCCCGTGCCGCGGGCGTCATAGCGCAGAATGCCCGTGATGTCGTTGTGCTTGTCCGTAGCGTTACCGCAACCGCCGGGCCCGCCAGGGATCTCAGTACGAATCCAATAATCGCCGGGCGTAGCATTCGCTTCGACGATGATCGAGTAGCGCTGGCCTGGGACGGGTCAGTTTTTTGTCCTTCTCTGGGACAAGAGGGAGTTCTTACCAATGTTAAGGAGCACTGCATTCGTCTCGTAAGGCTCGATGGGGACAAAGTCCGTCGAGATGACTTTCATTTTATGCCCATCAATGCTGAAAATGAATGCCGCACCGGCCGAGGAGTTGATGAGCCTAATCAAGTACCTCTTGCCAGCCTGGAAAGTCTGAGTGTAGTAAGATCCGTAGCCAGGAGCGCAACGGGATTGGTCCGTCGCAAAGTCACAATCGTAGTGCCCATGCCCTTGGAGCAAGATGCTATCTCCTTGGGGAGGTCTGGCACCTACGTTGCTGCGGTTAGATACAATGAGCTCCTGTGAGAAGACAGCGAACGCTGAATCATGGACCCAATCCGTGATGAGGAGTGGGCTTTCCCATTCTTCATCCCAGTCCGCCGACGTAGGCCCGTGGAAAAGCAGCGGCCCAGCAACACCGTCAGGGTATTGTAGAGAATAGTGAGAGTGGTACCCTTTGCCCATGTCAGCACGTGTGAGCGCAGGAATGGAAGCGCTTTGCTTACATGATGTGCCGTACTGGGATACCCGGAAGCGGTAAGTGAAAGTCTCGCCATAAGCAATAGGGCATTGGGTAATTCCTGTGTGATGTTAGCGGTGATCTTCTACGAACTCAAGTGGGCTGAATGAACAGACCGTTGACTCCATCCATCTCATTGCTGAACTGTTGCCTCACCCCATGCCAATGAATGCTGCTTCTACGTCAACGAAATTTCGGGTATGACAGAAAGGAGTGCATACGTACGTGGTACCATTCGTCTGGAGGTAGTTTGTCACGTGAACGACCACGTCGTCACCCCAGCAAGCCTCAATCAAGGGACCAGGATAAGTGTCGTTGATTACTTTGCCATATGGCTTGGAATATCCATCAGGGAAAAGCTGAACAAATCAGCTCACAAGAAACTTAGAGAGTCAATTGAGACTGTACCACTTGGTCCTTGATGTTGATCCAGTACTGGAATCGATTAGTAGAAATTGATGATGGACAGTATAAATGATCACCTACTTCTCTAGTCACGCCCTGTGGTGAAACCTTGTCGTCTTGAAGAAGATTCAGCATAACGTTTCAGAAAGACTGAGTAGACAACAAGCAAGCATAGGCTGACATACAATCCGTGTGGATATCATACTGAGAGAAGTAAGGCTGGGCTGCTCTGCTGTCTTTGAGCCAGCAGCTCCTATCATCTGGAGAGTTGCAGCTCTCCCAGCCCGCCATGCTCGGGTAAGAACATGCGAAGCCAGGCGAAGCATGCTCAGGATGAACGACTACGCCGCCGCCGCCCGTGTGAGGGGAGAGTGGAAGCTGTGAGCCATCCCGCTCAAAGCCACTCCCGTCCAGTGGCGCGAAGAACGGAAGATGGAGAAGTGCCTCCCAACAGGAGCTGAAGAACCCCATTGTAGAGGAACGAGCAAGTTTGAGAACGAAAGGATTGGAGGAAGCTCCGGCTCGGCGAGACGAGAGAGCGGTGGCAGTAGAAATACAAGATTTGGAAGGCAGGGGTTGTCTCAAGAGCTGAACAGTGCTGACAGGGCTTTGGCAATCCCTTCTTGTCACACAGCGTTAAGAAACGGCCATAGAGCTTCATCCAGCAGGGGACGTTTGTAGCCTGCTCCGGTTTCCTTACAAGCCTGCACAAGGTTCTGACCATTGAGATGACCAATGCCGCCCTGGTCCAAAAGCCACCTGCAAACCTTGGACGGTGGCGGAGCCATTCGCGGAGCGGGGCCGGTTGGTCAGACGTTCGCGAAGCTGACAATGAACTGTAGAAAAGCCGCACTTGTTGAGCTAATTGCAGTCATCTGATGATGGGCGAGTCTTCTTGACCGGGAAGATGCAAGTGATGTTGAAGGGTCGCCGGAATAGGATTCGCTATATTCCGCGTGTGTATTCACACTAAAAGTAGCGTCGCTGGTGTCTTCACGCCAAAAACTTGCGCCAAGACGTACCAGAGCAATGGCGTTGTCACGCTGGATGCAGCCTCGCTGCGCTTACTGAGTTTCGTTAAAAAGGTGCGGGCTGACGGTGAAACCGGGTCGAGCAGCAGAAAAAGCAGTAATCCCGTGTGAGAATCTGATTGGACGGGAAGCTTATCGTACACCGGGGGGTACCTGCTCGTGTAGCTGAGAAGCTTAGGACAATGGCGTCCGGAGGCAGCTAAGCGACGGTGATCTCGTTGGAAATGCGGAGAGAGCCTTCTGGCCTGCCAAGGCGAAAACGGTAGTCTTGGAAGGAGCCGCCAATTGGCAAACCAGAGCATCGGGTTGCCGGTGACTTTGCGGCTACGGACAGTAGGCTGAGACCGAACTGACCGCATGCAGCTGCATCACTCCGCACAACATGCCGGCTGAGGATGCGAAGGATGCGTGGGCACGCGGCATGTTCGTGACAAGAAACGTGCAGTGGGGGCCTGGCCGGAAGACAGCGGCTCCAGCAAGAGAGCCATCCTTTACTGAGAGCGGAAGTAAGGTGCGGCGGTCGAGTGAACCCGACGCGAGGAGCGGCTGGTGGGGTCCATCCGGATTCTCGGTGTAAGGCTGAGCTGACATGGACGTGCGCAGCCCGGGGTGCATGAGACCAATGGTGGCGAGCGTCGGGCAGGCGAGTCATCGAGGAATCCAGGTGGCGGCGCGAGCGGATGCTGAACAAAAAGCCACGCTGAGAGATGACGGGCAGGCGCCGAGAGTGCTTGAGATGGATCGAAAGGCCGGGCGGAAGCTTACGTCAAGGGGTGGAGCTTGTCTCCTCAAACGGTATATGAATCTCCCGCCCCGACGATGGCTGCCGCACCGTGGATTGACCTTCATTTAAGACGTCGAGGCGTGGATGGCGGCGTGCAAAGCAGGCTCGGCTTCTGAGGTGGTGCATGTCTCGACCCGCCTCGCCAGGAACCACGTTCTCCATCAGCCTCAATGGCACAATGGAGATCAACCGGCACCGGGACGCCGCTGGGACGCGGCGGGCAGCTGACTCGGGCGGATCGACAAGCAATCGGCATCGACAGAGTGATTGTGTCATTCGCAGGCGTGGGTCCGAGAAGAGTGGGCACCGGGTTGACCCCCCAACTCTTGACTCCGCCGTCCCGTCCCGGCCTCCCCAAGCAAGGCCCCGTTCGCTTAGCCGGCCATTGAGGTGAGTCGCGGCAGCTCTCAGGCTCGATCTGGGCAGGAAGACGAGACTCGGTCAAATAGAATCACCGCGGAATATTGTGAGGGGCGAGGAGCTGCTATGGCTCCGTACTCCTACCTGTGCAATGCCGCCGCCCTCCTTTCCTTTCCTCCGTCGTACTGATGGCCAGCAATGCCCAAATACCGCCCTCGTCCTCCTTCGCTGCAGCTCGGCTGAATAGGACCACCTTCCTCGTCATCGAGGATGACAGCTTCGGCGAGTTTCCCTACATCTACGCCAAGCTGCACCCGCGCCTGCCCGTCTTGATACTCTGCGATACCGGCTGCAATGCTCCGCGCGACGCCAGAGTGCAGATCTCCAAGCTGCGCACCTTCCTGGAGGAGTTCCCCGTCCCGGACAACGGTGGCAGGCCGCTCAACCCCCGCGACGGCCACGGCCATCCCGAGCGGCAGTACACGGTCATCATGACTCATTGCCACTATGACCACATCGGCTCTCTGGACCAGTTTCCCACCATCTCGCGGTCGACGTCGCTGGCGCTGGAGCGGACGGCCCGCCACGCCGCCTCGGGCTCCCAGCCGCTGCCGGCGTGCACCATCGTCGCGTCGGGCCACTGCGAGTCGTTCGTGACGCAGCACCTGGACGAGCACTCGCTGTGCAAGTTCCACGGGCTCAAGCCGCCCAAGTACCGCGTGTCGCGGTGGGCCCGGGACGGCGAGGCGCTGACGCACGACGGCCAGAGGCTGGACGTGACGGTGCTGCACACGCCGGGGCACACGCCCGACGAGCTGGCCTGGTACGACCATCACGAGAGGTGCGTCTACGTCGGCGACTCGTTCTACGAGCTCGGGGCGCGCGGCTCGGCCATCATCTTCCCCAAGGAGGGCGATTGGGTCGACTACATGGCGTCGCTGGCCAAGCTGCTGCGCTTCGTCAAGCACGAGAACGAGTACATGCTCGCCGACTCGCTCAACGACTACAACCAGGACTACGGCGTCTGCCGTCGCGTGCAGCTGGGCTGCGGCCACAGCACGTCGCAGGCCGACGGCGAGGAGATCCTGGAGGCCGTGTTCACCTTCTTCGAGCGCGTGCTGATGGACAAGGTGCCCGTCAGGCAATCCATCATGTACCGAGACGAGATATACGACACCTGGATGGACGACGGGGGCAAGGCGCGCTTCGCTGTGCGGGCGCCGAGGAGGCTGGCAGAAGAGGCGCGCAAGCAGCTGGGCGACCGAGCAATAGTGGACTCGATAGTGTAATGTGTTACGGTCGGACAAAAAGACATCTCCCTTCGGACGAAACGATCACGGTGTTGTTTTTTGCCGTCGGGCGTGCAGTGACATCAAACATCGTGACATGAGTCGCCGACCCTGGGTGCGCAGAATGCGGGGAAGAGGGGACCAGTGCCAGAGGACGGCAACACGGGGCGACCAGCCGCTGACGATGGTGGGCCGGGTGCCAATCGCGTTGACTCGGCCTGTCCGCGGGCCTGGCGGGAGGCGCCCCTCGAAACCTCCGCGTCCCGCCCGCTGCCGCCGCCGCCGCCGCCGCCCTCACATCTTTTGACTTTCCCGTCACACCAGACCCGGAAAACCGACTGCCCCAACACCCAGCCCCTCGGGACCACTGCAGACTCCCCTGCCAGCTGCGACCATGTCAGACAAGGACGCAGGCACTCCGCGCGTCTACCTCGCCCGCCACGGTTCGTTCCCTCTCTCTCCACCGCTCAGCGATATCAACCCACCACCTTTCTACCACCACCACCACCACCACCACCACCACCACGCTCTCCCAATCCACCCACAGCACCCTCCCCGCCGACCCGTTCAAACCACACACACCCTCCGACCCGCTCAAACCACTAACCCCGCCCCGCGCAGGCGAAACCGAATGGACGATCAACGGCCGCTACACCGGCGCGACCGACCTCCCGCTCACGCCCCACGGCGAGCACCAAGTGCTCGGCAGCGGGCGCGCCCTCGTCGGCGCGCGCAAGCTGATCGACCCCGCGAAGCTCGCCCGCGTCTACGTGTCGCCGCGCACGCGCGCGCAGCGCACCTTCGAGCTGCTCTTCCCCGCGCACTCGCAGGCCGACCTGCGGGCCGCCGGCCGCGTCGCCACCGCCGACGCGCTCGCCGAGTGGGACTACGGCGCGTACGAGGGGCTGCTCACCGCGGAGATACGGGCGCGGCGCGCGGCGCGCGGCCTGGACGGGGCCGCGCCGTGGGACATCTGGCGCGACGGGTGCGAAGGCGGCGAGTCGGCGGCGGCGGTGGCGGCGCGGCTGGACGGGCTGATCGGCGAGATCAGGGAGCTGCAGGCGCCGTGCATGCGCGGCGAGCGGCCGGCCGACGTGGTGTTGGTGGCGCATGGGCACCTGCTGCGCGCCTTCACCAAGCGCTGGCTCGGCTACCCGATGGAGTTCCCGCTGAGCATGATGCTGGAGCCCGGCGGCGTGGGCGTGCTGAGCTATCAGCACCACAACATCGAGGAGCCGGCGTTCATGATCGGGATGGCGCTGCCGTACCTGGAGGATGAGGCCGAGAAGAACAAGAGCAGCTGATGGTGCAGGTGATGGCGTGAAGCACGTGCGTGCATTATGCATCAAGAACTGGGTATCATTGCTGGTTTCTGCTCTGTCGAAGATGCTCAGGACTGGATTATAGAGGATTGGAGAGTAACGGGCGTAGAACAACTGAAAACAGACCGGGCCATAGAAGGATAGACAATGTCATGAACGAGAGACAGTTGAATCAATTACGCTTTTTTGTTTAAACGCTCGCCCGGACTAACATCTTTCTGCTGCACGCGCTCTTCAACCAAAAGGAGAGAGTTTCCCTTCTGATTTAAACCGTTGAGGGCAAATCGGTATTCTTGACGGTATAAAACAGGCAAACGTTCGGATAGGGAACCAAAGTTAAATAAGTATACCGTTGTCTCGCTGCCCCAGCCCCATAACACCTCCCCCATGAACCGCAGCCGAGATAGTCTACCTGAAGCTTGGAAAGGGAATCTTGGTAACCACAAATACGCATCAAGCTCCGCGCTCACGATTCGGCATCGTGGAACTCGTCGATCGAGTTGGTGTCGGAATCCTTCCGGGCAACCGAACCGCGCTGCGGGTTCGTCGCAGGCCCGTCGTTCTGTCCGAAATCGATCAGATCGTCTGTTTGGTTGTCCTGCGGCTCGATCTTTCGCTCGGGTATAGAAAACCTGCGCTGTACCGTTTGCCCAGGGACTATTGCGGCTATGTTGAGGATCTGCTTCGTCTGCTCCTCTGGCGTTGCTCCATCACTGCGACGGAAAATTAGCATTGCTCCGCCCGACTCCGATGCACGTCGGCAGACCGCGGCCCACATCTCCACTTACATCTTGGCGCGAATGATGAAGTCCAAATCCTCCATGCCCTCTTCCGAGCCTCCCGGTCCGCCGTTCACAGGCCGGAATAACCGGGGATTCCAGTCAACGTTGTCGTCTACGCGCTTCGCTGCCTCCTCGCGCTGCATGTCTTCTATCTTTGACTTCTCGTCCGTGGCTGCGACCTGATCCCTTTGCTTGATGGCCACGGTAACCTTCTGCCATAGCTTCTGCGATTCCCGCTCCTCCTGCTCCTCGAGTGGGCGTGTAAACGGCGGCGTCTCCCTAGCGTGCGTCGCATCGAAGAGCAGTTGCTTCTTGCCGGTCTGTGCTGGTATATTAGCGGAGGACCGCTGCTTTTATGCAGGCAGAAGCTGGCTAGCTCTGTCGCTAAGAAAAACGCCTACCGTGAGGTTCTTGGCCCACATCTCGCCCGTCCACAGCCCAGAGAGCTCGAAGAGATTCTTCCCCGTCTTCATCTCCCTAATGTATCCGCCGATGGCGTTGTATGTTCCGCCGACCCAGCCCTTAGTCTTGAACTCGAGATCAGCTTCCAGTCCCAGCTCGTGGCACCGTACGAAGCTGTGGTCTCCGAGCTCGTATTTCATCTTGCCGAACAGGATCCCGCGCGCGTACATATTCGGCTGCGTGATGTAGCTGGAGGCCCGGTTAGCAACGGCATCCCAGACGAGCGAAAGCATGGCAAACATACTATCGTTCGTTGTGGTTCGTGAACTGCATCACGGCAATGCCCTCCATCATGCTTGCCGCGGAGTTGCCCAGGAACTTACTCCGGGGCTTGAGGGTGCCGTCGATGCGGATGTGATGCTCGGGGGCCATATAAAAGTAGCTCGACTTCGGGGGATGATGCGAGGTCTGCTCGGAGATATAGTAGCCCTTAGTGTGGTCCGGGTATTCCCAGTAGCAGGTGAAGGTCTCGCCGAGGATGGGGTTTAGGGGCTTCTTGACGCCGCTGCGGACAGGATCAGCTTCCAGAACGCCAGGGACCAAAGGAGTGCTGCGCAGAGCATACATACGGCGGCTTGATGTGCCATCCGCTCAGATAGAACTTCACCACGGAAAGAAACCTCTCCGTCGGCTCCTCGATCGCGGGCATGGGTAGCAGGGTCTCCGGGTGGGCCATGAAGCTGCACAGCGCCAGGTTAGCTCCTCGGCCTCCTGTTTGGCGCCCCGGGAGACGGGGGAACGCAGACGCACTTGGTTATCCGCTCCAGCATCGACCGCGGTTCCAAGATAAATGTTGGGAGGGTGATCCGGCTGAGGTCCGCGCCGGGCCGCAGCTGCGAGATGATGTGGGTGAGCACTGCAGAAGGCGGCGGCTGGTCAGTCTCTGAGCTGCGGAGACACGGGGAGCAGCCGTCGGCGCGGGGGCGTACCATTGCTCTGCTCCGAGTCGACAACGGTCTCGTCGTCGCCGGTCACGGTGGAGTTGTCGTGGCCCTCGTCGACGGACGAGCGGTTGCTCGACAGCGAGTGTCGTCGGTGACCGTGGCCGAGCACCATGGTGGCGAGGTTCGTGGGGATTGGGGGATGTCGGCGGGAGTGTGGAGGTTTAGGGTGCGAGAGGCTGTGCGACAGGCATCAGGGCGGGCCCACGAAGGACTTTCAAGTGTAGAGGATGACGCGGGTGGGCGCAAGTGGGCTCGTTAGCGGCTGTCGGCGGGGTATTTTTTGGCCCATGTTTATTGCTGGGCAACCCACGCCAACCAGCTCCAACGCACAAACAAATCTGCTGCCTGCCGCCGTGTACCAGCTCGTCATAGTCGCGCGTCACCCGCAGCTTGTCCTCGCAGCCTGTCGCGCCCTGCCGCCCCCGTCGTTGGGCTCCTCGACCAAACAGAGGCGGGCGCGACTGCCGCCCAGCCATACGTAAGCCGACGCCTTTTCGCGCCCGTCTGGCACGGCAGCGCTCTCGGGCCGCCCGAGCCCCGTGATACGAAGCCCAGCGGGATAGGGGATGATCTGCGGCCACCGTGTGGTATTCACGTCTTCCCTCCGGATGCGATCCGCTTCCGCTGCTGCCAGAACGGCCCGCTGCGGCCCTCTTGTTTGCCCGCGTGGGAACGGAAACGTTAAACAGCAGCTCTACCACGTAGTATTTAGCCTGAAACTTCGGCAGCGGCAAACGTCATCTGGGGTGCTCGGGGCTGTCGTTCGCTTCCGCAGATCGCGGCCAGAGTTACCGCGGTTCTCCAGCTGCCCTGTTGCAACTTCAAAATTCTATCAACGAGGGGTATCAACGGCTCAAAAAGGATCCTCATTCACTGCTCCCCCTTTTCATCCCCACCCAACACCTGCCTTCTCCTGAGACTGTAGAACTTGTCCAGGCAATTCCTCCTCTGCTCCTGCGTCCAGCCCTCCACCACCAATGCAAACTCTGTGACATCATCGAAATCGAACATCTTGGCCATCGTGCAGAACTGCCGCATCCGTACATCCTCAGGCGGCCTGTACTTATACTTAACCCCCTGCATCTCATCGCCGCTGTCGAGATCATGATCTTCGGGTCCATCTCTGTCCTTTTGACTCTGACTCGGCGCAAAAACGTGTTTGCCGATGAAATCAATGTCGTTCTCATTCTCCGCAGCCCGTCTGCTCAGATGCGCCTCCACCTTTGAAGTGCCAATGACCTCAGAGTTCTCGTGCGTGTATTGGACACCAGCGCCTGCGAGGATGGCCTGTACAGCGTCTGTCTTCTTCTGAGCCGACTTGAGATTCTTCGTCAAATCATCGATGCTGCCATTCTTAATCATGTCTGTTATCTGGCTCATGACCGCATCCTCGCCGTCCCCGCTTAGGACAGGGTCTTCATCGTCGTCTTTACTGTAACCATCTACGCCAACTACTGAAACCCCAACCTTCGACTCGGCAACGTTGGTCTTGTTGACAATGTCTCGCAGCACCACGTTGTCGCCTTGATACGCGAAGAGGTTGGCAAGTCCGAAGATTTCTCCCTTCTTCTCTTTCTGATCTTGGACTCCGCGGAAATATCGCCGCTCGTTCGAGGCATTATAGCCGATGTTCGCCTGCTGCTGCTTGTAGATCTGACGCGCATAAACTATCTCTTCGATAGTTCCTGCACTGATCAAGCGAAAGACTTCAACGTCGCGTTGCTGCCCAATTCGGTAGGCTCGATCTTGAGCTTGCAGGTCGAAGGCAGGGTTCCAGTTAGGATCGAAGACCACAACTTTGTTTGCCGAGGTAATGTTCAACCCGACGCCCCCCGCTCTTGTACTAATGAGAAAGACAAATTGCTGGGGGTCAGCATTGAAGTCGTTGACCGTCTGTTGTCGGTCTTCGTATTTCATGGAACCATCGAGGTAACTGACGTTGTAGGTCGTCGTGCTGGTGAAAAGAATCCGCAACATCTGCAAGAGCCTGACACTATGGCTGAAAACCAGAACTTTGTCGCCGTTCGAGTGCCAAAACTGAAGCAATCTCTTCAAAACCTTCCATTTGCCGCAATATTCCTGTTTTGCGAAGTTCATGATATTGTCCCGTTGACGGTAAAGATCTTTCCACCGATCCGGCATGGCAATTTGGAGGTCATCCAAATCTCGGGCCTGTTTCTCTGGCGCATCAACGCTGCTTGGAATAATGAGAGCCAAATGGTTGGTAAGCTTCTGCAGCGTCGCAATGGCAGGGAAGACGTGATTTTGCCATTTCCCATGACCAGGAATCTCGACATGGCAACACCAACCCCGTTTCTTGCCAGACTCGCAGTCGCAGAGTTCTGTGGATCGTTGAATATGTTCAACTAAACCACAGGTGACGTAATTCTCGTAAGCATCAGCTTGCGAGTCCGTAAGAGGACAAAACACTATGTTGATGTCAGAAGCGCACTCGATATAACATTGGAACTTACCTCTTTACTAAGGTCAAAGACTTACCGACTCTGTCACTCTTCTTGGGGAGTTCACGGGCAATAAGTGATTTCATACGCCGCAGGAAGAATTGAGGAAGTAAGTTGTGTACAAGAGACTTTGCCGTCTTGCGGGCTTTGGCAAGCTGCTGATAAGTTGCATCGTGAGCCTGGCCCATCTTGAGGGGTTCACTGATACAGTGTTTCCATGTCGCAAGCCCACCAAACCTGCCAGGATTGGTCCAATTGAGTAGCGTCCACAGTTCGTAGTAGTTGTTTTGGATCGCGGTTCCAGTCAAACCTATTCTGCAAAGCGCGTTGATCTCATTCATAGCTTGAGTGATCTCCGAAGTCCGAGTCTTGATAACGTGGCATTCATCCGCAATGACGCAGTCCCAATCGACGGTATTGATTTCGCTTCTGTTGTTTCGATACGTCGTGTAAGTTGTCAACATGATCTCAGCACGGCCTTTACGGGCAGCCCGTAATGCCGTATCCTTATCAGCAGGCGAGCCGTGATAGGTATAAATGTTCCACCAACCCCAATCTGCCAGTTCGGACTTCCAGTTCTCCAAGAGCGTGCCGGGGCAGATGATGAGAACCCTAGGGTACTCCCGATCATACTGACGCATCTTACGCATTCGCTTCTGATCGCGCTCGTCGCCTGTTTTCCCGAAGGCTGCAGTGAGGAAAGCAATCACTTGGATGGTCTTGCCCAAGCCCATGTCGTCGCCGAGGATCCCTCCTCTCTGGTACACGAACTTCTCGTGTAGGAACTCGACGCCTTTTACTTGATAGTCGCGAAGCCACTGGGCATGCGATGCCGGGATGATGCCTGCGGTTGTCGGTATAACGATGTCTTTGTAAACTCGAAGGGGCTTTCTGCCACGGAAGACTGGTCTCTCTCTGAGGTGCTCCAGCCTTTCATCATCAGAGAAATTTACGTCATCGAAGTCTGGAGGGATAAGGAGACCAGCTTCGCCCATTTTCTCACGTGCGTCTTCGAACTTGTTCTTCCGCTTCTTGATGTAGTCTGGAAGGAGCTCGTCCATCGACTCCTCTTCCTCATCGCCGCTCTGTCCCCAGGTCCTCTGTTGCTCCAGCTTCACCTTGCCATCATCACCCCTGGAAAGACGTGGACGCGTACGTCTTCCGACCATGCTCGTTGCATTGCCAGCAGCTGTGGCTCTTGCCTTCCGGGAGATGGCTGCAGCACGCTTCCTCTTCACTGCCTTTCGGTTCTTGAACTTGTTGTATGCAGCCTCCGCATCCTCATCATCGGAGAACTCGACTTTGAGAGGCTTGCTATGATCATGCGGTGCTGACTTGTCGACTTCGTCGGATTCGGCTTCGTCGGTGTCGTTGTCGGTGCTGGAGCCATCGTTCTCTTGAGAAACGACATCTGCGAAGCGAGTACGTCAATTTAGATGAGTACTTTGGATGAACGTTTCTCAGCTTCACCTACCTTGGATGTAGGAGCCCAAATCAACCTCCCTGCGGACTACGTCGGTGATCTCCAAGTCGCTACTACCCTCATGCTCTCCCTCCATCTCGTCGACTTGCGCTGCAGCCGGGCAGCGGCCGGTGACGGTGCGCGACGGCTTCTGCGTGATCGTCGCCATCGATCTTCATGTCGTGTGGGGTGGTGTTGGAGAAGCGTGAACAAAGTGGAGAGGGCGGAGAAGGACGAAGAAACAGATACGCGTGGAAGCGCGTCGACCGAGGCGCGAGGTCACGCCGCTACCCCCACCAAATTGGAAACCGTACCCGTATGACGTCATTGAAACTGAAGCTTTCTTTCGGAGCTACTTTTTGCAATCAGTAGATAGATGCGAGCCCAGCAACGTTGCTAAAGCACTTCACATATCGTTTTCATTCTCTTGCCGACATGTAGTAGATCCATTGTTCCGGCTACCAATCCAGCATGTCCTCATCCTCTCCTACTCTCAACTCCAGTTGACTTCCGTCGTCGCATCGCTGTCAGAGTAAGGAACATTGCGAGTTCCACTAAGATAAAAGCACCATGTTTGAAATTGATTCCTTGGCGCAGAGCGTGCCGGATGTCGAACTATCGGGCTTACCAGTACAACCTCTAGAGTAGTCATACACTAATATACACCGACGTCACCGTCTCTCTAATCGAGAACTCCAGTAACGGGACGCTTTCTTTGGACACCGCAGCATAAAGTCCTCGTGTACGAATGATACATCACCTCATCTGCGCTGCCGCCGTCCTCCACCATGTGCGGAATCAGCTGTATCGTCCACCAAGACGACCCCTCCGACATCGACCGAGCCAAGCTCTCACAAGAGCTCGACGCCAGCCTAGAAGCAATCAAGCACCGCGGACCCGATTCGCGAGGGCAGTGGATCAGCCCGGACAACCGAATCGGTACGAACGAAACAGCCCCCTCCGCCACCAACCCGCCAGCAGCAGCAGCAGCTCACCCCCCTCTTCAACCACGCAGCTCTCGGCCACGTCCGCCTCGCCATCAACGACCTCGCCCCAACCGGCGCCCAGCCCTTCCATGACCCCACCGACACCATCCACGCCGTCGTCAACGGCGAGCTGTACGACTACGCCGCCCTCCGCGCCTCCGTCCTGCAGTCCGCGCCCGGCCACGCCTTCCGCGGCCGCAGCGACTGCGAGCTCGTCACCGCGCTGTACCGGCAGCACGGCCTGTCCTTCCTCGCGCGCGACCGCTACGGCATCAAGCTGCTGTTCTGGCGCGTCGGCGTCGGCCGCGGCCGAGGCCAAGGCGTGGCTGCCGTTCGGGTGGGTGCCCGAGTGGGACGTCGGGAGCCTGGTGGAGGCGGGCTGGAACCACGACCAGCGCACGCTGTTCGAGGGCGTGAGCAAGGTGCGGCCGGGCCACTATCTGACGTGTCAGGGGTTTTCGGGCGTCGTGCAGGAGAGGCCGTATTGGGATGTCGAGTATCCGGATAAGGTATGTGATGATCGCGTGTCCGGGCCTGTGCGGGTTGGTGATGTTTTCGGGGTTCTAGCGGGTGCCGGAGCGGAGGAGCGAGCAGGAGATGATTGAAGGGGTCCGCGAGCGGTTGCTGGACGCTGTTCGTGTCAGGTTGCGCGCGGACGTGCCGGTGGGGATCTATCTCAGCGGCGGCATTGACTCCTCAGTCATTGCGGGAATAGTGACGCACCTGGTCAAGGAGAGAGGTGAAAAGATCGGCAATGAAAAGGAGACAGACCGTGTCAGTTGCTTTGGGATTGCGTTCGACGAAGAAAGTGGGTTCGATGAATCACGTAAGGATAATGCTTCCCTTCAGGCTTCAGTATTCGAGGAATTGACGGCGAACAGCAATTGCAAACCGCACCGCAGAATTCTTTGGAGTGAAACTCTACAAGAAGCATATGGGCGAAGCCGAGTTAGCAGCTTACTTCGAAGATGCCACTTACCACTGCGAGCACCATATGCCGGACCTCAATTACATTGGAAAATTCGCATTGTCGGAGCTGCCGCGCGAGGTGGGTTTCAAAGTCGTGCTCACTGGCGAAGGTTCCGATGAGAACTTCGCAGGATACAACCCCACGTATCTGCCTGACTATCTCCGAGAACCTGATCTTTCATGGCCGGAGAACCCGCTGCCGGAGGAGAAGCGTGAGAACCTGCGTGAGGAGACGGAAGCATTAGCGTGGCGGAATTACGAAGTCATCGGGATGGATGGTGCCAGGACAGAGACCTCCGTGGCAGAGCGCACGCTCAACGGGATCGCAACTCCGGGCTTTATGACCGCATGGGGTTTCGACGTGTATGCGTCGTGGGCATCTGAAGGCTATGGTGTTTGCGATCCGCGTCTCACCGTTGCAAACAACGTTGACGGCCGAACAAGAGACCTCATCACCAACAAGTGGCATCCGCTACACTCGGCAATGTATGTGTGGTCAAAAGGCCACCTGGCAAACAGTTTCCTCTCGTGCTTGGGGGATCGCACGGAAATGGCGCACAGTGTGGAGGCGAGGACACCCTTTCTGGACCATCACTTGACAGAATACGTGAACGGATTGCCACCGAGTGTCAAAATTCGATGGGATACGAAAGAGGAGAGGTTTGTGGAGAAGTGGATACTGCGAGAAGCCAGTAAGCCTTTCATCACGACAGAGCTCTACGAGAGGATGAAACACGTAAGTCATGTAACTCTCGTGATGTTGGACTTCTGTTGGCTCCTGCCTGTTTCATTCTGGTGGCTCGTCTTTTTTTTTTTTGGGACTGGACATTGGTCTAGCTCTCATTCGCTTCGCGTTCGTTTTCTCGTGCGTAGTGGAGATGAGTACAACTGACGGCTGGTGCTCTGAAAATAGCCTTACAGCGCGCCCACGCTATTTCCGGTCAACGGAACTCTCCACAGGCTCTTCTCACGGCTGATATGCCGAGAAAACGTGGAGAAGTTGGGATTCGTGGACTGGGATATTGAGGAGAAGAATCCTTCCGCTTTGCGAGCCACGATTAGCGTGGGGCAGTGGATTGTTCTTAGCCGGCGGTTTGGCGTGAAGAAAGCAGAAGCGCCCGGTTGGTGGAGGGCGGGCGGCAGCGCCGGGTCCCGATCTAGATCTAGTGATGAGTAAAGATGGCATTCGCGACCACGGCCATTGGAATGTGCATGCAGCGGGGCGGTCGAATTTGAGGCTCAGTGGTCGAGACATGGATGCACGACGTGCTAAATGCGGCAGGGCGGAAGAACAGCCGCTGCGGGATTCTTTGTTGCCTGTTCGAGAGGAGGGTAGGGGTCAGCCACGGCCAGGGCTGGCCAAATGTGGAAGCACCACTGCTGACGGCTGAGACGAGACTCATCATGAGCATGAGCAGCCGAGGAGCAGAGGAGCAGAGGCGCGTGTCACAGGAATAGACGTGATCCTTGTGAATTCAAGGGTCTGAGTAAGACTCGGATGGACCGAGATCCGCTGCCCGCTCCTTCGGCCCCTTGCGTCGGCGCAGGCTCGCAAAGCGGACGCAAGAACCTGTGGTGGTGGCTGCCACTGGGGCGTTTGTGCTACACACATATCTGATAGTTTGTCTCGTGCAGAACCTCCTTTGTACTGCTGCGTCGTCAGCGCGCGGCCTACTCGTGCGAACGGCTGGGCAGACGCGCCAGACGCGGGACGCGCAATCGCACTGGGGCAGCGCGGGCCAAACTTTCTGATGTCAGGCGTGTCAGTATTTGAGGTCGAGGACGTCGCGGGGCACGGGCGAGCATGCGGTGCCACGGGCGTTCGGGGAGCAGATGCGGCGTGTGCAACGGCGCGGATGCAGAACGCATGGCGCCTGCAGCCCTCGTGCTCGCGGCCGTTTCAACGCGCGGGCTCCCCGTGGCTTCTGGAAGGGACGGCGGTTGACAGATGGCTGTCGTGATGTTTGCGCAGGGATCACGCGCGCCGGCGCTGCCCGGTGACGCCAGGCGCGAGACGCCAGACGCCGCGAGAACAGCGCGCGGTCCGGCCGCGCTGAGTGGACGTGGTGCGCTTAAGAGAGGACGACGGCGGGCGCGCGCGGTGTGGGGAGCAGTGGCAGCAGCTGCAATTTGGGCGGTAAGAATCCTTCGGGGGCTTTTATCCGCCATTAACTGGGGGCAGTCGGTGAGCTATATTTGGGCGCAAAAGCGGAGTAATTGACCGAAGCGGCGGTAGCGCGCGCGGGGCTGTGCTTTGCGCCCCCAAATTATGGCAGATTGGGCGACGCAGTTGGCAGTCACGCAGTGTCACTTGTCTGGCGTGGAGAAGCGACATGGACCACCACCGCGCCCTCACGCCAAACGCCGCCACGCGCCGTTCGCAGGATTGCGATGCCGGCGCCTCTGAAACGGGCGCGCGCTGGCCGGCGAGCCACCGCGGAAGGATCGCACCAGCCCGCCGCTGCGCCCAAAGCCGCCTGCCTGCTCCACGCCTCCACCGCCGCCGCTGGAGGCAGCCCGCTGGCGCGCCCGTGGCGGGGATGGCCTGGCGCGGGACGCAGCGTGCGCCGGCCACGGTCACCGCCTGCAGTCATGGCCGGCAGGGTCGCGCGCGCGGGCGCGGGCGCGGCTGCGGTTGCGACACCACGCAGCAGACCCCATCTGCCACATGGAGGGAGCCCGTTTCACGCGGGCAGCGGCCCAGCCAGCGCGGCCTGGATGGCGATCCTGCAGCGGCCAACGCTCCACAGTGCTGCTCGCTCTCGCACCGCGCCCATCCCGGCGCCGATCGCTTGCGCAGGGACGGGCGGTCTCTACCGCTGAGGCGCCCTCGCCGCGCCGCTGCGGCGGGTATGGCAGCTGTGAGCAAGCAGCGGCCGCGGCTCCACCAGCATTCTAAATCTGGCGGGCCCTAGCCACACCGCGAGGGTGTGCCTGTGTCCATGCGAGCGTGTGCGCCTTATCCGTCCTCAAGCAAATCCTCTGAGATTGCTCTGGGGCGATTCAGCCCGCGCTCAGCCTTCCCGCGTAGCCTGCCTGATCTGGCCCATCGACGCGCCGTGACTCGTGCCTGTGCCCGTCCTACATATCGCCAGATCATGCCGCAGATTGGTTCCAGGACAAATAGTGGAGGCAGCCGTCAGCGGAAGCCCGTTTTCCTTTGTCAGACACCACCAGTCCCGTTCCCTAGCTCTTATCTCACCATGTCCGCCTCCGAGTCCCCAATGCCTTATGTATCCACTGCCCATGTGCAGCCCGCCTCTGTCGAGGACATGGACCAGACCTCCCACGAGTGGTACGCCACGAGCATGCCCGTCAACGTACGTCTGCTCCCTTCCTGCACCACACCGCGGAACCCGCAGCAATTGACTCTATCAAAGGCTCCCTTTGACGCCCACTTTGGATTCGTGAACCCATACGTCACTCCTTCGGTCTCCTCCGCAGGCTTCTCTCCCATTCCCGAGCACGCAAAATCCACCGGTGCTCACACGCCCATGATCAGCTACACCACGAGTGGGCCGGACGACTCTTCGCACTTCCCGAGCGTGTCTGGGCCGGTTCCGTTCTCGTTAGACTATCCCAAACCGCAAGCCGACGTTCCCCCACGCCTCTCCATCCCCACCCACCTGGACTACCCCCACAGCTACAACTTCCTCCGTGGCTCCGACAACACCTACACCTACGGCTTCGCCCCTCCTTTCGACAGCCTGCCGCCGCGCCCTCGCAGCAGCCCGAGTGTGTTCAGCCCCGTTACACCAGGCGGCAGCAGAGCCGCAGATCACTTCGCCTGGCCAGCCGCCACCAACGCCCTCGGAATCTCGCACGCCGGCATCGACGAGACCATGTACACCAGCACCGGCCACTACCAGCCCGCCGTCCTCGCATCCAGCCCTCCGCAAAGCAGTGCCCCGACCCCTGAGATGCTGGCCCCGCAGCCTCGCCGCATGTACGCCCCTATTGCTCCGCACCCGCTCAGCCTGCAGCGTCTCGCCGCCAGCACCAAGCGTGGTCTTGATGATGACTCGGAGATGGCCGAGTCCTCGATGAAGCGCCGCAAGTCGACCGCTTCTTCCTCCGGCTTCGGTGGTGGCCTGCAGGTTCAGGAGCTCGGCGAGGAGGACAAGCTGCTCCTCAAGCTCAAGGACGAGGAGAGCCTCCCGTGGAAGGACATCGCGGCCCGCTTCCAGACCGACATTGGCAAGACCTACCAGATTCCCGCTCTTCAAATGCGCCTCAAGAGGCTGAGGGAGCGCCTCCGGGTCTGGACGGATGCCGACGTGAAGGCTCTGCGCCTGGCTCACGACTACTGGAGGGAGCAAAAGTTTGAGATCATCGCTACGAAGGTGTGTACTGGTCCTTCCCGCCTGATTGACTCAACTTGACTAACTTTCCTACCGAAGATGATGGAATTTGGAGCCTCAGACAGGTGGACCGCCAAACAGTGCGCCCGGAAGTGGGCCGAAGTCGACCCCAGCGCCACGCCCTTCATGACCGCCCAGGAAGAACACCAGCAGGCCGGCTACTCCTACACTGCGAGCCCCACCGAGGGTTCCTCCAGCTACATGCCTTACATGCACATGCCTTGAAGGCCTGGATGTGCAACCGTACCCGACGCATCTTCACGAAGGCACCGCAAAATCTTGCTTGATGCAGCCCTGCACGAAGAAAGATGCAGGGAAATCTTTCCGACTTACCGCTTACGCTTGTGTATACGCTCGACCTTCGCTTGATACCCCTTTTTGGGAAAGAAAAAAAAAAGACTTTCGCTACGGTTTTCCTTCTACAGATACCCTATTTCCTACCGGTCCGCTCGCTTCCTTCGCTGTACATTTTTGTTTTTGGTCAAGCATTTTCATTGCCAAAAAAGACTCTCGCTAGATACCCGGTTTTATCATTTTAGTTCTGTACTCTACTTTCAGCGCATTGCATTGCACGGCATTGGTTATCCTTTTAGGACTCGGTCTTGGGCATTTGGGAAAGACGTTTGGTTTGTCACATGCATTTACTGGTTGGGCTCGGGTTCGGTCTATTCGGCGTTCATCATGTTCAGGTTCAAAGAAATCGGCGCTGGTTCCATCGAGATTTGCATGGCTACATGGGTTCGCGGCACGACTTGGGAAATTTGGTTTCAAATCTATGTTTAGACATCTACCTACTGGGGTCGTTTGCAAGGTGATTTCAAATGTGAGGAAGACGTTTCCCTTGAGGTCGAATGTTGGTGGACGCATCACCGCCGTCTGGTCGTTGATTCCAACCGTACCTCATAAAGCGAGCTGAAGAGCTATCATTGGCAGCCTTGATGCCCAAGTTGACGTTTCATCTCGACTCCGTCGTCCTCGCCTGCACCTGCAATAAACGGCACCAGCTACTAGAGCCTTGGGAGGCAGAAGCGCGGCTCGGGATGTTCCACTTCCTTCCTGATTGTGAAGAGACCAGGTAGCACGTAGTCGATCTCCCATTTCCACCCCCGCCCAAAGGGAACGCCCCCTCCCCCCCACGAGGGACAGCCGAGTCATTTCCCGCTCTGCCGTCGTTCCGAGGAGGTGGAAAGCACAGATTTCGCCAGTGTATTCTTGGTCCGCGCGACGGTGAGGCGGGTTGATGTTCCTACTCTCCCCACCACCCCTGCGCCATGCACGTAAGTAGCACTCCACCATTTCCTCTTCGTCTGCTCACCGCAATCCTTCGAGGGAAGGTGTTACCAGGCTCAGAGGAGAAGGCGGCGGTGCGGCCGCTCTGGCGCGATTGGGCCGAGTCAGTGCGGCGCTGCTCGAAGGATTCACCTCCTGGCTTGATGATCCTTCCTCTGGCAGCTTGCGCCGCCCTGTCCGCCGTTCGCCGCCGCGTCGCCCGCCGCCGACGCGCCCCCCAAAATTACACGATGGCGGAGTTGCGTGCGGCGCTAATCAACAACGCCCTACGGTACACAAAGATGTGCGCGCGCGCCCGCAGCGCCGCAGCGGTTTGGGCGCGGCAGGAGCAAGCGGCGAGGCGGTGCTGCAGCCTCTCGACGTGCCGCTGATACATGCTCTGCCGCAGCGCCAAAGATCAGGGGCGGGCAGCAGGCAGCCGGCTGCACAATAATGCTCCGCTGCCTGGCGGGCTGCACTGTGTAGGTGGTGGCAGCGGGAACTCCCGCACCACCAGTCCCAAGAGCTGCAGCGCTTCCGTGCATGGGCTGGCCGGCCCCGAAATAGAACAATAAGCATTCTGCACGCTTGGTTTTGCTTTTTGCCCTTGCACGCGACCCCGAAAAGTGGACTGCAGAGGGGGGCCAGAGAGCGCGAGCAGGAGAACGAGAGCGGTCTACTGTTGATCGACACCTTCTGCTCCGGGGGAAGGGCTGCGCGAGGGTCCGGTTCCAGCATGCCGGCTGGGTCGTCTGGGTGGCTGGGAGTTGATCTGCTCTGCTCCGCCCAGCGCGCCGTCGCCGGCAACGCTCCACGTCGACTGCTCGCCTTCTGGGCCTTGTTCGCTGGCCCGGGATGCGCAGCAGGTGGCACGAAGCGCGGCAGAGGCCGACGTCACCGCTGGTCTCCCACGAGTGCCTGGCTGCCTGGCCCTGGGTGCTGTTGCTGATCACTCTCCTCCTCCTCCTCCTCCTCCTCCTCCTCCTCCTCCGCCTCCTGCACACCGTTGCCCAGAATAGCAGCCCGTCTGCCGGCTGCGTGACGTGCTGGACACCAACGGGGCCCGGGCAGCCGGTAAATTGAAAAGCTCGAGCCAGTCTGGTCTGCTCGCGCCGAGAAGCGTCAGTCTGCTCTGGTGCTGGTGCCGGTGCCGGTGCCCGCCGTCGCCGCCAACCGGCCTGTCGCTCCAACACGCCCGTGAAACACCGTCCACGCTCCCAGCCGCGACCCCACACGCACAAGCGGCCCGTAAGCACCATAACTCAGCCTCCTCGCTCGTCCGACTTGCCGACTCCAGCGCGTCTGGCTGCCGGCATGGGTCCGCCGCCCGGAGGACTCCAGGCAGCCAAACGTGCTGTATTTTTGGACGAGGCGGATTTTGCGGCGACGTGGAGATGGCGCCCGCTTTCTAGGCAGTAGTCACGCCTCACCTTCGGCCCATACGCCTGTTGCTGCATTCCGGTCTCCGGCATTCCAAAGCAACACCGCAGTCAACTCTTCTCGCGTGCGTGGCGCAGCCGAGAGCTCCCGGAGAACAGCCTCCTCACGATAGTGCCATCGCGCCGTTTCCTGTACGACACTTGTTCAAACAGCAAGCCAGCCAGCCCTACGAAACGTCCTGTAACGCGCAAGCGGGTACCACCGATCTGTCAGTGCAACGCTGGAATCTTGTTTGATGGCACCGATGCTATACAAACTAGTGACACGCTGCAAAATGCATGTCATGCACGCCCGGACGCCGTTTGAAAGCCGCCATCACACTCGCGACGCCGTTGTTCACGGACGAGCCGGATCCGGTCTCCCGGCCAAAAGCTTCGACGATTCCCCCATGGCGTCGAGCTTTTGCACAGGCTAGAACTAGACTCAGCCACCGACATGCCCTTCCGCGCCCTCATCACTGCACCGGCCGGGCAAGCCCAGCAAGCGTCGCTCGGCGAGGGTCCAGGCTCTTGTCGAAGACTGCGGTGAAGAGGGCACTGAGACAACAACACAAGTCCATGCACTCTTCATGACATGATTGGCCTTGCGTTCGGCACACATCCCCCTGGCACATGAAATCCCCTCAAGACCGTGCGCGGCACCTGAGTGGCGTGTACAAGCGGGCTAGACGCGTGGGGAGCACTCTCGTGTCCAGCGAATGCTCCAGCTCCCTACGTTCTTCGTCTCGCCACACCTCTGGTGGTCGGGAGTGCTGTGCCAAGAGGATGTCCCGAACCTCACTGGCTTGATTGTCTCGGGAGAGACTCATGAACATAGAGTTGAGCATAGGCACGGTGCCTCTTAGGGTGGTGCAAAACGGTGGGGTCCGGAGTTTCCAGAAGGAGTAACCGTATCCAGAAGAACGTATTGGTCGACTTCGGGCTCACCGAGGCCATGAATCGGCTGCGCTCTCTCCGGGCTGCAAAGGGCTGGTTCACGCTTAGTCTACCAACAGTCCCAGCGCCACGGTCTCAAGGCCTCTGAGCACAAAAGACCTCACGGACTTGGAGAGCAAAGTAGGCACTAAGGAGGGGCTACAACACCTGGCTGATGGAGGAAGGTAGGATCTGCAAAAGTCTTTGAGGAGGCTACCTGAATCGTGTGCTAACAGCAACTGCGGGCGGCCAATGAGCAGGTCCGGACCGATTCAAATGATTCGTCGCCCTTCCGCCTGAAACTGCTGTTACGAAGGGAATAGGCAGCTATGTCGGGGACTCCGTCGGTGAAGTCCGGCGATTGTGGAGAAGCCGACCCGACTTCAGCGGGGCCACTTGTGAGCGCCGATGAGCATGGCCTTTGGAACCTGCCGTGGGCCAGAGTTAGATTCGTGCCGATCAAAGGCCGTAGTCTACCGCCGCTGCTTCAATTTGCGTACATTTTGAATGAGGCATGGGTGAAAAACATCAACTGGATTAATTTAGTGATGAACAGGGATGTCCGTCTTGCCTCCGCCTTCGGGAGTTAGTTTGCTTGGAGAGACAATGAGAACAGATGCTGCGACGAGCCATGGCGGTACATTGGATGGCAGTGCGTTAGTGGTGCTAGTATGCGGCTTTTGTGGAAAATATCCAATACTTTCGTAATAAGCGATGCCTAGCCGTGCCTCCTTAGATACTGTCACGGTCTACCCGATCGAACGTATACACAGTATCATCGGCGTCATCCTCGTCGCTCCGCAGATGGCCGTCGTGCCCATCTGCTTCTTCGCAACACCGTTCATCACTTCGTTCATCCCACTGGGGCAAACGGTCCCACACTATCACTTGGCGGGACATCACCTCGTTGCCATCCACCATCAGCCGACCGCGAAGGCATCATGCACTACCTCCTAGTAAGCACCGCATAACCCCACCACCCCCCACCTCCTGTTCTCCGGCCAACACCAGCGACCCGTCTCCCAATCCAGATCCGCGCCCTCCGAACCAACCACTTCTGGCCCTCCCCCTCTCACTCCACCTCCACCACCTCCCCCCCTCCGCGACCCGCCGCCCTCAACCACGACCCCCCCAACACATAAAACACCAGCGGCGGCGGCCGCCAACCTGGCAACCTCACCGCCACGAGCCCCCTGAACCGCGAAACTCCTTCAGCCGACGGCGGCGACGAGAGTTTGTGGGCGTAGCGAGCGTGGATGCGGTTGAGGAGGAGGGGGGGAGGGAGAGGAGGAAGAGGGTGGTCTCGGTGAATAGCATGGTCCAGGGCCGCGTGAGGGTGGTGTAGCAGTCGATTGCCTCCCTCTCACCATCTCCATTGGCTGTGCTGCGCAGCGAATCCACCTACAGTCGGGGCTAACGCGCACCCGACATTAAACAGCATGAACAATAGCAGCACGGAGCGGTATATACCATTCCTGCCCCAGACTTCAGACAAGAGACTGAAAACTAGCAGGCCGATTGCAAAGCCAACCAGGAAAGTTGACACGCCCAGCGTTGTTACCGTTCTTGAGCAACTGAAGCTCTGTGCCATGTCGGCTACGGCAGCTGTGTGGATGCTCGAGCAGAAGCCAATCGTGGCGGTCATGGCCACAACGACAATAGTACAAAGCCATTTTTTACTGGCAGGCCATGATAGGGGCTCTTCAGTCTCGTCGAGCTGTATATTCGAGAGCTCTCTAGACGGTTGCCCATTATCAGATGTGGATGTGCAAGGCGCGGGGGCGAATGCCGGAGTCGTGGATTCGGCAGCAGTTTCCCAGGTGCCTGGAACACCTATTGTAAATTTGAGGTCTGTAAAGGAAAAAGCAAAGGACCTTTGTTCGACAGGACGACATGTTCTGATGTTGATGTTCTTGGCGATACACCTTCCTAATGCGGCACTAACGGGCGCCCTTCGACAACTTGTAGGCGGCGAGATCGACTGACGGCACTTGCTAGGCGAATATGGTACAGTACTCGGGTTGATGACGCTTTGGCAAGCTTGTGTAGCATTGGAGTTTCCGCCCCGTATATGACCGTGAATCCGAGGTCACGCTCGCTGCTCGGATGTGTTAATATAATTTTGATCCCACTTCATCGTTAAACCATGAAAATCCCTTTTGTACTAATAATATTATACATTGAAGACCCGCTGCCGCTCCTCCGGGCGTAGTCAATACCCGCCACTCGGCTTGAAGCACTTCAGCCACTCCGTCAACGCATCTGTGAAGTACTTCCTGCTGATCGCCCCCGGGGCAAAATAGGTCTTGAAATCGTAGCAGTGCTGTGCGCCCGGGATGGTGTACCCGAAGATTTCGTCCTGGGAGGTGCTCACGTTGCATGCCGGCGCCGTCTGGGTCAGCACCGGGTGCGGCGCGAAGTCCTCGGCGCTCAGCGGACTGAGGGTTCTCCACGGGTCAAACTCGCCGCCAGACCAGTAGGTGTTGCTCGGCCGGATGTCCCAGCCGCCTAGCGACTCATTGGTCTCGTTGTCGCGCGGCCACTTAGGGATCAGGTCGTAGCTGGCCGTCGGGAACTGGCGCCGGCAGATGTCGGCTTGATGCTGCAAGCTGTTCCAGCGTGAGACGATCTGGTTCGGGCCCAGATTCGAGGACTGGAGGAAGCCCCACTCGGTGCAGTACTGCCAGGTCCAGCTGATGGATGCCGGGTCTTCGAAGCGCTTGTCAAGATTGCATTCGGGAGCAGTGGTGTTGGACAGAGCGTTGGGGCCCTCGCAATCGGTGTCGAGGAACGAGCTCACTGTTGCAGCAAAATCAGGGTAAGATGCCCATTGCTTGACGACGAAGTCGGCACCGCGAGACGCGGCCCAGCTGTCCGCGCCGGCAACAGCCCCGTTGCTCGCGTTGTACGCGGCGTGATCCGTCTCAATCCAGTCGCAGAACTGACGCAGCCCGTACTCCACGCCGTACCCTTGCCAATACCAGAAAATCGTGGACAGAGCATCGCCAAAGGTGGCCGCAGAGTTTTTCGCGGCATTGCGGCCCAGGAACTGCTCTTTGAGCGCCGCGGCGGCGGTCTCATCCTCAAGCAAGTCGTCCATATACAGGATCGCGGCGTGGATGTCCTTGGTGCAGTTGCTAAAGCCGTAGGCGCTCAAACCGCGGGCCACCGGCTCGAAATAGACGGACATGTCGTTCTGGGCTTGGACCGGCGCCGAGGAGGCGTAGGATGCGAAGATGGTCTCCGGGTAGTACTCACGCATGAATGCGGCGCGCATACCCGGATATGAACCGCCGATGAAAATCCACGGAGTAGAAGACGGGGAAAAATCGACATCTGGGAAGCTCGAACGCGAGAAGTTGGCAGCGAAGACCGGCACGTCAGCGAGTGCTTGTTCGGAGGTCAGGTAGATGAAGTCCTCTGGAGCGGTGTCCAGGCTGATATTGACCGGAACGGACGCGCCGTAGTACCGGTGCTCCCAGACAATGCCGATTCCACCGAACGCATCAACAATCTGCTTGAAGAAGGACGTCTCATTTTGCAGGCGAAAGAGAGCATTCGTTGAGGCATCAGCCTCGCCAGCGTCGTAGATGAAGACAGGATGGCCGGCGCCTTTGTATCCCGACTCGGCAACCCAGAAGCGGTTCTCAAAGGTGCCTGCTGCGTCTGAGCCGAAGTGGTCAAGCGGCAGCGTCACGAACTCCGGGTTGATGACTTCGGTTGTGTTGTTGGCGGCAGCACTAACAGCAGGAGTGTAGATCTTGGAGACCTTGATTCCCGCGGGTACATCAATCGGCGAGCCATCTGTGATACGGTTAGCCGTGTCGTGTACCGAGAGCGGTGGAGAGAAAGTAAAGAGCAGAAAAGTCAGGGAGAATCATCATCAACTCACGTACCAGGATACAGCCCCCTCTCCGCCATTTCCTGCAGCCTCATCTGCATGGCACCACCAGCAATGCCAATGGCTTGAGCATGTTGCATGCAGGTACAAGCAAGCAACAGAGGCAGGCTGGCGCGAAAGCTTGACTGGAACATCATCTTGGCAAGCTACCCAGGGTTCGACGGCCAAGGAGAAGCACCCGACCCACACAGACAGCGGAAGACATGCATCTTTATAGGCAGCCGATAACGCAAGAGCAGACATCGTGTACGGGGCAAAGCGGTGGGGCACCATGCTGCGAGTCAACTTGGGGCTCTGGATCCAGTGGCTCGCTAGAGATGCGATCTGCATCTTAATGGCGGACCTTCCGAAACGGGTTAGAGAAGCGACAGAGTGATTTGACGGAATGACCAACAGCCTGATCTTGTGCCTGGCGACCCGACCACCTGCCATTTGCGTGCTGTGTTCAAGGTTCCTGCTAGGACAACAGTGAGCCGCCGTCGCACAGCTGGTGCGTTTGCTGCGCATGTTTGTCGTGCGGAGAAGGCGGGACCGGAAGCAAAGATGCCTCTCTTGCGTCGTGCAACGGCCAGACATGGACTAGTCGGGCGCGGACGCGCTGATCTCGGGTGCCATCCAGTCGCAACCGTAGCCTCTATCTCGCGCCCCGGCAAGGACTTTCCATATCGAGGACTACACAGAGCCGTCGAAAAGCGAAGCTGTGATGGTGCGGTACGAGATTTCCAGCTCCTGGACACGTTAGTGCTCGGCCCCTGTCTCTCACTGATAAGCGGGTTGCGGCGCAGAAGCTCTCGGCCCGCCTCGAGTCGGTGAGCGCCTGAGATCCATACAAGGACAAATATCAGCCGTAACAGAAACGATGGTCCGTAGCAGGGATCCTGGTGTTACTCCTGCACCATCGAGCAATACTCTCTTGGTTGATGCCGATTCGGTCGACTGTCAGGTCATTTTGAGCGCCTACTGTTAGCCTTGGGTAGACGGAGTTGCTAGAAGAACACATCCTCAAGCTGTCCACCATAGTATCACTCAATATCAGGGAAGCCCGAATAAGTAGCGAATCTGTTAATCGTTTCTAACCAGGCAGGGACGATCGTGTGGGAAAGTAGCCGGTGTTTATCAGTCGCATGTGCGGACTCTGTCACAGTGAGCGTGAAGCCTCAAGGCTAAACAGTGAGGTAGGACAAGAATTCAAGCTCCAGCTTCCAGCGGGTGAGTGAAGGTGCCACGAAGGACGGGAGCTTTATGCGAGGATCCCATTCGGAGAAGCAAGCTGGGTGCCTGAGTGCAACGGCTCCGACTGGCGCTGGTAAGCTCCCCGCTGTCCAACTCGCTCTCCCACCAGATACACGGTGCTCGGGACCCTTTGGAAGGCTTCCAGTGCGGGAGGGTGGCGACGACAGTGGATGGTGAGGCGAGAGAAGGGTCTCGAAGACGGGATGGCGGGCTTGGGGAAGGGCTCGGGGAAAGCTTGGCGCGTTTGTCAGCACGGACCGCCTCCGCCGCAGCTCTTCAACATCGCGATTCTCCAGCTGCCTCAAGCTTCACATCTTCATCCTCGCCACGAACTCCATATCTCCGCAACCACAATCGCGCAACCATGGCCAACTACCTCGCCTCCATTTTCGGTACCGAGCAGGACAAGTAAGCCTGTCCCTCCCCCTCTCGCGTCGGCGCGCGCAGGCGCTCCATCCCAGTTTCGCGTCGCATGGCTAACACCTCGCCTCCACAGGGTCAACTGCTCGTTTTACTACAAGATCGGCGCCTGCCGCCACGGCGACCGCTGCTCGCGCAAGCACGTCAAGCCCTCGTACTCGCAGACCGTGCTGCTCCCCAACCTCTACCAGAACCCGGCCTACGACCCGAAGAACAAGATGAACGCGAGCCAGCTGCAGAACCACTTCGACGCCTTCTACGAGGACTTCTGGTGTGAGATGTGCAAGTACGGCGAGCTGGAGGAGGTTGTCGTGTGCGACAACAACAACGATCGTAAGTTTCTCCCCGGACCCTCCGTGCAGGAGAGGCGGGCAACGCTGACATGGAGTGCGTGATTCAGATCTCATTGGCAACGTTTACGCACGATTCAAGTACGAAGACAGCGCGCAAAAAGCGTGCGACGACCTCAACTCGCGCTGGTACGCCGCCCGCCCCATCTACTGCGAGCTGTCCCCCGTCACCGACTTCCGCGAGGCGTGCTGCCGCCTGAACAGCGGCGAGGGCTGCGTGCGCGGCGGCTTCTGCAACTTCATACATCGCAAGGTCCCTAGCCCCGAGCTCGAGCGCGACTTGGACATGTCGACGAGGAAGTGGTTGAAGATGCGGGGCAGGGATGAGAGGAGCGTGACCAGGAGCCCCAGTCCGGAGCCGACCAGGAGGAGATGGTAGACGTTGCACGTCGGTCTGAGGATTGCCCAGCGCGATCGCAGATGGAATGGGAAAAGGGAAAACGAAGTATGGAGACACGGAACCGTTGTTTGGATATCCTTTGGAGACGTGAGACAGTATCCGGACGCACAAGGATTATGTGCTTTACGCCAAATGCGGTTCCAACTGAGCCATGCACGACTTATCGCACTCGCGACTGAGGATGCCGCTTGGTACGTCTCCTAGTGAGATATTTCGGGGTGCTCCGCTCATGGTGTTTTAGGGGCAGTTTTCTTCACTATCGATTCTTCAAGAATTCATGTAATGGCGTTGGTGGAAAAAGTAAGGAGCAAGTTGAGAATCAGATATCCAGATTGAACGAGTTTTGGTGACTCATCCCAAAGCATTGGCCTTTCCAAGTATGTACTGCTGAATGAACAATTCCAAGCAGTTGCAGATCGTGGTATCATGCGTGGAGCCAGCCACAAAGCTCCACAGCATCCCTATCATGTACGCCGCGGCCTTCCTTCCCATGTTCCGTTACCCCGATTCCGATCCCCCAAATACGAAAAAGCAAGATTTCCCGTCCTCTTTGGCTGTCCCTTTGCGCCAACGGGGGTTTGGATGGCTTTCTTTTTTTCAGAACCAAAGTCTGGCTTTCCCCAGCGCGCCGCTCGACAGCTCGTTCTGACAGTTGATTTTGGTCGTTGCTCGTGAGAATCTCTCTCAGCTTCCGCCATCTTCGCCGTCCGGATGGGGCCCCGTCATCTCGCTCAGCTTGTGAAAGATGCCGGCATTGTCGAGGAATATTATCAAAACGACCACCCCCGCGACGAACCCGAAGAAGCCGAACCAAAAGGCCCAGCACACGTACGACTGCCGCCTCTTCTTGGCCTTTTCTCGTGCGAGCCAGGATTCGCTGTTGTTCGCGAGGACGAGGTTAGCACATGATGGATGGTTGAGGTGTTTGTTTGGAGGTGGCTCACGAGTGGTCTAGCTTCGGTCGCGACTTGGAGGACTCGGACGATTGATCTGATGATCCGCCTGCGCTTGCTTCCTCGTCCAGGTGGATGGCGGCCGAGAAGCGTTTCCAGAACATCGGGTCTCGTATCGTCGCCATCGTGGTCTAGGTTGTTGGCCGATGGCGAAGACGACGGCAGTGGCTGTAATCTCCTTGGAAGAAGGGGAGCTTGCGGGGTTGATTGAGGCGATAACGATTGGTGATGTGGGCCAGAAAGGGAAGTGGCGGCCAAGATCGCCACCGGGGTATCTATTCGACGCGGATGCGGTTTCGAAACGAATGTGTATGGCTTGGATGGGATGACGGTCGATAAGGGCGTACGCGTCGCGGTTTCTGCGGACGGAGAGAAAGAAAGAGTGCGTTGTTGAAGACCCAAGCTTCGCAAGGAGAAAGACGGTAGTGATCGGACCGGCGAGCGGGCAGCAGCGGTGAACGAATGACTGGCGACAGATAACGAGCGAGACCCAATAAAGCAGAAACGCGGAGAGGGAGCGGGCAGGGCTGGGGAAGGGATCAGCTCCTCAATGCCATCATCACGTACATTCCTCGCGTGGCCGTATCTGGAGGAGGAATGGACAAGACGACGAGGAGAAGAAAACGGAAGAGAGAAGGGATCGTGGGATCACGGGTATTTTGATTGAGGGAACGATGGGGAGGAGGCCTCTCATTAGTCGTGCGGTGTAGCATCTGTAATTACTGGGGTGTTCCAAGTCGACGGGACCTGCAGGGTCGGGGATCAGGTCTGCTTCAAACAAACACGCGCAGCTGTTTCCAGCCAATGCGAGCAGCAGGCGCGTCTCCTGCTGCAGCGCAACATTGGAGGGGCCCTGGTGCGCCGGGCGGGCGAATCGCGGCCATGGCGCTGTCGCGCCAATCGGGTGCTGCGATTGCGCAGCTGCAGTAGGAAGTAAAGTGCCAGATTGCGGCGGCCACGGATGGGGCGCTGGACGATGATGTGCGCCGGAGCCTCCTCGCGTTGTTTGGCTGGTGGCTGCGGGAGCAGCGCCAGAAGCTCACCCGAAGCCCACCAAGGCCTTCCGCCCGTTACCGCTCTGGGTATCGCAAGCGCCCAGTGTCCAGTAGCGAGATTGCTCCCGACTCGGCCGGCCGCTTTTTTCTCAAGGTGCACGCGCCATCCGTTTCGGGATGCCGAGCTGCGTTTCGAGAAAGAAGGGGGTCCTGAGGCACCAGCTGAAGACCATAATGGCGCGCAGGCGGACCAGGCGTCAGCCGCTGTTCTATTCTCGCAGACCGTTGCAGCGGGGGCCGTTGGATCCGGGGGCTGAAGAATGACGGTGAAATGGACGACGAAGCTGGGCGCTGGCGGTCGGCGGCCTTCGTCTGTCGGGCGCTAGCTGCCCTACTGCCCCCTGTTCCTGCTGCGGCTTGTGCTGAGTTAAGACACGGCCCCTTGCCTGATTCCGACATCAACCCATCTCCGTAATCTCTTGTAAGGAACTCCCAAAATGCCTTCGACGCTGCCGTGGTGGCAGGTCAACGTGCCTGAGGATCTGCGCACCGAGGAGTGCCCCGACTTCCTTGAAGAATGCGGGGAGAAGGACCGTGGCATCATCGGCACCCCCGACTCTGAGTACCGCCCCTACGACTGGGAGCAGGTCAAGGACATCATCAGTAAGTACCATCGCGGTGATCTGCGTCGTGGCGGGCACCTGATGGCTTAGGGCGGCAGACACGAACCGTATCGACAAGTTCGTGAGGAAGCCTAGCGAGCTGCGTCGATACCGCCATTATACGTGGGAGCTGGTCCGGAACTATGGGTCCATCATGGACTTTGTCCTCAAAGAGCGGCTGAAGTGGCTCGACCTGACGCCCGAAGGCCGCCCTTTCACGCATCCCGGTTGGTATTGTCTTCTGCCTAGACTCCGCCCCAAGCTGACGAAGCCTGAAAATGCCAAGACGACATCAAGATCCTTCACAACGACTGGCCCTACGGCGTGGACGAGCGGATTGTCCACCTGGTCGTGTGGACTAAATTTGAACTCGAGGATGACCCGGCTACCGACGACCTGACGCCGGAAGCGCGGCAGCTGATCGACGGCTTTGTCAACAGGACGTTCTGCACGCGAGTGAATGCCGAGCAGGTGGGTGACTAAGGCGGGTACGTCGGCGTGTGGCTTTGCTGACGCGCTACAAGGTCATCTGGTTCAAGAACTGGAAAAGCCTGAAGTCGGTGCACGCAGTCGAGCACTTCCATGTCATGTTGTACGACCCAGATCTTGCCTTCATCGAGGAAATCACTCACGGTGACGTACCGCTGTCCAAGAAGGCTCCCGCTGTGTAAACGCGAGACACGGCGCGGCCAGTAGGAAGCAAAGGGCCGTCGGAGATGCGGCAGGAGCTGCAGGGCGAAGCTGCTCGGAGTCCGAGATACTTGGTTCCCAGATGGGGCTGCTGCAGCATAGCCGTGCCGATCTCGGACGTGGCATGAGAAAGTTTGTCGGTGATAGATGATACACGTAGAGCACAGTGGTACATAGAACAGCGCGGCACAGCGCCTGATAACTCGAGTCGATTGCCTGCGTCTGTCCAACGTCGCGGCGGGTGGTGTCGAGTACCCGCACCGGTCAGCTCTTCTGGACGTGGGCGCCAAGCTGGGTGAGCAGGGCGCGGCGCAGGTGCAGGCACGCAGGCACCGTCAACGGTGCAGCTGCACGCCGGCGATCCCTGCCGCATCAGGCCGGCGGATCGGACCAAGCACAAAAAAAAAAACCAAGTGTGGCGCGCGCTGTGGCTTCCAGAGCGCCGGCCCTCGCGCTGGGCGCTGCTTGGGGTCTTTGGCCTGGGGACCGGCGGCCATCCGCGGCTGCGGGCGCGTGGCGGCGTGTGCATCCCGCGGGCGGCTTTGCGGCGAGGCACAGAGGCACAGTGGCACAATAGCAGGCAATCGCCCCCAGATGACGGCAGATGGGCAGCCTTTGTCGCGGCGGACAAGGCCGGGGTCGTCCTGGGTGCAGGCTGCACAGCACAGTCATTGCGCGTTCCTGAGCAGCTAGCTTCCCTGCACGCCGGGCAGGCGCAGCGGTGTAGGCACGCGGCCAATGGACGGTTTATGGCGAATAATAATTATTGCAGCCCCCTACCGCCAAAACCACGCCGAACCCACACCTCGCAATTTCCATCCACGCGCATCCTGATGCCGCGAGCTGCCCGGTGTCCCGTGCTTATCACTCTGCCCGCGTCTCCGCCATCGCTTGAACAGCGCATCAGCTAAGAAGCAGCGCCCCGTCCCTTCTTTTCTTTTCGCTGCGTTCAACACCGCCCGCTTCGACGCGCGCCGACCCCTCCTCCTCAACCTCGCCCAGCACTTTGCTTTGCTGAGCGGCCGCTCCCGAGTCCCAGAGCTGCAAGAGCTTGCGCGCGTCCCCACCGCTAGCTATTGGCGCCGAAGCTGCACCGCTCAACAATCACCACCATGCTGTCGCGCCTCTTTGGCGCCAGCGAGACCGTGAGGTCGCGCCCGACCTGGTACGACCGCCAGGTCTCGCCCCTCCTCCAGGCCGTGTGCCGTCGCGCATGCACCCACCCCATTCACACCATTGTCTTCACCGCGCTGCTTGCCAGCACCACCTACCTGAGCGTCATCGAGAGCAGCCTCTTCAATGGCTCCGCCGCCGACTCCCTCGGCAAGGCCGACTTCAACACCCTGTTGGCCGGCAGCAAGACGCTGAGGGTCGGGCCTGCGACTGAGTGGAAGTGGCAGGCTGATGAAGATCGCAATGATGTGGCCGTCGACAACGTGAGCGACTCTGCGCCCAACCAATTTTCGGCGCGCGCTAACAATCCGCTGCAGACCTACGAGAAGCTCGCCCTCCTGACCCTCCTCTTCCCCGAGTCCACCCCCGCCAATGCGCCCCAGACCGCTCCGTTGGGCAACGCCGTTCCTATCCCGCGCAACTCCTCCGCCGAACTGCTGCCCAGCTCGTCCACTGCCTTCTCGCAAATCTCGCACGACACCTCTCTGGCCTTCTCCATTCCCTACGATGAGGCCTCCGAGTTTCTGGCGGCCATGCAGGAGCTCCCCGCTCCAACTGGCGCTTCGGAGAAGCACGAGACGGACGACGGCAAGGTTGAGGAGAAGAAGTGGATCATGAAGGCTGTCAAGAATGCGAGCAAGAGCTCCCGCGACTTGCGTCAGTGGGTCGTCGAGTCCTGGACTTCTTTCCTCGATCTTCTGAAGGTTTGTGCGATTTCCGCTGGTTACACTGCATATTCTCTAACGGCCTGTAGAACGCCGAAACGCTCGATATCGTCATTATGGCGCTGGGCTACCTCTCCATGCATCTGACGTTCGTTTCGCTTTTCCTCTCGATGAGGCGCCTCGGTTCCAACTTCTGGCTGGCTGCGACTGTCCTGTTCCAGTCCGTGTTTGCTTTTCTTTTTGGTCTGACCGTTACCACGAAGCTCGGGGTTCCGGTCAACATGGTTCTGCTCTCCGAGGGCCTTCCCTTCCTGGTTGTAACAATTGGTTTTGATAAGCCAATTGTTCTGACCAAGGCCGTGCTCTCCGCTTCTCTGGATGCGCGCCGCCGCCATTCCGCCAATGGCGACAGCACGGCCCTGACAATTCAATACGCCGTCCAGACTGCGGTCAAGGAGAAGGGCTTTGAGATCGTGCGGGACTACTTTGTCGAGATTCTGATCCTGGTCGCCGGTGCTATGTCCGGCGTCCAGGGCGGTCTGCGCCAGTTCTGCTTCCTCGCAGCCTGGATCCTCTTCTTTGACTCCCTTCTGCTGCTCACCTTCTACACGGCGATTCTCACCATCAAGCTTGAGATCAACCGCATCAAGCGCCACGTGGCTCTCCGCAAGGCTCTGGAGGACGATGGCGTCAGCCGCACTGTCGCCGAAAGCGTTGCAAGCAACAACGACTGGCCTTCGCTCAACACTACCGCTGAAGATGGCACTGTTTCGTCGTCTGACATTCCCGGCTTTGGCAAGAAGATGAGAGAAACCAGTGTTCCCCGCTTCAAGGTTCTCATGGTCACCGGTTTCATCGTTGTGAACATTCTCAACATTTGCACGATTCCCTTCCGCAGCGGATACTACGGCTCTACTGCTTCTTCTGGTCTTACTAGCATGGTCAATCCCGCTGCTATGGATCCTTTCAAGGTTGCAGGTAACGCTTTGGATACCATTCTGGCCTCGGTTAAGTCGAAGAACACTGCTGCACTTGTCACCGTCCTGACCCCGATCAAGTACGAGCTCGAATACCCCTCGATCCACTACGCCATCTCTGAGCAGATTCCTGGTCTTTTCGGTGGAGATTACAAGGACCAGTTGATGGATGGCATGGGCGGCCGCGTCGTGGAGGGTGTGCTGAAGAGCCTTGAGGACCCTGTCCTCAGCAAGTGGATCATTGTCGCTCTGGCTCTCAGCTTAGCTTTCAACGGCTACCTCTTCAATGCTGCCCGCTGGTCCATCAAGGATCACACTCAGCCCAGCAACATCAAGCCGCCGGAGGATTACGAGGTAATGGACAAGGCACCTAGCAATGTCAGACTCGTTGACTCCGGAGCTCCTCTTCGTCCTCTTACCCCCGCCATTCCCCCAGCCAGGATTCAGAGAGACGATGACTCCGACGATGGGCTGGAAATGAAGCCTACGGCGCATCAAGTCGACCCATCTGGTCCCAAGCGACCTCTGAACGAACTGGTGGCTCTGCTGAAGGAGAAGAAAGCGCCTACGATGACCGACGAGGAACTGATCGAACTCGCCCTTGTCGGCAAGATTCCCGGATACGCTCTGGAAAAGACGCTGGAGAACAAGGTCCGCGCTGTCAAGATTCGCAGAGCAGTCGTCTCTCGCACTCACGCAACCCGCCAAACGTCGTTCCTTCTAGAGAAGTCCAAGCTGCCCTACGAGCATTACAACTACGATCTTGTCCACGGCGCATGCTGTGAGAACGTCATTGGCTATCTGCCTCTTCCGCTCGGCGTCGCCGGTCCCCTCAACATTGATGGTCAGAACTACTTCCTGCCCATGGCCACGACCGAGGGTGTCTTGGTCGCTAGCACGAGCAGAGGCTGCAAGGCCATCAATGCCGGTGGCGGTGCGGTCACGGTCCTCACTGCTGACGGCATGACGCGTGGTCCCTGCGTTGGCTTCGAGACTCTGGCCAGGGCTGGTCAGGCTAAGGTCTGGATTGATTCTGACGAAGGTCAGAAGGTGATGAAGAACGCTTTCAACTCCACCAGCCGCTTCGCCCGTCTTCAAAGCTTGAAGACAGCACTGGCTGGCACATACTTGTACATTCGCTTCAAGACCACCACTGGCGATGCAATGGGTATGAACATGATCTCCAAGGGTGTTGAGCACGCTTTGAGTGTCATGAAGAACGAGGGATTCGAGGATATGGCCATCATCTCGGTCTCGGGTAATTTCTGTACGGATAAGAAGCCGGCTGCGATCAACTGGGTTGATGGGCGTGGCAAGAGCGTGGTGGCGGAGGCTATCATTCCTGGCGAGGTTGTCAAGACGGTCTTGAAGAGCAACGTCGACGCACTGGTCGAACTCAACATTGCCAAGAACCTGATCGGATCGGCAATGGCTGGCAGCATCGGAGGTTACAACGCACACGCCGCGAACATCGTCACTGCTGTTTTCTTGGCCACTGGCCAGGACCCGGCTCAGAACGTGGAGAGCAGCAACTGTATCACCGTGATGAAGAAGTAAGTCTAGATGCACAGTTTCCGGTTGACGTTGATACTGACGTGTAGCAGCATGAACGGCAACCTCCACATTTCTGTTTCGATGCCTTCGATCGAGGTCGGTACGATTGGCGGTGGCACCATCCTGGAGCCACAGAGCGCCATGCTCGACCTCCTCGGCGTCCGGGGAGCGCATCCGACCAGCCCCGGTGACAACGCGCGCCAGCTTGCCCGCGTTGTTGCCGCTGCTGTTCTCGCGGGTGAGCTCAGTCTGTGCAGTGCGCTCGCGGCCGGCCACTTGGTTCAGGCGCACATGAGCCACAACCGTAGCCAGGCTCCTTCTCGTTCTACCACTCCTGCGCCCGTTGGTGTCCAGACGCCGACCACGCTGGCCATGACGAGCATGAAGGACAAGGCAGCGGGTCGTCGGTAAGCCGGACGGTGCTGCGCCCTGCCGTGGACTCGTGCGTTTGTTTTGCATTCTTGGGCGTTGGCTTTCTCATCAGCGCCGCCACCCGCATCTAGTAATAATTCTTGGTGGTACTGCATATAGAGGCGCTTGCAGTCGCCGCTTGACGTATTTTGAGATAGACGCTCTTCGTTTGACTGCGTAGAACACAGAAAAGGCAGTCTTGCATCCACAACTGTACCTGTACATAGCCGGGAGCAGCTCGGTCTTGTCTTGCTGCGTTCGAATTGAAGCTCGAAGCTTTTCATACACATACACAGCGAAATGTATGCTGAGCCGATGTGAAGCTAAACCACCGGCAACGGATTGCCCGATCGGTCACCGCTAGACCCCGCCATTCTGGTAGCATGTGGGGTATGACGTCTGTGCAGGGGGGTGATACCTAAACCACCACCGATGAAAAAGCACCTTGATCATCTGCCCCTCACCTCTTCCACCACCCCATTGACACCTGACATCCTCGTCCCACACACACCGCACTGAGGACAACACCACACAGCACGCCCGCACAATGGCCGCCGACGCCCACCAAAAACAACAACAACAACAACAACAACAACAAGAACCAACCACCCGCGCCTGGACCTACACCACCGGCGGTTACCCGTCCTGCCTCTCCCAAACCCCGGTCCCGGTCCCGGTGGGCGCGCCCACCCCGCTCGCGCCCACCCAGCTCCTCGTCCGCGTCCGCGCCGCCGCCCTCAACCCCGTCGACATCCAGCTCATGAACCTGCCGCTCTGGTCGCTGCCCCGCCTGTCGTCGACGCCCAAAACCTTCGGCGCCGACTTCGCCGGCACGGTGCTCGCCGCGGGGGGCGCGACCGCCGGGTTCGCCGCCGGCGACGACGTGTTTGGGATCCACTTCGTGCCGGGCAGCGGGACGGTGGCGGAGGCGATCGTGGTGGACGTTGCGGCGCGGGCGGTGGTGGTGCGGAAGCCGGCGGGGTGGGGGTGGGGCGAGGCGGCGGCGGTGCCGCTGGCGTGGCTGACGGGGCGGACGTGCGTGGCGCGGGTGGAGGACTTCGTGGGCGGCGAGGGCGGCGTGGGCGGCGAGGGGGCGAGCGGGTGCGTGGCGGTGCTGGGGGCCAGCGGCGCGACGGGGGCGTGGGCGGTGCGGCTGGCGCGGCGGCGGGGGTGGAGGGTCGTGGCGACGTGCAGCGGGCGGAACGCCGAGTTCGTGCGCGGCATGGGCGCGGACGTGGTGGTGGATTACACGGAGGGGGGCGTGAGGGGGAGGGTCGAGAGGGAGCGGCCGGATGCGATTGTCGACTGCGTGGGCGGGACGGAGTGCTTGGGGGTGGCGAGGCGGTACGTGACAATTGTCGGGGATAAGACGGAGAGGGCGTGCATGGGGGGCGCGTTAACGTATCTGTGGAACCCGCAGATGGTGCTGAGGACGCTGCTGGGGAAGGTGGGGTGGAGGAGCGAGGTGTATGAGTGCGTGAACCTGGAGATGAGGAAGGATTACCTGGAAGAGGCGTTGGAGATGGAGAGGGAAAACATCGCGGTGGACAGTACCTTCCCGTTTGATCAGGTCAGAGAGGCGCTGGAGAGACTGAACTCTGGGAGGTGTCGTGGGAAGGTCGTTGTGGAGATCGGGCCCTGAGCCGGGATTTGCCAGTCGGATATTTGGGACTACCACTGAGCAACGGAATTTAGTGGAGCAAGAGCGTATACCGCAGGCAATCTGCAGTGGGGGTTTGACGGAAAACTTGCTGAAGCTGTTGAAGTGGACACATAAAATGCACAAGCTCTGCCATCCTGTTTCGGGAGATGACGACGATTCCGGCGTGTTGCGGAGGACTATTCCAACCTCGAATGCGGGCGAACTAAGGCTGGCAACAATAATAATATCGGTTGTTGCTGAAAATATCAATGTGGAAAGCACTGGACGGTTTAGGAAAGGCCGAGCAGTTAGCGCAAGGAGGTGCTCGGAGACGTGCGCGGAAGCGGGAGGCTGTCAATCTGTCAATCTCGCAGCCCCGTACCAGCGCCACAGCCTGCGCCGAGGACACGCGCTACTTAGGTGCACTTGACGACGTCCCTGCTGGCAGAGAGTGTCGGCTCCAGCGCTCCCGGTGCCGTGCTTTGGATAGCAGTCTTCTCCACTCTTCCTCGGGTGTCAGCCAATCCCGGGCACGGCTCCCGAGTACGACACGCAGATCCGTGTAGGGATGCTTGCATCAAACAAAACCGTCATAAGGGTGCATCGACAGCTGGAGTGTGGCTCGCACGAGCGGCCGATGTTCGTCGCCAAATCATTGCTAATGCATCCTCTAACCCCGGACCTTCGCCGCTCTAGAGGAAACACCGTGCGTCCATGGTGGTAATTGACACCGGCCCAACCGAGGCGCAAGCTCCAAAAGCAACTCGGCGCCCGGAACGCATCAACTCCGGCGTGATGGTGTCTGATTGGGCGCTCCGGACCCCAAATGCACGCCATAGCGCATCCCTGCATGTACAAGGTGCTTAGCATGAAAGGGTCCTCGTCTTCGGCTATCTAATGAAAGCCGCTCCCCGCAGCCCGCACCAGGCTATGCTCTGCTGCTCCTACGACTCATACTGCCGCCGCGCCCTGTCTTGCGAAGCGGTGGGTTTCACATCAAGCACTTCCAACCAGGACAGCTGACAGCTCTACACCTCTTGTTTGACCGGGGTAGGTGTCCCCACTCGAAGCTCTCAAGATCCCTGACTAAAGAGCAAGCAGGACTCAACACCCCCCTTTGCCTGATCGTATTCGCCATTTGGCGCCAGCTCACGCGTCCGGACGCCCGGCTTCGTCCCTCCTCACCACCGCTACTTTGCCAGCCCAGCTGCTATCCTGTGGAGAATACAGCCGACAAGACCTGGGTACGTTCCGAAGCTTCCGCGACCTTCTCGATGATCAGTAGTTCAGTATGGCTGCTGGAGCGCCCATGCCCCTTTTTCCAGCTGACCACCTGTGTGCAGCGGACCACCTCGTCCTCGGCCAGAGGGCGATGAGATGATTCGCACCCGGAGTCGGACCACCGATGGTAGTGGAGAAAGTCGTGGAAACTCGTCCCAGCCATTGGCGCTCCGACCAAACCCCGGCCAAGCCAAGCCTACTACCAAAACAAACTCGACTACCTCTCAACAAAGAACAAAAGCTGCCAGCCGTGCCTCAAGTATGGGTAGTCAGCCCGATCACCCCTCACCTACAAAGCCTTCTCCCGATCGCTACCGTCGCAACCGCAATAGTTCTGGAGCCAGCAGTCCATTGACGCCGCAGGAACCAATGTCTCCCGTCTTCTCAAGGCCCAGCTGGCACCAGCCCCCTTCTCCGGCTCATCCGCACCCCAGATGTAACCAAGACGACGGCGCACCGCCTCGCCTAAACGCCGAGCAAGCAAAGGGACAAAGACGAAATAGTCTGAGCATCACTGAGGGCTCTAAGAGCCATGGAAGCGCATCTTCTTCTCTCGCCACTCCTCCTGGAAACCCTCAGCAGACCCATCAGACTGCCGCGCCCAACCCTCCGCTTCCCAGGGAAAAGGGCTGCAGTGAGCTATCATCATCATCTGTAAGCCAAGCTGATATCCAGTGCTCTTCAGTTAGCTTCTTTGAGCCACGCTCACATGTCCTAGCAGGTTAAACGCACGAAAAGCACACGAAACCATGATGCCGGTGCTTGGTGGGTGTCTCAAGCAGGCCCGAAGCCACAATCTCCCCAGGTACCCGCGCGCGGACCTCCAAGGACAGCAAACCCATCGTCACTCCGTCTGCAAACAGCGGCTGACGCGGACCCTCCGAGCGAAGCCGGTAACGCGTCGTCGGCCGAGACGGTAACCCAACATCGGACGGTCTTACCCGAAAAGGAATCAAAAGGCGTAAGGTCAAGACTCAGGAAAACCTTCTCGTTCGACGGCACTGCGGAACTCCTCAAGACATCTACGGAAAATGCATTCTTGGTGCGCTCTCAGCGGAAAGAGGAGGGTGCGGGAATCAGCGCCGAGCGGGAATCCTCCGGGATATATCTGAACCAGAGCAATTTCTTCTCGGGCTCTACAGACAACGTGTCTATCTCATCAACTGCATCCTCGGCGTCGGTGATGCTTCGGAAGATGGGAAAGGGCATGAGAAGGGGCCGGTCACTGCGGGACATCTTCATCAGAAAGAGAGCTGCAAAGAGCGACGCGGCTGATGTGTTGGCGGAAACGGTCGAAGCGGAGAGAGAACCGATGAACGGCAATGGCAGCCCAATGGAACACACACGGGGCGATACCAGCTTCCCGCTCGATGCTTCTTCAGCAGGTGGCAAGGGGACGACCGCGAAGCCCATTCCCACTGTCAGGAAGGGAATCTTGAAAAGTGAGAGCAACATCGCCGCAGTCAAGTCCATCCCCGGCTAACAAGCAAAAGAACCTGCTTTCGACAGCCCGTCACCTCCCCCATGGCTGGCTGACAAGGCCCCGAGCTTCACGTCCAGCGACGGGACGTCCGCCTCCAGCATGCCGAGTACACCGCGGGACACCAACCTCGAGGGCAGCCACTACTTCCTCAGAGCCAGCCACAGCTCAAGTAGCCTCCCCAACATGCCACCGCGAAACATCTCCTTCAACTCGCGCATTGAGCTGCACCGCGCCTGGTCCAGCTCTGAGTATGACAGGCGCGGAGACGTTTGGACTGCCAACAGGATCACGCCGCAGTTGGCGCAGGCGATCAAGGCGGAGATTAATTCTTACAAGATGGTAAGAAACTCCCGGCTTCTTGTGGACAAGTGCTGTTTGCTTACACTCCACAGCATGAAATGGTTGTGCACGAATCTTCGAAGACTTACACACAGTTCTATGCTTGAATTGCATCCCATTGGAGCTTGGGCGTCTGGGACGGGAGGCTTTTTCACACATCTACTTAATCATTAGCGGAAAATACCATCGGTTCAATCTCTGAAGCACAGTCTGTGTCGTTGGGCGGTTCTACAAGTTCCGGGCATGATCACCACTCTTTCACGCCGCGGTAGAACCTCATACGCATGCGTTCAGTGCCAATCGAGACGATTTAAAGGGTATGTATTCTGCCAAGCAGCGCATGCGACTCCGGAAAACTTACTTGTAGGCTCTCCAAAATGTATCGGATGGTATAAGGGAAGCTCTGATACGCAGCCTTGCTTGTGTGCACAGGACCCGAAACCATGTATGCTGTGTAGGTAAGTAAGCATGTGGGGCGGCCGTCTGCTTATACAGCCTCGTCGTCCAGCGCGCAACAGCACTTCCGGCGCCTGACACCACAATGAACGCAATAAGTCCACCTTCAATCCAAACACCCGACATTCGAGTCGCCCCTGACGTCGCATGACCCCAAACAGTCGCTCCACTACCTCAGTAGCTGTACCTGAAGCCCAAGTCCTCCTTATCCGTCACATCCTGCCCCCTCCGCAACCCCGTCGCCTCCAACCCCAGCCCATCCCTCCGCCCATTCTCGCGCCAGCATATCCACCAGTACGCGCACACGGCCACCACCAGCAAACACCACGTCACCACGCCCGTCACCACGCCCTCAAAGTACCTCGGCCCGGCCGTCCACAGCTGCGGCGCGCCGATCAGGGCGGCGCAGTAGCCGATGAAGAACAGCGAGTTGACGGCGGCGCGCTTGGTGTTGCCCTTGACGTTGGACGCGGCGAGGCTGAGCAGCACCGACATGACGGTGCTGATGCACGACGCCAGCCAGCTGGCGACGACCAGGCCCCAGCCGTCCGCGACCGAGAGCCGGAGCAGCAGCACGGTGCCGGCGAACGGCGGCACCACCAGCGCCAGCACGACGCCGCACCGGTGCCGCGGCGCCACCCGGCAGCCCAGCACGCCGAGCCAGATCATGAGGATCTGGACGGCGCCCGAGGGCGCGGTGTAGAGCATCGTCTCGAAGGGGGTGTAGCCGATGGATTTGATGACGAGCGAGGCGAACTGGGAGGGCGGGGGCGTTAGTGTTTGGAGGGTGGTTTCGCGGGTTGCGAGGGGTGGGCGCGAAGAGGGATGTTAGAAGACCAGAGCGAGATGGGCGAGATGGGAGATTGACGAATGGTAACGGCCCGGAGAAGGTAGAGCAGTTCCGCCCGTAGATCGAAGTCTCGACCGATGGGAGGAAGTGAAGATGCTTTGGGAATACGAGCCACCTCGTTGAGACCCCACACAAAAGACGAAAGGCAGAAACAGCTTACCGTCAACACCGGACTCTGCATGCACACCAGCACGCCGAACGCAAACGAGAACCACGCCCTCGCATCCGTCATCGCCTCCTTCAGCTGCTTCACGGAGAAGCTTGTCTTGTCGCCGCCCTCGTGGTCCAGCGCCAGCCGCGCGACCAGCACCTCCTTCTCGCGCTTGGTCAGGAACCAGGCCTTCTCGGGCCCGCTGGGCATGAGGGTGTAGAAGCAGACGCCGAAGAAGGCCGTCAGCGCGCCGCAGACGAGGAAGAGGACGCGCCACGGCGCGAGGGCCAGGGCGCCGTTCTTGCCGATGCCGTACATGAGGAAGCAGCCGACGACCTGGGCCAGGCCGTTCATGGTGATCCAGCAGCCGATGCGGGTGGCGTGCTCGTGCTTGCGGTACCAGATGGACGACAGCGTCACGAACGCGGGCGACACGGCGCCCTCGGCGAAGCCCAGCAGGAAGCGCACCGCCGCGAAGCCGGCGTAGTCGTGCGGCGCGGCCAGGCACATGCAGATGCCGCCCCAGACGATGATGGTCGCGCCGACGAACTTGACGAGCGGCAGCCGCGACATCAGGTAGATGAACGGGTACTCCGACACGAGCTGGCCGACGTAGAAGATGGAGGTGCACCAGGAGTACTGCGAGCCGGTGAGGTTGAGGTCGGTGATCAGGCCGAAGACGGAGGCGTAGGAGATGGTTTGCTTGTCGAGGTATTGTGTGAAGAACACGCAGCAGAGCTGGCCAAGTGATCAGTTTGGATCGGTGGTGATGCCAGAAGCAAATGAAAGCAGCACTCACCAGAGGCAACACGACACAGTCGATCTTCCTCACCACCCTTCTCTCTTCTTCCGGGGTGAAGGTTATCAGCTCGCTCTCTCCAGCTGCATGGTCACCCTGCGACTCCACGACACTTGCTTCTTTTTCCATCTTGTCGTCGACAAGTTCGTGAGGGCTTGAATCCGCGTCGGTGTTTGCCGCCATCTTGTTGCAGCTCGTCGAATATCACGGGCTGAGACACGGGCGAGCACCAGCTACCGTCATGTACCACTCTGCTCCCACTCCTCGAGCTGTTCGCCCACCCCCGCTATCGCGTCGGTTATCGCCCGCACTTCCGATCATCGACTCCGCATGCCATTCGCCACCAATTGGGGTAGCACCTACATATCGATCCACGCGGGAAGAAATGTGATTGGCCCAAGATGCAAGAATGATATGGCCAGCGGTTGGCCGCGGGGGAACACTTCCGGCCGCCGCGCGCACTTGCCCGAGCCTTGCGTCGCTAATTATGCGCCGCGCATGCCTCCACTCTTATAGCTGAGACCTGCTACGAGGAGTTTCCTTGGCCAATGAACCCCCTCCCTTCCGTCTCACCGTGAACTACTCCTCGTCCTCCTCAGACCATTAGCCGTTTGGAGGGCATCAATACATTGGCCGGGAGCCACATCAAGAGCTTGGGGGTTTGCGACGGTAGCACCGGCCTCAGCTTGCACCCGCTGCAACCATGACGTCGGAGTCCCTCATCAAGCCATGGAAACTTCCTCCGCAGAAGACGTACATCTTCAAGAACGCCAACCTCATCGACCCGGTGGAAGGCGCCGTCCTGCCCAGCACGACAGTCAAGATCTCCGGCGGCCTGGTCGAATCCGTCTCGAGCAATGCCGCGTCCTCGAGCTCTGACATCACCGTCGACCTGGACGGCAGGTACATCTGCCCCGGGCTCATCGACGCCCACGTGCACGTCAGCGCGGTGCCGGGCGAGAAAGACCTCGGGAAGTGCTTCGGCATGGACCCGACCGTGTCGCTGACGCGGCAGCCGTTCGTGTGCGGGCAGATGCTGCGGCGCGGCTTCACGAGCATCCGCGACTGCGGCGGCGCGTCGCTCGCGCTCAAGGAGGCCATCCGCGACGGCGTGTTCGCGGGGCCGCGGCTGTTCATCGCGGGGCGGGCGCTGTCGCAGACGGGCGGGCACGCCGACTTCCGCGGCGCCCACGACCACAGCGAGTGCTGCGGCGGGCACGTCACGGGGCTGGGCGTGCTCTGCGACGGCGTGCCCGAGTGCATCCGCGCGGCGCGCGAGCAGCTGCGGACGGGCGCCGACTTCGTCAAGATCATGTGCGGCGGCGGCGTCGCGTCGCCGACCGACGCGCTCGAGAACACGCAGTTCACGGCGGCCGAGGTGCGCGCCATCAGCGAGGTCGCGCGCAGCTACAACACGTGGGTGACGGCGCACGCGTACACGCCGCAGGCCATCCGCCACGCCGTCGACAACGGCGTCACCGGCATCGAGCACGGCAACTTCATCGACGACGACACCGCCCGCTACATGGCCGACAGGGGCGTGTACCTGACGCCCACGCTGATTGCCTACGACGCCATGGCGTCGCCGCGGTTTCCTGGCTTCCTGCCGCCCGAGAGCGAGAGCAAGAACCAGGAGGTGCTGGCCCAGGGCCTGCGGGCGCTGGAGATCGCGGCGCGGGCGGGCATCACCATGTGCTACGGCTCCGACTTGCTGGGGCCGCTGGGCGTCGAGCAGGCCAAGGAGTTTGGGCTGCGGAGGAAGGTGCTGAGCGCGAAGCAAGTGCTGCAGTGTGCAACGGTCAATCCGGCCAGGATGCTGAGGCAGGAGCGGTTCCTGGGGCAGGTCAAGGAGGGCTTCGCGGCCGACATGCTGATCCTGAACGCGAACCCGCTGGACGACGTCGAGATGTTCGACCGGCCGGAGAAGCACCTGCTGGCGGTCATCAAGGACGGGCGGGTGTACGCGAGCCAGTGGTCGCGGCTGGCGGAGGACGTTACGGCGGCGCACACCGTCATCGAGTGATCGGGGAAAGTGTATCGTAGGAAAGCAGAAAAAGGAAACGATAATACGCCGCCCGCGATTGGAGCAGGCAGGATGGGCGCTGACGCACCCCGCATCCGGCCTGCCGCCGATCTCGCAGTCGGCGGTGTGCGTAAATAATATCGCAGCATTGGAGCGTGTCAGGCAGATGCGAGTCGAAGCTTCGCGCGCTCTGCCGGCCGCCAGTGCCAGTGCCAATGCCAGTGCCAATGCCAGTGCCAGTGCCAGCTGCCTGACTGCGCGCGGAATGCGGCTCTCGCTTGACAGGCGGGCCACAGGCGAGTGCGACGCCAAACGGCGGGCGTGCGGCCAGCTGCCGCGCAACACATACCAAGCTTCCGCAAGCAACGGCGGCGGCGGCGGCCGCCGCCGCCGCCGCCGCGGTGGAGGGGGTGAGGCCGGAAGGAGCGGCGCGAAGCCGGGGACAAGGGCTGGCCACATGATGGGCTTCTCCGACGGCCGGGGCGAGTCAGCATTGCCCTTTGCCGCCGGACGGCGTCCCCGCTGCTGCGGCGTTGACCGGCGCGCTTCCTCAAAGCTCCACTTTCTTCCCTCTTGCGTGCTTGCGTGCTCCCACACTCCGGTGCTGAGGCAAAGATAGACAGGGCCCAGGAGCTGATTGCTGATCTCCAGGCATGATTTACTGCCGCAGCCTCCACTACCCGCCTGCTGTCGCGCGACTCGCCGCCGCTTCTCTCTCCCAATCCTCTTTTCCCGCCGTGCCGCCCATTGCGCGCGCGCTGAACCACCATGGCTGAGCACAAGCTGCCCTGGAACCAGTTCGTTATTCTCTGTATGCCCGCGCCTACCAATCACTCCAGTTCCCCTCTCGCGCGCATCCACTGACCAACATCCGCAGCATTATGTCGCTTCGCCGAGCCCATCGCGCTCACCAGCGTTTTTCCCTACCTGCCCGAGATGATCGAATCCTTCGGCGTGCCAAAGAATGAAATCGCAAAGTGGGCGGGCATTGCCTCCGCCATTTTCAGGTGAGGCCTTCTCCTGAACGAAAGCTCGCGCGCCAGAATAGTAACCTCTGCCATCCTGCAGCCTGGGACAGTGCATCACAAGTATATTCTGGGGGCGCGCGTCAGACAAGTACGGTCGAAAGAAGGTCATCCTGCTGGGCTTGTTCAACACCATGGTCACCAGCTTGGTGTGGGGCTTCTCCACCTCGCTGCCCATGGCCCTGGTCGCAAGAGGTATACAAGGCGCTGGAAACGGAAATGTCGGCATCCTGCGCACAATGGTCGCGGAGCTGTGTCCTTGGAAAGTGTGTATAGCTTTGCCTGCATCCAGGAGGAATCAATCTTTCTCACAATCCTCTCCTCCCAGGAACTGCAACCCCGCGCTTTCAGCATTATGCCTTTGGTGTACAATATCGGCAGCGTTTTCGGCCCGGTACGGAACCCCTGCTCTCCGCGAGTTGCCTTTCTGTCCTGATCTTTGAAACTGACATGTCTTAAATAGGCAATTGGCGGCGCTCTGTCAAATCCGCTAAGGGTAGATGTCACCAAACCTCGCGGCGACTCCTTTTTCGAAAAGTTCCCCTACGCCCTCCCCAACATTGTTGGCGCCCTATTTTTCCTTTCTGGCATAGTCACCGGTGTGCTCTATCTTCACGTGAGCTCCCAAATGCCCTTTGTGCTGAAAGTGAAGTGAACTCTAACCCTTTTCAAAGGAAACTTTGGAGAGCAAGAAAGATGACAAAGATTACGGCTTGATCTTGGGAGAAAAGCTCAATACTGCCGTCTCCAGGCAGGTGATCAGAGCGAAGAACGTGTGGCATCGGGCCAAGGGCGAGGAGACGGAGCCGCTTCTCAAGCACGCAGACCACTCATCGTCGACGACAGTCAGCGACGATGGCGAAGAGACGAACGGGGATGGGTCCAAGCCCAAGACAGAGCAGAAGAAGGTGACGGTCCGCGAGGTACTGTCTGTGCAGTCCGCAGTCAATCTGGTCATTTACACCGTCTTGGCCACGCACTCGCTGGGCTACGACCAGGTAAGGAGCGCAGCCCCCTTATCCCCCATCCGCCACTAACACACGTATCAAGCTGCTCCCCGTCTTCATGCACCACCCCGCGCACCCCTCCGGCGGAAGCTCGTACGACCCGGAAAACCCGCTCAAATTCTCCAACGGCTTCGGCATCGACTCGGGCCGCATCGGCACCATGTTCACCTTCTACGGCGCGCTGGGCATCATCTACCAGCTGGTGCTCTTCCCGCCGCTCGCGCGGCGCTACGGCGTCCTCCACTGCTTCCGCGTCGTCTCGCTCATCTTCCCCATCCTCTTCCTCATCACGCCCTTCACCGCGCTGCTGCCCACCACGACCTCCAAGCAGGTCGCCATGTTCCTGATCATGATGGTCAAGGGCTGCTGCACGACCTTCGCCTTCCCCTGCAGCACCATCCTGCTCACCAACTCGGCCAGCTCGCTGCGCGTGCTCGGCACTCTCAACGGCATCGCCACCAGCGTCTCCGCCGTCGGCCGCGCCGCCGGCCCCGCCATCGGCGGCAGCACCTTCACGCTCGGCGTCAAGCACGGCTACGTCATCGCGCCGTTCTGGATCTTCGCCGCCATCTCCGTCGTCGGCGCGATCCCAGCCTTCTTCCTGGTCGAGGGCAAAGGGTTCGGGCCCAACGACGACGAGTCGGACGAGGAGGCCTGCAGCAGCGACGACGAGGCCGGCGGCCCGCCGCCGTACAAGCGCGGCGACCCGGAGCTGGGCATCGAGGACGACGGCGGGTCGGGCGACGAGAACGACCGGGTCGGCGAGCTGCTCAGCCGGACGACGACATATTCGTCGGCCGCGGTCGACAGCGACGGCGAGGACGACGGCCTGCTCGGCGCGAGCTACGGGTCGCTGCCGGCGGAGGCGCCGCACAGACCGCAGCAGCCCAGCCGGACGCCGTCCGGGCGCGTGGGGACGGTGCGGAGGCGGACGAGCGTGCCGATTGGCATGAGCGGGACCGGGTTGAGGAGGTACAGCTCCAATCTTGGGATGACGAGGGATGGGTACGGGACAGGGCAGAGCTGGGGCGGTTGATTTCCTGCCGCTTTTGGTGTTCTTTCGCATCTTCTCTTTCTTTCTGAAAATTGGCATAATTTCGGGTTCTCTTGGACGTTAGTTGAGGTTGCATACAAGGGCGCGTGGATATCCAGGCAGCAAAGGGGCAAGAGGGCGTTCATGGTATAAGAAACTGATGTCATTCTCCTAATTGGCTGCAATTCTAACCGCGACTCTTCACCGAACAGCATCTACCATTGGAGGGGAGCGGCGGCGGACACTGCTGGTGAGTCGCAGCGCGTCTTTGAGGACTGCGGGCGTGACAGGCAAAGGACAATAGGTTCGATCCAGTGCCTGCGAGGCTTGTCCTTTTCAAGTCCGTTGCCAGTCGTCCGTGAGGGAGCGGTACGTAGGCCAAGCGGGTTCACGGCAGGAAGCGGCACAAATCCAGCCGAGCGACAGCTCGTTCGAACCGGACAAGCACCGTGCGGATTTGGCATCGCCCTCGCGGGTCAAAACGGCGAACCGCGCGAGCTCAGCCGGAGCTGACGGGCGGTATCAACGCAACCTCGTCGCCCTCTCTGATCTGCAGCCCGGCGTCGTCTTCCAGGTCAACGTACTGCAGGTTCACGGTCACGGCGCAGCTGTCGAGCACCCGGGCGCGGATGCCCGGATACGCCTTCTCGAGGACGTCGAACAGCTCGGACGCGCGCAGCGGGGCTGCGAGGGCCTCGGCGTCCTTCTTCGTGTACGTGGACGCGGCGGCGAAGTAGAGCAGCGTGAAGTGGCCGGCCGGCGCTTTCAGGGACGCCATGGTCTGGTGTCGGGGGTGACTACGACTTCTGGATCTTCCTGGCGTCAGCAGGGTGTGCGGAGGCAGGGATGTGCGACGCAGATGGAGGAGGTGGGGGAGCAGGTCAGAAAGTGAAGAAAAAGTCCGCAGAGGCGCGACGCGATGGACGGCCTCGGATAATACATGCTATTTTATTGAATCTCTTCATGCAAAAGGGTGCCGAGGGCTGATAGGGAAAGCAGATACGTACGTGGTGTGTAGAGAGAGAGCGCAGCGGGCGGGGGAAGGAACGAGAGACGAGTGAGACGTGGGAAGATGCCAGTGGGAGGCGGAGCAGCGAGGCCGCGGCTTTTGTGTGCGGTGCTGATGCCACGGTGCGCGGAACCCGGCCGGCGCGGGCTGCAGGGGCTGCACGGACACCCGCGCGTTCGACGGCCTCTCGCGACTTTTTGTCCGTCAATTGCACTGACAACGCCGCCGTCACTGTCGTCCCTCCACTTCGCTCCAGAGCAATGCACTCGGCTGCTGCTCTCGCTCGGCGCTCCCGCGCATCGCGCGCTGCCGACTTTTCTAACTTTTGCTGGCCCTGCCTCCTCGCCCAGCGCCGCCAGCTCTCCAATGCCTCGTCGCCGTCGCCGTTGCCGAGCTCGCCACGCTCTTCCCGAACGAAAAGACATACCTTCGACGACGTTCCGCCAAACCAGCAGCCAGACCGGCAACAGCTTGTGGAAACTCGCAAAGCGCCGCCTGAGGGCAATGCCGCTCAAATTGCAGAATACCACAAGGACGAGAAGCGCCTTCTTGCGCAGCTGGTCGATCAGCACCGCCGCCAGGCGAGCGAGCAACTGGCCGCCATCAATCGCACTGCCTCTTCGAGAGATGCTCGTGTCCATCCCTCAGATAAAACTCCGGGTTCAAGGCGATCCCTCCATTCTTCAAGTAGAGTAAGCTCGTCGGTGCCGTATCCTCATTCGTAAACCCATGCTGACGGCCAGCCAGTTCAGCCAGCAGGCCGCCGCCGCATCCGCAACCTGGGTGCATGAAACAGCCTCCATGATACCCAACAAGCCCGGCCATCTCACCACCAAAGAATATCTGCAACGATGGCAGGAGCAGTACGGCGTCCCGAACCAGGAACTGCTAGATGAACTGGGCATTGAGACCCACGCCAGCACACTTTCCGAGAACCTCACCCGACTCGGATCGCCCAACGACATTCGAGACGTAGAAAGCCCCGATGACGTTGAAGACAATCATACATCCATTTTTCGCGATCCGGAGGAGGACATGTTGGACGAGGAAATGCACGACAAAATGATACGGCCTGGTGATTTGGTTGAGATGGGGTACGTGTACAATGCCTCTCCTGATCATGCAGTAATTGCTAAATGCCGACTAGCTTCAATGCCGAGCGCGAGCCCATAGTTGCTGTCTTCGTTCAGCAATTCGGCAATCAAGGCCAGTTTTACGGTCTTCATGGCAAATGGTTCCATCGCAAGACCAAGTCCATCCAGTTCTCTGTCCCAGGTTACATGGATCCCATGCTCTTGGAACCAATCATTCGCTTCCTCCCTAAAGGCGAGATCTCGAGTGATCTTATGGACACCATGCAGATTCTGGACGTCAATGCCCCTCGGGAAATAGCCGCACCTGTGATAAAGCAGCTCAGGGTATTTGCCGAAGAAGCAGATGCAGCTTATCGCCAGCACGCCTCGATATTGGATCGTTCTCACAGCGTACTTGCCCACCAGACTGATCTCCGCTTCGGCACTCTGCAGAAGATCACCGAGACGCTTCTGAAAATCAAAAACCCCCCGGCCACGACGATGTATGCCGTCCGCAAGGCTATCCTACGCCAGCCCCTGGGATTTCAGGTCGACAAACGAAGCCATCGGGAGACAAGTGTTTTCCAAATCATGCCCGTCGATTTCAAGCAACGTATGGAGCAGGCTCAGTCTTGGATTCGTGAATTCCAGGACGAAACTGCTCGCCGGGCACACAATTCGGACAATGTGGACCAGGATGGTCACAAAATCAAGGAATCTGTAGGAGCTGCGAATGTTAGGAAGTTCATCCAAAAGGCGAGAAAACTCATCGACAAGAGCCGCAGCATGCGTGACTTCACACCCAATGGTCGCCTCGGCATCAGCAAAACTCGCACCGAGATCACCCCGGGTCATAACGCAACGACAAACCTTACGGCTCTTGAGTTTTCCGAGTCTGACGAGGTCCTCATTCGATTTATTGAAGCTTGGGCCGTATCACACTTTTTCGCCAATTCATTCCGAGCTATTTCGCTCCCTCCAGTGGTCATACGCGCGATTGACAGATACCATGACCAACCCTTGGATGACAACATGGGTTTCACTTTTCTTCAAGAAATTGGCGTGATTCCGCCCCATGAGAACAGAACCAAGTTCGACCCTCATCTTTTGCTGCCGACGGCCTCACATTCAAGACAGCTGGAGCAAATGTACATTGCTCTTGTGAGGATGGGTAATGAACGAAAGGCAGCGAAACTCAACGACTCTATGAAAGATCTACGAACAGACTGGCAAGACTTGCCAGTGTACTGTATAGACTCGGCTACCGCCGAGGAGATTGACGATGGAGTCTCTGTAGAGCACATCGAGGGCACTGAGGAGTACTGGGTCCACGTCCACATCGCGAACCCGACAGCATTTCTTCCCAAGACCCATCTGATCTCGAAGATGGCTGCCCATCTCACCGAGACCATCTATATGCCGGAACGGGCTTATGCAATGCTGCCGAAATGGATATCGACCGAACACCTTAGCCTCGGACCCGACCGCCCTTGTCTAACAATCAGCATTAAGCTCAACCAAAGAGCAGAGGTTCTAGATGAGAAGATCCAGTCAGGCATAATCCGCAAATTTGTTCCCATCACACCACAGACTCTCCAGCAGGTGGTGGACGAAGAAGGTGCAAAGCTTGCAGCGAATGCCCCCGATCTCACCGTCATTGTTGGTGGCCACGTTCCTGATCATCCCAAGAGACAAATGCAAAATGCCGATGAGTTATCGGATAGGCATAGGAACGATCTCCGTACGCTTCACAAGCTGGCACTGGCGCGCCAGGAGCGGAGAACGGAAGCCGGTGGTATCTTTTTCAATCAGAACTACCCGGACATGACCGTCTACGACGACTACAGCCGACCCGGACTGCCTTGGTCCCACCCCTCTCACCGCATGGCTCGGTACACTGAAGGAGACCCGGTCATCAAGATGGAAGTGACGCCGACAATATCTTGGTTCCAGCCGGCTGGGACGGGCAAAGACCTCATGGTCCGCGAGATGATGCTTCTGGCCGGTGAGGTTGGTGCGCTGTGGTTGAAGAAGCGCAATATCCCCGCCATCTACCGCGGAACGATGGCGCGCCCAGACATGATGAGCATGGAAGAGTACAGGGAGAAGATCATCAAACCCTCCCTCGACGCTAACGGCAACCCTCCCGTCAAGGTCGCCTTCAACTACCTCCCTCATGCCGGATCCTCCGTCACCTCCACCATGCCCTTCCCCCACCAAGTCCTAGGAGTGAAGCAGTACGCCAAGCTTACCTCCCCGCTCCGCCGCTACGGCGACATGCTCATGCACTGGCAAATTGAGTCGGCGTTGCGAAAGGAAGCCCAGCTCGGCCACTCGCTCATCGGCTGGAAAGGCTCGCACAGCTTTCTCACCTTCCCGAAGAAGGAAGTCGAAGTCGTCACCGCGCGGCTTGCCCCGCGCGAACGCCTCATCTCCAAGACAAAACGTCAATCCCAGGCCTTCTGGCTCTCCCAGCTCTTCTTCCGCGCCTTCTACTACGGCGAAGCCGCGCTCCCGAAAACATTCGAGGTCGTCGTCTTCTCGGCCGGCGAAGCCGACAACTTGCAGCGCGTGGCCGTGCTGTGGCAGGACTACTCGTTCGATCTGGACATGGCGTACCCGAGCACCGTCGGCATCAACGAAAAGCCCGAGGTCGGTGATCGGTGGGAGGTGCGCATCACTGAGGTGAACACGTATCACAGGCGTGTCATGACGGAGCCGGTGCGGCTGATCAGCAGGGAGCATGTGCCTGTTGATATGAGCTTTTTGTGTTAAGGCGGATGGATGGATGGATGAGAGATGGTTGATGTTTGGACCATGGGCTATATACCAAGAAACGAAAAAAAAAAACATGCATGTACAATTTATGTATAGAACTGTCTCGTCACGAGAAGAATCACTCGGCCCCTGGGTCGGAGAAGGCATGTGCCGAATAAGAGATAGTTGCAGCGGCAGCGGCAGCGGCTCGGCCCTCGACCAATTTGGCTAGCTAGCTCGTTTCTCCCCTCCATCTGACGTGTCTAAAAGCCGAAAGTGAGAAAAAGATGCTGCTTTCCCATATACAATGTCAAACCCCACAAGACGAACCACGCAAGTGAGAAATCTTTTGGAGAGTAGATCCGTTCGTGCCCTCTTGCATTGCTCAGACCTCAGGCCAATCGCGTGTTAAGGGAGGGGAAAAGGAGGGCCAAAAGTGGAATACCAAAAAAATTAACAAAAGCGCCGAGTCTAAGTCCAACGCCACGCTTGCAAAATGCACAAAAGCACATGAAGACAGGAGCCTACGGATGGTGAACGCCAGACAGTGAGGACGAAGAAGGGTATGACTGGTATGGATGTTTGGGGGCTTAATCAGGACCGCCGAGTACGAAGCCACCCTGGTGGGTGGGGCAGGAGCCATCGCCCTTTGTGTCCCACCACTGCCGGATGCATGTCTGTTGACGACGTTTAGTGCGCGGTGCTTTCTAAGAGGGAACAAAAGAAGGGAGGTTTGTTCAGAGGTGATGGCTTACCCTATGGAATTTACAGAAACACTCGAGCCTGCCCATCTCGTCACCCTCGTGGAAGTCCTCGAAGCAGATGATGCATTCCTGCGGGTCGCCCTTCTCGTCGACGCAGTCCTTTTCGGAAGCCCTGTATCTGAGCATACCCTGCGTGTGCCTGCGTCTCCGCGAGCCTTCAGCCACGGGTGGAGCGCTGGATGGTGCCGAGCTGGCTCCACCTGCATCTCTCGGACGCGCTGCGTTAGCATTCACAGCTGCTTCTATGGCAGCTGAAGGCGTAGACGTTCGTGATTGGCTGGACGGGCCGGCGAAGTTGGCTGAGATGCAGTCTTCGACGTGTGCTTCTCTGGCGACAGTGCTGCCTTCCGGTCCTTTTGGCGGGAGCTCCTCATGACAGACTGGGCATTCGTCTTCTTCAGGAATCTGCCGACGGGGTGGTTGCATAGATGGCGGGTACGGTGGTGTAGTTGTGTCAACCACTCTATACCGGGAAGGGTGCGGTGAGTTTGATGATGCACTCGAAGACCTACTGGGACGCATGTGATGCGAAAAATGAGGAAATGCTGCTGACGGATGTGACTGGTACGGAGGGAACGGCGAGGCCCCTGTGCTCGAACGGGAGCCTATATTGGGAGGCGGAGGCGGAGGGAAGAGATCTGACACGGAGCTGCGGCTCTGAAAGCTCACACGGGAGCTGCGGAAGGGATCGGTTGACCGCTGACTAACATCACTTAAAGACTGCCGATGATGCGAGTACTGCCGTTGCCCGTATGCATGAGAGCTGTCGTAGGTCATGTTCCTTGACCGGCCGGAAGGCTGAAGTGGTGAATATCGGTGCTGCCCGTATATGTCCTGGAAGCCGCTCGAGTCGAAATTGGGAAACTGCGATGAAGCATGCCGAGGAGGTGGGCTCAAGTTTGGGTCAGGGACGCACTAAAAAAAAAGCGTAAGAAACCGTTGACAATTTCTGTTGCAAGGGTCCAAGAGACGCACAGGATTGCAGACGCGGACTTCCTCTCCGCCACCCAGGGCTGGATTAAAGTACACATCAAAGCGAGAGCCGTCATCTTCGCCCAGATCAATGAGACCGGCTCTAGACAGCCGCACCTCATCCGGAGCGCGCACAATATACTGACGCGGGATGGTGATACGATGGGGCGAGCAATTCGCGCAGACTACGCGGCCACATTTCCTGTAGAGTGTCAGTTTAGAGGACTGGGCGGAAGCAAATATAAAGTGACGGCGCCCATACCGGCAATGGTGCTTTCGGTACCAAAAGCTAAACTGCGTGCCGCAGACAGGGCAGTGGGAGACATCGGCATCAGGCTGCCACGGTGGAATCATTATATCACTACCGCGTCTTGCAGCATCACCAGCGCTTCCGCCCTCAGGGCTGCGCGTGAGGTCGATGGCAGTTGCCTGGGAGGAGCCCTCCCCGGTTGCGGGCCGATAACCACTCCTTCTCTCTGGGCTCTCGGGCGCAGTGAGGCGCCTCTTCCTGTCAGCCGTCACCGAATCGTTCGGCTGGCTCACACCGCGCGGGCCACCATTTTCCTCACTTTGGCCACCAGCCTCGGCGTCCACGCCGTATTCTCGCAAGAAAGTGTCTCGGTCTGGCGGCGCGGCCGTGGAGGTAGCGCCGTCGCTGTATCCGCGGTGCAGCGAAGAGGGGGTCGCGGGAGAAGCAGCGGAGTCGTCCCCGGAGGCGAGCGACGAGCGGGGGATGGCGGAGGTGCTGGCTGAGTGTGGCGGCGGCGGCGGCGGCGGCGGTGGGAGGGAGGATCTGTCCATGAACGCGGACCTGCTCGACTGGGAGCAGCGTGAAATGGCCAGGGATAGGTCAGGTGCAGCGGTCTACGAGTGCTGCCACGGCGTTGCCATCACACAGCTCAACGCTACGGGTATCGATCGGGCGGGCGGACAACGGTGCGGGCGTGGCGCTCGATAGAGGGCGCGATCGCGTGCTCGGCTGTGGTCGACGGCAGCGCGCGAATGGGGGACAGGGCTTGGGACACAGCTGCCGGCTCGCGTGTGCGGTGGCAGCCAGGGCACAGCTGCGGTGAGGGCTGGCGGGGGTCGCAGTGGTGGAGGCCGGTGGTCATGCGAGGCGGAGGCGGAGCGGAACCAGGCGATAAGGCAGCTCTTATCGTCCCGGCGCGCGTCCCGGGCGTGCAGCGCGGAGTTCGTGGCCGCTCGACCCTGTTGTTCCACGCCTGGCATCGCCGCTGTGCAACATCTGCAGCCTGTACTGCTGAATTACGTGTTCGCTTGCTAGCTTCCTATCGCTACTGGTATTGATTACCGCCAATATGCAGTTGTACCCTCCGCAAAACTCCTGTCGCTTTATGTCCTGTCCTGCCGCCCAATGGTCCTTTTTTACACACCCTCACTCCGCCCACTGCAAACTAAAAGGTGATGCTTAGAAAATACACAGAGAATGGAAGTTACTCCTCACTGCGCCGGCTACTCCGGCTGCCTAGCGGAGTCTGGACAAATTCCGCCGCGCTCCCCAAGTGTGTGGAGTCGTACAACCCCGGCTGGATGCTCTCCGACGCCTTGTGCTGGTGCACGTATCCCGTACTCAGCGGCCGCTCCCCGTCAGATGTACTTCTTAGTATTTGCCCGCCACTTGCTCTAACGCCCGGCCCGTCACCACGTATGCTTGATGCCGCCGATCGCTCGGGCGAAGGGGATGGCTCTGAAGATCCAAATGGAAGCCGTGGTACCTCCCCGGCTGTCGGCCGAAGATAGTCGCCTGATGCCTGCCCCTGTTCAATCGTCGAGAGCCGCGATCCTTCTTTCATGAACGACGCCTCGGTCCCGGATTTTCGTCTGGAGCTTTTCCGCGGAATGCTGGGCGTCTTGCGCAACGAACCCATTCTCGAAATCTTCGAACTGGCCTTGGATCCTGCCCGGCTGGGAAGCTCGATCCCTCCTCCTGTTTCAATGGGCCCTAACGAAGGAGGTAACTCCGACACTCGTTGCCTTTCCGAATCAAACGAATCCCTGTCATCATCACTCACGAGTCCGTCGTCCTCTTCACTACTCTCTTCCGAATCCCGACTAGCCCTTCCTGCTCTTTCATCCACCGAGCTGTCTGTTGTCGCTGATCCGCGCCGTGCGCCTGCCTCCGCATCGGGATCATCCCGATACGGTTCATGATGGGCCTCCGGTGAACGATCGTCTTCTTCTTCTAGCGCTAGCAATTGAGGTGCTCTTGTGCTTCGGACGACCTCGAATCCCTTGCCCTTCTCCTTGCGCTTGCCACCGAACAGGCCCTTCAACCACCCCCCTGCAGAGGAGACCGGTCCCATTGGGTCAGCAGGGCCTGTTTTGAGCTTCCGGGTGGGTACGCCTTCAGCCAACGGCGGTCCTCTGGTGACACCGTAGTAGAAATCCGACTCTCTCACTGCGTAATCGGTCCGGGGTCTTCGTGGCCCAAGGATTTCCGGGTCGGAGTCGTCCCTGTGTGTTCGCAGGTATGCGGGAGTAATACTTCCGCGGTTTGGCGAAAACGAGGCTCCTTCGCCGGCGTCCACGGGCTCCGGAGGTTCGTCGTACGGCTTGTTCGCCCAGTTACTGCTGCCCCATGACTGTCTGCTACGAGCACCTGGTACGTATGCTTCAGGGGTTGCTCTCTTTGTCCGAGGAGGCCGGTAATACGGGTCTTGAGCGTCCAAGCCCCGCGATCCCAGAGTTGGCCGTCGTGATCCCGAGGATGCGGTACCGCTTGGGAGGAAAGTGTAAGGAGTGGCAGAGCCACCAGGAGTTCCGGGTTCCGGGCTTGCCCCACCATAGTTGCTCATTTCTCCGCCTGAGCTGAAATGGTCAAAGCCACCGCTCATACGGCTATCCATCCCAGGCGGGCGGTTGAGAAGCACAGCAGAGCTGGCGGAAAGACTTCTCGAGCGACTTCCCAACTTGGACTCTCTGTCTGCGGCCAGCATGGCAGCGTTCGAATTGAGACTGCTTCGTTGCTGACGGCGATGGGTGCGGCGAGACAGCTGTCTCTTTCCAAAAACCTTTGTGAGCCCTCCTCTTGCATCACCGGCGCCAGCCAATCTAGCAGTGACCTCGATAATGGTTTGAATGGAATTCAGGAAAAATCCAAACACGAGCACAATAGCGTGCAGGAGGAGAGTTACATAGCCGATCCAACCCTTGGAATCCTCCGAGACGCCGAGATTGGGTACGAAAGCCACGCTGAGGAGTGTCGTGATGAGCCGGACGATCGAGAAAAATGTGTGGTACGCGTTCATAGAGGTCGGTGCCTGGAACGGGCGGAAGGCGTGGAGGGTGAGGATGTAGATGACCTCGCAGATAGCCAGAATAATAATTTGTGCGATTCCAGAAGGCTGAATTGCACCAATAGCTACACCGCGGATGAATGCGAGCAGGACCGGTATGAATGCGAAAGGTGCCGCATCGTCCGAGTAGGTATTGTAGAGAGGGCCATACGTAAGCACAGTCGGCAAATCATCGAAGAGATGCGCACGTGGCTTTGTCGTAAATATCAGTCGGAAGATCCACCCTGCAAGCCCCATTACCAACATCAGGAGTACCACAGCCATCGCAACCACAGATGCGGGTGATTTGTCCGCTACCACCATCTGGAAGAATGAAATGGCGATGATCGGCAAGAGGAAGTAGTTGAAGGTCATGCGGACAACAACGCCAGTGGAGAAGGGTAAGTTTTTGCTGCGCAGATCCTCTTCTTGGATATTCGATAGGAAGCGGTACGCCCAGCGGAGCATAAAACACAGTTGACACAGGAGCACCGCCCCAACGGTGATACCCACGTACCAAACAGCCATGGTGGCCCATATGTCCTGGTCCCTCGCGAGGCCTACCAACTCTCCAAGCCTGGACAAGCCATATGTCCCATTGACGACATACATTCCATCCACAAGGCTTTCGTAGGTAAGGTTTCCCGAAGTGACCAAGCTCTCGTTGAAAAGTAGCGTCGCCCAGCTAGCTTTGCTAACGACAGGCTGGTAGAATCCGGGATAGTTCAAATTGAGGCTTCCTGCGAGAACGATGAACTGGATATAGGCCAAGCAGTCTCCGAATCCCGGGGTCACCAGGCGTAGCAAATCCTCGTCACGTCCATAATTGCTCGTCCAGCGGAACGGATCTGAAGAACCCCATGGACTGAATATGGCCGCGAAAATTGTTGCCAATCCAACGAAGACCAAGATTGCAGCCGGCAAGTAGCGCATCGCATTGGAGATTGTGCTTCCCAAATCAGGCGTGATGTTTGCCGAGACACATGCCAGATCCGGGGCACCATCATCACCAGACTGTACGCGTACCGTTGTAGCAAAGGTTGTGAACGCGTAAGTACTGTAGAAATCGTGGGCCACAGTGAAAGCCGGCAGGCTGTACGGGTCTGTACGATTTGCATCGAAAGCCGGGGCAATGGGGCAGGAAGTGTTGACGGTGGCCTGGCAAAATCGAGCGGGGTCGGCCTCCCACGGGGTGTATGTGACGACCTGGGCCTTGGAGAAAAGGGTCGAGTATTTATTGTTCGAGGTGCTCAGATCCACAATCTTGCCGAACGTCTCGTTGGGGCTGTTCCAGTATGTCTCGTTGTCCCACGCCGGAAGCGTGCCCTGTGTTGCCTGACCCGACACATTGCCGTAGATTGTGATGTTGAGATTGTGGCTTTGGGCGGAGGTGTTGAAGCGCGCGTTGAGGTAGTAGGGAGTGAATTGGAGCCGCTTCGGTTCGGAGTGGATAATGGTAGGATCGAGGCAGTTCTCGAAGCGAATGAAGGCGGCGCTGGCGGTCGACAGGAACAGGGCGAGTGCCAACACGAGGGACAGCGCAGTGCCGGGGGACTTTGGCCACAGCATCTTCCGTCGCGGGCGATGGTTCGTGGTCCATGGCGCAGGGCCGCGTGGCCGGGATAGCTCCATAGCAGCGGAGGTCGGGCCTACACGTTGTTCGGCGACCTCATGGTGTGATGACGGCAGCGGAGCGTGGGGAGCTTCCATCCAAGAGCAGCACAGCAGGCGAGCGTCGACGTCAGCCGTGTGGCTGCGCAGATCAGACGGCCGGCGGTTTGGCGGAGGCAGCGAAGATGCTTGTCAAGGCGAAACACCGAGGAGAACAGGGGCTTTGGCGGCGGGCGGCGGAGGACGGGAGGCCAAGAGCCTGGTTGGACTTAGCGATTCGCGGGGAAGGGCGGGCAAGCTGATCATGCCACGGCGACGGCGACGGCGACCTGGTGGTGGCGAGGGCGGGCGCGGTCGCGGGCGCGGTCGAGAGCGCGTCGGGGCGGCGAGCGAGCGGACGCAGCGTCGCGGGCGGAGACAGCGAGCGTGAGGAAAACAGGCGGCGGCGGACAGGCGGGCAGCGTCATGGATCGCGACTCTGGGGGACGAGGGGCGCCAGCAGTAATAACGGGCTGCCGCTCCGTGTCGGCAGCGCCATTCGCTCACGCTGATCTCGTGCTAGCGCGTCGTGCAGTGGCAGTGCACTGCTATTTTGGTGTGTCTGCCCTGATTGATGCGCACCTGCGACGCTCCGCACTACTTCACGCTGCAGCCCTCCCGCTCTAAGTCCTGTCCGCGCTCGAGCTGATTGGCGCGCTCTCCCGCTCGAGGGTGCGTCCTACATCACACCTGCACGGGAGCCTGTCTGCTGCCATCACGCCCTGCCCGGCCCGGCTCGCGCGACAATAATCGCGTCCTCTATACGGCGGATTCCGGCCGCCGCTGATCGGACTCCACTGCCGTCCCCCAGCACGCTCCCGACCACTTGTCGCTGGGCCATTTGTCCAGCGCCCTCCCAGCGCATGGCCTGCGGGCCTGCTGCAGCAATTTCGTCCCTGCTTTCGCGCTGCTCCTCCGCCTGCCACTGCCAGAAATTATGGACAGCCTGACGTGCGCTGCCGGGAACCGAAAGGCACTGCGAAGCGATACGGCCGCTGGCACGCCTACGCCTCGTACCGCCGGCCAGCCCGCCTGTGGCTGAACGAAACAGCTGGCAGCGGAATACTTAGCACCTCCCCACGCCCCCCGCTCGTCCTCATCGCACCTCCCGCGCCTTGTCTTCCCCGAGCAGTTGCTGTCTCTGTCCCCGTCCTCCACCTGCTGGTCCTCCACGCGACTCAGATGCGCGCAGATCACGGCCGGCGCAACTAGCCGCATTGCGTAAATGCGGTCGTTAACGGGTCTGCGGCGCACCCGCGGTGGAGCTTCATTCATTGCTTTCCGTCTCCATTCGTCTTCGCGTGTCGCAGGCTGTATAGGGCGTGGCACATCCTTCAGCGATCTGCACGGCCCTCCGGCCGAAACGAGGCCTGTCGCTGCATTCAACTTCATTGGCGTATTTGAATCTATGCATAATCCAACGAAAGGCTCTGCGAGCGCACCGAGGACAGCAGGGGCTCTGGTTTACCCGGCGGACGGAGCAAAGCGCTGACGAGGCAGGGTGGCCAAGCGGCTGGTAATAATGAAAGGAGTAGGGAATTCGCCGTGGCCGTCGGGCTGATCATTCGCCGTGCAGTGCACAGAACGCATCCACCACCCGGTGATCAACCACGCTGGAGTCTTCTGGCTGATCACGGGCCCTCCGTTCCGAATAGGAGCAAAAATAGAGTCCCCTGAGGTACTTCAGCCCTGCTTGATGCTCTGCGGCCGCCGAGGAGGGAAGGCGGATGATGACATAGGGATCAGGCGAGCGCGGTGGCCGACGAGAAGCAGTGTTTCATGTGGTCGGCGGCAGAACCCGGCAGGCCGGCAGCTGCAGCGCATGGTGGTGCAGGTACCACGCCGGGCAGAGCGTGCCGTCCGACGGAGGCCGGCACCAGGGCGTGTTGCGAGGTGGATTGAGTGGAGAGGCGGCGCGCAGAAGGAAGGAAAGCACGTGGGCGGCGCTTAGTAAGTGCGCCCGGCCTAGCCGCAAGCAGACTAGGGCGGCGCGTTAGCAGGAACGGGCGGCAGTCGGGGAGAGAAAGCGCCGACCAACGTCACGGTTCGCCGACTCTCACCAGCCCACAGACAAACATGTCAGAGCCGCCGCGCATAGATCCCGCCCTCGAGTTCGGGGACCAGCAGCCTGACCGCCCCGACCACGACTTCAAGCAGAGGTTTCAGGGTCTGCAAGACTCGTTCTACGCTCACGGTCCGTTCTATGGCTCCTACCCGTCGCAGGGCCAGAACGCCTCGCAACCGTCCGCCGACTCCGCCGATGCTGCTTTGCAAGCTATCGCGACCGCTGCCCAGCAGGATCGCCGCGCCTCAACGCCTAGCTCTGCCTCCGTCGGTGCCACTGACCCCAATGCTCAGAAGTACGTGCTGCCTTCTGCTACCCGTCGTCTCGCTCAATTCCTGCGTGCTGCGCGTCCGACCACCCGCCGGCGCCCTGTGCAACTAGCTCCACGCAGCGCTGTGCTCCCGAACCCCACGCCGTGTTCAAGACAGCGTCCAGTTTGCCGTTGTTTCTGACATGCCTGCAGCAATCAAACCAAGCTCGGCCCAGACGGCAAGCGTCTGCGCGCATGCGATCACTGCCGCGCTCTAAAGGTACCTTAGTAATGCTCTCTGCTCTGGAGTACGGCTAAAGTCTTTAGGTGCGCTGCGATCCTCAGGAAGAAAATGGTCTCATTTCAGAGGTCAGCCCGTGCAAGCGCTGTCTCAAGTCCAAGAAACCTTGTATCACGACCGCGCCCACCAAGAAGCGCACCAAGAAGGCCGACACGCGCGTCGCGGAGCTCGAAAAGAAAGTGAACGAGCTGACTGCCCGCCTGGGTGACAATCCGGCCGCGCCGTATGCCTATGCCAGCCATCCAGATGCGCCTCTTCCAGAAGGTCCTCATGGACCCGCTGACTTCGCGGACTCGGCTCGTCCTGAGAAGCGCCGGCGAATGAATGATCAACATGAAGCGATCGTAGGTGTTTCGGCCCTCAACCGACGCAAAAGCTTGCTGATGCTTGTCAATTTGTGGCGTAGATGTCCAACGAGGTTCGGCGAGAGATCATGTTCGATGAGCATGCCGAGATCGCAGCTGCGGCCCATCAAAGGGTTGAGAATCGCCCTCCGCAGTCCGACTACTCCTACATCTCCTACGAGGTCGACCGCTGTATCAACCCCGAGATCGCCGAGCGGGTTGTGAATCGGTACATCAACGCATTGATGCCAGCATTCCCAGCTGTACCTCTTCCGCAAGATACCACGGCGGCGCGGCTCCGCGAAGAGAAGCCACTATTGTTTCTGTCTATACTGAGTGCTGCTTCCTTTGGCTGCGATCCGCTACTTCCTGCAGAGACACAACGATACCTGGCCGATCTCTTACAGAGCTGGTTCGCGGAACTGATCTGGCGTCGGCAAGAAAAGTCACTCGAAATAATCCAAGCCCTGGTTGTCTGCGTGCTTTGGTATCGGCCTCCCGTGGTATATGAACGCCATGCTTTCTACATGATGACCAACGCTGCGATAACCATGGCCTTGGAGCTTGGTCTCGGCAAACGAGCCGGTAAGGCCAAAGCAAAGCTCGGTCTCGGTCCATTCCGAAGGTGTCTTCCCAATGCAGGAGGGGTTGACGCACGCAGATCATTTATGGTAGGCAATTCTTGGGTCGTTTTGGTCGTTCTATTGAACTGACTGTCTATTCAGGTCTGTTATTATCTAGGAACAAAGTATGCTGCTCTCTCACAGATAAATATTGAACATAGAACTGATCATTAACAGTATCGCCATGGTCCTCCGCCGCCCCATGCTCCTCCGTTGGAACCAGTATATGGACGAATGTGTCTCTGAACTGGAATCTTCCCCGGACGCTCTGCCATCTGATAAAGTGCTATGCTACCATGTCAGATTGGCTGCTATCGCGGAAGATGTAGCTTCACAATTCTCCATGGACGATCCTGCAGCAAGTGCCAACCTCGCCGACAAGTTCAACGAGATTGCACTACGCAACTACGACACAAAGCTTGAGCTGCTACGCGCTCAACGGCCATCAAATGCCAACCAGAGTATGTTTCCCTGGATCTCGCCGCTCTTAATCACATACTAACTTCTCGCGTAACAGCTGTCCTGAAGTTTTCAGAAAGCGTTGTCGGCCTCTACACGCACGAAGTTGCCATGCATCACAACCAGAATGTTGATGAAAGCGCAGAAGAGGGGCGTCCAAAGACTCTTGGGCCGGTGCAGACCAGCTCACTAAAAGAATGTGTGAAGTCTTGTCATGGGGTTCTTGACAGCTTCCTGTCACTCGACTTTGATGCTCTTTACGCGCTGCCCCTCATGTACTGTGAGTTGTTCCAGATCGAACGTGTTCAACTTCATCCTACTAATCCAACACAGCTGTACGGTGTGTTTACTCCACAGTGTGTCTCACGAAGTTATGGGCAGACGCAACCTACCCAGGCGACCTGGGTAGCGTGATAACACCAGATTCATTGCGTCTGGAATACTTCTTCGACAACCTCATCCGTCGCTTTCAGTCTACTGAGGAGCGCGATCCGCAATCCCCGCACACCAAATTCCCCCGCATACTCCTTCGTCTTCGGGAAAAGTTCAATCGCATGAAAAATGGCGAGGCGTGCGCGGACGTCTTTTCTGGACATCCTGTTCCTGCTACCAATGGCACATCAGCGTCGACTACAGCCACGTCAAACGGGCCGCCTGAACACACTCGTCACACATTCACCGCTAATGGTAACAGTGGTGTTCCTACAACTCAGACACCACTGCACCTGCTCTCGGAAGTAGCGCAACAGGCCCAGGCGCCGCCTCTCCAACAAGGCTACTACGAAAACAACAACATGAGCGGCCAAACAATCGGCAACTACAACTGGGACATGGCCGGCTTCGGAGACTTCGACTTCTCTAATATGGGCATGGGTGTGGACCTATCAAGCCTCTTTGGTGGAGACATGGGATACGAACAGCCCCAGCAGTATCAGCACCAAGGACACTCAGCACATATGTACCCGGAGCCTTCGGCTAACTGGAATTCTTAACTGTATATCATCGTGGGCAGGAAGAGATCATATGGATAGCTCGATAACTTTTGAGCAGAGATAATTTGGGGAATATACGATTTGCTACTCTTCTGTCCTTGCTACTGACGTGCGAGGTTACTCGGATATGGAAGACCGGAAGCAGAGCAGAAGTGTTGCAAACGCAGTGTGGTTGCTGTCTCACTGGATTCGGTACGCGCAGTAAAGCATTTAGATGTGCGTCAGAACAACATCTACGGGGTTGCTGCGCCAAGGGCCGTGGTCGATGGGTTATAATGAAGGGAGTTTAGGTCAGGTACAGCTGATGATGATTTGCAGGACTTTGTGATGGTGAATGGCGTTTTTTGAGTTTCATTGATGATTTTCACCATTGCGGCGTCCAAGCTGATCTCATTCGGGTTTTTAGTGAGAGTGAGAAAAAGCGAAGAGGGACGCGAATTGAGAGGGTGGTGGCTCAAAAGCGGGAAAGCAGCGGACAGTGGACGCTCCATCCGGGCGGAAAAAGTTGCCACTGGTTCCAAAACAAATTATTTGCACTACTGTAATGCAAATTACTGTGTTGCTTGAACTTTCGCTCTTTATAATCATCAAAGCTGGGAGCTGCGCCAAGAATAGAGAGCACGGGCACACAAAACCTGGTCATGGGTTGAGGCTTCTTCCGCACTCAGCAGATGATGGTATGGTTGAGTGGCTCAAAGGAGCCGTCTTCTGTTTACAAAGTCCGCTTTCAAAGCATGACCGAACTGGGAAACAATGCTCATTTGACATTGTCTAGCAGATGGCCCAACCAAGGGTTGCTGTTTACTGTTATTTAGGAGGAAGACGTACTGACTGACACTATAGCTGTATGAGAAGATGACGAGTATCTCACCCTTGAGCAAAACTACAATAGAAGAAGACCTGGTATTCTAATTCTGTATAATAGCAGTATTTCTTGCGCTTTATGAACGTCTCATTAAGTACATAACAGCTTGACAAAACTTCTGATTGACACTATCCTCTCACGCATGATAACTGAAGCTCCCCTCCCTCCGCACACTCGCTGAGCCTGACTCTCCCCTGGCGTGCCTACTCGCCTTCTCCGGCTTGACCTTCCGCAGCGGCCTGTATACTGGATCCCACATCTGCTCCCGGATCCACTCCTCCAAATCAGCCTCGTCTCTTGGGATACCCTTCTCATGGTTTAAGCCCTCCTCGACGGCCTTCTGGATGACGGCCTTGGCAATGTGCACGCTAATTTCGCGGACATCAGTAACATCTGGAAGCAGGGCGATTTCTCTTGGCGTGCCCTTGTTTTCTTCCTTGAGAGCGGGGGCTTGCGATGCGAGGGACTCGGTAGCCGCTACGAGGAGGGAGGGTGTCATGAGGCGGGTACGGCTGAGAACGGCGCCCAGGCCGATACCGGGAAAGGTAGTTGAGTTGTTGCATTCAGCTGCGGCTGATCAGACGACTGTGCTTACTGTGCGTCCTCAGAACGATGGGCGGCTTACCAATCTCGTATTTTTCCCCCTCGTATTCCACAGGCTCGAACGGGCTTCCGGTCGCAACCAAACACTTGCCCTTTGTCCACTCAAACAAGTCTTTTGGTTTCGCTTCATGCAGCCTGCTCGGATTGCTCAGGGGGAAGATGATTGGTCTTTCGACGTGCTTTGCCATCTCTTCGACGACCTCCTTAGTGAAGGACCCAGGCTTGGTGGATGTGCCGATTAAAACGTGAGGCCTGACCTCCTTGATGACACTGAGAAGATCCTGATGGTCTTTGCCTTCCCATTCGCAATCATCCTTGGCGTAGGTGACCTGAGCTGGGGTGAGATTGTTCTTTTTTGACTTCAGAAGAAGCCCTAGCTTGTCAACACACCTGTCATAAATCAGCCATCTGAGTTGACGCTAAGATATGACACGACAAATTTCATACCAAATATGTTCTCCTGCCTCTTCTTTAGATTTCTCTGTAGAGACAGCAATAGCATCCTTGATTTGATCCGCGATACCGGTACCTGCAGTACCAGCACCGAACATCAACACCCTCAAATCTTGATACTTGATGTCGGCAATTTTCATTGCGGACATGATGGCAGCAAGAGTAACACATCCAGTGCCTTGGACATCGTCGTTGAAGCAAGCAATCTTCGGGGTGTAGCTGTCGAGAATCCGCCTCGCGTTTGGCAACCCAAAATCCTCCTGTATTTGGTCAGCAGCCGTGATAACACAAATGATAAGATAGAGCATACAAAGTGAATGTAGGCTCTTGGATATCTCTTTCCAGCAGCGGTGATGAACTTGTCCACAAATGCATCGTACTTCTCCCCGCAGACCCTGGGCTTGCGTAGACCGAGGTACAACTCGTCATTGAGAAGTTCTTCGTTCTACCAAGCGGTCAGAAGAAGACAGATATGCGGAATGGCGCGATATTCTCACATTTGTTCCGCAGTCCAGCACGACTGGCAACGTGCGAGAAGGATGGATGCCGGCACACAAGGTGTAAATGACCAGCTTCGCAACGGAGATCAGGATTCCACCCACTCCTTGGTCGCCAATTCCCAAAATCTGTCTCTAGTCAACGGAAATTGCGGACCAGTATGAAATCGGGGGCGCAAACCTGCTCGCCGTCGCTGACCACGATGAGATCCACCTCATCCGAGGGGCCAAACTGATCCAGGTCATCCGGGATCCTGTCCACGTCGTCAATGTTGAGAAAACACCCCTCGGGGCGACGGAACAGTCTAGAGTAGTTTGCAATTGCGTCACCCTCAGTGGGCGTGTAGATGATGCTGAACATCTCTTTGAGGTGATCGTGGATGAGCTGGACAATGGCGGATCAGCGCCAGCGACGACTTTTCCTTGAGCAATATCCACGACATACCCTGTAGTATAGCACCTCGTTCTGCTCCTTCATGCTCGTCATGAACGTGTTCTTCGCAAGGTCGTTCGGGCGGCTGCTGAATTGATCGTAGGCGCGCTTGACCTGTTCTTCGAGCTTCTGAACATTCTGCGGGAGGAGGCCGTGGAGCTTGAATTCATCTCGCTCCTCCTTGGTGAAGGCGGTGCCTTTGTTCAGATACGGCGTGTTGAGCAGCGCGGAGCCCTGGAGGAAGCAGACGGGTCAGCACTCAGAGCGCAGATGACTGCAGCCTTCGCACGCACGGTGAGAGCGCAGTCCAGAGGGCCCGAAGTCGACAGCGGAAGGCTGCCGAACTTCGGGTGCTTCTGGTCCTGCTTCGAAGGCATGGCCGGTGCGGGGTGGAAAGCGCGGGGAGCTCGGCGGCTAGTGCGGGGGAGTGGGCTGGTAAGCTTCAGGCGTCCGATGCGGGTGGTGGTGGAAGGGAAAGACGCATTGCAGGTGGAGGAGGAGACGAGCTGAGACCGCTGTGGCTGTATTGCGCCGCAGCTTGATTGCCGACCATGACGTAGCTGGGAGGGCCGTTGCGTGGTTCGGAGGCCGCCTTCGCCAGCTCTCACGGCCGCGACTCAGCAGCACGCGGGTGCAGCCGGCCGTCAGCCAGCAGAGAGGAAGCCCGGGTCGACGAGAAGAACAAGGGCCCCCGAGCAAGCTCGTCTGTGTGCGCGTCAATGCAGCAGACAAGCTCTGTGGCTCTGCCCCGCCACTAGCCACCCCGCGTCGGTCGCCAAAAAAAAAAAAAAAACTTGGCGGCAGCCGTGTCGGAAACGCCCAGCCGGGCATCCCGCTGCCCAGCCCACGCCGGCGAGGGCAGCAGGCCAGGCACATGCCTACGCCACCTGGGTCACACCGCCACCAGCTTCGTATATGAGGTGGACGCCCTGGACATCGCTCGCACGCCCCTTCTCGTCGCAACCCGGCCACGGCTCGTCCGCAACGTCCGATTAGAAGCATCTCGTTACACCCTCTGTCTTGCATCGCACTCCAGGAGCCCGCCACTGCATCCCGCGCCACGGCTGAAATTCCATCTGCCGTCCGTGCCGAACCCTTCCAGGTCCTTGCGTCAGACCAGCACCGGCAAGCATTGAGCTCTCCGGAAGGAATTTCTGAGAGATCCCATCGCCGACGAGACTATCCACTCGGCCCCGGAGCAGAACAGGGCAGTGTGGCCAGACATGGCGCAAGACGTAAACCTCGAGTCTGACGCCGTCCTTCGCGCCAGCTGTTTCTGTGAAATGCGGAAGCACCGAAGCCCTGCTTTCGTCGAGTCACTGGCCGCGGCCGGCGGTTGGCCGGAGGCCTGGGACGTCAAAGTCATACATCGGGAGCTCGATGGGCCAGACAACACCCAAAGGCTGATTGGCAAGAATCACAGAAACAGAACGGCAAGCAGCGGGGACGGAAAAGATTGGCGGGCCTTCCATCCGAGGAACACGAACACAACGGAATACGGGAAGAGTACTCCGTAGGATTTCATTTTGGTCTCATAGCAAGTCCACTCAACCGACATTTTCGTGTGGAAACATTCTGGCAGGAACTACAAAGCGCACGCATGCCTCCATTCAGCCTCGAACTGTGACATAGCATGGTCAAGCCCCATACCAAGCCGACCGCTCACTAATCATTGCAGAGATACAGTAAGCCCTGTCTCTGGTTGTCTAGGTCTTCGGCACGCAGAAATCCGGCGCTATGACGTTGCACTGTGACAGAAAGCACATGCATGTCGCACATTCTCACGGCACCTGTCCCATCTTACACTGGAAACCCCAATCCAAAGTCGTACCGTTTCAAACATACTGGAGTCTATGACGAGCATCATTCTTTGCCAAGAACACGCTATAGAGATTTCCGAGAAACTCGGCAAATATATTGCCCATCCAATAAAGCCATTCTTCCCTTCAGCTTATTGTTTCAGCAGAACTCCGCCACCAAAGCGCAGTGGTGGCTACGAGGCCCGGCGTCCTGTGTGGTTGCAGCCATAGAAGTCGCCCGTGCGACAGAATGTAGAGAGCAGACGACGGACTATTCAGTGAGTCTCTAGGCTTTTCGTTCCTCCGTTCGAATTCTTTGACGCTCGCAACGCTAGTCCCGTTGTGGACTCAGCAATATGACCAGCCTTTTGGTCATACAGCGTCTTCGAGAACGTGCCCGGCTCGAGGCAACGGAGTATCTCCGGACCACTCAGACATGGGCTGGGCACTGCTCTGGTGTGCAGCTATAGAGAACTGCGGAGGAATCTTCATGCAGCCAACCGATAGCGTTTCATCCAGAAACATCCGATCCTTGGGGATGAAATTCGCCGCTGGTAGTAAAGAGCAGGCGTTATCGTCAGACCAATATCATCACCTGGCCACATTAGTGGCTGTATGACCCTACCGCCTGTCATCTTACCCGGCTTCTCGGTCCTCCTGCGTGGAAGGCATGCGCCAAGCTACATCAAGCGCGCTACGTGGAGCGAGTGGCATAGTGGCGCCTCACATGGTTGCTACTTGCACCCTGACTATTTAGTGCTCTAATGCGAGCACCAAGATTATGGCAGTCTATTGAATTCCGCTCGGCAGTTGTTGCGGTTGTAATCCCCAGTGCTATATTTGCGGAGCAGGCCCAGGTTGCTGAGCCGTAATTAATGGTCTACTTTCTCGTTGTTCACAATCCTTCCCGTTGGTTCCTCATCAGCCATATTTTCTTTGTATCAACTGCGTGAAGAGCTCCATTGAGGCCATGCCAGCACGATTCTTGCAACACTTCTACCTTTCCGGCGGGTCGCTGCGTGGCCTGGCGCTATCATGGGACCCTGACAGTGGGGGCGGCAGATTGACAACAAGGATGTCGACGGCTAAATATGCCCCGCAGATGCCACCTGGTGAAGTGCAACTCTCTCTCATCTCTAACAACAGAGATACTGAGGCCGCCATGGACATGTTCGCAGCCTCCAACTACGGTGTCTTGATAGCGCTTCCTTTTCTCGGCGGCGTTCTCACCCACCACGGCCTCTTCAGACGCTATCAGCTTGACAGGTACCCGTTGACGGTTGTCAGCGCATTCGTGTTCCTTCAACTTGCTCTTGTCAAGGCTCTCCAGCTCCCCTACGGCGTAGATGCCACCTATCGATACTTCGTCGCCGTTGTTATATTCGCGAGCTTCTTCTTCGGTCTTTGTCTCAGCACCTTCATCCACCGCGCAGTATTCCACCCGCTGAAGAGGTTTCCTGGTCCCTTTCCCGCTAGGCTGTCCAAGTTCTGGGCCGTATTCAAGACCGCTGGAACACGGATCAGATGGTATAAGTTCAGCCGAGACCTTCATGCAAAGTATGGAGACTACGTCAGAATCGGTGGGTACATGAACATTGCCGAGACACTCCAAACGTACTCATCTTTGCCAGGTCCACGAGAGCTCTCCATAACAGATCCGGAGGCGATTGTCCCGATCCTCGGTCCGGGGTCTAAGACGAATAAAGGCCCGTTCTACGGTTCGCTGGAGCAATCTGTTCATACGACTTTGGATAAGGAGTTCCACCGACAAAGGCGTCGGGTGTGGGACAATGCTTTCAAGGTAAGCTTTGCTGTGAACTCCAAGAGGACGCCTCACTCTAATTCGAACTCAGATTACACTCGCAGACTTTGCCCCCAGCGTCGAGTCGGGTACCGACGACCTGCTCTCCGTCATCACGCCAACTATCGCCAGCGGTGCCCCGGTCCTCATCAACGATCTGAGTCAGCGCTACAGTTTCGATATCATGTGCTCGCTGGCTTTTGGAAAGTCGGGTGGGTATGTTCTCGGGCAAACTGAAGCAAAGGACGAGGCTATTTTCAAGATCATCCACGGCAGCTTGGATGTTATTGCCTTGGTGTCCCACACGCCATGGGTAATCAAGATCTTGGAGAACTGTTCGAAGATTCCTGGGCCCATGAAAAGCCTGAAAGAGTGGTCGGCGGAGAAGGTTGAGATGCGCAAAAAGGTAAGGCGGTGTCCTACCCAATGCTTGCCTGTTCGCACCCTGACACGTCAGGTTTCAGATGAAGAATCCGCAGCCAGACCTCATGGGCTACCTAATGAAGTACACCAAAGACGACGCCGAAGGCCGAGCCCTCCTGAACGCAGAATCGCGCCTCATCATAGGCGCCGGCACGTTCGTTTCTCCCATCCCACCCTCCTCCTTTCCCCCATCCACCCGCTAATCCCAAAACTTCTCAGCGACACCGCCGCCGGCGCTCTCACCATGATTTTCGCCTATCTCGCCAACCACCCTTCCCATACCTCACTCCTCCGCACCGAAATCGACACCGCCTTCTCCACCAACATCTACTCCTGCCTCCGGCCCCTCCCCATCCTCGACGCCACCATCAACGAAGTCCTCCGCCTCCACCCGCCCGTCACCTGGGGCTCCTCGCGCGTCACGCCCGCCGATGGCCTGCAGATCGGCCAGACCTACATCCCGCCCAACGTCATCGTCTCGCTGCCGCCCTGCGGCATCACTCGAGGTACGCCAAACCCCCTCCCCTCCTTTTCCCCACCCAACCCAACTAACCATCCATCCCATTCCCCGCGCGCAGATCCCCGCAACTTCGACGACCCCAACTCCTTCCGTCCCGAGCGCTGGACTACCGACCCCTCCCTGATCCGCAACCGCGCCGCCTTCATCCCGTTCCTGACGGGGCGGTACCAGTGCCCCGGCAGGGGGCTGGCGATGATGGAGCTGCGCAGCGTGACGGCGCGGACGGTGGCGCGGTTCGACGTCGTATGGATGGAGGGGGTGGGGCTGGCGGAGTGGGCGGAGGGGATCAAGGATCACTTCACGATGGGGTGTCCGGCGTTGAGGGTGGGATTCAGGGAGAGGGGAGGGGGGGAGTGAGGGTGGGTGCGTGTGCCGGGCGAGAAGCTTTTGAGCGGCTTGCGGAATCTCTGTTCCACGGTCTGGCTTTTGCGTCTTGCCCTTGCAGATTGCAGGCGAAATCTAAGATCACTGGCGTGCGTCCGCGTCTCAGCGTACTTACCGAACATCTCTTGCTGGTGCGAGGAAACCAAACTCGATTAGCTGGAAAGTGATCATTAACTACATCATTTTGCGAAAATGCTGGAGGACGGAGTCAATGGATAATAATGAGTCACAGCGTTATGAGAATGAAACGTCATTTGAGCCCGAAAAAAAAGCGAGGGGATAACGCACAGCGAAGTATCTTGCTTCGCCTTGGAAAGAGAGGCAACGGCCGAGAAGTACGCCATCACACTGCAACATCTGAAGAATGATCTTCAAAGCTTTGCTTTCTGACTGAAGAGCACGATGAAAAGAATACCGGCGGCGTAGTGAGCTTTTGTAGCTGCTCCGGAGGCGATGGCCCCTCGGCTGTGATGCTGTCACATGGCGGTTCACAAGGTGGAGGCCAGGAGCGCCACATGGTACCGATATCCTTGCATGCTCAACTGCCTACGAAAAGAGATGAACAAGTCTTCTGCATTAACCTTTCTTGCATTGCTGTACCTTGCTTTCTCAGATTCGAAGCAGTAAACATCACGAACGTGATGGGGCACTCGGGGAAATGGTAGCTACAGCAGATTATACTTGCCCAGGCTTTCTTCGAAACAACCCGAGATTCCACTGTCACACTATGGCGAAGGCACGTGAGGAGAGTTTAGTCACAGGCATGTGATGATGGAGACCGCTTATGCACGAACATGTCCTTTGTGAGCTCCAAGTCTCGGGTGTCATCGGCATCTCCTCACCAGCGCTGTGCAAACCCTAGGCGAGCATGACCACGTAAGGGTACGAAGAATCATCGAAATGCTCAAAATGGCCCAGAATGCCGTGGTTCAACAGCATACTTGCTCTCAACAACCTACCTTCCCCGGCAAACATTATCGAGACCATTGGAATTTGGAACAGCACCTCTAGTACAAAGTTGTACCTCTGGCTTGGAGTTCGAAGAAATCGAGCGAACGACTGCGTTGGAATTTTCGGGTGGAAGCCGGGATGCATCTCTGACGTTTCTTTCGCAAGTGCGGGAAGGCTTCTGTGCGGAAAGCTGGGTTGCAGCAGCGTCAAGAAATGATGGTGCCTATCACTCGCAAAGAGTGCTGGTCGCAGTCATCAACAAGTCCTCCTGTTTTCCTCCGTGAAGATGGAAGAGTCACCGAGGCTTTCAGAGGTGTCTGCGGTTCTTCGGGCGTTGTCGAAAGCGGTTGATACGTACGTCGTACGGTGCTCTCAGTGGATGAAGGTGCTGGTGCCCTTAACAGGAGAGGCCAAAAAGGGTCAGGCAGGAGGGAGCTTTCGAGAGAACAGGTGAAACAGAAGTCATGAAGCGGAAGAAAACACAACTGCTGTTAGTCATCCTCTCACTGACTCGAATCGACCCAAGAAGTCACACCCAAGCCTGACAATCTCGCACGCAGCCTTCCACCCTGTTATAGAAACCAGGCTGATAGCAACATCTTCCCATACTAGGTCAGGATTGGCACGGCAAGGGTTACCGAGCAGGGGAAGAAGCCGCGCCGGAAGGATCCGCCGGGAACGGAAGAGCTCCGGCCCACGTGCAGGACCAGAGGTCTCAAGTAGAAGTGATAGCCCGGGATGCTGCCCGCTGCTGTTCCCTTGTAGGGATTGTGCCGTGCTTTGGAAAGTATGTGTAGCTGTGCCGCGAGAAACAACTGGCTGTGCCGCAGAAGTGCTCGGTTCCCAAGAGGAGGCACCTCCGGTTCTGCGTACTACTCCGATATTGGGCTTGTCAGGGGTTAGTTAGTCGAGCCAATTGTGTGGAAATAGCTTTGGTGTCGAAAATTGCGCTCTCGTGCTGGCATGTGAGCATTGCAGCAGCCCAGGAGATGTGATGGCCAAAGGAGCACTCCGGCGACGCTATAGGTGTTTCTGCGTACAGCCCTAGTTGAACCGAGAGAGTCTGGCAGGCTCAGAATCACAGTTCATGCTGCTGAGATACAAGTGGAATTGGTGTTTGGCCCCATTGTGCAACAACACCGACACACCAGGAGAGCCCAACACGACCGACCCACGACCGCAGCATCAACAAACGCAAAACACACGACAAAGCCACCAGCACTCACCGCCGAAAACCAAAGCAGAAACTCCAAGCCCTACGCACTGCCGCTCCCTCAAGTCTAAACCCAAAACAACCCAAGGCATGCCCTACTCTCACAACTTCAAACGTCTGAAAGCTCCATTTTCCCCATCGAGAAGTACGGCGCGAGGAAGAAAAGCGGGCGGCGGTGCGCCGGAAACGCCGGTGGAGACTCGCGGCCGCAGCAGGAGCAGCAGGACGCATGCGCCGCAGCGCATCTGTGCGGCGTATTCTGGTATAGCAACGACGTCAGATAGCAAGCCTGGACCCGCAAGCCTGCAGCGTGGTGGCCGCGGACCCACCAGCATAAAGTCCGTTCAGGAATCCTTCGCAGCCAGCAAAATATGCTTGTTCTACCCCACAGCCTGGCGCCCCCACCCCTTTGGAACGGCAAAAGCAGCCGACAGGAACGGTTAGGATTGCTGATGGTCAGCGTGAGAGGGCCTGTCGGCGGAAGGATCGCGCGGAGGATGGCGCTTGCCGTTGGCTGGACCAGGGCGTAACCGCGGCGCGCGCGTCTCTAGATGTGGGCCGTCCCGCTCATCCTCCATGCCCGTGTCTGCATGTCTGCATGTCTGCCTCATCTCATTCCTCCTTCGCGCGTCTGACACGACGCGGGAAGATGCCGCGAGGTACCAGGAAAGTGCCGGGCTCCTCGGGCTCCTCGGAAAGCCGGGGAATCTGACAAGGCGGTGGTGAGCGAGTCAAACATCAGCCAGACGGAAATCGTGAGCTGGGGGAACGGCGGCCACGACTTTGGCGGCGGCCCGCTTACCTCTGGGCAGCGCGCCCGAAGTCGTGGCACCTGCAGCCGCTCGAATGGCCACGACCAGCATTGCCCAGATGCGTCGACGCACGTGTCACGCATGGCACGAAAAAAAGACCGAATACACAGCGTGACAGCGTCCTCAGGCGAGCCAGGATCCGGTCCCAATCCCCCCTCGCTCCCACTAGCCCGATCGCGCAAGCCCCAACGGCCGGCCCAACGCCCTAAACGCCAAGCACATGGCCAGCCGGCCGATCGCCCGCTCCCTTCGCTCGCTCCGCGCAAGTCTGACAACCACCATTTCCTCAATCCGGAAACCACCAAGCCCCCCCCCCCCCCCATCTAATCGCCAAACACGCACCGAAAAAACATTCCAAGATACCGACGGAAATGGCAGAACCTTCGCAGACATCACGGGACGCTGCATCATCATCCTCATCCGCAGCACCCGCTGACCCAACAACGACACAACGCACCGCCGCCGCCGCCGCCGCCGCAACGCTCCGTCCGAAAGGCCCACTCAACAAGCCCGGAGGAAGCACACCGCCACGCAGCACCCTCGGCACCAGCGCCGTGGAGAAACCCTCGTCGGCGCGCGGCGCGCTCGCGTTTGGCGCAGCGCCGCCGGGGAAGAAAAGCAGCAGCAGTAAGTCTCAGCCCATCCGAGTTACAAGGTCCGGTTCGGCGAGCACTGTACGCCTTTGGTGGGGCAGCCGAAGCGTCCGTCCGGACGCCAAAGCCGTCCGTATGATGTACGTGCTTTCCGAACCGGCCTCGTATGTATGTATGTATGTACCCTTCGCGTTGCCTCGCACGACGTCGTTCGTCGACACGGCATGGATCGCGAAGGGGGGGGAAAAAAGGCAGGAGGGATGATGACGTGGATGTCACTGCAGCGAAAGCGGTGAGCCAGTTCAATTCGCGGCAGGAGCGCTCCGCGTTTCTCGACTCTGCGTACATGGAGCGGCGAGCGGACGCGCTGAGGGCCATGCGGCAGGGGACTTCTGCGTGAGGATTGTGGACGAGAAGGAAGGAGGAATGCAGGAATAAGAGGGAGAGGATGGGAAGGAATGCTTGGTCTGATCTCCGGCCCCCGCAGGTGAAGCCATGATTAGCTGCTGGTCCGGACAGCTCTTGAGGTTGAAAGAGGTGTACGAGGGTTGGTTTGGATGGTATTGACACACGTATCTACCTTCATGGGCAGTCGAAGCACGCAGCATCGATCTGGCTGACTGTTATGAGAGTCAGGACATCATCAAAGGGTGTCGCGAGAAGAGTCATGGTTCACGAGTATTAGGAAGACTCCCTTCATTATGATACAAATACCCACCAGCCAGAGAAACTGGCCTTTTTGTGCTGTCAGCTATTTTCCCCCTTCAGAATACAATTTCTTGCTTTGCTGGAAAGAAGGAAAGCAGAAACCACCGTATCCTCCCCATCATGCCAGCCAGAAACCCCATTCCGCTAAAAATCAAACACCATTGAACGCGTAACGCAGCTAAGCCCCACCACCATCCGCAGCCATCTCGACTTGCACCCAGACAAAGCCACCGCCATCTTACACACACCACACGCACTTGCACTACTCGAACTGATTCTCCCGATCCACCCAGATGTCCTCCAGCTCCGCAAAGCTCATGAAGTGCAGCGGGCGGTGGATGTCGTCGTAGAAAGCCTTGGGCGTGTCCAGCTTGACGTCGACTGCCTTCTTCTCGACGGCGCCAAAGCCGCTACCCATGAAGCTGTAGTTCCACACGCCCGTCTCGGGCACCAGGAAGTAGCCTCTGATCTTGTCCGACAGCAGTAGCTGGCACTTGTCGCCCATGCTGGTCGAGAAGCCCGCCGGCTGCTCCGATTGCGTGTCCTTGTTCTCGGCGCCCCACTTGTAGCCGTTGGGCGTCAGCGCCCACGCCGCCAGGCTGACCGAGCCAGGAGTGAACGAGACAGTCATCGTGACAGTCTTCTTGTCCCACGACGCGTGCGCGTTCATCAGGCGCGCGTGCTGCGTCACGTCCATCGGGCTCATGTACGGCAGCTCGTTGCCCGAAACCGTGTGGATGACGCCGAGCGGCTCCATGTTGTTGAGATACTCGTGCTGCGGCAGCTTGTGCGGCAACTGCACATCACGCGTGTTGCCTACTTGCGGGATCATGACAATCGTCTTGATTTCCTTGACCTGGTCGTTGTCGGGCGGCGAATTTCCGTACAGGTAGCCAGCCACTTGCACGCGCAGGTCTGCGATGGTGATGAAGCGCTTGAGGATATTCTTGGGCATGATGTACGTGTAGTGGTCATCTTCCCGGACATCATCGGAGCTGATGTAGATATTGTTCGACCTCGTCCTCAGGTTGCTGGTCGCGATCGCACGAGTGCGCCACTCCGTCTTCGAAGCGAACGTTGCCTGCTCGTACTGAGAAGTAGTGGTGACAACAATGTCCTCACCGTGTACGTTTTGAGTCTTGGTGGTCACAGCAGTGAGCTGTTGCTGCTCTTGTTGCTGCTTCTCGATCTCGGCCGCCTGCTGGCGTTGGAGTGACGGCGCACTGATCTCCATACCCAGGATGATGTCACGCACTTCACTGCTCGTCAAGCTGGACGTGTTGACGTTGTTCTTCTTTCCATAATCGTTCAAAATCAGATCACGGAGCGAGACTTCGACCTTGATCCAGTCTTCGTCAGACAGTGAAGGCCAGATGTGGTGCTCCTGCGTGATAACCGTCTTGTCGGGCCGAAGGATAAGCTTGGTCTTGTCCTGGTTGACGTGCAGAGCACGCAGGATCAGGATCAGACGCGAGAATGCCGTGTATGAAGAGATGGTCTTTAGCCACTCGTCGTACAAGTTGAAGAGAACCATCTGCGGCTCCGTCGCCCTGAGAATCATGTCACCAAGCTTCTCAACCTTCATGGCAGCCTGGAAAGGAAGTTGCAGTTCTGAGGCACGGATGGAGATGTTGGGGAAATCGAGCAAGTGCACCTCGAGAGGATCAAGGAGACCTTTGCGAGTGACGATCAGCTGCTTCGGCTGCTCCTCAACGGGCAACGAACGGATCAATGCCGCAACTTCTTCTGCTGTTTTCCACTTGGCCAGCTGTCCGAGACGCTTCTGGCCAGCCCAGACACTGGTGTGGATGATCTTCAAGAACAGTTGACCCGTGCGAGGGTTGAAAATGAAGATAGCGCCGTTGATAGGCTTGGTCGTCAAGTTACCCTCGAACGTTTTGTGGATGGTGACACGGTAGACGTTGGTATCATCAATGAAGAGTTGCACCTGGTTACTGAAGAGTTCCGAGTAGTTCTGGGAGTTGAGGAACTCTTGGTTGCTCTCCGAGGCGTACAGCTGCAGACCCTTCCGGATACGCTCACGCAGGACGTAGAGCGCTGGGTTGGCCTTCATGATCTTGGCCATAGCTTGCTGGACAAGCTGTTTCAGACCGGGGAAGTACTGGCCGTACGCAGAGTACAAGTTGTAAGCCAAGTCGATACCAATCATGAGACCAGTGGCAGACGGGTAGATGGACATGCTGTCAGTCGTGTAATCCAGGTACTTCGCGCGCACGTAGCGCTCGATGTCGTGCGAATCGTAATCACCGTAGCGCAGCTGCACATCAACCCAGAACTTGTTCGTTGTTGTGGCAGTCATCGTATCCTTGGTGTCGTAGAGAAGCGAAGGAGGCGAGACACTCCATTTGTGGCTGGCGAACAAAAGGATATCGGCGCAAGAGCTGTTCATCTTGTACGACTTTCTAGGGTGAATAGTCTCCTTCTGTACGGTCTCGATGCCAAGCGCTTCAAGTTCCTGGTCGAAGACCTGGCACAGATCCATGACTACGGATTCGTGGATCTTCTGCCACAAATGGGCACGGAAGATTTGAATGAGGGAAATCTTCAGCGTCGGAATCTTGCCGTGCAAGAAGATACCCGTCAAATCAAGTTGGACCTGGAAACCAACGTAGACGTTGGCACGGTTGATGGTAGGTGACCACCAGAGAGTGAAACGACGGTTGGGGATTTGGTTCAGACCAGAACGTTGGGCGTTGGTGAGCTTCTTGAATTTCATCGATTCTGCAGATCATGTTAGTTTGACATTCCTCAAACAGCATAACAACCGAGCTTGTGGTGAGGAGTTGAAGCATTCATGGGGATAGAAACGTGCAAAAAGACAACAGAACTTGTCGTGGGGAGTTGAAGCATTCATGGGGATGGAAATGTGCAAAGGAAACAAGTCATACCCTCGAACCCGCTAGCTTTCTCCCAAAAGAGACCCTCCCAAGATGGGAAAGCGGTTGCCTTGAACAAGGTGTGCTCAAGGATCGTTTCGACACCTCCAAGAGCTTGAATAACGTCGGTTCTGTAAGCGTTGAGGTTCCAGAGTTTGCCGTCGTGGCGCTGGCTTGTCCACCAAAAGGGGTTGCTCTTCATGTGCTGATAGATCTTGAACTCAGTGCGGGCACGGAAACCCTTGTCGAAAGAGAGAGTGCTGCGGTCCTTCTGGAACAGGGTGTTGATACGGGGGAGACCACGGTCCCAGCTGTCCTCGAGATCCTCGAGAGTCAACCGACGGTTCTGCTGATTGGCCTCCAAGCGCTTCTGGGAGTACTCTGTCCACACACGCTGAGAGTCGATGAACTCGGCCTCCCACGGAATGATATAACGGAAGATGTTCGGGATCAGAGTCTCCTCATCGTGGGACATACCGGCACGGTAGTGAGTGACACCGGTGTCGGTTTGCTTGGACCAGCGTTTGTCGCTGGCAGGAATGAGAATGTGGGATCCAGAGATCATACCCAGACCACCCAGTTCCTTCGGCGTGTAGAACACCGCTGGCGGGAAACGCGAGGGCATCTTCGAGTTCAGACCGATCTTGACACGCGTCTGGATCTTGGTCTCGCACTTGACAATCGTGTCCAGAAGATTGACAGTTGACGCAGCAGCCTCACGGTAGTAAGTGAAGAGAGCGATTAAAGCCGTATTCCACTTGTTGGCAATCTTCGTGAAGGTAGTTGAGCCTGAAGACATGAGGATTTGCCTGATACGGTTGTTGAACTTTTGAATGTCCTCCTCGGTGACCTGCAAGAATGCGTGGGCTGTCCGCTCTTTGGTAGTATTGTCCACCAGAGACCAGACACTGTCTTTCACGGGGAACTCATCGTTCTGATTGCGGATCTTTGGCAAGATGCGCACCTCAAAACCGCACATGGAGAACAGGAGGTTGGGGTTGTCCCTGCTGTAGACGCTCGCGAAGGTGTCATCCCAATCGATAGTTGTCACCGAACGGGGAAGACGGTTCTTCAGATCCCAGAACACTGCGCGACCAAGATTGACATCGTGACGCATCAAACGCATACGGGAGTCGCGAGGCCAGCACTTCTTGTTCTTGTAGCCAATGACGTTCTCGAAGTTAGGGTCTGGCTGTTCAGTAAGGAAGCGCTGGATCAGGTCCCGAGACTCGTCAGCATTGAACCGGAAGAACACCCAAATCTTGTCGATGTAACGAGTGTAAAGCCTGATGGGATGCTTCGACTCAGTGGCCCTGTCTCTGAACTGAAGGAAATCATTGGGAGCGCCGGGTGGACCGGCAAGCTCACTCGCTCTCTGCAGGCCCAGCAGCAGCAGATCGAGCATCAGACCGTAGTACTGGAACACGAAAGCCGAGAACTGGAGGCCACGGATCATGCCGTAGCTGTTCGTGTGGTTCATGTCTTTGTAATTGAGTTGCACGTTGTTCTTGGAAGTGATGTAGTCTGCCAAGTTGTGGTCCATGACCAGCCGCAGGAGACGGTTGAGCAGGGTAAGATCGATCTTCTCGTACACCTTGGACAACTTGGTCTCGATCATGACATTGCACTCGCCTTCCTGGTACTCCCAAACCTTATCAAGGTTGTTGATACCTTGGGCCCACTTGTAAACCAGGAGCGGAGGAACTTCAGAGTCGGACGGCTTGATCCACGAGGGGAACAGGTGGCGTTGGTCGGCCTGGTACCAGAGGTACTGGTCGAGGTAGGCATCCGTAATCTTCTCGATGGGCTCGATGTCGTAGACAGGGTTGATGTCGCTGTAGTTATCGTTCATGTCGATGCCAACCTCCTTGAAGGCGCGCTGGGTCAACAGGAAGCGCTTGATTCTCGCCAATGTGGTACCAGGAGAATCGTATGCCTGTTCAATGAGCGCCAATTCCTCTCTCTGGCTCTGGTTCAGACGACCCTTGACAGAGTATGCCTCACGAAGACGTTCCAAGGCCAGGATGAGGATCTTGGTGTCGTGCTTGTAGGAGACACTAGGGAAAGGAATCGGCTGGAACTTCCTCGACTCAAGCCAGTGGACCATGGTCGTGTAGATGGCAACAGCTTCCTCGGAAGAAACGTACGGACCGTCCTTCATGTAGTTGTGCTGCCTCTCCTGCTCTGCCTTCAGCCACAGGCGAGTGAGACGACCCAGGTTCTTCTTGGCCACGGTCTTGTCCACGGTGGCACCTCTCCGGATTCGCTCGCGGTTGTAATGTGCCACCGAGACCCACCAGTCAGCCTTGCTCTTGACGTAACGCAGGATGATGTTTTCGATAGGAGCAGGAAGACCGGGCACCTTCCAAGGAATGTTACTCTTCCAACATCTCCAGGCTTCAGACAAGTGCTGCAGGACAGTGTTGACCTTGTTCTGCTTGATGCCCTCAGGCATCATGTCCATGAGATCGGCCATGACCGAAGCACGCAGCTCCAGATCGAAATGAGATTCGACACGCTGCTTCGTGACAGTCTTCGCGACACCCTTGCTGTGACGTCCCTCGAATTGACGAGACAGCAGGTTACCAAGCCAACGTTCCAAGAGAGGGATGATACCTCTCATGAAGAAAAGCCAGACACGCCATGCTGGAGCCCAGAAGCCGCAACCCGGACCTTTTCCGACGGGGCCGGAGTTGAACCTGTAATAGATCAAGTGCTTGAGATCCTTACAAGTACGGATCTGGTGCATCAGTTTGTACTTGTATCTGTACATGCCGGTCAATTGACCGACGTGGTTGAAAGCATACAGAATGCCGTCAGCTAGCTGGAAGGCATCGATGTTTCCAAGACGGTACTGGACCTGGGCGTCAACGATGAGCTTCGTCAAACGGAGAATTTCACGCATCAAATGGAATGCGTTTCCAAATCGTGACTTCTTCCGCTCCTTAGTCGTCAGGGTCTTGATGGGCTTGAGGTTGAAGTTGTAATCGAGGTGGAGGTAAGTGAGGTTCTTGCGGTGAATGAGAAGATTCAGCATGTTGAAGCCCTGCCTGCAGACCTGAAGACCAGCTTCTACCCAATCGATAGTGGTCTGCTGGAAGAATTTGGTGGTTTTGAGGGACTTCATGAGGTTTTGGCTGTTAAGAGCCTTCGGTGGCTTCTTGTGCAGCTCATTCAAGACATAAGTCTTCAAAAGCTTCTGGTAGGAGACGCGGACCTTGACTGGCTGACCTTGGGGAACATGTTCCAGGTACCATTGCTTGACCAAAGGCACATCCTGAGCGCGCACCATCCGGCCAGACCTGCGGTCGAAGGGGAAAGGTGCCCACCACAGAGCAATCGCTGAGGCGGTGTCCTCTGTGTACAGGTCCTGGTCACCCAAGAATGGCTCGACCTCACCAGGCAGCTCAAAGTCGTCCTCATCATCATCCCCGAAAATTTCGTCCTCATGCGGAACATCGATGTTCTTGGGGGCGACCGCGCGAGAAGAAATGGGGTTAATTACGGGATCAAAGTAGAAGGCGGGTAAGCTAGGATCTTCGGCGCGGACATAGACGACCTGGGGGTAAGAGTACCAAGAAACTTTTACGCTTCTTGGCAGAGAGTTGTAAAGGAAGGGATAAGCAACCCGGTACTCGGTACGGATAGGCGCGCGGAAGATGATACGATCAATGGCGTTGAACTCTCCAAAGTCCTCGTCATTCGGATCGATGTCCTTGTAGAGCGGCTCGAACCTGGGGCCGCCGGGAATGGCCACATTCAGAGCTTTAGCAGTCAGAAAACTGTTCTGATCGAAGAGATAGAAGTAGTTCTTGTCCACGACATCGCTCAGCAACTGGTGACTGAGACGATAGAGAGTGGCCATCTGAGGGAGTGAGAGGTTCCAGGTCTTGTAGCTAGGTCCGTTCACATGCGGGGTATCCAAGAGTGGCCTGTGATCGTAAAACCATTCGTAAACCGGACCATCCTCATTCTCATCAAGCTCCATCTGAATGGGCTCCAGGGGCTCGACATCCTCGATGTTTTCGGACCATGAGAGCGGGGGCTCCTCGTCGTCGAAGGGTGGGAACCGCATTCTCTTGAAGTGTCTACGATCGCTCTTCTCTCTACGCATGCACACCCACATCGTTGCCCACTGCGCATGGAACACGGGCTCGATGACACGCGGGATCTCGTTGACCAAAGTCAAGCAGCCGTTGACGTGGTACAGCACCTTGACCTCACGCGTGCTTTCCCACGGCATGGGCATGTTCTCCAACAGCTTCAGCACAGCATGCGGCATGAACTTGAGCGCACCCAAGTAACTCCGCTTGTCACTGCTGAACTTCTTCTGGGAGACATCGCCAATGTCCTTGACGATCTTCCGCAGGTGCTCCGGCGGCATGTCTGCCTTCTGTGTTTCCACGAATCCGCCCTTCCTCTTCTCGCCAAATCTTTGCCTCTGCATCCGAAGCCATTCCTTCTTCTTCTGTGCGAACTTCGCCACTTGCGGGTCGGCGGGCGGGCGATAGCCTGGGGGCGGCGGCGCGGACATGCCCGGGGGTGCGCCAGGTGGAGGAGGGGCTGACCAGCCCGGGGGCGGGGGAGGAATATGCGACATGGCGACTTTGGAATTCGACGCGAGGGGCGTGCGCTCGATGGTTTAGAGGTACGAGTGGGAAGTCGAGGTCGGGTGTGAAGGTGCGTGGTAGGCAACCCAAGCTCGGTCGCCCGAGGCGGTTGTCGACGCCGCAGACGCGCTCCTCAAATAGCGCGTAAGGTCTGTCTGCCGAGCGACTGTGCACGAAGGTCGAAAGGGACGCGCGACCCTCACTCGTGGGTGATGGGTTGAGTTGAGATGCGGCGACGCGTCTGGGGTGGCGGCTGCGTGTTGCTGCGCTGCGACTTGGAGATTTTCCGCGATGATGCGTGCACGTGCCACACACATCTTGGCGTCGGCGTCGGAAAAACTAGGCGAGCCTCGCACGCAGCGATTTGGAAAACCATCGTGAAAGACGGCTCTCCGCGACAACGACGACTAACGACACCCCCGCGAACCACAGCCCGCGAATACCGACAAGATGCCGTCCAACAGGTTGACCTACGTATGTGCACTGCTCGGTTCTCTTGATTCCATCCATCATGGACATTATGCTGACAGTTTTCGCGACGACAGCGCCGCCGCACCCCGTGAGTCCTCCACACGCCGACCCACGCCTGAAAATTCCTCGCTGCACGATGCACCATCGTCTGAAGACCGCCACTGACTGGATTGATGCAGCTACAACACCCGGTCGAACAAGGTTCGCGTCATCAAGACCCCGGGCGGCCAGCTTAGGTACCTCCACATCAAGAAGAAGGGCACCGCTCCCAAGTGCGGTGACTGCGGCTCCAAGCTCGCGGGTGTAAGTAAAGGATCTCCCGAACTCCACTCCACCATGCGGAACCTGGGCGATTCAATTCGAGTGATGGCGACGGGACGGAATTCGCTATGAGGATGGTTATGGATATTCCTCTGCAAGCCTTCAGAGCACTTGCTGCGGGAAATAGGTCCCTCCAATCTTAACACACTCGATCGCCCGGGATCCACATAGTCTGGATAAGCCTCGTTCAACACAGAAACTGACCGGACCACCATAGATCCCTGCCCTCCGCCCCCACGAGTACGCCACCATCTCTCGCCCCAAGAAGACCGTCCAGCGTGCCTACGGTGGCTCGCGGTGCGCCAACTGCGTCAAGGACCGCGTCGTCCGCGCCTTCTTGATCGAGGAGCAGAAGATCGTCAAGAAGGTCCTCAAGGAGTCCCAGCAGAAGAAGCGTTAAGCGGGCAACATGATGGGTTGAGGGGGGGACGATACATTAGCGGTCGGAGTCAGCGGATGCGTATTCAAAATCAGGATGGGCTTCTTCGGCTTTTTGGCGCAAGAACACTGTGCCTAACATCAGTTCGTCGCTCAACGGGGGGTAACGATCGGACTGGTTGCACGAATAAAAAAGAAATCTCCCAAAGGGTTTCCCGTTTGCGCTCCGAGTTTCGCGACAATTTTACGATACCTCTGTGGTCATGGTGTTTCAAATGGCTACAAAAATTTCCAGCAGGCCCATAATCGCCAATTGCAACTATGTTTTCTGGAACCTGGAGATAAAGCCTGCCTGCTCAAAGTGCCGATGATCCTAACAATGCCCTAGTCACTAATGCGCGAGGCAGTGAATTCCAGACATCCTATTCAGATACTTACAAAGCAAGGCCGAATCCCATTTCAAAGTATGTCAATGCCGCACGCCGACGTTGCCTTGTTCTTGCATTTCTTCGGCAGCCTCTTTGACCGGTCGATCATCAGCCGCATGTAGTGCATTAAAACATTTGATCGCTTCTACCCTATACCAGAAAGTTCTTGTTTGCAACGCTGACGTGCATGCAGTCAACTTGGCAAATGGCGCAAAAGAAGCAGGACAGGTTCGCTCGGGTGGCACGACGCTAAACGCTGCAAGCCCACCCTATCTCCAGAAGGGACACGCCAAGCAAGCCACAGCATTCAACTGAACGGCCCAAAGGCATGCACCCAGCCGCGCTGCGCTCTTTGCTCCCTTGTTAGACATGCGAACAACAAAGAATCGAATCATCAGCCTTGCTTCGTAGAGCCGACGATGCGAAACGCCTGTCAGAAACGCGTCAAAACCCATCGACTGTGCCGCAGGCAGCAAGCGCCTCGGATGAAACGCCATTGATAAGGGCGTTCGTCTTGATCTTGCAGCCTCGCCGTAGGCAAAAGAAGGCGGAACATAGCGCACGTCGACATGCAAATCAGCAAAAGCTGGGGGCCGGCTATAGCCGGTGACAGCCTTGCAAGGCTGAGCCTTTAAAATCTTGAGAGCCGCCCTGGTCTCCCCTCAGTGGTAGCCTCACTCCGACCTAATCATCTCCACCCATACGCGTCCCTACCCGATGGTGGCGTTTCTAGAGACCAGTAAAATTATCGGCCAGGTGGAGGGTGTCCGCGAATTAGCCTGGGATCATTCGACTGCTTGTGAGTTGCATGCGCTCGACAAATCTTGGAGCACCCTCATAGCTGACTACGTGTCGAAAGGTGCTCGTGCGGGGTCGGGGTTCCAGGAAATATGTGGCGACAGTAGGTCTTCCAAAATTCAAAGCAAGCTGCTCTTCAATCTGCAGGATCTCAAAGACGTTGAGGAGTTCCTCAGTAGCTTATCGGCACAGAGGCGTAATTCAATCAAATCTACGGATCCGGACTTGGATAATCTCCGCAAGATGGTATGTGAGCGAAAGGCTATCTTACGAGAGTTCCGCACACAGGCCACGACGACTGCGCTGGAGGTCATGAAAGCACAATTCTTCATGCTGGTGGAAGATATCTTCTCACAACGGAGGAGCCCTTACATCATCACAAAGATCGTCGACTGGGATGCTCTTGCTGATGAACTCGAGCATCCGATCTTTGCGGATCGAGACTCGTTGGAGTTTGCTGATATCGGAGATACTCAATCCGTGGACCATGGAGTGGTCGAGGTTCCAGAATTTCCAACCGTGAACTCGCACTCTCCTTCTCCTGAACATCCAGGCAATGTCTTTCCGCAACGACCGGAGGAAACCACATACCGGGCCCCCACGGTAGAGGACTATGAGGAAAGCGAAGACGAGGAGCTCTATCCGCCAAAGACTATGCCGCGATCCTCTCGTAGCTCCGATACAGCTGTAGATCCGGATTCGTACTTGGCAGCCACCGACACTGAAGCAAGTGCAGAGGAAGAAGACCCACTAGCCAACCCCAACCGGAAGCCCCGCAGAGTCGATACGGAATTGAGACTCATGCAACAGGAGAATCTCGACATCAAGGAAGAAATTCGAAAACTCAGAGCGCAAGCGAAAGATCTCGAAGAGCAGAATAAGGCTTGGGAAGACGAGCAGTCGCAGAGGGAAGTTGAGCAATTGCAAGCTTTTTGAGTGCATCGCCTTCCACGAATACAAGTTCCTTGTTTTAATGCCCTCATCATAACCGTGACTTCTGTGCCAGGCTCGCCGAAGCGGACGAAGAATCTATCTTGGCCGAATGCTGGCGAATCCCTGCACACTCCTTCGACAAAACGACATACTTCGCTATGCCCAATGGTAAATTCTACAGTGCCGGAGTTGTGCAGCATAACATCAAGGTTCCTCCAACGCCACCTCTCCGCAATGCTTTCCGTTGCGGCTCCTCATACGCATCACACAATTCCGGCGGAGCAAGCGGCGGCGGTAGTGCTGGTATGGCGTCACCTTCTCGAAGGGACTCTTCTTTCCTCGGCAGTGTCCCGAATCATCCTTTGCGTGAAGATTGGAGGGAACATGGCAGCCGTATTGCGGAGAGTCCCAGAGAGATGTCCCCGGTATCGAACGACAGGACGCCGACGCCATCACACCCGCCGCTATCTCCTTTTCCCCGGCAGCAGCCTTCTCCGCCATTATCACCGAGGCCAACACGCATAGTTAAGCATCCGCTTCCTATAACGCTGGAGGAAGCCTTAAATGGTACGCAAAAAAAGGTCGAGATTAACAGAGAAATCTTCGACGTTGGGCTAGGGATTACGAGGATGGAGAGGAAAGACCTCAGCGTCCCTATCAAGAAGGGACTACAGACTAAGAGCAAGATCAAGTATTCGTGCACTGGTAATCAGGGCCCTGACGGTGTAGCCCAGGACATATGGTTCATCATCGAGGACGTAAGTACTTCACCACTGTGTCAGAAATGCTCATGTTTCCGATTTCAATTAGCTTAGTCGCTGACGTCCGCTTTTTTCAGGAATGGCATCCTCTTTTCAAGCGAAGCGGTTCCGACCTTCATACTACAGTAGAGATCACTATCGGCGAAGCCATCGGTGGATGGCGCAAGGATATACGAACAATCTGCAGGAGAAAACTCACGGTCAAAGGCCCAAGAAGCACGCCGGACGGGTGGAGACACAAGTTCCCTGGGTTTGGCATGCCGAAATCAAGAGATCCTTCTCTCAAAGGAAATCTCATCGTCGAGGTCGAGATTAGGCGTCCGGAGAACCCCGGAATGGTCTAGACAGTCATTCACAGCTCTTCATGTTCTAGTGATATCCTGTACAAATCATAAAATTCCCCCAATCCTTCTCAATAACCGCCTTTTCACTTACACACTTAGACTTTGTACCTGAACTCAGTGTTCTCCTTATCCATGAGGTCCAAAAACCCAACATCCTTCTCATGATTCTCCCGTCTGCTGCGGTCCCTCTTTTTATTCTCCGAAATTTAATAGCACCTCAACACCACGATGAATGCAGTGGCAACACTGATTGCCACGACGACGATCACCTTGGTAGGATAGTAATCCGGGGCATCCTCGTTTCTGAACGTCAATGGACCGATGATGTTGGCCAAACAAAAGCTCATCAGAAGCATCGCATTCATGGTAACCTTCTTCGTATGCCCCGCAATATTAGCAGCCACCCACGCGTACATCAGCGGCATCGTGGCGCCGACGGCGTTGATCATCCAAATGCCCGCCAGCTTGCCGGCCTTGTTCCCAGCGGGCAGGAACGCCATCAGGCAGGTGCCCAGCACGCCGGGCACCAGCGGCACGATGGCGGGGACGCCGCGCTGGTCTCAGCGCCCCGCGGACAGCACGGCGCCCGCGATGCTGACGAGCGCGACGCCACCGGACAAGATGTACAGCAGCACCGTGGTCTTGGAGGTGTAGCCGAAGTTCTTGATGATGGTGGCCTGGTACGAGGACACGGCGCCGTTGGGCACGTTGCTGGCGGCCACGACGGCCGAGAGCAGTCAGGCCTGCGGGTCGCGGAAGCACTCCAGGGCCAGCCGCGGCTTGAAGTGGACGTTCTCGATGCCGGTCTGGTTGCTGCGGAGGCGCTCGATGGCGAGGACTTTGTCGGCGTGAGGGAGGCGCGAGGACATGGGGTTGTCGGGCAGGAAGAGGAGGACCAGGATGCCGATGGCGACGGTGAAGACGCCAATGACTAGGAACATGATCTTCCAGGATGTGAAAGTGGGCGAGGAGTAGTACTTGAAACCGAAGGAGATGAGGGAGCCGACGATCGTGCCGACGGCTGTGCCAAGGTACCAGATGCCCTATGAGCGCGGTTAACTGTCTGCGTGGCTTAAGTGATGGTGAGAGGTTACTCACCACGCGTGGTGGTTGTTCTTTCTTCTTATACCACATCCCCGTTATCAGGATGAGCGACGGGGCGATAGCGCTCTCAAAGACACCAAGAAGCACTCTCATCACTATCAGACCGGCGTATGTGCTGCAGGCGGATGTAGCCGCGATCACGATTTCCCAGCAAATAACCATTACACCAACATATTTAGCAGTTGGGAAGCGCTGCATGCCGTATCCATGCGGAAGTTCGAAGACGAGGTGTGAAACGTAGAAGACCCAAGCAAGATTTGAGAACTGGTTGGTGTCGATGTTGACGTCTTCGAAAAGGCCCATGACCGCAGCATAATTGACTGTTGTCCATCAACGATCCTGAGACCATTCCATGGTGGAGGGAAGAGTTGTACTCAAGGCCTTGTCCAGATACTGAAGACAGTAACAACAAAATATCAAGGGCATGATCATCCAGTCGATCTTGCGCACTAATGTCTTCTCGTATGCTTCCGAAATCTCTCCCGTTGCGCCTTCTGTTCTTAGAAATTCGAGGGCCACATCTCCGTCTCGGACGCGAATAACATCTGGGTCGACTTTCTCGACGAAAGGGATCCCAATGTCCTTCGTGTCTGAGGGAGACATGGTAGACGATGGAGCTGGCATTTTCGTCGGGGAGCTTGCCACAGAAAGAGTTAGGAATGGAAAGGGACGGAAAGTGCAGGAGGCTGGATTATATTTCCAAACCGAAGCTAAGGGACATTGTTGCGAAGCTTTAACGACATCAATTATCGGCTGCACCTACCCTGTCGAACTACTATCTACGGAATTATACTATGGTATCAAGCATTTCTTTTGTTAACGCGGCGTTAGGGACAGGGGTTAAAGTGCACCGTGCTCGGAAAATCAGCCAATAGGATGTTGCAAACAGGCTTTGACTTCGATCACTACGTTACTGGAGGTCTATTAAATAGTACTGTGTAAGGAGTTGCAGCAGCCAAGACAAGATAGTGCATGAGCTTGTAACCGGACAGAGGTTACGGGCTGTAAATTTTTGGCCTGTGACCAAAGCCGGTGATCTTGGTCGTAATCGGGCCGCTGACGGCAGAGGTGCCCGCACCGGACCGGCGCAAAAGTTGCAGACAGGCTCGCCTACATTGCGCGAAGAGGAAGGTGTGTATGCGGGAAAGGGAACACGGATGTGGTTCTAATGCGAACATCGCCTACATCTCAGCTTCCCTTCTCTCACACATAGCCCCTTTCTCTCCTCAGACCGTCTGACCTACTTGTGTGTTTGAATTCCTTGTTTTTCCTTGATCGTACTCCGATGATCAGGTCGCAACACCCTAAACGCCATGTATACTCCTGCATTCGGGAGATAAACGCAGTTCACACCAAATTAAAACAACCTTGAACTACACATCAAGGCCTTGAAAATCTTCTGGATAGATAGGATGAATAAGAGGTTAAGCCGTACCCAAAAAAACGGATTCAATAGGTGAGCACGTTGCGAGGATTTGAGACCTCACTGCTGGCCGATACTCAACACCCTAATACCATCGGAGGCCTGGACTAAGTGTCAGATTTGCAGACCGTCTGAACTTGAACGATTACATCATAGACACAGAACACGGACCAATTTCGGGCGAGGTTATCGCTCATGGACATCGATGTCCTAGAGCCTTGCAACCCGTCAACGAATGTTCTCATTATAATCGTCGAGGCACTGAAATCTAACGATACTGTGGGTCCCATTCGAGTGCAATATATAGGCTGAAGCAAGTTCCGCGGGGAAGAATCTGAGACCCAAACAGGGCTCTATTGTATTTCCGCTGGAGACTGGAGAAACCACACAGCCCTCTCATCGGTTCGGTGCTATTAGGATACTGCGAGAAATAAGTAATCAAGCCCGACAGACCATACGAGTCCGAGAAGAGGGACATTCCCCCTCGACGGAGCTAAATCCGCACTATACCCGGGCAGTCGGATGACGCAACACCCGCGTGCCGAGTTCTCCTCCTCTCGAAAGCTGTCGAACCCCACCTCAGTGACGGTACCATTAATAATTGTCTATAATCTTCGCTCTCAGGATATAAAGGACTGAGACCCGTTTGACTCAGCCAACCGGCGATATTGATTCGTCTCAGCATCAAGCGCTACACAAGCTCCATCCAAAATGAAGGAGGCCATCATTCACCCTGGACCGAAGGTCGAGATCGTCGACTCTCCCATCCCTGAGCCAAACGAAGACCAAGTCCTCATCAAGGTCGTTGTTTCGGGAAGCAACCCTAAAGACTGGTAGGTACAAGCAGCCGCGCCGACGAGCCCGGAATACTGGTGCGGCAACTATTTATCCCTTCAGCCCCGTTTCTCCCGCACAACCGCTCCACCTCCCGCCACCTCAAAGAAACAAGAAGAGACGGTCTGACATTTGGAAACCCCTGCAATAAAGGAAGGTGCCAGAATGGATGAACCAGTCCAGAAACGAGGGCGACGACATTGCCGGCATCGTCGAGAAGGTCGGCGCCAATGTTACCGAGTTCAAGCCCGGCGACCGAGTGGCCGCCTTCCACGAGATAATGACGCCGCACGGTAGCTATGCGGAATATGCCATCGCGTGGGCCCACACGACCTTCCACATTCCCAAGAATACAAGCTTCGAAGGTAAGCGGCCCAACCCACTTTGCCCCCCGCCTTTCCCACAACCATCCCACACCATCTCCCAATCCGGCGAGCTCACTCCGCATCCAACCCCCCCCCCAAATCAACATTTCCCGTCCATCGCACTATACGACTCTCGAATCCCACCGCTGACACCCCCGCGCCACCAGCCGCCGCCGCCATCCCTCTCGCCGCCATGACCGCCGCCCTCGGCCTCTACGTCCGTCTCGGCCTGCCGGAGCCCTGGCAAGCGGCCGCCACGCCCACGCCGCTCGTCATCTACGGCGCCGCCTCGGCCGTCGGCGCGTACGCGGTGCAGCTGGCGGCGCGCAGCAACATCCACCCGCTCATCTGCGTGGCCGGGCGCGGCGCCGCGCACGTCGAGACGCTGATCGACCGCAGCAAGGGCGACACCATCGTCGACTACCGCGGCGGCGGCGACGCGGTGGTGGCCGGCATCGCGGGGGCCGTGCCGGCGGGCTCTGCCGGCCTGCTGCACGCGCTCGACGCCGTGTCGGACCACAGCAGCTACGTGCACCTGGGCCGGGTGCTGGCGCCGGGCGGCAGGATCGCGCTCGTGCTGCCGTTCAAGGAGTACGAGGGCATCCCGACGCACGTGCAGCAGAGCCAGACGAACGTGGGCGCGGCGCACAAGGAGGAGAGGGACTTTGCGTTCGCGTGGTTCAGGCTGTTCGGCAGGGGGTTGGCGGAGGGCTGGCTCAGGGCGCAGCCGCAGGAGGCCGTCCCCGGCGGGCTGGCGGGCGTGCAGAAGGCGTTGGTGGATTTGAAGGAGGGGAGGGCCAGCGCGGTGAAGTATGTGTTTAGGATCGCGGAGACGGAGGGCGCTGGGGAGCAGTGATCGTGCGGGGTGGATTGGTGGGTTTGCGCCGGGAAAGAAAAGTGAAAAGACGTTCGGATTCTTCCACCAGATAGCGCTGGCTTGAGGGATGTGGACAACTGCTTAAGATTGAGCAGGTAGGTATAAGCTGAAGTAGGTTTAGGCATACATACAACGGAAATTTGCACCAACTGTAGGTCGAGGCCAGTTGCGGCTGTGGTGCTTCCAGACTTTAATTTTTCAAGCCATGAATTCGCGAAACCATAACTCTAACTCAATGAGGACCGAATAACCGCGGAGACATACGGATACGATCTGTCATGAGTGAGTAGCTTCGAGTTTGTCCGTGAGGACGACATATCTCAATCTGCCAAAATTCCACAGTCCTCGCCAATCTAAGTGAGTGTATATAGCTGAGTTGAAAGCCTCCACCAATCCATAAGATGATCCCGCAACATCCGTAATAACCCCAAACACCAAGACAGCATTCCAGACAAAAGAAACGCCTTGTCTATCGTAGTCCGGTGGTTTCCGGAACGTTCGCCCCTTCATCAACACTTCCAGCTTTTTTGAGGTCCTAAGCAGCCCTGCTGCGCAATTTTCTGTACTGCGGTCGCATCAGCGACGAGACCGCCCGGCGCATCAGGACGAAAAATCCGGTGGGCGATGATCGGTTGGTGGGTCGTCGGACTGGCGGGCGAAGAGTTTGTTCATCTGTTTGCGGAGGCAACGACCTTTTGTCAACGTACTGGATTAACATAGCAAAGCGGCGCCGCCAGACACCTACCGTTCAAGTACATACCCGATGGTCGACCTGTAGGTCGATGGTTCAGCTGCTCCAAGGAATGATTCCAGTGGGGATTCACTCCCGCCTGCGGGGCGACCTCCTGGATTTGGGGGCGTCTGAGTCGGCGAAGACGTTCCATGAACCACATTGTTCAGGCCTGCTGTGGAGAAATGCGAAAGAGTTCTTCTTTTCTTTTTTTCAGGTGACAATATTCGCAACCAATGCCAATACTGAGGAGCACAAGACAAGAACACCAGAGTAGAGGAGCGTTATATCACTATCATGTGCGGGAGATACTTTAAAGGGACAACAGCCTAAACGTGGCCTTGAAGAAGGTATCGACTCACCCGCGTTTGAGAAACAAGCGTAGAAGTTTGAGCAACGGCCCACCGGGTGAGAGGTGGCGCCATTGAGAGAACCGGGTTGTGAAAAGCTTGACAGCATATTAGAAAAAGTGGTGACATAAAAGACTGCAGATGAGAGACATTTGAGATATCGAGAAATGATTTTCATTGACAGACTTTCCTTTGTAGGAGATTGAGAGCTTGCGCGTGGAATTTACCATATCCCGAGACAGTTGCTCTACTCTCCACAGCAGCGCGGCAGCACGTGGGGAGAATTGAAAAGTATGCTATATCTTTCACAGCATTTGCAGCACAAATTGAGTTAGTCTAGAGCGCGTTTCAGGGTTTGCAATTGACTTTCGGGGACGGGGCCGACGATACCGTTACAGCCAAGTCCAGTGATGTGAGGGGTTCTTTTCATGCCTGACAACGGCGGATACGGACAAAAACTGCTCTGCGGAGATGAGAGTACGCAACCCGAGGTTGCCACTCACAGACTCTAGGCGCTGAACGGAGCTCTAAGCGCTTGCTGACGCGTGCTCCCCAGCATTGACGGCGGTTGATGATGTCCAGATCGTGAGCGAATTCTTCGCCGTCGGGTCATCTCGCCAAGGGCGCAGGCATGATGATGGCGAGACGGAGGCAAGGAGACTCGTGATGAGGCGCACTGGAAGGCAGAAGTCGAATGTCTAAGCCCTGAGACTTGGCCGCAGAGGCCAAGCTGACAAAGGCCGAAGCTAAGAGAGCGGTGAACACGTGTATCCGCGAAGCAGTGGCCAGCAGTGCTGCACTGACACTGGTGGCGATACACCTGCTGAGCAAACAGCTGACCGTGACTTTGCCGAGCGTAGCGCGCTGTTTGGGAGGCTGACACCAAGAGTCTTGGTGGTGAACAACGGCCAGCGCAGGCCCCGGGACTATTCGTGCCCGAAGCGGGCTGTTTCGGGCGTTGATAGGCCACTGCAGCGCGTGATGTTTCCTGGCGGATGCACTTGAAGCCGGAGAATAAAAGGGCGGCAGCTTGCGTGGGTTCCCTCGAGGCGCCACTGGAGCACCGACGAGGCCGGGTGCCATCGCGGACCGATTGCGCGGAATTCAAGTGCTGCCGACGGACTCTGCCTCGTCGGCATCGCGTAGGATCTCAGGCTCGTGCGATAATAGGTCGTACCAGCGCTTGGTGTTTCTAGGCCTCTTGTACTCCAGGATGCGGGAGCGATGCGAAGAGATGTTGGTGGAGACTTAATCTCCGTACGCGCTGTCGGGAGCTGGGGTACGGAGTACATGAATTCTCGAGAATGTCGCAGGCATCACTGGCGGCACGGGAACTCAAATGTAGCCGCACGTTGACGAAGATAGGTCGGAGTCACGCCGCGCGTGACGCGATCGCCTCCGGGGGTGCTGGCACAGGCGCGTAGAGATATTGAGGCGGACCGTGCCGGGGCGACACGCTCGCGCAACGTAGGACACGCTTCTTCGCCGCAGCCGGGGCCGACACCAGCGCAGCGCAGCGCGGACGCGTCGCGCGGCGCGGGGCTAGCGATGGCGCCAACTCGACCCGAGCGGCGCGCAAGAACTGCGATAAGGTGGTCGAGGATGGGGGCTGCGCGTGAAGCACAGGCGGTCGCATGGGCGGGCGATCTGTGGCGGCTGCTGCTATCTCAGGTCTGGCTAAATGAAGTACTGCGGACGTTGGCGCACGGCGGGTTTGACAGGCGGTGGGCGACGAGAGAAGAGTTGGAGATAGATGAAGTGTCGTCGAGCTGCAGGCCAGACCGCCCGGCTGCCTCCCGCGACGCAAGGGCTTTGACAGCCAATCGATGTTCCGCCCGCGCCGCCGAGCTGAAACCGCGAAGCGCTGGCCCTCCCTCACCTACTCTCAACGACATCCAAAATGCCATCCCCACGCGCGCCCGATCTAGTCCTTCTCACAGACCTGATACACACGACCCGAAGTCCCCAGTCTTGCCGTGCCCGCGCCCCACCTGCCGTGTGCGGTGCGCGAGCGACGAGAGCCACTCGCCCCGCCCGCCACGCTGCTTCTCGCGGCCATGTAGAAAACACCGCGGTGGGCCCGCCTTCGCTTCGCTGGGAAACGTCGTCACTGCGGAGGTTTTGAATCGCCTCGCGCTCGCATATCGTATCGTCTGCCATGTCGTGCAGCCAACGGCGATCCAGCGGCGCCCTCACCACCACGATTTCCACTGGCGGTCGATCCGGGATGATCCTGCGCGCAGCCCAAGCTTTTCGGGGCGCTCCTGCACGTCGGCATGCTTGCCTAAGTGGAACGACCCGAGAGCGCGCGCGTGGCTGCTGTGAACCAACCGCACGTCGGCCCTGCGTGTGAGTCCTGGCCAGCCCTATCGCGGCTGTCTCACCTTGTGTGGAGAATAGAGAAGCCTTCTCAGATCTCGGTTACGGTTTCGCTGCCAGGCAGCCGGCATGATCCATTGGCTGTCGTGTGTTACCCGCTCCTGTTCCAGCTACAGGTCGGATTTGCTGCGTTTGTTTAGGCGGCCCGCCTTTGTTCACTGAAAAAGCCCTCCTCTCCCGGTCCATTGTTCGTGACTCTAGCCGTTGCTCGACCTCACAAGCGACCTCCCGAAGAGCCTCACAATGGCCACTTGATCGACCGGCGACAATGATTTTGTCTAACTTTCCTATTGTCCTCTTCCACTACTAAGTCGTGCCGGCCTCGACCCTTATATTTTTTTCTTCCAAATCATTCCAACAGAACTCTTTACCTCGCACACGCGCACGCGGCGTTCAAGCGACCCAGTCATTTATCACATCTTGCAGGCCCAAGATTCCAGAATACACCACCACGACTCAACAAACAGCACCGGTGCATTCACTCGATCCATCACGTCTCACCGCCGCTCTTCTACCATGATGAACAACATCTTCGGCGCCGTCGTCGCCGCGCTCCTGTTCACGCAGGTCGCGGCTCACACCTGGATCGAGCAGCTCTCCGTCATCAAGGACGGCACATTCGTGGGCAACTACGGCTACCCTCGCAACTATCTCGCGCGCACCGACCCCGGCTTCAACGGCGGCGCCAGCTCGCAATGGCTCCTCCCTCCTCTCGACAGCGGCAGGATTCGCGTCAACAGTGACGACCTTCTCTGCCGCCCGGAGCAACGCACCCAGTCCCAGTCCGAGAAGTGGCCCCGCCTTAATGTCGCTCCCGGCGACTTCATCGCCATGAAATATGCCGAGAACGGTCACGTCACCTTGCCTCACAACCAGCTGGGCAAGCCCGAGAAGGGTGGCACGGTCTTCGTCTACGGCACCACTGAGCCCAAGCAGCAGGAGAAGCTCACGAACGTCCTCGAGTGGACCAAGGACGGCAGTGGCGGCGACAAGCGCGGTAAGCTGCTTGCGGTCAACAACTTCGATGACGGCCGCTGCTACCAGATCAACTCGGGCGCCATCTCGACAAAGCGCCAGGCCGAGTTCCCGGACCCGAACCCCGGCCAAGCCGGCTCGATCAACGAGCAGTACTGCGAGTCGGATGTTCAGATTCCTGCGGACCAAGAGGCTGGCAAGATCTACACTGTCTACTGGGTGTGGCAGTGGCCCACTGCTGCTGGCCAGGACCCGACGTACCCCGACGGCAAGGACGAGTGGTACACAAGCTGCTCCGACGTCGAGCTCACTTCTTCCAACAGTCTCCAGAGCTTCGCTGCCGGTAGCTCGCAGCAGCAGTACAAGCTGGATCAGCAGGACCCCCAAACCAAGGCAGTCACCAGCTGGAGTGATCGTACTGCTCTCACCTCTGATCCCGCCGAGGGCATGGCTTCAGCCTCCTCCGGTAGCTCTGGCGCTGCGACGACGCCTGGATCTGCTCCTAGCTCAGCCAGCTCTGTCACGCCTACCTCGCCGGCCGGCAACGGGGCAAGTGACCCTCTCGAGACCGTCTATGTCACCCTCACGGCCTCACCTAGCACGAGCAAACTCATCACTCAGATGGTTACCATCACGGCCCCCGTGCCGCTGGTCACGCAGTTCATGACCAGCACCATTGCGCTTGGTGCTCGCGCTGATGCTCGCGCTGACCCCGGCCGGTCCAAGCCTCAGCTCGGACCCGAGCGTCGCTTTGTCCACCACCGCAAGGGTGTGGTCAACGCCGCCAGCGAACAGACCTCTGAGCTGGAAGGTTTCCTGGGTGACGAGACGATTGTCGCTCGCCAAGCTCCCAGCGCTGCTTCGTCGACGATGGCTGTGCCGTCGCTGATGATGCTCATGCTCTTCACGATTGCCTACGCCTTTGCGTAGACACCAGTATGATTCACGACTGATTGCATAGCGATGGTGTAACGACTTTTTTCTTTTCTCTTCTGTAGCTTCCTTTTTCTTCGTCACTCGTTTCCGGGAGAGCGGACCACTGGCTTGGGCTTCGCTCTTCGGACCACCCTTTCGCTGGCGACATTTTATTGGGTGGCTAGCTGCATCCGGGCTTTTTTTCTTTTCCCCTGCAAATCGCATAGAAGTCGGTCACCGCAAGGCGTCAATGGAGGGGTAATGTACTCGGCGGTACACACGGAGCCCTGGATGAGCCGGAGATACCCTGAACATAGGCATGGCTATGGGCTAGAATAGCAACAACAAAACACAACGAACAAAATTGATTCAAGCAGATAGAAACAAACAAACGCATCGTGCGACGTGAACAAAGCGAGCGAGGCGATGCTTGGCGAGGTGCGCGACAGCACACGCACAGCAACGCCAACGCGCGATGACGCTGGCGGCTCCACGCTGCAAACCGACGTGGACTCGCCAGGGCGCTCAGGCTGAAGCGTGTTAAGGTGCGTGAGGCCGCCCCTGCAGCCATGCAGGCGGTGAGCGTACAGCCAATCAGCGAGGATTTCGTCATCTCGTCGGCGGCGCTAAACCGTAACAAGGGTAAACAAGGGCAAACACAACAATGGGCAGATTCGGCAGCCAACAACTCCCGGGGTTGCTTCCTATCCGGAGCTCGACCTGACGACAGCGAGCGACATCCGGACTGCGCCTGCGCCCGCCAGCCGCACACCACGACGCCGCTGCAGCACTCCACACCATGGCCGACGGCGAATCCTCCATCTCAGTCGCCGTCCGCGTGCGGCCCTTCACCATCCGCGAGGCCGCCCAGCTGGTCAAGAACGACGATGGCCCGGTGTTCCTGGGCGACGGCTCCCTGGCCGCTGCCCCAACCCCGAAGCTCCATTCCAAAGGCCTGCGTTCTGTCATCAGAGTCATCGACGACCGCTGTCTGTAAGTACCCCGAGCCCCTGTGCCCGCTCGTTTGTGGTGCGATCTGCAATGCTCACCACCAGCTGCACAGAGTCTTCGACCCGCCCGAGAGCAACCCCGTAACCCGCTTCTCCCGCTCCGTCGTGCCAAATGGCAAGAAAACCAAGGACCAAACGTTTGCCTTCGACCGCGTTTTCGACGACAACACCTCCCAGGGCGATGTCTACGAGGGCACTACCAAGCCGCTGTTGGACAACGTGTTCGATGGCTACAACGCCACTGTCTTTGCATACGGTGCCACCGGCTGCGGAAAGACACATACGATCACGTACGTGAGGAGAGACAGCAACACCGCAACAGCTGTGGGCTAATCTGGCTGCAGGGGTATCCCGTCAGCACCGGGTATCATTTTCCTGACAATGCAGGAGCTGTTTGAACGCATTGGAGAGCTCCAGGAGACAAAGGCAACTGAGATTTCGCTCTCATACCTCGAGATCTACAACGAGACAATCCGTGACCTGCTGGTTCCTGGCGGTAGCAAAGTGGGCCTGACGTTGCGCGAGGATGCCAACCAAACTGTCTCGGTCGGTGGCTTGTCAAGCCATGCGCCGAAGAACGTAAGGATTGGGTTGTCTGTGTTTATGTTCAGGGCTAACAGACACTAGGTCGAAGAAGTCATGGAGATGCTTATCCGCGGAAACCAGTACAGAACCATGTCTCCTACCGAAGCCAATGCAACCTCCTCCCGTTCGCACGCTGTTCTTCAAATCAACGTATCGAGTAAGGATCGCAATGCCTCCGTAAACGAACCTCACACCATGGCTACTCTGAGCATCATCGATCTGGCTGGTAGCGAGCGTGCCAGCGCAACGAAGAACCGAGGCGAGCGTCTGATCGAGGGTGCCAATATCAACAAGTCCCTGCTCGCTCTTGGCAGCTGCATCAACGCCCTGTGCGATCCTCGCAAGAAGAATCACGTCCCGTATCGCAACTCCAAGCTCACCAGACTCCTGAAATTCTCCCTTGGTGGGAACTGCAAGACCGTCATGATTGTCTGCGTCAGTCCATCCAGTGCGCACTACGACGAAACCCAGAACACCCTCCGCTATGCGAACCGCGCGAAGAACATCCAGACCAAGGTTACGAAGAATATCTACAACGTCAACCGCCACGTGAAGGACTACCTGAAGAAGATTGATGAACAGAGGCAACTGATCGAGGAGTTGCAAGCAAAGATGAAGGATCTCGAGGGAGGCGCGTTCGTCAAATTCAACAAGCAGGGCGAAAAGAGGGAGACGCTTGCAAAGGAAGGAATCATGAGGATCCGCTCAGCATATGAGAATTCCTCGGCCGAGAGACAGGATCGTGTGAATACAATGAAGAAGCTGAAGCAGGTCGAGCGACGCATTTCCATGATCTCGGCATGGATTGCTGGATTCGATACCGTGTGTGAACAAAGGGAAGAGGAGGAGGCGCCGAAGAGTTTTGTCGCCATGCGCAAGACTGCCTTGGGAATCCAGGCAGAGTTGGAGAGCACTCGTCAACACTTCCACCAGCGACTGGCAAAGAACAACTGGGACCGTGCCGTCGACACAGCCCTTCAGACCGGCATCCGCCAGCTGAAGGAAACGGACTTAGCCAACTGCGGCACCAACGTGGCGACCCTCATGAGGGAGGCCGAACTTCTCAGAGCAAATGCCGACAGGGAAGCTTATGCCGCTGTCCTAGAGCAGGAGAAAGGTGGGGATTCGGCAGTGGTTCAGATGCTGCTGCAGGCTCATTTCGATGTTGTTGCAATCCTCGGCCAAATCATGGTCATGGATGAAGAGGAAGCCGTGCGCGCTGCGAAGGAGATGCTGGGCAAGCTGGTTTCTAGCTGCTCTGAAGCAGCTTCCCAGGTCATCAGGCCAGATGGCGGCCTTCCAGTCATCGAGGCCTTTCCCCCGACGAGCCGTGGAACGCCCAAGAGGAGGAATCCTGTCAAACTGATGGCCCCGTCGCCTATGAAACTACCTGTCCCTGTCTGGGAGAACGCATACTCTTCTCCCGCGAAGTCGATGGCTTCGCCCCGTCGGCGCAAGTACGGTGCGCCGCGTAAGGGTCTAAAGGTAACACCCAAGAAGTCGCCCAGCAAGCACGTGAAGCGCGGTGTCCGCTGGAAGGATGACACCGATGATGGCACGCTCGTCGAATTCCAGGCCACACCACAGGCTCTCGACTACACGCCTCCACCGGACTCTGCGGAGATGGCTCCGCCTGTCGCCGGCATTTCTTCGATGACTGATGGACTCGACTCTTCCCCCATTCCAGCCCCGCCGAATGTTGCCTCACTCGAGGTCAAGCCGGTCCGTGCAAGCAGCCGTTTCCAGACGGGTTTTCTCTCCAAGAAGCCTTCATCGCCTTCGCTCCTGCCCGCGTTCTCCTCTGACTCCGAGCGGGAGCTCTCTCCGCTGCGCGAGCTTGAGCTCAACAAGACGCGCGGCCGTTCACCACTCCACGTCTCGTCCAATATTCCCTCGTCGTCCGAGGCGACTCCCAATGATTCTGACAAAGCCAGTGCTACATCCTCGGATGATGAGCAATCGTGGCTGAATGCGGTCAGTGCGGGAGGTGACCAGAACGCTGCACGCAAGATCCGCACGGCCATCAAGCGTAACTCGGTCGGCGAGCGCACCAACATGCTTGGTCACCACAAGGTGCACGGCAGTACTGGCTCGGCACGCATTGGTACTCGTAACTACATGAAGAGCCCACCCAGTGGTCATGCGCGCCGCAGCTCCATCACAAAGGGCGGCGCACCTGTCACCGGTGCCCGCCGCGTCACGCTAAGCGAAGACAGAGGACGTGCTGGTGTTAACGGCCTTGCAGGCAGTCAGGCTGTCAGACTGGGTGGTGCTCGTGCTGGTGCTGGCGGCAGCTTGAGGGCAGATGCAAAGAGTTCGTGGCGTTGAAGGAGAGAACGTCTCATCAGTCTCGGCTGAGGTGGATCTCAACTTTTGATAACCAGTACATACCTTCCTGAGCTCCGTTCTGTGCAAACATGGAGATTGCAGGAGAAGAGCGGGGTTTGTTTTGACAATGCTGTGCAGCACCGGACCGGAGTGGACAATTTGTATTCAGGGCTTTTCTTGCTTTTCCTCTGCGTGTTTTAATCTCGGCGAACAGAAGCTAGCCGGCTTCGTGGCGTCTACGGATGGATTCGATGGCCGGATGGCTTACGGTATGGTCAACGGCGTCACGGCAGGTCTGCTGTTTTTGGTCTTTCTCTTTTGCATCAGAGACACATTGTCGTCCTTGAGGCGACACATCTCTCTGAATCTGCATGGTCATCATATCGAGACTGGGAACTTGGCCCTGTTTGGTTCCTCCCTTTGCTTTTGGGTACAATCAGGGCTGCGTTATTTTCAGGTTTCCTGGCTGGGAAGGGGCCGGCTCTGTGCTCTTTCCCTTGATTTCAAGTTGTAAGATACACTTTATTATCGTTCTTGGGTGGCTTTCTCCTCGTGAGGAAAGTGCTTTCTCGAGTGGTGAATGGTCGAAGGAGTCTTTCTGAAGCTTGTTTCTACTTTTGGCTCGTTTGTTTATTGTTTAGGGTGAGGTTTCCTCTACTTATCAAAGGCATTCTGGATCTTTCGTTGCTGTGCCGAGTTCTGTCAGTGAGGTACTTGCGTGAGGCCATACGTACGTCAGTGCCTGTCAGCTCGGTGGTTAGGAAGGGTGGCCAGGTGCCGGTCAATCTGTGCGTGGATGTCCCGTGCAACAGCAGGTGGGCTGGGCTCCCCTTCTGGGTTGGTTTCTTCAAAGAGAGCCTGAACCTTACGTGAATCGGATTCATTTCTATTCGACTCCCTACCTGTGTGAGAAAAAAGCAGTATCGAGCAGAACATTTCGTAAGGACCAGAACGGCCACAAACTGCCTCCGGCCTTCTCCGAGTCTCCAATATCTACGCCCTGAAACTGCTCATCAGAGCTCTCTTTTATTTTTTTTCTACGCTATTGAAGATAAGCTGGCGTTTTCATCGAGACCAGCTGTGCCTTCTCGCCTTTTCCGCTTTTTGCTGAGCTCCGTCAACGCCCGGTGATGGAGAAGTGCAGAGGTGGTCCTGATTGCGGCTGGGTGGGTTTCGACTACACGCAGCAGAGCGGACAGTGAGTGCTACGGTCTTGCGAGGCCTTAACGCAGCAAAGTGAGATAATGTTAAGCCCAAGTAACGGCCAGGTCGTTTTTGAAATCGTCGAGAATTTCTACCGCTAAAAACAAGTAGATAGTTGTCTTGCCCCGCTCATGGAGGGGACCATGCCTTTAAAGCATGGCGGAGGCCAAGTGAAGGAGGTGGACAGGTGACGCTGGTCTGCGGGATCAGTTTCTCCGTGGCCATGTGGAATTGTTGGAGGTTGTCTTTTGAACTTTTCGGCATATGTCGTGCATTCGTCTTATGGTAAAGAAGCCAGGGATTTGCGGAAATTGTTGCCGGGATTAATGATGAGCAACAGCTCCAGTACAGCGCGTTTTTCAGTATTCAATTAATTTGCTCTTGCGATTTTGCGAGAGAAAAATGCACGCGTTTCTTGACTCTCTGCTCTACAGAAGTTTAAATGCTTCACCGGCAGTGAGGTGCAAGTCTGCTTTCAAAATCTGGGACTAAGGATTTCAACGGAGTAATGTGCAATGATGATGATGTCATTCTGAAATGGTTGTTGCTGTCGACAAGCATAATTCGAAGACACTGGGAGGTTTCATCAAGATTCTCAACAGCCTGGTCAGCCTCACCGTTGGATTCTCCGCAACGGGCGGTGAACTCTGCCAGGACATCCGATGTACGAATGAGTCGGGAAATTCTTGGCCAGACCTCACCCAAGAGAAAAGTACGGAAGGATCCTTCTGTGTGTTTTGTACTTCGTGTGGGGAATTGAATTGGAGTCGGTTACCCTGATGAAAGGACGAGGAATAATTTAAGCAGCTTGGTGAATTGTACTCATGTCTTTTTGAACTGCCGGATTGAGTCTTACGATGTGCACTGGAGGCATTATTCGCAATTGCAGGGGTTAAATGTGCCTTTGCTGTCATTTTTGTAACGGCGGGCCTCTGCCTCTAAGGATCAAACACCAAAGAGGGTGGTAAGCCGTGTGGGGGTTTACCTTGAGTGGGTACAAGGGAGGGTGTGAGAGAACGAAGTGACGAACACACGTGACAGAACACTATGTGTGAAGGCCGTGTTACTAATCAATGGTGTAGATTGATTATTGAAGAAGTTGACCACGAAGGGTCAAATATCTAGCTAAAGAGTAAAGCTATATACTATAGGGAAGCCATATACAATCTGTAGTTCGTAAGTTTAGTTCGCCAAGAGGTTGAACTGCTGAACTAGTAGGTTTATAAGTTTAGAGTGCCAAGGCTTTGAACAATTGAACTGGGGAGTCACGTGACTCTACTAGGTGGGTTTCTCTCGCGGGCGCGTCGGCGCCCCGCTTGCTCTTCCTCTTAACCTATTCAACCAGGTTCTGTGAAGGCTGTGCCGTAACAATTTTATATCGAATACTCCAATATCTAAGGACAAGGCATATATTATTATTGCGTTGCCAAAAGTTGCATGTCTCATGCTTGAGGAATTATACTTGGGCGGTGAATACTCTCCGTTACTTCACTTGACGGCTCACCGCCCTATCATTGCTCTTCAGCTGTGCAAAGCTGTGTAGTACTGTGACCTTGATTTAATACTAAATTTATTAATCAGGGCGGGACGAGTCACTGCTGCAAACCCCTGACGCATTCCAGCAGGTACTGATCGTACTGTCTGCGTAGACATTATGGTTTGTGTTGGTCACATTGTATGATCGTGAGAGGGCTGTAACTTCACCTCTTCTTCTAGAATGAAAAGCAGTGAGCAACGGTTCTGCTACCTGACCCTGATTTGTTCATTCTTTGTTTTTTAAGCAAGGGTGCAGCTCGCCACCACGTCCGCCAAACTGTTCTGATGTGAAGTCAAGGTAAAGAGCGTGCAGATAATGTGACCACTGGGACTTAGAAATGCAGCACCTAACAATAGCCCCAGGACAGGATTGGATACTTATTGGAGTAAATCTTCCACGATATCTATGATATATGCACAATCGCATTTATTTACTTGCTACTCAGATTGATCCAACGCAAGAAGAACCAGCACAGCAGACTCTTCTGGAGAACACCGTTGGTACCTGATTCCGGTGCTTCATTGACTCCGCTGTCAACGATGGTATCCGCGACGCGTCATCAGAAGACAGTTGAAACGAGCAAGACATCAGCCCGGAACGTGAGGGAGCAACAAACAAGCAGACCTGTATCCGATGACGTCATTTCCGAGTGTCTGCCCCGCACCATGCTCATAGATGATGCTGTGGAATCCGCACTGGGCGTCTATACCCATCGCCTTGGCATGGCGACACTCGTTCGCCCGGACAAGAGTTTCGACTTACCTCCATCTTCGGGCCTACTGCTGATTCCGACAGCCTCTGTCATGACAATGCAATCCCAATCTGTCTCAGCAGCCGGATTCCCTCATACACGCCGATGCCTCCACGTCAAAGGACATCCTGAGGCAGATCAAATAGGCGAGAGATCTGCAGCTGATTGCACCCCATCCGTCGACCACCTCGTCCCCTTCACTTCCAGCCCTTGCGCCAGTGAAACAACCAATCCTCCTCTCGTCTTTCACCCCGGGGCCTGGGGTGACGAAGACCCGACGGCGAACCCGGGCGGCCATCCTCTTTCCTGTCCCACCGCCACGAGGTGTACCTACTACATACCTCGTCGATCCGCCGCGCACCGGCCGCAGCCCCCCCGGTCGCCCCCCCACTTCTCCAACGCATCGTCCTCCGACGTCCTCAAGCACCATGACTCCGCAGTCCGTCTCTCACCGCTGCACCGCCATCGCGCTGCACGCGCCTGCCTTGCCCGCAAGCACGCGCAGCGGCCAGCCGCCTCCACCACCACCAGATCCACCGCCACCGCCGCAGGCCAGTCCGGCGACGCTGTCTTCGCCGCCTCGATCGCTCGCTCACCCCCGTCCCGCGCTGGGTCCGACCGGATGGGCCGGTCAGCGCTCGTGTCCGGGCTGGTGGCGGTCGTGGAGCCAGGCCAGCCGGCGTGGAGCGTGCGGAGCGGTGGTGGTGGTGGTGAGGCTGGAGCGGCTTGGGGGGGGAGCTGGCGGAGATGAGGTGGACGCCTGTAGCCGGTGGGCAGCCGCGCGTCTGTGATGGGGGAGAAGGCGGTGGTGGTGATAACGGCGATCCCGGGAATAATGGCGGGGGAGGTGGCCGTGATGACGATGGGCATGGTGATGGACGGGATCTGCCCGGGGCGGGCCCAATTTAACTTGAGGACGGAGACGTCGACGGATGCGGCAGTGAGCGACTGTACGTTGCAGTTTGAGGGTGAGACGAACGGTGTCGTGCCCGGAGCGTTGAGTGATCTGGTGGACGTGCCTGTCGCTGTTGTGAGTTGTGGCTGGCGAGGCCAGCCATCACGCAATGTTTGACTGGTGTGCTGTGAAGTTCCTGACGCAGGCTGGAGTTCGGAAAGTAGACCACATCGAGCTCTGGAAGAGGGGGATCTGCGGGAACAGGCACTTGTTCATCTTGGAGAAGAACAACGACGAGATTGCTGAAGTGACGGGGGGCGTGGATCCAAAGCTTGGAGGTAAGTACACCGACGCATCGACCACCACTTGGGACTTCGATATAGCGGACCACAAATGCTGAGCGATCAAAACCTCCGGTGAAGCATGCAGCCGTCCAGACTTGGCGTGCGACTCCGCAGCCTAAGTAGAGGGAGATGGGGCGTACTCCATTTTAGACATTGGACGGGACTACCTCACAGAGGCTCCGCTACCTGTTATGCGTGCAGAGCCTCTGGTATCACACGGCAAGGCGCATGAAGTCACAAATGAAGAGCGAAGTTAATCTTGGTAGACGAGAGGAACCTGCATTTCTTCACTGAGCCCTTGGGAAAGCCAAATCTCACGTCCATTTCATCACTTGGCCACAATGCTCGAAAACGCAGCCGAGCACAGGTCCGCATCGCAACAGAGGGAATCGTCTGAGGCAGCTTTCGAGCGCAGAGTGGGACCGGTGAGGACCCCGCCATCCGGGCTGGGTTTGTACGCTGCGGAAGAGCAGACGAGGTCGAGACGGTCGTCCTCGAGCCGGGCTGTTGAAGCTGGTCAGCCGGAAGTTGTGCGACAGCGCCAAGGATCGAATAAATCAGCTGCGACGGCCTTGAGGAGTGTAAGGAGGCCAGAGGGCGACCTTCGATCACGATATCCCTGGACTTAGGCTTCCACCGTCCTACTCAGCCCACAGTCGATGATGCCGACGTTGAGCTCACGGGACGCACGCCGCGCGGGTGCCCTCGCTATATCCATGTTTTTTGGTGTTCCGCTTAAACCGCCATCTACCGAGACACGAGAGTCATGGCGAGTCGGTGGCCTCGAGATGCTACGTCTCGGGGTTTCTAGACCGCCGTGACTCAGCACCCGAGGTGCAACCTAATAACCACCAAGCTCTTCCTTCTATCGGCCCGCTGCCGGACTGATTCGCGGTGGTGTATAAAGTGCTGGCGGAGAGGCTGCTGACTCAGGCACGGAGCACGTCATTCGCCAGGCGCTCCAAACTTCGTCCACGGGAAGAAGCGTTTTGTCGGGAGAGCTGGTGCATCGTCGGCCAGCCGCAAAACAGAATGCCCGCATCCAGCCCCTCTCAAGCTCGAGTCCATCGTCGCTCCCGCGAGTATAATATCAGCCAGGATGGCCGTATACACAGCCGCTTCACAATTTCTCTTATCCCAAATACCCAAGCGAGGCAGCTGGGCCTCGACTCTCGCCGGGATGGCTTCAGCGACGCCGAGGCCGGCCGAGCCTTGGGCCCAGGCCTCCTGCCGGCTTCCCTCCCCCCCGATTCCGCGCCCCTCGCTCGCGTGTCAGATATCCGCTTGTCATCTGCGCCGGCGACCGGGATCCGGCCTGCTGGGCGGCGACAAAAGCAGCGGTCCCTTCCCAATCGGTACGCCGCATGGTCCAAATATGGTCTTGTGTTGATGCGGCGTATAGTGCCAATGTGCCTGGCGTTGATATATGGCAAACGTCAAGTGTGTCCTCCCCGCCGAACACATCGCAAGGCGGCCGGCTCCACAGTGCCACCAAGGACCGGGTTGGCAGCAGAGGGAAGCGCAACGGAACGCGGGACCCTTCATCTTCGCAGAGGATTCCGAAAAGCGGGCTATAGCAGGGCAATCATATAGCCGGTTTCGGCAAGCCGGTGATCTACGTCGAAACGGTTCATGCTGCGTTCGTTGGTGGCATGTGTCAGGTTCGCTCGGATTACCCGCCGCCAAGGAGGCGTCCGCGCCCGTGGTCCAAGGACCGGGATCAGCAGACGTCAGTGTGCAGCGGGAACCCGACAACGCTCGAGCGAAGGACCCTTTCCCTCGATCTCAGGATTCCAAAAAGCGGCGTATAACACGCCAATCTTATAGGCATATCGGAAAACAACTGAGTCCCTCGCTGTCTCAGAGATGCGCCGAGAGCGCGCATCAGAACGGCCGATGCCCCGCGAACCAAGATCAATCTGCACCGCAGCCCGGTTGCAGCTGCAAGTGCGCGATAAAGGAGCGAGGGCAAGCGAGAAACGGGCCGGGCGAGCGGGCTACAGCGCAGCAATCCTATAGGATCGCGGACCAGTCATCCACGGCGCCTGTGGTCGAACCTTTTCGCAAACCGTTTCAGACACTTCCTCCGCCCAGGGCTAGGCGGGGAGGTGGCGCGCCCAGAGAAGGTGAGAAATAGGACGCGGCCACAGTAGCAGGTATGCTTTCGCGGTCAATGCCGTGCGTCTGCTGGCGGCCGACAAATCGTTTTTTTTGCCTTCCCGCGTCAGTTTGACACGCAAACACTTTTTCATGCAGCATCTCGATAGTGGCAAAAGAATAGGCCGGCCAAGCGAAAAGGAAAAACGCTATACGCACCGGTGAAGCAGCGAGCCCGGCCATGCGGGCTGCCCGCTCGTCGCTCTGCGGGGGGGGGGGAAGTGTTGCAGCCTCATCTGAAACTTAAGGCATGAAAGCAGAGGGCTGACCGTATCACGTTTACTTAGCCTATTGCGTGCGCGCGCTTAGCGTCGCCCACCACGTGTCTCCACTGTAGCAGCAGGAGGCAGTAGAGACCCGCCACAGGGACGAAGAAAACGCCACAGGCTTGCTCGGCAGAGGGCGGTCGAGTCATTGGCTCCGGGCCAGATAAGCAACGGAGGAGGCGCTGGCTGCGACGGCCGGCGAGCAGATCGCGCCCCAGCACCAGCACGGCGCCTGGGCTGGGCACTCATCATCGACGGGCCAGCACGCGGCCGCGATGCCTGCGTTCGGGAGCCACGCCGCCACTCTGAGACGCTCGGCGTGTGAGGACGGGGGCCCCATCAGCCCATTCCTGCGATGCTTGGTCGCCGGCGTGCTCTGGCGACGAGCCGGGCCAAGCGGCGGGAAGGGGGCCAGGGACTCGCGGGGCGTGCGGGCTGGCGAGTGGCTGCTCGGGTGCGGAGTGCCGAAGGGGGTTGTGTGGTGTTGGTGGGGCGCGAGTCGTGCGCGTGCGTTTTGGCCGTCCGGCTAGCGCGCGCGCTCGGGCCAAGTGCTTGGCGAAAGCTTCGGTCCGGGGCGCCTCGTGCGGCCACCACTTTCCGCTTCCCAGCCCGCGCGCCTCAGCCCGTCTGCGCGAGCAGTGCGCGCCAGCCCCGAGAAACGCGGCGGCCCACGAGGCGCCGAGCGGCGCCCTGGCCTGCTGCCGTGCGACGGTGGTGGCGGCGACGAGCGTGCCGATGCCGTGGAAGTCTATGTCCTCTGACGCTGGAGCGCCTGACGCCGATGAGGCTCCCGCGGCAAGCTCCTGGACAAAACACAGGACCCTGGAAACAGGGTTGCGGTGGCGGCAGTCACGCGGCGGCCACCCTTATAGCCTGCATTCACTCTGACACTGTTGTGATGTATGTTCTTGATTGGAGACTAGAATCGCCGCCGTCTGTTGCGTTACATGCCCGTTTGATTATATCCCTTAGGAGCGACTCCCTGTCTATACATGGCCCAAGATCCAAGCACTGTCTGCAAAACGTCCCAGCTCATGCCTGATTGAGAGTGTTTCCATTCCAAATTCCGCCAGGTTAATTTCCCATGTCGGTCGTAATTGACCCCATAATGATTGAGGGCAAGTCAAGGCACAAAGAAAAGGAAAAAAGATGTCCCAAAAGGAGCGAGTACGGGGGTATCTCGTGCTACCCTCGAACGCCTTGGTGCGAAACGAATGGAAGGGAGAGCGGAGCCTCCCAAGACTTGTGGCAAAAGACGGACCCTAGTAGTTCCCAGAAACGCCTGATCCCTAGGGACTTGAAATCCAATCAGAAGGCCGCCGTGCAAAACCCCCCGCTGACCGTCTATCCGCCAATGACATAAGTGAAATGCTCTTTTTGACACACTCAAGGCCGCGGATCCCGCTCCTCAGTCAGCAGCGCGCTGATGGCCGTCCGGCTTTCTCTCCTCTCGCCACTGGCCGCCGCCTCCTGCCTGTTGACTGCTGCCCACCCGCTGTTCTTGAACGCGGGGAGCGGGAGCTGCGCCTGCATGGAGCCCATGGCCAGTATCGTGCCGTTCGGGCTCTCGCCGGGGGGAGTCGGCGGGCGTGGGATGTGGAGACCAAGGCCCTTGTCGCTCTTGTTGAAGAAGCTGGGGCACAGGGGGCTGCCGCTGCCGCCTTGGCGCCACACGTCCTCGAGCTGAGCGGCGCTAACATCCGGACCGTAGTCCGCCGCGACCGATGCCCAGAAGGCAGTGCGGTGCGCCTCGTAGATGTTGCGTAGGCGAGCGGTGTCGACGGGCCCGAGAGAAGACGCGCGAGAGTGCTGGCGGGAGGCTTGACCGGACGGGTTGGTCAGTGTGGACGGGAGAGGGTGGCTCTCCTGGTGGGCGGGCTGGTAGCCGTGGTGGTGGAAAGGCATGACCATGCTGGACGCGGAGCTGTGGTTTGCGCTGTGGGCCGACGCCGAGCTGTTGGCGTTGTGCACGGCGACCGAGTTGGTGTCGAGGCGGAGGCCGGCGCGCGGCTCCGGCGACGACTGAGGAGTGATGATGCGCGGGTGCAGGCGAGGAAGGAGGATCTTCTGCTGATGCGCCTGGGCGGCCTCGACGGTCATCATGGGCGATTCCTGGCGGGGAGGCGTCATGGTTTGCGTGTACTCCTCGGCGATCTCGTTGGGCAGCTCGAATTGCGAGGACGTGGTGCCTGTCGAGCCGGAGACAATTGAAGAGGTGGTCGAAGAGATGGAGGCATTGCGCTTGCGGCGGTGCGAGCCGTGGCTGAGCTGGTGGTAGTGCAGGCGGCAGGCGAGTTCAGTCTTCTTGAGGTGTTGTGCGATGTGCTTGTAGGGCATCTTCTGCATGCGGGTCTGGAGGAGGTAGGTTTCCTGCGGGGCGTTGTTAGTGACGTGCATGGATGGAGCTGGTTCGTGCAGTAGCGCGTACCTCTTCCTCGGACCACGAGCGGTTGCCGCCAGTCGACACCTTGCGCGCCCTCAGGGGCGAAGGTCCGGCGTGATCCATATCGCTGAAGGAGGAGATGGAAGGAGTCCTGCGGTGGTGTGCGGCCATTGTGGTGGACGATGGTTGTCTTTTGTAGTTTGGTGGCGGGAGGTTGACCGGTCGTGCAGTTGGTGATACTTCGCTTGTGTCGGGTAAAGACGCTATTGCCGCTTCGAGCAAGGGAGTGTCCAGCCTGGTCCCTTGGGGTGGTATGTACGAGTCGCGATAGATAGAGACGGATTAAAGTGGGCGTACGGGTATGTACCAAATCAATTGGCCAGCAATGTCGAATTAAAGAACGAAAGCGCAGCCCAGCCAGTGAGAAGTGAACGAGAGCAGGACAAACAGCTGCTGAAATAAAACGACGAGCCGGCACTTGCGGTTTGGAGCTGATGGCAAGAGGCCGAGGAGGGAGGAAACCTCGTGTCCATATATAGGCAATAGCCGTGGGTGTTATCGCCAAACTGCTAAGTGTTCACGGCCCGGTTATTAGGCCATCCGGGGGCATGGTGATTAGAGTGGTGGGTCTTGAGGTGGATTAAGTTTCCAAACCAGCCATGCGTCCAGGAGCTGCAACAAAACTAAGGTTTGGCAAACCCGGGATCGGCGCTTTGGTGCAGAGGCTGGATCTCAGGCGCTTCCTGTTGGGGTAGCGGCGGGAGCTGACAGCAGATAGGCGCCCCGCGGCCTTGCCCCATTGGGGGCAGGGGCAATATGAGATGCAGATCCAGCCAGTCAGGGCAAAGGCGATGGAGCACGGATGCATGAATTCTGCCACCGTTCTGAGGTGGGGTGGAAGCAGTTTCAAAACTCGGCTGGTTAGAGAGCCCCGTGTTGGCATGCAAGCGAGCGCGTTAACGAGGCCGATCAAGCCTTGATGCACGCTGCTAAGGCGCCGGGCGCTAGCAGAATGCAGAAACGGGCGCGGGCGATGTGCTGAGAGAATATAACCATAATACCAATCTTAATGGCCGGGCTCGCCCGTGGCCCGTGGCGTGGCGCGCAGCGGTGGGAGGCGAGATACGGATCGATGGCGGTTGGGATGCTCGGCGGGTCCTGCAGCGGCCATGTCGAACACTGCGCCAGAAGTCAAACCGGCCGAACAAAGCGACAGAAGTTTATTCGGAAGCTGTGCCATCCGTCCAGGCAGTGGCAGAACGCATGGCAAACCCGCTGGCACACTTCTGGAGCAGAGGATTTGAGATGCTCGCTGGGGCCGGCGGGACGCTCAAACGCCTAGGACGTGGCCGCCGTGGTTGAGGTCTGGCACGAGCGCCGTCTCAAGGGCCTGCTGGCGCGGACCCCGTGCTTGGCGCGAGGAAACACGACGTTGTGCGTTGGAGATGGGCGTCACTGGCGTCACTGGCGACTGGGCGCGCGCGCTGGCCGGCGCCAGCCGAGACACAGGGCGCGCGTGCGGTGCGAACGGCGGCGGGCCGGTGTTTGTGGCGGCCGTCGCCGTGGGCGCGCGTGCGGTGCGAACGGCGGCGGGCCGGTATTTGTGGCGGCCGTCGCCGTGGGCGCGCGCGAGGTGTCGTTGTGGTGTCGAGGCGAGTGCGGGTGTAGGTGCAGACGCAGGCGCACGCGCAGGCGCAGGCGCAGATGCATGTGAAGGCCGCATGGGGCCCTATCGGCGCAGTGCCCGGCAGCGCGGCACCGCCGACCGCTGAGCGTGGACCCTTCCGGTGAGCACGCACCGCCAAGACGAGCAATAACGGTGATTTGTGGCATGGCCAGAGCACGCTGCGGGTATTTGGGTATTTTTGATGGGCGCCATCAAAACGCAACGCCGACACGGCCACGGATTGAGGGCGCGCGCGCGGCGAGCGCCGCAGGTACATAGCGAAACGGCTGCATACTTTTGTTCAATAAACTCTTTTCGAGAGACGCGGCCCAGGCGAGCAGGCGCGGCCGCTAGCGCTAGCGGAGAGACATGTGGGGAAGCGGAGCGCCGGTGATCCTTCAAGTCCCCGACGAACGCCCCAGGCCCAGCCCGCCGCCCGCAGCGCAGCGCTGCACCTCCACCGTCGCCCATCGCCCATCGCCCGTCGCCCAGCGCCCAGCGCCCATCGACCAGCGCCCGCCCATCGACGCCGCCGCCCCCGCCCGCAGCGCCCATCGCGATCTCTGCATCTGCGGCGCGCCCGCCGCCCCCACCCGCCTGCGCTGGCCGCGCGCGCTCTCGTCGTCATGGCCGCCGCCGTCAGCGTCATCGCCTCGCCGCCGCGACGCCGCGTGCATGAAGAAACCGTCGCAGCGCTCTGCGCGCGCGTGACGACACAGCTGCACGCTGCCGCTTGAGGGGGGCTGACTGCCTGCGTGCTGCATGGCATCGATGCGCAGCCCGCGGCCTAGGTAGCCTACTCCCAGCTACCCCGCTTTGCCACGGCCTGTCACCCGCTCGCGACGCGCGCGGAGGAAGAAACGACGTGCCTCTACCGCACGCCTCCGCGCGCCAGGCCCGCGTAGCTTGTACCCGATACTGCGCGCCCGCGGGCGCGCGGTGCCTTTGTCGTAATTGCATGCTGCACATGGTGCTGGATTTTGCCTCTCCGCACTGCCCCCGCCTACCACCAACCTTGCCCACCCCCCCAAAACCCTACCCAGCTGCTCGCTCTCGCCAATCCTCGCCGTCCGCGGGATTGCCGGCCCTGCCATTCGTTCTCGCCCGCACCGCGCCGGCCAACCACGCGCGCCGCTGCTGCTCGGCAGCGCGTTGTTTGCGGGCCTGGAGCTGGTAGACCCATGTACTTGATCATCGCCCGCTACCGCTGCGACGATCTGCTTCGGGCTTGACCTTGGTTGCTCGTTAATGATCGACCGCGCCGTCATCTGTGAATCTACAAACGCCTGTTTCAATCGCGACTTCCCGCGCGCCTCTACACCTCAATCATGTGGCTGGTGGGAGAGCAGACGTGAGGAGAAGACAAGCACTATTTGCTGAGCGCGCGCCCCTTGGCCCTTCTTTCACGCGCGCTGAGATTACTACTCCGCAGCGCACGCTGCAGCCTCATCATCTTCCGTGGAACGCGACGGCTGCGGAAGTATCGAGAAGTGTCGCCCGAGACAACCCGCGCGCAGCCAACAACACTCCCCAAGAAGCCTCTCTCAGCAGCAGCATGCCCGCTCGGCACGCGCCGCTGCCCATCTAGAACTCTACTCCTCGCATCTCACCGAGAGAACCACCGTGGAGCCGCGCCCCTACGGACCCTACCTCGCCATTCGGACGGGGGCCGCCGCTCGCGAGCCACCTAGCCGTAGCAGCAACCATGTCGTGAGTCTACCTCCACACGCACATCGCGCGCCGCAGCAGTGTCGCCGTGACCTGAACCAACCGCCCGCTCATCTCGCCCGCCGTCATTCTCGGCGCCTACTGCGCGTGTGCAGAGCCACACTAGCTCCCACCTGCCCCTACTTGCCCGCTAGCTGCCCACTACTACATCCCGTATACATCACGCACGCGTCAGCCTTGTCGCTCTCCCGAAGTACCCTCTACCCGAACAAAACGCGTCTAGCCGCCGCCGAGCTCACCTCCAAGACTAACACGCGACCTCGATCCCGCTCGAACAGGACTTCGCCGCACTACTCCAAGCGCAGCCTGAAGCCCAACCCCATGTCGGCGTCGCCCTCGCAGCTCACCGTGTCGGGCGACCCCACCACCGGCCCCTTCAACACCTCCTCCTCAGCAACCACGGCAGACCCCTTCGGCGGCACCCCCTATGCCGTCGCCCCGCCCGTCGGCGGCGGCGGCGCGTCGTCCGTGTCGACGACCTCGCCCACGTCGCCGACCAACACACGCAAGCGCCGTGCGTCCGGCACCGCGGCCGCCCAGCACCAGCAGCTGGCCCCCAACGCGACGATAGCGCCGTCCAGCGTGACGGCCGGCGGCGCGGGCGGCGGCTCGTCCGCCTACGGCGCGGACCCGTCGGGCCTGGGCGACGCCGAGGCCCAGCAGCCCGTGCAGCCGCCGCCGCCCAAGAAGGGGCGGACCAACACGCCGTGGACGGCGGCCGAGGAGCAGCGCTTGAAGATCATGAGAGACGCCGGGAACAGCTGGAGCGAGATTGCAAAGGTACGGTGTCATGTTTCGTTTTGTTTTTTGTTTTTTGTTTTCTCGCCCGGTGACGTGTTTTGTTTCCGTCTCCGCTGATGGGGCAGCGGCGAGGTGACGTGGTGTTGGTGAAACTTCTGGTCCGGATAAGTCCAGAGTCCCCCCCCCCCCCTTGGCACGAGCACGTCCGTCCAGGAAGCATCTCCGCAGCAGCTTTTCCGGCTGGTTGTGGATATGCGGCTACGAGCATGAGAGCTTCCCGTGCGAGCGGGCAGCGTGGTCTCCGGCCGGAGGCTGTTGGCCACGGACACCTCAGGTCGAAGTGATGAGGAAGATACGAGATAGAAATAGGAGAAAGACTTTGAGATTGCTTCTGCTTTGAGAACGAAGAGACACGGAAAGAGAGGCACAACAGGGAAAGACGGAGGAGTAAGGAGGGAAGAACGACCTGCCGAACGAGCACTTACTGACCTGGTTTCGCGCATCATCCAGACCTTTCCGACCCGAACTGAAGGTAGCGTGAAGAAGCACTGGTACAAGGTCAGTACACACACCACCGAGCATCCTCACCACACGCCTACTTCGCTGCCCTTCTCTCACACTACCCCTCATTCCCCTCTTCACCATTCAGACCGTCCCAGGACTGCAAGCCACTGCGTCACGTAGTACCCAACTGACTGTACCGTGTTACGTGTACCAGGACATGCACTACGCCGAGTTCGCGGAAGACGAGGTAAGCCGCATGAACTCCTGTTCGTCATACAATTGACTGGACCTGGGCTGATCAGATGGTGTTCCTTCTTTGTTGTGGGACGTACAGAGCGCCGCACTGCTCGCTGCAATCAAGGAGTACGAGGCTAGCAAATGGAAGGTTATTGGCGCAAAGGTGGGGAAACCTGCAAAGGTAGGCAAAAGGCGCGGTGGTGTGTCTGCCACGAACGCCACTGTTTCTCCTTCACTGTGCCCTTCTTCTCTTCCCTTTATACTCCTTTCCCACTCGCAGATCATGAAACGGAACAGGTTGCAGGTGGGATCCTGGGCGGGCCGTCTTCGAGCGTGGATAGGTGGTGACCGAAAGCCGACGGTCCAGACTTCTGGATCCAAATGCTGGAGCAGATCCGAGCAAGATGGTGTAGTTCTGGACCACGGCTAGCCAGACGATCGGGCCCATCTGTCTTATACTGCTTGTGGCGGATGTTCGGAACCAAGGAAAGAGCGTTGCGGAGGCGGCTGAAGCGCTGAAGAAACAGACGCTAACCTAAGCCATCATGGCCAGGCTTGTGAGCAATACGCAAAGGAGCACTTTGGCGGAAAGTTCTGAGGACACGCGTGCCTCTTCTCGGCAAGGACGACGGCGATCGACGAAGACGATGCTGACGACGGCATGGACGCACGAAAACACGGACAAAAGTAGTATTGACGAAGAGGTTCGTAGCGGTAGCAGTACTGGTGGGCTGCATCTCCCTCCCGGCATTACGGAACACCTCTGGGCGTGCTTTCCTCTTGGCCTCCTCCTCGGCACCCGCCCACCTACCACAACCCCCTACCCGTTCCGGAAATGCCGGGCTTTTTCCTATACCGATCATTGGCGAATATGATACCAGTGGTTTCTCCTTTGTCCTGGTTCAGTTTCTTCATCATGCCGGCCAGCGAAGTGTCTTTTTCTTTCTAATGCGCAGCAAGCACACAAGGGCAGGAGTGTCCAGGGTGGGTTTTGGGGGGTGACGGTCTGACAGGAGCTACTGCATGCATCTGCAGCAGCTAAAACTTGGATCTTGCTTCTTCTCAGTTCACTTGTTTTGTTTTTTTTTTTTTTCGCGGGGCAACACTTGTTCACCTCTGTACCTCTGTACCTCACAGCTGCACGCGCTCGTCGTCACCAGCCCCTCTCGGACCGGGCTGACGGATCAGTATGGCGGTACCAAGATGACGCGGTACGCGCGCAGCACGGGGTTGCACTCGGTTGGACGATGTTTCTTTCTTGTTGGGTCTGTGCCAGTAACACTAGTTCCTTCATCTCCGTCTGTCTCTGCCTGGTTCAGTGCGCGTCTGGTTGGCTGCTGTTCGGCGCTGTTGCTTCCGTCGCTCTCTGCCTGCCTGCTCAGGCGGTGGCTGTCTACGGGAATGTGGCCGCGGGCCGCGGTTGCATGTAGCGGGCCATGCAGCGGGCCATGCGGGAAGCATAGTATTATGCATACGCCCTGTGGAAATTGGTTGTTCATTTCGAGTGATTTTGGCAGAAGGTCCATCCTCAAGGGTCGGGCGTCCTCGCGGCCTGCGATTGGCCCGCGCCGGGTGAAATTGTAACTGTCACCGGTCAGTCCGCTCTGCTCGACGCTTCGGCAGATGGTGAAGCCTCTGGGCGCGCGGCGGAGTGCGCGGCCGCGTGCGTGTTTGGCGGCGGCAGAGCGGCAGCAGCAGACTCGGGCGGCCTGCTGGCTGGGGCCCACGATCCGGAGCGGCGCTGCACGCGTCCTGTGCCGGCGCGCGTGCCGGCGCCCTGATCTGAGATCGCGCTTCGGCTGGGCAGCCGAGCGGCCGGCGAGGGCACACACGGCGCGGGCGCGGGCGCGGTGGTGAGGGCGCGCAGACGGGCGCGCGCAGGCGGCCCGGCGCGCTGGACGCTGCGGGCGCTGGAGGTTGCTGTGGCGGGCTGCGTCTTGTCAATACCGGTGGTGTTTTTGCGCTCGCGCGGTCGGGGGCGCGGGCGGGCACTGGCGGGCGCTGGCGGGCACTGGCGGGCCGCCCGTGGCGTGGGCTGCTGGCAAAGGGCCGACGTTTCAGGCGGGCGTGCTTGGAGCGGGTCACGAGCGGCATGAGGCCTGCGGCGCTGAACAGGCTAAAGGCTCACGGCTCATGGCTCGCGGCGGGCTGCTCGCGCTGATGATCCCGGACTGTGCGCCTCACGTGCGCCGGGCGGACGACACTCGCCGCGCCAACACCATCCGCCCGCATCGTCGCCGTCAATGCAAGCCGCCCCCAGCACTCCTGATCGACCCGCGCGCGCGCTGCCCGCCGCCCGCCGACCTGCCCCTTCGGCCGCCGCGCTGCTATGTATAGCCGGCAGATCTGGCGGCCGTGTTGTCGTCGCGCCACCCAGGGGCGCGCTCGCGTCGCTTGATCTTCGCAGGGCCTCCGGCGCACCTCGCCTGGGATGTTTAAGCGCATATAGGCCGGGGTTGCGCATATAGTGCCGCCTGAAACGGCATCCGTTTGGGCGACTCGCCCAGCCTCGTCCGCCCGTTGCGTGGTGCCCTGGTCCCGTGCCGGCGCTGCGGTGCGCGATGCTCTGCGTAAGGTTCTCGGCGCGCACTTCGCTGCCCGCCGTCGTACTCATTTCGGCCGCCCGGGCTGCCCGCACGCATAGAGACTCATCTCCTGCTGACGAGGCAGCCATCAATGCAACGGCCGCGCGAGGCTATGCTCGCCGCCAAGGGCCTCTGTGCGGCAGATCCTTCTGCGGGCATTCTAGAAACGCGCAGGGCGGCGGCTGCGCTGCCCGCGCGCGGCCGTTGCGTCAGCGGGTTATCTCGTCCAATTTGTGCGCCCAGCCACTCACGGCGCAGGCAGGGCCCGCCGCATTACAGCAGCGATGGCCGTAGAGATCTGTGCCCATCCCGGCAAATGATCACCGCATTATGCTCCCAGCAGAATGCGTCGCCAGGCTTGCCCGACTCAGCGCGCCCGCTACTCTTCAGGAACCAAGGCCGTAGGAGAGACGTCCTGTGCCTGTGTCCGTGGGTTCATTGCACAGGGCTGCGTGGAGAACCGCTCCGAGGCTCTCCAATGCCTTTATTTCGTCGACGACTCCTGACTGACACCACCGCGCCGGCGCCACTGCCATGATATAACGGTGCCGCCCGTCCCCAAGCCAGCCAGCGCCGTATAGCTGTGACCTGCTATTGGACCCCAGCCCGGCCCGGACAGCATATAGCAAAACGCGAGCAGAGGCAACCCAAAACACGTGCGATACACGGCCACCACCACCACGCCCTCCATCGCGACCACACACGTCGCGACACACCCCGACCGGGATCGCGCCCAGGCAGTTCCAGATTCTGGCTCAGGTCTTACACGGGCGGCCTGCCAGAGCTAGTCCGCTCTGGCAGTCTCCATGCATATTTGCAACGCTGGCGAGAACCTATCGAGACTTCTCCCTCGACTACGGCCAAGTGCAAGAACACCCGGGAGAAGAAGGACATTCCTCAAACGTCGACATCCAGCATGGCCTCCACCAGTACGGGTTGCCGCCGCAGCCCGCCCAAAACCCGTTCCTGCAGCACGCGCCTCACCACCAGCACCACCAGCTCCACCACCAGCACCCGCAGCATGGCGGCCATCACCACCTCGTCCAGGTCACCACCACCCCCGAAGCCCACCCCAACCTGTACCAGGCCTATCCGATCCGCCACATGCCGCCGCCGCCGCAGCAGCAGCAGCAGCCCCCGTCGCCCTATGGCGCCCCGCACCTAGACCCGTACCAACCGCGCGGCCGCAAGCGCAGCCGTCCGCGCGACGAGCTGCAGCTGGACCTCCAAGGCCTGCATGCGCTGCATCCCGACGACGCGCCCCAGGACGTGCCGATGTCGTCGCTGACCCCCCACGGCCACCACGCCCACTACTACACGCCGCAGCCCGCCCACCAGCAGACGCCCACCCAGCACCACCACCACCGGCTGCCGAACACGGCGCCGCCGCACAAGATGCACCGCGGCAGCTACGGCAGCGACGTGTCGCCGCCCTCGACCGCCCACGGCCCGCCCAGCGTCGTGGGCCAGGAGGGAATGCCACCCCCGGCCCCGCGTCCGCGCGGGCCCAAGCTGAAGTTCACGCCCGAGGACGACTCGCTCCTCGTGGAGCTGAAGGAGAAGAAGAACTTGACCTGGAAGCAGATCGCCGAGTTCTTTCCCGGGAGGAGCTCTGGAACGTTGCAGGTCAGGTACTGCACCAAGCTAAAGGCCAAGACGACCGTTTGGACCGACGACATGGTACGTAGTGTTTTCAATTACCCTCGAGCTTCGTGGAGCGGAGGCGTTGGCGGGGCTGGCATGTGAGACTGCGCTGCGGTTACCTGCGTCTCAGCTCGGGTGGAGAAGGCCAAACACTTCGCCGGAGGCCGTTGCTTTTGGGCTCAATCCCCCTCAATCGTCTTCCTGCCTCTTCCTCTTTCGCCTCTTCCTGCTTCCAGACAAAGCTGCTGACCAGGTTGCTGTCCCACAGGTCCAAAAACTCCGCAATGTCATGCAAGAGTACGAGAACGACAAATGGCGCATTATCTCCGCCAAAGTCGGCAGTGGCTTCTCGCCAGCAGCATGCCGCGACAAGATTGCGGAGCTGAATGGCGAGCTGCCCGCTCCTGAAGATGATCCCGAACCCCTGCCGCAAGACACCGAGGAGGGCGGCGCCGCCAGCAGTTTCGCCCAAGAGATGGTCAGCATGTCCAACGAGAGCGATCCCACCGTTGCATTTCAATAGGACGAGAGGAGGGATTCAAAGAAGAAGAAAAAAAAAAGAAGAAAAAAAAGACCACCGAGACCGCACAAGGTGTTGCAATGGCAGGACAATCGCGTGGAGGGCTGAAGCGTTCGTGCGGATGAATGGTTCAGCTCCCACCATCTATTGCGACGCTTCACGAAACGACCCGGCATACAGACCATAAACAGACTGGATTTCCTTTGTCATTTCCTTCGTACTTCCGGATTCCTTCATCACATCGCAAACTCCTTTGCCCCCTGCACCACCTCACGCCTGCGTTGAATTACATGTTTACTTCACCCTTATGTCTTCCTACTTCTCTTCGCAGATTTATTTCTCTTCGACTTCTACGATACCCTTTCAGTCAGAACAACACTCGGCGGGGCACAGGCGGCGTCATCTGTCTAACATTTTTCCCTTACCACCAGCACACATCATCATCATCATCATCACTAATCGCATAGCGTGGGGATTCGGAGTTGCAAGCACACAAATTGGCGGACCTCATGGACACACACACACACACACACACGCACGCACGCACGCACGCACACATATCAGACGGGGACGGCACATGATGAGGATAGATTGGACATCTCACTCTTACCATTTTTTTTTTTGGATGACTACGAGTAGATGGCAGGGTAGAACTATTTTTAATTCCTTTTATTCTTTCCTTGCTTTCCTTCTCTCCTCCGTAGCTAGCCCACAAAAAAAACACGAAAAACCAACGGTCCACACAAGCCAACCGAGCACAAGTCTCGCCCCCCTTTTCCTTTTCTTAGGATAGCATACTATAGCATTTCGCTTTCTGCCGTTGTCGGAGCGAAGGAAAGGCACAGCAGCACAGCCGAGTCAAGTATTTTTATTGTTCTCTAAGAATTCCCTATTCCAGCGCGACAGGGCTGCTAAAAGAAGCAACAGCGGAGTGTTTTTCGCTTGATGCGTATATCTCGTTCGGCACGATCCGAGCGAGCGAGGGGGAGAAGCAGCAGACGGGGAGGGGGAGAGAGAAAGTGGGAAGCGCGGCCGAAACGGCGTCACAGGTACCAACGAGGCAGCAGGGCGCGCGCACGCACCCGCACGTGTTGCGGCCGTTTGCGCGTGTGTGGGGAGGAAAGGCAGGCAGGAGGAAGGGGAGGGTGGGGGGAGGGGCGCGCGCAGCGCACAACGCCATCGGTCTGGGATTTTCCAATACTCTTTTTCCTGGGTGGAAAGCGCCGCCCCCGGCGCGGCCGTTGAGGGCAGCATCAGGGTGCGGGAGGGGGAAGTCAGAGGGCGAGCGAAACGGTACCGGCGCACGCGCGCCGCACATCACAGCACATCAATCAAGCATGCCATCATCCGCTCCGCTTGTTTTGTCCCTCGGGGCAAGCAAACAGGAAAAGAAAAAATAAAATAAAATCGCACGTGGCGTGTGTGTTCAGAGCGCCGCCACCGCGGACCTGCCACTGTGTGGGCGTCGTATCCTGAATCGTGCCTTAGGGTTGTACCCTTCCCTTTGACCCTACCCTTACCCTACCACACCCCGTCGGCGCCCTTGATCCTACACTAACACCGACCCGAACCCCCGTCCGTCGGGCCTCGCGTGTGGGTTGCGTGCCTCGTCTGACGTATACGCGCGCGGATTGCCGCCGCTTCGCTGGGAAAGTTCCCCAGATCTCTTTATATAGGAGCGGCGTTGATTACCCCTTAGACCTATATCAATAATCTTGGCGGCGGCCGGGCGGGCGATCTGCCACGGACACGATACACGCATCCCGCTATAGGCACGCGAGCTTGTTCCGGATCGCCATAGCATATCGGCCTATCGGATTTGCCCACGCTGGGCACGGCTCTGGCGATGGGTTGTTGTTGTTGTTGTTGTTGTTGTTGTTGTTGGCGATGGAAGGTGTTAAAAAAAGAAGAACAGGGAAAAAAGCGGGTGCGGCAACTTCCACGGACGGGATTTGCCCTACTATGTGCTCGGGCTGTGTTGTTTCCCCTCGGTCGGCGGCGGCCGTATTATCCGATCTCCTCAGTCCCTTGCGGTCGCCCTGCCGCTCCGTTCTTTCCTGTTTGCTCTCCGCAGGGCAACGTTGTTTGCCGTGTGGCGTCAGGCCGCCCTCCATCAGGGGCGCGGCAAGCGGGCCAGCATCACCCATTGCCGCTTTCGGCACGGCCGCTGGAGGGACGCCCCAGGCGAGCCACTCTATTCTGCTGCCTGCTCGGCCGTTTTCCAGGGCAACCGTTTCTATTTTGCGCGCGCCGGACGACCTGACGACGCGACGCCGCCCGCGAAACCCACCGGCGCTCCGACGACGACGACGACGACGACGACGACGACGACGACGATGCCCCCCCCATTCGCCTTCTGCAACGCGTCGTACCGGCCGCCGGCCGGCCGGTACGTACTTGGCTGCTGATGCGCAATGCGGTGCTGCGCGCGCGCCACGCAGGACCGACGCGGGTCGGACTGAGACCTGGAGGATCCAGGAACAGTCATAGCGTGGTCGGATACCCAACGCGCTCGAAACGGAGGACGGAGGGACGGATGGACGCACGCAGCGGCGGCGGACGACGATGTCACCCTGTGAATCGTGCGCTCATGCAACATGCTCCAGCGCGTTTGCCGTTAACGGACAAGCAGGCGAGAGGCGGGCGCGGACGCGGACGCGGCGCTCGACAAGCAAAAAAAAAAATAAACCAAAATGAACCAAGAATTGCGCCGTGCAGCACAAGGACCAGGCCCGGAAAACACGTCGGTAGCGTGCGTAGAAGCCATCTACGCGCCACGAAGTCACATTACAAGTTCATGCGCGCGGAGATGGAGCGCGCAACACGTCCGCGATGGACGTCCACAGCACCACGGCGTGTAGGTACGGAGTACGTGTACCGCGGCGCAACGGCGAGGGCGAGGGCAGCCAACGCGTCAGCCACACCGCACCCTGCGCCCTGCCGTCACCGTCGCCGTCGCAGCACGGCGAGTGGCCTGGCTGCCTGACGGACGACGGATGGCGGATGACAGATGGCGGAGGGCGGAGGGGGGATGACGGATGACGGCGCCCGTGATTACTTTCCCCCCAACTGCGCAGAACAGGCTGGATGCAACATGCAACACCATCACCTCGCGTCCCAATGCGGGCGTGCTGCTGCTGCTGGCCATGCTTGAATTGTTTTTTCTTTCCTCCTACGTTGCCACGCGCGCGGCCTACACCACTCACGCAGCGCCCACCACTTATCCTGCCCGCCGACTGCCACACCACCCACTTACCCACTTTTGACCGCCCGAGCCTAACGGCGTGTCCGTCGCCGTCGCCCGCCAGCTGACTCGTCGCCTCTGGTCTCCGCATGCTCGAGACGTTGACATGCTCTGGCTCGGCGCATCAGCACGCAGGCTGTCTCCGCGTTGCTTCGCCGCTGCCTGCTCACCCGCATATGCGCGCCCGTCTCGCAGCTCGCCCATGCCGGCTGTTGCTTTGCTGCAAGGCGACGGTAGCGCAGACGCAGCGTGGGCCCGGGTGCCGGCGCCAGCAGCCGTTGGCTAGCACTGGACCAGGACAGACAGGGCGGGCAAAAAGAGAACGCAGCCCACAAGCCCAAAAACCCTAAAAGAGCCACTTACAGTAGACGAGGGGGGAGGGGGGGGCAACGGCATCGCCTCGAACTGCCGTCTGGACGAGGGTGAGCGGCGAGAGAGGTGCGACGCAGAGAGTAGGGATTGACGCCGGCAGTCGCCTTTGCCTTCACCACACGCGCACAAACGCGTGCGCGCGCGCACACCGCGCACATGCACCACGCGCACAGCAGTGTGGCAGCATCGCTCCGCCGTCTCTGCCCCCCGTCGCTTCTTGCTGCCTCTTCCACGCCCCGCCATCCCCGTTTCCGACGGCCCATCCGTCCCATTGGCATCGGCAAGGAACAGACTACCTAGAGAAGGTGCCCATCGGACAGGGAAACCAGCGTCGCTTACGCCGGTGATCCTCCGCCTTGGACTGGGCTCTGCCGGCCACCGGCGGGCGGAGCTGCTTGATGGCGGACGGGACCTGGTCCCTGCCGGCCGATACGTGCCAACGCACGGCATTTGATGGCGCGGGCGCTGGCGCCGTCCCGCTTGGGGCGATGCCGACGCCGATGTGTGCGCGCAAAAGGTGAGGGCGAGAGATGACGAGATGCTGGCGGAATCTCCGAAGTCCTTGCCGCTCTTTCCTGACGATCGTGGCCGGCCGGCCTGTCTTGTCTCTCTTTCGGCATGTTCCCGTTTCACGCCCGCCGCCGCCGCCGCCGTCACCGCCGCCACCTCTCCGTCCCTCCCACCGCGCTATTGAATATTGGAAGATCATAGGAGTTGCGGCAGGATGAAACGCAAGCGAGGCCGCACGATAGCGTGGGAAAGAAGGCCTTTCCGCGCCAGGAAATGTTGGTACGAAGTAGAGCGCTGCCGCCGTCACTCTGCGCACGCGCGATGCAGTGGCGGCGGCGGGTGTGATTCCCATGCCCCCCATCCCTCCCCCATGACAGCCACCCCGTCACGCATCTTGATTCTATCCGCAACTCCCACCTCCCCGCCGCCGGTCCACCACCGCCTCCTCGTGCTCCTTCCGGTCGTGTTTCGGTGGTTCTGGTTGGGCCCGGCGAGCGCGCGGCGGGCGGAGAGACCGAGTCGATAGTCTCTGCCCCCCTCCCCATCTTCACTCACTCCTCGCTCGTACTCTCCTGTTCCCTGCAATTTGGCTGCCCTCGTTCCCCCCCCTCCCTCCCGAGCCGGGCCGGTTCCAATTGATTTGATTCGAAGCTTGTATGCTTAAAACCACTCCCCTCTCGGCTTCGATAGCCGGCGAGGGGCGTTGTTCGAGCGCAGGTGCCGCCATGTGCCGGGTTGGTCTTGCTTAGAAATGCTTGGTACGTATAGGCAGCCAGCAGCTCCGCCGCCGTCGGATGGAACATGGCGACTGGGCGCGAGGGACGGAGGAGGAAAGCGGGGGTGGTACGACTATGATGGAATGTGTTTCTGACTCTGACTTGCGCATGTCCGATTGACGGGACCAGCCAACCAGCGCGCCGGCCGCCCAAATGAAAAACGCTGACTGGTTGGCCGCCGGCCCGCTCGAAAGGATACCAAACGAAACGAGGACAAAAATGATAAATCAAAAAAAAAAAAAAAGTAAACACGCACCCCGAGGGACGTCTCAAGTCTGCAGCGCATGAGCGCACCGCGGCGAGGCGATGGAGCCTTCATGCCAGCGGCTCCATCGCGAGCGCGCGCCCGCAGACGGTCAAACGCGTCATGAAACGGGGGAGCTTGACGAGCGGCCGGGTTGGGTGGTGTATGCTTTGCGGCGGCGAAGTGTGTTGAGCGCGGGTGCGTGCTATAGACGTGGATCTACAGCCGGGCCCGGCGGCCGCGCACCACCCCTGCTCCCTGGGCGCTGGGGCGCTGCCGGCTGCCTCTTTCTGCGCCATCCCCCCAGGGCACAGCAGCACGGCAGCCGAGCCTAACGGAGGCCGCAGTATTGGCCGCTTGGGCCGGCCGGCGAGTTGCTCGAGGGATGCTGGGCGAACGCCCGGCGCCGGCCAGGCATATTCCCTGCCGGGGCAGCGCGCTCGCCGCTTTGGGCTCTGGGGGACGGGCAGTCGGGGCAAGCGAGGCGTCTGGCGCCCGAAGAGGGCAGGCAGTATGGGCCGGGGGGGGGGCGGTATAGCTGGCCGTTGGAGAAGTGCCGACGGTGGTGTCAGGACATGTTGACGGCTGTGGAGGCTTAAGATGCGCTCATATGGCGGGAAAGGGAAAACAAAGGGTAAAGGGGGCGGTGGCCGGGGCGCGGCCTGCGCGCTCAGGAACAGGCGCGGCACAGGCCTGGGACGACATGCCCGCATGGCTGAAGAAGGCGATGCGAGGCCGCCCCCGGGCCAGCGCCGATGCGAGGCGAGTACGACGGCTGCGCTGCCCCAGCTGGGTGTCCGTCGTTGACTCGGAAATCAATAGAGATAGAGTGCTGCTCGCCCGTTGCGTCATCACCCGCGCGCCGCAAGCCAACCACCAGCGCGCTTGACTCCGCAACACGCCGTATTTAGCAACTGCCAGCCTCGCGTCGTCGTCGCTCGCCAGCTTTTCAATGCGCCGTCCCCTCGCTTGCCGGCGCACCAAAGCTCTTTGTATTGAAACTTCGTACACGCCCGAGAAGCGCGCGGCGAGCAGCAGCAACGACCTCGCACGCGCCACACCAGCGACACTCGTCCAGCTCACCGGTACCCAGCTCACCGTCGCATGATGCCCGCCGGCCCGACTCCAGCGCTGCCAGCATGTTTGCCCCAGGTGCGCGATCAGCCGTCTCCACCTGCTGCCTATCTCAACGTCCCAATCCCATCCCACACCAAAGCGACGCTCAGGGGCTCGAGAGCAAACCTTCGAGACCGGCCGCCCCACCTGTGACGGCAAGCGAGCGAACGAGCGCCCTATGCATTCACCCTGCGCGGGTCACCTGGCCCAACGCTCTCAACTTTCCCGCCGCCGTTGATTCGAGCGCGCCGCACGCCCCACTGCCCGTGGTGGCCCGTTTGAAACTCGGTCGACGCCAAACCGCTGCGCTGCCCTAGCGCCATGCCAAAGCTGATTATGCCGAAGCCTTACTGATATTTGCCGGAGCCCTGTGGTGATTGGATTGGCGCCGATGCGCGTCGATGACACTCTGGCCCATGGGCTGATTGTTAATGCCATTTGACCGGTCTGCTGCGGCAAAGCTGCGATGCCTGCCCGATTCGACCGTGATGAACCGGTCACGCCGCTGCTCCTCCATGCGCGCGCTGGCCCTGTCGATATTGCCTCGAACGCTGCGGACCCTCCTTCTCCACCAAACATCCCGGCCTGTGGATTATGCCTGAGCCTTATTGATATTGGATTGACAGCCAAGCTCGCATCATGCGTGCCCCGTTGGACCACCGCACAGCGGGGCGGGTAGCGGGCCGGCCGCCGGGCGCAGAGAGTCTCGAGCCTATGATGCTAACGCCAAGCCACACTGGCTGGCCGACCAGAAGCTTGAGACAGTGGTGAGGGAGGCGGTGAATGTGCGTCCAGTAGGGTCGTGCGGAAGCGACCGACGTTGGGGCTTCTGAGACGAAAAGAACGGGACCCTGCGCGCGGTTTCGAGTGCTTGTGACGTCTGCGATGGGCGTGCAGGTGCGGAGCCCGCAAGCTTACGACGCGACCAGAACCTGTTCTCTGCGGCGGCGGCCTCCTGCTCCTGAATGTGCGCCTCGAAAAACTCTCGCTCGTCCGTCGAGGCCGTCCTGGCCGTCCTGGCACCGGGTCCGGCGCGCGAGATTCGCAGCAAAAGTGACTCATTACGGGCAGATTAGGTGAGTCTGATCAGCGTCATTTCCAGAAGATCTCTCTGCGAGGGTGGGCAGCATCCAGGTTCACATCCTCCACAGGGCTGTGATCAACTGGGCTGGGCCCAGTCGCCCATCATGTTTCATCGTAAATCTCCCTCATTGGTTTTCTGTAGGGCAGCAGGGCTGACACTGCGATCATCGAACCATCTGAGCGCCCGGATCCATCGGGACGTGCGAGTGAGCGGTGAGGCCAATTTCCAGAGCAGCGGACGGCGCTGAGCGTGAGGACTGAGAGCGGAGCAGCATTGGCCGATCGAAATACGTCCGTCGAAGTGGTGGTGGTGGTGGTGGTGGCAGCGGCGGCACACCGCCAGAGGCGCTTGTGACACGACAGGCGACCCAAGAGCCAGGAAACAAGATGGTGCTGGGCATGCTGGGCGCGCAACGGCGGCGGGTGCGGCGAAGTCGTGGGTCGAGGTCGAGGACGGGGTGATGGGCTCCCTTGGCCTCGGAGATTTTCTGGTGTTGCACGAGAGAAGCGCCGAGGCTTCCCACTTTTGCGCTCTCGCCCAACCTCAACATCACCTCGCCCACGGCCGTCACCGTCACACTGCTGAGCCCCGAGAACGGTCGGTGAGCGCTCGAAATGAGCGTGGCGAGCCCGGCAGCGGCAACTTGCCTGCCCTCACGCCCTGCAATCTCACGCCTGCTACGCGCCGATGACGCCCTCCGCTTGGCTGCAGTCTGGCCATGTAACACGGCCTGCGCGCCGGCGAAAACGTAGGTGGGCGGCTGTGGCCTTGGTCCCGTGGCCCGCACGAGCTCGCGCCCTGCGCATGCACCCCGTCGGAATCGTCGGCGGAGACACTCCCGCGCCTCGTAGGACTCTGCAACGGTTAATTGCCTTGGCTCGCTGGGCGTGGACTCATCTCCCGACCTGATGTGAGGTGGTCAGAGGGTTCTGTAGAGCTGGCTTTCGGAAGCTTGTAGGGCGAAGAGACTCGGAACGGAGACGGGAAAGTGGCATACGGTCTTGAGGATCCTGTGGAAGCCTTTTGGGTCCCATCAAGGGCTGCGCTCGTCCCGGTACAGTATTAGGCGTGCCCACAAGTTGTCACCTTCAAAGGCGCTTTGCAAATTGAGGTCGGCCTGTACAAGTCAGCAGAATCTCTTCCGTCCGGCCACTACCGGTGAGGAACTCACTTCTTTCACTACTCCAGCGAAGATGATTATATTCCGAGTTGTTTCTGAGCGGCTCAGACTGAGCCGCAACCACGATAACATCCATGGCCACTATTTCATATTTATCTTGCACTTTTGCCTAAGCTCAGCACACGTCGAAGTGATGCTTACGCGGACAGGGCCCTATATAACCCCCAAGGTCTGTGGTCAACCACGCTTAATCACCACATGGGCACTTATCATCACTCTTATTTGCCAGTATCCTCTCTCAGGTATCCGGGGCCATGGGATTGGCGTCATCTGCATGCGCAACATCCATCTTCCAGAATCTAGATTTTTCTTAATACAACGGATTAGTATAACTTCATATGCTATAGAGCCACGTGGTGGCCTTGTGCTTTTGCCACTAACACGATCGTTCGGCTTTGTCTTGTCCCGCGGACATCTGTCATCACTGCCGCATGAATGCATCTAGGATTGCGGCAGTTGGTGTTTGGGTTTGACAGGGGAGTGACACATGGCTTGTATTCTGAGTGGCTACAGTGCATATTGCGAAGCCTGTGTGGCTGTCTTGACTTCTGGAATTTTCCTTTGTATTTGTGGCCCATTCCTCGGCAAGTTCTCCCTGGTGTGCGTCGCTCGACTACTTGTCAAACACCTCCAGGATAAAGAGGCGCGCATGCTACAACTGGAATTCAGAGATCCTTCATATTGCAACGTGCGCATCTTTTTGCTGGTGAAGCAGGCTTGGTAACGTTAATTTGTCTTGGACTATCCTTCATTCCTAATGCTGCAGCAGAGAATTCCTAACAGGTCAGGAGTAGACACCTTCACTTTTGCAGAGTATCATCGGCATCGGCTTCCATATTCGAACGCGCCAACCGATTCCAAGTCAAGCAATCGTCCACATGACACGGCAACCGTAAATTTCAGTGCCCTGAAATCAAGGCAGCCACTCTACGGGCTCCGTACACCACCACATGCGCGGATGGCACATGCAGGGCCACCGGACTCAGTCGGTCGACATGCACAAGTGGACCACCCCTCCTGAACCCGCTTTGTCCTTCCGGACAACCTGCCGCAGGCACTCACCACACGTGCTTCGTCCCGCTCCTACGCACCTCTATGCGGGAGTGAACGCCACCAATATTTCTACGATTCCCACGTGGGTTTAAACGGGCGGCACGTCGGGCAAGCTGCAATCCCAACCCTCTGGGCGCTAGCAGCTGTCTCCACTCGACCTACATCCGGCGCTTCCACATAATCTTGTTTTCAGGGACGTTGTGGCCGCCAACGATGATTCAACCACGGCGAAGACTCGGATAAGGGCTTTGGGAAGGTATGCATGAGCTATTGGAACCCTTAAAGAGCTCCAGGGACTCGTCGAGGGCGCTTGGAAGGGCATCGAATCCGTTGCCCCGCCAAGAGCTCTTGTTGGGAGCGGGGCTTGCCACGGAGACCGACGCTGCGGTGGTGGAGCTCCGCCGCACGCGGTTGTTCGGTCATCCTGATTAGCCTTCTTGTCTGTTACCACCGTCAGCGGGGTGTTCCGGTGGGTAAGAGAGGGCGCCTGACGAGGACAACCGGTTGATGAGGGTGAGCCGGAGGATCCAGTAAGAAATTTGGGGTTTGATCACATCCACGGGCAGCGTGTCGGTCTCTCGCGGCGCCCGACGTCGGAACGCGTGCGACTCGAGCACGCAGGTAGACGTCATCTTCACAAGGTGAGTTCTCGTTTTTCCGGCAATACCTGCCGCTGGCGAGAAACCATCGCCACTGAAAGCACCCTTGTCGGCCTTAATGGAGGTATTATTGCAGGATCACGACTAAGAGAACCTATAGCCCGGAGGCGAGAGGTTTCAAACTTTTCCTCTTTCCATCACACGCCATGTGGAGTATCTCCAGTTTTGTGACCCAGGAAAGCTTCTTCGGGCAGTGGTTTGGAACGTTAGTGTGTTGGTGGCATGCAAATTGAGTCCACTTTGCAGTATCCTGCTTTTTGAGAGGGATCGCCTCCTGGCTCTTCACTTTTCTTGATCTCAATCAGAAAGCCATCTTGCGAGAGTGAAATAAAGATAAGCTAGTGTGGACGTTGGTGAAATGAGGTGATACGGGATGGACAAAGACTGTTTTTAGCCAAAATGACTTGCCCAATTTTTGACGTCACTTAACGATTGGGTGCCGAGCGGCATAGTGGGAGCCCGTAGAACATCAAAGGAGCCTTTTGTGGCTTTGAGAATAGATCCTCCAACCAAAACCGTTGCTTTACCCGCCGATTTGAAGTATTCCGAGTAAATCAGCGGTAATGCCTGAGTTGTCGAGCCCCAAGAGAAAGACAAATCTGAGTCTGACTGGAAACCCGGGAGACCTGTCTCGACACGAGGTATTGAAATGCTTCCATTAAACGGAGGGTTTAGCCTTCCTGTCACTGCCAGTGCCTATCCAATACGTTGTCTTACTGCGTTGACTTAGACCCGTCATTCGCGCCCGCGAAACGAAGGGGTTCTCATGGCCGGAAGTATCTTTAAAGGACACAAAATTTCAGCTGACACGCAAAGATGTACCTCAATCTCCAACATGTGGAACTATCTTGTTGGGAAATGGTACGTACACTCGGAATACTACAGTCCTCCGAAGTTCCCTGGGCCACGATGTTTGACTGACTTTTCGGGCCTGGCGGATGGCGTTTTTGAAAAAAAGCCATCGGACAAGATCCGCTCAGGCCGATTGAAGCATTAGGGCAGATTTCGTCCTTTTGGTCTCTTGACAGTTGCTGATACTATTTTCATGTAGGAAAGTCAACAAAAATACCGGGATATTGACTAAGGAATTTTGACGTGTTGATGACAGCTTCTGAAAACATTGAAATGTAGGCACCGTCTACACCTCTCAGATGTTCAAATTGGGTATTTCGGAGGAGCGCATACCACCAAGTATGACTATACCATTCTGTTGAGCTTCACCACTTCACCAAAAAGCTGCATGGACGTCATTCGGAAAAATTGAACCTCAGCGGTCATGTCCAGCACCTCACCCGTACAGCCAGCGGAGGGGCCAGACCAGATTGCAATTACTACTCATTTCTTCAACGCCCACCAAAGTTGCCTCTTCGTCTTCAAGGCTGACTTTTGGAAGAGGGGCCAAGAAATTTGATACAATTGGAAAGCAAGAGAGTCGTGTAGTAAGCGCTGACTTATCTGGTGAGGCTGTATTAGGTTCCGAGAATGGAATCTTGAAGTGACATGTGCCTGATCGTATCCGAGCTGTGATCTTCTCAGCATAGTGAAGGCTTTGGTCAACTTATCCAAGCCGTCTGCAGGAGGAATTGGCTACGAGGCTCGTCCATTTGAACCTTTAATTTGATCCCTCAGTAGATTCTTAAGGTACCTTGTATCCTTTCACCTCTTAGAATAACAAGAAGCATCACTTCACCAAAAACACTTGCTGAGATCAACAAACATGTGGCCAGGTATCTCAATACCACTAAGTCGGGTCTCCGATCGGTGTGTTTCTCTGTTGGGCGGAAGAATGTAAATGGTTCAATGTTGCTCTGAGAATCAGTCATCAGAAGCGGATTCAGTACCAAAGGATGATGCTATCCTGCAACACGAGTGTCATGGGTACTTTGATCCACGGAGAGCAGGTGGATTCTAGCCACGTTCAACCGCAACTACTATGAGGTCAAGAACTGGTTTTGGCAGTGTTGAAAGACTCAAGCTCACCGTCAAGTGTCATGACGATAGCATATTTGAGAAGGTATGATATTGACGGTCGCATTTACAGGGACCTGAAGACATTGGCGATGCCATCCGACAGCGAAAACAGACGTGACAACATAGACCCATTACCGCACACATCCAGACGCTCGCACAACCCCCTCAGTTCGAGTACTTGCACCCCAACGCCCGCTGCAGCTCCACAGCCCTCGCCCTGAACTTCTTGCACCCCTTATTCCCGCCCGGCTGCGCCACGCCCGCGCTCAACCACACGCTCCACGCGCCCTCGCCGCCGCCCGCGCTCGGACAGGCGATGAACTCGTGATCGCCCCGCCACGTCAGGTAGCTCGGCCGCTCCTTCGTGCCCGCGCCCATGAACCCAAAGTCCTCGGTGGTGATGCGCTTCCTGTTCAGGCCGTCGGCCTCGCGCCTGTCGCGCGTGTACTGCAGCACGCCCTGCCCCATGCCCGACACGTCGGACCACAGCTGCTGGCGGCGCGACCCGGTCTTCGGGTCCCACAGGAACCAGCGGCCGCCGTCGCGCAGCGTGAACGCGGCGAAGGGCCGCCGCTGCCCGCCATTCGGTCCGCATTGCGCGTCGCGGTTGGGCGAGAGGAGATGCAGCCCCGAGTTCGAGGCCGAGATGCGGTGCTGGTGGATGGGCGTGCCGGGCGCGATGGCCACGAGGCCGAAGGCGGTGGCGGGCGGCGCGCGCGTAGCGCGCGCTTCCAGGGCGGCGGCGGGGTCTGGGTCGGCGAGGGGGACGCCCAGGGTGAGGGCTGAGAGGAGGAAGGTGGTGAGGAGGGTCTTGGAGAAGAACATGGTGGGGCTGTGTTGAGGTGGGTGCTGGTGTTGAGAAGAGCTGGATCTGATGGCTTGTGTTTGTCGAATAGATGGATTGGCAAATACTGTTCTTTTATGTTCGTCTGAACGTCTACAGTACCTCCGGCTACACATTTCTCTAAGCACGAGCCTCAGGAGTATAAGGTTGTTAAAATTGGGAGCTGTAAAACTTTGTCCGATTAACTTTGTGAAACACCATGACCCAATCTCTCATGGCGCCACCAGTTCCTCGTATTCGACCTGTTGGCAGAGCGCACAGTGGCAGACGGAAAGCATCGCATACAGAATAGGTGCAACTGAAGTCCGGCCGGTGTAATTGTCTATCCGCCGACCCCGGAGACGCTCCCCCGCAAATTACTATTTCTGGAGCTCGGAGCGAATACGCCAGCACAACGGCGCCTGCGGGACGGAGCGGATCATGACGAGCAGCCTACGGATATTACCTTAGGCTCCGCTCTTGTGGCGCAGTGTCTTGCGGCTCATCTGTTACTTATCCACCTGTTCCCTTCAACGGTTCCCAGCTGGCTTCCTTCTTCATCTATTTTGCTTTCGGCCCACCCGGAACCCCCTTTGACCTCGATGAATTGAATTTTGAAAAGGAGACGCCCTTTCGTAGAAGGAGGAGGACAAAATTAGCATATGGGGCACGTCCCGCCCTTTGCGAACGTGGAGAAAAATTGCTTCAATGAATTCGTGGTCCGCATTGATTCTTACCCACCCCGATTTTGATTGGCGGCAGCGGCGCAGTGTGTGTAGTACAGAGACCAGGCTAAACATTCCACCTCGACTCTACATTCCACGCCCACCTCTCAAAGTGAAAGCCTTTTGTGAACGAAAAGGTCGCCAGATTCATCAATTAGACTTTAGTGATTGGCCAGAACCAGAGCAGAAAACCCTTCTGGATGCGCTCCGATACCGGCGTACACCCGATGGCCTGGCTACTCCTTTTGAACCTGCAGCAACGCAGCATGTTAGAACTGGGAGTCTTCTTCGAGGCCCACGTCGGATGAGGCCCGGCAACTTTGTACGGACCAGTCATCCCGCATGAGAGGTGTGTCAATCATCACAGAAAGTACGCTTGATTTTAGCTATACAGTATTCACACTGTCTCTGCAATCTCAAGTAAGCACCGAATAGTAGAAACCCACAAGAAGTCAGACATTGAGTGCGCCAGATATATCCACTAAGTGCAATCGATCAAAGCAAACAAGGGCCAGTCCCAAACTCCATTTTATGCCGGGATGCAAGACAGAAATTTCCTCTCCGGGTCATAGAAAAAGGAAACCAAGGATATATCGCACGCAGCCGAAAAAATTCCACCCATATGCCCTGCCATTTACCCAATTTTTTGTACCCGAAGTGAACGTCAAACTCTTTTTTTTTTATGAAAGCGTCATGTCCCTCCATCACAGCATCATCTACCACGTGCACTGATTTACTCACCACTTCAAGTGCTTCCATTGATGGTTCCATACCCCCTTCCCCTGTGCACACTATCTCCATCTCCATTCTGCCCGCCGTTCGCGTAATCAGTGTTTTCAAAGCCCATCTCGGCACCGGGCATGAGGACCTCACGAGCATCCTCCGCGTCCTCCTCGACACGCTCGCGGTGAATAACCTTGCTCTTCCAGGAAACGAAGGCAACAAGGGCGATGCCAACCGCGAAGGCAGTTCCCAGGAGGATAATGTTAACCGGGATGGGGTTGTTGTCGAAGGCGCGGTGGGTGAGGGCATCAAGGCCGGATTGGACAAAATTAAGAAGGCCGGCCAGGCAAATTATCAGACCGTAGACCTTACCGAAGGTGGCGAACCCGAAGACCTTGGCAGCGTAATCTCTTTTGAACGAGAAGTTAGTTAAATTTGCTGTACGTGAGAAGTATGATAGAGGTAGCAAAGGAAGAAACTTACGAGACTGCGGTGTAGTACAGGGGGCGGTACACCACGAAGAGACAGACGTTCGCATAGGCTGCCCACATTTGAGGGATCACGCCTAGGATACCAATTGACGTTGCGATGGTAACCAACAGCCCCAGCACGAAAGGAGTGCTAGTGTTGTCAAGGACAAGGCCAATGAAAGGCACACTGATGACACCACCAAGGGGCAATGCAACGTCGAAGAACGAGTTCACTTGCACTGCCTTCTCGTAGTCTCCCAGAAGATACTCGTACTGCGCCCGGATGGTTGCGACGAAGTAATTGATGCGGGTCATCTGGATGACAGTGAAAAGCGTGATGAGGATGAACCAGGGCGTTCGAATTTGCTGTGCAGCGGTCTTGCCATGCAGCGCACCCCAGACACCGCTGGTTTCCTTCTTCTCTTCATCCTCTTCAGCCCGCTTGGCTGCGTCTTTGCCGTCCAGAAGCGCGGTGATCTCGCTGGCAATACTCTCCCGACGAGCTCTCCGATCGTTGCGCAAGCTTTGAACGATGGATCTGTCCGAAATGTCGTCGTCCGATTCATGGAAATCAGTAGTAGCGTCATCGGCGCGGCTGGCAAGCTCTCCCACCGTCTCATAAGACTTGCTGGGCATGAGGGTAATCTGTACGATAAGGATATATACAGGCACAACCAGGTAAATCAAGAAAAACTTCTTGGGGGTGAGGTCGCCGCCG